>OX454526.1:168315481-170715481 GCA_949715645.1 Portevinia maculata | reverse complement strand
AATCATTGTTAGACTACCAGTTGATTTAGAGAACGGAGATATTTATGTGAAGCCTACAATGATCAATCAATACCTTAATGTACCTGAGGGTATTTACAAAGCTATAGAATGGCACAGTTATGTGGAAGTTATCAACCTTTCAGACCAGGAACAGAAGCTGTTCTTAAAACAACCACTCAAAGTAGAACACTTTACAACTTTTCATGAAGCACATAATATTGAAATAAAATACCACACCGGTGAGGAAAAACATATTCTCCACAATTACGCACCAAATCTTAATAGGTTAGGTTAGGTTGCAGTGGCTGTTAGCAGAAAGACAACACAGTTAGACCAATGAGGTCCGTTGTGATGCCACATGGATCGGGAGTTTCGACCCCTACTCGCTAAAACCATTTGGAGCTTCTAATGAAGCGCGATAGACTTCTAACATCTGTATTAGCTAAGTCACTGAGTTCGTTGACGAAGAAGGCTCCTAGGTAGAGCTCCTCCTCATCCCTGCAGCTTCTGCAGAAGTCGTTTGAGTAAACGCCAAGCCTTGATGCGTGCCTGCCTATTAGACAGTGTCCTGTGATGACACCTATGACAGAGCCAATGTGCAGTCTGTTGAATGAGATCAAACTCAAAGAGCGTCGCAGATCCAGCTTTGGCCAGATTTGCTTAGTCGCCAGACATGTATCACTACCTGTCCACCTGAGGTTTGTACTCTCGACTGCGGATAGTTTGAACATAAGTTTGCAAGTAGCGATGGGCATACCTATAAAACCTTTCTCAAGTAGCAGAGGTAATGCGGTTCCGTTTTTGGCGAGTTCGTCTGCCCTACAATTCCCTGGGATGTCTCTATGCCCCGGCACCCAACAAAGGTGAATATTGAACTGCTCTGCCATCTCCTGCAGAGATGAACGGCAGTCTAAGGCTACGATGGAATTGGGAGAGACTGAGTCCAGGGATTTTAGCGCGGCTTGACTGTCCGAGAAAATGCAGATATCCTTAGCGGATATCACATTTCTCTTCAGCCACGACAGGACTTCCTTAATCGCCATGATTTCCGCCTGGAACACGCTACAATGATCAGGAAGACGGAAGGAGAGACTGATATTTAGTCTTTCTGAGTAAACACCCCCACCTACCCCCTCGCTAGTTTTTGATCCGTCGGTGTAAAAGTGGATCGATTTAACTTCCGTGCAACCAGCATCCTCCCAGAATGATCTGGTGGGGATAGTGATTTGGAAATTCTTTTCGAACTGTAGTTGGGGTGTAGTGTAGTCGATGTTTCTAGGTACGGACCCAAGTGAGTCCAAAATGATAGAGTGGCCAATATTCGTATTGATCCACTGTGAGGTGGCTTTTAAGCGGACAGCGGAGCAGCCATCTGCCTGCTAAAAATATCCAGGGGTGTCAGATGCAGTAAGATGTCCAGTGCGGCGGAGCGGGTCGTACGGAGTGCTCCGCTGATACACAGACAAGCTGTACGTTGCACCTTGCTTAGCTTATCACGGTTTACCGCTTTATCAAGAGCAGTCCACCAGACAACCGCCCCGTATGTCAGAATCGGTCTCACTACCGATACGTATAGCCAGTGAGATATGCGGGGCTGTAGGCCCCACTTATTACCGATGGCTTTTTTGCAAGAGAAAAGTGCTACTGTCGCTTTTTTTACTCTTTCTTGTAAGTTGGGTTTCCAGCTTAACTTCCTATCGAGGATAAGACCCAGGAATATGGCTTCATCGGAAAATGTTAAGCTTGTACCGTTAATGGAAGGAGGATCGATGTGAGGGATTTTATATTTCCTGGAGAAGAGGACAAGTTCGGTTTTATGAGGGTTAACCCCCAACCCACATCTTCTTGCCCAACTTGTCAGCTTATTGAGAGCATTTTGAAGTAGCTCTTTTAGGGTGTTGAGGTATTTCCCTGAGACGGCAATAGCAACGTCATCCGCATAGGCAATCACCATGCATCCCTCCACCTCCAGGCATGTCAGTAGTTTATTCACCACCAAGTTCCACAGAAGGGGGGAAAGGACACCAGCTTGTGGCGTACCCCTACTGACAGACCTCCTAGCGGATGAATCGCCCAGTTTCGAATTGATAGTCCTGCTTGAGAGCAAAAGATTGATCAGTTCCCCAAGCGAGCCATTCACATTCAGTTCTGTCAGTGCATTTGCGATTGCAGATGTGTTTACGTTGTTAAAAGCGCCTTCTATGTCTAGGAAAGCAACCATAGTGTATTCCTTGTGGTAAAGGGAGTATTCAATAGTGCGTACCAAGGAGTGAAGGGCGGTTTCCACCGATTTACCCTTATTGTACGCGTGTTGGGCCGCAGACAGCAGTTTATGTTCATACGAAGATGGATATCAATCGGACGCTCCAGTGTTTTGAGGAGGAAAGATGATAGACTGATAGGTCTGAGGTCTTTGGGGTTAACATGGGAGTATTTGCCTGCTTTGGGTATGAAAACCACTTTTACTTCTCTCCAAGCCTGAGGAATGTGAATCAGCTTTAAGCAACTTGTCAGAATCATCTCCAGAGTTGGAAGGATGATATCCGAAGTCATCTGAAGTTCGGCTGGTATTATGCCGTCAGGTCCTGCAGACTTGAAGGGCTTGAAGCTTTGTAGCGCCCAAAGGAGCTTGTCCCTAGTTATCAGACTCTGACTTTGAGAATTTGTTACCTGTGAAAACATAGGTGACCTGTTTAGGTTGCTATGTTCGGTAATGTTAGACCTACCTGGGAAATGTGTATCAAGTAGCAGATTGAGCGATTCCTCGCAAGATGTAGTCCACGAGCCAACTGCTTTCTTTAGGCAGCTGGGCATAGTTGGATTTGAAGCAAGGATTTTTCTTAGCCTTGATGCCTCCGAGGATTCTTCTATTTTGCCACAGAAGAGTCTCCACGATGATCTTTTGGCCCTCCTAAGTTCTTTTTTATATGCTTTGAGGGATGTCTTATAGGAGTCCCAGTCAGTGTTGGATCTTGAGCTTTTGGCGCGATTGAAAAGTCTCCTGCAATCATTTCTCAGTGGTCCTAATACAGGTAACCACCAGTGAGGCTTCTTTTTCCCCCTGGGTAGTATGAGAAGGCAGGAAGCAGCCATTGCTAGATTAAAAGCCCTGGTGAGCTTATTAACCTTGTCGTCAAGCTCGCTAGGATTGCAAGGGGGACTTAATAGTTCAGAGATAATAAGTTCACGCATAATATCCCTGTATTTGGGCCAGTCTGTTTTCCGTGGGTTTCGGTATGCTGATTGGCGAGGGGTGTCAGCGTTGTCAAGGTTGAAAGTGAGATATCGGTGGTCGGAGAAAGAATGGTCAGACGAAACATTCCAACTCAATATCATTTTGTGGATGCTTACGGAGACAAGAGTAATGTCTAAGACTTCTTGTCGGTTTTTAGTTATGAAGGCGGGTTCATTACCCGTGTTGCACACAATGAGGTTAGTTCTTAAAATATATTCATAAAGCGACTCACCTCTATTGTTAATATCAGAGCTGCCAAATGTAGTGTGATGCGCGTTGGCGTCGCATCCGACGATGAGTGCAGCTTTTCGCCTCTCTGCTTCCGCGATAAAGCTCTCCAGGTTACCACGAGGGAGAGGTCCCATGTTGTCGTGGGAAAGATACGCTGATGCCAACCAGTATATGCCACCAGCATCTCTAGTTTGACAGCCGTCGTATCTCGATCGCTGAAATTAGGGAGCAAATATGCATTAAGAGTACTCTTCACCAATATGCACGATCTAGGTTTACCTTTGTCGGACACATATAGTGGGTGGTATCCAGGGGTCTTAAGTCCACGAACCAGGTTGTTGACAACCCAGGGCTCTTGGACCAAGACTAAGCCTTCTCCAGTTTTTGTTAACCGGAGAATAAGGGCGGCCGAAGCCTTAATGGAGTGTTGGAGGTTAATCTGTATGATCTGCAGCATTGTTGCTACAATCTTGTAGAGAAACCCCCACCACTGTGTTGTTGAGGTCCTCCAATTCAGAGGACGAGCTGAGAAGCTCATCCTCACTCAGAAGATCCTTGCTGGACATGTCTTCCAATACAGAGGACGAACTCAGGAGCTCGTCTTCCCTCAGAAGATTCTTGTCAGGAATTTCGTCCGTCTCCATGTCCGACTGAGAGTCGATCACAGGGATTGAAGACGTGGTGGGTTCTGTAGATGGGTCGGGAATGTCAACCTCTAAGGAGGGGAAGGTGACAGGTGCGCTAACACCCGACACATCAGTTTCCGAGGGATGATGAGGTCGCTTGTCAGCGTCTACATCGTCCATCTTGTAAACTCTCAGCGTGATGTCGTTCCATCCGAACCGAATCACGCCTGCAGTCGCCGCCAGATGAGCAAGGGATTCCTGATTGATGACAATGACAGCACATCGGTAGGAACCCCTTTGTTCCTCCAGATTAGCGACCTTCCAATCATGAGTCGGAAGGGATGGATTGCTGATTTTGATCAGATGGAGAATTCTCTCAGGGGATGAAGGGCTCAATGGGATCCAGGCACGCGATCTAGGTCGGCAGGGGATATCCTCTCTCGCAACAACCTCAAGCTTGGCCCCTGGCCATAGCTCACCAAGCTTATTGATCTCGAGCTTGTAAAGATCCAATAATCGTTGATCATCGCAGGCGATGAGTTTCACGCGGCCCTGATGCCAACCGCCATCGTGAATTATTGGCGGTGGTCCGGGGATGTCCTTATAAAAGTCGGCGAAGTTTTCAAGTAGGGTGAGCATGATGAGATCCCACCGTTCAAGTGAGATTCTGCCGTCGGCGTCACTGCGGTCGATGACTGCGGCCACAATTCCTTTTTTGAGGACATCGCTGAAAGACTTGTGAGGTTTGACGATGGACGCGTTAGGAGGAATGCTGGTATTGTGCATCCTCAGGCGCTTGGAGGCCGAAGCGACCTCCTCCACCGATCTCTGTCGCTTTGACGCAATGTCTCCGCTAGTCTTTTCCTAACCTGAAATGATATTTTGTGCCCAGGCCAGTCTGCTGATCTGTGCAGGGGATCTATCTATCTCAGGGATAGCGCCGATAGAGCCAATTATACGATTGGCATTGCGTCTGTTTTTGTAATGCAACTTGGAGGGGTTGCGGTGAGGCGCTCCTCTACTGCAAGACGCGCTAGTGGAAGCCGGACCATGTTGCACAGTCCCACTACCACTAGGAAGGTGTTTGTGTTTGGTAGCATCCGTGCGTATACTGCCAGTGGAAGGACCATGAATTTCCACAGTCTTGCCCCTGACAAGTATAGCAGGGGTGATGCCAGGGGGCAACTTAGGAGCACTGCCTGGGGGGGTGCTGCCAACAGAGGTGGGACCATTATGCACAGTCCTGCTTCTGCTGGAAAGATTTTTGTTTTGCTCGCAAGTCCTGACATATTAACCACGATTATCCACAGTTCCGCTATCAGCTGCCATATGAGCATATCCGGTAGACAGCTTCGTCGCCGTACTACCGTCCGGTTTTAAAGGGATACCGGCCTTAATATTTTGTTTTTGTTTTTGTTGTTTTTGTTTGTTGTTCATTATGTTATGTTCCCACGAGTAGCGGAGAAAGGAAGGTCCGTCTGTACAGAGATCCGCATTGTACAGATGAGGCTAGCTGATCCGGAGGTCGCCAGGTATCCGGATACTCCGTTCGCGACTGAGCTATTTTTTAAACTGGGCCCTCAGCCAGGCTGACTATCGGCACGGGTCGTGTGACACCTTAAGTCCAGCCCAGTGGATAAAGGAAGGGAGATTGAGAGGAAATGAGAGTGAGAGGAAGAAAGGAGAGTGAGAGGGAGGGGAGGGAAAGGATGGAGGGGGAGTGGGATCGGACGGAATGTCCTATGGGCAGTTCTTAGTAGAT
The DNA here is from genome assembly GCA_949715645.1 of Portevinia maculata. Classification (NCBI taxonomy): domain Eukaryota; kingdom Metazoa; phylum Arthropoda; class Insecta; order Diptera; family Syrphidae; genus Portevinia; species Portevinia maculata. The sequence continues at coordinate 170,709,627 of OX454526.1, read as the reverse complement.
GCTGATTCAACGGCCAGCCTGCCATGGGTGACCCTTCTGACGACGGAGGTCGTCGACAGTGTAGCCCGTTGAATCAGCATCCTTAAGCCTCCACACCGGCACCATTCAGAAGGAATGGTACTCTCGACAAGGTGACTGACCCTTCGTGGAGGACCAAATCTTATTATAGCAGACCATTTAATGAAGAGGAAAAAAAGGCACTTTTTAGAACTATTAGGCAATTTGACGACGTATTCTTTAGGGAAGGTGAACAACTATCATTCACAAATTTAATAAAGCACCGTATCAAAACAATAAACGACATACCAATTTATACAAAGTCGTATCGATATCCGGAAGTCCAATAGCCGAAATAAAAAACCAAATACAAAAGCTTCTCGAGCAAGGAATCATTCGACCTAGTTATTCTCCATGGAGTAGTCCAATTTGGATAGTCCCAAAAAAAATAGACGCCTCCAATAAACAAAAATGGCGAATGGTAGTGGACTATCGAGGCTTAAACCTTAAAACAATCAGTGACAGATACCCTATTCCAAACATTGTCGACATTTTAGATCAATTAGGAAGATGCGTGTATTTTACCACTTTAGATTTGGCGTCTGGATTCCACCAAATAGAGATTGACCCCCGAGATATTGATAAAACGGCGTTCTCAGTGAACAATGGTCATTACGAATTTATACGAATGCCATTTGGGCTAAAAAATGCTCCGTCCACATTCCAACGAGTAATGGACATTATTTTGGGGAATCTGCAAGGAAAACTATGCCTCGTCTATATTTAGACGTAATCGTGTTCTCTTCTTCTCTTTAACAACACATGGAAAATCTTAATAAAATCCTTTGCAGACTACGACAATTCAATCTTAAAGTCCAACTTGACAAATCGGAGTTTCTGCGCAAAGAAGTAGCCTTCCTGGGTCACATAGTGACTTCCCAAGGTGTAAGGCCAAACCCTGATAAAATCGAGGTAATAAAAACATTCCCTATTCCTCGTACTACAAAACAAATAAAATCGTTTCTCGGTTTATTGGGCTACTATAGGAAGTTCATTCAAGACTTTGCTAAGATAACAAAACCACTCACTGAATGTTTAAAGAAGGGAAGGCAAGTTAAGCTAGACGAACGATATGTTCGCTGTTTCGAACATTGTAAGGATATTCTGAGCAATAATCCACTGTTGCAATATCCGGATTTCTCCAAATCATTTAATTTGACAACAGACGCAAGCAACTATGCGTTAGGAGCAGTTCTGAGTCAGGGTCCAATCGGAAATGACAGGCCCATATCTTATGCATCGCGTACCTTATCGGAAACGGAAACAAAATACAGCACGATAGAAAATGAGCTGCTTGTTATTGTTTGGGCAACCAAACATTTTCGACCTTATCTATATGGACGTAAGTTTCTTATTATTACCGATCATAAACCTCTGACTTGGCTCTTTTCGCTTAAAGACGCGAACTCCAAACTGATAAGGTGGCGCCTAAGACTCGAAGAATTCGAATATTGCATTCATTATAAAAAGGGGACGGCAAATGTAAACGCCGACGAATTGAGTCGGATAGAACTAAACATCAACGAGTCCGTTCAAAACAATGTGTGTGATTTGGAAGAATGTTCTAACCTATCGACTATCCACTCTGCTGATGAAAACTTCGATGAAGGCATACCAATTTCAGAACGGCCCTTAAATGAGTTTACAGAACAATTTGTCCTTGCTAGGACAAACCGAATAATGAACCCGCCAATGATCTACAAAAAACTGTTTGAAACTAAATGTCGTCGGATTTTTAGACAAATGAATATTAACGATGAGCAGGTAGTTACATCTGTTCTTAAAAACTATTTTCAACCAAAAAGAATAACAGCCGTATACACAGATGATGAACCATTTAAAACAGTTCAAACAGTGTATTCAAATTTTTTTTCTAATAGCAAAATATTTAAATATATTCGTTGTATGGATAAGTTGACCGATTTAGTAAGTAATGATCAACAAGACGAAGTGATAAAAGATTACCATCTGAAGTCTAATCACAGGAGTATTGATGAAACGCTGCAACATCTGCGCAGAACTTATTACTTTCCAAATATGAAAAGTAAAATAACAAAAACTATTAATAACTGTGAAACATGTCAATTACTCAAATATGATAGGCATCCACCAAAAGTAAAATATGAGATATTAGAAACACCGAATTTGCCATTAGATACCCTTCACATAGATGTATACACCATTCAGAATCAACAAATCTTAACTGTAATTGATAACCAACGACCATACCACGTCGAGTTAACCGGTTCTCGTCAGATCACCGTAATTAAACGACGTTGGGCGCGGTTAGTACGTAGATGGGGGACCGTTTGAGAACAACCGCGTGTCGTTGGCCAGTCCCATCTACAGAGTTGAGGTAGATAATATACGTGGTATCACAATGGACCTAAATTGGTCTAAGTGTGTCGGCTTCTGACGACAACCACATAAAACCTAACCTAACCTAACTGTAATTGATCGATTTTCCAAATTCGCATCAGCGAATGAGTTGTTGTTTGCCTCCCGTCGCGTGCGGACGCGTTACCTCTTTTAAACGCAATTACGGTGCCACTAAACCGTCAAACATAATACCTACCGGCTCGCCAATACGTTTCGCGAAAAAAAATACAAAATCGCGTGTGTGTGAAAAAAGAAAAAAAAATCCACATAGAGCCAGTGCCGGTGGCCGGTGGCAGTGATAACGAAAAAAGCGAAAAAAAAAGCAACAGCGTAGGGTCTTCCTTCCGTCCCCCATCCCACTTCATCACTGTTGCTCTTTCTTGACTATTGCATGTGTCGATCGATTATCGTTTGTGCACTTGCAATGTTTGGGTAAAGGCAGCATCAGGCGACTAGCGGGTCGTGAGTTGTTGATTCTGTTAGTGGACCAAACAAATTACCGTACGGGCATAACACCTGCGGTAGATTGTTTTGGAAATCTAACGTATATTTTCAATTCACGGCCTATGCTTAGTTAGCGTCGGAGTTGTGTTTTTTTTATGTTTGTTTTTTATAATGTGTAGGAATTTCGTTGTGGAAATCAGCAACATTCGTGGGTTGAGAAAGAATTTTTTTTCATTATACGCCCATGGTTTTCACAACAAACCAGCTGTTTTGGCACTTAGTGAAACCCAGGGTTTTTTTTATAATTTGCGTGCGCTAAAGGGATTTCTTTTTTCTGTAGTGACACAGTACCCTTATAATGGTAAAACCACAGCGCAGGCATTTAGTTTGTTGCGCAAGTAGCCCCCAGCAATTCATTGCCTATTTTTGGGTGCTACTTACTGAAAGAATAGAAGGATAGGAAAGAAGTTTGGTGCGATGGGATTTTTTTTTCTCAACAGGTGGCGTCTAAATTGCTTTAGGGAGATCAGCTTTTGTTGTGTGTATTCAATTTATAAAAATCATGGCCCTGGTCGGGATTCGAACGCACGACCTGCCAATCACTTAGTGAATACACTACCATCGCACCATTGCCACCTGTTAGCGTTGGCTCTGATTTAACAGAGTTTAGTCTACCTGGGTACAACTTAGTGCCTTTATTCTTTGCCCATCGCGGTATCGCCGTTTATATACGTAGTGACGTAGCGTACCAACTTCAGCCTCAATATGGCCAATGTGACAATCCAGAATTTAATTTCATTTGGCTAAAACTCCATGTCCGTAGGCAATTAATACACTACTGTTTTATTTACAGAAGCCCCAACTTGGACAGACATTCAACTTATAATGAGTTTGATGCCCTGTCTGATTCTATTACAAGAATTGTGACCCTTCATCCTCGTTCTGAAATCGTTATTGCGGGCGATTTCAATATACACAATTCAAGCTGGCTTCGACATTCTGGTCAGACAACACCCGAAGGAAGGTACGTCGAGATCTTTGCTGAGGTAAATAACCTGACTCAGCTTGTAAATGAGCCGACACGAATACCGGACATTAGCAGCCAAACTGCCAACACATTGGACTTATTTTGTATTTGTATTTTTTTTATTTGTATTTTATTTTTATTATTCATATCATATATGTAACATAAACTTAGAACTATAAAACAATGATTATTGAATATTCGTGTTCATTCTTTAACTTGAAGTTAATGGTGAATGACACATCAAGATTAATATTTCATTTGTTATTTGATGTGGGGTGACAATCAAATATTAATTTAATTCAGATTTAAAATTTAGATGAAGCAAAAGGGGGAGAAAAAAAAATCTAAAATTTAATTGATATTAATAAATCATACGTAACAATTCATAAATAATATAATTTACAATTTCATTTCATATTACTAAAATTTTGTGCTGTTGATGAGATAAATGATTTAAACAAAGGATTCAATAAATTCATAGCTTAACGTGAATAGCCAGTCTGTAACCTTTTTGGTAAAATGTGAAAAACGTCGCGTATCTCTTACAAATAAAGGCAATTTATTAAAAAAATTTGGAGCCGAATATGTGTAAAAATGTGTAAAATGTGTTTTATGTGCGAAGGGTACATTTACTAAGTTCATATTGTTCACACGTAGATTGTACATTTGAATATTCCTACTAGGAATATTTCCGCTCTGCTTAAAGAATTCTTTTAAAACTTTAAAAACATATAAATGCCTGATTGGCAGAATATGCAATTCTTTGAATAAAGGCCAACTTCGAGCTAGACGATTTTGATTCAAAATAATTCGTACTAAATGTTTTTGTGCCGTTAATAAGGGTCTCATAGTATTGGTATAAGAACCCCCCCAGCTTGTTATGCCGTATTGCAATTTCGAGTGTGCAAGACCATAGTAAATACTTGTTAAAACTTTCTGAGAACAAAAAGGCTTTAATAAATACACTTTACGTGTGACCAATAACAAATAATTTTTAATCGTTTGAATATGATTTTTCCAATTTAAGTTGAAATCAATTACCACACCTAAATATTTAAAATGTTGAACCGATTCGATTTTGATGCAATGCTCAGTGCAATGCGCACCACCTACAAAATTACCTTTTCCACACTTATGTAAAGGTAAGGAGAACTGTTTACAATCGTGAGCGTGAAACCATAAATTAAAGTCGTTCAGGCTATTGTCAGATACCTTAAAACACATCAGTTTAGTTTTCTCACTGATAATCAATTTATGATAAGTAAACCACAATCGTAAGATTTCAAGATCTTCATTTATCTTTACTATACTTTCGAAAATAGTTTCAGATTCGTACGTAAAAACTATGTCATCCGCAAAAGCAGTTGAAGTACCATTTAACTTGAGTTTGAAAATAGAATTTATGTATATCAAGAAAAACAGAGGGCCAAGAACAGATCCCTGAGGAACACCGTTCTTTAAATGTCTTGGTTCACTTGAGATCCCTTCAATAATGACACTTTGTGTTCTATACCTTAAATAAGAATTTAGCCAATTAAAAATGTTGCCACGAAAACCAACTTTATAGAGTTTAGCTAGCAAAATATCGTGGTTGACCAGATCAAACGCTTTTGTCATATCAATAAATAGTCCAATAGTTGATTTGTTGTTATTTAAACTTCCATAAAGCTGACTACACACCCGTAAGATGGCGTCCTCAGTTGACAAACCTGCTCTAAAACCAAATTGATTGTTACAAAAGCAGTTAAACTTATTCAAAAATGAGACAATTCGAACCTTGATTAACTTCTCAAAAATTTTGGAAAAGGTCGAAAGTAGTGATATTGGCCTGTAATTCGAAACATTTTTTCTATTCCCTTTTTTGAAAAGGGGTAGAACTTCAGCACATTTTAGATGGTCAGGAAAGCAACCCATATTTACACTTTTATTAAAGAGGAAGGACAATATATCAACCACATACCAGGAAACATTTTTTAATAAACTGCTTGAAACACCATCACTTGTGCAAGAAGTTTTATTTTTTAGGTACGAAATAGCATTGTGAACTTCTATGGGTGTAATCGCATCAAACACAAAACTGTTCGATTGAACATCATCCACAAAAATGCCTGAAGAAGAGGAACAATTACAATTTATACAAGGTTCGACATCTGTGCTCAAATTTTCAGAAATTTCGGTAAAATACTCATTAAATTTATTTGCAATTCTGCCTAAATCGTTTTCAATTTTGTCCTCATCTTCAATAGTATCAATTTTAACAGAATTCTTATCCTTACCCAAGATGTTATCAACTACTCTCCACTCTTCGCGTACATTACCTTCAGCTCTAGCAAACATATCACCGTAGAAATTGTTACGAGTATCTTCGATCTCTTTGTTTAAGGATTTACAAAAAGTTCCGTAATGTTTCTTAAGTTTTATATTATTTATATGTTTCTTGCATTTTAAGCTCAACTTTTTCTTTTTTGCAATCTTATTAAGGAGATTATTATTCATCCATGGTTTTAAATGTTTCTTTTTACACAACAGTTTTCTCTGGTAAGAACTCGATTTGATGTGTTTTTGAAAAGTGTCCATAAATAGGTCAAAAGCAATAGAAGGATTACTTTCGGAATAAACTGATTCCCAACCTTCAAAGATTAACAATTCTTTTAGCATCATATAGTCTATATAATATTTTACTTTAACGGTTGCGGATTTAAGGCTTCTAGGACGATTGTAAACAGAAGAGTAATTTAGGGTAACCATGCTATGATCTGTCAGCTTAAAATCGTGTACTTGGCCACTAAAAATATTTTTATTGTTCCTTTGAGATCTAAACAAAATGTGGAACTTGTTTCTTACCTCTCACCCTGATAAATACGCTTTGAACGTATTATCGCCTCTAGGTTCGTCAGACCATTGCATCATATCAGCAAATTTCTCGTACTCCAACCACATAGTTAAAGAACAAACTCCTAAAAGAACCGTATGGCAGTACGAGAAAGCCAATTGGGAAAAATTAAACGGTTTCTTTAAGAGTTTTAACTGGTCGCTGTGCTTCCTCGACAGCGACGTGGATGCTGCTGCTGATATGGTCACAAACATAATTCACCTGGGTATGAAGACTTTTATCCCTAACAGGATTAAAAGTATCGAACACAAGGTTAACGCGTGGTGTGACTCGAGCTGCAAAGAGGCTATCAGGTTAAAAGAGGTAACTTTTCGGCTATTCAAAGCTAACCCATCTGAGGAAAGCCGTAAAAAGTTTAAACGAGCCAGAAATGACTGCAATGCCCACATTAATCGTGTCAAATTCTCCTATGACCAAAAGTTGAGGCAAAAAATACTACAAAGTCCCACTGGTAGTAAAAACTTTTGGTCATTTGTTAAAAACATCAAGAATTCGGCCTCGTCATCTATCCCGACACTCATTTACAACGACATTTTAGCTGTCAGCTCTATAGATAAGGCCAATCTGCTTGCTGCTCACTTTGCAGTCAGCTCAACGCTCCCAGATTGTGCTTTGTCTCCCCCTGTACTCGAGCGCGTAGAATTCTCTGTGGGACCAATCCACTTTCGCAGTCGTACAGTGGCTAGAGTACTTCAAGATCTTGACGTTCACAAATCCGCTGGTCCAGATGGTATTTCCCCTATCGTTCTGAAGAGGTGTTCTTCTTCGCTGCCAAAACCATTGCGTAAGCTTTTCCATCTGTCCTATTCTTCAGGACTCTTCCCGGGAAGATGGAAAACAGCATTTGTCCAGCCTGTACCAAAAAAATGTGAATCTTCTTCTTCCTCCTCCTACCGACCAATTGCACTTACGTCCCTTGTTTCTAAGGTCATGGAAACGCTGATAAACCTTCAGCTAATGAAATATCTTGAATCGCGAAAACTTCTTAATGACCGGCAGTATGGTTTTCGCAGCAACAGGTCCACTGGTGATTTGATGACATATCTAACCGAAAAGTGGAACCAATCTCCTCACCAAGGTGGTGAAAGTAAGATCGTTGCGCTTGATATTTCAAAAGCATTTGACAGAGTTTGGCACCAAGCTCTCTTGTCGAAAATGCGTGCATTTGGAATCGATGATACTCTTCTTCAATGGATTAGAAATTACCTTACGGACAGTTCAATTCAAGTTGTTTTGGACGGCTTCAAGTCTGCAACTCACCAAATAAATGCTGGTGTCCCCCAAGGCTCTGTTCTGTCCCCGACTCTCTTTCTCATTTTTATAAATGATCTACTGTCTGTTACTTCTAATCCAATCCATTCCTTTGCTGATAACAGTACCCTCAGCTTCTCATATTCGTTTCTTGGGTCACGCCCCTCATCTTCGGGTGTGGAACTGGAACAGCAACGTATGTTAAGCTCATTAAATTCCGATCTTAACAGCATAACTCAGTGGGGTAAAACCAATAGAGTGGAATTTAATGCTTCCAAAACTCAATGCTGTCTCCTGTCATTAAAGCAAAACCCACACACACTGCCATTATCTATGAATGACACTTACATCGCTGAAACCGAAAGACTTTCCATTCTCGGCATGTGTGTTAATGACAACCTTGGTTGGAATGACCACATATTCGATGTCGGCAAGAACGCCGCGAAATGTCTAGGCTTCCTTAAGCGTTGTAAGAAATATTTCACCCCTTCTGATCTGGCTACAATTTATAAGGCGTTTATTCGCCCGAAACTCGAGTACAACGCTCATATCTGGTCCGGTGCACCAATAACTTATTTGGAGCTACTTGATAGGATCCAAAAACGCGCGATAAAACTCATTGGCGACCGAGACATCGCGAGATCGATTGACTCTCTTAGTCATCGTCGTAATGTCTCCTGCCTGTCGTTATTTTATCGTTATTTCCACCATAAGTGCTCAAACGAAATAGCCAGTTGCATTCCTCCCCTTGAACATTTCAACCGCAATACCCGCCATGCAGGGAATGCTCATCAGTTCACCCTCAAGCCTGTGTTCGGACGTACAGCGAAGTTCAAAGAATCTTTCCTCAGCCGTACAACACGAATGTGGAATGCTCTTCCCCGCTCCATTTTTCCTACACATTATAACCTACAGACATTCAAAACCAACGTGCATCGGCATCTCTCCTTTTCCTCTCACCCTAATTTCCTTAACGCCCGCGCTGTGTAGCTAATACATTATAAGGGTCCCAACAAATCCCTTTAGTGCGCGCTAATTATAAAAAAAAAAAAAAAAAAAAGCTTTTACTTTAACTGCTAGAAATAGTTTTAAAATAATTCAATCATTAAGAGAATTTTTTTCGCACATCATGGTATTCCGAAAAAGATAGTTTGCGATTCTGGGTCAGAATTTAATTCAAATTTGTTTAAGGAATTTTGTGACCGACACAATATTATATTGCACATTACAACACCTCAAAATTCCCTGACCGAGATTTACAGAACTATATATGACAGGGATAAAAAACAAATATGCCAAGATGTATTGAACGAGGCAATTACCACTTATAATACAAGTATCCATTCCGTTATTAATTTAACTCCAATAGAGCTACTTACTGGTAGGACACCAAAGTTCAGAGAATTGGTAAACTTTGAATCCGAGCACGACTATCTTAACAAACTACAACATTTTCAGAAAAAACTATACGAACAAATGAAAAATAAAATTGATACCCATAACAGAATAAAAATTGACAAAGTTAATTTAAATAGAGAAACACCACACAATTTTTGGGTTTAACAATAGACGAAATAAGCTTACACCTAGGGCAAAAAAGTTGAAAGTTAAGTTTGATAAAAAAGTGATTGTTATAACAACAAATAAGGATAGGAAATCACACAAAAATAAAATAAAGAGGAAAAGAAAATTTAAGACACCCAAAAACAATTAACACAATGAATAAAAAATAAAGCACTAACTTTCAGAACAATCAATATATAATGTCAATGTATAAGATACAATTTAAAGCGATTAACAATATCAATACAGTTTTGCATCTATTATATACCTGGACTATAGTTGTTAAGCCTACTCATATTAGATTGGACAACTCTTGAATGAATATCTCTACCTCTATCCCAGAAAATCCGTTTCAGAAAACACAGGTCAAAATTTCAAGACCCAAACGAATTCTCCTCAAACTTACACGAAATGGAAAAAAAGATGTTGATAATGATAATTTCAAAACCATATTATATTACTGTATATACACTTTATAGTAGTGCCATCATTGTATATAAACCTTATAGTAGTGCAACCGTGCGTAAACGACGATACGCCATCAGTGCGCATTCGCCCGCAACAAATCATGATAGTCTAGTTCTACACCATTCTCGTGCTGGGAATATGAGTAGGAGGATGATGCTGGTAGTGGTGGTGGTTGGCAAAGCAGGTATCGTGTAGATTTATGGTATATTTTTTGTTTGCTTTGATGGAATGCGTATGTTATGTTTTCTGGATTTTAACACAATTGGTATGTGTGTGTATGATCGTTGAAGGAGAGTCGCATTTCAGCAGTGAAGATTCTCAAATGTTTTTTTTTATAATTCATACGAGTATTTGCAAGTGAAAACCAGATATTCATATTTAATGGTAGGGGCGATGGTGGATGAAGAGAGGTGGGATAATTGTAGTTGGGTAGATTGATGGTATATTATTTGTTTGCTCTGATCAAAGTTTTTGGGGTAGGTTATGGCATATTGCAATTAGAACAAAACCGTCACCTGGAACTTATTTTGTTGTATTTTATACAATTGGTGTGTATATGTTAAGATCGGCGAAGGAGATTCGCATTTCAGCAGTGAGGCATATCATATTTGCATGTGAAAAAAATTAATTGAGGCAGAGATAAGATAAGACAAGTTAGAGTGTGTGTACAAGCGCGTGCCCTGCTTGTAATAATAGCTGCCGTAGGTTATTCATGAACAACTCAAATTGGTTTACTTATTGGTTCATCAAATAAAAAGGGCATTCATTCATAATCGGTATTCAAAATCATATTAGGTTCATATTTCGTTTGCATTATGTTACACAATCGAATCTCCGAATATAAACAGAATTTTTTCATTTGGTTTTGCACAAGCATCTGAGTGCCTCAGTTTGGGCAGCTAAATATCATTGATTTAGGTATTCTTTTTGATACCTACTTATTTTGATACCGTCATACCGACCACTAGCGGCCGATATACTTAATGCAAATTTCGGTTTCAGGATGTCCCAGTAGGTACTAAAGAAATGAAGTATAGTTTAAATTTATCTTTTGAAGTAGGTAGGTACAATTATGAAATTTTATAGGTAGGTACCCAAATGCATTAAAATATTGAACTCCATCAAACGCATGGTTAGACGTATCGCATGTTATAGAAACCCACATTTTTTATTCTAGCCTCGTTAATACCTCAGCCAGAAAAAATATAAGTTTCATATGTATGTATATACATACAGTGAAATCTTCCTTGAGGGGACATTAATGGTGCACATTTTTGTCCGCTTAGTTTACCGTTTAAGGAAAATTAAAACAACTTATCCATCTTTAAGCTAAAAAGAAAAGTCTTCATATTCACTTATGTATGTATATACAAAGATGGTATATTAATTGTTGGCTCTAATGGAAATTTGGGGTAAGTTATGGCATATTGCGAGGAGGCCGTAGGATGTTTGCTGGTATTTAATACAATTGGTATGTACCTCCGTCTCACCTGATTACGAACAGGTAGTTTCTTGATTTAATTTTACGAAATTTTTTAACTCCTTCGATAATATGGGAAAAACCAAATGCAATATGAAAGAAGGCTATATTAAGTTTATATTGTAAAATAAAAATTGGGATTAGGTAGATGAATTTGATGTTATTGATGCTTTTCCCAAAAAGGTTATAAAATTAGTCCTTTTTTTCGTCGCACCTGATTACAAAAAGTAACCATATCTACCTGTTATCATATTTTAAATAAAATTAAAGGCATTAAGAGTAACAGGGACCTTAGTTCAAAACATAATTTCTTAGAAACAAAAACTAAGGGTAAACAATAAATTCATTAATAGGTAGGTAGGTTTTTCTTGTAGTAGTAGGAGCTGGAAGTGTGCGATTGATGAATGATTTACACAAAGCGTAGGTATATTGGAATGGTAATCTTTGATAGAGGTAGTGGCAGTTAAGAAATTAGAAATACCCGCCAATTTAACTTAAATACATGACCAAAACCAATTTTTTCAATTAGAAGTTCAAAATTTTTGTTGTGATAAGTGCTTAAGGATTTTCTTGTGAATTAAATAAGATTGTCAGAAGGAGTAAACGCATTTTAAAATTTTGTTAAGTACCAACTTATTCACAAATTTTATTTAAAAATACTTTTAATTCATTTATTAATTTTATTATAACATATAAATTTTATATTATTTTACACTTCACTATTCATATTACATTACAAATAGTTTTTTTTAAGACTCAATTTAATTAATTTACATATAGATTTTACATTTATTTACATACACATTTTTTATCATTTTACATATCATATAACATATAATTATATAATGGTTCTATGTGCGTATAAAGGATGCAACACCGTTAAAAGACCGGGTAGTTGCTCCTTTTTTAAGATCCCGGGAGATCACAGGCGGCAAATTTGGCTTAAGCACGCGCAGTGTGATAAGTCTTTCAAATCTGTCTTTCTTTGCGAAAACCACTTTTATGATATTAACATAAGATATAGGGACAATCGGAAGCAACTGGATGCAGATGCTTTGCCGATATCATTGGCTTTAATCTGCAGTTGCTCCGAAATTGCTATTGATTATTCGTGCTTCCGGATCATGAATTCGTCCATGCCCCGACATGAGCCGACTTCCACGGTCACGTCGGGGCAAATTGATCAGCCCATTGAGCCATCGGGATCTTCTCGCCGACCGAATGAGCCACCTTCGTCTCTTTTCACTCCTTTCATTGTAAGAAGGCCATCGGACCCCATAACTTATATAAGAGATTATTCTCTACGGGATTTAGCTCCTCATTCTTCCCACATTTCACCCAGTCAATTTCCTTCTCCGGGACTCCATTCATATAGAATGGAGCAACCCAAATTGTTGCAAGTAAGGAACATTCCCCAACACATTTTTGAAACGCCAAAAAGACTGAAGATGGACAGGGAGTATAACTTGCGTAAGCAGTTAGATCGTCAATTGGAAGGTTTGCCTGCTGACGTGCAGACGTTCATCTTTGCGCAAGCCTTCCATAAACCCAAAAAGTCATTGGGCAAATGACGAAAAAGACGTTTGTTTAAAACTCTTTTATAAGTCCCCATCTGTGTACTCATATTTGTTGAGAACGGGATTCAAATTGCCAGCGGTAAGAACTATTTTTCATTGGCATTCGGCTTTAAGCTTGCCGGCCGGCTTTTCAGAGCAAATATTTTGCCTGCTAAGCAATAAAGCTAAAGTGATGACAGCGATGGACAGGAAATGCGTTTTATTATTCGACGAGATGGCAATTAAACCCGAACTCGGTTATAATATTAAGGACGACCTAATTTATGGATTTACCGACTTTGGAGAGCTTGGCAGGACGACCACAGTAGCCACCAAAGTGATGATATTTACGTTAAGAGGGCTTAATGGAAATTGGAAGCAAACCGTTTCCTACTACGTGGGATGCCCAAAAGGAAAAGATATTGCAGAGATGTTAAAAATAAACATCAGCAAAATAATGGCATGCGGCCTAAATGTCGTCGCGACAAGCTGCGACCAAGGATCAAACAACGTACTGGCTTACAAACTGCTAGGAGTGTCAGTAGAAAAGCCTTATTACGATGTTGGGAATGAAAGGGTTTTCATGCTGTACGATTATCCGCATCTCTTCAAGAGCGTGCGGAATATATTGTTACAGCACAAAATCATAATTTCAGGAGAAATTATAGATTGGAACGTAGTTGTTAAGCTGTATGAAGAAGACTCGAAAGGAGTTTTGCAAGTCTTCTTCAAGCTTACTAAGAGCCATGTTTGCCCAAATGGTTTTGAAAAACTATCGGTTAAACTGGCAACACAAATATTCAGCGCTAATGTAGCTGCCGGAATTTTGTAAGCAGTGAAAGCAAACTGCTACAAAACAGTTGAGGAACAGAAAGTTGCCGAAGCAACAGCAACTTTCATACAAAAAATGAATGACTTGTTCGACAACCTGAATAGCGACAGACTGAGTTCCAGGAATCCAAGTCGTCAGCCAATTTCAGATTCGACCGACACACTTAAGTCAATACGAAATGCTCCCCAGTGGATAAAAACGTGGGAATATACCGGAAGACTGCAAAAACCTCCTTGCTTTTTCGGCTTGGAGCAGACAGTGCTAGGAATTGAGATGATGTGGACACATCTTAAGAGTACTGAGCACAAGTTTCTCCTGACTGCGCATCTTAACACAGATCCAGCAGAGAACTTATTTTCGATGGTGCGGACAAATAGGGATCGTATGAGAAAAACTCCTCGGCTTACAGATTCATAAGAAATCTTAAGCAAATTATATTTAAAAATTAAAATCTTCAGATCATTCGGGCTATGAAGATTCTGGAGCAGAGCTATTGCTGGATGAAGAAGATCGCGAAGAACTGGATATTGAGCGGGCAGCGAATGAAGAATTTTCAGTTGAAGTCCCATTAGAAGACCACATCATGGAGACCGATATTTTAAACAATATCGATTACGATGACGCAGATGAAGACTACGCAAGGAACAACACTATAGAAACAGTACTAACGAAAGGATGTTCAGAGAAGCTACAGGAAGGAGCTTTGACGTTCTACGCAGGATTTGCAGCATTTAAGTTACGGAACAAGATTAATTGCGAAGCCTGCACGCAATTTATGATCGATGAGACAAATTCTTATCGAGAACAAGCCTTGTTAATACGTCTCAAGGCTTATGAGACCACACAAACTGTGTCAGAGTTTGGGAAGCTTACGGTGCCTACTATAAGCTTCGAAAATACTGCGAAAAGAATAAAGGAGATATTCGAAACAGTTTTTCCGGAGGACCGCAAACAAGCAAACTTGGTTGAAAACCTCATGTCTCAGATGATAAACCAGTTGGAAGTGACAGAAACCATGACGTGTAGCAATTATGGACACAACGAAGACATCATTAAATTTATTTTAATCGGACTGATTAAATTTACAATAAAAAAAAACAACAAGGATTTAAGGCTGCCAAACTTTAAGCATAAGCATCATGTAAATAAATATCTATAAATAAAGTTATATTTTAATAAATGAATGGGTGTGTTTTTCTGATTTTCATATATAAATATTTATATGTACTCATATTTATTTTTATTTGTTTTTAGTTATGGTAATATTAATATAGGTATAGTTTATTTATTTTTTATATATACTTTAGGTATGCGCTTTTGGTTAAAGGACCCTATGCGTTGTTATGTTACGTAATATTTTAGTTATTTATTTATGAACTATGCGCTAGGAGTAGGCCTAATGGGGATACCTCGGTGAAAAAAAACGCATCAAATGTTCCACCTCCTGGGTGATGCGGAAGAGAACAGACTTGTATTTTTTTTAGTACCAACCACAGCATTAAAAAAAATTTAAATAAAATATTCAATGCTGTGATTGGTACCTATGCCTCGAATATCCAAATTGGTTAAATGAACATTTCTTTATCTTTAAACTACATACATAATATTCTCAGTATTTGTTTTTTTTCTTTTAAGAAAGCAATGAAAACATATATTTTTGCATGTCTAAATAGGTAGGTAGTTTGTTTGACATTCATTCAAATAATAAAAAAAAAAATGTAAATCGACAGGTGAGCTGCCTCTAACAGATATACGTATCCAACAACGTGTTCGCTTATAAATATCTGATAAAAAACAAATCGAATATTTCTGAATCAATTACAAAAGAAATGATAGAAATCGGTGAATTTTTGGACGAGATATACCCAAAATAGCAAGAGTCTAAAAAACCATAAACTCATAATTTCTTTACTTCTTACATGTTCAGTAGGTAAAGTAAAGGAACAAGACCAAACTGTGGTGGATTCCGGGCCACGAAGGTTTTGAAGGCAACGAAAAGGCCGACGACGGGTTGCGATATCACCTAAACATAATGAAAATAGTTGACTCTGCAGAATGCCGGCTATGTCTTCAGGAAGACGAAACAGCTGAACACATTCTAGGTGAATGTCCGGCCTCAGAGAACAACTGAGTTCCGAAGATATAAAGAAGTGGTCTGCTGGTAGCATTATCCGCTTTATACGGAAAGAAGAAATACTACTAGCTTAACATATTTCTGGCCCAGACGGTACAAACGACCTCATAGGTCGCAGTACCTTTTTCTTCGCCTTGGCGAACCAGAAGCTAAAAAAAATATATTGCAAATTTCAGCAGAACCATTTACCACAGGGCATGACAACTAATAATAGAACGAAACGAGGAGTAGGCCGTCTGATTAAAGCTCGGTGATTAAAAACACGTATATCTAATGTTACAACATGGGTAATGCGAAAGAGAACCAATCAAGCAACCTTCATTAGAAGCAAAAAACACAAACAAGTGACCTTCCTCAATGCTTTATTGCAAAGGTGCAGGGACTTTAAACAACGAAAATTCGTATTATCCATATAAATATTCATCGTGTAGGTACCTATTGACCAATAAGTGGTGGTGCAGCATGGCACAATACCGACACAAAATAAATTATGTCATTGCTTTATAAATTAGACTGAATATTTCTAAATCAATTACAAAAAGAATGATATAAATCGGTACATTTTTCGACAAGATATAGCCAAAATAGCAAGAATCTAAAATGCGATAAATTCATAATTTCTCATTTGAAAGAAAAATACCCAAATCAAATTTTATTAAATTTTTCGTTTCAAACGAATCGCCCCTTCGATCCAGAGAGTCGATAATGCGAAATCCATTATCCATACAAATAATAACTTACTTGGTTTCCATCATCAACCTCTGCTACTTGCAAAGCATACGTACATGAACATGCTACCTGCGCTGCCTACGCCTTTGCTCCTTCTTACAATGAAAAAAAAATGCATACACAATGGAATGAAATTTGTTCGGCGGAAAGATTCGAGAGAGACAAACCGGTTTATTTGGTCTTGCTTTCTTCGTTTTCAAAGTGTGTATTTAAAATGAAGATGACAGCATAAGTTTAGACACAAACATTCTAGCTCAATTCATAACGCCATCTGCATTTAGTCGGCTAAAACAAAAAATTCGACATGATGGCACTACTATAAAGTGTATATACAATGACACAATAAAACACAAAATAAATATTACATTAACTTAAACTTATGCATCTGCAAGCAGACATACACGTAAACAGTAGTCATTCTTGTATAATTTCTTACACAAGCAATGTAAATATATAAAGCCATCACTGAGTCCAGCTTAGCAACAAGTACTGTATAAAAATTAACGAAACTCTTTTTATACCCTATTCTAGGGGTATATTAATTTTGACGCATAGTTTGTAACATACCTTAATATTGCCCGTAGACCCCTAAAAGTTACTATATTTATGATCAGCATCGATAGTAATGTCGATCTAGCCATGTCCGTCCGTCCGTCCGTCCGTCCGTCCGTCGGCAAAAATTAGGCCTTTAAACTGGACATAGAGAGCTGAAATTTTAACCATATACTCTCTAGGGTCCCGAAATAATCAAGTTTACGAATTTTTGAAATCCGCCCACAGACACGCCCACAAACTCAAAAAAACAAAATTTTGAAAAAAATCGAATTTTGAGCTAGGAAGCTGAAATTTTTTATATATGATCTATGACTCCTAAAACTGCTCGGGATATAAAATTTTCAAAATCCGCCCACTGCCACGCCAACAAAAAAATAAAACAATTTTATTGAAAAACCAAAATTTGAGCTAGGGAGCTGAAATTTTTAATATATACTCTCTAGGGGCCCTTTAAGCTCATGTATAAATATTTTCAAAATCCGCCCACTGACACGCCCACAAATAAATAAAACAATTTTTTTGAAAATCCAAAGTTTGAGCTAGGGAGCTGAAATTTATAATATATACTCTCTAGGGGCCCTTTAAGCTCATGTATAAATATTTTCAAAATCCGAACACTGACACGCCCACAAATAAATAAAACAATTTTTTTGAAAATCCAAAGTTTGAGCTAGGGAGCTGAAATTTATAATATATACTCTCTAGGGGCCCTTTATGCTCATGTGTTAATTTTTTTTTAAATCCGCCTACTGACACGCCCACAATTAAATAAAACAATTTTATTGAAACACCCAAGTTTGAGCTAGGGAGCGTTTTTTTTGATAAAATCCTTTAAATGTTATATAACAAAATATGTAGAGCGTTCTTAACAATTTAACCATACTAAGACTTTTGTCACGCCCACTTATGAGGGATAGGAATAAGAATAGGGTATCCAACAGTTCGCCCAAGCGGACTGTAGCCCGTCCCTATGTTTTTTTATAATAATATATAAGAGGAAGCAAATGCTGCTTTAAGCATTCAGTTTTTGACGCAGTCTTTCGTTGGCGATCAACTAGCAACGTAGTTAAGCATAAGATTATAAATAAAAGTAAAAAAAATAAAATTTAAGGCGTTGTTTTCTTTTTGAAACTACGGGTTTTCTGTAACCCATAACTCGTGTCCCGTCTATTCTCGGGATTTTCCTTAACACGGAACAAAATCCTACCAGACTATATCTTACAAAAACTATATCTTACGAAAATCACTATACTTATCTTTAAAACCTCAATTCCTTTGTTTCCTGCTCTGTCCTCAAGTTCCTTATATTTTTTTCTATTCGTCCTTTCGCCTATCCTCCAAATTCCTGTCTCCTTCGTTTCTTTTATTCCTCTTTGGTAATTCCCTCTACCTTTAACTCTTTTGTGTTTTATTTAACTCAATTTTAAAATGTCTACGTTCAGCAAAATCACCTTGTAAACAAGAAGTGATTTTCCAGATTTTTCTATTGTCCAAAGTCGGTCAGTGTTGGACTCATTCTCTCACACACACACATTGACAAAGCAATCCCATGATGGCGTGCAATGGATGTCCACTTATGTTGGTGGCTATCCTCCATCCCAATGTCCACACCTATACAGTAAGGCGAACCAACGAGCGGCACCTTTCAGCCCATCCAAAGCTATCTTGCATTGGTGTGTGTATGCCTGCCGTTACCCTTTCGCTCTAACTTTCCATTCTCTCACCAAGCTCCGAATTCAGCGCGACTGGAAAGCCAACTTGCGACAAATTCTCTGACCGACCTGGGACAACATTCCAATCCAGTCTGATTGGTGTTTTTCCCGTCCATACAAAAGATCGCTAAGGTTATTTTGCTGAACGCCGTTCCAGTGTAGCTAAAACTCACTACGTAAAATTAAAAGTTGAAAATGATTAAAGAAATGAAGGAAACGATGAAAAGAGGAAGATAAACATCGGGACGATTACCAATGTCTCGCCCATTTGCGAGTTGAACCTAAGCTTTGAGGTCAGACAAGGAAACAATGTTATCTACCGCGTCAACTACCTGAGTCTGATGGAATTCTGCGCAGATTTGGGGCATGGGGATCTGACGATAGCGTGTCATACCTTACAAAATGTTATCATTTAGGTTGGGCTCTCGGCCTTTCTGGTTCAAATATTTGTTGGGCTGGTGTCGTCTGAACTTGGTTTCTGTCAACTGAACTTGGCATCTGTCATCTCACATCGGTCAGTGGAGTGACAATGTGCTCGTGGTAAGCTGTCCACGGTTATTTGGTGTTGGAGGGTGTTTTACTAGGCCGTCCGCCTACACTCCTCTGCTGCTCCTCCGGTGCTCCCACGACGGAGTAGAAGAAGAGAGCGTCATCTTTCCCCCATCGAACATTACTCCCTACCTTTAAGGTGGTAGTTCGTGCAACTGACTCATGGGAGTTATTTGACTTGGGACGTCCGCCCATCCCTCAGTTGCTTTTTTGGGTTGCCCTTCTGGCAACTTGCCCGTCCTTCAAATTCTGGTGTGCTGTGGTGTTCGACTGTCAAAGGCCGTCCGCCTTTCCACACGCACTTCATCGGAATGGTTGGGCTTCGTACATGGTCGCTGTCATTCTTATCCGCACTCTCCTGACCGTCCGTCAGGCTGAGGTATATTTATGCTCGTCCGCGAATTCCTTCTGGGTCTCTCTCCCCTGACCACCCGTCAGGCTGAGGTAACTGGAACCTCCAAGCCCGTCACCCTGTGGTGGTTGCTCATCCATGAGTCGCCGAAAGTGATCCAATGGCTGATGGTGCCATGGGTGCCCCTATCACTTTTCGAGACCGTGAACTCGCAGTCGAATAAAAGAGGGACCAGGAAAGGAAAAGAATAGGGACTAGGCCTTGGTCTGGTAAAATTTACCGCAACAAACCCCACCCTCACCTCCAAGGAAATGTGCTTGGTTTTCAACGAAACCCAAACCATTTCCAAAGGCTTTCTAAGGGTAAATGACATCTACATAGGAACAACTTTCCATCATTGGCCAAATCGCCTGTCTAGTTTTCAAAAAATAAAACAACAAATAAATATCCGAAATTACTTTACAGGGGGACTTAACTAGACTCTTCTTCCATTGCATCGCGATAGGGCTTAAGGTCCTTCACATGTTAAGTTCCTCGGTCGCGATCATTTTCATCCGACAAAGTGTATGTCCAAGGTGGCACACGTTTCTTAATTTTAAACGGACCAACGAATTTAGGAGCTAACTTAGCCGCATAGTAATTTGCCGCGTCGGATAACGCGAAGTTTCTTCGCCAAACCAATTCGTTTGGTAGATACTGAATATATCTCCGGCGGAGATTGTAAACTTTCGCGGACTTCTTGGCTGCCGACGCTATCTTCTTACTAATGTCTAACCTTAGCTCCTTAAAACGATTTTCTAATTCTGCTCTTGTCTGTACTCTATCTTGCAGACCTATTTCTACTCCCTCCGTGCTTATGGATACTTCCTCTCGTCCAGAAGTCATCATTTCCCTACCGAAATTCGCGTAGTATGGGGATACACCTAACACTTCGAGTTCCGCCGTGAGAATTGCACAGGCTACTTTCGCCAACTGCGAATCCCAACTACGATGGTTCTCTGAGACATACGCTCTCAACGTTGTCTTCAGAATCTGATTTATGCGCTCTGCAGGACTAGCCTGCGGATGGTAATGCGCTGTATACTTAATTTGTGACGAGTACGCCTGGCAAAGCGTTTTCAACACCTTGCTACGGAATTGAGGGCCGTTGTCACACACGAGCACCGATGGAACGCCAAATGAGAGGAATACATTTTCCTCCAGCTCCTTACATACTGCCTTTGCGGTAGCAGATCTCAACGCGAAAAGTAAAGGGAATTTGGAAAAATAATCAACGACGGTCAAAATATATGTACACAAAACCCCTAGACGATTTGGGAAGAGGGCCTACCAAGTCAACACAGATCATCTCCCAGGGTTTTGAACTTCCTACACGCCCCTTCATCAAACCAGCTGGCTTCTTATTCACCTGCTTAACCTGTTGGCAAACTTTACAACCTCTCACGTATTTTGTAATATCTCCCCTCATTTTTGGCCAATAGTATTTGGCTGCCACTCGGGCGAAAGTTTTCCTAACTCCCATATGTCCTGCTAATGGTGCGTCATGGCATGCCTGTAATATTCCCAATCTACGTCCTTTGCCAACGACTGCTTTCCATTCGGAATTGCTTTCGTGGACAACTACATGGTTTGCTTTCACAAATTTAAGAAGCTGACCATTCTCTACTCTCCACGCTGGGTATGCCTGCGGGTTCGCCTCAATCGCTGAATTCATTTTTGTCACCCAAGGGTCCAAATCCGCTGTTGAGATCTCGGCTACAACCGGAACTCCACGCGACAACATGTCGGGAACGACATGCTCTTTCCCCTTCCGGTGAACAATTTGGAAATCAAATTGTTGCAATCGAACCGCCCAGCGCGCTAACCTACCCGACGGATCCTTAAGGTTACTTAACCATACCAACGAGTGATGATCAGTTACAACCGTGAATCGAATGCCTTCAATGTACGGTCGCAACTTCTCAATTGCCCATAGTACGGCCAAGCACTCCTTTTCGGTCGTCGAGTAGTTCCTCACACATCTGTTAAGTGATCTGCTTAAGTAGCAGATTACCTTTTCCCCCTCCTCAAATTGTTGTGATAATACGGCTCCGATCCCAAAATCTGACGCGTCCGTCTGCACCATAAAAGGGCGTTGAAAATCCGGACATGTCAGTATGGGGGCCGTTATAAGACATTCCTTTGCCTTTCTAAAATTTTCTTCACACTCCTCCGACCATACAAATTTCCTACTCTTTTTCAACAAGTCCGTTAAGGGCCTAACCAAATCAGCAAAATTGGGCACAAAACGTCTGTACCACGAAATAGTCCACCAAGCTCCTAACTTCCTTCACATTCTTTGGTGCCGGAATCCTAACCATGCTTTCCACCTTTTCCGGATCGACGTGCAGTCCGTTCCTGTCAACAACGTAACCCAAGAATTTCAACGACGGCCTACAAAAGTTACATTTTTCTCGACTAACCTTTAACCCCGCCTCACACAACCGTTCGAAGACTTCTTCCAGTATTTCCAGATGTTGGTGGAAAGAATTCGTGACGATTATAATATCGTCCAAGTATACAAATACGTGTGGCTCGATGTCGGCACCTAAAACGCTGTCGATAAACCTCTGCCACGTTGCCGGCGTATTATGCAAACCAAACGGCATTCGCTTAAACTGGATAAGGCCTCTATTGGGTACCGTAAAGGCTGTGAGCGGTCGCGAGTCCTCCTCCATGGGGATCTGCCAATAAGCCGACTTTATATCTAAGGATGTCAGATACTTTGCATCCCTAAGTTTATCTAACGTTGTCGAAATATACGGAAGTGGATAGGCATCCCTATCAGTTACCTTGTTTAATTTCCTATAGTCGACGCAGAACCTAAAGGACTCATCCTTTTTTCGAATCAGGACAATTGGAGATGCCCAGGAACTGTTCGATTTTTCAATCACTCCCGCATTTAGCATTTCCTTCAATTCCCTGTCGATGTGTCCCTGCATTGCCGGTGAAACCGGATAATACCTCTGCTTTATAGGTTCTGCCGATGTCCTTATCTTATGTTTTACCAATTGCGTACATTCTAAGCCCTCTGGCATGTCTTTTAAAACCTAGTCAATCAAAATCTCGAACTGCCTTAATTCGGTCGCGTCCAACTCGGACTTCTCCTTAATACATGTAATCGAGCCAACCGCCTGCTGACTCGAAAAACTCCACTCGCCAGATCGTAGATCCGGGACTATGCCCGACAGTGCCCAAAAATCCGCACCCAAGATCAACGCGTGTGGTAGAGCTGGTATAACCAAACACTCTAAGAATATCGACTTATTTTTTACAAC
This sequence comes from Portevinia maculata, assembly GCA_949715645.1. Taxonomy (NCBI): domain Eukaryota; kingdom Metazoa; phylum Arthropoda; class Insecta; order Diptera; family Syrphidae; genus Portevinia; species Portevinia maculata. The sequence goes on along the minus strand of OX454526.1, from coordinate 170,686,329 downwards.
AATTGGCAAAGACAAAACTCCCAAATCTTTTCGCAACTCTTTTCTAATGCTAAGCCTAAGTTTTTGAGAACATCCCAACTATCCCTACAAATTATTGTGCGTGAAGCACCAGAATCAAGAAGCCCTGAAAACTTAATCCCGTAAATGCTAATCCCTAAGTATGGTCTTCTATCCTCCCCGTTTGCCTCCAGAGTAAAGCCTAAATGAATTTGAGAACCTAACATCTGGTCGCTACCAGGCGACCTAATTAATTTCGACGGCGCTCCTGTCCTGCTGTCCCAGGAGTCCGTTGCCCATTTCCCGAACAACGTCGGCAATCCCTACGCGATTCAAAACTTGCCGACGCGGTGAGTTGTCTTGAGAGACTACGGAAACTCTTGGTTCCGGTGTGCTGATGTAAGCCAAGTCTGGCTCCAGCAAATGTTTCTACATTTGCCCTCACCATTTCCAACTTCCTTCCTAGCGCCACCAAATCCTTGACACACTTTGGCTCTGCCAAGCCCAACTGTGTCTGGTAGAATGGTGCCAGGTTTCTCTGCAGGATTGACAGCTTCCTTCTCTCCGAAATTGGATCGGAAAGTCTGCCAAACATGTTCTCCATCGTCCAACATATACCACAATTGATTCATTCTTCCCTTGGGTACGACGTCTGATTTCCTCTAAGAGGAGATCATCATAGTTAGGAGGAAGAAACTCCAGTTTCAGTTCACTCACTAACTCCTGCCAAGATGAGACCGACCTCCTAATTGCCCTGAACCAAAGAAGTGCCTTCTCCACCGCCGATCGAAATAATTGAGGGACTGTAACCCCCCTGCCTTCCCGCAATTCCTATACACGCTCTAAGAAGGAATTGACTGAAGCACCACATCGCTCTCCCGAAAACTTTAAATAACACTTGGACAAGTTTTCGAATCGTTCATTTTGAACGTGTTGTTTACTTCGTCCACCAACGTTTGAGAAAGACTCCCTGTCTCTCCCAAATGCAGAAGTCGTTGGTGGCGAAGGGTCCCGTGTCATCCGTCTAGGTGGGGAGGTTTCCACCTGTGGTTGTCGCCTCGTTTTCGGTGCATCCACGTCCTCTGATTCGTCTCCGCTACCTTCGGCACCGTCCACCCCCCAGAAGTAAGCTTCCCTGAAGCAAAGACTAGCTCGTTACGCAAACTGAGCTTTTCGTCCATGTCTTTGCTTTCCGTTGCGTTCGCCCTATTTATCCTTCCCATTGCCCACTCGATCTTTGTGAGAATCTTCAAGAATTCCTTGGATTTAGGATCCCTTGGAGATACTCTCATCAACTCATAAATCTCGTCCAGCTTTAATTTGACCGCCTCTCGGTCCTCATCAAACGAAAAAGGGTAGTTAGCCCGGTCGACCCCTCCCATTGAGCCTCGGCGTCCTAGCATCCGCGCCGCTCTTAAAGATTTTCGCATGCTCTCTACGGTGCCTGTTGGTAGCCTTCGAGCTTCAACCTCATATGCCAACTCATCAGCTGATAAGCGATTAATTTCCATAATCGTAATTCAGCAAATCAAAAACGAAATGAATAACGTCCGAAACGAAACTACAGACAATTAACTCGTCAAAACCCAAAAAGATAAAACAATTCAAATAATCACCAGCTTTAATGACCGAAACTCGAAATAGGCAACTAGTATCAAGACCAAATCAGATGTATAATAAATAAACCCAATAATCAAAAAAAACGTAAAACCCAGATGACGAAAAGGGTAAAGAATTGCAGACAACTTTTAATATGGATTGCAGATCACACAAAAAAACAATTAAAAAACAAATTAAAAATTTCGACGACCGAACCTCAAAAAAATATAAGCAAAATCGAATATAATAATTATACCCAAAACGTCCAATATTTTATTTAACCAATTATCAAAAAACAAAACAGAAAAAAGCGTTGGCAACTCTAAATCTGGATTTCCAAAATACGCCAACTCCCGCAAAAACAACAAACCCTAACCACAAATTAAAAATGCAACAAAGAAATTATGTAGGATTATCTATGTACGTATGTATATCAAATGGTTGTCTAGGGGAGAATTTATTTTGAATGCCAAGTAGCTAAATTTAAATATATATGTACTCTCTAGGTATATGAAATTGCAAAAGAATAAAACCAATCGGAAAAAAAATATGCAGAAATATATCCCAATATAGGTATGTATGTATGTAATTAAGTTGCAGAAAGAACTCTTCGAATATGTTAAATAAATGTATGAAAAATACTCAGAAAATGTATATTCCAATGTAGGTATTGTATGTATATATGTGTATACAGGAATAAAGAAATGTACTATAAAGATATAATGGGCAAAATAAAACTCAAAATAATACGTAAAGAAATGATGAACGATTCTAACTATATGGATTGTATATATATATATATATAAAGAATTACAAAGAAACAACCTACTTGATGATTTCCTATAAGAAATCTTACTCCAAACTACGGCTTCGAAATTTCCAAATAGATTTCCTCTGATGACGATCTATATAAATGCTGCTTCAATCTGAACGATTTCCACTTTAACCGATGCGATTCCTAAGAAAAATTTGCAAAAGTGAAAAGAACTTTTTTTTTTTGATTTATAATTTAAGCCACAAAACTTCCCTAAACACAAATTAAACACTTCCACTGTCGTCACAATGGACCCCCCACGCTTGTGAACGACTTTGATGATGAAAAAATTTTCTTTATTCAATATATAATTATTTTCGCAAACAAAACACAATTATTATTTTTTTCTGCGATCGGCCTCACATTGGGCGCCAACTGTTGTGTAATTATTTAATTTAGAAAACGCGAAAAACAAACTACTTATTTAACGTTCAATCGGCGGGATAAACGAAAAGAAAATTTGCGGCCGCCACCGCCCGAAGAAAAATATCGAATATGGGCTGTCAAACAGCCACAGACCATTAAAATATTACACAACGAGTAACAGGTCGCTGCTACTTCCCGGGAAAATGAAACGAAATAAAGTGGGCGCCACACAATTTTAAGGGAAATTGTGAAACCTTGGTACAGAACCACTGAAAATTGAAATAAAATGTAATTTCGAAAAGAATGAAAAGAATGAAAATTTACACAACGTTATAGTGATCCGTTGGAGCACGGTCTTTATTACGGGGTTTGAAATCCCCTGAAAATGTAATGGTGGATACAACGGGTCGATAGGGACCGTTGGTATTGTAATATATGCAATTTATTTTGTATTAGAACACTACCTCCCTAATATTTTTTATGGGGATTATTGGCTATCACAAGGCGAAGAGTTGATGGGTAAAGAGCCGAACTGTTTGTATGGCTGAAGAGCCGAGCTGAAATGAGTAAACGGCTAAGAAGCCAAGCATACCATTCATAAGTCAGATAGTAATTAATTTTTATTCAAAGATCTTAGCCTATTTATACAAAAATATCTTACATGCTACTTACATTATAATATGATAAAGGAAGACAGAAATAAAAAAAAAAGAACTACTCAGCACAATTTGCTGCAACACGTAAATGTGCAATCGTCATTGGCCTTGACTCTATGGCGAGTATTAGCTGTGTATCGGGTGTCGAGTGGATTTGGTGGGAAATGTCTGTCTTGTGAGAAATGTGGAATGTGTGTCTATGTTTTTGTGTTGCTGGGAGAATTGCATTTGATGATGAGGCTATTTGTTAGTGTTTGGGACTTAACAAATCATCTTTTAATATCATTAATGTTAATTAAAATTGTGACTCCGATTTGCTCGGAAAGTGTAAAAAGCGTTTCAAACGCATCTGTTTCGTCATAAATATTGATTTGCTTTTCACGTTTATTCGTATGATTGATTTTGTCAACTCTTTTTGTGTTATCATACACTCATTATGTTAATCTTTGGTCGCCGTTGTAATGACCCAAGGTGTTGTGTTTACATCCGTTCTAATGTCTCTTTCGCCAAACACATTTGCATAGCTTCCCCAACAACAAGCATTAGCTATGAGAGTGTGATTTGGGGAAAGAGACCAATTCTTAGAGCTGCCTTTGGCGATTAAAAAAGCTCTCGGTCATTTGGATCATGAACGCAGAGAACACTACACCTTTGGGAAAACAATAAGTATCTCTTGTAAAATAAAATTAAAACATAAAAAACAAAAAAACTTTAAATTGTGGTTTGATCCAAATCATAATGGTCCTTCGATTGTAGCCGAATTTCTTTAAGGAGTCCAGCTTATTAAAAATTTACAAATTCGTATTCTTTTGGCATTGTTTGTGTGCCTTTTTTGTGACTTTCTGGGAAAATAAAAACCTCGTGTGTGAAATATCAATGTGCTGTGCTTAGGCGGAAATAAACTGATTGTTTTTCAATTTCAATTTCTCGTGGCAGAGCTTCTTTCCATTATAGCACGTAGACTATAATTGGTAAAAGACATTTGGCTGCATTTAAGTCAGCATAGTTCCTGGGGTTTTCTTGGACTTTTTATTTCCTTGTGAAAGCATTTTTGTTTCTTTTTGCGCTTGATTTGCGTACAAAATGAATGTGCTAAAACAGAAGCGCGGTAATGCTAAAGCATGTTTAACACGTGCGGTGGAATTCGTATCCATCATAGAAGATGCAACAAGTCTTGAGATGCTCGAAATACGCTTGAGCAGAGTTGTTGAAGCATGGGGTGAATTTTCTTCGCTTCATTACGAGTGCCTGAAAGACGTGGAGGAAAACGAAATTGAAGAATTTTATAATGATTTCGGTATATATGAAAAAAAATACTTCGAAGCGCATGCGGGCTTAAAAAAAGCCATTCGAGATAAACAATCGGGCGATAACACAAAATCTGACCTCAATAATTTGTTTTTAGAACGCATGGCTAATCAGCAAAACGAGTTTCTTAAAGGCTTAGATTCTTCATCGAAAGTTTCTGACAAAATTAACCTGCCTCCAATGGTGATTCCTAACTTTTCGGGTGACTACAAGGAGTGGCCATCCTTCCGCGATTCGTTTTTGGGTTCCGTCGACAATAAACCGAATCTATCATCAACCCATAAATTCCACTACCTTAAATCTTTCTTGAGTGGAACGGCTGCCGATCTTATTCAACACATCAAAGTGTCAGACGCCAACTATTCGGAAGCTTGGGATAGGCTCGAGAGGCGATTCGATCGTGGCAATTTAATTGTACAATCGTTTGTACACATGTTTCTGTCGCTCCCATCGATAAGCGTTTCAAATGCGCAAACACTTCGCAACATCACCGACGGTGCAGATGAAGTGATTCGTGGTTTAAGTGCGTTAAATAAAACCGGCCGTGACCCGTGGCTAATATACATTTTGCTTAATAAACTCGATAACGATACCAAGCATGCTTGGGCGGAACAAATTGGCTCACGAGAAGACAGTTGTATACAGGACCTAATTGATTTCCTTGAGGTTCGGTGCGATGCATTGGAGGCGTGCCAGTCCCTCAACCGCCCGACCACATCGCGTGGAAAGCAATCCGGGCAAATTAGAGCACTTTTAGCAAAAAATCCAGACAACAAATCGCATTGCCCTATGTGTAAAGATTTGCACCAATTGTATCAGTGCACTCAGTTTCTAGAATTGGATATTCCTTCACGTAGAGACTTTACGAAATGCAATAACATCTGCTTTTGTTGCCTGCGGTCAGGTCATTCGTCAAACAAATGTATGTCATCGTTTCGTTGTCGCGTTTGCAAGGCTCGCCACCATCACCTTGTTCACCAAGATGACCCAAACAGTAGTTCTGTACCTGGAACTTCACCAACACCTCTAAGTTTAATTTCGCCATCGGTCGCTTCGTCATCCTCGAACTCTGCATCTAACCCTCCTGTTATTGCTCCTTTGGTTAACAACCATTCGCTGAAGTTAAGCCTTCGTGTGCAGACTGTTCTGCCAACCATTCTTGCTCAACTTCAAAATTATCGGGGTCAGCTTGCTGATGTTCGTGTTCTGTTAGACACGGGGTCTCAATCATCGTTCATTTCGGAGTCGTGTGTTCAAAGACTGGGACTTCCACGCGCACACGCTCGGCTCCCAGTTATGGGATTATGTTCAACCGAAGCAGGATACACAAAGGGGTGTGTATCCTTAAATCTTGTGTCTCGTAACAATCGTTCCAATTTATCAGTCGATGCTTTCGTGCTGGGGAAACTAACGTCGAATTTACCTGCAAATTCTTTCGACGCCTCGACTTGGGAATACATTCGGAGGTTGGATCTGGCTGATCCTACATTCAATCTCTCGGGTGCGGTTGACATTATCCTTGGAGCTAATAAGGTCTGGTCCATTTTGAAAGGAGAGCAGGTGTTTGGACCTCAAGGAAGACCAATAGCTCAAAATACCTCGTTCGGCTGGGTCATATCCGGGGAGTTATTTGGATCAGATCAGGAGTGCGGGATGTCTTCGTTTCATTCGGCGGTTGATGTAGATGTTCTGTTACAACGATTTTGGGAGCTGGAAGAAGTCCCTCCCCAATCATCCCGTAATGTTTTCAACGATCCAGCGGAGGAACATTTTCTAAAAACATTCTCTCGCGCTTCGGACGGAAAATACGTTGTGTCTCTCCCGTTTAAAACTCCGGAGCCAAGGTTCGGTGATACTTTGCAGTCAGCAGTGTCACGATTGCATTCCATGGAGCGTCGGTTTCGAAGTAACTCAGATTTGCAACAAAAATATTCGAACTTTATGGATGAGTATATCGAGCTCGGCCATATGGAACTGATTCCCCGCGATGAAATTTATAACGACCATTCTCGTCAGTTTTACCTTCCCCATCACGCTGTACTCAAACCAGACAGCTCGACGACAAAACTCCGCGTTGTGTTCGATGGCTCGGTGAAGGATACAAACGGACAATCGTTAAATAGCCATTTATTGATCGGGCCTCCAATACAGCGCGATCTCATTGGTGTGTGTTTGCGTTTTCGGCAGCATCGGTTCGTTTTTACTGCCGACATTGTTAAAATGTTTCGACAAATATGGATATCCGGTAAGGACTCTGACTATCAGCGCATCGTTTGGCGTCAATCTCCAAGTCATGATATTCAACACTATCGGTTAAAAACTGTAACGTACGGTACTGCGTCGGCTCCGTTCTTATCGGTTCGGGTGTTGCAACAGATCGCGGATGATTACAAATCAAAATATCCAAACGCTGCTCGGATTTTGCTCAACGATGTCTATGTAGACGACGTTATGACTGGAGCAAACTCAATCGAACGTTTGTTAAATCTGCAATCTGAACTGATCGCGTTACTCTCTGAAGCCCGCCTACAACTAAGGAAATGGAGTTCCAATTGTTGGACACTTCTTGCTCAGCAAGAACCCGAGGATTGTGAATATTCCTTCGTCGATACGGAACGTTCGCAGTCACTAATTAAAGTGCTAGGGATGTATTGGAATCCTGCAGCCGACTTCTTTTCCTATCGTTTGACCCTACCTAACCCCCGTCCTTCACTCACGAGACGAACTTTACTATCTGAAATAGCACGAATTTTTGACCCGTTAGGACTCCTTGCTCCGTCGGTTATCCTTTTTAAAATCATGTTTCAAAAACTTTGGACTTCTGAGTTGAAACTAGGTTGGGATGATCCCCTTCCCTCTGAACTCTCTGAACAGTGGTCAAACTACCGTGAACAGCTGCCATGCTTTGAACGAATTCGAGTTCCGCGAAATATATTTTCATCCGAAGAGATGATTGAACTCCACGGGTTCTCGGATGCTTCGTCCCTAGCTTACTCCGCCGTAATCTATGCCCTTTCGAAAAGCCCTACCGGTAAAACTAATGTAACAATCGTTGCGGCAAAAACTAAAGTGGCCCCTATTAAACCAGTCTCAATTCCCCGCCTTGAACTCAGTGGTGCCTTGTTATTAGTTCGGTTAATGGCTCTAGTGCGATCGTCGGTTAATGCCAATATCGTTAGACAATTCGCGTGGTGCGATTCGGAAATCGTCCTGCATTGGCTCTCGTCACCCCCTCGCCGCTGGACAACTTTCGTGGCAAATCGAACAGCTGCAATTTTGGAGACTATGCCAAGGCACGCGTGGCGCTTTGTTCCCTCAGAAGCGAATCCCGCTGATTGTGCGTCACGTGGTATACCTCCCTCAACTCTTGTTACGCACTCGCTTTGGTGGAGTGGTCCAAGTTGGATTTCTGAAGCTGAAGAACAATGGCCTAAATCCAGCCTATCCTCGCATATATTCGAACAGGAATCGGTTAAACGGGAGGAGAAGTTGGTCGCAAGGCATGTACTGGTCACGTCGTTTGATGGGCATGTCTTCGACGACTTAATAGGAAAAATTTCGTCGTGGTTTCGCTTGCAAAGAGTTGCTGCTTACGTGCTGAAGTACGTTCATAATTTAAAACCATCAACGCCCCTTCGGCCATCTAATGGGCTTAACTACACTGAGATCCGGAAAGCGAAAATCGCTATCTTGAAATGTGTTCAGCGAAAGTCTTTCGGAGATGAGATTCACCACCTGAGTTCGACAAACCAGCTTCCTTCAAAATCGGCACTCTTGAGGTACTCAGCATTTCTGGATAATGATGGACTGCTTCGCATCGGTGGACGAATCAAACATGCTTATGTGTCTTTTAATATAAAACACCCTATTATATTACCGAAAAATAATCCTGTTTCTAGCCTAATCATTACAGATTTTCATCAACGCTATATGCATGCTGGAGTATCCGAAACGTTCGCCTTTATCAGACAAGAGTTTTGGATCTTGGGCAGCCGAAATCTCATTAGAAAAATCATCCATACATGCAAAAGGTGCTTTATGCAGAGCAAGCTCACCAGCCAGCAGATCATGGGAGATCTTCCATCAACTCGCATCCAACCAAGTCGCCCATTTTCGAACACCGGGTGTGACTACGCTGGACCACTCACAATAAAATTATCCCGCTGTCGCAATGCTCGAACCTCCAAGGCATACATTGCCTTGTTTGTGTGTATGTCTACGAAGGCGATCCACCTGGAGCTAGTTAGTGACCTTACAACTGATGCTTTCATCGCAGCCTTGCGTAGATTTGTCTCTCGCCGAGGCAAGTGTACTAACATATACAGCGACAACGGGACGAATTTTCAAGGAGCTCGACGGTGCCTAACCGAGATGCACAAATTGGTTATGGCCCAACCTCACAATGAAACTATCACGGCCGCCCTCGCCAAAGATGGTATAAGTTGGCATTTTATCCCTCCTTCCACACCACACTTTGGTGGCTTATGGGAGGCTGGCGTCAAGTCAGTCAAGCTGCACTTACGTCGTGTTATAGGCAACGCAAGTTTAACGTTCGAAGAATTGTGTACTGTACTAACTCAAGTAGAAGCAATTGTCAATTCTCGTCCTTTATGTTCTATGTCAGATTGTGATTTGAATCCATTAACTCCAGCTCACTTTCTTGTAGGTGAACCACTGACAGCCGTTCCAGAGCCAAGCCTTTTAGAGACCCCAACCAACCGCCTATCCCATTGGAATCACATCCAAAACATGGTCCAGGGATTCTGGAAAAGATGGCACACGGAGTATCTTACCACGCTTCAAGAGCGACCAAAGTGGCAAAGAAGTACACCGAATTTCAAGAACGGGGACTTAGTGGTCGTCAAAGAACCGAATTTACCACCCACGAAATGGATCCTAGGCAGAATTGTATCTGTGAGCACTGGCGCTGACCAACATGTAAGAGTCGTAACCGTGAAGACAGCAGCAGGCACCTTTGTTCGCCCTATAACAAAATTGGCTCTACTACCGGTGTCCTGAAACTCGTTCCAGGGGGGCCGGGATGTTTGGGACTTAACAAATCATCTTTTAATATCATTAATGTTAATTAAAATTGTGACTCCGATTTGCTCGGAAAGTGTAAAAAGCGTTTCAAACGCATCTGTTTCGTCATAAATATTGATTTGCTTTTCACGTTTATTCGTATGATTGATTTTGTCAACTCTTTTTGTGTTATCATACACTCATTATGTTAATCTTTGGTCGCCGTTGTAATGACCCAAGGTGTTGTGTTTACATCCGTTCTAATGTCTCTTTCGCCAAACACATTTGCATAGCTTCCCCAACAACAAGCATTAGCTATGAGAGTGTGATTTGGGGAAAGAGACCAATTCTTAGAGCTGCCTTTGGCGATTAAAAAAGCTCTCGGTCATTTGGATCATGAACGCAGAGAACACTACACCTTTGGGAAAACAATAAGTATCTCTTGTAAAATAAAATTAAAACATAAAAAACAAAAAAAACTTTAAATTGTGGTTTGATCCAAATCAGTTAGTGTAGTTATTATGTCCACTACAGGATAACCCGCTATCACTTGTCCCCAATAAAAGAAATGAGAATTACTGGGTCGCGTGTCCCGTCTATTCTCGGGATTTTCCTTAACACGGAACAAAATCCTACCAGACTATATCTTACAAAAATGATAGCACGAAAATCACTATACTTATCTTTAAAACCTCAATTCCTTTGTTTCCTGCTCTGTCCTCAAGTTCCTTATATTTTTTTCTATTCGTCCTTTCGCCTGTCCTCCAAATTCCTGTCTCCTTCGTTTCTTTTATTCCTCTTTGGTAATTCCCTCCCGCCCATCCAAAGCTATCTTGCAATGGTGTGCGCATGCCTGCCGTTACCCTTTCGTTCTAACTTTCCATTCTCTCACCAAGCTGACCGACCTGTGACAACATTCCAATCCAGTCTGATTGGTGTTTTTCCCGTCCATACAAAAGATCGCTAAGGTTATTTTGCTGAACGCCGTTCCAATCGCCCATTTGCGAGTTGAACCTAAGCTTTGAGGTCAGACAAGGAAACAATGTTATCTACCGCGTCAACTACCTGAGTCTGATGGAATTCTGCGCAGATTTGGGGCATGGGGATCTGACGATAGCGTGTCATACCTTACAAAATGTTATCATTTAGGTTGGGCTCTCGGCCTTTCTGGTTCAAATGTTTGTTGGGCTGGTGTCGTCTGAACTTGGTATCTGTCATCTGAACTTGGCATCTGTCATCTCACATCGGTCAGTGAGGTGACAATGTGCTCCTGGTAAGCTGTCCACGGTTATTTGGTGTTGGAGGGTGTTTTACTAGGCCGTCCGCCTACACTCCTCTGCTGCTCCTCCGGTGCTCCCACGACGGAGTAGAAGAAGAGAGCGTCATCTTTCCCCCATCGAACATTACTCACTACCTTTAAGGTGGTAGTTCGTGCAACTGACTCGTGGGAGTTATTTGACTTGGGCCGTCCGCCCACCCCTCAGTTGCTTTTTTGGGTTGCCCTTCTGGCAACTTGCCTGTCCTTCAAATTCTGGTGTGCTGTGGTGTTCGACTGTCAAAGGCCGTCCGCCTTTCCACACGCACGTCATCGTACGGCCCGGTGGAATGGTTGGGCTTCGTACATGGTCGCTGTCATTCTTATCCGCACTCTCCTGACCGTCCGTCAGGCTGAGGTATATTTATGCTCGTCCGCGAATTCCTTCTGGGTCTCTCTCCCCTGACCACCCGTCAGGCTGAGGTAACTGTAACCTCCAAGCCCGTCACCCTGTGGTGGTTGCTCATCCATGAGTCGCCGAAAGTGATCCAATGGCTGATGGTGCCATGGGTGCCCCTATCACTTTCCGAGACCGTAAACTCGCAGCCGAATAAAAGAGGGACCAGGAAAGGAAAAGAATAGGGACTAAGAGAAGGCCTTGTTGTGGTAAAATTTACCGCAACAACGCTCTAGAGGAAGACCAAGTAATTTGCGAAATTCGTCCACTTTTCGAAATATAACTCCCCGTTCAGGAGTAATGGAATCCAGGTCAATAGTTAGTCGTACTCCACATGGGGCTAGTGTAGGCTTAAGCCATGATAAGATTTTACTACAATTGATAGATAAACCTCCTGCAGCAATGCAATCTGGTCAGGCAAGTAACCACAATAGTAATGACAATAATGAGCGACGAGATATTAATGAACATCCTCCACCTGTTCAAGAAGAGGCCACAGACATAAGAGCTATTACGTCAGCATTTCAACGAATACCCGAGGCAAACCAACGAGTTTTCATTTGTGAAATGCAGTCTATTAGAGATACCTTAGTTGGAAGATTGTACAATTTGAATTTAAATACTCCCAATGTGAATCCTACGAGACCTTCGAACGCTCGTTCTGACTTCGAACAACGCTTTGTTTTTGACCCAACGCATACAAGCACCACCAATATGTCAACAAACTTGTTCAGTAAGTTCAGTTTGTAAAATTGAAAAGTGGGGAATTTCATATGACGGGTGCGAAAATATCCACGATTTTTTTTTAAAGTGGAAACCCTTAAGGATCATTCGCAATGTAGCTAAATTTGCATGTCCTTTTACAAGGCCAAGAAATAAACCAATTTCAGTTGTTCATGAATACCCGCAGCTATTATGACAAGCTGAGCACTCGCTCGTACACACACTATAACTTGTCTTATCTTCTCTGCCTCAATTAATATTTTTTTTACATGCAAATATGGTTTATAAAGCATTTGGGGATCCTCATTGCTGAAATGCGAATCTCCTTCACCGATCTGAACACAGACACCAATTGTATTGAATACAAAGAAACAAGTTACACGTGACTGTGATGGTCTAATTGCAATATGCCATAACCTACCCCAAACTTTCATCGAAGCCAACCAATAATATACTCGTACCATCAATCTACTCGACGACAATTCTCCCACCTTTCTTTATCCACCATAGCCCCTACCTTTAAATATGAATATCCATTTTTCACTTGCAAACCCCCCGATTGATCGCCTACCTCGTCGTAGTGGTGGGGCTTAAGTACTCCCCTCTCTGTTGTTAATCGACAAAGAGGGGGTGAAAAACTAAAAGGCATCAAATCCAAGGTAAGGTTCGACGCGGCGAGACCTGCATGGCTGGAGGGAGTGAGTGCAGATGGACCTTCCTTCCCCCTTACTCGTGGGACCTAAAATGAACAATTTAAACAAAACAAACAATCAAAACAAAAGAGACTAAGGTGCAAGGATCGGGCACCAGTGACTCTATAAATAACGATCCAAAAACAGAACAACTGACGGAGGAAGAAGAAAACCTTCTTCTGAATCCATTTGCCAATCTTGGAGTATGGGATGGACACAGCGTTGGAACGGATGCTGACATGGAGGGCATGAACGTTGATTTCAGCGACAGCTGTTCCGTCGCTAGCTCTAACCTCTCTTTATTGTCCACCTCCTCCAGACGGAAAAAACTAACAAACTGCAGGACAACAGTAAAGAGACTAGGGACGAAAAGATGGGACGAACTGACTGAGACTGACCGCAAACGGCTTCATAACGCACGTGCGTATCTGCAGGAACAGCGTCTAACAGAGAATGAGCCTACCTCCTCGTACACCGGCAGGAGCTAATCCTGGGGATAACACCAGCGATAGAAAATTGATGGGGCCACCTTCCTCCCAGATTGGCAAAGTCCATCCAGGGGAAAGGTCGACCACACCAATCACTCTGCCAAAGGATGCCACCGAGGAACCACCAAACCCTTCGGTTGGACGTTGCATCGAGCCTCTTGCTCGTACGGGTCTAGAGAAGGGGGAGGTGCTCCCTGCAACTAACATCAATACAAAAACTGACACGGAGACTGATCGGGTACAGGACCCGACCCCAGGACTACCAGACTCATCGGCCAGGCGCTGCATCGAGCCTCTTGCTCGTACGGGCCTGGAAGGAGAAAATATGGTCACTGAGGAGGTATGGGAGAGGAAACTGCATCTGGAGAACATCCAGAGCCTCAGCTCCACTTGCAATCTGGATGCGGGTTACCCTCACCAACCAGGTAACTGCAGCCGTGACGTCTCGGGAAATAACTCGACAATGGACAGTTGCCAAACAATCGTGGAGGCGCAGCCCTCCAATCCCGGACGGGATACTCAAGGAGCCTGAGACTCTAAAGTCCCCGGCAAGTCCAAGCCAAAAAAGCTTCTAGGGGAGCATGAGATCCTGCGCAGGCAAAGACGTAACGCGCTCAGGATCGTCCGAAGGATGGGTAGCAAAATTCCGGAAGCCTTAACGGAGAAGGAAAAGCTATCCCTTGACAAGGCTAAAGAACGTCTTAAGACCATACCCGACAACCCAACGGAGAAGAGCAAACGTTTGCCCAACTCTAGGACAATTCCCAAAGGACCGGCTGGGAAGGGGAAAGAAAGCCCTTTACTCTCCACCCCAATCGCAGCCAGACTCAGGAAACCTGTAATTGGTACGAGTGGGGACACTCAATCCAATCTCGATCCGATTGCGACACGCTTTCCCCAATCTCGCAAACGAACGTTAGTAAGAAAGCCAAGGTCTCTTTACCAACCGCAGTTGGGCAACAAGTAGCCGTAGTAGACTACGGCAATCCTGCACGGAAGTTGAAAGAGGACCAATGGTGTTGGTCCCCAACATAAAATTCCAACACCAAATCACAATGCAACAGAAGAACATCAAACAAAACAAAATAAATCCAAAATTGTAAATCAAAATATTGTAAAGTGAAATGAATTAATGTAAACATGTACCAGATCTCACTTGCACATTCGACACTGATGAATTTGAAATCGGCTTATTGAACTATTCATTTGGATATTTCTTTAATATATACATATCCGAATGAGTAGTTTAAATATGCACGATTTAATTGATCACTCGCGTTAAAACTTTTACGCATTTTATTTAATTAAAATGCGGACGAAAAAACAAACCGAACGCACGCGCCATTGCAAAAACAAAACTTCCAACAGCTACCATGTAAAAACGGTTGGTCAAACGAAACAATTTCGGTGTCGGCTTTGCAAGGGCGCACACAGCTTACGCCATTGCAAACAGTTTTTGAAGATGGACGTCAACTCACGCACAGAAATGGCAAAATATAATTTCGTTTGCACTAATTGCCTGGGGTACGACCATAACGCAAATACTTGCAATAGTGCAAACCGATGGTGTAAATGCAAGTTGAAACACCACACATTGCTTCATAAGGAGGGGTATCAACAAAACAATCGAGAAAATAATCAACAAAATTCAAAACAAAATGTACAGAATCACTTCTGTCAGCAATCTTTTCCCATCAATAGTTTCCCAACCACAGAGGCGACAAATACCGTCAATGACAATAATAAGTCAACGAAACGGAATCAAGTCGCTGGGCAGCAATTAAATCAAAATGCAAGTGCGTATATTACCAACAAACCACAAGAAATTATGAACTGTGGACCTTCCACGTCTCAAGGTGCGGTATGCACTCAAGGCCACTGTCATCCTCAAGAACAATCTTATACGCATCATAATGCAACATAAATACCCACTTCACTCAAAACACGAATTCGAGAGATACTTTAGAATTCGTATCTAGGCATCAGAATCAAGCGTGCTCTTCTGTGCTGAATCAAACACATACAAAAGCATTACTAGCCACAGCATTGGTCAAAGTTATTGCAAGAGACGGCAATCAATACAGTCTCATTGCATTAATTGACCCTGGCTCAGAAGCAACATTTGTCACAGAAGAGGTTGTTCAATTGCTTAAATTGAAAAGGCAAAAGGTATCAGCACAAGTCGCAGGTTTAGGGCAAACTTCTACTGGTATATCAAACTATCAAGTTGAATTCACAATTCACTCCTTGAATAGGTCATCATTCGCTCTCGGGGTCAAGGCATTTGTACTCAAACAACTGACCTCCATGCTCCCATCACAACAGTTGAACACAAGGGGGTGGACTCATGTGGCCACGCTACCACTTGCCGATCCCTCGTATTTCTCTCCCGGACAGATTGACTTACTTCTAGGTACCGAGGTATGCGCATCCATAATTTTGGAAGGCATCATCAAGGGTGAAAGTGGAGGTCCGGTCGCTCAATACACCGAGCTAGGGTGGATTCTGACGGGGAACACCAACAGCTCTAGCCAGTCTACTGGCATCACCATTCAAAATCACTTTAACTCCTTGGACTCTCAATTGAAAAGATTTGGGGAGTTAGAAGAGGATCTAGAGGATAGAGACCTCACGCAGGGAGAAAAAATATGTGAACAACATTTTCAAAGCACCCACAAGAGAAGAGACGATGGTAGGTACGAGGTGCAACTACCCTTCAAGAATATCATTCGTCCGAATCTCGGAAACTCCAGAAGAGCAGCATTAGCCAGGTTTCTTCAAATGGTGAAACGACTCGCCTCAAATAAAATTCTAAGAGACTCCTATACTGCGTGCATCGAAGAGTACAGCACTCTTGGGCACATGAAAGAAGTGACCAAAGATCTATCTATCTCGACAGGTGAGCACTACTTTCTGACACATCATGCGGTGTTTAAAGAGTCGAGCACCACCACAAAACTTCGCGTAGTTTTTGATGCTTCATGCAAATCATCAAACGGACAATACCTCAACGAGAATCTGATGATCGGACCCCGATTACAGGCAGACATTATAGACTTGATCGCAAAATGGAGAAAGTTTAAGGTGGCGTTTGTTGCGGACATCAGTATGATGTACCGGCAGATTTGGATATACATCTTCTACAGGAAGGACCGAAATGGCTGCAAGGACAGCCAAACATCAACATTGGTTCAGACGGTCTTACGCGCGTCGCAACAGTTAAAACAAAAGCATCGATACTCAAACGACCAATTATAAAACTTTCCCCTTTGCCAGTGTCTGAACCCACAAACAATTTAAAAAAAAATATCGTTAAAAAACGAAAACAAGAAATTCCCACATTTGCAAACATTTAAAATATAATAACAAAAATTCAGACTAAATAAACAACACGAACATGAACTACGAGTATAATAACAAAAAAAAAACCAAATCAAAATTAATCCATTCACCCCACGCAAATAAATACCACCCTCCTTGTATGAAAGGGGGACTCCAACAAATAATAAACAAACAAACTTTAGAAATTTTTTTTCCCATATTTACAAAGATAAATTTCACTAATACACGTTTTGTTTTTCTTTTGCAACCCGAAAATAACTGGTACATCGCAACGCGAGGGACCAGCCAGCCGGCCAAGGAACACAACAACAACAATCGAGCCTAGGTCCACTCGCGCGCAAAAGGTTAAGGTGAATAAAGGGACACGTGGAATTTCGTCACCGAAGGCGGGGAGCATGTTGGTCCCCAACATAAAATTCCAACACCAAATCACAATGCAACAGAAGAACATCACACAAAACAACATAAATCCAAAATTGTAAATATAAATATTGTAAAGTGAAATGAATTAAGGAAAACATGTACCAGATCTTACTTGCACATTCGACACTGTTGAATTTGAAATCGGCTTATTAAACTATTCATTTGGATATTTCTTTAATATATACATGTCCGAATGAGTAGTTTAAATATGCACGATTTAATTGATCACTCGCGTTAAAACTTTTACGCATTTTATTTAATTAAAATGCGGACGAAAAAACAAACCGAACGCACGCGCCATTGCAAAAACAAAACTTCCAACAACTACCATGTAAAAACGGTTGGTCAAACGAAACAATTTCGGTGTCGGCTTTGCAAGGGCGCACACAGCTTACGCCATTGCAAACAGTTTTTGAAGATGGACGTCAACTCACGCACAGAAATGGCAAAAGATAATTTCGTTTGCACTAATTGCCTGGGGTACGACCATAACGCAAATACTTGCAATAGTGCAAACCGATGGTGTAAATGCAAGTTGAAACACCACACATTGCTTCATAAGGAGGGGTATCAACAAAACAATCGAGAAAATAATCAACAAAATTCAAAACAAAATGTACAGAATCACTTCTGTCAGCAATCTTTTCCCATCAATAGTTTCCCAACCACAGAGGCGACAAATGCCGTCAATGACAATAATAAGTCAACGAAACGGAATCAAGTCGCTGGGCAGCAATTAAATCAAAATGCAAGTGCGTATATTACCAACAAACCACAAGAAATTATGAACTGTGGACCTTCCACGTCTCAAGGTGCGGTATGCACTCAAGGCCACTGTCATCCTCAAGAACAATCTTATACGCATCCATAATCCAACATAAATACCCACTTCACTCGAAACACGAATTCGAGAGATACTTTAGAATTCGTATCTAGCCATCAGAATCAAGCGTGCTCTTCTGTGCTGAATCAAACACATACAAAAGCATTACTAGCCACAGCATTGGTCAAAGCTATTGCAAGAGACGGCAATCAATACAGTCTTATTGCATTAATTGACCCTGGCTCAGAAGCAACATTTGTCACAGAAGAGGTTGTTCAATTGCTTAAATTGAAAAGGCAAAAGGTATCAGCACAAGTCACAGGTTTAGGGCAAACTTCTACTGGTATATCAAACTATCAAGTTGAATTCACAATTCACTCCTTGAATAGGTCATCATTCGCTCTCGGGGTCAAGGCATTTGTACTCAAACAACTGACCTCCATGCTCCCATCACAACAGTTGAACACAAGGGGGTGGACTCATGTGGCCACGCTACCTCTTGCCGATCCCTCGTATTTCTCTCCCGGACAGATTGACTTACTTCTAGGTACCGAGGTATGCGCATCCATAATTTTGGAAGGCATCATCAAGGGTGAAAGTGGAGGTCCGGTCGCTCAATACACCGAGCTAGGGTGGATTCTGACGGGGAACACCAACAGCTCTAGCCAGTCTACTGGCATCACCATTCAAAATCACTTTAACTCCTTGGACTCTCAATTGAAAAGATTTGGGGAGTTAGAAGAGGATCTAGAGGATAGAGACCTCACGCAGGGAGAAAAAATATGTGAACAACATTTTCAAAGCACCCACAAGAGAAGAGACGATGGTAGGTACGAGGTGCAACTACCCTTCAAGAATATCATTCGTCCGAATCTCGGAAACTCCAGAAGAGCAGCATTAGCCAGGTTTCT
The DNA here is from genome assembly GCA_949715645.1 of Portevinia maculata. Lineage (NCBI taxonomy): Eukaryota > Metazoa > Arthropoda > Insecta > Diptera > Syrphidae > Portevinia > Portevinia maculata. The sequence goes on along the minus strand of OX454526.1, from coordinate 170,667,453 downwards.
TCAAATGGTGAAACGACTCGCCTCAAATAAAATTCCAAGAGACTCCTATACTGCGTGCATCGAAGAGTACAGCACTCTTAGGCACATGAAAGAAGTGACCAAAGATCTATCTATCTCGACAGGTGAGCACTACTTTCTGACACATCATGCGGTGTTTAAAGAGTCGAGCACCACCACAAAACTTCGCGTAGTTTTTGATGCTTCATGCAAATCATCAAACGGACAATACCTCAACGAGAATCTGATGATCGGGCCCCGATTACAGGCAGACATTATAGACTTGATCGCAAAATGGAGAAAATTTAAGGTGGCGTTTGTTGCGGACATCAGTATGATGTACCGGCAGATTTGGATATACATCTTCTACAGGAAGGACCGAAATGGCTGCAAAGACAGCCAAACATCAACATTGGTTCAGACGGTCTTACGCGCGTCGCAACAGTTAAAACAAAAGCATCGATACTCAAACGACCAATTATAAAACTTTCCCCTTTGCCAGTGTCTGAACCCACAAACAATTTAAAAAAAAATATCGTTAAAAAACGAAAACAAGAAATTCCCACATTTGCAAACATTTAAAATATAATAACAAAAATTCAGACTAAATAAACAACACGAACATGAACTACGAGTATAATAACAAAAAAAAAAACGAAATCAAAATTAATCCATTCACCCCACGCAAATAAATACCACCCTCCTTGTATGAAAGGGGGACTCCAACAAATAATAAACAAACAAACTTTAGAAATTTTTTTTCCCATATTTACAAAGATAAATTTCACTAATACACGTTTTGTTTTTCTTTTGCAACCCGAAAATAACTGGTACATCGCAACGCGAGGGACCAGCCAGCCGGCCAAGGAACACAACAACAACAATCGAGCCTAGGTCCACCCGCGCGCAAAAGATTAAGGTGAATAAAGGGACACGTGGAATTTCGTCACCGAAGGCGGGGAGCATGTTGGTCCCCAACATAAAATTCCAACACCAAATCACAATGCAACAGAAGAACATCACACAAAACAACATAAATCCAAAATTGTAAATATAAATATTGTAAAGTGAAATGAATTAAGGAAAACATGTACCAGATCTTACTTGCACATTCGACACTGTTGAATTTGAAATCGGCTTATTAAACTATTCATTTGGATATTTCTTTAATATATACATGTCCGAATGAGTAGTTTAAATATGCACGATTTAATTGATCACTCGCGTTAAAACTTTTACGCATTTTATTTAATTAAAATGCGGACGAAAAAACAAACCGAACGCACGCGCCATTGCAAAAACAAAACTTCCAACAGCTACCATGTAAAAACGGTTGGTCAAACGAAACAATTTCGGTGTCGGCTTTGCAAGGGCGCACACAGCTTACGCCATTGCAAACAGTTTTTGAAGATGGACGTCAACTCACGCACAGAAATGGCAAAAGATAATTTCGTTTGCACTAATTGCCTGGGGTACGACCATAACGCAAATACTTGCAATAGTGCAAACCGATGGTGTAAATGCAAGTTGAAACACCACACATTGCTTCATAAGGAGGGGTATCAACAAAACAATCGAGAAAATAATCAACAAAATTCAAAACAAAATGTACAGAATCACTTCTGTCAGCAATCTTTTCCCATCAATAGTTTCCCAACCACAGAGGCGACAAATACCGTCAATGACAATAATAAGTCAACGAAACGGAATCAAGTCGCTGGGCAGCAATTAAATCAAAATGCAAGTGCGTATATTACCAACAAACCACAAGAAATTATGAACTGTGGACCTTCCACGTCTCAAGGTGCGGTATGCACTCAAGGCCACTGTCATCCTCAAGAACAATCTTATACGCATCCATAATGCAACATAAATACCCACTTCACTCGAAACACGAATTCGAGAGATACTTTAGAATTCGTATCTAGCCATCAGAATCAAGCGTGCTCTTCTGTGCTGAATCAAACACATACAAAAGCATTACTAGCCACAGCATTGGTCAAAGTTATTGCAAGAGACGGCAATCAATACAGTCTCATTGCATTAATTGACCCTGGCTCAGAAGCAACATTTGTCACAGAAGAGGTTGTTCAATTGCTTAAATTGAAAAGGCAAAAGGTATCAGCACAAGTCACAGGTTTAGGGCAAACTTCTACTGGTATATCAAACTATCAAGTTGAATTCACAATTCACTCCTTGAATAGGTCATCATTCGCTCTCGGGGTCAAGGCATTTGTACTCAAACAGCTGACCTCCATGCTCCCATCACAACAGTTGAACACAAGGGGGTGGACTCATGTGGCCACGCTACCACTTGCCGATCCCTCGTATTTCTCTCCCGGACAGATTGACTTACTTCTAGGTACCGAGGTATGCGCATCCATAATTTTGGAAGGCATCATCAAGGGTGAAAGTGGAGGTCCGGTCGCTCAATACACCGAGCTAGGGTGGATTCTAACGGGGAACACCAACAGCTCTAGCCAGTCTACTGGCATCACCATTCAAAATCACTTTAACTCCTTGGACTCTCAATTGAAAAGATTTGGGGAGTTAGAAGAGGATCTAGAGGATAGAGACCTCACGCAGGGAGAAAAAATATGTGAACAACATTTTCAAAGCACCCACAAGAGAAGAGACGATGGTAGGTACGAGGTGCAACTACCCTTCAAGAATATCATTCGTCCGAATCTCGGAAACTCCAGAAGAGCAGCATTAGCCAGGTTTCTTCAAATGGTGAAACGACTCGCCTCAAATAAAATTCTAAGAGACTCCTATACTGCGTGCATCGAAGAGTACAGCACTCTTGGGCACATGAAAGAAGTGACCAAAGATCTATCTATCTCGACAGGTGAGCACTACTTTCTGACACATCATGCGGTGTTTAAAGAGTCGAGCACCACCACAAAACTTCGCGTAGTTTTTGATGCTTCATGCAAATCATCAAACGGACAATACCTCAACGAGAATCTGATGATCGGACCCCGATTACAGGCAGACATTATAGACTTGATCGCAAAATGGAGAAAGTTTAATGTGGCGTTTGTTGCGGACATCAGTATGATGTACCGGCAGATTTGGATATACATCTTCTACAGGAAGGACCGAAATGGCTGCAAAGACAGCCAAACATCAACATTGGTTCAGACGGTCTTACGCGCGTCGCAACAGTTAAAACAAAAGCATCGATACTCAAACGACCAATTATAAAACTTTCCCCTTTGCCAGTGTCTGAACCCACAAACAATTTAAAAAAAAATATCGTTAAAAAACGAAAACAAGAAATTCCCACATTTGCAAACATTTAAAATATAATAACAAAAATTCAGACTAAATAAACAACACGAACATGAACTACGAGTATAATAACAAAAAAAAAACGAAATCAAAATTAATACATTCACCCCACGCAAATAAATACCACCCTCCTTGTATGAAAGGGGGACTCCAACAAATAATAAACAAACAAACTTTAGAAATTTTTTTTCCCATATTTACAAAGATAAATTTCACTAATGCACGTTTTGTTTTTCTTTTGCAACCCGAAAATAACTGGTACATCGCAACGCGAGGGACCAGCCAGCCGGCCAAGGAACACAACAACAACAATCGAGCCTAGGTCCACCCGCGCGCAAAAGGTTAAGGTGAATAAAGGGACACGTGGAATTTCGTCACCGAAGGCGGGGAGCATGTTGGTCCCCAACATAAAATTCCAACACCAAATCACAATGCAACAGAAGAACATCACACAAAACAACATAAATCCAAAATTGTAAATATAAATATTGTAAAGTGAAATGAATTAAGGAAAACATGTACCAGATCTTACTTGCACATTCGACACTGTTGAATTTGAAATCGGCTTATTAAACTATTCATTTGGATATTTCTTTAATATATACATATCCGAATGAGTAGTTTAAATATGCACGATTTAATTGATCACTCGCGTTAAAACTTTTACGCATTTTATTTAATTAAAATGCGGACGAAAAAACAAACCGAACGCACGCGCCATTGCAAAAACAAAACTTCCAACAGCTACCATGTAAAAACGGTTGGTCAAACGAAACAATTTCGGTGTCGGCTTTGCAAGGGCGCACACAGCTTACGCCATTGCAAACAGTTTTTGAAGATGGACGTCAACTCACGCACAGAAATGGCAAAAGATAATTTCGTTTGCACTAATTGCCTGGGGTACGACCATAACGCAAATACTTGCAATAGTGCAAACCGATGGTGTAAATGCAAGTTGAAACACCACACATTGCTTCATAAGGAGGGGTATCAACAAAACAATCGAGAAAATAATCAACAAAATTCAAAACAAAATGTACAGAATCACTTCTGTCAGCAATCTTTTCCCATCAATAGTTTCCCAACCACAGAGGCGACAAATACCGTCAATGACAATAATAAGTCAAAGAAACGGAATCAAGTCGCTGGGCAGCAACTAAATCAAAATGCAAGTGCGTATATTACCAACAAACCACAAGAAATTATGAACTGTGGACCTTCCACGTCTCAAGGTGCGGTATGCACTCAAGGCCACTGTCATCCTCAAGAACAATCTTATACGCATCCATAATGCAACATAAATACCCACTTCACTCGAAACACGAATTCGAGAGATACTTTAGAATTCGTATCTAGCCATCAGAATCAAGCGTGCTCTTCTGTGCTGAATCAAACGCATACAAAAGCATTACTAGCCACAGCATTGGTCAAAGTTATTGCAAGAGACGGCAATCAATACAGTCTCATTGCATTAATTGACCCTGGCTCAGAAGCAACATTTGTCACAGAAGAGGTTGTTCAATTGCTTAAATTGAAAAGGCAAAAGGTATCAGCACAAGTCACAGGTTTAGGGCAAACTTCTACTGGTATATCAAACTATCAAGTTGAATTCACAATTCACTCCTTGAATATTTCATCATTCGCTCTCGGGGTCAAGGCATTTGTACTCAAACAACTGACCTCCATGCTCCCATCACAACAGTTGAACACAAGGGGGTGGACTCATGTGGCCACGCTACCACTTGCCGATCCCTCGTATTTCTCTCCCGGACAGATTGACTTACTTCTAGGTACCGAGGTATGCGCATCCATAATTTTGGAAGGCATCATCAAGGGTGAAAGTGGAGGTCCGGTCGCTCAATACACCGAGCTAGGGTGGATTCTGACGGGGAACACCAACAGCTCTAACCAGTCTACTGGCATCACCATTCAAAATCACTTTAACTCCTTGGACTCTCAATTGAAAAGATTTGGGGAGTTAGAAGAGGATCTAGAGGATAGAGACCTCACGCAGGGAGAAAAAATATGTGAACAACATTTTCAAAGCACCCACAAGAGAAGAGACGATGGTAGGTACGAGGTGCAACTACCCTTCAAGAATATCATTCGTCCGAATCTCGGAAACTCCAGAAGAGCAGCATTAGCCAGGTTTCTTCAAATGGTGAAACGACTCGCCTCAAATAAAATTCTAAGAGACTCCTATACTGCGTGCATCGAAGAGTACAGCACTCTTGGGCACATGAAAGAAGTGACCAAAGATCTATCTATCTCGACAGGTGAGCACTACTTTCTGACACATCATGCGGTGTTTAAAGAGTCGAGCACCACCACAAAACTTCGCGTAGTTTTTGATGCTTCATGCAAATCATCAAACGGACAATACCTCAACGAGAATCTGATGATCGGACCCCGATTACAGGCAGACATTATAGACTTGATCGCAAAATGGAGAAAGTTTAAGGTGGCGTTTGTTGCGGACATCAGTATGATGTACCGGCAGATTTGGATATACATCTTCTACAGGAAGGACCGAAATGGCTGCAAGGACAGCCAAACATCAACATTGGTTCAGACGGTCTTACGCGCGTCGCAACAGTTAAAACAAAAGCATCGATACTCAAACGACCAATTATAAAACTTTCCCCTTTGCCAGTGTCTGAACCCACAAACAATTTAAAAAAAAATATCGTTAAAAAACGAAAACAAGAAATTCCCACATTTGCAAACATTTAAAATATAATAACAAAAATTCAGACTAAATAAACAACACGAACATGAACTACGAGTATAATAACAAAAAAAAAACCAAATCAAAATTAATCCATTCACCCCACGCAAATAAATACCACCCTCCTTGTATGAAAGGGGGACTCCAACAAATAATAAACAAACAAACTTTAGAAATTTTTTTTCCCATATTTACAAAGATAAATTTCACTAATGCACGTTTTGTTTTTCTTTTTGTTCTGAACGTAGGCGACGTTCAGAAATTATTTGCTCTGCTGAAGACGGAAGAAGAAGAAGTCTTAACAATAGTGAATAGTTGATTCACAGAGCAAGGTGAAAGGAAAGACATTGGACGTTTGATTAACGTTATAAAAGTAATTTATTTTATGCTGCTAATTCTAACTGCCAAATTTGAAGTCTAACAATTCTTACAGTGCCTTTGAAGAAACCTCGGTGGTTATATACCACCTCAGCTGTAACTCATATGGTCATTGACATTGACCGTGAAAATGTTTACTTAAGTGTTAGTTATATAAATATGACTTTACAATAAATTAACTAATACATCGATGATTATACCATTTGCATGGTTTTATGTGTGCGAGTGAGGTGTCACTATTTGCGAGTTGTTGCGATCTGCCTCTTACACTGTTCCTTGTTGCGACAACTCGTTGTGATGGAATGCCCTTTGACTGCAGCGGAATTCGGTTGTAATTCGGGTATTTTGCGCGTTAATTTGTTCGTTGTCTCTTGGAAATTGTGTGCAAATTGTGTTTTATCTTGTTCTGTGCATTACTACTAGTGATTGCGAATATCGTTGTGACTTTAATTAACGTCAAATATTCATATTCCAATCACTAGTACAATGTACAAACAACATCTCACTGTCTCCACGTGCAGCGCTCCGGCGGGAAGAAGAACGTTCCCCATTGATGACGTGTTGAGTGTCCGATTTGGTGGGAACCAACACTTTTGCAACCCGAAAATAACTGGTACATCGCAACGCGAGGGACCAGCCAGCCGGCCAAGGAACACAACAACAACAATCGAGCCTAGGTCCACCCGAGCGCAAAAGGTTAAGGTGAATAAAGGGACACGTGGAATTTCGTCACCGAAGGCGGGGAGCATGTTGGTCCCCAACATAAAATTCCAACACCAAATCACAATGCAACAGAAGAACATCACACAAAACAACATAAATCCAAAATTGTAAATATAAATATTGTAAAGTGAAATGAATTAAGGAAAACATGTACCAGATCTTACTTGCACATTCGACACTGTTGAATTTGAAATCGGCTTATTAAACTATTCATTTGGATATTTCTTTAATATACGAGGGCGGGTCAATAAGTCCGTGACTTTTTAAATTTCTGACCTCTTTACTGAAACGGCAACACTGCTCCTGTCAACAGGCATCTGTCAGTTGACTCCTGTCAAAATTTAAACTTGCTGCGTCAGTTAGTTTGTGTTTGACAGCTATTTTTATCAGACTACTCAGTAATTTGAGGAGAAAATGGAAAAAAGTGAATTTCGTGTGCTTAGTAAGCATTATTTCTTGCGAAAAAAAACCATTACCGAGACCAAGGCTAAGCTTGAAAAATACTATGGGGACTCTGCACCATCGATTTCAATGGTAAAAAAGTGGTTTACTGAATTTCGTTGTGGCCGTACAAGCACTGAAGATTCCGAACGTCCTGGACGCCCAGTTGAGGTCTCTACACCCGAAACAATCGAAAAAATTCACGATATGGTGTTGGCCGACCGAAGATTAAAAGTGCGAGAGATTGTGGAAGCCGTAGGGATCTCGAATGGCTCAGTGGTTTCAATTTTGAATGATCACTTGGGCATGAGAAAGCTTTCCGCAAGATGGGTGCCGCGTTTGCTCACAGTCGACCACAAACGCAATCGTGTAACAACTTCACAGGAAGGTTTGGCGTTGTTTAATCGCAATATGGAGGAGTTTTTGCACCGTTTTGTAACCGTGGACCAAACATGGATCCATCACAACACACCAGAGACCAAACAACAGTCAAAACAGTGGGTTTCTAAGTGTGAATCGGCGCCAAAGAAGGCCAAGGTGGGTTTGTCAGCCAATAAAGTTATGGCGACTGTTTTTTGGGATGCACGCGGGATAATCCACATTGACTACCTTTAAAAATTGAAGAACAATCAATGGGGAATATTATGCCATTTTATTGGACCGATTCAATGACGATTTGAAAAAAAACCGACCTCATTTGGCCAAGAAAAAAGTTCTTTTCCACCAAGACAATGCAAGGGTGCACACATGTGCAGTTGCCATGGCAAAAAACCATGAATTGGGCTATGAATTGCTCCCTCATCCACCCTATTCTCCAGATTTGGCTCCGAGCGACTACTTCTTGTTCCCAAACCTGAAGAAATGGCTTGGTGGAAAAAGATTTGACTCCAATGATGAAGTCATCTCGCAAATAAAGGCCTATTTTGAGGACCTCGACAAATCATTTTTTTTGGAAGGGATAAAAAAATTGGAGAAGCGTTGGACAAAGTTTATAGAGCTCAAGGGAGACTACGTTGAAAAATAAAATTATTTTTTTATCAAAAAATCTGTGTTTAATTCCAAAAGTCACGGACTTATTGACCCGCCCTCGTATGTACACATATCCGAATGAGTAGTTTAAATATGCACGATTTAATTGATCACTCGCATTAAAACTTTCACGCATTTTATTTAATTAAAATGCGGACGAAAAAACAAACCAAACGCACGCGACGAGCAAAACACGGACCTAAAACTAAGTGTCAAATATACAAGTATAATGCATGCATACAATGCATTGTCTCTCTCTAGCATAGGCTAATCATATAAAGAGAAGCATAGTGGCTATCAGCCGTAATGCTAACACATGCCAATATCACTAAAACAATAGATAGGGATAGACAATGCATTTTATGATCATCACTTCAAACCCTCAAGTCCAATAGGGGGCATTAATATCAAAGTGTTATACAAGAATGTAAAAAACCAATCCATATGTAATCACACACACAGTCTCCATGATACAAGCTGCAAAAGTTGGAAGGTAAATAAACATTTCAAGTTCAAGTTCATGGTTCATTGACCACCTATGTTAACAACTGCTGCAATAATTTCTGTTAGACCTATGTAAATGTACAGTAGAGATGAAAAGCGAGGGCTCATGGAAACTACAGTGAACAATTGCAAACACTTGTCCATTATCACTCCAACGAATTAGTAAAATAAAAGAAGAATTTATAACGTATAAAGACCAGTTTTTCCATTTCCATTGTTTCAAGACATCTTTCTTGAATATTCTTTCAATTGTTTCAAGACATCTTTCTTGAAAATCATCTCACTTGCTTCAAGACGACTTTTTGAGGCAAAATATTCTGAGGTGCATCTCAGCAGCTTAGAACAAATGGCGACTCATCAAACTTCGAATCCTGGATGAGGTGAACGAGGCCATCCTCAAAAACAAGGAACCACTCTTGATTTTTGGCACCCTCAATACCATCCAAGGGTTCAAACGCATGACCTGTGAGGAAGAGCACACCCTCACATGGTGTCAGGAGTTTATTGCCAGGACAAAAGCTCCGTGGCCAAACGCCGACCTTCGTCTGATCGACAAAAAAGAGATCGTATGGATAACAAGATATAAAGCCAAACTTGTTGTACGAGGGCCACATATCCCAAAGGATCGTATTGAGAGATACTTACGATCCCTAAATACCGATCAGCTGAGCCACGCTTGGGAAGTGATCGAGATGGAAGAATACCAAGAGGCAGGCACGGAAGTGATAGTGTTGCTTAGTCAGAAATCCATTCCGTTGCTGAAGAAGATCGACTTTAAAGTTCGCGTCGGCATAAACCGATGCAAGCTTAGGCTTATAGCGAACAAAGTCAACAAAACCAACAAGGGTGGGACGCCAAAAAATCGTGTTGAAAGTAATACAAATAAACCTTCATCACAGTAAGGCGGCAGCGCCAACCTGATCTACCTCATGGAGGATAGAAAAATAGACCTGGCCCTTATTCAAGAACCCTGGGTAGCAGGAGGCAGAATAAGGGGTTTCAACTCGAAGGGACTTGTCCTGTTTAAAACTATGCAGACAGATCCAAATAGTAATATCAGAACTTGTATAGTAGCTAGGAAACAGATTAACGTCTTTCTTCTATCTACCTACAGTGATAACGACCACGCAACGGTCTCCCTCCGCTGATTCTAACAGCAGACCACCGTCAGACCTGACCCACCTTCTTGTTCAACTTGCTACACGGGGAAAATGGGACCTGGTGATGGGATGCGATGCCAACTCCGACCACACCCTAGGGGGTAGCTCAAATACAAATACAAGGGGTGAGTCACTTTTTGAATTTCTTGTAGATCATAACTTACATAAAGCTAATAGGGGTTCAGAACCAACTTTTGTTATTAGAAATAGGCAAGAAGTAATCGATGTTACAATATTAAGTAACTCGAATACAATCACAATAGATCAGTGGAAGGTATTGAATTCCTGATACCAGACACGAACGATCCCAAAAAACCTTATAGGAACGATAGGAAAACTAACTGGGACCTTTTCAATATGGAAGTGGGAAAGAACTTAAGAACTCTCCAGACAAATGCTGCGTATGCACCCGAGGGTACAGACAGGAATGAAGAGAATCTAGGAAAAATCCTAGGTAAAGCGCTCGAAAAATCATGTCCCCTACAAACGAGGAGTAAAAGAAAATCGACTCTTCAATGGTCGACAAAAGAACTATACGACATTAGGTAAGAAACTAGAAAACTTTTTAATGTAGCAAAACGTACAAGATTAGACCACGACTACGAAACTTACAAATCCAGTCAAAGAAAATTCAAAGCAGTAACGCAACAAGCAAAGCGATCTTCGTGGAAATCCTTTTGTAGTAAAGTAGAAAGCACCACGGAATCAGCTAGGCTCAGGAAAATACTTGCTAAAGAACCAGTATCCTTGGGATCTCTCAAGGATCCTATCGGCAACTGGACAGAATCCTGCAACGAAACGCTTAAGCTCCTCCTTGACACTCACTTTCCAGGATGCAACAATGAGCACAATAACTTGGAAGAAGAGCACTACACGGAGCATACAGCACCAGCGGAAATTATAACGGAAGAAAGGATAAGATTGGCTATCAACTCCTTCTCTCCATATAAATCTCCGGGTATTGACGGCATTTTCCCTATGATGCTACAAAGATGTGAAGAACATATAACCCCACATCTGAGGAACATTTTACTAAGTAGCCTAAAATCCGAATATGCACCCAAAGTTTGGCGAGAAGTTAAAGTGGTTTTCATACGTAAAGCTTTGAAACCCAGTCACCCTATCGCTAAAGACTTTAGGCCAATCAGCCTAACCTCATTTGTTTTAAAAACTTTTAATTTAATTTTTGGTGGGGCATAAGTCCCCATTTATTTGGCTTAATGCAAGCTAATAATAAGGCTTAAAACTAATTAAAAACTAATTTAAGTTAGGGTTTAGGATTGGTGAAGAAGGTCAAGTTTAAGGCAGAGAGTGCTGCGATTGAAATCGAAGGCGGTGAGGTTTGAGTTAACCTTCCGGAGCATTCGGGAGATTGGTTCATTAGAACCGTAGGACGTGCGGTGGGGAGGAAGATAAAAGAGACGAGGGAATCGTAAGTTACGAGGGTTGGTATTGAAGGAGATAGAATTATAAAGTGACGCGCAGTCGACGGAGCCAGAGAAGAGTCTATGGATGAAAACTATGTCTGCAGCGTCTCTGCGTTCCTCAAGGCTATTCATTTTAATGAGTTTGAGACGGTCTAGATAGGGGGGTAAGGTTGAAGGATCGTTCCAGGGTAAACCACGAAGAGCGAATCGGAGAAAGCGACGTTGGATGCTCTCGATTCTGGACACATGGACTTGGTGGAAAGGAGACCATACTTGGCTAGCGTACTCAAGAAGCGGGCGAACAAAGGTAGTGTAAAGAGATCTGGTCACGTAAGGGTTAGAGAATTCTTTTGACCACCGTTTAACAAACCCAAGTGATGAGTTGGCTTTAAGAATTATCTCGTCAAAATGTAAACGGAAATTAAGCTCCCTATCGCACAGAATGCCAAGATCACGAAGAGATTGAACGCGGGATATAGGTTGACCATGGAGAAGGTAAGGACGGGGAGGGGACTTGTTCATCTTGCGTGAGAAAGTAATAGACTGGCATTTGGCGATATTGAGCTCTAATCCGTTTTTGATGCACCAGGTGGAAAAAGTATCCAGATCTTGTTGTAGAAGACAAGAGTCTTGTGGTGAAGATATGGGCATACAAAACTTGGTATCATCAGCGTAGAGCGAAAGGACAGAATGCTTTATGATTCGATCTAGGTCGTTAATGGTTAGGATAAAGAGAAGGGGACCAAGATGACTACCTTGTGGAACCCCAGAGGTGGCCAAAAACGGCGCCGATAAGGTGGACCTGAAGCGAACACTATAATAACGGTTTTCCAGGTAGGACGATATCCATTTTAACAGAATGGGTTCAAAGCCGAGTGAAGATAGTTTAAAAAGGACTAATTTGTGAGATATCTTATCAAACGCCTTACTGAAATCGGTTGCAATAACGTCGAATTCGTTGCCGTTTTCCAGGGTTGAGAGGGCGGAGGACACGAATTCCACGAGGTTTGTGGTAGTTGATCTGCCTTTAAGAAAGCCATGTTTGTTTTTTGAGATAAGAGATTTGCAGTGAAAGCTAAGATCTTCGTGCACGATACTTTCGAGGAGCTTGGGTATATGTGAGAGTTTAGCTATAGGGCGGTAATTGGTTATTTCGCTCTTTAGTCCTTTTTTGTATATCGGGGTTATAAATGAGCACTTCCAAATCTGAGGGAATTCTCCATGTGAAAGTGAAAGCCGGAAAAGGTGAGAAAGGGGGAGGGAAATATTGGAGCTGCATTTCTTAAGAAATATAGCGGGAAGACCATCTGGCCCAGGTGAGAACTCATCATTGAGTTTTTGAAGCTTGTTTTCAATTACTGCAGGGTCGAAAGTAAGAGAAAGAAAGGGACCAAAGGAGAAATTAAGTAGATAATTAAAATAAGAGGGATCAGGTACGAAAGAGCTGTCGGCGAAAGATTGTTTAAAAAAGTTTGCGAAGAAGTTCGCTATAGTATGTGGGTCACTTGAGGATATGTTTTCGTAGGAGAGGGATGTGGGGTAACCATCGGATTTTTTTTTGTAGTTAACAAATCGGAAAAAGGACTTAGGGTCGGTAATAAGATTGGCTTGTGCCTTATTAAGATATTGCTGGTAGAGAGAGTCATAAAGCTGGGTAAACCGAAGATATGAGCCGAGATAATTAGAGTAGTTAAAAGAAGAATTATCACGAAGGAAAAATGCCCATAGTTTATTTCTCTTGTTACGTAAAGTCCGAAGTTTGCGGTTATACCATGGGGGTGATGAAAAAGTTGTCTTATGTCGAGAGACGGGAACATAAAGAGAAATGGAATTAAATAGTTCAGTGTAAAAAACGGACAGGGCATCATTTAGAGAGAGGTTGGCGAAGTCAAAAGAGGCTCTGCTTAGATAGGCGTTAATTTTGTGGTAATTCGCTTTGTGAAAATCGTAAGAGGGGAGATATGTCGCGGGCGTCGGCTGTGGTGGGGAGTCATGGAAAAAAGAAAGACGAAGTGGGGGGTGAAAATTATCAATAGTCGATAGAGATAGGGGAGAAAGCGAGACAGAGGAGTTAATGGGATCAGTAGAGAAAATAAGGTCTAGTTGCCTACCCATATAATTGGAGATGCCACTAACTTCGCATAGGTCTGAATCTGTTAGACGATCTATGAAAAGGCATTCCTTATTTGAGTTCGGATTAGAAGCCAGGAAAAATGATCCATCATCTGATGGAATCCAGTGCAGATGAGGCAGATTAAAGTCGCCGAAAATGATGATGTCGTCAAGGGAGTCTGACGAGTCGGCCATTTGGTCAATCACATCGACAGCAAATTGGTACGATTCAAAAGGTTGGGCCGGTGGGATATAAAAGCACATAACGAATAGAGACTTTCGGGGGAGAGCAATTTTAATTGAGACGAAGTCGACTTTAGAAGAATAAGATGAAGTAGCTATTGTAGATGAGTCAAGGCCATTGTTGATGGCCAATAGGACGCCTCTGCAGGGTGAGTCGTTCTTTGGACGGGCGACATCATCATCGCGGAAAACATTGAAAGTGGGGGGAAATAGCTCCTGGTTCTTTATATCTGGAATTAGGTTGGTTTCGGTCAGAGCATAGATGTCAAAAGGAAGGGTATGTGATTGACGCAAGACATTTTGGGTTTTTGAGCGGAGGCCTCTTACGTTCTGATAGTAAAAAGTGAGGGCTATGTTGTTATGTGAAGGCGTAGTGGAAATAGGTTGAGGAATGGTCAATGGTGGTAATTTAGGAACGAAAAAATTTGTTTTGGTCGTTTCTGCTTCTTTGGAGATGTGAGATATGTCTAGAGTTGATGTGGGAAGCAAAAGCGGAGAGGTCATTAGCCACAGTATTAGGTGAAATGTTCAGGCCTTCGTGATAGCGCGTGTAAATTTCGCGCAGTGCAGTGGGGTCAGTTGGAAGACCTTCTTTCCGAATAGAGACTTGGACGTTTGTCTTTGTCTTGCCGTCGACGCAGATGGAATCAGGCTTGTCATGTAAAAACGCAAGGTAGATGCGGACATTTTCAAACAGTCGGTGATCCCTCAGACGTGCCATAACATAACGGCCATCGAGGTCGCACAGAGGGTCCGTAAACTTGCTGGTATGTTTAACATTTGGGGGAAGTAGAGGATCAAAAAGGACGGAGGGTTTGGGGATAGGGGTTGACTTCTCTATGTGGGGAATAGTAGTTAGGACAGGATTTGTGGGTCTGGCGGGAATAGGTGGGGTACATTTTAGAATAGGTGGGGTAGGATTTAGAGTGTGAGAATGAATGAAGTTTGGGTAATTGGTGAAGGAAGTGGTAGCAGAGGTTTTTGTATGGTTTGAGGCAAGATCTGAAACTAGGTTTAGGTTAAAGGACACACGATTACGTTGAGGCTTGGATGGTTTTGAATTTGACGTATGGGAAATGGAGGTTCTGACTGATGGTATATTGGAAATTGGTTGCCTTATACGAGGGGAAGAAGCAGGAAAAATGCCAACTTTGGAAGTCCAGTTTGGAGCAAGGTAAGGACTGGGTTTGGAGTCGTGCTTATTACGGCTAAGTTTAAGTGAATTGGTCTTAAATCTAATTTTATAAACATTGCTACTGGATTTATTAACATTAACCTTTCCTGCGTTAGTCGACCTAGTGATTGCCATTTTTCCGAAGCTCAGAACATCGTTGGAGGTGCTCGAAAATATCCAGGCGTATTTTGAAGGTATGTCGAGTTTGACCGAAGTGATTTTTTGACAATTGCTAATGATGATGGCGAATTTTTTCTGAAAGAAGTTCATTAGCCAAGAAGCGTCAGCATGCTGGGGAACTCTATTGATGATAAAAGTGTCGTCCTTAGAAATCTTGTTTAGCCTTTTATTCCAGTCGGCAAGTGTCCACAGCGTGCCAAATCGGTTAATGTGAGTCGAAGAAGAAACGTCAGACGATGCAAGTATTGTTGAAGGTGAGGGAACTTCTGCTTTTTTCGCGGCAGTTACGGGTGTTTGTGTAATGATATTGGCTGTCGTTATTGTTGTGGTACGCATCGTTGAAGTTGCTTGTGGGACAGTACTGATGATTTTTTCGTGTTGCTCCGCGGATTCCAGCATTTCAGCAAGAATCGAGGTATTGTAGCGAGAAATATGTTGAGGCTGAATGAGTTCTGGTATGCAATCTATTTTGTTAGACGTCAGTCTTAGATCATCCGCTAGCAGTAGCGGGTCAATGAGTTGAGGGGGGGGAAACGCTAGCTTTCGATGAGCTTTGGAAATGGGTGTCCAGGTCGGAGCGAAGAGATCTGAGAGAGTCATTGAACGCTGATAGGTGAGAGTTAAATTTAGTATTGATGATCGATTTGAGATCATTTTTAAGGTCTGCAACTTTAGGTTCTGCTGGCGATTTCTTTAGCGATTCACCAAGATTTGCCAGCTGCTTGTCTATAATTTTAAACTTAGACTTGCAGAGGTTGGCGGAGAGTTCTATGGTGCTAGATAGTTCTTCCACACTCTTGGATAAGTTATCAAGCTTTGCAAACTGGTTCAGGATTTGTTTGAAGAATAGTTTATTATCAGAGGTGTTGGCATTTAGAGAGTCACTAACGCACTTGATCGCGAGCATTACATGAGATAAAGAAATGTTCTTACACTCGTCGCAGAAAAAAAGGAAATTATTTTTAAAGTCACTCAGGTAAGCTGTGGATCGTTTGCTTAACCCGATGCACAGAGCGTGAAAGGATTTACCGCATAGCCCATTACAGAGCACCCAATCCGCATTAAAATCTTTCGTCACTATTACACAATCGGAGTTACCACATTGTTTTGGCATAATTACAGTGGGGTGGGTCCGTTTGTTGATGCAGATTTATATAAAAAAAAAATGTATTTATTGTTTATTGCAGTTTTTTTTTTTTTTTTTTCTTTGTAGAATTTTTGGTTTTTAGTGTCTTTATCTTGGAGATTGTGAAATTTGGAAAAAAGCTCAGAACGGTTTGGGTCTCCGCTATGTGTGTGGTAATGTGGTGTTGTGTCAGCTTTTATATTGTTAATCGCAATAATGCAGATATTGTTGTTGTTTTTCTTGGCGAAAAAGAGAACCAAATATATGTTATGTAGTATCGAGTAGACTACTGGCAGAACATATACTAAAATGAGTACTCACCGGGACAGATGAGACAAAAAGCCAATGTTTTTGTTTATCAATTCGGGCTAAGGCGACTACAAGACCACAGGCTGGGTGCTGATGGAAGAAGAAACACGGCTTTCCAAATGAGATCCCACGGCTCACAGCAGGTTGCAGCACACAATGTAGAAACAAAAATTAGAAGTTGGGGAAAATTTTATTCGTGTAGTTTTGATTTTGCTTCGTTTCGGCTGAACATATACAAAGCAAAAATTGCACTCACCCAGGGAGATGAGACAGAGAACTTCTCAGCAGAATCGCAAATGAAGGAGATAACACCACGATTATGTTGCACGATCGGCTACAACCAAATTCAATATGAATGGATTATGGTTTAATCGGACACAATCGATTAATAAACACTGTGAGAGAAACACTCGCGTGAATGATTATTTAATCGAGATAAGTTTATCGATCAGATGCCACTTAGTTTGATAATTAAACAAAGGTTTATTCAATAAAATTAATAAAAAATTTTCGGAGACAAGTCGAAGACAACAACTCGGAGCGAGAGAGGAAGCACTAAGAGTATAGAGGTCTTATCCCCAGCTCAGCATGCTTATACGAAAGGCAAAGGTGTAGGGACAGCACTCCACAGTGTCGTCAGCACCATCGAAAAGACACTAAGGGACAAGGAATATACTTTAGCCGCCTTCCTGGACATTGAAGATGCCTTCAACAACGTCCAAGGGGAGCGGTAGAAAGAGCCCTAGTAAACCTAAATGTGGAGAATACCATTATTAAATGGATAATGTGCATGCTTAAAAGAAGATGCATCTACTCAGAGTTAGGTGGTGAAATAATTAAGGTGTCGGCATCTAGAGGAACCACTCAAGGCGGAGTCCTATCACCCCTTCTTTGGGTACTCGTTTTAAACGAGATTCTGATTGAACTTTGACTTAGTGGAGTCAAGGCAGTAGCATATGCAGACGACTTATTACTGCTAGCGACAGGAAAATTCCCATCCACTCTAAGTGACAAATACAGAACGCTTTATCTATGGTTGGTAACTGGACCAGAAGCTGCGGACTTGCGGTTAACCCACAAAAGACAGAACTGGTCCTCTTCACCAATAAAGCATGATACCGCAATTTAATAAGCCAACTATTGAGGGTACTCCACTACAAACATCAGAATACGCAAAGTATCTCGGCGTGATTCTGGATAGAAAATTAAACTGGAGCCTCAATATAAAAGAACGAGCAAAGAGGCAATGATAGCCTTATACGCCTGCAATAGAATCTTCGGCAAAACCTGGGGTTCAAGTCCCAAAATTATCATGTGGTTGTATACGGCAGTGGTTGGACCTATACTCACATATGGTAAGGTCACCAACCTTAAGACTATGACTAGAGTCCAAAGAACAGCCTGTATTGACACTACTGGGGCTATGAGAACCACCCCTACAGCGGGGATGAAGGAAATTCTCAATCTTAAACCCCCAAACAGTGCCTTGCGGCTAAGCGAAACAGAAAACTGCAAACCCTGTACAGTGGAAATGTATGCACAGACTACATTACTCCCAACTAGATTTTATAAAACCATTTACTGTCTCTTTTCCCTGCAGGGAAGAATGGCATGAGAATCAAGTACCAATCCATGCCACAACGATCCCCATCTATACAGATGGCTCCAAGATGGATACCGGGGTTGGCGCGGGTTTCTACTCAGAAACACTCGGAATATCTTCCTCGATCAGACTCCCCGACTACAGCAGCGTCTTCCAAGCTGAGGTTCTGGCGGTGACAACAGCCGCTAAGCAGGCTGCAATGACGGCAATACCACAGGCTGATATTACCTGGGACCCTTATAATGTATTAGCTACACAGCGCGGGCGTTAAGGAAATTAGGGTGAGAGGAAAAGGAGAGATGCCGATGCACGTTGGTTTTGAATGTCTGTAGGTTATAATGTGTAGGAAAAATGGAGCGGGGAAGAGCATTCCACATTCGTGTTGTACGGCTGAGGAAAGATTCTTTAAACTTCACTGTACGTCCGAACACAGGCTTGAGGGTGAACTGATGAGCATTCCTTGCATGGCGGGTATTGCGGTTGAAATGTTCAAGGGGAGGAATGCAACTGGCTATTTCGATTGAGCACTTATGGTGGAAATAACGATAAAATAACGACAGGCAGGAGACATTACGACGATGACTAAGAGAGTCAATCGATCTCGCGATGTCTCGGTCGCCAATTAGTTTTATCGCGCGTTTTTGGATCCTATCAAGTAGCTCCAAATAAGTTATTGGTGCACCGGACCAGATATGAGCGTTGTACTCGAGTTTCGGGCGAATAAACGCCTTATAAATTGTAGCCAGATCAGAAGGGGTGAAATATTTCTTACAACGCTTAAGGAAGCCTAGACATTTCGCGGCGTTCTTGGCGACATCGAATATGTGGTCATTCCAACCAAGGTTGTCATTAACACACATACCGAGAATGGAAAGTCTTTCGGTTTCAGCGATGTAAGTGTCATTCATAGATAATGGCAGTGTGTGTGGGTTTTGCTTTAATGACAGGAGACAGCATTGAGTTTTGGAAGCATTAAATTCCACTCTATTGGTTTTACCCACTGAGTTATGCTGTTAAGATCGGAATTTAATGAGCTTAACATACGTTGCCGTTCCAGTTCCACACCCGAAGATGAGGGGCGTGACCCAAGAAACGAATATGAGAAGCTGAGGGTACTGTCAACAGCAAAGGAATGGATTGGATTAGAAGTAACAGACAGTAGATCATTTATAAAAATGAGAAAGAGAGTCGGGGACAGAACAGAGCCTTGGGGGACACCATCATTTATTTGGTGAGTTGCAGACTTGAAACCGTCCAAAACAACTTGAATTGAACTGTCCGAAAGGTAATTTCTAATCCATTGAAGAAGAGTATCATCGATTCCAAATGCACGCATTTTCGACAAGAGAGCTTGATGCCAAACTCTGTCAAATGCCTTTGAAATATCAAGCGCAACGATCTTACTTTCACCACCTTGATGAAGAAATTGGTTCCCCTTTTCGGTTAGATATGTCATCAAATCACCAGTGGACCTATTGCTACGAAAACCTTACTGCCGGTCATTAAGAAGTTTTCGCGATTCAAGATATTTCATTAGCTGACGGTTTATCAGCGTTTCCATGACCTTAGAAAAAAGGGACGTAAGTGCAATTGGTCGGTAAGAGGAGGGAGAAGAAGATTCGCCTTTTTTTGGTACAGGCTGGAGAAATGCTGTTTTCCATCTTCCCGGAAAGAGTCCTGAAGAATAGGACAGATGGAAAAGCTTACGCAATGGTTTTGGCAGCGAAGAAGAACACCTCTTCAGAACGACAGGGGAAATACCATCTGGACCAGCGGATTTGTGAACGTCAAGATCTTGAAGTACTCTAGCCACTGTACGAGTGCGAAAGTGGATTGGTCCCATGGAGAATTCTACGCGCTCGAGTACAGGGGGAGACAAAGCACAATCTGGGAGCATTGAGCTGACTGCAAGCAGATTGGCCTTATCTATAGAGCTGACAGCTGGAATGCCATTGTAAATGAGTGTCGGGACAGATGATGAGGTCGAATTCTTGATGTTTTTAACAAATGACCAAAAGTTTTTACTACCCTTGGGACTTTGTAGTATTTTTTGCCTCAACTTTTGCTCATAGGAGAATTTGACACGATTATTGTGGGCATTGCAGTCATTTCTGGCTCGTTTAAAGTTTGTACGGCTTTCCTCAGATGGGTTGGCTTTGAATAGCCGAAAACTTACCTCTTTTAACCTGATAGCCTCTTTGCAGCTCGAGTCACACCACGCGTTAACCTTGGGTTTGATACTTTTAATCCTGTTAGGGATAAAAGATTTCATGCCCAGGTGAATTATGTTTGTGATCATATCAGCAGCAGCATCCACGTCGCTGTCGAGGAAGCACAGCGACCAGTTAAAACTGTTAAAGAAACCGTTTAGTTTTTCCCAATTGGGTTTCTCGTATTGCCATACGGTTCTTTTTGGAGTTTGTTCTTTAACTATGTGGTTGGAGTACGAGAAATTCGCTGATATGATACAATGGTCTGACGAACCTAGAGGCGATAATACGTTCAAAGCGTATTTATCGGGGTGAGAGGTAAGGAACAAGTCCAAAGTGTTGGCAGTTTGGCTGCTAATGTTCGGTATTCGTGTCGGCACATTTACAAGCTGAGTCAGGTTATTAACTCAGCAAAGATCTCGACGTACCTTCCTTCGGGTGTTGTCTGACCAGAATGTCGAAGCCAGCCTGAATTGTGTATATTGAAATCGCCCGCAATAACGATTTCAGAATGATGATAAAGGGTCACAATTCTTGTAATGGAATCGGACAGGGCATCAAACTCATTATAAGTTGAATGAAAGAGCCGATGAACTGGCAAGAAAAGGATCTTCCCTTGAATTAAGGGAGGCTGACACTACAGTAAAAACCCCACCCTGTTACCTTAAACAGGTGATTGGAGATAAAACACTGATGGCAGCAAACGAAAGATGGAGTTCCCTTGACTCCTGTGTTATTACAAGGAAAATGTGGCCACCATATGACAAACAAAAGACCAAGAGAATCCTTCAAATGAACAAGAATTCTGTGTAGTCTCTCACAGGTGTTATCACCGGACACAACATGCTGGGCTACCATGCAAAGAAATTAAAACTCAGCACAGATGAACTCCGCAGAGGATGTGGGGACGAGGAGGTGATTGAGGATACCCCTCATTTCCTCTGTCACTGCCCTGCACTCTGTCATATCAGAAACAATATCCTGGGCAGATATTTCTTCCAGGACTTAGAAGAACTCTCCGGCAAGTCTGTGAATGACTTGCGAAAGTTCATCAACGCATCGGGATGGTTTGTAAACCCGCTAAGTTCTTCATAGGTTTTTCATTGGTTCCAAGTAAGGGAAGCATAACCTCCAGGGTATCACAAAGGGTCTACATTGAGTAACCTTACCTAACCTAACCTTTCACTTGCCAATATAAATTATATAAAAATCATTTGAGAATCCCCACCGCTGAAATGCGACTCTCCTTTAACGATCATAAACATACATACCAATTGTATTAAATACCAGAAAACATAACCTACCCCTAACTTCCATCAGAGCAAACAAATATTATGGCATAAGTCTACCCGATAAAAATTCCTTCACCTTTCCGCCCTACCGTCAACCCCTAACGCTACCTGTGTCATCTACCTTCTCATATACCTAGTCACGAGCATGAAGGAGAACAAAAATCAGCTGTTTGCGCAAAACCAAATAAAAATATTCTGCTGATACTTCCATCAGAGCCGACAAATAAAATACGTCAAACATCAGCAATCTCAAATGATTTTTTTATAATTCATATTTGCAAGTGAAAAATGGATATTCTTATATAAAGGTAGGGGCGATGGTGGATAAAGAAAGGAGGGAAAATTGTCGGTATATTATTTGTTGGCTTTGATTGAAGTTTGGGGTAGGTTATGGCATTTTGCAATTAGACCATCACATTCACCTGTAACTTGTTTTCTTTGTATTTAATACAATTGGTGTGCATGTTCACATCGGTGAAGGAGATTCGCATTGAGGATTCTCAAATGATTTTTAAACCATATTTAAATGTGAACAAATATTGAGGCAGAGATAAAAAAAGATAAGACAAGTTATGTATAGTGTGTGTACCAGCGAGTCCTCAGCTTGTCATAATAGCTGCGGGTATTCATGAACAACTGAAATTTGTTTATTTATTGGACTTTGTAATATCCACCTTCACGGTTCAGGTACCTTATTGTCCCAAAAGTAACTATCAGAGGTGTGGACTTACCCACAAACTTTCGTTAAGAAACGAATTACTTGACGCCTGAACAAAATGGCCGAATGGTTGGCTAGATGACTCCTATAAAACAAGAGCTCAACTCTTTTCCGGTTCTCATTCTTCATTTTGTTATCACCTTGACGACCGACCTGACGTCTCTTATACGTACCGCCTAGGCTGCGGATACATTTTTTTGGAATAAGCTGGATCTATCCTATAACGATTGATAGGGTATTAAAATCGTGCCAAGCAAAGAAAACGCCATTGCGAACCGGAGGGGAGTGCAAGCGACAGGTGGATTTCACCACAACCTCTCACGGTCGAAAATTCTCACGAGGGTTTTTTAAAGATAAAATGCTACAAGTGTTCGAAGATCACATGACACAAAGCGTTTTATAGGGAAACATAAAAACACCAAGCTCGAGTTTTTTTTAGACTAACATTGCTCCCCGAGTAGCGAAAAAGAGATACCCCTATTGAAGCTTTCGCTGTACCCATGTGCCTTTGCCTGCCCCTCTGCGATTGCACCAGTAAAGCGATCCGGGGAAGTCACAAGGTACAACACCTAAATCAGAGCATCCAGCGAACTCCGCACACGAATCAGGCCAAACCATCGGAGATCACCATTTTCATCTCTCGGGAGAAAACAGAACCCAGCAGAAGAAAGCAGAACAAAAAAAAACCCCGTTAGCTGCAATTCAGCTTAGAAGCGCGGTGAAAATCGTCGAGTAGTGACGACAAACCAGTAGTCGAGCATAGTGCGGTTTAATTTAAGCTTAGGCAGATTGTATTTTTGTTGTATTTTTGCGTAAGCTAATTTTATCGGTTCGACTTAGCATAATGTGTGTCATCGCGGAATCTCGTCCTCTTAAAAGAAAAGAAAAAAAAAAAAAACAAACCTAACTAACCAAGACTGTGGTAATAAAAGTAAATGTGATACGTACATAATCTGCAAAAAAATCTAGGATAACGGGAATGGGAGATCTAGGTACCTTCATCATGTGCGCACATCATGGATACCCGCGGGGAACACTAAATCCGTAAGTCATAGATTTCTATTTCTTTTTTTTCATATTTAACTTACACTACGGGTTGCCACATAGTCGAAATTTGACCAAATTATTCTATAAGTTGAAAAAAAAAACAAAGTCGACTGTTATACATATTATTCGGAAAATGACATTTTTCGACATTGCATTCTCTGATTTCACATGATATAAATTGTTTCCGCCATTTTCAAGTAACTTTAAGTTTTCAAGCATTTTCAAGTAACTTCAAGCATTTTCAGATAACTTCAAGTAACTTCAAGTATTTTCAAGCATTTTCAAGTAACTTCAAGCATTTTCAAGTACCTTCAAGCATTTTTAAGTAACTTCATAACATGCACAGCAATGTTGTTGTTGGTAACTTCAAGTAACTTCAAGTATTTTCCAGCATTTTCAAATAACTTCAAGCATATTCAAGTAACTTCAAGCATTTTTAAGTAACTTCAAGCATGTCCAAGTAACTTCAAGTATGTTCAAGCATTATCAAGTAACTTCAAGCATTTTCAAGTAACTTCAAGTATTTTCAAGCATTTTCAAGTAACTTAAAGTAACTTCAAGCATTTTCAGGTAACTTCAAGTAACTTCAAGCATTTTCAAGTAACTTCAAGTATTTTCAAGCATTTTCAAGTAACTTCAAGTAACTTCAAGCATTTTCAAGTACCTTCCAGCATTTTCAAGTAATTTCAAGCATGTCCAAGTCACTTCAACTATGTTCAAGCATTATCAGATGCATAACATGCACAACTACGTTGTTGTTGGTAACTTCAAGTAACTTCAAGTATTTTCAAGCATTTTCAAGTAACGTCAAGCGTTTTCAAGTAACTTCAAGCGTTTTCAAGTAACTTCAAGCATTTTCAAGTAACTTCATGATATACAATTTTTCCGTTCCGATTAGCAGATATAATATGTGTGGATAATAATGTGGATAATTTTTGTATTGTGCACTTCTATGTATAGGTCACGTTATAGGCAAATCCGTATTAATAAATAGATACTAGGGGTCGCCCCATGGTCGAAATTCGACCAATGTTGGATTACCCTATAGCCAACATCACTCAACCAACAGTTTCACCATACCGATTTGCACACACAAGAAAGGTATATAAAAAGAGGCGAATAAAATTTTTGGTTTTATTCCGTTGAAGACACAGTTTTCAGGTCAAAATAGTTGCTTTTTAAAACGTAAAAACGCTTACGAAACATTTTGGTGCCGAAACCCGGGAATTAATACAATTATTCCCAATAAATTAAAATTAAAATATTGGCAGTCCAATAGTGCATCCAAACAGCCATACATAATCGTCGAGTGGTTTGCGGTCGGTCGTACCTAAGAGTGCATTCGGAATTGCAAGAATATTTCTCTATTGAGTGGCGAAGCTTTGCAAAAGCGCACAAAGAAAAGGGAAACAAAAAAAAGACATTAACATTTCGTTGTTGGTGTTGTTGTTGGTTTCCAGTGATCAAATTCTTCGCGCGTGTGCTGAGGGCCATCGAACGCCTACGGAACTTTGGAAGTCATAATTGGAGGACAGCTGTGTAACGGATGCTTGCAGTTGCAATTTGCGGCATAGAGGACACGATTTAAGAGAACCATTTGAGGGCTAAGTATTTGAATGGATATCTGGTATGTGCTCTTGCAAATAGTTGACACAAATTTGAAAGCTTTGCCTTTGTATCTAGACTTTATAGTAGTCTCACTTCGAGTATTCGACTTACACACCATCTTACGACTTAAGTATGTACTTAAAAAAAGCTACATTTATACAACCATATTATAGAACCTTTTCTACAAATTGCTAGTATTCCTTTGAACATGCATATTCGAAGTTATTTTTGTTGTATTCCATTCTCCTCATTTATCGAATTTATTTTGTTTACTTCTCATGATGTGTCGATGAGAGGGGTGCGGGATATGGTTGGTAAATTATTTATTGTTTTTAATGGAAGTTTTTCATAAGTGTGTGGTTTGTCGTTTATTTTTCGAATTTTTTTTTTTTACTTCTCTATATGGGGATATGAATGATGTGTTGGTGAGAGGGGTGCAGTATATGGATTGTATATTAGTTGTTGGTTTTGATGAAAGTTTGCGGTAGGTCAGGGGTAGGTATTCATTCATTCATAATCGGTATCAAAAATCATATTATGTGCATATTGCGATAGCATTATCTTGCACAAAAAAATTTCCAAATATTATGTATAAGCTGAATTTTTTCATTTGGTTTTCCACAAACAATTGATTTCGACAGTTTGGACAGCTAAATGTACATAATTGATTAATGTATTTTTGCAAATTTCAGTTTCAGGAAGACCGAGTACCAAAGAAATTAAGTATGTATAGGTAGTTTACATTTACCTTTTGAAGAGGTACAATAAAGAATGTTTATAGGTAGGCACCCATATGCACAAAATGTTAAGTATTGAACTTCGTCAAGCGCATGGTTAGGCATATTAACACATTTTAAAGAAGTACACATTTTTTATCATACCCCAGACATAATATAAGTTTTGTAGGTAGTTATATACAGTGAAATCTTACTTGAACGGACATCAGTGGTGCAGGATTTGGTCCGCCTAAGTGTACAAACAGAGTGGAGCGAAGAGCAACACTGCGAAAATCGTTTGAGAAAAGAGGAAAAAGCACGAGAGGAGAGCAAGGATGTAGGCTATCCAGAGTGAGGAGCAAAGAGCAAAGTGCGAAGCACACAACTGTTGCTTCATTCTTTATTCTTGTCTATTTGAATATTTTTCTTTTGTGAGAATGGATCCTAATATTTTAAATTTTCATTTTACTGAAAACCCTTCCTGTAATATGTGGTATTTCTTGACACGCGAAAACCGAAGTGAAGGAATTCACATAATTAACCGATCGCGAGGTGTCCACAGTGAATTTCACCATTTATTTCGAGAGCTACGAGAGGATCACGTCAAATTCCAACAATATTTTCGAATGAGCAAAAGCACATTCGACTATTTACTTGACAAAATTCAACACAAGTTGACGAAGAAGTGGACAAATTTCATATTAAACCCCATCGTACCCACTGAACGTCTCGCAGTAACTTTAAGGTTGGTATAACGATTAAATAACATTGTTGAGCTGTAGTCAGTATTTAGTTCTTTTTTTATTAATTACAAATATAATGAGATGTCATTAATTTGGAGATGAACGTACATTACATAGTAAGGTAGCATATAAAACTACAAAGTATTCTCTTCTTCTGAATAACCGCTGAAGAATGCTGCCACTGATGGTGGATCTGAATATTGTTGAGGCGAAGAAGCAGGGAATGGATCATGGGACCCTGGTTGCGAAGTCCTGAAGTGATCCGATTGTGCTGCCGAGTTTATGAAATCGTAAACAAGTTGCTGCATTTTAATACGTAGTAAAAGTTTATCTGCTTGTGGAAGTGGTCTCACATGGGGCAGTAGGCTGTTGAAAAAAGCCTCATCTTCATCAACTGTTGTTGGGGTCGAGTTTGATTCTTTTCCAACAGTTCCAATTTTCGCTCCTCAAGTCGAATCAAAGCATTCCCAATTTCATCAGAACGTGGTTTACGCTTTCGGGTAGCTAAACCTGCACTGATGGTAACTGATGGACTTGGGGTTACCGTGAATGGAGAATTAGGATTATCCAATAAATCATCGGGAACAGGAGTATCACTGTCAACTGAATTGGGAATCACCTCAGGCAAACTTCCCCCAGAACACCTAGGGGTAAATTGATCTTGTAGAAAAACAAGGCTATCAAAATATTGCCAACGTGATTTCCAAGAAGTCTGAGACCCATCGTCTCCAGAGCGAGGACGTGGCTTCTTCGGCAGTTCTTTGCGGAAGGTGTCTCTAAGTGTCTTCCATTTAGCTCGTACAACTTCCCCTGAAAGATAAAAGTGACGAACTTTCACAGTTACGACCTTTAAATTTTGTTTTATTGCAGATATCTTGCTACTGGGGCATCTTTCAAGAGTCTTGGTTTCACCTTTCGAATGGGAGCAAGTACAATCGGTTGTATCGTAAACGAAGCAGTAGACGCAATATGGCAACTCTGCTACAAAGTGTATAGTTCAATTACAAAATTTGCTCTCGTAAAATTCTTAAATATAACTAGCCAAAGTTCGTAATTAATAATTAAAAGTGTATAAACAGGTGCGTCGACTGTCTGTTTCTATAAATAAAAGCAGCAAAAGCAGGTAATCCTAATTTATTAGCTGTGAAATAAACTTTCCAAGTAGACACCTAAGTCACATGACTGACAACAAAAGGAAAATCGATCAAACGTCACCTGAAAAAAATATTTATCCACTTTTTAATATCAACAGACCATCAAAGGTTTATAAATCTCAACAGACAATGTCGATCTCCCAATCTGACCTTGATAAAATCAAATCCATTATTGAGGCATCGCTCAATACAGGACTCTCCAAAGCGACGGCCAATCTAGCAACAAAAGACGATCTCAACAAACTTAGCAATGAAATACACTCGCTAAGACAACAAAACCAGGAATTATCTGAAAAAGTGCAGCATTTTGAAAATCGATGTTGCATTCTAGAAGAGGAGCTTGAACTGCAGAGCAGAGAGATAAGAGGGAAAAATATTATTTTCACGATTCCAAACGACCGATCTGACCCCCAAGAAAGGATTCATAACATAACCACACTTTTGCTAGGCTCTGATGCAGACCAACAACAAATGCCACAAGCCGTAAAACTTAGTGAAAACAAGAAAATAATTAAACTCAAACTTAGCACTGGTTCCAATGAAACTGCAATGCAAATGTTAAAAAATTCCTTGAAGCTAAAAGGCACAGGCTGCTATATCCAACGAGACCTTAGCAAACAATCACAAATCAAACGTCGAATTCTACTCGGGTATCGAAAAGTCGTCAAAACAATTAAACCAAGCGAAGCAGTATTGATTAAAAACAACAATTTATTAATTGGTAATAGAACATTTTATTTAGATAGTAATAACAAACTTAAATATAATAACACAAACGGAGAAAACGAACTACAGAATATCTACGGAAAACTCAATTTTAATGCTGTCAACGAAACTATGTTGTCAAGCAGACGTCAGCGTGAATGGCCCAAACCAGATGCACCAGTGATGACACTTTACACCGAAGGTCCGGAAGGTAGTAGTGTCATACAAAACTGAGAATTAAGCGTCGTCAGCTCAAACAAATTTATCTCTGCAAATATTTTATCTTACAATATATCTGGATTAAGTAATAAATTATTATTTGTAGATTTTTTTAACTATGTTAAGAACTTTGAAATTTTCTTTTTATTTGAAACACATTTAACAAGCGATAATTTAAGTAATTTTAATAAATATTTCGATGGCTTTAAGTTAATTTGGAGCGAAGCAAGTAAAACCTACATAAAGGGGCGTGCAAGTGGAGGAAGCCTGTACGGGATAAAAAAATCACATTTAAAAACTTACGATTTTGATGAATTTGAAGGAACTACCGTAGTAAAATGTGTGACACAAAATAATAATACATATATCGTTCCATCATATATAAACTGCAACAAATGGACTCACGACTTTGAGAGGCTGTGTAATACAATGTCATGTTTAGCTAGCAAAAACGTTATGCTGATTGGAGATTGGAATTCGAGAATAAGTGACTCACAAACCACTATAGTGCAAACTGTAACAAACCCTAGTATATGCTGTACCAATAGGGTATCTAAAGACATAGTCTGCAATAAAAATGGAACAGATGTACTAGAGCTGCTCCAAATGTATGATCTTATTGTGTTAAACGGCTGTACAGAAGGTGATAGAGAAGGGCATTACACATTTGTCGGAGGGCAAGGCAATTCAGTTATTGATTTTTGTGCTGTTAACAACGACTGGACTGGGAAAATTAAAAAATTTGAGGTACAATACAAAACTTTTTCGGATCACATGCCAATCGTGGTTGAAGTTGATGGTGAAACACCCTCATATCACAAAAACCTGCCCCTACTACCAAGACTTAAATGGAAATCCGAAACAACAAATACCTACCACAGGTTATTAGACAGCTTGCTCTCAGCAAATAATTCGATACCTGAAGAAACAGAAACACTCGCAAACCAAATAACTTGTTATATAAGAAGTGCTGCATCAAACAACATTTCAAATATAAGGTCACCATTTAAACAAAAATGGTTTGATAGAGAATGCATAAATGCTAGGAAGAAATCATTTGCCCTTTTGCGTGTCTGGAGAACTTGTAATGGCCCTGATGTTAAAAAGTGGTATAACCAAGTGAATACCCACTACAAAAATCTATGCCTAGCTAAGAAAACTGACTTCGATAATCAGCAAGCTCTCTTACTTAGTAAAACCAAGTCTTCAAAGGACTTCTGGAGAATAGCAAGGGAGATTAATGGTACAGTTTATCAAATAGGTACAGGAGTATCTGCTGATGATCTATCCATATATTTTAAACATCTTCTACTGGATAACTCAAACCTTTCTTTCTCGTATGCGGACCCCCTCATTTTCGACGATTCCCTAGATGGTGAGGTAACAACTGACGAAATTAATGCTGTTATCATGAAATCCAAAAATGGAAAGGCGCCAGGCGAAGATGGGATTCCGTACGAATTCTACAAAAATGCTAGTCCAACCTTAATCAACTATTTGAAAGTTCTCTTCAACAGTGTGTTCTCGAGTGCAGACATCCCTTCATCGTTTAAGAAGTCTGTAATATTCCCCATCCACAAAAAGGGTTCGCTGGAAAACGTAGAAAACTACAGGGGAATCTCATTCATGAATGTGTCAGCCAAGATATTTTGTGGCATACTTGTAGGACGATTAGAAAAATGGGTAGATGAAAAAAATATTCTGACAGAGCGTCAAGCTGGATTCAGAAAAAACTTTTCAACCGTTGACCAAATATTCACATTATCTGCGATTATAAGAGCCTTTCAAGCCAGAAACAAGAAAATGTATAGCTTTTTTGTAGATTTCAAGGCAGCTTTTGATCTTGTTAACCGAAGTGCACTCTTCTATAAACTGTCTCAGTTGGGTATCTCTACAAAAT
Source organism: Portevinia maculata (assembly GCA_949715645.1). NCBI lineage: Eukaryota > Metazoa > Arthropoda > Insecta > Diptera > Syrphidae > Portevinia > Portevinia maculata. The sequence goes on along the minus strand of OX454526.1, from coordinate 170,636,713 downwards.
TTCTTAAGACCATTAAAAAAATGTATGCCGAAACAAGTGCAGCAGTCTGGGATGGAAAGGATTTCTCAGAATGGTTTAAAACACAGACTGGTGTAAAGCAAGGATGTCCTCTTAGTGCCTTATTGTTTTCTCTATTTATAAACGACATAGAAAAAGATTTGCCTGGTGGAGTACGAATTGCTAATACCGTGGTCAATGTCTTGTTATATGCCGATGATCTTGTTCTACTCTCTGAATCTCCTGAAAATCTCCAATTGATGATAAATCGTCTAGCCAGTTACTGCAAAAAATGGGGACTAACCATCAACACCGAAAAATCTAAAATTATGGTATTTTCCCGTTCACCACGAGTGCAAAGTGGAAATAGATGGTTTTATAATGGAAGCCGATTAGAGATTGTGAAGGAACTCAAATATTTAGGAGTGAAACTGAACCCAACCCTAGAATTTGGTAAACATCTAACGGATAAAGCCAAGTCTTCCCAAAGCTTAGTGAATCTATCATGGAAAAATGTTTTTGCAAACAAGCGGATTCTCCTCTCAACGAAATACAGAATATTTGATTCAGTTGTTAAATCAACTCTTTGTTACGCCTCTCAAGTTTGGGGATCAGACGAGTACGAAGTAATCGAGAAATTCCACAGGAACTTCCTGAAAAAATTATTCAACTTACCAATGAAATCGCCGAACTACACAATCTATTTGGAAACGGGTCTTCCAATGCTTTTTACAAGCACTCTCAAATCGCAAGCGGATTACATCATTAAAATAGGTTCGTATCCAGACTCCCGAATAACCAAAAAAATGCTATCTTATGAATTAAGAAACAAGGACTGGTGGGCGTTAAGATGGTTAAGAATTGGAAACGCGTGTGGAGAAACTATTTCATTCGATCTAAACAACCTGGACAACTTAAAGAACCAACTTTATCGAATAATAAATAAAAATGAAGATGCTATTCGTGTGCGATTTATAGAGAAAGCTCGTGAATCAGATAGCAGAGTATTGTATTCTCACCTGAACTTCAATCTAAAGGATAAGAACTATTTCAATGACTCACTCAACTATAGTGAAATATCTCTTATTTTCAAAACAAGGTGTGAGTTGATTGGTTTAAATGGCAGCCCATATAATGGAAGCTTCAACCAGTTTTGTAATATTTGCAACTTAAAAGCGAAAGAAGACTGCTTTCACATTATTAGCGTTTGTCCAATCTACAAACCACAGAGACTAGCTTACTTCGGAAAAAAATTCCTTACCATGCAGGAGACAATACAAATTCTGAACGAGTGTGATTGGAAAAAGTTATTTTATTATATTAAATCCATCTACAAATACAGGTCGCTATTAATAACAGAGTATTATGATTGATTAAGTTTATTAAAAAAAATAACTATATTGTTAAAGTTACAAATGTAGGTACATGTATAAGCATTTTGCTAACCAAGCTGACGGCTAAGCCATAGCTTTAAAATTCATTCTATCTTGTAACTTATGTAATAAGAAAATATTAAATAAATGAATTTCTTACTTACTTACTTACTACTTACTACATCCTATTCATATGCCAGTACCTACAGAAGCAATGTTCAGGGAAATTTCCCGGGATTTTTTTGAGAAATGGAATTTTTCTCTTTGCCTTGGGGCAATCGATGGCAAGCATTGTCGTGTGAAATGCCCACCACATTCTGGAACAATGTTTCATAATTACAAACATTTTTTTTCCATCGTATTGCAAGGCGTGGCTGATGCAAACTGTAGGTTTGTCGCTATTGAAGTTGGTGGATATGGAAAACAGAGCGATGGAGGCACGTTTCGCAAGTCTTCGTTTTTTCACTTAATGGAATCTGGACGTTTGAATATTCCACCTGACGACGTACTTCCAGGAACAGATATTGTAGCGCCCCTCGTTTTCATAGCCGATGACGCGTATCCACTACTTTTACATTTGTTGAAAACTTACTCAGGCCTGGGTTTGACAGCTGACCAAGAATATTTCAACATGCGTCTTTCACGTGCAAGGCGTGTTATTGAATGCGCGTTTGGAATACTGACTGCAAAATTTCGTATTCTATGGAAACCAATCGAAACCTCACCGGTCTTGGCTGATAAAATCATCAAATGTGCATGTATTTTGCATAACATGATTATTGATATGAAGGGAATCAACACCACTGAAATGGATGACGTGATCACCACATTTTCAAGTACAAGAGGAGGGAGAGATAATAGACCAACTCATGAAGCCACTTTCGTTCTTGATGTTTTAAAAACATTTGTGTGTGGCAACAGAATCTAATACATAATTATACCCTTTTTTTCAAATTATACCCTACTCAAAACTATGGCAAGCAAGTTGAATATTTCAATTATTTGTTAATTTTCAATTATGTATTTGTAATTATAATATATGTAATTTAAATTTCAATAAATTTTTTTAACAAATTGTCATTACTTACTCGTTGTTTTCATTTCAACGGCCACTTCATCCCACTTTTTATCCAAGACATATCTATTGTGATGCTCCGGATCTTTTTGATCCCACAAGGGATTGCTTTTAATAATTGCACAAATTAAATTATCCACATTCATTTTGCAAACAAATTACCTACAACGTGTGCAATCACTCCATGACCACGCTAAAAATCAAAGCGATGAGAGCGGAGAAATCAAAAATGTTTGAAATCGCCGCTTTGCTCTCTTGTTGACGCTTTGCTCGACCTTCGAACGACGCTGCACTCTGTGTGGTACCCTTTCACTGCACGTGTTTGATTTTATCGCTTTGCTCTTTACTCGTGAGCAAGAGCATGCTCACTCTTCGCTTCACTCTGTTTGTACACTAAGGGAGTTGTCCATTTCAGGAAAATTAAAAGAAATTATCCTTCTTTAAGCTAAGAATAAGTCTTCATTTTCACTTATTTATATACACAAAAAGATGGTAGGTATATTATTTGTTTGTTTTGATGGAAAATTAGGGTAGGTTTTGTCAAGGAGGTGTATATCAGAGTTTATCTACTTACAGTGACTAGTGACGCTCTCCATGTGTTCCTCTTTTGTTTACAATTTAAGTACCTACCGCTAGGTATGTTTCACATATATGAAAAATAGACGTCTATAACAAATATTAATTGTTAAATGCAATGTTAATCCTGTGACGGATAAAAATGCGGTAATGTCGGTTAGTCAAACGAAGACTATGAGGACTGCCATGGAGGACTGGGATACGGCATCAGGAACTCTCCGGGTGAGGGTAGCCTAAGCATGTGCAAGTCATATTTGCAAATTATGCAAAATTATCTGCATCAACAAAGCTGTCAATACGGCAAACAAATATTATGGTAGATGAAGATAAAGCAGTAATTACTAATTATAGTATATGGTTTAAATTTCGGCTTTCTAGCTCCAGTACAAAGGCCTTAATTTTTGCCGACGGGTGGACGGACGGACGGACGGACAAAGTAGATGCACATTACTATCGATGCTGACCACGAATATATTACAAAAACCTGCAAAACTAGACCTGACCTGGCTCAATATTAATGTAGGTCATCAATTCGCTAATAGATAAATATACCTATCCAACAACCATTTCTTTGAATTACGGCTGATACAACACAAATTGAATATTTCCGAATCAAATACTGAAGAAATGATATAAATCGGTACATATTTGAACGAGATACAGCGAAAATAGCAAAAGTCTAAAAATCCATAAATTCATAATTCCTTATTTGATGGAAAATACCGAAATTAGCTTTTATTCAATTTTTCCATCATACATTCTACTCGCAGACGACAAAGGCAGATTTCTAATTTTTCCATCATATCCCTCTCATCCTACATACTATTTGCCGAAGCGAAGCAACATTGCAAATCATCAAAAGTATTCGGCTGTTACACAGAAAAATAAATAGCTATATTGAGACGACAACACTTATCGAGGTTGCAGAAAATGACGAGGCAGCGCTCGCATCGTTTTAGAGACGTCACGAGAGATGTCATTTTGACGCTCTGAAGTTTCGATTAAAAAGAAAGGGTTTTGGGTTTTGGAAACAGCCGAAGAAACGTGTGGTTAAGCAGGAAATTGAATAAAATATCGTTTTACTAATTTGAATTTTCTTTGTCTTTTGTTTTACCAGCGCCGACAATAATCGGCGCCTCATTTGGCGCTGCGGACAGGATCACCTATAGCAGTCCTAAATTGCCTTTCGGAAAGAGGATTGCTTCGAATTAAAAGGATTACTTACGACAGATTACTCAGCTATTGGTCATAACCGGCAACTACACGTGCCTGTGTAAAATCATCCGGTAGACGGAGTTTCGGGAACAATCGACAAAATTCTACGCTCTGGCAAACAATATCAGCGGTCAGAGGACGATAGCTTCAGGATAGAGCAAGACGATATCACTGCTGGCACACACGTAGATATGAACACAGAGACTAGAAACGGCCCCACGTCAACGGGCTCAACGGCGAATGGCTGCAGTGGTCGGCCACTATTAGCGAAATTTTCTGGACACAAAACTGTTATTAGAGCTGACCTTTGGTGTAGTCTCTTTGAGGTAGTAACGCGAAACAAATCCGATGAAGAGCGTATCTTCGAACTCATGGCCTATCTGGTGGACGATGCGCTTAATTGGTTTGCGTCAGACGTAGCACCCCACATGTCTATTCTCACTTGGGCAGCAGTACGTGCATCCCTTATTGCACGTTTCGGCCCAGCTGTTGCAAACCCTTTAGTCGAGGCTCAACATCGCTTTCTTAAAACGTCAGAAACTGTAACATCTTACTACGAAGACAAAATGCGCCTTCTGCGAAACGTGCAACTAGCAGAGGCTGATATCGTCGCTCAGTTAACCGAAGGTATGCCCCAACGCTATCGTGGATTCCTGTTGTGTGCCAAGCCGGCAACAGCAGTCGATTGGCTTGCAATTGCACTTCAACTAGAGGCCACAGTCGGAAGACAGTCAATACCTCAGCCGAAGCCACAACCGATCTTACAAAAGCAACGAGAGATCGTACTTAATACTCAAGCGTACTCAAGTAGGTGAAAGACAGTGGCATTGGAATCGAGAATGTCCACAGCAGTCAGATCGACAACAAATGACCGATAACGACCAACCAGCGACAACACTTAGTACAGAGGGTCCAAATAACGACAACAACACGTTGCAGCAAAACTTCCAGGGCGGTCGCCGTTAATAGATATAGCGGTGCGGATCAATAACCTACCAACACGTGCAATAATCGATTCCGGCAGTACCATCGACGTCATCAGCTCGTCACTTGCCAAACATCTAGATTTAAAGCCACATCCGCACACAGCTATTTCCATAACGCACGTTAACGGCAACACAAAAGGCGACGGCCGCCTCACACTACATCTTACAATCGCCTCTACAACCCGCAGAGTCACAGCACATATTTTGGAACACCCACCACACGACTTCATTATCGGCCTCAGTACAGGTAAGCTGTTTGGTCTTAAACTCGATTTTTCTCGCAATCTAGTTTACAGCACGGATCCCATCAATAAGCGTCCACATATATGTCTCGCCACATCGGCGCTTACTCCCATCGATCCACGAATTCAAGAGATACTACACGATTTTCGGCAGCTCTTCGCCACAGAGAGCAACGACTTTGGACGAATTCCAGGCGTTTCGCATCCCATCCGGTTGCTACCTCAGCAACAGCCTATTGCTCAGCGTCCATATCGCCATTCAGAGGAAGAATCTAAAGAAATCAGACGTCAGGTTTCAGCGAATTGTTCGCCAAGTTCTCGGTGACTTAATCAACCATGGCGTTATCCCATATCTAGACGATATCATTGTCTATAGCAACGATATAAACGAGCATGCTAAACTTCGCCACAGCCAACGTCAGGCTTAGACGCGAAAAATGTCACTTTGCCCAAGTTGAGGTGGAGTTCCTAGGCCATGTCATCTTTAACGGAACGGTTCGACCATCGCCGACCAAACTCATAGCAGTCAAGGAATACGAAACTCCCTCTGATGTCAAATCACTCCAGCGGTTTCTCGGCTTAGCAAATTATTACCGACGACGCATCAAGAAGTTCAGCACCATAGCCGAGCCACTCACCCGGCTGACAAGGAAGGACACGAAATTCGAATGGGCCTCGCAACAACGGCAAGCGTTCGATGCAATCAAAGAGTCGCTTACAACAACACCGGTTATTGCCATTTTTCGAAGCGACCGACCAGTCTTTCTTTTTACAGATACTAGCACCATAGGCATTGGAGCAATTCTTATGCAGCCTGGAGATGATGGACAGAAGCGGGTAGTAGCATACCATTCACGACGTCTAAATACACACGAGCAGCGATACCATGCAACAGAGCTGTAATGTCTGGCAGTCGTCGACGCAATGGAACGATTTCATGTGTACGTTCATGGTCGCCACGTAGACATCTATTCGGATCATTCTGCGTTACAGTGGCTCTTTCAAATAAAAAACCCATCAAATCGACTTTTCAGATGGTCAGTACGGCTTTCAGTCTACTCGTATACTATACACCACAGACCTGGAAAACAAAACGCGGCTGCAGATGCTTTATCTCGCCAACCAATAGCATTGCTTATCCATACGGCTCAACTCAAGCGTGCTCAGGAGAGAAGTCCTTCGAATGACCCTACAGTTAAAAAGGACGGGTGCGGATTTGAAGTTCATCGACATCGAGGGGTAACACAGTTCGTCGCTCCACGTGAACTCCAGCTGAAAATTCTACAACACTATCACAACGAGTATGGTCATCCGGGAATTGCAACAACTAAACAACTCATTTGTGGACACTACTGGTGGAAAACAGTGACTAACGATGTGCGCGATTATGTACAAAGCTGCGCAACCTGCCAACTAGTCAAGCCAAGCAACCGTCCATCTATGGGTTCGCTACAACCAATACCAACTCCGGAGGTACCTAACAAGGTCTGGACGATTGATACCATAGTAATGGGTTCGTCATCTTCAGACACTGAGGAAAAATATATTCAGCTTGTAATCGACCATCACTCAAGGTACATTTGGGCTACAGTGACACAGCGGAATACGACCAATGCATTAATTCAAGTCATCAGAAATATTTGCACCGAAGTTCCAACACCAGAAGTACTTATCAGCGACAGGGGACCAAACTTGACTTCAAAACGTTTTCGCCAGTTTCTCCGTGGGTCATCGATCAGACACCAAACTACGTCACCCTACCATCCACAAGCAAATGGTTTGTGTGAAAAAGCCAACGATACGATGGTTCGTGGCTTACGTTTAGCAGCCGTCAGCTCGCCAACAGCAAGATGGACAAATCTGCTACCAGAAGTGGTTTCGAATTACAACCGCACACCACACAGTGCAACTGGGTTCTCACCACAATTTCTGCATTTTGGAATTTCTTTAGACGCCGCTAAAGATAACATCTCTCCAGTGGAAGCTCGATCTGAGGCTATACGACGCTCAGACACAACGAAGGCGTTACGTAAAGGGCGACATGACTCAGTTCATCAATCATCAGACTTGAAGGTTGGCGACCTCGTTGTGCGAAAGATTGCAGACAACCATCCGTCGCGTCATAAGCTATCGCCAACTAATACTGGGCCGTAAGTCATACTTCGTTCACTTGGACCTGAAACATTTCGCATTGGATTCATCGCAGGCAATCAAATCACCAGCGTTTCCCCAGCTCATTCTTCAGAGCTGCAGCGTTTTCGGCCACGAGCCGAAAACTTGTTACTGTCGGGGGAGTGAGACGACAACACTTATCGAGGTTGCGGAAAATGACGAGGTAGCGCTCGCATCGTTTTAGAAACGTCACGAGAGATGTCATTTTGACGCTCTGAAGTTTCGATTAACAAGAAAGGGTTTTTGTTGAATAAACATTGCTGAACGCATCCAATGGAACGCATCCATTCTCATTTTTCTATTTTCAACTTTAAAACACATGCATCTATCTCTCATGTATCTGACTCTTTTCTTGAATTAAAATCTTTTGTTAAAACGAACTTGTCACGTGCGTAAATTTCACGCTTAATAAAAATTACTTTTGTTGTAAACTTTTTCAATTATTTCAACACGTTATCAGCAGGAATTAATTGTTGCAAACACTGCTGAAAAGGCTTTACTTCACCACGATGGACAAAAGTATAACTTTGCAGAAATTTAATGGAAAAGATTATTCGCTTTGGAAGTTCCAGGTACTAATTTATCTACGCGCACATGATTTGGAAGGCGTTCTAGATGAATCCAAAAAGCCAACAGAAGAGTTGGCAAGACAAGAAAGGGTTTTTGTTGAATAAACATTGCTGAACGCATCCAATGGAACGCATCCATTCTCATTTTTCTATTTTCAACTTTAAAACACATGCATCTATCTCTCATGTATCTGACTCTTTTCTTGAATTAAAATCTTTTGTTAAAACGAACTTGTCACGTGCGTAAATTTCACGCTTAATAAAAATTACTTTTGTTGTAAACTTTTTCAATTATTTCAACACGTTATCAGCAGGAATTAATTGTTGCAAACACTGCTGAAAAGGCTTTACTTCACCACGATGGACAAAAGTATAACTTTGCAGAAATTTAATGGAAAAGATTATTCGCTTTGGAAGTTCCAGGTACTAATTTATCTACGCGCACATGATTTGGAAGGCGTTCTAGATGAATCCAAAAAGCCAACAGAAGAGTTGGCCCTTGCTGCTTGGATTCAGAAAGACAAGAAGGCACAACTAATAATCACTTCGTCGATGGACTTAAACCAGCTGAAGTTTTTAGTGACAAGTGATTCTGCTGCCAAAATGTGGACAAAACTTTCTTCCATCTATGAGCAGAGATCTGGAGTCTCACTCAGTGCACTGTAACAAAAGTTTTATGAATACCGAAAGCCGGAAGACGACAACATGGCCAGCCACATATCAGCCATTGAACAAATGGCCAAACAGCTCGAGGAACTGGGTGCTCCGATGGCAGAATCAGCAATAATTACAAAAATCATCTGCAGTCTTCCATCACAATTGAAGCATTTTCGATCAGCATGGGATTCCGTGGCCCAATCGGAACAAACACTTCAAAATTTAACCCAGCGCTTGATGAAAGAGGAGATGCTTCTGATGGATAAACCAGCTGATTCTCCTACAGACCAGGCATTGTTTCATCACAGCAAGAAAAAGATGTCCGTTGCAGATAAAAAGAAGAATTCAACATGTGGTTTTTGCAAGAAGCGAGGGCATTGGTGGAAAGAATGCCGCACCCGACTGGCACAACAAAAAGACAACAAAGAAGCTACATCGTCGGCGTTAATGGCTCACTTCCCAGACAGAAAGAGTGAGTCCTGGTACACGGACTCTGGAGCATCGAGCCACATGTGTTTTCAAAGAAGTGCGTTCAGTAGTTTCCGACCTGTTGGTGAACGTCAATATCCAGTTTGCTTAGGAAATATGGAAACGGTGTATGCGCAAGGAATCGGCGATGTGAAAATCAAATCAGATGTTTCTGGTAAGGTGCAGTTCCACACACTTGAGGATGTACTTTTCGTTCCCAGCATTGGATTCAATTTATTCAGCGTCAGCTCAGCTGACACGCATGGTGCCACTACAAGTTTCAAGAATGGTCGTGCGGAAGTTAAAAGAAACGGACAGACTCTTCTAGTTGGACAACGGTGTGAAGCTTCTCGGCTGTATAAACTTTGTCTGAGCATTGTTCAACCAGATTTTGCAAATGTTTCGCTCAGTAGCAGCATTGAAACATGGCACAAGCGCCTTGGACACCTGAGCGTCGACACAATCAAGCAATCAGATCTAAACAAACAACTCTCCATGCGTGAATCTGAAAAATTCTTCTGCAAGGGATGCGCTTTGGGAAAATCGCATCGACAGAGTTTCGTGAAGGATGAAAAATCAAGAAAGAAGGAACCAGGCGAGTTAGTCCATGCCGATCTCTGTGGACCAATGCAGATTCCTTCCCTAGGAGGTTCCAAGTATTTTCTCCTCATCAAAGATGATTTTTCAAACTACACACAAGTCTATTTCTTGCAAGATAAATCTGATACTGCATCCAAGTTCGACGAGTTCCTGACCAAAGCACGCGCTAGCTCGATCACTGTGAAAGCGGTTAGAACAGACAATGGTTCAGAGTTTTTGTGCACGGCGTTCAAAGATATTTTGGCAAGGCATTGTGTTCATCATGAGACTTCAACACCATATACTCCGGAACAGAATGGTTTCATTGAACGGCAAAACCGTACAGTAAAGGAGACCGCTCTCTCGATGATTTATGATTGTGGTGCTCCACAGTTGCTTTGGGCAGAAGCTGTCAATACGGCGGTACAGGTTCGAAATATTTGCCCCGTTCGATCAAACAACTGGAAATCGCCTTTTGAGTTATGGAAGAATGCACCTCCCAGTTACAAAACTCTTTACACTTTTGGATGCAGTGCGTTCTATCATATTCCAAAACAACATCGTAAAGGATTGGATGCAAAGAGTAAGCATGCTGCTTTCGTAGGTTACAGTCACGAAACCAAAGGCTACAGACTGTATAATGGATCGAAAATTGTAATAGCCCGAGACGTACGGTTCAACGAAGACGAATCATTTTTTGCATCTGCAAATACCAACTTAAATGAATCATCAAATTTGTGCGTACTGCCGTTCAGCATTTTTGAATTTCAATCTGTGCAAAGCCCTCAAGAGAACCAACTTATCGAAGACCAAGCGAAACAGTGTGATACTCCACTTACATTTCCGATGGATGATCCTCTAGAAGTTACCCCTACAGATGTTGCAACTACAAGCGAAGACAAAGACTGCACTTCAGAAGAACGTTATCCACTGAGGAATAGAATCACAACCAATATGTGTGGTATAGCTGCAGCAGAAGGAAGCCCAACTTATGATGAAGCCATATCAGGTAGCGAAAAATCTCAATGGCTAAGCGCTATGACTGTAGAGTTAGAGTCACTCCGAGAATCTGACACATACGAAGTACTTGAACGTGAGACCTGGATGAAGCCAATCCAAAGTAAATGGATTCTCAGACGGAAGATTGATGCTGATGGTTTGCCAAGTCGTTACAAGGCTAGACTTGTTGTACAAGGATGCTCACAGAAACCAGGAATCGACTACAAGGAAACATTCGCACCAGTGGTAAGATTTGATTCTTTACGAGTTTTATTCTCAATTGCAGCTCATAAGCAACTTCACATGCGCCAATTTGATATACAAACTGCTTTCTTGTATGGTGAATTACAAGAACAAATTTACGTGAATCCACCGCCAGATATAGAACACCACAATCAAATCTGGAAGTTGAAAAAGAGTTTGTATGGGCTAAAACAGGCTCCGCGAGTTTGGAACGCAAAATTCAATGAAACTCTCAACAAGTTTAATCTTCAACAATGCCAAGCGGACTCATGTGTCTATTTGATGAATAGTAACGACATTTTGATCCTTGCGCTCTACGTTGATGACGGTCTTGTATTCTCATCGAGCAAAGTCATTTTGGATAGTCTGATGCAACATCTAAAAATTGATTACAAAGTTAAAGAATTTGAAGCCTCATATTTTCTCGGACTACATATCGTCTCTACGGAATCAAAACTCATCATTAACCAGAGACAATACTGCGAACGAGTCTTAAAAAATTTCGACATGGACTCTTCATCACCAGTAAGTACACCAGCCGATCCGAACGTCAAGTTTGAAGCCACAAAAGAAGACCACATATCAACATTTCCATTTCGAGAGGCCATTGGAAGTCTAATGTACCTCGCTGTCGCCACTAGACCAGATATTGCCTATGCCGTTAATGTTCTCAGCCAATATCTAGACAAGCCATCTGCTGCACACGTAACAGGCGTCAAAAGAATCTTCAAATATCTCAAAGGGACTATGGATTATGGAATCGAATACTCCAAAGTTGCAGACTTTACCGAGTTAACTGGATATTGTGATTCTGACTTCGCCGGTGATGTGGACACTCGCCGATCTCGGACTGGACATCTGTTCATGTTGAATGGGTCATGTATAACCTGGAGCAGTGAAAAGCAGAAAACCGTCTCATTATCATCCACTGAGGCTGAATACATATCAGCTTGTTCTGCAGCGAAGGAAGCGATGTGGTTGCGAACTTTTCTGAGGGAGCTTGGTATTCTCAAGCAAAATAGCGGTGCAACAACAATATTTTGCGACAACATGAGTAGCATCAAATTAGTTCAGAATCCCGAGTTCCACAAAAGAACTAAACACATTTCCATCAAGCATCACTTCATACGCCAGCTGCAAAACGAAAATCACATAGACATCAAATACATATCTACAAAGGAGCAGAAAGCAGACGTTCTCACGAAAGCATTGCCTGCTCCAACTTTTTCTAAACTTCGATCTTCTATTGGAATTAAACAACATTAGATGTGTTCACAATGAGGGAAGGTGTTGAATAAACATTGCTGAACGCATCCAATGGAACGCATCCATTCTCATTTTTCTATTTTCAACTTTAAAACACATGCATCTATCTCTCATGTATCTGACTCTTTTCTTGAATTAAAATCTTTTGTTAAAACGAACTTGTCACGTGCGTAAATTTCACGCTTAATAAAAATTACTTTTGTTGTAAACTTTTTCAATTATTTCAACAGTTTTGGGTTTTGGCAACAGCCGAAGAAACGTGTGGTTAAGCAGGAAATTGAATAAAATATCGTTTTACTAATTTGAATTTTCTTTGTCTTTTGTTTTACCAGCGCCGACAATAACCGGCGCCTCAATATAATATCAGAATGATTCGATAAAGAGAAATAGCAAAATTTAATACACAAACCTTCAAACGCCACCACTTTTGCTCCCGCCTCTGTCGAGTTTGCCGTTTTCAAATTCGTGTTGAGGAGACTACTATTAGGAATGTATATACAAAGGCTTTGCCGATTCAAAGTCGTGATTAATCAACTGATTTTTGTTGGATTAAATTTTCAAATATAAATCCAAAACGATAAGCAGACACCTACAAATTTGTGGCAACTAATAATTTATTGTGCTATAATAAATCCTTAAATCTGTATTATAACATTGGTATTATCGTCTATCACATTAAATAAAATAAGAATTAATTTTAAATATGCCAAACGACGAAACTAAGTCAAAGTCGGAAGTTACTGATCCGTCGTTGAGCGAACTCAAAGCTTTGCGTACATCAACAAAGCGTAGTTTAACTAGAACCAAGGAGATTCAGAGCAAGGGTGAAAATCTATCTTTGACTGAATTAGAATGTAGACTGGGTATTCTGGAATCCTATTTCAAACAGATTCTTATTACACAAATACAAATAGAAAGTGTAAGTGCAGATGATGATGCGAACCACAGACTACCTATACTAGACAGTGAACTCTCACTACCCCCGTCCGCTGGGCCCCTCAAATGGGAGAGCGGAATCCTCTCTCAAAATTTCCTATCGGTGAATATAGGCGTTTTTCTTTTTTAGCTCCGAGCGGGGCACTGAGCTGTCAAAAAAAGAACTGTGTTACTTTTTTAGCTCGGAGCACTCTGAGCACAAAATTTGTATTTCTTTTTTATCTCTGAGCTAGCTCAGGGCTCGCTCGATGAGCTCGATTAAAAATGACCGAGCACATAGAGCGAAAAGCTGAGCGCGGCTGACTTCATTCATTATTTGTACTTTTTCCATAGTTTATTTACTAGAAATTATAATTTAAATGGAACAATCCTTGACAAACACCAATTTCAGAAGCAATCCTGACTATTTTGAAAATTAATAGAAAAAAAAATATCTAATGGTGTTCAGTGCCCAATTCTGTTTCTTAATTAGCTCGGAGCGCTCAGGTTATGTTCAGCTCGGAGCGAGCTCTGATCGCTCGGGCCCCGCTCGGGTCTAAAGAAAAACGCCTTATATGTGAATCAATAAAAGTGAAGTTAGCCGCTTGAAAATGTTATTCTTCTTTCTGATTGTCAAATATGACAAGATTGTGTGGTGAGTTTAATGGTGAATTTAATTTTAATTTGACAGAACTTTGTGATTATATCTTGTATTCCAAAGCTCATGAAGGTTGGTTTGGCTACTCTGCAGGAGGCCAGTGATGGTTTTGTCGTATCCAATTCGGTTATTTTCGAGTACAAATCTATTCCACATCCAGAGGCCACTTTCGATGGCACCACAAATGATTGTCTTTATAAATTTGAGCTGTTGAATCGATTGTCATCGATCGATGAGAAAATGCAAATCAAACTGGAACCCAAGGATTCGGTGAGTTCAATTTGCAGACAAGTGTGATTTATGATAATAAGAATTTACATTCCTTTCAGCCCGAAGATGCTGCACTGATAATACAATCAAACTTTGAAGAAAGAATGGTGAACTACTGTCATCAGCTCACGAATAAGTTGTGGCGATCCAATGCTCCCGTCTCATGGTCATCAAGTGGTTTTAAGGGGATGACCCTATTGCACTTGGCAGCTGCACTGGGCTATGCAAAGCTGGTGTGTGCCATGCTGAATTGGAGATCGCAGAATTCAAATTTCTAGAAACCGAAATCGATGCATTGAGTCAAGATGTGTATGGACACACACCAATGGTGGATGTACTCTATTATTAGTAACAAATTTCTAATAAAAGGTTTTTCTTTTCTACAGACTTGGGCATGTGCGCGCGGACACACCGAGACTGCTTTGATTCTATACAAATGGAATCACAATGCAATGAAGATCAAGAACTTAGCACTGCAGACTTGGTATGCGATTGGAAAGCGGATAGGCTCAAAATCAGTCGCACTTCAGTTACATACAACCGCCGATCATACGACGATTAAGGGCATCTCTGAATCGCAGGATATCAATCAATTAATAACATCTTGTTAATGGACGGTCTGATAAAATTCCAACAGCCACTGATCATAACTTCGTCTTTAATAAAAAATAAGAAATATTAACTTCATAATGAAGTTAAAAAGTTTATTATGTAAAACTTTCACCTGCTGCCTTTTATCTTATCGAAAGCTTTGTACATCAGATAATTCCTTTCAATAGAGTAATTAATCCAACTTTTAAAGAATGCCAAAGAGGCGAGTGGTGAGTAGCTTAAATGTTCCGCATTCACCATTTCAGCTCTCAGGGACCCAAGATTTGAAGCCTGGTTGGAGCAAATGCAGTATAGTCACAAGTGAAATGTTGCTTTAGGTCGCACCTGCGAACCCCACAGGCGAAACAGTAAGGATGCAGTAAAGTAGGAGGGCTATGATATGCTTCAAAATGTTAAATTTGTCACTAGGCTCACCTGGATGTAAAGTAAACATGTATAGACTCGGCTGTTTTGCATTATTTTTGTCAAGATTTATTGTGTTCGTAGTTTTAATAATAAATAATTTTAAAAATTAACTATGAAATCAAGCTCTTGTTTATCCGGGAAACAGACTGGGAAACCAATAACTTGTTTCTTTACCCTGTTCATCTATCCAACATAACCCTACACTTACGACCTTTTCAACGCATTGCTTAGCACGATACTCAGTTCACCTGAAGGAAGAACAAATGAAAAATAAGTTCGAAAGTAATATCAATAAACTTCACTCTTACCCCAATTGGTCAGCAAGCAGTTGGATGGTTATGAATCCTTGATCAGTACTTAAAGCGGCAGTAAGTAACGAGGCTTCGTCTAAACTTAATTCAGTGGGTATTGATTGCACCATATACTTTCCCTTGTCGAAAGCTCCATTGTCTGAGCAAAACCGTTTAGAGGGACGAAATGTTACCGCGTCATATATCCTGTGCATGTTTTCTATGTTTTCGAACATGTAGTCGTTGTTTGCAATACCACCAGAGATAACTTTAGTCAGGGTTTGATCAATTAAAGTCGCTTGTTTTTCAAATACAAAAACTACAGCACTTCACTTAGATGTGAAACACTAGTCGGACATCATGCAATTTACCAAAAGCACTAAACAACGTTTCCACTTCTTCTTTTGTCACATCGGCTGGTAGTCCCTTGACGAAAAGTTTTTTTGGCTCGAGATCGGCTAAACAATAACAACATTTGATATCATGCAAATCCCCTTGAAGCCAATGCATTTAACTGAAAATTTGAACTTCTGCCTCTTCTCTTTATCGCGAAGTACACTCGATATATAAACTGGCCGTCCACTTAGTATTTTCCTATCGAGACGTATAGCTTTTTCCACCTAGGATTCATTTTCCAATTCTACGTAGCCGAACACTCTGCTTCTACCATTTGATGATCTAATTAGAGTTAGATCTGTTATTCTTATTTCGGGAAGATGTTCCGTTACATCTTCTTCACTTAAGCTGGAGAGAATATGACAATTTAGCAAAATCAAGCGCAGAAACACCGCAAACATACTTATAATCCAGGTTACTGATGAATATCCTCAAATGTCCCTTGGTAAGATCAATCTCCTGATTCTCATGCTCTTTGAATACTGCTGATTTTGTTTCTTTGCCTTTGAATTGCCGCACAGGTGCATCGTTCTCTCTATGACGTTTCTCATGTGTGATTTCTTGCCAGAGATCAATTGATTTGAGTTTTCTATCAATACCTTTTCTCTCTGCCTTTAAGTTTTGTTCACCCTTCTTTGTGATGTCTTTGATTTTTACTTGCAATTCCTGCAAAAAGCGTTCACAGTCCTTCAGACACGAGTTCACCTGCCGAATGGAACCATTGCAACGTTCGAAGCGTTGCCACGCCGACATTATCACATAGGGATTATCCAGATCTTGAGATTGAAGTGCTTTTCTAAAAAGTCTGAGGGTATGGGTAAAAATTATGAAATAAATACAAGCTTTTTATGGCAAAGAGCTTACTTTCTCGTCGCTACGAGGTTATTGCGCATCTCCAATTGAATGAACTCTATCCAGAGGCCGCTCTTTGAAGCGTTGTCGGAACTTTCTATTTGAGATCAAGAATGAATTACAAGAGATGTCATCATTCAGAGCTTTTGACAACCTACCCATGCCTGTGGTCCACAGCTCCTTGCCCTTTTTGGCATCCTGAAGTGGTCCATACTTGAGACGTCCCCAAAACTGCAAAATCTCGCAATTGCAGTCGACCAGCACGCCCCACTGTTGGCCCAGTGATGTCCAACACAAGTTGAAATTGTTCCTCAGGATCTCGCATTCCCCTTCTTCTTTATAGTTAGTGAGTCGCCTAAGATAAGTCAAGTACTCCAGTCATATAGCGACGACTGAATCGGCACTTTGGAACTCAACGGCCAAGGAACTTTCCAGAACTTCTTGTCGACTCTTTTCCATCTTCTCCAGCAGTTGTATTCGTTGGATGTACAACTTCTCGTTCCACGAACAATTGCCCAGCGCTCGGTTACTAATTGTTAATTATTCTTATTTTGTTTGAAAATATTTGTTTTCTTACAATTTGTTAACCTCGAACGAACGAAAACCAAATGACAGGCAAGCCACTTTTAATACATTTAAAAAATTTCGCATTTTACTTTACTTCTAAGCGTACTATGATAAGTTAATTTATGAATCTGTGACAACAAATTCAAGTTTTTGGTACGACAAAACATGTTTAGCAAAAGATGTGTTAAAGTTAACGCTTTTCTTAAGTGACAAGATGATTTAACAAATAAATAGTGAATACATTTGGGGCATTTGGAACATTGAGAATAATATTCAATTTAACATAACTTTAAAACAGCTTAAGATAACTTATGCAATCACACTTTGAAGCGTCGTGTAGAAAGATAAATGTCGTTGAAAGTTAGGAAAGCATTGAAATTAAAATGACAAAACTTGTTTTAACAAATTTATAGTTATTTTTTGCGGATCTTTTCGATATAACGACGAGAATAATTCAAAAGAAATACATTTTAAAACGGCTTATGTTGAAACAGCCGCGTTGAAAGACGCATCAAGAGTAATTATAGAAAATCAGTAAAACCTATAAGAAAGCTGAATTCTACTTCAATTTTCAAATGGTATTCGTAAAGCCAAAACCTTATGTTTTTTAATGTTGCTGTCAAGCGTTGTATGTCAATGCGAAGGCAGAGAATAGTATTGACATTCAAACTTTTTCTTGGATTAAGACTTGCGTGTTTTTTTAATATTTGACACAGGTTGTTTTTCACTTTGTTATGAATGGTCATTAATTGTGTCACACTCATATGTTTCAACAAAATCATAAATAAAATAAAAAGGGGTCGAAATGTTTGCATTACCGATTTGTTTCACTTTTTTATATACGAACGTCAATCAACACAAAATACCTATCCAATCATTGTAAGCCATAAATTCAAAATCATTTTCACCGATGATATGATCTGCATTTATAATGTCATTGATATATATAGTGTTGGTGTAACGAACAGATTAGTAATGACAAACTTATTTCAGATGTTCGGAAACATAAAACTCATTTCGTACGAATTACTGAAAATAATAATTTTGTTAGTAAGTAATCAGGCTTTAGCAATGACCGTGGTGAGTGGAGAGTTTCATCATTACTAGTAACAACAATATTTTTGACCATATATGAGCAGCCATTACAAACTTTTATATATATTCGACCTATATATGACAAACGATCCTACTTGCTACTGATTTATGGGGTACATAGCGGACAAAATTAAAATATTTTCGTTTATGCTGTGATTTATATTTAAGTTTTATAATTATTATTTCTCTAAAAAAAGTATTATAAATGATTTAAAACATTATTATGTACAATTTATACTATATTTTACACTTATTACTAATTCACCACGGAACGAAGAAGTTTGTAGGTAGTTTATTAAAATTCTACAAATCCACCTCGAAAGAAGTCGGTTTGTTAACACAGCGCACTTTTCCATCATTTTGAGGTGATTTCGAGAGAGAGCTGCCAACTTCACACCTGACTCCACGAAATATCCTTTCTGTGTGCAAGCTTCCCATTTGATTTGCATGCAAATACTAATACAGATAACCCATTTAGTGGAGTTTTTCAGCTTGTAGGCAATCCGAACAAAATTCCTCTCAGTTGACTGCCTAGTAAAGGTAGTCTGCAGAGCACAGACAGAAGTTGTGGGGATCCAATGCTCCCGTCTCATGGTCATCAAGTGGTTTTAAGGGGATGACCCTATTGCACTTGGCAGCTGCACTGGGCTATGCAAAGCTGGTGTGTGCAATGCTGAATTGGAGATCGGAGAATCCAAATTTCTAGAAACCGAAATCGATGCATTGAGTCAAGATGTGTATGGACACACACCAATGGTGGATGTACTCTATTATTAGTAACAAATTTCTAATAAAAGGTTTTTCTTTTCTACAGACTTGGGCATGTGCGCGCGGACACAGCGAGACTGCTTTGATTCTATACAAATGGAATCACAATGCAATGAAGATCAAGAACTTAGCACTGCAGACTGGTCAAGCTTGGTATGCGATTGGAAAGCGGTTAGGCTCAAAATCAGTCGCCCTTCAGTTACATACAACCGCCGATCATACGACGATTAAGGGCATCTCTGAATTGCAGGATATCAATCAATTAATAACATCTTGTCAATGGACGGTCTGAAAAAATTCCAACAGCCACTGATCATAACTTCGTCTTTAATGAAAAATAAGAAATATTAACTTCATAATGAAGTTAAAAAGTTTACTATGTAAAACTTTCACCTGCTGCCTTTTATCTTATCGAAAGCTTTTTACATCAGATAATTCCTTTCAATAGAGTAATTAATCCAACTTTTGAAGAATGCCAAAGAGGCGAGTGGTGAGTAGCTTAAATGTTCCGCATTCACCATTTCAGCTCTCAGGGACCCAAGATTTGAAGCCTGGTTGGAGCAAATGCAGTGTAGTCACAAGTGAAATGTTGCTTTAGGTCGCACCTGCGAACCCCACAGGCGAAACAGTAAGGATGCAGTAAAGTAGGAGGGCTATGATATGCTTCAATATGATAAATTTGTCACTAGGCTCACCTGGATGTAAAGTAAACATGTATAGACTCGGCTGTTTTGCATTATTTTTGTCAAGATTTATTGTGTTCGTAATTTTAATAATAAATAATTTTAAAAATTAACTTTGAAATCAAGCTCTTGTTCATCCGGGAAACAGGCTGGGAAGCCAATAACTTGTTTCTTTATCCTGTTCATCTATCCAACATAACCCTACACTTAGGACCTTTTCAACGCATTGCTTAGCACGATACTCAGTTCACCTGAAGGAAGAACAAATGAAAAATAAGTTCGAAAGTAATATCAATAAACTTCACTCTTACCCCAATTGTTCAACAAGCAGTTGGATGGTTATGAATCCTTGATCAGTACTTAAAGCGGCAGTAAGTAACGAGGCTTCGTCTAAACTTAATTCAGTGGGTATTGATTGCACCATATACTTTCCCTTGTCGAAAGCTCCATTGTCTGAGCAAAACCGTTTAGAGGGACGAAATGTTACCGCGTCATATATCCTGTGCATGTTTTCTATGTTTTCGAACATGTAGTCGTTGTTTGCAATACCACCAGAGATAACTTTAGTCAGGGTTTGATCAATTAAAGTCGCTTGTTTTTCAAATACAAAAACTACAGCACTTCACTTAGATGTGAAACACTAGTCGGACATCATGCAATTTACCAAAAGCACTAAACAACGTTTCCACTTCTTCTTTTGTCACATCGGCTGGTAGTCCCTTGACGAAAAGTTTTTTTGGCTCGAGATCGGCTAAACAATAACAACATTTGATATCATGCAAATCCCCTTGAAGCCAATGCATTTAACTGAAAATTTGAACTTCTGCCTCTTCTCTTTATCGCGAAGTACACTCGATATATAAACTGGCCGTCCAATTAGTATTTTCCTATCGAGACGTATAGCTTTTTCCACCTCGGATTCATTTTCCAATTCTACGTAGCCGAACACTCTGCTTCTACCATTTGATGATCTAATTAGAGTTAGATCTGTTATTCTTATTTCGGGAAGATGTTCCGTTACATCTTCTTCACTTAAGCTGGAGAGAATATGACAATTTAGCAAAATCAAGCGCAGAAACACCGCAAACATACTTATAATCCAGGTTACTGATGAATATCCTCAAATGTCCCTTGGTAAGATCAATCTCCTGATTCTCATGCTCTTTGAATACTGCTGATTTTGTTTCTTTGCCTTTGAATTGCCGCACAGGTGCATCGTTCTCTCTATGACGTTTCTCATTTGTGATTTCTTGCGAGAGATCAATTGATTTCAATTCAATTCAATTCAATTCAATTCAATTATTATTATTAAAATATATAAATACATGGTACATTTAGATTTTTATCTTTTATAGTACTTAGAATCAATTTATACAGCAACTAAATGATTACAATAAGAAAAGAAGCAACTTAAAAACTACATTATTAAGTAAAATAAAGTGAGTAGAGAGAAAGATACGGAAAGACAAAGATGATAGCTTATAGTAGAAGGGAGAAATAGAGAAGGACAGCATTCTTAAAGCGATTTGAATTCGAGATTGCTCTTATATTTACCGGCAATGAGTTCCATAATTTAATTGCGTAGATAAAAAATAGACGGGATGAGTTCAAATATCGATAATAGGATGGAATAAGGCAAACGGTTCTGGGCGAACGCGAAAAATTAAGTTTGTCATATAAATAACTAGGAGTCTTATTGATTATAATATTATGTAAGCAAATACAATTTCTAGCGTCGATGTAGTGTTTAAGAGAGATCCCGAGCAAGCTATTTGCATAATGTGAAACATGGTCATATCTACGTAGACCGTAAACATATCGTACTGCATCATTAAATGCCACTTGTAATTTACGCTGCGATAGGGAATCAATACTACAGTAAACAGTTTCAGCATATGTTATTAAAGGCAAAATTAGGCTTATCACTAATTTTAGTCTAGTATCAGTGGGAGTAAAACTTGCAGTTATCCACAGTTTTCGAAGACATCCATAAATTCGTCTTATTACATAATTAGTATGTTCATATCCCGACAAGTTGTGATTGATTACAAACCCTAGGTTTGTTACAGTTTTTTACAATTTTAAGTTTACTACTAGATAGACGTATTTCGGGCAAGCTGCAAAGAGGTGGTAATTTGTTAGATATAGGGATTACTTGGGATTTAGTCGGATTTAGAAGTAAACCATTAGCTTCAGACCATATCTGAATGCTAGAAAGATCCTCATTTATCTTGTTAGTAAGCTCAATTAGATCCGCAATTGATCCTGCTAAGTAGAGTTGAACGTCGTCAGCATAAAGATGTATCGAAGAGTGTTGACTGACAGATGGCAAGTCATTTACGAACATGCAAAACAGAATTGGACCAAGAATTGATCCTTGTGGTACACCCTGCTTCACTGGTAGTAGTGCTGAGGAGGATTTAGAAGTAATAACCCTTTGAAGTCTATCACTTAAAAAACTATTTAAGAGCCTTACTGCAGTGTTGCCAAAACGAAATATATTCTTTAATTTCCAACAAAGAATCTCATGGTTGACCTTGTCAAAGGCTTTAGAGAAATCAAGCGGGCAAAGGAGCGTAACATATCCTTTGTCAAAATGTTGCCTTATGTCTTCTAATATGTTGACCATAGCACTGGAACAACTGTGGTTAGCTCGGAAACCAGATTGCCCTTCATAGAGTAAATTATGATAAGACAAGTGAAGGAGGATCTGTTTTGCTATTAATTTCTCTAAGACCTTTGACAAGCATGACAATATGCTGATTGGCCTAAAATCCGCAACGATGGCAGGAGAAGTTTTTTTTAGCAACGGGTATAACTCGAGCAATTTTCCAGGATTTGGGAAAAGTTGATGTTGTAATGCAGTGGTTTATAATGTGGGTCAAGTGGGATATAATGAAAGGTAGAATAATCTTGATAAAACGCAAAGATATTCCGTTCTCACCAGTTGAGTTAGATTTTATTTGTGAGATACAATTTATGACATCGATTTCACTCACTGCAACTATTAGTTGCAACTAAGCCTCCCACTGAGTGTACGGATTGATTAGGATTGGAAAAATCAAAATTAATTTCATTACTGCTACCTCCAAGAAAATAATTATTTAATTGATCAGGATCGATTTCACAATTAGAGCAATTTTTCGCACTAGAAATACCAATCTCTCTAAGATTGCTCCGAAGCTTTTTTGAAGGTAGAGACGTATTTAGCTTAGAGGCATAATACATACTTTTAGCATTTGTTACTAAAACTGTGGAATGGTTTCGCATCGCTTTGTAAGTAAGCCAATTAGAACTAGACGGATTTTGTTTTCATTTACTATAAAGCTTGTTGCGAGCTTTAATAGTATCCATAACGTCAGTTGTAAGCCATGGACAGCTTTTATTACGAATTTTTACAGTTTTAGTTGGTAATTTGCGTTTTCTATCAATACCTTTTCTCTCTGCCTTTAACTTTTGTTCACCCTTCTTTGTGATGTCTTTGATTTTTACTTGCAATTCCTGCAAAAAGCGTACACAGTCCTTCAGACACGAGTTCACCTGCCGAATGGAACCATTGCAACGTTCGAAGCGTTGCCACGCCGACATTATCACATAGGGATTATCCAGATCTTGAGATTGAAGTGCTTTTCTAAAAGGTCTGAGGGTGTGGGTAAAAATGATGAATTAAATACAAGCTTTTTATGGCAAAGAGCTTACTTTCTCGTCGCTACAAGGTCATTGCGCATCTCCAATTGAATGAACTCTATCCAGAGGCCGCTCTTTGAAGCGTTGTGGGAACTTTCTATTTGAGATCAAGAATAAATTACAAGAGACGTCATCATTCAGAGCTTTTGACAACCTACCCATGACTGTGGTCCACAGCTCCTTGCCCTTTTTGGCATCCTGAAGTGGTCCATACTTGAGACGTCCCCAAAACTGCAAAATCTCGCAATTGCAGTCGGCCAGCACGCCCCACTGTTGGCCCAGTGATGTCCAACACAAGTTGAAATTGTTCCTCAGGATCTCGCATTCCCCTTCTTCTTTATAGTTAGTGAGTCGCCTAAGATAAGTCAAGTACTCCAGCCATATAGCGACGACTGAATCGGCACTTTGGAACTCAACGGCCAAGGAACTTTCCAGAACTTCTTGTCGACTCTTTTCCATCTTCTCCAGCAGTTGTATTCGTTTGATGTACAACTTCTCGTTCCACGAACAATTGCGCAGCGCTCGGTTACTAACGTCCACCACATTCTGACGAAATACGGCCAAATCCTGCACCTCCTGGGGTCGCTTGTATTCGTCTCTGTAGTTCAGAAATGAGATGTATTCTAACCAGCAGTCGGGATTTAGACAGCAATCAGCTACCAGCCTTTCGTAGATAGTTTGAAGAATGTTCTCAAGTCAAGAATTTGGTTTAACCATTTCACGGAAGGTAGTACAAGTAGTAGAAAACATAAATAAACGACATGTTTGACATTTGCCAAAGTTTTTGATTTTGTGTCGTGGTGAAATTGAGCGGTGCATGGGGTGTGTTTACAGTGACTTTGTAAAAACAAATAACCAATGGAAAAAAAAAATGTTGCAAATGTGTGGTAATTATTTTTACTGATTCATTTGACTTATGTTATTATAATTTCTTTGTTAATTATTCTTATTTTGTTTGAAAATATTTTTTTTCGTACAATTTGTTGACCTCGAACGAACGAAAACCAAATGACAAGCAAGCCACTTTTAATACATTTAAAAAATTGCGCATTTTACTTTACTTCTAAGGGTACTATGATAAGTTAGTTTATGAATCTGTGACAACAAATTCAAGTTTTTGGTACGACAAAACATGTTTAGCAACAGATGTGTAAAAGTCAACGCTGTTTCTTAAGTGATAAGATGATTTAACAAATGAATAGTGAATACATTTGGGGCATTTGGAACATTGAGAATAACATTCAATTTAACATAACTTTAAAACAGCTTAAGATGACTTATGCAATCACACTTTGAAGCGTCGTGTAGAAAGATAAATGTCGTTGAAAGCTAGGAAAGCATTGAAATTAAAATGACAAAACTTGTTTTAACAAATTTATAGTTATTTTTTGCGGATCTTTTCGATATAACGACGAGAATAATTCAAAAGAAATACATTTTAAAACGGCTTATGTTGAAACAGCCGCGTTGAAAGACGCATCAAGAGTAAT
This sequence comes from Portevinia maculata, assembly GCA_949715645.1. Lineage (NCBI taxonomy): Eukaryota > Metazoa > Arthropoda > Insecta > Diptera > Syrphidae > Portevinia > Portevinia maculata. The sequence continues at coordinate 170,611,608 of OX454526.1, read as the reverse complement.
TATAGAAAATCAGTAAAACCTATAAGAAAGCTGCATTCTACTTCAATTCTCAAATGGTATTCGTAAAGCCAAAACCTTATGTTTTTTAATGTTGCTGTCAAGCGTTGTATGTCAATGCGAAGGCAGAGAATAGTATTGACATTCAAACTTTTTCTTGGATTAGGACTTGTGTGTTTTTTAATATTTGATACAGGTTGTTTTTCACTTTGTTATGAATGGTCATTAATTGTGTCACACTCATATGTTTCAACAAAATCATAAATAAAATAAAAAGGGTTCGAAATGTTTGCATTACCGATTTGTTTTACTTTTTTATATACGAACGTCAATCAACACACAATACCTATCCAATCATTGTAAGCCATAAATTCAAAATCATTTCACCGATCATATGACCTGCATTTATAATGTCATTGATATATATAGAGTTGGTGTAACGAAAAGATTAGTAATGACAAACTTATTTCAGATGTTCGGAAACATAAAACTCATTTCGTACGAATTACTGAAAATAATAATTTTGTTAGTAAGTAATCAGGCTTTAGCAATGACCGTGGTGAGTGGAGAGTTTCATCATTACTAGTAACAACAATATATTTGACCATGTATGAGCAGCCAGTACAAACTTTTATATATATTCGACCTATATAAGACAAATGATCCTACTATTTTCGTTTATGCTGTGATTTATATTTAAGTTTTATAATTATTATTTCTCTAAAAAAAAGTATTATAAATGATTTAAAACATTATTATGTACAATTTATACTATATTTTACACTTATTACTAATTCACCACGGAACGAAGAAGTTTGCAGGTAGTTTATTAAAATTCTACAAATCCACCTCGAAAGAAGTCGGTTTGTTAACACAGCGCACTTTTCCATCATTTTGAGGTGATTTCGAGAGAGAGCTGCCAACTTCACACCTGACTCCACGAAATATCCTTTCTGTGTGCAAGCTTCCCATTTGATTTGCATGCAAACACTAATCCAGATAAGCCATTTAGAGGAGTTTTTCAGCTTGTAGGCAATCCGAAAAAAATTCCTCTCAGTTGAATGTCTACTATAGGTAGCACAGGCTACCTACAACTAGACAGTCAACTGAGAGGAACAAAAAATCAGTTAACGCACCAAAATGCATACCTCATGGGTGGTGTGGAAATGCAATATTCTTTCTTCTATTGTATTGTTTCGTTTCTATTGACGTAACCCACCGTCGGTAAATCCCGATGTGGCAACTCTAACAGTGACAACATTTCCTCCCTTAATCTTACAACCAACCATTTCTTAAGCACGATAAATCGGGAACGGTAAGCGGATTTAAATATATATAATACTTGTGAATTGTAATTAATTAATCCTAGTGAGTAAATAAAAAAATTGTATTATTAATCTGAAAAAAAAACCGAAAAACTATTGTATTTTTGTCGCTAAGTTCACTACAAGTGGATTTTTATCATTTCTCGATGGGGGAAAATATCCTTACTTTTTGGCTTCAATATTGACACAGCTCTCGTTCACTCGTTACAAAAGAAAACCAATGAAATAGCTCGAAATAATAAACAAAAGCAGATTCAAGTAAATTAAAACTTTATTTACCCACAATCTGATCGGGATTTCTCAAAATCGGTTATTTACATTTTATGTTCCTCTTATTTCATACATTTGCCTTAATAGATCAAGTAACTCTTAATTTTTGCATTGGGTTTTGCAAATTTTATTGGTTAATCCGGTTGATTATTGAGGGGGTTGTTAATCCTTAACTTTTTGTTACTGGTCAAACTCTTACGAAAGTCTTCTTTACACTCACTGTTGATGTACAGCTAGAACTGTTTGTTCTTTCTTCTTTGTTTGCATTCCCCCAAAAAGAATTCTCATCAATTGTTCATTGTCTACAACATTTTCAATAACAACAAATACAGCATCAACATCAACAACAAACATAACTACCAACGCATCAACATCTAATACAACTACTACTGTAACAGAAAGTTGCACAAAAGCCATAACAACACCGACAACAACCACATCTCTAATCAACACCATAAACGAAATCACCACTATAAGACATAAGCAAACAAAAAGAACAAGGGCATCTCCTGAAAAAGGAAAACAAAACCAACCTAAGAAAATAAAAAACCAGAGTACCTTAAAAAAATACTGGCTAAACCAACCTGTAGAAAAATCTCAAAATCGTTTTGAGTTACTATCAACGGATGATGAACCCGACGAATGCGAGATCCCACTTGCAAGCAATAACACTAAAGAAGTAACGACAATCACACCGAAACCCCCTCCAATATATGTTCAGGGCGTTAAATATATACACGTCTTAATAAATGCCCTAAATTCGACAACAACTAAGGACACATACGAACTAAAAGTTTTAGCAAACGACGAAATCAAAATTCAACCAACAGACTCAGTAACCTATACAAAAATTATAAAAACACTCCAACTTAAAAACACACAATACTATACATTTAAGCCCAAAGAACAACGAGGATTCCGCGTCATCCTTAGGAATATGCACCATTCGACTGACCTCAACGAAATTAAAACCGAACTCGCTCAACATGATCATAAAGTAATCAACATCCATAACATATTACAAAGAAAAACAAAAAAACCGCTACCACTCTTCGCCATCGAACTCGAAACCAACATAAACAATAAAGACATCTATAATATAAGCCACTTACAACACTGCAAAATATCTTTCGAACCGCCTCACCAAAAAAGAAGTATACCACAATGCTTAACTGTCAAAAATATGGACATAACAAAAACTTTTGTACGTTGGAGCCAATTTGTGTAAAATGCGCAGGAAGGCACAAAACAATCGAATGCACAATAAAACCAGAAAGTACCAATATAAAATGCGCTTTGTGCGGTGAAACACACACAGCCAATTACAAAGGCTGCGAAATTTACAAAGCCATAAAGGTGCAAAGATTCCCTGCCCTTCGAACAAAAAACATTGAAGTAAAACAAACACTGACTGATACATCAGTCCCAAACCCAAACCCAACCAGAACTAACCCCTCGATAACGTTCGCTGACACCGTTAAGAATACGAAATATAATGACGTACAAACCCAAAACAATGTTCCAACTAATGTAAATCCCTCGACATCCGCAGACTCTGTAAGGAACAAAAATAACCACGAAATACAAAAACAGCAAAAAGAAGGCAAACCAGACGACCTATCTGAAATTAAAGACATGATGAAACAACTTATAACACAAATGTCTAATATGATGAACATTCTAACCTTACTTATTACTAAAATAAATGGACAATAATACCGACCTGAAAATACTAGTATGGAATGCAAACGGACTTAGCCAACACGCTATGGAGCTAAAAACATTCATAATCGACAACTCAATTGACATACTCTTAATATCCGAAACACACTTCACAAATAAAAGTCACATACAAATTCCTAAATACCACACATATAATGCTAACCACCCTAGTGGACGAGCTCACGGTGGTGCAGCAATAATAATACGAGAAACAATCAAGTACGATGCACTAGATAAGTTCGAAAAGGAACATCTACAAGCTATGTCACTTCAAATAGAGGACAAGTATGGACCATTAATATTATCTGTGTTATACTGTCCACCTAAACACACAATTAGTACTTTTCAATATTCAGAATACATAAAAACAATTGGACCACGATTTATTGCGGGAGGTGACTTCAACGCTAAAAATACAGACTGGGGTTCAAGACTAACCAACAAAAAAGGAAAAAATCTTATGGAAGCCCTAATGAAAAACAACTGCAAATACATAACCACTGGAGAGCCGACCTACTGGCCTACTGACATCAAGAAAAAACCAGACCTCATAGACTTCTGTATCACTAAGGACATTAACCATAATCACTTAACAACAAAATCTTGCCTTGACCTTTCGTCTGACCACTCTCCTATTATAGTCGAATACTCCACTAACATTACAGCTCGACGCCCAAATCTTCCCCTAACCAACCATAAAACCGACTGGGATACTTTCCGGAAAGTAATTGACATAAGCATGGATGTAAGGATTCCTCTCAAATCACACAAAGACCTTGAAAGCTCCATAATTTACTTTAATGACTTAATACACCTAGCAGCAAATAAAGCAACACCTGATATTACGCAAAACGAATCATCCACCTATACCCCGAAGCTAATACGACAAAAAATCAAAGAAAAACGAAAACTTCGAAAGACTTGGCAATGCAGCAGATCACCTCTCGACAAAGCAAATTACAATAAATCAGTTAAAGAACTCAAAGACCTTCTAAAAACAAATAATAACCAAAACATAAACACATTCCTGACAAAACTCACAGCAAACCAAGCTACAAACTATTCACTCTGGAAGCTGAACAAAAAACTTAAGAAAGGAATAACCCACCAGCCGCCTTTGATGAAGAATGACGGAACGTGGTCCAGAACAAGCACTGACAAAGCAAAAACATTAGCAGACTATTTCAAAACAACTTTTACTAATGCCTACGATGCTCAAAATATACCTCTCCCAGACAACAACATAACAATGCATAAAGTAATAAAGAAAATACACACGAAAGAAATAAAACATTACATACTAAGCAGACTAAAATGCAACAAATCACCAGGATACGATTTAATCTCAGGGAAAATCTTAAAACAATTACCTGACAAAGCCATAATTTATCTGAGGAATGTATTCAACTCAATCTTAAGACTTAACTACTACCCAAAAGTATGGAGAGTTTCCAAAATAATTGCTATCCCGAAACCAGGAAAAGATGCAACTAAACCCTCATCATATAGACCAATTAGTCTTCTGCCGATCATCTCCAAGATATTCGAGAAACTGCTATCTGAGCGTATTGACATATCACTAAAACAAAAACACCTTATCCCGGATCATCAATTTGGCTTTCGAGAGAAGCACTCCACCATCCAACAGGTACATCGAGTGACAAACAAAATACTAAACGACTTGGACGAGCAAAAATTCTGTGTCGCAGTTTACCTTGACGTTGCTAAAGCTTTCGATAGTGTATGGCACAAGGGACTATTATGTAAACTTAGGACAATACTACCTGAATACTGCCAACTCATTAAAAGCTACCTTTGCGATCGGCATTTCTACATACAATACAACGACGAATACTCAGGTCTACGAGAAATCGACGCAGGCGTTCCACAAGGGAGTGTATTAGGTCCCACTCTTTACCTCCTTTACACATCGGACATACCTAAACCAGTAACACATGACTCCATGCCAGCAACATTTGCGGACGATACAGTGGTCCTATCTTCACACAGCTGTCTACAAACTGCTACAAATCAAGTACAACAACACCTAACCAAAACAATAAACTGGTTCAACGAATGGGGAATTCAAATTAACGAGGAAAAAACGCTCCAAGTCATATACACCACGAAAAGGAACTTCAACCCTCAACCCATCTATTTAAATAACAAGAACATTACTACAGCCAACTCAGCGAAATACCTGGGCATGACAATAGACAGCAAGCTAACATGGAAACTGCACATAACTCAAAAACGCAACCAAATTAAAAACAAGTTTAGACAACTTTTTTGGCTCTTAGGAAAACAATCGAACCTTTCAACGCAAAACAAACTATTAATATACAAGACTGTGATAAAACCGATATGGACTTATGGCATTCAAATATGGGGAGCCGCTGCCAAAACAAATATCGACATTATACAGCGACTGCAATCAAAAATACTTCGGACGATTGTCAATGCACCCTGGTACATCCCTAACGAAGACATCCATCGTGACCTTAAGATATTGAGTGTTATAGACGAAATCAAAAAACAATGTAGAAAACATAAAATTACAATATCAAACCATCAAAACAACGACATACGTAATTTACCGGACAACGAAGTAAACTCAAGAAGACGATTAAAAAGACGCAGACCAGTAGATCTTCAATAAAAATTCAAAATCTGCTATATGTATAACAGATGCATACATATATGCTAGGATATAACATACTTGTCATTTAACATATTATATACATAAAAAAAAAAAAAAAAAAAATTGTATTGTATAACTACTCTGTAAGAACGAAGCACTTTAGGCAATGGTCTAAAGCCTGAATTTACATCCCATTGTATCCACTGTAAAAACAATTACTAATTGTCCTTGGACAGGTGTAAAATAAAAAACTGGGAATATAAAAAAAAAAAAAAAAAAAAAAATTTGTCACACATTCTATAGACCGACATTACTTTAGGTACTTTTCAAGGATGGTGACTCCTGCTTTTGTATTCGGTTTTCGGAAATTAAGTTACTTTTGCAATTGGATATGCGGTTAGGACACACCTCTTACACTCACCAACAACTTATATAGGAACGATAATTGATTCTTTCCAACAATATGGAAGTATACCCCCTCGGAACCTCATTGAGTATTTAAAACTTATTTGAATCTGGTTGGGAATCCTTTGTCGCAAACTGAACAGTTAAACGGCATTGCTGTGTGCTGGAACGAATGATTTCTGAGTCCCGACATGTTCATGAATTCCTTATTGCACACCTCACACTTGTATATGATGCCCTGGGGCCTATTTCACCAAACTACAAATTACAACCACAAATTTGTACTTGTGAATCACAATTACAAATTTGTAATCTGGTTTTCTGTTTCACCAAATACAAATATATGAACCCACAAATTTGTGATTAGACAAAAAAAAATTGGAAGAATAAACATATTGATCACAAGTGTAAAAATTCCTGTTGCACCGGGTTTTTGTGCAATGTGTAATCCACAAGTGTTTTCTCACAAATTTGTGGAATATCGTCGTGCAATCCCGGAATTAAAATGAATGAGCAAAATAAGGTTTTTTTGTCTCCTTGATTAGAGAAAAGGAGTTTTATTTGGGTGAAGTAAACGCGTGGAAAGATATTTTAATTTCATTATCCTCTTAATTCAAAATGGAAAGGATTGGAAATATTTTCGAGATATCGCGTGGCAAAATTAAAAACGGGCTACTCTGGTAAGTACATAATATATAGGTAGAGGTACATATACATTTTCTTTTTATATTTTAGCTTAAACTTGATAATTCAAAGAAGACTGGTTCTGAAGGTGGCACTAGTCGCATTTTAACCGATCTAGATAATATCATTTTTGATATTATCGGTAAAGAATCGCCAACAGTTCAAGGCATAGTTGATGAGTCCTCTTCAGTACCTACTGAAGAGGTACTGAAACCCCAGTGCGCAAACGTGGGGGATATTGAAGACGAAATAAGGTAAATGCAAATGCTTGTTTCTCACAATTTTTTTTTTAAAAATATATGTATGTATTTTTTAATTCAATCAGACCTCAAGTATCATCAAAAAAGCCCCAGCGCAACAACAAAATGCTAACTGAGCAAACGGATATTCTTCGATTGAAGAAAAGGAGGCTTCAATTGGAAATTTATAATTTGCAGTTGAATGTCCTGAAAAAGGAACGCGACTTGGGGACTGCAGAGCTGAAGGAGAAGATAAAAGTGTTGGAAGACAACACTTTAAAATTAAGTGACTACTAAAAATAAAATTAAAATAAATAAACATATATTTCATTTAAAGTTCAAAAGTCTTTTGAAAAAAGGGACTTCTTCGTAACGCCCTTGATTCGTGCACACTTCTCGGCCAATTCACATATGCGTTATAAAAGGTATTGTCCGGCCCACATACCAACATAAAATTTATGCAGTGCTGTCCATGTCTGCCCACATATGCAGATTCAAACTCGCCAGGGGCATCTATGTTTGTTAAGGTTCCGTCTATATTTGGCCAATATACAACACTTTCAAACAATAAATTAACATTTGCTGCACAAACGCGAGAAACACATCTGCAAACGGTCGATTTAGATATCCCATGCATATCTGCTACACCATGGTATTGCCCTCCATTTCCAAGCCTGTGAGAAACTGCTGCCTTGGTGTTAATGCAAAGTTTTTTTCAGTAGTGTCGGCTATTTGTGGCCCAATAATTGCAATTATTTCCTCTGACTTGCATCGAGTCAGGCGAAATTTTTATTTAACATTAAATAACTCCGAAATTATTATTTTTTTTTTAATTAAAACATGATCGTCACTTTCGCTACTATCGCTACTACTATGCCTTCGTTGCAAAGACATTTTGTCGATTACTTTCAATATGAAACAAAACTTGTAGGAGGAATTACACGTCAATTTTCAGTTGTAAAATATTCTCACATACTACACAAATTTTGAAAATAATTTTCTTTGGTGAAACGCAAACTCACAAATAAGTCAACTTTTCACAAATTTGTAACTTGTAAATTACAACTATAAATAGCTGTTTCTTCCTCTTCATGTAGTTCTTCTAATCGCTCTTCGTTCACAGTGTTTTCCTCCGATGCACCATGTTCATTTGCTAGGCTCTCATCTTCCTCTTTTATGTCTATGTCACCGAAGTTAAGAGATTCCTCTTCTAACTGAAAGAAAAAAAAATTGCAACACGAATAAATAAAAAAAAAATTCATACAATTTCCTCCTCATAGGCCATTTGGCTATCTGGACTACGGAAATCATCCATTGGCAGTTGCTCCACAGCAACCTTGCGTATCTCCAAAATAATACGCTGTGTCTTGTTTGAACACTTGGCTTTGGTGAATGCTCTCAGACATTTTTCTACTGCTTCGGTAATCACAGCGACAGGATTAATTTCGACTGGTTCTAGTTCGATGACAGAAAAAACGTCCTTCGAGAATTTGAAGAAGGATTTTCAGCTTTTGTGTGTAAGTTTCGATCGGATAGCGTACCTCTTCTTGAAGGGCATTCAATTCCTCCTGATGAAGATAGAATTTTTTTATATTTATTGAAAAACATACTAAAGGAAATACCTTTTTTGTAGACAAAAGAGCTTCAATGTATTGAGTATTTTCATCAGTACTTCATCAGTTAATTGTGTCTCCAATATGAATCCCTTTATGCTACAAATCACTTCCGTTTCTACAGCCTGAAGCTTTTCTTCTTTTCCACGCTAATAAATATAAATCGTATGTCAAGTGTCGAGATCATTTTATTTTTTATTTTTTTTTTGCAGGCTGTTGCACATTTATCATTATTTAAACTTTGGAATAAAAGATAATCACAAAGTTCTGTCAAATGAAAATTAAATTCAACATTAAACTCACCACACAAACTTGTCATATTTGACAATCAGACAGAAGAATAACATTTTCAAGCGGCTAACTTCACTTTTATTGATTCACATGTATTCACCGATAGGAAATTTTGAGAGAGGAAACCGCTCTCTTATTTGAGGTGCGCAGCGGACAGGGGTAGTGAGAGTTGACTGTCTAGTATAGGTAGTCTGTGATAGGTAGTCTGTGCTGCAGAGATGGCAGAGTAGTTTACGTCAGGTAGTCTACTCGATTAACTACACGTAGTTAATCGGGTAAACTACACGTCTGATTTGTTTCGATTACTACCTACATTTGTTACGTGTGCTACCTACACACAAAACGTTAAATTTAATTAAGAATTACAAAAAAAAATTAACTACCGAAAAACACTGAACGACATAAGAACCATGTTGCGTAAATAAGCTAAATTAAGGAATTCGAAGCTTTATAAAAGAAAAACGCAAATTTAATAATCATCTTTTTTATTTTTGTCATTCAGGTTAAGAGTATAATGTATGTCAATGAGTTTCTTTGAATGTTCTTCATTAAGCCTATTTTGGATTTTTGTATGGACGAACGATCACTGCGAGAACACCCTCTCTATTGCTGCAGATGATGGTGGAATACGCAGTAAACTTATAGCATACTTTGATATGCCTAGATGCAGCGTTACCGTTGAAGCATTTTGAAAAGTCGCAAGAAAAAGGGCCACGGAGAAAAAAAAGGGCCAATGTTAATAATATTAAGTAATACCTAAAAATCAAAAATTGACATAAGAAAAAAACAAGACATTAGATTGGTAATATTTTATTATTAATGCTTAACAATTCAGTCGAATAAAACATACCATTAAAAACAAAATAACATTAAACGTAAAATCGGTTTTATAACATACATTATACTACTTTTTTGTTAATGTACTTCTGTACTTATTGACTAGATCAATACTTTGCTCCCAATTTTCAAAATCTAAGCGTGTGATAAAATTTTTGATTCACAGGAACTAATGTTAAGTCTATTGGTTTGTTTATTTTTCATTAAGGCTAATTTCGAGAATACGCGTTCAGCACAGGCACTACTGTGTGGCAATGTCAGTATTTGAACAACAAAATGGTAGAAGTTTTGGTACAAAAATTCATCGAAGTGATTTTTTATTTGCCCGACTCTAAACCAAAACTGTTCCAAATCATTTATTTCAAATATTTGTTTATAAGAATCTTCATTAGACTTGTATTCTAATAATTTAAATTCGTCAATTACCTTTTGTGGATTGCTTGTTAAATGACCATAAGCACTTGTTATCTCCAAATAACCTATTTCCTCGCCAGATATTATAATTTTCGGGTCTAGATACCTCAATACATACAATTTTTTATCATTGATGTCTATTCTTAAGTTAATCTCATCGCAAATTTGTATGTAAAACTTCAAAATAGCTTGTGCTTAGGCACATCAAAAATTGTTTGAAGCTCTTGAAAGTCCTGCTGCCTCTTTGAATTTCGGAAAAAATTGAACACATTTCGACATAACTGTTCCACATTATTTGGAATACAAGATACAGCTGAACTGTTCATTAAATCTACAGAGTGGCAGACACAGCCAATGTGGAAAATATTTGGAATTTTCTTTTCCAGAAAAGCCACTACACCGCTTTTTTTCCCAACCATAGCGGACGCATTATCGGATGCAAATCCAATGAAATTCTTTAAGGGAATTTCATTTTCTTCCAATGCGGATATAATAATTTCAAATATAGTTTCTCCCTGCCCGTTTTCCGGCTGGACTAAACGAAAAAAAACGGTCATCTGTACAACCCTTTTCAAAATCATACAGTCGAACTACGATCACCAAACATTTTTCGACCGAAATGTCCGTCGTTTCATCGATTATCATGCTGAATCCACAGAGCCGCATTTTTCTCACCATAATTAAATGTGCTTCCTCTCCTAAGAATGAAGCGACTGCTTTTGTTTTTGTTCTACCACACTTAACCTTAAATAAATTGATTTTTATTAATTCTACAAATTTCATACTTACTAAACTAAGAAACTAACCAATTTAGCAATACTCGAATCGGCATATATATTGGCATTAAATTTAGATATATTTTCCATTGATCTAAATGAATGGTTTTGACTAATCATTCGCAACACAAGCTTTATTTCTGCAATTACAACCTGCCTCCGCATTCGAACATTTTTCGATGTCACACAATCAAACAATTGCATTTTCTCGTTTTCCTTAGCTTTTTTCAAATTGATATTATGTTTGTTTGTACCTGAATGTCTTAAAATATGGTTCACTTGATTTGGAAGGAGCTGTCTGCATACTGTGCAAATGGAACGTTTTGTTTCCTCATCCTTTTTCAGCCAGGGATATTTCAGTTCCCACTCTTTATTATAGCCTCTCTCACTTTTTTTTAATTTTCTTCGAAATGTTCTCTGCATTACAATATGATTCATCGTCAGCCACTTCTTCGGAATCACTATATTCCTCAATTTCACTAAGCAGTTCAGGTTCTTTTAATCCAAAGTCTTCTGTATCATTCTCCGATCGCTCTGATCCCGATTCTGAAATTGGAGGCGCCGCACTGCTTGTTGAAGGAGTGGATTCCGCCTGATTCGATTTTGTTGTACGTATAACAAACCTATACAATTTTGCTATCTTTAATATCTTATAAAAGAAAAGCTACGAATTACAATAACTCACTTATCCGTTTCGTGTTCCTATTTCTTTACCATTTGCGAACATTACAATAAAAGTAAAATATGCGAGAGGTGACTTGTTGCGGTTTGCAGGTTAGGTAAATATTATTGTTTTGAAGGAAATAATATAGACAATATTGTCTTCTCTTTTCTTTAATGTAGGTACGGCTAAGGGCTAATGGTTTAATTGGTGGTGTAGATAATGGGTGCGCTCAGTGCCAAACAAAACAATGTGTATCAATTGAGGGACTTCAGCCCAATCAATTTCCGTAAAATCAATTAGCAAATTTTCAGTTTGATTTTTTTTTTTTTTTTTGTCTTAAATTTTCAAAAAAGGCCAAAATCGTTAAATTTTAGAAAAGTGGTCTCATTGTGGCAAGGCGACGAAAAAAGTGCCAAATTGCAACTTTAGTCGCACAACGGTCACGCTGCCCAGATGCTGTCTGGATGCCAAACTCCAATTAGTCTTTGTCACCAAAACTTCACTTCCACCACCGTTGCCTTCGCCACTATCACCATAAAAACTTTTTCTAAGCTTTTTATTCAATGAATCAAAAATGCACTGACCTTTGATGAATTTTGCATAATCATTTAGTTCTCCAGCTGAGAATATTTCAACGAAATGTAGCGTAACCTCGTTTCGCTGCGATGTTGTTAAATTGTTGCCAAGATATCTTTGATGCAAGCCACGAGTATATGCCGCTTTTGCCTCGATGGAGAGCACCATTTCTTTCCTTGCGCTGAGAAAGTGGTCATATTTGCCTGACAATTGCATCTGTAGCCACAAATCTACAGCTTCAGAGAAAATAGTTGCATCATCTTGACACTTGTTGAACAATTTGCAAACTGGATCGTAGATATAAATTACTTCCTCTATTGGCTAGATGAAATTATCATTAAACAATAACTACTAATTTTCGTGGTAATCTTTTTATCAGTATCTGCAGCTGCTAAAGTCTTCATATGATTCAGGTTGTGCAAACATTTTGGGAAGCAGTCTCTGTAAGTGCACCAGCGTACATCTATTATCAAACGTACTCTTTTACCCCTACAGTTATCTTTTCGATTAAATTTGTCAATTTGGTGGTTAAATTGACATTTCAAGCTACATTTTGACGTCCAGCGCTACGTCTGCTACATTTAATTACGTTAACTACATTTAACTACATTAACTACCTCATTTATGCAGCAGACGTAGCAAATGTAGTAAATCCAAAAAAAATCGCATTTCTGCCATCTCTGGTAGTCTGTGATGCGAACATTAAAAGTCGCAACGAGATTGAGGATATTTATATCGAAACGAAGTCGAGTATAATGTCATTCATCAATAGAGCAACGGCAAATGTATCAGCCGAAACGTTGAATGCGACACTGGGGGTTCCCTCATTGACCAAGAATAATTTGCAATGCAAAAAAATCCCTAAATTTTCTGGAAAATATTCCGAGTATCATAATTTCATGGGAGTTTTTAAAAAGCTAGTCCATAATAATCTTTCGCTTGAGAATGGGGAACGCTTTAATTATTTGTTGGATAGTTTGATAGGAACGATACTAGCCGCAGTTAAGGAGTTCGAAGTTACTGAAGCGAATTATCTTTGATAACAAAACAACCTTGATGTTGGAGGAACATATTAAGTCTATTTTTATGCTGCTGAAGTTTTCTCGTGGGGTCGCTGAACAGCTTCGATCATTAGATGATGCAGTGTCAAACCATTTTAGTGCAATGCAATCTATCACGTCAATGGAAGATATTGCAAATGCACTGCTACTGTATATTGTGAGTGACAAACTTGATACAGAGTCTCTTCTAAAATGGGAAGAATCAATTGATTATTCAAGACGTCTTACGTGGAAAAGGTGTGAGGAGGTGCTTTCTCGTAGATGTCAAAATCTAGAAGTACGGGAGGCTAAGCTTTCGCATCAGTCATCGTTTTCCGCGCTGAGGCGAGCGGGAATTTAAAGAGTTACTCTTGCAATAGGCGATTGCAAGCGGTATAACTAAATGTCTCAGTTAGGCGAACTGAAATATTAGACAAATTAAACAAATGAAACTCGATCTAACTTTCGTTTTAAAACTAAAAAAACAAACTAAATGTGCGTTATCTCTTCGTGATTTAAATATACCATCCGACAACAAAATCTATTTAAATGAGAGCTTGACCAAAAACAACTATCTCTTGCAACGAAACGCGCTGAAAATGAAACAATCGAAATTGATCTCGGCAGTCCATACCAACAATGGACAAGTGTATGCTCGGACACTAAGAGGAGAATCCATACTAATCACCGGCGACGAAGACCTGGAAAAGCTGAAAACGAATCACAATGAGAATGGACCATCGTAAGCAGAGAATCTTCAAAAATATATTAGTAAACTACAATATTCCTATTTCTGTTTTCTTTATTGCTATCTATTTCCTCTTTTCTTATAATTCTTTTTTTCTTTCTTTGAATCTTTTTCTGAAGTACACATTCTGTAAAGTCATTGTCATGTATAACATAAAGCTAACTATTGATGTGTTCTTTCTTTTTATTGTCCCAACCGTGTTCTTCTATACGTTTAAATGTCAATAATAGATCGAAATAATTTGGGAGGGAATTCTCAACCAGTGGGAAATTGCATTGACAAATCTAAAATGCTGGTTGACATCGTATGCAAAGATAAGATCGGCATTCGGTTTTGCCACTTAAATGCACAGAGCATAGTAAATAAAATCGATGAAATGCGTTACTTGTTTGATAATGGTTGTATGGATATAATTGGGATTTCTGAAACTTGGACCAAAAATGAAATGTGTAATGAATTATTTAAAATTAAAGGCTACGACTTATTTCGAGGAGATCGACTTCTTAAACGGGGCGGGGGTGCAGCCATCTATATAAAACGCTGTTATAAGAGCAAAATAGTGAAACGTTCTAATGAAAGAGATAAATCGGAGTTTATTTTTGTAGAGATGACAGCTGGTCAACATAAATTATTGGTAGGCTCAATATATTCTGCGCCTGATGTAGCATGCTACTCTGAAATAAGAGATATTCTCGAAGAGTTGAGCTCAAGTTATCAAAAAATAATTGTAAGTGGAGATCTAAATATGGACATCTTAGGAAATAAAAACAAACAGTTCTCAGATTCAATTGAAA
The DNA here is from genome assembly GCA_949715645.1 of Portevinia maculata. Classification (NCBI taxonomy): domain Eukaryota; kingdom Metazoa; phylum Arthropoda; class Insecta; order Diptera; family Syrphidae; genus Portevinia; species Portevinia maculata. The sequence goes on along the minus strand of OX454526.1, from coordinate 170,596,572 downwards.
CTCTTGGATTAAAATTTGTCAACACGTCGAATCCCACACATTTTCTTCCTAATAAAACCCCATCGCTTATAGATGTGTTTTTAGTACCTAGGACTGATTTAATAACTCACTATGATCAGATCATCTGTCCGGGGTTCTCACATCACGACATGATCATACTAATTTTAAACGTATTTCCTATTCGCGTAACGGATGTATGTAAGCAATTTCGTCATTTTCCGTCTGTTGATATGTCTTCTCTTTTTAATGATTGCCTTAGTCTTGACTGGTCCCCTATTTACGCTTCATCTGACGTTAATATCCAAGTTTCAGTACTAAATAAAAACATTGAGTATTTGTTTGATAAACATGTTCCCCTGAAAACCAAGAGAATACAAAATTCCGATATACCTTGGTTCAGCCAGCAAATTCAGAACAAGATCAATGAACGGGACTTACTTTTTTATAGATGGCGAAGATATCAATGCCCGTTTATTCATGATGAGTTCAGGCGTGTCCGAAATGAGGTAACGAACCTAATACGTAAGAACAAAAGCACTTACTATCAAAACAAGTTCAATGCCAACAAATCAAGTGCAGCTTTTTGGAAAACAATACGGCAAGCTGGTATCTGTCCTGCAAAAACATCTGGAAATATAAATATTAATCTTGATGAGCTAAACCACAAATTTATCGGCCCAGTTCGGACATCTCAGGATCAAGTTGACTCCTTTGCCTTTATTAATTCGCAGCGGTCATTTTCCCTGCAATGTGTGGACGCAATTAATGTGGGAAAGGTTATACTTTCTATTAAGTCTACGGCAATAGGATTGGATGGAATTCACCCTAATCTCATAAAAATACTCCTCCCTCTAATAGGTAAGCACGTAACCCACATTTATAATACAATAATCACAACTAGTGTCTTCCCTGAAGGATGGAAAAGTGCCAAAGTATTGCCTATTCCGAAATCACTTTCACCTAATAATAATGAATATAGGCCAATTGCTATTCTTCCTTTCTTAAGTAAAGGTTTTGAAAAAGTTATCAGTCGTCAAATAAAATCCTACCTCGAAGAACATAAGCTTCTGACGGAGTATCAATCTGGATTTAGATCCAATCATAGTTGTATAACTGCGCTCTTGAAAGTAAGTGATGGTATTCGTTCAGGGTTTGATGATGACTTGATGTCATTAATGGTGCTCCTGGATTTCTCTAAGGCATTTGACTCGGTAAATCATTCTATTCTAATCCACAAACTAAAGAGTCAATTTGCTTTCGAAGACACTGCTTGCAATCTTATGGCATCATATTTGTTTAATCGAACACAGGCGGTCTATCATGATAATAAAAACTCAGCACTGCTTCATGTACCAAGTGGGGTGCCTCAAGGTTCTATTTTAGGTCCCCTATTATTTACACTCTATTTAAATGACCTTTCAAGATGTATTGAACATTGCGAGTTTCATTTTTTCGCTGATGACGCACAATTGACAATAAAATTTAACAAGTCCAGCCACCCTATCGCCATTGAACGTATGAATAGCGATTTAAACAACATTTTTGTTTGGTCCCAACGCAATAAAATTGAGCTAAACGCATCCAAAACCAAAGCTATTACTTTATGCAGGTCACCACTCAAAAACATTACGCTTTCACCGGTGAAAATAAATAACTCAACTATAGAGTTCGTCAGCAAAGCAAAGAACCTCGGAATATACTTCAATCAGAACCTTAATTGGAAAGATCATATTAATCATTTGGTTTCAAAGATTTATTGCATTCTTCGTGGCTTGAGCCCTACTAAAATGTACCTACCTGCGAGTGTTAAACTTAAGTTGATCAAGTCCTATGTGTTGCCTATTATCATATATGGCTGTGAAATGTTCTCAAACTTAGACTCTGAATCGTTCAGAAAATTAAGTGTTGCATATAATAATTGTGCAAGATATGCTTTTAATCTCAGTCGATATGACCATGTTTCAACATATGCTAAACAAATATATGGCTGTTCCCTTAATGCCTTACTAAAATACCGAACAGTCCTTGCATTGCATAAAATTATTACGACTAAGTTACCAAATTATCTTTATACTAAAATTAAATTTAATAGTTCCCAAAGAACATTAAAAATAGTCCCACCAATTTATCGTTCTTTGATCAGCAGTCGACAGTTCTTTGTTCATGCAGTTTTCCTCTGGAATAATCTCCCTCAAAATCTAAGAAAAATAAACACGGATAGAACATATAAGAAAAAATTATTTGAACACTTTGCATGCAACTTTTAACACTACAATGACTCGAGTACATTCTTTTTCTGCTTCATTTTTCATTTTTCAGTTTTCATTTACTATACTATCTTAATTGCTTTAATTTCTCTTCTTTATGGTTTCTCTGTATAAACGTTAAATGTAACTATCTTTAAGTATGAATCTTGTAATCCTCTTGTTACCTGTACAAGAACAAAAAGAATTTAATTCTTAATTATGTACAGCGTTTTTAATTGAATAAATAAATAAATAAATAAAATAAATAAATAAACTTTATTGTTTAGCGGTTGTTTGACGAGTAATTCAAATTGAACCTTCCTCTTCCGTTGAAGCAGTTGATAGCTTATGTACAGCTCCAGCTGTTTCTGCAGAGGTTGTTGACCCCCTAAGATGTTACTCCCTTTTAATTTGCGTAAAGTTGTAACCAATAATGTCGCACTAACACCAGGACAATGCGCGGTTCTGTGTGTTCCTTTGGCTCTTGCAACAATGCCCCACATATTCGGTGTGGGTGTTAGAGTGCACTTTTGTAGTTATGTGGATCTCTCTCACATTTTATTCGGCCATCATGAAAATTGTTGTCTGTTGGTCAGAGGTGATGGCCACATTCGTCAAATGGCGTTGCCATTGGTGCAAGGGAGACCGCACTGTCTTCTTCTCTAGTTGTGCGTTCACATTTGACAGTTCTCGACTTAAATCCGGGGTGACGTATCGTGAAGTCGTTTCGTGGTGTTTTAAATTTAGTTTTTTTTTATCGTTTTCTTGTGTTATTTTGTGTTATGTGCAATAGAGCTAATTGCTCGCAATGGTGGCTTGCATTGTGAGCTTTATTCGAATCCATTCGAGAAATTAGCTTCCTGCAAACACACAATTGCATCTTTTCGATCGCGTCTCATCTTTGTTGTGCAGCAACATGCTCCCGGGCCAGCAACGAGGTGTTCGAAGTTATCTGTTGTGTGGATTCGTCTTGTTGCCTTTAGTGTTGGGCTTTCGTTTCTTGTGCTGATAGTTCGTCCCGCCTCGTGATTTGTGCATCCCTTTGTTGTGAGTTATGAGCCGCCGTGTCCTGTTTCTGAGCCTGGATAATTCCCTAATTCCACATAATTCTTGTCCATAATCCGAGTTCATGCGTGCCCGAAATGGGATAAAAAGTGTATTAGTGATTTGTTTTTTCTAAGGGTTACAAATTAAGAGAAGTTTTTCTATCAGACCGAGATTTATTCAGGGGTGAGTTGCAATTACAATTTTTTATTTTTTAGGGTTTGGTTTATTTTATTTGATGTGGTGTATGTTTTGAGGTTGATTAGGGTACAAAGTTCAGGTATTATATGTGTGGGGCAAGTAGTTTATTTTTTTCAAAAAGATTTTATGGGCTTTGGGGTTAAATGTTTTTTTGTTTTCAGAAAATGTCGGTGCGAATTTACGTTTCGTTCGACGACGGGTCACATACCGGCAAGGGGGATAATTTGGCGATCGGACGTTTTAGCGTTGACGTTTTTGTTTAAATTGTCACCACGCCAGTCAGACCATCCGATCCGGGGAGCAATTGCGTCACTCGCGCGAGTAGCCAAGCTGATGGTGGTAGGTTGTCCTCCTTAACGAGGACAATGTCTCCAACCCTTATGTTCAGCTGCTGATAAAGCCATTTCGGCCGTTGTTGTAGTTGGTGGAGGTACGTCGTGCTCCACTGCTTCCAAAAATCTTGGGTCAAACGCTGAAGATATTTCCACCTGTCCAAGCCGTTGATTTTCCTTTCACTCAGATTTCGGTCAGGCAATGTTTGAAGTAGTGCTCCAATTAAGAAGTGGCCAGGTGTCAAAACTGTCAAGTCGTTTGGATCGGACGTCATCGGACATAGTGGCCTTGAGTTGAGGCATGCTTCAATCTGTGTGAGAATCGTTGCATATTCTTCAAACGTGAGTTTGGACGAACCGATTGTTCTCTTCAGGTGGTGCTTTATCGATTGGACCCCAGCTTGTCCAATGTTAACTGAGGAAGAAAGGAGCTGCTTCCATTCAAAGCTGGAAAAGAATCATTGGGAGATACATTTCGTTGTTCAGAGCGACGTTTCTTTGGGTTGGAGAGGAGATTCAATCGAAATCCCAGCCTGGCTAAAGAATATGGGAAATTTATTCAAGAGTATCTCGATATGGGTCATATGACGAAAGTGCCACAATTTCATCGCTGCCGTGTGGGGTATATTGGACCGCATCAGTCTGTTATCAAGCCTGAGTCTACAATAACCAAGTTACGGGTTGTATTCGATTGTAGCGCTAGGTCATCGAATAATGTGTCATTGAATGACATTTTGTTGAAGGGTCTAGTGGTACAAGATTATCTGTTTTCGACAATACTAAGGTTTAGGGCGTATAAGTTTGCAATTACAACTGATATCTCAAAAATGTACAGGTAAATGAAGGTCGATGATCGCGACACTTATTACCAATGTACATTGTGGAGAGATGGCCCAAAAAAGGAGTTGATGATTTACTGATTGCTGACTGTAACATACGGAACAAAACCAGCTCCGTACCTAGCCACAAGGTGTCTTACTCAGCTGGCTGCGGATTATCACAAAGAGTACCCCGTTAGTGCTGCTAAAATCAAAAATGACTTCAATGTCGACGATTTAATCAGCGGCGGTAATACGACTGAAGGGATTTAAAAGATCTATGTGGAAGTGAGAGCGGTGCTAGTTCAGGCGAAGTTTGAAATTCGCAAATGGTTCTCAAACGAACCATCATTCTTATCATCGATTCCAGATGTCGATAAGGAAAGGCCGTTGCGGATCAACGATGCAGACATTATTAAGGCTTTAGGAATTAGTTGGGATCCCACTGCAGATAAACTTTGCTACTCAACCCCGAAGTTGGAGGCAACGAATCGAATCACCATGCGAGATGTTTTATCGGAGATGTCCCAATTATTCGATCCACTCGGATTAATAAATCCAATTATAGTGAGGGCAAAGATATTTATGCAAGATCTGTGGATATCCAAAGTCAAGTGGGACGAATCGTTGTCACATGAGTTATATACCCAGTGGATGGAGTTTAAATCCGAGTTAGAGCAGTTGCAGAACGTTCGAGTGGAGAGAAGTGTGCTCCCAACAGATGATGTGTCCAAGGTACAGATCCATGGATTTGCAGATGCGTCAGGCAGGGCCTATGGGTGTTGCATCTATGTGCGCTCAGTCACAAGGGAGAAGGTGGAAGTGAGGTTATATTGCGCCAAATCCCGTGTCGCTCCAAAGAAGGTTCAACCGATCTCTCGTTTAGAACTCTGCGCAGCGGAACTATTGGTGCAACTTCTGGGAAAAGTTTTAAAGAACTTTTCACGGGAGGTCGATTCCGTGACTTTGTGGACAGATTCGGAGATTGTGCTGCATTGGTTAGCAGAACACCCTTCAGCGTGGGAAACCTTTGTGGCGAACCGCGAATCCAGGATTCAACAAGGCTCCCACCAAGCTACTTGGAGACACGTGGGAACCAAGGCGAATCCCGCGAACATTGTTTCGAGAGGGACCACGGTAGGAGAGCTTATGAGCTCAATTTGGTTTACAGGCCCGCCATTCCTGTACAAAGATGAGAGGGAGTGGCTGATCATTAAACCTACTATGGATGCAGGTGCTGTTGCAACCAAAAGGGTACGCATAGCGTCGATGACGGTAAAGATCCACGAGGAGTTTCAGGCTGCGTACACGAAATTCAGCAATGTGCGGAAAACTACTAGGATCTTTGCGTATGTGTGCAGATTCATCAAATTATTGATGAATAAATGTGCGAGCACCAGTCGAAAAAGGATTGTATCTAAGTTGGGCACATTGTCGGTAGAGGACCTGGAGGAGGCGTTTCTGAGGATAATTTGGCATGTCCAAAACTCGTCTTTTCAGGAGGAAGTGAGTTTGTTGAAGGCAAACAAGGAATTGCCAAATCAAAGTAGGTTGGAGGCGTTAGCCCCGTATATGGGCTCCCAAGCTGGAGTGGAGTTGGTGAGGGTTGGAGGAAGACTAAAGAACGCAATGCTTCGGTATGATACAAAACATCCAATTCTTTTGCCTATAGCAAGAACCAGTTTGTGTTGAACTATGTGATGCATTTACACGTAAAACACAGGCACACAGGGCCACAAGCATTCGTGGCTTTAGTACGGCAGCGGTTTTGGATCATAAACTGTAGGACATTAGCTGGTAGGGTTATAAAGAGTTGTTTGCGATGTTTTAAATTTCGACCCGATCTGCATACGGAAATAATGGGACATTTTCCAAAGGATCGGCTTATCTTAAACAGGCCGTTCCTGATGACTGGTATGGATTTTTGTGGACCGCACTATGTCAGCGAAGGCGTAAGAGGACGTCCACCTAAAAAATATTATGTGGCGGTATTCGTGTGTTTTGGATGTAAGGCAGTGCATCTGGAGGTAGTTAGCCACCTGACAACGATAGCATTTATCATGGCATTGAAGCGGTTCGTTGCAAGAAGAGGACTTCCCCAGCGGATCTACTTTGACAACGCAACGAATTTTGTAGGTTCTAGGCGTGAGTTGGGGCAATAAATCAGCTTTTTAATCAGCAAACTACCAAAGATATTGTTGGTTGGTGTGCTGAAGAGGGTATCGACTGTAAACATATCCCTCCTAGGTCACCGCATTTTGGGGAACTGTGGGAAGCCGCAGTCAAGTCTTTCAAATACCGTTTTCGTCGTGTGATGTCTCAAACAGTTCTGAATTTCGAAGACTTTTATACTATTGTAACTGATATTGAATCTATGTATTCTTAATTCTAGACCGATCTCGCCGATGTCATCTGATCCGAATGATTGTGAAGTCTTGACGCCAGGGCACTTTCTCATTGGAGATTCAAAGCGAGCAATACCCGAACCACGGCTGGAAGAACCAAACGCAATTACGTCAATCGAGCGTTGAAAGTGTGTGATACTGCTAAGTCAACATTTCTGGGAGACATGGCGTAAGGATTATTTGCTCAAGCTTCAAAGCAAGGCAAAATGAAGAGCATCTGCCAACGAGATCAAGCCAGGGACTTTGGTATCAATAGCAGAAGACAACATTCCATCAAACAAGTGGCGAATGGGACGCGTAGTCACGTCAATAAAGGGAAATGATGGCAAAGTACGAGTCGTTGAAGTCAAGACGCAGGCGGGCATAACGATGCGATCTGTGCAGAAATTGGATATTCTACCTATCCAGTGTTGAACGAGCTGCAACCCTGCAGTACCTTCAACAGGGGGCGGAATATTGGGTCACCCTATAGCCAACATCACTCAACCAACAGTTTCACCATGCCGATTTGCACTCAAAGGAAAGGTATATAAAAAGAGGCGAATAAAATTTGAATATATAGTTGAATTTACTACCGGAACTAGTCGTTTTATTTCGTTGAAGACAAAGTTTTCCGGTCAAAATAGTTGCTTTTTAAAACGTAAAAACGCTTACGAAACAACCAATTGATTCTATAAGTTGAAAAAAAACAAAGTCGACTGTTATACATATTAATCGGAAAATGAAATTTTTCGACATTACATTCTCTGATTTCACATGATATAAAATTTTTCCGGCATTTTCAAGTAACATCAAGCATGTCCAAGTAACTTCAAGTTTTCAAGCATTTTCAAGTAACTTCAAGCATTTTCAAGTAACTTAAAGTAACTTCAAGAATTTTCAGGTAACTTCAAGCATTTTCAAGTAACTGCAAGTATTTTCCAGCATTTTCAAGTAACTTCAAGCAACTGCAAGCATTTTCAACTACCTTCAAGCATTTTCGAATAAGTTCAAGCATGTCCAAGTAACTTCAAGTATGTTCAAGCATTATCAAATGCATAACATGCAGAGCAATGTTGTTGTTGGTAACTTCAAGTATTTTTCAAGCATTTTCAAGTAACTTCAAGCATTTTCAAGTAACTCCAAGCATTTTCAAGTAACTTCAAGCATTTTCAAGTAACTTCAAGCATTTTCAAGTAACTTCAAGCATTTTCAAATAACTTCAAGCATATCCAAGTAACTCCAAGTATGTTCAAGCATTATCAAGTACCTTCAAGTTTTCAAGCATTTTCAAGTAACTTCAAGCATTTTCAAGTAACTTAAAGTAACTTGTAACGAATATAAGTTGTACAGCGCGACGTAACGTGGTAAAATCTCTCAAACAAATGTTCGGGTGGTATTTCGTTCTTATTCTTTGCTCGCACTCGGTTTGTGGTCCCTTGGGCTTGCCCCGCGTTATATGCCAGTATGTGTAACAAAACGTTTAACTTAGATGTTATCCCTAATCGAGGATGAATTGTTATAATGATTAGTCTAAATAAGGCATGGGTGCTTACATTTGTTAGTATTTTCCCAAATAGTAGGAATTCAGTTCAATTGATCACTTCAATACCTTATAGTTGTATTACCCCCATCAAATACGTATGCATACACACTCTATGTGAATACACACACTCGGTTGTGTTTAGTTTTTATCTTTGACTATTCATTTTATTGGAGAAGTCACATACACTTGAGGCTGTGAGACTTGTCTACGAATTCAGTTTATTCACATTTTCTACCCAATCCCGTATTCCCATTGTACAGTTCAACGGCGAATTTAGAGAAAAGGAACGAATATTCTGATGATGTCTTTGGAAAGATAAGAACCAATCACTCCCAATTAATAAGGGTACGTAGATGGAAAATATATATGTCTCTCAATCTCATTCCTGGTCACAGACACCCGGTGGAATGAAAAAGAGACTCTCGATTAGGTTGTTCTATGAAGTAGGTGCGATAGCTGGTAGGGTTATAAAGAGTTGTTTCCGATGTTTTAAATTTCGACCCGATCTGCATACGGAAATAATGGGACATCTTCCAAAGGATCGGCTTATCTTAAACAGGCCGTTCCTGATGACTGGTATGGATTTTTGTGGACCGCACTATGTCAGCGAAGGCGTAAGAGGACGTCCACCTAAAAAATATTATGTGGCGGTATTCGTGTGTTTTGGATGTAAGGCAGTGCATCTGGAGGTAGTTAGCCAGCTGACAACGATATCATTTATCATGGCATTGAAGCGGTTCGTTGCAAGAAGAGGACTTCCCCAGCGGATCTGCTGTGACAACGCAACGAATTTTGTAGGTTCTAGGCGTGAGTTGGGGGCAATAAATCAGCTTTTTAATCAGCAAACTACCAAAGATATTGTTGGTTGGTGTGCTGAAGAGGGTATCGACTTTAAACATATCCCTCCTAGGTCACCGCATTTTGGGGAACTGTGGGAAGCCGCAGTCAAGTCTTTCAAATACCGTTTTCGTCGTGTGATGTCTCAAACAGTTCTGAATTTCGAAGAATTTTATACGATTGTAACTGATATTGAATCTATGTATTCTTAATTCTAGACCGATCTCGCCGATGTCATCTGATCCGAATGATTGTGAAGTCTTGACGCCAGGGCACTTTCTCATTGGAGATTCACAGCGAGCAATACCCGGACCACGGCTGAAAGAACCAAAAGCGATTACGTCAATCGAGCGTTGGAAGCGTGTGATACTGCTAAGTCAACATTTCTGGGAGACATGGCGTAAGGATTATTTGCTCAAGCTTCAAAGCAAAGCAAAGTGGAGGGCAGCTGCTGCCAACGAGATTAAGCCAGGGACTATGGTATCAATAGCAGAAGGCAACATTCCATCAAACAAGTGGATAATGGGACGCGTAGTCACGTCAATAAAGGGAAATGATGGCAAAATACGAGTCGTTGAAGTCAAGACGCAGGCGGGCATAACGATGCGATCTGTGCAGAAATTGGCTATTCTACCTATCCAGTGTTGAACGAGCTGCAACCCTGCAGTACCTTCAACAGGGGTCGGAATGTTGGGTCACCCTATAGCCGACATCACTCAACCAACAGTTTCACCGTGCCGATTTGCACTCACAAGAAAGGTATATAAAAAGAGGCGAATAAAATTTGAATATATAAAGTTGAATTTACTACCGGAACTAGTCGTTTTATTTCGTTGAAGACAAAGTTTTCCGGTCAAAATAGTTGCTTTTTAAAACGTAAAAACGCTTACGAAACAACCAATTTATTCTATAAGTTAAAAAAAAAAAACAAAGTCGACTGTTATACATATTAATCGGAAAATTAAAATTTTCGACATTACATTCTCTGATTTCACATGATATAAAATTTGTCCGGCATTTTCAAGTAACTTCAAGCATTTTCAAGTAACATCAAGCATGTCCAAGTAACTTCAAGTTTTCAAGCATTTTCAACTAACTTAAAGTAACTTCAAGCATTTTCAAATAACTTCAAGCATATCCAAGTAACTTCAAGTATGTTCAAGCATTATCAAGTACCTTCAAGTTTTCAAGCATTTTCAAGTAACTTCAAGGATTTTCAAGTAACTTAAAGTAACTTGTAACGAATATAAGTTAACAAAAGTTGTACAGCGCGACGTAACGTGGTAAAATCTCTCAAACAAATGTTCGGGTGGTATTTCGTTCTTATTCTTTGCTCGCCCTCGGGTTTGTGGTCCCTTGGGCTTGCCCCACGTTATACGCCAGTATGTGTAACAAAACGTTTAACTTAGATGTTATCCCTAATCGAGGATGAATTGTTATAATGATTAGTCTAAATAAGGCATGGGTGCTTACATTTGTTAGTATTTTCCCAAATAGTAGGAATTCAGTTCAATTGATCACTTCAATACCTTATAGTTGTATTACCCCCATCAAATACGTATGCATACACACTCTATGTGCGTACACACACTCGGTTGTGTTTAGTTTTTATCTTTGACGATTCATTTTATTGGAGAAGTCACATACACTTGAGGCTGTGAGACTTGTCGACGAATCCAGTTTATTCAATTTTCTACCCAATCCCGTATTCCCATTGTACAGTTCAACGGCGAATTTAGAGAAAAGGAACGAATATTCCGATGATGTCTTTGGAAAGATAAGAACCAATCACTCCCAATTAATAAGGGTACGTAGATGGAAAATATATATGTTTCTCAATCTCATTCCTGGTCACAGACACCCGGTGGAATGAAAAAGAGACTCTCGATTAGGTTGTTCTATGAAGTAGGTGCGATAGGCATGCTTGCATATAGCACAAAAAAAGCTCGTCGGATGAGGGGGGGGGGGGGGGGGGGTTCATGAACGTTCGTTACTTTTTTTTCATGCCTATGTTGTTGTTGCTTTCACTTTGCAATATCTCTTCAATCCATATATATATCATAACTTCCCTATGTTCTCTGCGGTTGATCACATGCACACACAAACTCAATTATGGGTAATCTATGATGGCGGTCGATTCCCTTGAGTGTGGCCCTCCCCATAGCCATCGACACTCTTGAGCGTCGAGACTCCATGGTCACTACGCCACTCGGTAAATTTGTAATGACCCCTACTCTGAAGTCGTGAACTACTATTAGCTCACGCTGATCTCGTTACGTCATGATTTACCTGTCTCGTTCCTTTACATGCACTTAATACCTTTGCTGAAAGTCAATAATATTCAAAAAGGGCCAAAGAGGATATGGTGTTAGAAAATATTTATTCATTATATATACTCTATCTTAATACTATTCGTAACCTAATCTAAACATGAATGTAAACGGTTAAATATTCAATGAAATATTTATGTCATTTCTTAAAACTATTTGCATAATATGTAAAATTGAAATTGATGCAATTAAACCAACACGATTTTCGACATAGAACACAGCAATGCAGAGATGAGTCAACACTTTCATTTCAACAACGTTGTTCCCAATTGTTCTAACTACCATTTTTTGTTCTAAGTCCATTTTTTTTTTACGAGAATGCACACTTGTATGGGAGTTGTTCTATGTCCATTTTTGAGTTTTTTGTTTTTAAAATTATTTATAAATAGTAGAAATGTATTTATGAAGAAATTTTTTTTTTTCGAAACAGAATTGCAAAAAGATTTTAAAAAAAATTACATGAGCAGTAAACTAGCCAATAAGTATGGCAGTTATTCAATTTGAGACCAAATTATTGTCTCCTGTAAAATTTGGTTTTTGTGACTATGCTTTCCGCTGACGATATGTACCAAAACATCTACCAATTACTCTTTCGATTATTTATCTTATTGGATTCACCCTTAGTGGGTTTCAATCTAAGTGACTGCGTTCCAAAATTACTCGTGGAAGATATTCTCACCACTTTGAGGTTGTGAATCTTTGGTGTTACTATTAATTCTTATATGACTTGATGCACCTAGATGACGCTACAGAGTGTGCGACTTCTCGGTTCGAGGACTCACTATACGAGTCGAGCACCTATTATTTTCATACCACTATTGCCGTCCAGATGGCGTGACGTTTTTATATGTACCTATTCGTGTATGAAGTACACTCACTTTTCTTCTCACAACACAGATTAATATGTATATCAATATATATATATGTACAATCAAATGGTTTCTAGATTCGTTCTTTTAATAGGTTAGTGGAAAAGATTTCTCATCGACTCACCGGAGGAATTTAATATTGACATCCGTTTTCGATAGATCTCTTGGCCTTCCCAGTTTGGTGTGCACAGCAAGTTGGAGACTTTAATCAATCACTAATATTTTGGCATATGCTAGAATCTATTGGCTTAGGATTACCTTAAGTTACACATACTTAAGCTTATATCTATGCTCACGATTTTCCTGATTGTTGGGTACCTCTTCGTTTATCTACGCAAGTAGGCACAGCTGGATTGATGTTCGAGGTTCTAGCTGTATTAGAGATGTCTTTGCTGCTCCTGTCTACGATGTAACTTTTTATCACCGGCACTGTTGAATTTGTATGTCGTAATTATTAAATCCGAACGAGGTCTGGCTCCCTACGCAATTGATGAATTTAAATGGTGTATGTATGCCGCTTTCGAATATGCCGATATATGGCACGATGTATATCTGTCGGTGGTTTCTCTTTGGAGAATTTATTTTTTTTCACTGTGGCCTCTCGATGATAAATACGTTGTTATTACAAAAAAAAAAAGAATTTTTCTCTTCTTTTTTCTCGTGGTTATGATGCATAATCTCGAAAGGAGATTATTCTTATATGCGGCTTTTTCCTTTTTGATGCTCAACTATTTGTTGGTAATGGTGGATTATTTCCGATGGCTTTATATGCGTTTTTGTAGGTGATGTTATCCTACTCCCATGCTTCGGTGGTGGATGCATTAATTTGGGAATCTATTTGTCATCCTATGTTTGTTTTAGGGGATGTTTTCCTATTCCCTATGCTTGATGGTGGTTGCATTTCGTGGTGGGAATTTCGATGGCCGTCGTCGCTCATTTATTATCTGATTAAATCAGCAGGATTCTCTGTATTGCGCACTGCTGGTGTGCTGATCCTTGAATTCATTCATTCACGACGTCATGTGTTCTGTCTGGGGTAAAGAAAATCATTATAATTTTTGTCCTGCCTAATCTATTCTTTGGCTGCCTATTTGTAATATAATGTAATTTATTTTAATACGCTTCTTACCAAGTCTTTATCTTGAACTTTCCTCTTTCGTGTGTGATTGTAATATTCCAACAGAGATTTTGATTTTTCTGTACTACGCGGAATTACTACGTCTGCTGGTGACGACGGCCATCGATGAAAAGAAAGATTCATCGATGCCTGACGTCTATTTCGGTGGAAAAATAGTTTCCGGCATTTTTCGTTAAGTCTGCCTGTGCGTGAGTATTTCTATGTTGTTAGTACTTGTCACTGGGGCATGTTGGATGTAGAATTATTGGAGGTGTCCGAGAAGGTTTTAGAGGCAAGGGCGAGTGCGAATTCGTTAAGAATTCGAATTTTAATTTCTACCGAATGAGAAGTGGAATTGTTTCCCATATCGTGGCCCTTACAAACCAGTTCATTTGGTCAAGCTCTAGCCATGGGCAAAAGGATGGAACAGGACAGGATCAGGTGTAGTGATATTGCTCTCAAGCCTACTGACGTTTCGATTCTCTAGTCTGGTGTTTTTCATGGCCGGATGTCTCTGGCATGGAATACACCAAGGTCATTTCCTTTCTTATCTTGTAATTTAAACATATTATTGCCGACGATCGCTTGTATTTTCGCCGGTGTAACTTTCGGGCATAATTTAGCATTACGTTTCTTGCTGCTGTTAAGTCGTCGGTCAGTTCGTGAATGTGGCTCACGTTTTGCTGCAACAGAGAGCTCGAGGTCATTGAGCCTGTTATTAATGGCCTTCGGACCAGTGATGGGACTTGAGAAAAGCGAAGAGGTGGTAGATAGCTTAAAAAAAGGTGGTAGAAAAGTGGTAGAAAAAATGTTTTTCAATGGTAAATAATTCATTTATTTATTACAATTAAAAAATAATAACATAAAAACAAAACAAGGTAAGAAAAGGAACATTAATTCAGTCAATTATTAATTAAAATTATTTTTATAAATCACATTTGTAGTTCTCAAAAAATAGAAATTACTGCTTCTTATGACAATCGTCTGTAAACTTGTATTTTGCAGCGTATCTGACTAACGATTCTGAAGGATAAAAATCTTCCCCGCTCTCTAAAAGTTCTTTAGCAGCTAAAGTGTTGTGAACAGTTATTGTGTTTAATTTATTTCTTTTCTCATTTTTTTATATTTTTCAGTTGTGAAAATTTACGTTCTGCAGCTGCGCTGCTATGCGGTAAGCAACAAAGTTCTAACATGTATGCTGCAAGGTTTTTGAATGCAAAATTTCCCATACCATCTTTTAAATTCTGAATTAAAATCCACTGCTGTACAATATCATCAGTTGTGAAACTTTCTAATATTTTCCGGTCACCTATTATTTTTCTCCACTCAGCATTGAGCAGTTCAATGTCCGTTGCGTTTTGCGGAAAATATATAGTAAGTCCTATGACTGTTGGCATTGTTCCAGCGATGACATTTTTCGGATCTAAATATTTTAATACTTTAATTTTTTCATCGAAAAAGTCAAATCTCTTTTGAATTTGGGTACATAGTTCTACATAATAGCTGCACATAACTTCCCTTAACGTAATGATTTTATTTGCTTGTATTTCATTCTCTAGTACATACGCTTCAAAATATAGACCAAAATACATTTGATTGTATGGCAAATAGTTTTCTGGATTTCTAACGTCTGTATTTATATCAATATTTTCCAGCTTAATAAAATTTTTCATTATATTGAGCTTAATAGTTTCCATACTTTGAACTAAGAGGTGGATTTTGGTCGCTTCTGATTGAAATATTCTGTTTAAATTGTTGATCATTGATAAGTTGAAGTTAATAAAGTTTAAAAAAACTAAATTTTCTTTATTTTGCAAAAAATCTAGAATACTCTCAGCCTTAGAGTTAGGCTCCTCAAAGGAATGCAAAATAAAAAAATTAAACAGGGGATTCCATTGCTCGATGATTCTTTGTACGACCATTTCCAAAGAAAGCCAACGAGTCTGACAAACTTTCAAAATCTGATGTTCATCGACATCAAGTTCTTTTTGAAATTTTATGAAATCTATTTTTTTTTGGAACTATGACAAAAGTAAAAATATATGTCCTTTAACGATTTTTCTATATGCCCCGGTAAACACTTTGCAGCATAGGTGGAGCACAAACTCAAATTATGGCAGTTGCATCCAATAGTTAAAATATTGGAATTTTCATTTTTGAATCGTGTGCTAACGCCAGTCAGAGTACCCGTCATAACTGCAGCATTATCTGATGAAAAGCCGATCATATTGGCGAGAGGAATGCCAAACGATCCAAGTGTTTCTATAATTTTCTGGTAGATTACTTCAGCTGTGGACTCCTCTAATTCGAACAAGCCGAAAAACTTATCCTTTACAGAATTTGCTACGGGGTCAAAGTACCTTACTATCAAAACGAGACATTTTTTTGAAGAAACATCGGTGGTTTCGTCCACTATTACACTGTACTTTGTATGAAACAAATCTTTTGAAATGGCTTCCAAAGCAAAAGGCCCCAAAATCGTGTTGATCATTGATGTTCCCTTTTTTCGTCCACATTTTACACGATACATGGCAGTTGTATCTTTTAGGAAACTGTTAATCAGACCAGGAAGAAAATCCATTTGAGTTAAGGGGAGGTTATGTTTAACGCAGTACATAACTAATCGTAGTTCTCCTCTGAGCTTACTGTGTTGAGTGAGTTTATTGCCGTAACATTGTTTAATTGTAAGTGTTTTTTTTAGCTGTTCTTGCTTACGAATATGGCATTTTCGTTTTTCATGTCGAGTAAGCAAATATTTACAATTAACCAATCGTTTGCAGCATGCCTTGCAGTAAGCGTTATCATTGACCTTTTGTGACCACTGAAACTCATTTTCCCAAGATGTTCTGTATTGTTGCTGATATTTTTTTTTCTTTTGTGCACTTTCTTCTACATTCTCACTACTGTTCGAAAAATGTTTGTAGTGACCACAAAAATGTTAAGACTAAAAGAAAGCACTTACTCAGACTCAGATTGATTGCTCTTTGGATCATCTGCATCGATGGTTTGATCTGAATCTGATGATGTATCCAAAACTGTTTTGCTTGCCATCGGCTCGTGGGAAGATGTTGATGATGAGGAAACACTTGCACTAAAAAATGTAATCCATTAGGGACATAGCACAAATAAAAAAATTTAATTTACATTTTCGATGTAGAAACCAAGAATTTACGCATTTTCACTACTTTCTTTAACACCCCTGTTGGCGACAGAAAATAATCTCAACTCGATTCAACATATGATAAATATTTTGTTTTATACTATTAGTATGTTTCATATCGCAAACGGCAACATTGGTATTTAAAACTGAAAACATGTCAAATAAAATATAAAGTAAACAGTTTTCATATGTAAATAATGTTTTTCTTCTAACGTAATTACACAATATAAATAGAAGAACAAAAGAATAAAGAAATTATAACGTTTTAGACAGCACAAAAGAAAGTCGCCTTTTATTTAAACAATTAAATAGTTTTGCAGATAAGAGTGATCATTAAGTGGTATTCATACTGATCCCACACTCAACACAAAACATTTTTGGTCCATTCGAGCCGCAGTGAATCTGTGGAAAAAGATTTGATATTAATCATTTCATACAAAAATTTAACATTTTAATTTACGTTTTTAAAGTGTGTAGTGTGTAGTGTGGTAATTTCGCACCGAAGGAGTTTAAAGACGCTACAATTCATCAAGGAAGATTTTCAACACAACCCCATTTTGTTGCTGTCTACTGTGGCGTTTTACAACAACAATTTACATTGGAGTCTCAATCAGCACCAAGAAGTTCAGCCCAATTGCAATTTTCTTTGTCTGCAGGTGAGTCTGCACATTGTATCTATTTGTTCTTGTATCTACACGAAATATATATATATTTAAAATGTCCTACGGCAAGCTGCAGTTTAATATTCTTTCAAGCATAAAGCAGGATAGGTTAAATTTTGGCAAAGCAGATAAAGTTAGGTTAGCCAAACTTAATTATCTTAATACTCGCATCCAGATGATGGACAAGCAGTTGACGATGGCAGAACACTACCATCAGCAGATACTCGGAACTGGAAAGGTGGAAGCTGATCTGAATGTGGCAGATTTGGAAGCAGCATATGAAGTAATCCGAGAAGTCTACGCCGAGTACAAAACTGAAGTGTTAGATGCCATTGACAAATTGACGTCCGAAGTATCGCCAAACGATACCGATAAAACGAAGAACGCGTCGGCAGATAACAGCAGGGATGGAAGAGTGAGTGAGTTAAGGCTGCCTGTAATTACACTCCCAACATTTTCGGGTGTTTATGAGTCGTGGAGATCTTTTCACGATATGTTTGTTTCTCTGGTACACACCAACACAACGCTTACAGAGATTTAGAAGTTGCATTTTTTGAAGAGTAATGTTAGGGGTGATGCAGAAAGACTTCTTCAACACTTGGCCATTGACAAGGGCAACTATACCCGGGCGTTTGAGATCCTCACTGAACGTTACGACCATAAGAGGGTGCTTGTCAACACTCAATTAAAGTTGTTTTTTGGTCAGGTTTCGATGAGCAGCGAGACAGCAAACAACATCAAGCGAATTTTGGGTACGTCTCAAGAGATTATCCACTCTTTGGAGAATTTGGAGGTACCGGTGAAGCATTGGGATGCTATCCTGATTTTTGTCATGCTCCAGAAATTGTCCAACACGACGCAACAGCTGTGGGAAGAGAGGTTAGGTAGTAGTAAAGAGTTACCAAAGATACAAGATTTTTTTGAGTTTTTGCAATGTAGGTTTCGAACGTTGGAAGCTGTGGAACAGCAGTCAGGTACTAAAACAATTAGCAAAGCGAAACCAACTCAAGTTCTTCATGCTCGGCAGGCTCCGAAACGGCAAATCAACTGCAGGGTTTGTCAAAAAGGGCCACATTCAGTAAGAGAGTGTAGGAAATTCTTGGAGATGGATGTAAGTCAACGAAAACAAACTGTTTTAAACATCAAGGTCTGTGAGAACTGCCTTGCATACAGTCATTTCAAGAACAAGTGTCCGAGTTCAAGGTGTTGCTATCACTGCAAACAGCGTCACAACTCTTTGCTACACCCCCTTCCACAAGATACGTTTACCCCTCCCTCAAACTATGTAGGTTTCAACCCAAATGCTCCGCAATTTGTTCCAAATAACCCAAATTCAACCCAAGGGCAACAACAGAACGGGAATAATTGGCCTTCAGCAACCAACAACTACCACAACCAAGTCCACACACAGCAAAATAACCCGACGACTACGCAGACGCAAACAGCTAATCCAAATCAGCCCCAAAGTCAGTCACAGTTTCAAAACGACCAGCCATCAACAAGTCAAAACTTCCGAGTTTACCATGCCAATTCTAACTCACAGGTTTTGCTTTCAACAGCTTTAGTAAGTGTGAAAGCCGGTAATGGAAGTTACTTGACATTGAGGGCTCTGATCGATACTGGTTCGGAGGCGTCGTTTATAACTGAGGCAGCAGTTCAGCGATTGAATTTGAAGACGAGGTGGACATTCAGCAGGATTACTGGGTTGGGGGAGGTCAACAGTGGAGCATCCAATAAAATCGTCAATCTCAGCATCGCATCACTGACCTCGAGCTTTGAAGGTCGATTGCAGGCTCTCGTCCTTAAGTCCCTGACAGGCCTCCTTCCGGCCCAATATATCAATATTGAAGGTATGACTTACCTGGAGGGACTGCAGTTAGCTGATCCGACTTTTAACATTCCTGCGAAAGTCGATATGTTGCTGGGAAGTGACATCTACGGCGAAATAATCCTTGGAGAGGTTGTCCATAGTAGTGGGTGCTTAGGACCAATAGCACAAAGGACTCAATTAGGATGGATTGTACTAGGCAAGGTTCCAGTGACGGAATCAACCACAGTTCTTACATTCTTCAACCACATTGATCTCAACACGACGATGAAGAGGTTCTGGGAGATCGAGGAAGAACCATATGAGAAGTTTGAAGCTGAGGAAGATAAAGAATGTGAGGAGCATTTCAAAAAACACACAAAGCGCTTACCTAATGGATGCTACCAAGTTCGTCTGCCTTTTAGAGGTGGCGAATACCCAAGCATGGGCCCAACACGACAAGGTGCGGTCAGGCGTTTCTTGCAGTTGGAGAAGGGACTACAAGCCAACCCAACTCAACACGCGGAGTACGCAAAATGTATGGCCGAGTACCTCGAGCTCGGACATATGACACCAATCGAGGAATCCAATGATGTTTTAAAATCAACCTTTCATTTTTTTATTCCCCATCACGCCGTCATCAAGGAATCCAGTACCACCACAAGGTTGCGGGTCGTTTTTGACGCAACTTTCAAACCATTTTTTGGCTCTTCCTTGAATGACAAGTTGATGGTTGGACCTAAAGTTCAAACAAATGTTATGGACATTATTTTAAGGTGGCGTAAATATAGGTTTACCTTTACTGGTGACGTCGAAAAGATGTATCGTCAGATCCGAGTCAACACCTTAGATGCAAACTACCAGCTGATCTTATGGCGAGAAAATCCGAGCCAGGAGTTGAGGATTTACCGTCTGGAAACGGTTACATTTGGTACATCGTCAGCGACGTATCTTGCCATTAGGGTATTTTTGCAGCTAGCAGACGACGAAGCATCTAATTTTCCTCTGGCTACCTCCGTCATCAGGGAAGAAACTTATGTCGACGACGTCATAAGTGGAGCCGACACGATTGAGGAGACGCAGCTCAAACTGCAAGCGGTAAGGGAGATGTTAGCAACTGCAGGCTTCCATCTTCGCAAACAAGTCAGCAACTCGGAAGAAGTGTTGCAACACATACCACCAGGTGAACGAGTAGTCGATTTTTCGCTACCATTCGTTGAAAAGAGTAACGTCAAGACGCTAGGTATTAAGTGGCTGCCGATTCCTGACGTTTTCTCATTCCAGGTCGCACATTTTGGCAATGTGGAAGTCACCAAACGATCCATCTTATCTTCTATAGCTAAGCTCTACGATCCAATGGGCTGGATCTCACCCTGTATCATCAAGGCAAAGATAATGATGCAGCAGCTATGGGGACGAGGACTAGATTGGGACAAACCGATCCCAATAGAATTGGAACGGGAATGGCTAACTTTTCGTCGAGAACTTCCAGCGATCGAGAAGGTCCAGATTCATCGATGGATCAATACCGACAAAAACATCAGGAAAGGTCCATGGTTTCAGCGACGCTTCGGAGAAGGCGTATGCCGCAGCGATTTATTTGGGCGTTCTCGATGGTAATGGTCAAATCCACATGCACTTGCTGCTGTCAAAGACGAAGGTAGCACCTTTAGAAACAATCACGCTGCCTAGATTGGAACTTTGTGGAACTGTTCTGTTGGCAAAATTGCTTCATGAGACGACAAAAACTCTGAAGCTGGAAGCAGCTGATGTCTATGCGTGGACCGATTCAGTCATCGCGTTATGCTGGATTAGAGCTCCTCCGTCCAAGTGGAAGACATTCATCTGCAACGGTGTGTCCCAGATCCAAAGGTGTAGTGGCAACACGACTTGGAAACACATTCCATCAGAGCTGAACCCAGCTGATATCGCATCTCGTGGCGTCTTTCCATCAATGATTGTAGGAAACAAACTGTGGTGGCAAGGACCAGATTTTTTAAGGCATCAGTGGGATGCCATCTACCCAGAACAGCCATCCTGCCTGGATACCCATCACGAAGCCCGATCTACTATTGTCCATCACTGCGTGGAAAATAATGCGTTAAGTGCTGTAAATCAAGTCCTACAAAATTGTTCAACGCTAAGTAAAGCAGTTCGAGTGGTTGCATACTGCCTACGTATGCGAATCAAGGCCAGGACTTCTCAACAGTACACGGATGTACTATCGCCGCAGGACCTTGAGGAGGCATTCACACGCATCATACGATCATCATATTCACTTCGGAAGAGATGATCAACACTAAGGGGTACAAATCACTGACACCAGTCAAAGACGGAGAGGGGATTTTACGAGTGGGGGGGAGGCTATCTAACTCGACTCTCCCATTCAACAAAAAGCACCCGATCCTTCTCAAGGCAAATCATCTTCTTTCGAAACGGATTATCAGTGACGCACACGAAAAAACCCTGCACGGAGGTAACGAAAAAATGATTGCCTACATTCGTCAACGTTTTTGGATTTTCAATTTGAAAAATGCGGTAAAAAAGGAAATTCACGACTGCAACATTTGCTTTAAGTTCAGAGCGAAACCATTGGCGCAACTAATGGGCAATCTTCCCGCAGCAAGGACAGTCATGTCACGTCCATTCACCTACGCAGGAGTCGATTACGCAGGACCCATTGATGTTAAAACCTGGAGAGGACGCAACGCTAAAACCCTAAAGGGTTACTTCGCCATATTCGTCTGTATGGCAACGAAAGCTGTCCATATCGAATTGGTCAGTGATATGACTACCCAAGCTTTTTTAGGAGCGTTTAGGAGGTTGATTGGAAGGCGAGGTCTATGCAGATAGCTTTTCAGCGACTGTGGTCGAAATTTCGTAGGCAGCAATAGCGAGCTACAAAAGCAATTAAGTGAGGCGCAGTTCAGTTGGAGAAATGTGGCAGAGGTACTGGCCAACGAGGGTACCAAGTGGAATTTCATTCCCCCGGCTTCCCCGCACTTTGGAGGTCTATGGGAAGCGGGAGTGAAATCTGTGAAATTTCACCTCAAACGTGTGGCTGGTAACCAAATACTGACTTTTGAAGAGCTCAACACGCTTCTGATTCAAGTAGAAGCCTGTCTGAACTCCAGACCATTGTGTCCACAGTCAGAAGACATTAACGACCTTGGAACAATAACACCCGGCCATTTTCTCGTGGGAGAACCACTCGTCGCACCGCCACAACCAGAATACCAGTTGGAGAAAATCTCGCACCTAGAACGCTGGAAGAGAGTCCAAGCCCTCTCGCAATCCTTTTGGAAGCTGTGGAGTAACGAGTACCTCGCGAGACTGCAGCAGCGCCCAAAGTGGACTCAACTCGTCAACTCGGAGATAAAGGAAGGAGACTTAGTCTTGATCACAGACGAACGACTCCCCCCACTCAAATGGAATTTAGGCCGTATCATAAAGTTACACCTGGGATCGGATAATTTAGTTCGAGTTGTAACACTTAAAACGGAAACAACTGAACTTAAACGCCCTATAACAAAAATTTGTCCATTACCCAGCAATAAATTAATTAATATTCAACCCAACACAACACAAAAATAAACAAACTAATAAAATTCAACTCAACACAACACAAAATTTAACAAATTATAACATTCAACCCAACACAACATAAAATTCAACCCAACACAACACAAAAATAAACAAACTAATGAAATTCAACTCAACACAACACAAAATTTAACAAATTATAACATACAACCCAAGACAACATAAAATTCAACCCAACACAACATAAAATTCAACCCAACACAACATAAATTCAAACCAATATAATAGCATTCAACACAACAGAATAAAAACCTCAACCCGTCATAATATTCAATCCAATAAAAAACACTATTTTACTCAATACATTCAACTGAAATAAAATGAAAATCCCAACACTTTCGAACAACCAATCTATTTATTCATCATTTGAAACAATATAAAATCAACATTTATTCTTCAATACTTAAAAGCTTAATCAACACAGTCATTATTCATAATTCCAAAATATTAATTTCAATTAAACTTAGAGTTTTGATTGTTACCCAAAATACATCGTTTGGCAACCCTCCTTGATACAAAAAAATATATCATGACACATTCTGTGTTACAGTCCACTTTCTATGTATCAGTATACAATAATAATAATAAAAAAAAAACAAAACATATCACTACATCTGCAAAACAATATCCAATATGAACACCTCATAATAATATTGGTTTGAAGAATACACTTACCACATCAATTAATTCAACAAAATAAAACCCGATTTGTAAACTAACATAATAAAAGAAAAAACAAGGAAAATCATAACAAACGAATATTCTCAGCTCGCGATTGCACTCACACACACACACACACACAACGCGATCGCGAAATCAAACAAAAATCCATCAAAGAAAACAAAAAAATATCTGCAATACAAAATAAAACAACAATTCGCCAATTTAAATATGAAATATAATAACGAAACACTTACCTTTCTCCTACGTCACAATTCATAACTCGCGATCGATTAAATTACACTATCAATTTAAAAAAAAAAAAAAATACAATAACTCCATCGAACAGAGTCACTTGTCAATGAAATTTTACAATCATGATTACAACAAAAGATCATCTCATCATAGCCAACGAAGAAGAAGAAGGCGCAAAGAGGAAAACGAAAACAACAAACCTCGCTCACCAGCATTGTGCGAGAGCGGAACCGGAGCAGATGATATGCATTCATTGCAATTATTAATTTTTTTTGATTGTTATGTTTATGTTGTTGTCACTTTTTTGCATTTCTGTTTTCAAATAACTAATATGGTTTGTCTTTACATGTCGTGAGGGGACACTATTTAACTATCAAAAGGCAGACTACACACCAGGGTTGGCACTGAAGCAGCGAACTAAGGGATTGATGACATCGAAGGTGAACTGCGTTCACGGCGGGGGAGAATGTTGGCGACAGAAAATAATCTCAACTCGATTCAACATATGATAAATATTTTGTTTTATACTATTAGTATGTTTCATATTGCAAACGGCAACATTGGTATTTAAAACTGAAAACATGTCAAATAAAATATAAAGTAAACAGTTTTCATATGTAAATAATGTTTTTCTTCTAACGTAATTACACAATATAAATAGAAGAACAAAAGAATAAAGAAATTATAACGTTTTAGACAGCACAAAAGAAAGTCGCCTTTTATTTAAACAATTAAATAGTTTTGCAGATAAGAGTGATCATTAAGTGGTATTCATACTGATCCCACACTCAACATGATATCAATTTAAAATTAAAAGTTGTGGAAGTAAACGCATCGACGAAATCAAAACCAAGAAATTAGAAATGCAACAGCTTGAACCATTAACCACAGAGCAAATGAAATGTCAAAACGAAAGCGATGCTCCCCCACACAAATGCAGTCAAATAATATAAAATGAGAACTTTAATGGTGTATAAGGTATTTTAACCACAGTTTGGAAATGCAATACTTAGAGAAAAATGCTGATAGGAGACTGTGTATGCGTAAATGTAATGCGAGTATAATTTGCAATATACCTAATACAATGATAATAAAGAAATATTTATTAGCGATGGGCAAAAGGTGGTAGATTTCGAGTTGAGGTTGGTAGGATTTTTGAAATTGTAAAAAGTGGTAGATATACCACTTAAGTGGTAGAAGTCCCATCACTGCTTCAGACTGCCCTGAAAGGTCACCATCATGCCTTTCATGGTATCAGCGAAAATGGTCATCGTCTCGATTGGGTTCTCTCTTGCAGCACTGGAAACCATCTCGTGTATTCGTCTTGTACTTTGTCTGTCCTCTACCTGAGTCTGTTCTCGTAAGTCACAGTCCTCTACATATCCTATGTTGTCTTGTCTTAAAGTGTTTGTTCCTGCTACGTGTTGTGTTCGTTGTGTCTGTGATGGTTAGTTTAGAGTTTGTACGGCGTCCTGTCTCTCCAGTGGAACCCTTTTCTTTGTAAATGTAAGTTCTGTTCTGTTGTCCCGTTCATCGTAATCGTTGCGTCGTTTTGAAAGGGATGTTTGCTCGTCCCCTGATTCTTCGTGAATCGTTGAGATGGGGGAAGCTACCTTCGAGTCCGTTTCGTTCGTTCTGTCAATGTCAGTGTGTCGGTTGGTGAAGTCGTCTGGGTTACGTTGAAGAAAGTCGTAGGAGTAGGTTCTCAAATCAGTAACGTCGAACCCCGATGTCCTTGTAGCAGGTCTTCTTCCCCTTTCTTCCCTATTTTGGAGGGACGTGCTGTTCCCCAGTGGTGGTAGCGAGGACTCTAGGTGCCAAGACGAATTGCTTTTAGGGACCACACCCAAATTGATATGTCTATTGTGACTCATTATATTGTAATTATTATTTATTTGTTTATAAGTTATGTTTAATTTTTGTTTGTGTTAAATATATATTTTATTGTTTTTCTTTGATGTGCAGAAACACGTTGGTGTGTGAACTACTGATCCGGTTCTCCGCAAACCGTTCTATAGATCGTTAGTTCATATAAGTAAGTAAATGTTTGTAAAAGTCGACTCTACGTCAAGTCGGATTGTGGCCGGTGTCTCGAATTCATAACGAGTGTTGAAATATGTCCTTTCCACCCTACCACAATTCGCTATCCGGCTTAACCAAATGCTAGGCTGGCAGGACTTCTAGGGCACACTTCAACACGGCCAAAGTCCATAGGCCTATGTTTACGCCTCACGAAAGAACTGGCGAAAAGCCTTGATCTTTCGGTAGCAGCTAACATTTGGCCTGCCTACTTTGATCCGCTCGTAGATCTTTTACAGACTTCGGACTACCTCACGAGATCCTCTGGCTATACGCCTAAGGATTGGAATAGCCGTCATCCATCTGCTTCCGACCCACGAGCATAAGGAGTCCTTGAACATGAAGAAGAAAGATAGAAAAGTAAAAAAAAATTAAAGTTGAAAATTATTCTAATCGCGAAGGCTGTTGTAAGTCCAAGGTGATAACCTTCGAAAGTGAAAATCGTCCCCTTGGAGTCGCAATCTGGCCTAGCCGAAAACGTTGGGCACCATTGTTATGTTGGGAACCAGGGTCGAGCCACAGGGGCAACTTTGATACAGGTGAGGAGGACACAGCATGCTTGTGGTTGCTCGGCTCAGCTCGTCGGACGGGGGTAGTTCTTGTCCCCTCACCATATACCACCTGCTCAACAAACGTTTTGTCCATCCCAAAAAGTTGTGAAAGAGAGAAAAAAAGGAAAGAAAGCTACTCTACGTAGACCACGGACGGACAAAAAAAGATAGAAAAGCAAAAATGAAGGAAAAGAAAATATCCAAGGACCTCGGCCGATACCCAAGAGAGAGAAGGGAAGGAGCACCCGAACTAATCTAGCTAACCTAAGTTAAGCTAACCTAACCTAAAATTAAAAGCTAAGCCCTAAAATGTAGCTAAGCTTACTTAAAACTACACTAATACTATCTTACCCTAACCGCAACTCACTTTCCCTAAATCTCTCTTTGGTACCGGGGTCGGTATAAGCCCGAAACATGCCAGATGTTCTTGGCAAGGGTTGGCCAGCCCACCCTTGTGTCTTTCGACAAAACCTTAGCTATCACTCTGGCCGATGTTGTGAGTGATAGCCCCTCGACGAACCCTACAGTCACAATTCAGGTCAATAAGTACGTAGAGAAAAGTTCGTATGTCGTCGCGTCATGTCGTCAAAGTTTGTATTGTTCTGTTATGTCATTGTCGACCTATAGAAGGACGGCATTCACAGTCGTTCACACACCAAATGCGAAAATCTCTACCCGCGCATATTTAAATGCACAAAAAAAAAAACCAAAATTCAATGCCATGAAAGGCTATTTCAAAATTTAATAAATATAAAAAAAACTTAGAACTACCGCAAAAGAATTCAAAGACTTAAACTAAAATTCTGCACTTAAAGATACAAAAATTAACTAAAATTCAAATATGCAAAAAATATGTAAAAACTTAAAACTACTTACGGTTTTTTTTGGTCCCCCGTTGTCCTGGTACCAGCACGACGAAGAACGTTGACGGATGATGCCCAATACGGCCTCTGGGACGCGCACTATCAAATAAGGGCAGAATTCACAAAAAAAAATTTACCCTAGCCTTACTTAAAACGCGAATTAAAGGAAACTAATTAAAACTAAACTAAAACTATCACCCCTATTCTGATTTTCGTTCGAATTACCAAACCGACCGTTTTCGAATTTTCGCAGTTCTGTTTTCCGTATTGTTTGACGTTTTACGTATTTAAGGGTGTTCTACAAAACGAACGGATCTGCAAAAAGCCAAATATTTGACGTTTTCAATTCGTTCATCTTTTTGTTGGCGAAAACAGATTCGGTAGAACAAAAATGTAAGTGTTTATTGTATTTTTAATAAAAAATAAATGAATTCAACTTTTTTTCATAAAAAATAAATGAAACTTAGGGGAAAGCATACCACACAGCAACAATTCGCGATGTTAGTTGCATTTATGGAGAAGTATCCTGACTTAGGAAGAGGTTGGGTTAAGACAGACAATAGAGCCGAGCATGTAGATAGATTGTGGGAAGAGTTGACAAACGATTTAGATGCTTTAGGACTCCCAAAGAGAGATGTGACTGGATGGAAAAAAGTAAACATTTGGCCTCGAAATTGCATTATAATCACGTTGTTGTATGTATTTTACAGGTGTGGTCGGACTACAAAGCCTTTATTAAAAAGAAGCTGATTCAAAATAAAAAAGAAGTAGCTGCGACTGGTGGTGGCGAATGCAACCAATTATATCTGACGCCCTTAGAAGAAACTGTGGTGAGGATTACAGCAATGGAAAAAGCTGTCCATGGAATACATAACTCTAAGACATTTGGAGTCAAGGAGAAAAACAATTTTTCTGTGCCACTTAGATCTTCAATAAATGAAAATCAACAAACAAAACACCAACCTAAGAAACGAGGTGAAACACACCAGTCGTCCGTGTATGATTCTTATAACGCTGAAAACCAAGAGAATAATGAAACTGAAGAGATGTGCGATGACCCCGGGATAAGCCTCACTGCACCAATTAATGATCCGAGCACATCAAAAAGGAGCCGATACATTGCCTACACCGAAAACACTAGATCGCCTGAAAGAAGTTCCAGACAAAATGCAGCAAGCAATAAAAATTCTCCCATAGTTCAACCCGTCGATCACCACGAAACTTTTCTCGCGGGGCCATCTCAAAAGAACACTTTTTCTAAGACACATAGCTTGTTAGAAATACAAATTGAAATGAATCAACGTGTTAAGCGGATACGCTTATAGATAATGCGATGGTATATTTGTGTACATTAATACACATTATAAAATAGATCGTGGTGTCGACGGCTAATGGAGACGTGTAGAAAATGCTTAATAAGCATTGCGTGAAGTCAAATGGCTTTTGCTACACAAACTCAATCTCCATTCACCGAAGGAATTTATACTTTATATAAATAAGAGATATTACTCTGCCTTGCAAGACATTTAAAACCATCATCGATTGTAAACATCCTACGATGAACAATCCCATGCCCATGGTTAACCCATGATCGATTGTAAACATCCTGTGATAAACAATCCCATGGTTTCACGACGCGAACAATAATTGTGCTAACGTAAACAGTCCAGAGACTGATCATGTCGCATACGAGATATGATTAATACGTTGCCAATCTGTTGAATTCGCTATCTATTCTTCACCACCATACCCTTTCTTGTGTGTAAGTGTGCACTGAGTGACTGTGTGCACGGTGAGGATCCATTCGTGCTGAGAACTTTTGTCAATCCCCATTTAGCAGTCTAACGGAACGGTTGTTTTTATTAACGGAGCATAACAATTAACGGAACGGAGCATAACAAATTGGTGGCAGCGGTAGAATCGAAAAAGTTACAAAAGTATAAAGCGGTAGAATCGAAAAAGTTACAAAAGTATAAAGCGGTAGAATCGAAAAGTTACAAAAGTATAAAGCGGTAGAATCGAAAAGTTACAAAAGTATAAAGCAGTAGAATCGAAAAGTTACAAAAGTAAAAAGTGTTAAAATTGAAAAAAGTTATACAGTAAAAAGTGGTAAAATTGGAAAAAGTTTTACAACAGAAAGCGGTAGAAAAAAAATATATAAAAATAAAAAGTGATACAAAAAAAAAAAAAAGCGGTACAATAACAAATACAACAAAGAACCTCCAAAGGAAGAAGCGGTAGAAATATACAAGCGGTGCAACAAGCAGTGGACGTACCTAATGAATAAAATGATTCCAGTATTAGTACTGATCAGGTAAATTAGTGATAAGACTAGTTAAGACTTCCAGTGTAGTTAATTTAACTGTGGTGATTATACTAGTGAGGAGTGTACAGTGTAGGATTCAGGGAAGAAAAATTTTGGTTGTACCCATATAGATATTCAGAATGCCAAATAACATGGAAAACCAAAGATTAGATATCAATACGCTGGTGAAACTCGTCCCACAATTTCGAAGTGAGGCATCAGAGTTAGCGTCCTTTATTAACGCATGTGACGATGCGTTTCAATTGTCCAAAGAGGATCAAACAGATTTTTTTTTTAAATATATCAAGGACCAGATATCTGGCAATGCAAGGGTTATCCTTGAAAATAAAGTAATTGAGAATTGGCAAACTCTCAAGGAACAACTAAAAAGTCTCTACAAGGAGACAAATAGTACATTGGGACTCTATAGAGAGCTCATTAGTGCACAACAAGGAACTAACACCGTACGGCAGTTCCAACAATTTATGGAAACAATGTCTCGAAGGCTTGGTTCCGATGCAAAGGAAGTGTTAAAGACACCCAAAGATTTGCAAGTGATACATGAATATATAGAAAACAAGGTGATTCTAAATATATTCATAAATGGGTTAAACCCAGAAATATGCAGTTACGTTAATAACTGTAGACCAACAACCCTAGCAGAGGCAGGCAGACATGCTCAGCATGAAGAAGCACGTCTCCTTAATTTGAAGAAAACTCCTAAGAGTGATTATTCGAACAAAAATTTGTTCAAAATAAACACTAACCAGTACAAGTGTTTCAAATGTGGGAAAATAGGCCACAAGGCAAATGAGTGTTTCTCAAAAGAGAATCCTAATAGAAGGCCAAACGTAAAATGCAATTCGTGTGGAAAGATGGGCCATAATACAAAGGATTGTTTTTCGAAAAATCGGAATTTAAATTCCAAAAATAATCAAGCTCAAAATTTTCGCGATTAAGAAGCGCTAACAGTAAGGCAGCGTTTTCTTTAAATAGTGAAGAAAGCCCTTACATTTACATTAATTATAAGGACGGCGTGTATAAAATGTTGTTGGATACGGGTGCTTCGGTTAGCTTAATAAAAGCAAAGTGTATTTTTAAAAAAGAACTTAACGTTGAAAAAATAATAGAATTAGTTGGACTGGGAAGTAAAAGTAAAGAAACATTAGGAATTAGTGATATTCGTTTTTGTATATGGGAAAATTCTAGTTCCAAGAAAGTATTTCATAGATGGGGATTCCATGTTGTTTCTAACAACATGATCTATGAATAAGATGGTCTGATTGGTGCGGATTTCCTTAGGGAAATGAAATGCAGGATAGACTATGGTAGTAACACATTGTATGTAAAGGACAATTGTTATGAATTAAGATATGAAGGAGATGAAGCTAATGTAATGCCTAGAAGAGAGGTGTTTAGACTTGTTAAAATTGATAAAGAATTGATAGATGGTACTTCGGTGATAGTGAACAGATTCGTAAATGAAAGTATTATAGTGCCGAGTTGCATAAGTAATGTAAGAGACGGGAAATGTCTTGTAAGTATGTTGAATATATCAGATAAGATAGTTAAAAATGATATCGAAGTTGAAGTAACGCATCTGAGAGAATTTGAAATGATAAAGAATGATAAGAGTCATTATAAAGATAATAAAAATAGAATCAATGAAAGAAAGGTTAATCACGTCAGGGATAGAGGCAAACTGATTCAGGATTCATTAAGGTTGGATCATCTCAATAAAGGAGAAGATGATGAAATCAGAAAACTCATATCAAAGTATTATGATTTATTCCTTTTAGAAGGTGAATCACTAACTAATACGAATTCGATTGAGTGTAATTTAAGAACAGGGCAAGATGCGAAACCAGTTTATACTAAATCGTATAGGTACCCTAAGGTACATGATGAAGAAGTCAATAAAAATATTAAGGAATTAATGAAGGATGGTATAATAAAAAATTCTACATCGCCTTGGAACTCACCAGTATGGATAGTTCGGAAAAAAATAGATGCATCAGGGAAAAAGAAGTGGCGAATGGTTGTGGATTATAGGAAACTAAACGATCTGACAATTGCAGATAGCTATCCTATTCCGAATATTGCAGAAATTTTAGATAATTTGGGTCATGCTAAGTATTTTACAATACTCGATTTGAGAGCAGGATTTCACCAAATTAAAGTAAAGAAAGTAGATATGGAAAAAACTGCATTTTCGACTCCACACGGACATTTCGAATTTACGAGAATGCCATTCGGATTGAAAAATGCTCCTAGTATTTTTCAACGTATGATGGACATTGTCCTCACAGGATTAAAAGGCATAAAATGTTTTGTGTATATGGACGATATTGTAGTGTATGGCAAAGATTTAGTAGAACACAACATAAGGCTTGAGGAGGTTTTTGAACAGCTAAAAAAGGCAAATCTTAAACTGCAAGCAGATAAGAGCGAGTTTTTGAAAAAGGAAGTCAGTTATCTAGGCCATGTGATAGGAGAAGATGGCGTTAAACCAAACCCTGAGAAGGTAAGAGTTATAGAGAACCTTAAAGCTC
Organism: Portevinia maculata; assembly: GCA_949715645.1. NCBI lineage: Eukaryota > Metazoa > Arthropoda > Insecta > Diptera > Syrphidae > Portevinia > Portevinia maculata. The sequence goes on along the minus strand of OX454526.1, from coordinate 170,564,351 downwards.
CACAGAATGTGAAGGAAATTCAGACATTCCTAGGAATGATGAATTATTACAGGAAGTTTATAAAAAATTTCAGCCAAATAGCTGGTCCTATTAATAAGCTTCTGAGAAAGGGAGTTGAATTTAAATGGGGGAGGGATGAAGAGAAAGCTTTTATTGAATTAAAGCAGGCATTATCCAGTTTTACTGTACTTCAATACCCAGATTTCAAGAAACCATTTATTGTTACAACTGACGCTTCGAATGCAGGATTAGGTGCTGTGTTGTCACAGGAACACGAAAATAAGGATCTGCCAATACAATTCATAAGCAGAAGTATAAATACAGCCGAAAGAAACTATAGCACCACGGAGAAAGAGTGTTTAGCCATTGTTTGGGCGGTAAAGGTATTTAGACCATATTTATATGGGCAGCATTTTATAATTAGAACTGACCATAGACCATTGACATGGCTTTTTAATGTAAAAGATCCAGGATCACGATTGGTACGTTGGAGGTTAAAGTTAGAAGAGTATACATATGTCGTTGAATATAAAAAGGGTCTCGATAACGTGGTTGCAGACCACTTAAGCAGAAATATCTTAGTAACAACAAGAAAAGTCAGGAAAAAGAAAAAATGTTCGTGTGAATGCGAAGATAGAGTTAGTGAAAATATTGACAATTCTGTAGATATAGAAGGAAATGAAAATGGTAGTGGAGATTCTTTAGAAAATAATTTAAGCGAAGAAAGTCCAGAAGCATTAGTCCATACAAATTTGGAAAAGAACAACGAAATTGTTGAAACAAGTAACTTAATAGATATAACGGATAAGAAAAAACAATTGGATATTATTAAGGAATACCATGAAAGTTTGGTTGGGGGACATGCAGGACAGAGAGCGACTATTGCAAAGATTAGAGAAAAATATGATTGGGAAAATTTGAATCATATGGTAATAGAATTTATTAAGAGTTGTACGAATTGTCAGCTAGGAAAAATAGGCAGACATCCTACACGGATGCCAATGGTAATTGTGTCCAATGCTACGTACTGCTTGGAACAAGTAAATATGGATCTTACAGGACCATATCCAGTTTCAAAGAATGGAAATTTTTACTCGTTGAGTATGCAGGATAGCTTGTCAAAATTCATAAGGTTCGTTCCAATAAAAGACAAAAACGCAGAGACAATAGCAAAAGCGTTTGTAAATGATTGGATTACGTATCTTGGTATTCCAAAAATAATCCTAAGTGACAACGGAACCGAATTTTGCAATGAATTAATGAAGAATTTGGCAAGAATATTCAAGTTCAAGCACATAACAACTAGTGTTGCTCATCCACAATCCAATGGAGCAGTAGAGAGGATACATGGTAGACTCAAAGAATATTTGAACACAGTAAATTTCGAAAAGGACGATTGGGATGAAGCTCTCAAATTTGCAAGTTTTTGTTACAACTCAACAATACATTCAACAACAGGTTATAGCCCACACGAAGTATTATTCGGGCGGCAAGCAAATAGACCAAGCAATATTGATAAGTTGGACTTGGTAACAGTAGGAGAGTATGTTAAGAACATTTCAGATAAAATCAGTTCCATAGAAGGCAAGGTAAAAGAAAATTTATTAAAGTCAAAGTTAAAGTCCAAGGAAACGTATGATAAAAGCACCAAAGACGCACCATCATATAAAGTGGGAGACCAGGTGCTAGTCAAAAATTTAAGCGTAAATAGAAAGTTGGAAAAAACATTTATAGGACCATATGTTATTACTAAAGTAACCGACTCAAATGTGTTTTTAAGAACTAATAGGAAGACAAGAAAGGTTTCAAAAAACCTTGTTAAACCATACATTATATAGAATTAGGTTTGATAGTGATTTTAAAGGACTTAGGGATCTATTAGAACATTATAACAATAAAAATAAAATAAAAGTAACTATCTATACTGAACTTGGTTATTTTTCCTATGATTTTTGTAGCATCTTTCAAGTGAGGGGACTTGTTATTGAAAACCTCAACGGTAATGGAGGATTTTATTTTGATTGGATTGGGAAGACTAAAATTATCAATGGACACGTCACCATAATATCCAATGTAAATCTTACCATACACGAAGAACATATTTACTGGTTGACGCAAAAAGTTAACAATATCGAAAAGGAATGCGTCTCTAGCTTTCACCAGTGTGAAGAATTAATGATGATCGGAAAATCACATTATAGTAGATTGTTAAAGAAAATGGATACAATTTATAATTTATTAGGTATTAACAGTTCTCGAACAAAAGAAATGAAAAGTAGGTACAAGAGAGGATTAATTAACATAGCAGGTACAGGTCTTAAAACATTGTTTGGAACAATGGATGACAATGATGCAAGGTATTATGATGAGGCAATAAAGTCCTTTAATAAAAACGAAGAAATAATAAAACAAGGATTAGAAGAAGAAATTAATATAATAAAGAAGTTGAACGATCAAAATAAGAATTTGCAAAGTAATATTGAAACAATAAATAAGAAATCTTCTGAGTTTATGGAAGCACTGAATACTCTAATTTTTGATAACAATGAAGCAAAAAGGAAGGAAATGATTTTTGAATACCTGCAAGACATGCAACTAAAAATAATTTCAGCAAGTTTAGAGTTAGAATCTGAACTTGATATCACAATAGATGCCATTTTGTTTCTTCAATTGAGCACTGTACACCCTTCAATTATAACTCCAGAAAAAATTATAGAAATCTTAATGCTAAGTAAAAATGAACAAAATTTGATTTACACTCCAAGCATAAGTATGTATAATAAAATAATAAAACATGCAAAAGTAAAATGTTTTGAGAAAAATAAAAATATTGTAGTAATTGTGGCTGTACCCTTTCTTGAAGCAAATTCATATGATGCATACAAAGTAATTGCAATACCAATATTTGAAGACCACAAACAAGTAATGTTCGAAAAAAGATATAATTACTTTTTCATATCTAATGATAAAGAATATTTTGGATATAAGGATGATTTAAATGATATCACAATGTATGAAGATTCATATTTAATAACGCACAGTCTAGTTCTTGAGTCAACTATGTCTATGGAAGATTGTATTTTGAATAATTTTATGAAAAGAAGTAAGAAAATATGTAATATTCGAATAATCCCTCACAATATTGAATCATATATAAAGTTGATAGAAAATAAGTACTTATTTTTTGTGTCAGACAATACGCAATTTAATAACAATTGTAGTCACCATATTACTCGAGGAATAATTAAAGGAGTGGGATTATTAACTCTTGAAAATAACTGTTGCTTTAGTACTGTAGATTTTAAGATTGTAGTTTCAGAAAAAGGTAATGAAACTTACCTCAATAATGTATATCATAACTATTCTGATGATTGTTGTTTTAACATAAGAATTAAAGATGTAGAACCCATTGAATTTGTAAAAAATATTAAGACCAATAGTATAAAAGAAATTGAAGATCTAAGTATTGAAATCAATAATCAAAAATCGAATTTGTCAAAATTCTTGAATGTTAAACTTAGACCAGCAGAGTTTGGATATGGATTCATGAGTTTGTTAGTCTTAATTGGAATGGGTTTACTCACCATTAAATGTATTAAAGGTAACAATACCTTAACATTGTTTAATAAATGTTTTAATAAAAAGGAACGCAGACCTGTAGTACAGCATACCGTTACCTACAAAAATAATGTTGAACCTGGAAAACAGGAAAATATTTATCCTAGAAGTTTAAGATACAATTACGATTTATAAAAGGAATCATTAAAAAACACATTATAATTTTATTTCATATTATATTCTTGTATTGTATTATACTTTAATTTTACATTATATTCTTAGTTTTAGAAGTACGTAAATAAATAAATTAGAGGTGTGACATGGGTTTTTGGTATTCGGATGGTCCTTGTGCTCACGGTTCATTCTGGTGTACATGGTCAACCTGAAAGTAATTTTATTTAATTACTTTTCTTAAGGGGGGAGGTGTTAAGCGGATACGCTTATAGATAATGCGATGGTATATTTGTGTACATTAATACACATTATAAAATAGATCGTGGTGTCGACGGCTAATGGAGACGTGTAGAAAATGCTTAATAAGCATTGCGTGAAGTCAAATGGCTTTTGCTACACAAACTCAATCTCCATTCACCGAAGGAATTTATACTTTATATAAATAAGAGATATTACTCTGCCTTGCAAGACATTTAAAACCATCATCGATTGTAAACATCCTACGATGAACAATCCCATGCCCATGGTTAACCCATGATCGATTGTAAACATCCTGTGATAAACAATCCCATGGTTTCACGACGCCAACAATAATTGTGCTAACGTAAACAGTCCAGAGACTGATCATGTCGCATACGAGATATGATTAATACGTTGCCAATCTGTTGAATTCGCTATCTATTCTTCACCACCATACCCTTTCTTGTGTGTAAGTGTGCACTGAGTGACTGTGTGCACGGTGAGGATCCATTCGTGCTGAGAACTTTTGTCAATCCCCATTTAGCAGTCTAACGGAACGGTTGTTTTTATTAACGGAGCATAACAATTAACGGAACGGAGCATAACAAACGATTTCACAATGAAAAAATTAAGAAGTTTGACGAATTTATTAAAATTAATAAGGATTTGAATTCATCCTTGAAACGAAATTACCATGCAATTGAAAAGCTTTGTGATATCCAAAAAAATAAAAATTATATTTTGAAAAAAAATTTCGAAAACGAAGCTGCACATCGTTTAAAAAAAGAGCAACTCTTAAGCAAAAATGTTGATCAAAATGCAGCGCATCAAAAAATCAAGCACGAGCTTATATTGAAGAAAATTGCATTAAAACAAAAAATGCTCTTGTTGGAAGAGCAAAGATCTCAGAAAATTTTCAAATGCGCCTAAGATCTTTTACATGCAAATATTCTGCGTTCCTATTTTTCATACTTTTAAATGAATTATTTTTTATTGACCTTAATTCGTTTTAGTATCTAGTCCTCAGGCTTAGTTTAAAGTAGGTACTATTAACAACATGAAGTGATATTTTTTTTATGTTTATTTATGTTTTCGCTTTAATAAAAGTTACTACCGAAAGCTATTTTTTAATTCATTTCTTATAGAAAGAGCTTGGTTTTGCAATGCAGTGGCTGGAATAATGGCCTCATTGTCATCTTCGCTTTCAGCTTCATTTGAGAAAGCATAGTCTTCATTATGCGGTACTTTATAGTATATGCATATGTTGTGTAAGGCACAGCAAACATTCACTATTGAGGAAGCCTTCCCAGGATCATAGTGCAGTGTTCTATCCTGTAAAGTGCACCGGAATCGGTTTTTAAGAACACCAATAGTTCGCTCGACAACATTTCTGCACTTTATATGTTTGGTGTTATATCGCCTTTCGGCACTCCCAGGAATCGTATTTCTGTATGGTGTCATTAGGAAAGGTTCTAACCCGTAGCCCGAATCTCCTAATAACCAAGAATTCCTCATTCCATTGTTGTATTTTCTTTCCAAATATAATTTAACGCTGGTAACATTCCACACAGCAGAATCGTGACAGGAACCTGGATGCGTTGAATCTACTGCCATGATACGCAATTTGTCATCACAAACCTTAAGGTGAAAAATGTATTGTATATTTAACAGCTAACGAAATGTATATCAGAGTTTTAATAACTTACAATCATCACGTTTAGACTAAAATATTGCTTTCGACAATAAAAAAGATGCTTATCTGTAATAGGTTGTACAATTTTCACATGCGTACCATCTACGCATCCAATTACCCCAGGAAATCCAGTCTTGTCAAAAAAATGTCGTTTGGTACTTTGAATGTTGTTTTCGGACTTTTCAATTAGTATCCATTTAGGACACAAATGCTCTTCTGCTAAGTTGACAAACTCCTTCAAAACCTTACTAAAAGTTGACCTTCCCATAGCAACGTGGAAGTCATTTCCAATTCCTCTTTGATATCCACCTTCAGCGAAAAACCTTAGGCAGGCGGATAACTTTGCCATTGGGGTAAGGGATCCACCAGAGTTCCAACGACTTTGCAATTCATCTAATATGTATTTAAATGATTCCTTGTTCAATCTGAACGCCTGAATGAATCTTTTACGAGTAAAAATAAAGTTTGAATAAGAGTTGCTTACTATAAGTCATCGAACTAAATTCTTACAAATTGTTTTCCATATGTAAGGGGTTCGAATGGTCCCTTAGCATTCTACGATACTTTCGCGTTGCAAGGAGAGCATTTTGCCTTTCTATAATTTCTTCATCCAGTAAAATCCAAACTGGTATATCCATCTTCTAAATGATGTGAAATGCTCTAACTTGATTTAAGAAAATGGATTTATTTACCGATTTAAAAAAACACATGCAACAGCAATCAAACTTTAGCTTCAATTTGTTTTTTTCTATTACAAAACAATCACTTAAGTTCTCCAAAATATCAAAGAAATTATAATTTTAAAATTAAAACTTGTTTGACAGCTTCACAGCTGATTTCGAAAACGTTTTGTTGATTTTAAGTTGCCTACACTGCAAATTCAATCCGGCTGGAAATCAGAACAACCTTTTTCAATTCGCATGGATTTAATTTTCGTTTCCGTTTTTCAATTCGGTCGGAAATCGGAACAGCCGTGTATGATTTAAAAAAAAACAATTCAATAAAGAAGCAAAAAACCCAATTCAAAAAAAATAAGGCTTCAAAAAAAAAAAATTAAAATTCAAAATTAAACCTAAATTCAGCCAGGGAGTTCAGACTATACGCCACGGCGTTTTAGAGGGGTGGGAAACACTTCTTGGGGCAAGTGGATGTTGTTGCCACAAACGGGGGCGGAGCACTTCGGCGCACTGAACTCTATGTTTATTGTTGGTATATGTTTTGCTTGTGTTCAGTCACTGTTTAATGTTTTTCACTTATGTATTTTTATTGGTGTTTTATTGTAAGTTGTCTTTGTTCACTGTTTTGATTATTGTCGTTGTTGTTTTGTATTTGGTTGCGGCTCTGTGGCCGTACAATCCAAAAACCTTTGAAGCTGTTTCGCAGGTTTTCCAACAGAGAATCTGTCCCAGCACGGCACAAAAAAACTCCCAAAGTTAAATAGGGGGCAGAGGTCCGAGCACCAGCCCAAAAGTGGTGGCCCAAATAAGACCCAAACCTTGAAAAATATACTCTTAGTAAGCTTTTCATATTAATGTCGAAATTCCACCTACCTCTGCAGCGACTTTTCCGGTATGAAATGAACTTCCGCCCTTCAAACAGACCAGATAAGAGTTCGGCTTTATATCTACCATGAGAATTCCCGTGAATAAAATTATTTTCTATTTACCTTTTAAAATTTAACTCACCCAAGATTTATTGCTCGCAGTGTATTATTGTAAGCACAACAAAACTTGCACAAAAAAAAACCCAATCAACTTCGAGGGCATCGACCGCTTAGAAATAATAAAAGTCTGCAGCTGTGTTGTTGACCGCGAAAGTCTCTATGTATGTACATAGTATTTTATTCTTGTTATCCCTCTCTTTGTTTTCTGAGTCACTTGTCCGTCTATTTCTGTTCTTTCTTTCTTTGTCCTCTGTCTATACCCTATTCCTTCCTTTTTCCTTCTATCAATCCCTTTCTAATTTCCCTTTCTATTCAGCTAATCCTGGAAGGAGAAAGAAATAGTTCACCTTCCAGTCGTCAAGATTCGTTGTTTCGTTTTGTGTGGTCAACAAAATAAATACTCCTAGTTATAAAATACATAATCTAATCCTAATCACTAAAAAAAATATAATAATATAAAATAAAAACGTATACCTACACGATCAGCCATTACACAACACAAAACCGGGAATGGGTTGGAATCGGGCCATCAGTTTCCAATTAGGGAAATTTTAAAGGAAAACATTTTAATATGAAAGGAAAGAAAGAGATTGGAAGAAAGGAGAAAGCGCCGACAAACTTGTAACAAAAAAAAAACAAAAACTGTCAAAACATCGTGGTTGTCGCCTTGTCGGACGATTGGAGAGGATTGTAAGTACATTTATATCGTTTATTGTTAGTTTTATTAATGATGGTAGAATTAATATTATGATTATTTGTAGGGAAAGGATCTAGGAATTGAACAATGCAAGTTTCATCTACGCTTAACTGAGGTTTGGCTGCCGGAATACATATTGTACGCTTCGTGTCTCGGGGGAAATTATTTGTTTACATTCTTTTTTATTTAATTTGTCTGTTTTTTTTTTTTTTTTTTTATAATTCGCTTACGCTAAAGGGGCTTTGTTGTTTCTGTATATGTACAGTACCCTTATAGTGTTAAACACAGCGCATGCATTTTTTGTTGAACAGTAAGCTGCAACATAGCAATGTAGTATTGTATTGCATGCTACTTACTATTCGAAAGAATAGGAGGATAGGAAAGAAGTTTTTGGTGCTTAGTATTTTTTTATCTCCACGGGTGGCGCCTAAATTGCTTAGGGAGATCTCTATTTATGTAAATTCAAATAAAAATCATGGCCCTGGCCGGGATTCGAACGCACGACCTGCCAATCAATTAGTGAATACACTACCATCGCACCAATGCCACGCGCATTTTTTCTTTGCAGGTGCTGAAGTGTATGAGGATTCACTCTATTCATTACTTTTACCTCAATGTCACAGTCCAAATACCCCAACTCAATTGAAGTGTTACCTATATTGTATGTATCTATATCCTCCCTCAAAACTCAAAGGAAAAGAGAAAGAGACGCTTTTGGATACATGTGTGTACCCTTTTTTAAACGAGTTTAACTGCTACTGCAGGAAATAATATGAATGTGTGAAGTCGTGAGTAATTTTCCGTGTGCTTGTATTATTGACATGACATTTTATTTTGTGCTCTTCGATGTGAGTTTGTAACACATTTGAGAGGTGGTACAAAAATTATTTTTGAGGTGTTGGGACATTTAGATCTTTTGTATGGGACATTTGTACCACCTCATGTATGAGTTACCCAACACTACAGTGCACTGCTCCGTAACAGTATTTATGGTTCTTTGTGGTGTTGTTACTATTGTCACATTCGGGTCACGTAGTTCGACTGGACTGTCGGAACTAGGTGTTTGGGGTAAGTCTGGTAGATTTTGAAAATCAGATTCTTGAGAGTTGGTGGTGTTCTCATTAGTTACGGGGTGTTCTCCGGGTAGGTTATTGCAGGACAAAGCTCCCCGGTCGTTGGGTTGCCCTGTGGGTCATTTCCCGAGCAATTGCTACATTGAGGAGTTGTTGTATCCTCTTTGCCGCACTTGTAACAAAACAAAAAATGAGTGTCCTCTTCGCTTGCAGTTCCAGCAAATGTATGAGCTCATGTTGGGTCTTTTAGGTGGAAATCTCATTGCTTCCAGATCATGAGTTTCGGTTTCGATATCTCGGTCGATCTCATGGACTTGTCGTCGGACCTGAGATGCTCTGAATTGTCTTGGATGTGTTCCGTCGCTCTGGTTTACATACCTTTCGATAGTTCTACACGTGTGGACCATCTCTGGCGAATTGTACGCCTTGTATGTAATCAGTAATTCGCCTATCCGTTGTTTCACGTTCTGTCGGACTAAGTCTATGATTTCCCTAGTTGTTTTGGGATTTCGAAGTCGAGTGTTCATCTGAGCAATGGCATTATAAAAGTCATCGAAACTTTCATTGTAACCTTGTCTTCGGTCGAACATTCGCCGAGAATGCTCCGAATCGGTCTCCAAAGTCCGATATTGTTCTATCAGTGCCATATGGAGTGTGTGCCAATTCGCTTCCGGGTTAGCTTTGAGAACCCAGTACTACCCAGTACTAGTATTCTACAGGTCCTGTGACAAACAGATGGAAGTGTAAAAAGATTTCCTCACACGAACTATCGTAACACTCCTTCAGACGACCCAGGCGAAATAGAAATTCGTCGATGGTTGTCTTCTGGTTGTCGAATTGCAGTCCCCATTTTCGAAACTCGACAGTCCTCTGTGAGAAACGTGTCGGAATGCTTCTACTCTGTGGAGAGTCTACATTCAGATTCATAGCGTTAAGCTGTATAAGGAAATTGCGAGTGTGTTCGCTGAAGCTTGTCGGAATCTGTCCTTGACCGTTTGGTATTTTTAGCTCGTCTTCTACTGGTTGCTTTTCATACCTTTCTCTTTCATTTGCATGTACTCTATGTACATCGCTTCTTTCCGTCTCTCTACCAGGTGTCGTTAACCAGCGAGCGGGCAGCTATGCTGAAGTACAATGGACAAATAGGTCTAAGTGCTTGTCATCTACTGATGACCCCACTGCACATACAATACAATACTACAATACGAGGTGTCGTTGCGTGGAGCGTCGCTCTTACTGTCTCTGCGACCTGCTCTCGCATTAACTCTCTCTCTCTGTTCAGTTCTTCACGCAAGGATTGCCTTTCCGCTGATCTACCCACTTGTACGGATGCCGCTACAACTTAATTGATGTACTGAGTCAATTTACGGTCTGCAAATGCAGTGTGACTTGTACTAGGCTCGTGCAAAGTATGGGTTGCAATATCGGCGGGAATTCGGGTTGCCGATTTGGTGGCGCTGCTGCGAACAGCTGGGTGTAGTTGCGTTAGCGTAACTGAATTCTGACTTTCATTGTGGTGATCGTTCTCGCGAGATTGTGGGTTCTGAGTACCGGCTGTCAAGTCTTCGGTACTGCTCAGAATCTGTCTTCGCGTTGAACGCCTCACCTAGGGTGGTTGCGGTTGAATGCTCTTACTAGGATATTTCGGAGGCATCGCTAACCTTAGCTTAAATCTAACTTAGGTTGCTAAATAAAGGAGTTGGTTTGCTGAAGTGCTGCCAGCTAAATATCTTTGAAAAAAAAATTCTGTCTTTCTCTTTTGACTTTCTCTTTCAACTTTCTCTTTCAGCTTTCAACTATCTCTTTCAAAAAATGTTATGTAAATAAATGAAATAAAAGTAAATATAGTAAATATAATAATAATAATAAATGAATGAATGAATGCTTCTCCTATCGTAATACAGCTGACCCAGCGTTGATTTCTTTGAATCGATGTCTGGCGGATATCATAGATAGGTGCAATTCGGACAACCTCTCCTTGAAAGCGTGGGAAATCTATCCTATGCGGGTCTTTCTCTAGGAAAATCTCTACCGATGATTCAATATCTCAAATACTGCTGACGAACAATGGTTTCTCTGAAACGCTAGTCCCGCATATTTGACGATCCGAATCATCACGCTATGCGCCTTGCATAGTCAATCCGTTAGGTATTATAAGGATATGAAAATCTTTTGTGACTCGTTCTCAAGTACAGCTGACGAACAATGGTTTCCTATGAACCAAAAGTTCCGGATACTTGATGAATGTCTGTCACTAAGTATACGTTTGTGTGTTAACTTGCTTCATGTCTGCCAATTACAAGATTAGTGTGGAGTTGTGGTTGATTCAAAGTTAAAGTGGGTTCTTGCACCTATTCATGAACGTTCGTTACTTTTTTTTCATGCCTATGTTGTTTTTGCTTTCACTTTGCAGTATCTCTTCAATCCATATATATATCATAACTTCCCTATGTTCTCTGCGGTTGATCACATGCACACACAAACTCAATTATGGGTAATCTATGATGGCGGTCGATTCCCTTGAGTGTGGCCCTCCCCATAGCCATCGACACTCTTGAGCGTCGAGAATCCATGGTCATTACGCCACTCGGTAAATTTGTAATGACCCCTACTCTGAATTCGTGAACTACTATTAGCTCACGCTGATCTCGTTACGTCATGATTTACCTGTCTCGTTCCTTTACATGCACTTAATACCTTTGCTGAAAGTCAATAATATTCAAAAAGGGCCAAAGAGGATATGGTGTTAGAAAATATTTATTCATTATATATACTCTATCTTACTACTATTCGTAACCTAATCTAAACATGAATGTAAACGGTTAAATATTCAATGAAATATTTATGTCATTTCTTAAAACTATTTGCATAAATGTACCAAAACATCTACCAATTACTCTTTCGATTATTTATCTTATTGGATTCACACTTAGTGGGTTTCAATCTAAATTACTCGTGGAAGATATTCTCACCACTTTGAGATTGTGAATTTTTGGTGTTACTATTAATTCTTATATGACTTGATGCACCTAGATGACGCTACAGAGTGTGCGACTTCTCGGTTCGAGGACTCACTATACGAGTCGAGCACCTATTATTTTCATACCACTATTGCCGTCCAGATGGCGTGACGTTTTTATATGTACCTATTCGTGTATGAAGTACACTCACTTTTCTTCTCACAACACAGATTAATATGTATATCAATATATATATATGTACACTCAAATGGTTTCTAGATTCGTTCTTTCAATAGGTTAGTGGAAAAGATTTCTCATTTACTCACCGGAGGAATTTAATATTGACATCCGTTTTCGATGGATCTCTTGGCCTTCCAAGTTTGGTGTGCACAGCAAGTTGGAGACTTTAATCAATCACTAATATTTTGGCATATGCTAGAATTTATTGGCTTAGGATTACCTTAAGTTACACAACTTAAGCTTATACCTATCTATGGTCACGATTTTCCTGATTGTTGGGTACCTCTTCGTTTATGTACGCAAGTAGGCACAGCTGGATTGATGTTCGAGGTTCTAGCTGGATTAGAGATGTCTTTGCTGCTCCTGTCTACGATGTAACTTTTTATCACCGACTTCGGTGCCTGCGTGTATTCTGTTTCACGTGTTGTCCGCGGCACTGTTGAATTTGTATGTCGTAATTATTAAATCCTGACGAGGTCTGGCTCACTACGCAATTGATGAATTTAAATGGTGTATGTATGCCGCTTTCGAATATGCCGATATATGGCACGATGTATATCTGTCGGTGGTTTCTCTTTGGAGAATTTATTTTTTTTCACTGTGACCTCTCGATGATAAATACGTTGTTATTACATAAAAAAGGAATTTTCTCTTCTTCTTTCTCGTAGTTATGATGCATAATCTCGAACGGAGATTATTCTTATATGCGGCTTTTTCCTTTTTATGCTCAAGTATTTGTTGGTAATTTTGGACTATGTACTTAAGTGAACTAATTGTATGGTTCAGTCCAAATTGCCTAAAAATTCCTTTAAAAGTTAAAACAAAATGATAGCATCTACATTTGCATTTTCGCAAAGTGTATGTAATGTAAATCCATACCCGCAGTCGCGCCACAAAATTTATAAATGATGTAGAGAGCGTGACCAGACAATAGACAATACTTTTTCTCACTTTGTCACACTCACCTCATTGCCTCAGTTCTGCTATCGCACTACAAATGAGGCAATGAGTTATTCCTTACTTTTACCTCAAAAGTCCCATGTCACAAACAAATGAGGCAATGAGTTATTCCTTACTTTTACCTCAAAAGTCCCATGTCCCATACAAATGAGGCAATGAGAATGAGCTATGAGGATTCACTCTATTCATTACTTTTACCTCAATGTCACAGTCCAAATACCCCAACTCAATTGAAGTGTTACCTATATTGTATGTATCTATAACCTCCCTCAAAACTCAAATGAAAGGAAAAGAGAAAGAGACGCTTTTGGATATATGTGTGTACCCTTTTTTAAACGAGTTTAACTGCTACTGCAGGAAATAATGTGAATGTGTGAAGTCGTGAGTAATTTTCCGTGTGCTTGTATTATTGACATGACATTTTATTTTGTGCTCTTCGATGTGAGTTTGTAACACATTTGAGAGGTGGTACAAAAATTATTTTTGAGGTGTTGGGACATTTAGATCTTTTGTATGGGACATTTGTACCACCTCATGTATGAGTTACCCAACACTACAGTGCACTGCTCCGTAACAGTATTTATGGTTCTTTGTGGTGTTGTTACTATTGTCACATTCGGGTCACGTAGTTCGACTGGACTGTCGGAACTAGGTGTTTGGGGTAAGTCTGGTAGATTTTGGAAATCAGATTCTTGAGAGTTGGTGGTGTTCTCATTAGTTACGGGGTGTTCTCCGGGTAGGTTATTGCAGGACAAAGCTCCCCGGTCGTTGGGTTGCCCTGTGGGTCGTTTCCCGAGCAATTGCTACATTGAGGAGTTGTTGTATCCTCTTTGCCGCACTTGTAACAAAACAAGTTGCGTTGCGAGCTTGGACATTCGAAGAATGAGTGTCCTCTTCGCTTGCAGTTCCAGCAAATGTATGAGCTCGTGTTGGGTCTTTTAGGTGGAAATCTCATTGCTTCCAGATCATGAGTTTCGGTTTCGATATCTCGGTCGATCTCATGGACTTGTCTTCGGACCTGAGATGCTCTGAATTGTCTTGGATGTGTTCCGTCGCTCTGGTTTACATACCTTTCGATAGTTCTACACGTGTGGACCATCTCTGGCAAATTGTACGCCTTGTATGTAATCAGTAATTCGCCTATCCGTCGTTTCACGTTCTGTCGGACTAAGTCTATGATTTCCCTAGTTGTTTTGGGATTTCGAAGTCGAGTGTTCATCTGAGCAATGGCATTATAAAAGTCATCGAAACTTTCATTGTAACCTTGTCTTCGGTCGAACATTCACCGAGAATGCTCCGAATCGGTCTCCAAAGTCCGATATTGTTCTATCAGTGCCATATGGAGTGTGTGCCAATTCGCTTCTGGGTTAGCTTTGAGAACCCAGTACTACCCAGTACTAGTATTCTACAGGTCCTGTGACAAACCGATGGAAGTGTAAAAAGATTTCCTCCCACGAACTATCGTAACACTCCTTCAGACGACCCAGGCGAAATAGAAATTCGTCGATGGTTGTCTTCTGGTTGTCGAATTGCAGTCCCCATTTTCGAAACTCGACAGTCCTCTATGAGAAACGTGTCGGAATGCTTCTACTCTGTGGAGAGTCTACATTCAGATTCATAGCGTTAAGCTGTATAAGGAAATTGCGAGTGTGTTCGCTGAAGCTTGTCGGAATCTGTCCTTGACCGTTTGGTATTTTTAGCTCGTCTTCTACTGGTTGCTTTTCATACCTTTCTCTTTCATTTGCATGTACTCTATGTACATCGCTTCTTTCCGTCTCTCTACCAGGTGTCGTTAACCAGCGAGCGGGCAGCTATGCTGAAGTACAATGGACAAATAGGTCTAAGTGCTTGTCATCTACTGATGACCCCACTGCACATACAATACAATACTACAATACGAGGTGTCGTTGCGTGGAGCGTCGCTCTTACTGTCTCTGCGACCTGCTCTCGCATTAACTCTCTCTCTCTGTTCAGTTCTTCACGCAAGGATTGCCTTTCCGCTGATCTACCCACTTGTACGGATGCCGCTACAACTTCATTGATGTACTGAGTCAATTTACGGTCTGAAAATGCAGTGTGACTTGTACTAGGCTCGTGCAAAGTATGGGTTGCAATATCGGCGGGAATTCGGGTTGCCGATTTGGTGGCGCTGCTGCGAACAGCTGGGTGTAGTTGCGTTAGCGTAACTGAATTCTGACTTTCATTGTGGTGATCGTTCTCGCGAGATTGTGTGTTCTGAGTACCGGCTGTCAAGTCTTCGGTACTGCTCAGAATCTGTCTTCGCGTTGAACGCCTCACCTGGGGTGGTTGCGGTTGAATGCTCTTACTAGGATATTTCGGAGGCATCGCTAACCTTAGCTTAAATCTAACTTAGGTTGCTAAATAAAGGAGTTGGTTTGCTGGAGTGCTGCCAGCTAAATATCTTTGAAAAAAAATTTCTGTCTTTCTCTTTTGACTTTCTCTTTCAACTTTCTCTTTCAGCTTTCAACTATCTCTTTCAAAAAATGTTATGTAAATAAATGAAATAAAAGTAAATATAGTAAATATAATAATAATAATAAATGAATGAATGAATGCTTCTCCTATCGTAATACAGCTGACCCAGCGTTGATTTCTTTGAATCGATGTCTGGCGGATATCATAGATAGGTGCAATTCTGACAACTTCTCCTTGAAAGCGTGGGAAATCTATCCTATGCGGGTCTTTCTCTAGGAAAATCTCTACCGATGATTCAATATCTCAAATACTGCTGGCGAACAATGGTTTCTCTGAACCGCTAGTCCCGCGTATTTGACGATCCGAATCATCACGCTATGCGCCTTGCATAGTCAAATCCGTTAGGTATTATAAGGATATGAAAATCTTTTGTGACTCGTTCTCAAGTACAGCTGACGAACAATGGTTTCCTATGAACCAAAAGTTCCGGATACTTTATGAATGTCTGTCACTAAGTATACGTTTGTGTGTTAACTTGCTTCATGTCTGCCAATTACAAGATTAGTGTGGAGTTGTGGTTGATTCAAAGTTAAAGTGGGTTCTTGCACCTATTCATGAGCATTCGTTACTTTTTTTTCATGCCTATGTTGTTTTTGCTTTCACTTTGCAGTATCTCTTCAATCCATATACAGTGACCGAAATAAGTATAAAGACACACTCAACTTCAATGCTCGGTTGGATTTAAGTACAAAAATAATAGAAATTATAAGTTTATTTTATCGTAGATAGTAAGTTTATTTTATTCAGTAAATAATGATGGGATCAGAATCTACCCGAGGTAGGCATGCCGGTCGTAAGAGGCGACCAAAATCCACCCTCAGTATACCGAGTGCATAGAGTATACAAAAAATGCAATGATTAAAACAAAAAGATATAATACCCCAGGTGGCAGCCCAGTTCTACTGGAAAATCCACACTCTTCGGAGGCAGGCTCTACGGATTCTGGGGAGAGCCATTTATTGCAATCATCCGACCCTTTTAAAAATAGTAAAAGGGTAACTAGATCACCACCAACGGGATCTGTGCCAGAAGCAAAAACTAATCGAAGTCCTACGACGCCAAAAGATTTTGGACGGCTTTCGAGGGACTCAACGAAATGCAAAAGCTTCGAGGACGAAAACAAGGAACTCCGCACTAAGCTTAACCAAATTGAACAGCTTTACCAAGAGCTAAAAAAAGAGCTAGATCAGCTGAAAGCTGAGAACAAAGCACTTGTTGAATCTCAACCTAAAAAACAGCCAGAAGCCAAATCATACCGCTCAGCTAGCCGCGATTATCATACAGACGAAGAAGAGCTAGGGCGCGAAACGGATTGGATCACTAAGAGGAGACCGAACAAAAAACGGAAAGCCGGCTCCTCACCAGAAGTCGTTGTGCTAAAAGATAGACAACCCAAAAAGGCAAATGCCAACGAAATAGAAACGCTAAGGAAAAAACCTCAAAATAAGGTATACCTTCCACCTCCAATTAACGTTGTCGGAGTTTCAGACTACAGCAAGCTAAGTAGCCTTCTTAAGGAAATAGCAAAGTCCACATTCAAAGTAACATCTCTGAATAATAATGTGTGGAAAATAAATGTAAGCGATCCTGAGAGCTATCGCGCAGTTTCTCAAAAACTGAATACTGAGAAGGTACAATGGTACACTTATGAAAACAAGTCTGAAAGGCCACACCGAGTTGTAGCCAGAGGGCTCCACTCTTCGTGCCGCAAAGAAGATGTTTTGCAAGATCTTAAAACTAAAGGTTTCAAAATTATCGACGCGGTTAATATACTTAAAAAAGAAAAGCAAAAAACGGAACAAGACGAGGAAATTGTTGTCAAACGCGGACTTCCGCTATTCATGCTTAGTTTCGAAAAGTCTGAAAACATGGAAAAAATATACAACATTAAAACTATCCTAAACATAGTGGTTAAAATTGAACCGATGCGCCAAAGAACTCGTCAGATTCCTCAGTGTAAGCGTTGCCAAGGCTACAATCACACGCACACGTATTGCCAAAAAGAGCCGCGTTGCGTAAAATGTGCCGGTAAACATTTATCGAAGGAATGCGCTCTAAGTAGACAAGACCTACCAACATGCATAAATTGCAATGGAAAACATCCGGCAAATTATCGCGGATGCGAAGTGGCTAAGGAACTTCAAAATAGGCGCGACAAAATAAAGAAAACTACGCTACCAATCGCAAATAAAACCAATAACAAACCTGAAAGGGGCAACAATAAAACCAATGAAGGACGAAAAAAGGCTAAAGAAATGGTCAAAACACAACACCCAAGAGAAGGAAAATTGTTTAGAAAAAAGTCACCGAAAGCTGTTCCACAAACATACGCTGAAGCTGCGTTGCAAGGACGCGAACAAACAAATAAAACATCTGATCCAGTCTCCCAAGTTTTCTCTGCAATTCTTGCCAGGCTAGAAGAACAGAGCCAAATTAATAAACGTATGTTTGAAAAACTCGACAAGCTCGAAAATCAATTTCGAAGTACACGTGCAATAATATAAATATGACGGATTTAGTTAAATTAGTGACATGGAATGCGAACGGCCTTCTGCATAAGATGGACGAGCTCGAGATATTCATTCTTAAATATGAAATTGATATTTGTTTGATTTCGGAAACTCATCTGACGAAAGAAACCAGCACAAACATTCGAGGATACATTGCCTATCACGCATATCACCCTTCGGAAAGGGCGAGAGGCGGGGCATCCTTGTTGATCAAAAATACCATTGAACACTCAGTCAGTGGAACAATCGAGCTTGACAAACTGCAATTATGCACGGTGAGCGTAAAAATTAAACACATAAAATATGATTTTGCAGCTATCTATTGCCCCCCACGTGCAACGATGGAAAGAAGCGATTTTATAAGTATCTTTGACTCACTTGGACGAAATTTCGTCATCGGAGGTGACTTTAACGCAAAACATACCTTCTGGGGATCGAGATGCATTTCAGTAAAAGGTAGAGTTCTTTACGAAGCCGGTATGGAATTGGGGGTAGACTTTCATTCCTCAGGTAAACCGACGTACTGGCCCTCGGATACGGCAAAAACACCAGACCTCATCGATTTCTTCATCACGAAAGGTTTGTCGAGAAACTCTATTGTAGTTGAGGAATGCTTCGATCTTTCTTCTGATCATTCACCGGTCATTTTGACAATTAACGGCTGTCTACGAAAAAAAGAAGGTCCGCCCAGACTAACTAACATGAAAACAAACTGGGAATCCTTTAAAAAATACTGTGAAAGTAAAATCGATCTCAAAGTGTCTCTTCGAACACCCCACGAACTTGAAGACGAAGTCGATCAATTTATTAACGTCATACAATGCTCAGCCTGGAAAAATACTCCCCATAAACGGAAAATAACCACAAATTGCGAAATAACATATCCCTTGGAAATCACGCAATTGTTAAAGAAGAAAAGGGGAGCGCGCAAAAGATGGCAACAATCTCGCGCTCCACAGGATAAAACCACTCTTAACTACCTTTGTAGTAAACTTAAGAGAGAAATTCGAGACTTTAAAAATCGTCAAATTTCTACATATCTTGGAAGCCTAACTGCGGATAAAAGTACAAATTACTCGCTCTGGAAAGCCATGAAAGGCATTAAAAATCCAAAAACGCAAGCGCAACCCATCAGGAAAATCAATGGAGAATGGGCGAAGAGTGACAAGGAAAAAGCCGAAATATTTGCAGAACATTTAGAAGAAACATTTAAGCCATTTGATGGTCAAGCGTTGCTCGAATTTCCTGTCCTAACCGTGGCACCTGACAATTATAGAATAAAAAGTGTATCGCTAGCCGAACTACGCTTCGAAATAGAGAAACTAAAATTAAACAAAGCTCCTGGATATGACTTAATCACAGGACAGGTCCTTAAAGAGTTACCTAGGAAAGCTTTAATAAAGTTTGCATATCTTATAAATGCATCGTTCAGGTTATTGTACGTTCCACGACAATGGAAGGTAGCTGAAGTTATAATGGTTCCAAAGCCCGGTAAACTACTGAATGACAAAAAATCATATAGGCCAATATCTCTCTTACCGATAATGTCGAAGGTATTCGAAAAACTTTTGTTAAAGCGCCTACATCCGATTATCGAAGAACGTCGATTAATACCTGACCACCAATTCGGATTCAGGATTAAGCACTCTACAATCGACCAGGTTTACAGAATAACCAATGTAATTGAAAAAGCCCTAGAGGAGAAAAAAATATGTTCTAGTGTTTTTCTCGACGTCTCTCAGGCCTTTGATAAAGTATGGCATACAGGGTTGAAACATAAGCTAAGACAAGCTTTTCCGAAACAGTTATCTGATATCCTTAGTTGTTACTTATCAGACAGACTCTTTCGTGTAAAACACGGAAATGATTACTCTGAATTTAAAGAAATCGCGGCAGGAGTTCCCCAAGGAAGCGTTCTTGGACCGATCCTATTTCTAATATACACTAGTGATATTCCTCAAGAAGAAGGCACAACAGTAGCCACATTTGCAGACGATACAGCTATATTAGCGGTCAGTAATACCGTTGAATCAGCAACTAATAAACTCCAACGTTCTATTGACAAAATTTGTGATTGGACAAAGACTTGGCGTATTGCTCTCAACGAGGCCAAATCAACGCACGTGAATTTTACTTATAAAAAGGTAGACAACTTACCCATTTTCATTGATTCGGTACGAATTCCGTACGCAAACGAGGCAAAATATTTGGGTATGACACTCGATGCGAAATTAAAATGGAAACCGCACGTCAAGAAGAAACGCGAAGAGCTCGCCATTCGATGTAAACAAATGCACTGGCTGCTTGGTAGATTTTCCCAACTCAGCATGCAGAACAAGCTGCTTTTATACAAGCAAGTACTAAAACCGGTTTGGACATACGGTATACAACTTTGGGGTTGTACCAAATCCAGTAATATCGAAATTTTACAAACTTTTCAAAACAAAGTGCTAAGAAAAATAGTAAATGCACCATGGTTTATCAGAAACACTGATATCCACAGAGACCTAACTATGGCTACCGTCGAAGATGAAATAAAACATTTTGCCTGCAAACAACAGACACGCCTTCACGGTCATTGCAATATCACCATGCTACAAATTCGAGACGATACTAACCTAGTGCGACGATTACAAAGGATAAAACCATTTGAATTAGCGCAATAAGATGTAACCGCGTGCTTATGGCGGTATTAGCAGGTGCCTCCACTGGGAAGCTGCCTGCCAAACGCGTAATTTACAGTTTAAATAAAACTACTAGATAGGAATAACCTAGTTGTAGTATGCAGGTTTCGAAGGGAGGTGGTTTTTGTTTTCTTATCTTAAGTGAGAAAGAGTCGCATGTACGATTTTCCACCTACCCCTATTATTCGTCCGAGCCTAGTTCTGGTTCCAAGTCTCGTGCTTTTAACCAGGATAGGTAACTCTCAGCTTGCTGAGAGTAACGATAATATTACTATGGCTTGGGAGTAATATTAGAAACTCTATAAAAAAAAAAAAAAAAAAAAAAAAAAAAGTAAATAATGAAACGAAAAAAGAAAATATTTATCACCACAAAGGCTAGTTTTTGAGGTTCACCTTTAGGGAATTCCAAAAACGTTTAATTTTCCTGCGAAATAAGTATAAAGACAGTCAATATTTAAAAGCATTTAAACACCGAATTTTTTGGTTGTACCTATCAACCTGAAAGTTAGTACTTTGTACAACCTCCTTGATTTTCAATAACTTGGAAAATTCTATTAGGCATAGAATTTATCAAGTTTTGTAGGACTTCTTCGGTGATCTCAGACCATGTCTGTGTTATTCCTCTTTTAAGCTCTTCCAGATTTCTGTACTGCTTCCCATTTGAATAAAGGTTTCTTGCCATAATACCCCACAAATTTTCGATTGGGTTAAGGTCAGGACTACACGAAGGCCATGGTAAACACTGAATTTGACTCCTTTCAAACCATTCGCGGACCGTACTGGCATTATGAATAGGAGCATTGTCCTGTTGAAAAATAAAATTTTCACCCGCTGGAATGTCTCCAAATGCATCCAAAGCATATTCCAACATCTCCCTGTATTTTTCACCATTCATTCTAGGTTGAACGAACATCAAGGGGATTTTACCATGAAAACCAAAGGCACCCCAAACCATCAAACTTCCGCCTCCAGAGTGCCGACTCATTTTTATTGCTTTTTCGTCCCTCAAATCACGCCAATAAAAGCTAAAACCGTCCGGACCATCCAAATTAAATTTCTTTTCATCACTAAAAATAACGGATTCCCACTCCCTGGTCCAAGCCATGTGACTTCTTGCAAATCTTAACCTTGCTTCTTTATGATGCTGTTGCAGGTTGGGTTTTTTCGTCATTTTCGTGTAACGAAGGTTATGATTTGCCTTCAACACTTGCTCCACTCTTCTTACCGTCACTGGGAGATCCAACTTGCGCTTTATCTGGCCAGCATTCAGCTTATTACGCCTTGCTTCGTGGTAAATCGTTTTTTTGTTGCGTGAGGTCAAGAGGCTTGGTCGACCAGATCTTCTTGCAGTGCTATAATTTTGGCCCAAATTTAAAAAATTACATACGACGGAAAGAGATCGTCCAATTTTCCTGGCAATGGATCGGTTGGATAAGCCGTGCTCCTTATGAGTCGTAATAATTGCCCTTTTTACTGTCGTCAAATGAGTTCCGCGAGGCATGGCTTAATAGTTTAATGATAACAATTTATTGATAACAATTTTTGTGCCAACAAGCGAAACAATTTACCTTTTATTGTTTTTCACTCTTTTTATTTAAAAAAAATTGCTATAAAATTGGAATACTTTTGGATAACCGAAGTGTCTTTATACTTATTTCGCAACTTTTTCACAATTTTTTTATTAGAAAAGACAAATCAGTCTCTTTCTAACACGATATGACCGATAACGGTACAATTTTTTTTTGGAGTTAAGAGAAAATTAATTCTCCAAACATTTATTGAACAATTTTGTTGCATATATTTAGGCGCTAAGCCTACAAGCCAAATTGAAGAGTTTGAGAATTACTGTCTTTATACTTATTTCGGCCACTGTATATATCATAACTTCCCTATGTTCTCTGCGGTTGATCACATGCACACACAAACTCAATTATGGGTAATCTATGATGGCGGTCGATTCCCTTGAGTGTGGCCCTCCCCATAGCCATCGACACTCTTGAGCGTCGAGACTCCATGGTCACTACGCCACTCGGTAAATTTGTAATGACCCCTACTCTGAAGTCGTGAACTACTATTAGCTCACGCTGATCTCGTTACGTCATGATTTACCTGTCTCGTTCCTTTACATGCACTTAATACCTTTGCTGAAAGTCAATAATATTCAAAAAGGGCCAAAGAGGATATGGTGTTAGAAAATATTTATTCATTATATATACTCTATCTTACTACTATTCGTAACCTAATCTAAACATGAATGTAAACGGTTAAATATTCAATGAAATATTTATGTCATTTCTTAAAACTATTTGCATAAATGTACCAAAACATCTACCAATTACTCTTTCGATTATTTATCTTATTGGATTCACACTTAGTGGGTTTCAATCTAAATTACTCGTGGAGGATATTCTCACCACTTTGAGGTTGTGAATCTTTGGTGTTACTATTAATTCTTATATGACTTGATGCACCTAGATGACGCTACAGAGTGTGCGACTTCTCGGTTCGAGGACTCGCTATACGAGTCGAGC
Organism: Portevinia maculata; assembly: GCA_949715645.1. NCBI lineage: Eukaryota > Metazoa > Arthropoda > Insecta > Diptera > Syrphidae > Portevinia > Portevinia maculata. Next base: position 170,540,872 of record OX454526.1, on the reverse strand, counting down.
ACCTATTATTTTCATACCACTATTGCCGTCCAGATGGCGTGACGTTTTTATATGTACCTATTCGTGTATGAAGTACACTCACTTTTCTTCTCACAACACAGATTAATATATATATCAATATATATATATGTACACTCAAATGGTTTCTAGATTCGTTCTTTCAATAGGTTAGTGGAAAAGATTTCTCATTGACTCACCGGAGGAATTTAATATTGACATCCGTTTTCGATGGATCTCTTGGCCTTCCAAGTTTGGTGTGCACAGCAAGTTGGAGACTTTAATCAATCACTAATATTTTGGCATATGCTAGAATTTACTGGCTTAGGATTACCTTAAGTTACACAACTTAAGCTTATACCTATCTATGCTCACGATTTTCCTGATTGTTGGGTACCTCTTCGTTTATGTACGCAAGTAGGCACAGCTGGATTGATGTTCGAGGTTCTAGCTGGATTAGAGATGTCTTTGCTGCTCCTGTCTACGATGTAACTTTTTATCACCGACTTCGGTGCCTGCGTGTATTCGGGTCACGTAGTTCGACTGGACTGTCGGAACTAGGTGTTTGGGGTAAGTCTGGTAGATTTTGGAAATCAGATTCTTGAGAGTTGGTGGTGTTCTCATTAGTTACGGGGTGTTCTCCGGGTAGGTTATTGCAGGACAAAGCTCCCCGGTCGTTGGGTTGCCCTGTGGGTCGTTTCCCGAGCAATTGCTACATTGAGGAGTTGTTGTATCCTCTTTGCCGCACTTGTAACAAAACAAGTTGCGTTGCGAGCTTGGACATTCGAAGAATGAGTGTCCTCTTCGCTTGCAGTTCCAGCAAATGTATGAGCTCGTGTTGGGTCTTTTAGGTGGAAATCTCATTGCTTCCAGATCATGAGTTTCGGTTTCGATATCTCGGTCGATCACATGGACTTGTCTTCGGACCTGAGATGCTCTGAATTGTCTTGGATGTGTTCCGTCGCTCTGGTTTACATACCTTTCGATAGTTCTACACGTGTGGACCATCTCTGGCAAATTGTACGCCTTGTATGTAATCAGTAATTCGCCTATCCGTCGTTTCACGTTCTGTCGGACTAAGTCTATGATTTCCCTAGTTGTTTTGGGATTTCGAAGTCGAGTGTTCATCTGAGCAATGGCATTATAAAAGTCATCGAAACTTTCATTGTAACCTTGTCTTCGGTCGAACATTCACCGAGAATGCTCCGAATCGGTCTCCAAAGTCCGATATTGTTCTATCAGTGCCATATGGAGTGTGTGCCAATTCGCTTCTGGGTTAGCTTTGAGAACCCAGTACTACCCAGTACTAGTATTCTACAGGTCCTGTGACAAACCGATGGAAGTGTAAAAAGATTTCCTCCCACGAACTATCGTAACACTCCTTCAGACGACCCAGGCGAAATAGAAATTCGTCGATGGTTGTCTTCTGGTTGTCGAATTGCAGTCCCCATTTTCGAAACTCGACAGTCCTCTATGAGAAACGTGTCGGAATGCTTCTACTCTGTGGAGAGTCTACATTCAGATTCATAGCGTTAAGCTGTATAAGGAAATTGCGAGTGTGTTCGCTGAAGCTTGTCGGAATCTGTCCTTGACCGTTTGGTATTTTTAGCTCGTCTTCTACTGGTTGCTTTTCATACCTTTCTCTTTCATTTGCATGTACTCTATGTACATCGCTTCTTTCCGTCTCTCTACCAGGTGTCGTTAACCAGCGAGCTGGCAGCTATGCTGAAGTACAATGGACAAATAGGTCTAAGTGCTTGTCATCTACTGATGACCCCACTGCACATACAATACAATACTACAATACGAGGTGTCGTTGCGTGGAGCGTCGCTCTTACTGTCTCTGCGACCTGCTCTCGCATTAACTCTCTCTCTCTGTTCAGTTCTTCACGCAAGGATTGCCTTTCCGCTGATCTACCCACTTGTACGGATGCCGCTACAACTTCATTGATGTACTGAGTCAATTTACGGTCTGAAAATGCAGTGTGACTTGTACTAGGCTCGTGCAAAGTATGGGTTGCAATATCGGCGGGAATTCGGGTTGCCGATTTGGTGGCGCTGCTGCGAACAGCTGGGTGTAGTTGCGTTAGCGTAACTGAATTCTGACTTTCATTGTGGTGATCGTTCTCGCGAGATTGTGTGTTCTGAGTACCGGCTGTCAAGTCTTCGGTACTGCTCAGAATCTGTCTTCGCGTTGAACGCCTCACCTGGGGTGGTTGCGGTTGAATGCTCTTACTAGGATATTTCGGAGGCATCGCTAACCTTAGCTTAAATCTAACTTAGGTTGCTAAATAAAGGAGTTGGTTTGCTGGAGTGCTGCCAGCTAAATATCTTTGAAAAAAAATTTCTGTCTTTCTCTTTTGACTTTCTCTTTCAACTTTCTCTTTCAGCTTTCAACTATCTCTTTCAAAAAATGTTATGTAAATAAATGAAATAAAAGTAAATATAGTAAATATAATAATAATAATAAATGAATGAATGAATGCTTCTCCTATCGTAATACAGCTGACCCAGCGTTGATTTCTTTGAATCGATGTCTGGCGGATATCATAGATAGGTGCAATTCTGACAACTTCTCCTTGAAAGCGTGGGAAATCTATCCTATGCGGGTCTTTCTCTAGGAAAATCTCTACCGATGATTCAATATCTCAAATACTGCTGGCGAACAATGGTTTCTCTGAACCGCTAGTCCCGCGTATTTGACGATCCGAATCATCACGCTATGCGCCTTGCATAGTCAAATCCGTTAGGTATTATAAGGATATGAAAATCTTTTGTGACTCGTTCTCAAGTACAGCTGACGAACAATGGTTTCCTATGAACCAAAAGTTCCGGATACTTTATGAATGTCTGTCACTAAGTATACGTTTGTGTGTTAACTTGCTTCATGTCTGCCAATTACAAGATTAGTGTGGAGTTGTGGTTGATTCAAAGTTAAAGTGGGTTCTTGCACCTATTCATGAGCATTCGTTACTTTTTTTTCATGCCTATGTTGTTTTTGCTTTCACTTTGCAGTATCTCTTCAATCCATATACAGTGACCGAAATAAGTATAAAGACACACTCAACTTCAATGCTCGGTTGGATTTAAGTACAAAAATAATAGAAATTATAAGTTTATTTTATCGTAGATAGTAAGTTTATTTTATTCAGTAAATAATGAAACGAAAAAAGAAAATATTTATCACCACAAAGGCTAGTTTTTGAGGTTCACCTTTAGGGAATTCCAAAAACGTTTAATTTTCCTGCGAAATAAGTATAAAGACAGTCAATATTTAAAAGCATTTAAACACCGAATTTTTTGGTTGTACCTATCAACCTGAAAGTTAGTACTTTGTACAACCTCCTTGATTTTCAATAATTTGGAAAATTCTATTAGGCATAGAATTTATCAAGTTTTGTAGGACTTCTTCGGTGATCTCAGACCATGTCTGTGTTATTCCTCTTTTAAGCTCTTCCAGATTTCTGTACTGCTTCCCATTTGAATAAAGGTTTCTTGCCATAATACCCCACAAATTTTCGATTGGGTTAAGGTCAGGACTACACGAAGGCCATGGTAAACACTGAATTTGACTCCTTTCAAACCATTCGCGGACCGTACTGGCATTATGAATAGGAGCATTGTCCTGTTGAAAAATAAAATTTTCACCCGCTGGAATGTCTCCAAATGCATCCAAAGCATATTCCAACATCTCCCTGTATTTTTCACCATTCATTCTAGGTTGAACGAACATCAAGGGGATTTTACCATGAAAACCAAAGGCACCCCAAACCATCAAACTTCCGCCTCCAGAGTGCCGACTCATTTTTATTGCTTTTTCGTCCCTCAAATCACGCCAATAAAAGCTAAAACCGTCCGGACCATCCAAATTAAATTTCTTTTCATCACTAAAAATAACGGATTCCCACTCCCTGGTCCAAGCCATGTGACTTCTTGCAAATCTTAACCTTGCTTCTTTATTTTGCTGTTGCAGGTTGGGTTTTTTCGTCATTTTCGTGTAACGAAGGTTATGATTTGCCTTCAACACTTGCTCCACTCTTCTTACCGTCACTGGGAGATCCAACTTGCGCTTTATCTGGCCAGCATTCAGCTTATTACGCCTTGCTTCGTGGTAAATCGTTTTTTTGTTGCGTGAGGTCAAGAGGCTTGGTCGACCAGATCTTCTTGCAGTGCTATAATTTTGGCCCAAATTTAAAAAATTACATACGACGGAAAGAGATCGTCCAATTTTCCTGGCAATGGATCGGTTGGATAAGCCGTGCTCCTTATGAGTCGTAATAATTGCCCTTTTTACTGTCGTCAAATGAGTTCCGCGAGGCATGGCTTAATAGTTTAATGATAACAATTTATTGATAACAATTTTTGTGCCAACAAGCGAAACAATTTACCTTTTATTGTTTTTCACTCTTTTTATTTAAAAAAAATTGCTATAAAATTGGAATACTTTTGGATAACCGAAGTGTCTTTATACTTATTTCGCAACTTTTTCACAATTTTTTTATTAGAAAAGACAAATCAGTCTCTTTCTAACACGATATGACCGATAACGGTACAATTTTTTTTTGGAGTTAAGAGAAAATTAATTCTCCAAACATTTATTGAACAATTTTGTTGCATATATTTAGGCGCTAAGCCTACAAGCCAAATTGAAGAGTTTGAGAATTACTGTCTTTATACTTATTTCGGCCACTGTATATATCATAACTTCCCTATGTTCTCTGCGGTTGATCACATGCACACACAAACTCAATTATGGGTAATCTATGATGGCGGTCGATTCCCTTGAGTGTGGCCCTCCCCATAGCCATCGACACTCTTGAGCGTCGAGACTCCATGGTCACTACGCCACTCGGTAAATTTGTAATGACCCCTACTCTGAAGTCGTGAACTACTATTAGCTCACGCTGATCTCGTTACGTCATGATTTACCTGTCTCGTTCCTTTACATGCACTTAATACCTTTGCTGAAAGTCAATAATATTCAAAAAGGGCCAAAGAGGATATGGTGTTAGAAAATATTTATTCATTATATATACTCTATCTTACTACTATTCGTAACCTAATCTAAACATGAATGTAAACGGTTAAATATTCAATGAAATATTTATGTCATTTCTTAAAACTATTTGCATAAATGTACCAAAACATCTACCAATTACTCTTTCGATTATTTATCTTATTGGATTCACACTTAGTGGGTTTCAATCTAAATTACTCGTGGAGGATATTCTCACCACTTTGAGGTTGTGAATCTTTGGTGTTACTATTAATTCTTATATGACTTGATGCACCTAGATGACGCTACAGAGTGTGCGACTTCTCGGTTCGAGGACTCGCTATACGAGTCGAGCACCTATTATTTTCATACCACTATTGCCGTCCAGATGGCGTGACGTTTTTATATGTACCTATTCGTGTATGAAGTACACTCACTTTTCTTCTCACAACACAGATTAATATATATATCAATATATATATATGTACACTCAAATGGTTTCTAGATTCGTTCTTTCAATAGGTTAGTGGAAAAGATTTCTCATTGACTCACCGGAGGAATTTAATATTGACATCCGTTTTCGATGGATCTCTTGGCCTTCCAAGTTTGGTGTGCACAGCAAGTTGGAGACTTTAATCAATCACTAATATTTTGGCATATGCTAGAATTTACTGGCTTAGGATTACCTTAAGTTACACAACTTAAGCTTATACCTATCTATGCTCACGATTTTCCTGATTGTTGGGTACCTCTTCGTTTATGTACGCAAGTAGGCACAGCTGGATTGATGTTCGAGGTTCTAGCTGGATTAGAGATGTCTTTGCTGCTCCTGTCTACGATGTAACTTTTTATCACCGACTTCGGTGCCTGCGTGTATTCTGTTTCACGTGTTGTCCGCGGCACTGTTGAATTTGTATGTCGTAATTATTAAATCCTGACGAGGTCTGGCTCACTACGCAATTGATGAATTTAAATGGTGTATGTATGCCGCTTTCGAATATGCCGATATATGGCACGATGTATATCTGTCGGTGGTTTCTCTTTGGAGAATTTATTTTTTTTCACTGTGACCTCTCGATGATAAATACGTTGTTATTACATAAAAAAGGAATTTTCTCCTCTTCTTTCTCGTAGTTATGATGCATAATCTCGAACGGAGATTATTCTTATATGCGGCTTTTTCCTTTTTATGCTCAAGTACGTATTTGTTGGTAATGTTGGATTATTTCCGATGGCTTTATATGCGTTTTTGTAGGTGATGTTATCCTACTCCCATGCTTCGGTGGTGGTTGCATTAATTTGGGAATCTATTTGTCATCCTATGTTTGTTTTAGGGGATGTTTTCCTATTCCCTATGCTTGATGGTGGTTGCATTTATGTGGGAATTTCGATGGCCGTCGTCGCTCATTTATTCTCTGATGAAATCAGCAGGATTCTCTGTATTGCGCACTGCTGGTGTGCTGATCCTTCAATTCATTCATTCACGACGTCATGTGTTCTGTCTGGGGTAAAGAAAATCATTATATTTTTTGTCCTGCCTAATCTATTCTTTGGCTGCCTATTTGTCATATAATGTAATTTAATTTAATACGCTTCTTACCAAGTCTTTATCTTGAACTTTCCTCTTTCTTGTGTGATTGTAATATTCCAACAGAGATTTTGATTTTTCTGTACTACGCGGAATTACTACGTCTGCTGGTGACGACGGCCATCGATGAAAAGAAAGATTCATCGATGCCTGACGTCTATTTGTATGGTGGAAAAATAGTTTCCGGCATTTTTCGTTAAGTCTGCCTGTGCGTGAGTATTTCTATGTTGGTAGTACTTGTCACTGGGGCATGTTGGATGTAGAATTTTTGGAGGTGTCCGAGAATGTTTTAGAGGCAAGGGCGAGTGCGAATTCGTTAAGAATTCGAATTTTAATTTCTACCAAATGAGAAGTGGAATTGTTTCTCATATCGTGGCCCTTATAAACTTCAAGCATTTTCAGGTAACTTCAAGTAACTTCAAGCATTTTCAAGGAAATTCAAGTATTTTCAAGCATTTTCAACTATCTTCAAGTAACTTCAAGCATTTTCAAGTACCTTCAAGCATTTTCAAGTAACTTCAAGCATGTCCAAGTAACTTCAAGTATGTTCAAGCATTATCAAATGCATAACATGCACAGCAATGTTGTTGTTGGTAACTTCAAGTAACTTGCATTCTCTGATTTCACATGACATAAAATTTTTCCGGCATTTTCAACTAACTTCAAGTTTTCAAGCATTTTCAAGTAACTTCAAGCATTTTCAGTTAACTTCACGTAACTTCAAGGATTTTCAAGTAACTTCAAGTATTTTCAAGCATTTTCAAGTAACTTCAAGTACCTTCAAGCATTTTCAAGTAACTTCAAGCATGTTCAAGTAACTCAAGTATGTTCAAGCATTATCACATGCATAACATGCACAGCAATGTTGTTGTTGGTAACTTCAAGTAACTTCAAGTATTTTCAAGCATTTTCAAGTAACTTCAAGCCTTTTCAAGTAACTTCAAGCATTTTCAAGTAACTTCATGATATAAAATTTTTTCGTTCCGATTGGCAGATTATTGCCTCACACAGCAATGTTGTTGTTGTTGTAGTTTCATCCAATTCGCTTCATTTTACCTTCTGTAATTCATAATGTGTGTTATATACTCGTATATGCGGATAATTTTTGTATTGTGAACTTCTATGTATTCTCCCCTACCCAAATATATATAGTGTTGGCATATCTATGTGACGTATAATAGCAAAAATGGGTGGAAACACGTTATAGACAACTCCGTATTAATATATAGATATAACATATAAACCCATACACCTGACATAATTCGGAAATTACGGGCCTAAGTTGGATTGAATGAATGGATGAATGAATTTTTATTGAGTCTTATATCTCCATTTTTTACACATAATGTACTTAATTCTATTCACATTTTGTTTCATTTTTATACCCTATTCTAAGGGTATATGAATTTTGACGCATAGTTTGTAACATACCTTAATATTGCCCGTAGACCGCTAAAAGATACTATATTTATGATCAGCATCGATAGTAATGTCGATCTAGGCATGTTCGTCCGTCCGTCCGTTCGTCGGCAAAAATTAGGCCTTTAAACTGGACCTAGAGAGTGGAAATTTTAACCATGTACTCTCTAGGGTCCTGAAATAATCAAGTTTACGAATTTTTAAAATTGAACAACCAAAGTTTGAGCTAGGGAGCGTTTTTTTACAAAAGCCTCGTTTTTTTTTTATAAAATCCTTTAAATGTTATATAACAAAATATGTAGAGCGTTCTTAACAATTCAACCATACTAAGACTTTTGTCTCACCCACTTATGAGGGATAGGAATAAGAATAGGGTATCCAACAGTACGACCAAGCGGACTGTAGCCCGTCCCTATGTTTTATTTATGTCTGGATGCTTTCAAGTATTGCCATCTTTTTCAGTTTTTTGTTACATATTAAATGCCTCTTGGCTTTGATTTACATTTGTTATTAGCTCTTGCTCTCGGAGCTTTATATTTGTTTCATCTGACTACAGTGTCATAGTTTTCGTATGAACTACCCTAACTATTGTAGTAATTATTGTAAGAGTTTTGCATGCAACTCACATTGTCAGACCATATTTATATTCATGTACCTACATTCATAAGCTGTGATCATATATACATACAGTCATACACATATAAGATACCTACTTAAGTTATTATATTATATTTATATATACACATACAGTCATACACTTGTAATAATTAATATTAAGAAAATAATAAAGAGAGCGTCAGTTTTATGATCGCGTTAAAACCAAACGGACGTGTCATCATTTAGTGAAACAGTACTACAAATTCCTCAGAAGTGGGATTACACAAAAAACAAAAAAAAACAAAAAACAGAACAAACAAAATAATAGCTTGCCACAAGTGAAATTGTGTGAAAAATAAAATTGGCGTTACAGATTGTGTGTTTACAACAAAGTTGGTTGTGTCGCCGCGAAATTTTTTTTTGTCACCGATTGTTAAGTCACCGCGAAAATTTTTTTTTTTCTCTTCGCAATAACAAGCAGTATTGAATTCAAACGAATTCATAGCAGCAGATGTGCGAGGAGAACATCCAAGTAACGGACGACTACAAGGTACAAGAAGAGATCGAAATAGCCGCTAGACACTGCAGCTGAAAAAAAAAACAAAACAACGTCATAATGAGTGAAAATGAACTGTGGCAACGGATAGCAAAATCAAACGATAGAGCAGAAGCTAAAGCAGAAGGTGGGGAAAAACGATCGGACGGTACGACAGGGGAATCTAACGTGGTGAAACAAATTGGATTGTGGAAGGAAATGTTGCCGGAATTTAGCGGAACGGCAAGTGTTGATGTGTGGCTGGCACAGCTAAGGAATGTCGAAGAAGTGTACGGTGTGGAGAAAAAAAATGTGCATGCACTTTTCGTAAGTAAATTGAAAGGCAAGGCACAAGAATGGCTGCACGCACAAGCAAATTTTTTAGACGACGACGTAGACAACCTGACAGAGGAGTTGAAAGAAGTTTTTGGTACAAAACAAAACAAGATGGAGATGAGAAAAAGATTTGAAAACCGAAAGTGGAAAGTGAGCGAAACTTTCAGTGAATATTTTGACGACAAAGTGAGACTGGCGACTGGATTGAAAATGGACGAAGAAGAATGGATTGAATACGCGATTGAGGGATTTTCTGATGACAACATAAGGTTATATGCCCGTGTCCAGGGGTATACAACAAAGGCAGGACTACTTCGAGCGTTCGGCAAAGTAACTCAGCGGAAGGTGCAAACGAGATCGACTGCTAATACATTTAGCAACAAACAGACGGGATTGACAGCAGATAGAACGGCAAAAGATAGACAAGTGGAAGGACAAAGAGTTGAAATCAGGTGCTATAATTGCAACTTGGTGGGACACATCGCAAATGGGTGTTCTAAGCCAAAGAGGAAGTCAGCAGTACATCAGTTGTCAGAAGATGACAAGGCCAATGATTACGTATGACGTTTGTATTTTAAGTTTATTGTTAATAGTGATAGTATCCTCTTTGACTGCCTCATAGACTCTGGAAGTCCGATAAGTATGGTTAGAAGATCGTGTATACCGACTAATATATCCATATATAAATGTAACACACGGAAAAAATATTTCGGGTTAAATAAAAGTTTGCTTAAAATATATGGAATGGTGTCGTGCGTCGTTTTTTATAAAAAAGTTGGAATTAAAGTAAATTTTATGGTAATAGACGATGGATCGACGAGTTATGAGGCAATCTTGGGCAGGGATTTCCTAAAAAGTGGAAAATTTAAACTAGTTTCACAGTTAGAGAATAATACAACTTGCTCAAATGAAATAGAAAATGATAGTGAACGTTTTGAAAAACAGCTCTTGTTAATCGACTGTAAAGATAATGATAGTTCAGAATTGGATTTAGAAGTTGGTGAAGACGTATGTTATGGTCATAAAGAAAAGCTTAAAATGTTATATAGGTCAAATTATTTGCTTGCCGATCGCCCTACGGAACCGGTAATAAAAACTAAAATGAATTTAACGCTAAATGACATAAAACCGTTTCAGTGTCGACCGCGTCGTTTGTCGTATGCCGAAAAAAATGAACTTAGTTCGTTGCTAGACGAATATATCAGTAAAGGGTATATTAGAGAAAGCGAATCTGAATACGTGTCGCCGATAGTGTTGGTGAAAAAGAAAACAGGGGATCTTAGAATGTGTATAGATTTTCGTACGTTAAATAAAGCCACTGCAAAAGATAGTTATCCGATACCGGTGATCGACGATTTGTTAGACAAACTGGTAGACAAGACGATTTTTTCTAAACTAGACCTCAAGAACGGGTTTTTTTCACGTATACATGCATGAAGACGCGATAAAATATACGTCGTTCATTACGCCGTTAGGGCAGTACGAATTCTTGCGAATGCCGTTTGGTTTGAAAAACGCGCCGTCAACGTTTCAAAGACACATTAACAAGATATTTGCAGACATGATTAGGAACGATGAAGTTATAGTATACCTAGACGATATAATGATAGCTACGACGACATACGAAGACCATTTTAGGATACTCTCTGAAGTTTGGAAGAGGATGGTAGAAAATAAATTGGAACTAAGGATAGATAAGTGCAAATTTTTACAAAAGAAGATAAAATATTTAGGTTTTACGATTACGGGGGAGGGTATACAGGCAGATGATAGGGGTATCGAAGCTATAAAAAAATTTCCGATTCCACAAAAAACTCATGTAGTACAAAGTTTTCTGGGATTGTGTTCTTACTTCCGTAGATTCGTTAGAGATTTTTCAACCATAGCAAAACCACTGTACGACCTTACCAAAAAAGACAGAGAATTCAAGCTCGGTGACGAACAATTAAAGGCTTTTGAAAGCTTGAAAGACAAGTTGATAGAAGCTCCGGTCTTGGCACTGTATAGTCCAAAGGACGACACAGAACTTCATTGCGACGCAAGTGCACAGGGATTTGGAGCGATTCTGCTACAAAGAAAGCAAGACGGAAAGTTACATCCGATTTTCTATTTTTCAAAGAGAACGACAGATTACGAAGCAAAATTGCATAGTTTTGAGTTAGAGGCGCTGGCAATAATAAGTGCTTTAAAACGTTTTAGGGTATATTTACAGGGTAAACGGTTCAAGATCGTAACTGATTGTAATTCGTTGACCCTAACGCTAAACAAGAAAGAACTTAACCCTAGAATAGCCAGATGGGCGTTAGAGCTACAAAATTTTGATTACACTCTAGCACACAGGGCAGGTACTCGCATGCAACACGTCGACGCGCTAAGTAGATCGACAAATATTCTGACGGTCGAAACAAATACTTTCGAGGAAAACCTGATAGTATGCCAAGGAAAAGACGGAAATATAGTTAAAATCAAAGAGTTGTTAGAACGATCGAACCATAATTTATATGAAATGAGAAACGGAGTGGTATATAGAAAGAAAAATGATGGCAGTGTCGTGTTTTGTGTACCAACAGAAATGGAAAGTCATGTTTTGTATAAATATCATGACGAAGTAGGTCATGTAGGAACAGATAAGGTGTTAGAGTTGGTGTCAAAAAGTTACTGGTTTCCCAAAATGAGAGAGAAGATAGGATCGCACATAAAAAACTGTTTGAAGTGTATTGCTTTTTCGGCTAAACAGGGACGTTAAGAGGGTTTCATTCACAACATACCTAAAGAAGAAAAACCGTTCGTGGTAGTACATGTAGATCATTATGGTCCAATAGACAATTCAAGGACGGTTAAAAAATATATACTGGTAGTAATAGATGCTTTTACAAAGTTCGTGAGACTCTACCCAACTAAGACTACAAATACAAAGGAAGTAAATCGAGCGTTAACGGACTATTTTAGAGCGTATAGTAGACCGAAGTACATTATATCAGATAGGGGTAGTTGTTTTACCTCGGCAGAGTTCAAGGACTTTTTGTCCAAAGAAGGTGTTCAACACATAAAGATTGCGACAGGTTCACCCCAAGCAAACGGACAAGTAGAGAGAGTAAACAGGAGCTTGGGACCAATGATAGCAAAGTTAGTTAAACCAGAAGAAGAGGTATTTTGGGACCACGTTTTAGAGGTAGTCGAACATACACTCAATAACACGGTGGGCAGGACTACAAAAGAACATCCTAGTGTAATGTTGTTTGGAGTGAATCAAAAAGGCAAATGGTCGGATGAACTTAAGGAAAATTTGACAGAACTAGAGTCAGGAGACGTACGCGACCTGGCAAAGACACGTAGCAAAGCAGCTCTAGAACAAAAGAAGTCACAGGCATACAACAAACGATACGTAGATAAAAAACGGTGCAAGCCCACGAAATATAATGTAGGAGACTACGCTATGATAAAAAAATTTGACTCGCACCCGGGGGCGTCTAAAAAACTGATACCGAAATTTAGAGGACCCTACCAGATCGAAAAAGTCCTACGAAACGACAGATATCTACTTAAGGATGTTGACGGTTTTCAACAGTCGCGACTACCTTACCAGGGAGTATGGGCGGTCGGTAATATGAAACCATGGTTGAACAAAAGTAAAGCGAATGATTGATTGTAAATTTGCAAGATCAGGTGATCTTAATGGCCAGGATGGCCGAGTTGTAGTAATTATTGTAAGAGTTTTGCATGCAACTCACATTGTCAGACCATATTTATATTCATGTACCTACATTCATAAGCTGTGATCATATATATAAACATACAGTCATACACATATAAGATACCTACTTAAGTTATTATATTATATTTATATATACACATACAGTCATACACTTGTAATAATTAATATTAAGAAAATAATAAAGAGAGCGTCAGTTTTATGATCGCGTTAAAACCAAACGGACTTGTCATCATTTAGTGAAACAGTACTACACTATTTACATTCTACTATTTACAATTTATGGGTATACGGGTACACCAATGCGAACAATAGTTCTCTTGTGCCTGTTTGATAGATATTTGTTAACCTAAACATGTTGCATGTTAGTTGTTGTTGTTGCGTTTGGATTTTTCTAGGCACCATTATGACTTGGCAAGTAGAATGGCGTTACGTTGTTTTTTCAGATGAAAAAAAGTTTAATTTCGATGGGCCTGATGACTTCAATTACTACTTTCACGATGTGAGAAAGGAGGAACATTTTTTAGCCCGGCATCATAGTCGAGAGGGTGGTGATATGGTGTGGGGAGCAGTTACCTACTACGGATACAACGCATACACTTCCGCTGATGGTTTAACGGTGGTTAATTCTGAATTTTAAGCCGTTTTAAATGATTGGCACTGTTGATCACTCTTCTTACCGTCGAAACACTAGCACTAACGTCCGATTTTTGCTTTATTTTCGCAGCAGAGTCGCAGGAATTGGACGCACCTCGCAAAATTGCTCTTCAGCCGCTGTTGTGGCCGTTTTATAACCTACTTCCATAATTTTCCCGTAGGACTCTTTATTTCTCAAGTACGAATAGATCAAGTTAAAGCTTAGTCCAATTTTGGTAGTTATATCACGCCCGGTTAATCCTTGTTCCTTAAGTAAATCGATCTTAGCCTTCTCAACACTGCTAAGTGATTTTTTTCTACCCATCGTTTTCCAAATTTGCAAACAAATGACAATTAAATAAATTAATTCACTAAGAAAACTATAAAAATTATTTAAACGGGTTAATCTTCTCTGAACACACATGAACAAGGAAGATAATGACTATGTACTAGAGCTGTGTCAATCGTGATTGATTCGATCTTTTTGACCCGATCACAATAAAGTATTGGTGATTGCAATCGCAATGCCCGAAGTCAATCGTTCATCGAGTCAATACTTTTGTTCTGTTCTGTCTAATTCATTTCTTTATTACTGAACCAATAAATGTGTTAATATATCAAAATATTTTTATTTATTTCGGTTTATTTCGTTTTATCAACACATATTTGTGTTACAAAAATATCGCGTCTGCGCAATAACCTCCATTTCCTTTTTAAATACAATCAGCAGTTTGTTGTTATTGAGTGTATTCACTCTTACAATCCATTCGAATGTATCTGTCTCTATCGAAACTAAATTGAACGAATGATGATTGGGGTTTTTGATTGTATTGAAAGTGAATGGAGCAATACAATACTCCCATGTCCCATCTGTCATTGATTGATTGAATGATTGATTGAAATGACCGAATCATTTTTTCAACCAATACTTGAACGATTCGATCATCAAATTTGAACGATTGACACAGCTCTACTATGTACCTATTCAGTTGACGCAAAAGAAACTGCATTTTTCCGTATGAAATGCTTTGCGAGAGAGCCAGAGAAAAAGTAACGGTGCTTTTTGAATTATTCTTTCTCATTTCTTTTTGCAACATTATAGACAAATATAGTTAGCAGCATCAAATTATAGATTCATGTACATTATGTGGAAATAATGAGCCATATAGATTTGAAAAAGCTTGTACCTATTCAGTTGGAGTATGTAAAAAGTGATGATGCAAATTTATAATAGATAACTTTTAATTTATATTTCAAATCAAAAAAAAACATTTTTGATTATTTACAGGTGATTTTGCGGAAAACAAGACTTATGCAGTTTTTCCTTTTTCCAATTTTTTTATAATTCTGAATTAAGTCGACAATAAAATCCAGAAGAAAAAGGAGGTCCTGGGCTTTTTCCTTCGAAATGGGGGGGAACATGTTGAATTTCTTTAATGTCGGATTTCTTAATACAACTTCGATCTTCGATTTCCAAACAATAAAGACTATACATCTAAGATATTGTCAAACCCGGTTGCAAGTATTTTTTTTATGTATCCCGTCTTGTATAATGGCTTTCATAAGCCGGGAACTTGTTAATATGAGCTTTAATCTCATCTTGTTTAACTGTGGACAGCGCATTTGGAGGTGCATTTATTTTTTTGGTTATCACGGTTCTCATAAAACTATCTGTTTCGCCGAAACAACAATGAAAGCACTTTTTACATACTAGAATCCTTTCACCCGAAAGTTCAGTGTACTAGTCACAAGTAACTTGACGGTTTCTTTTTGCTTCATTCCGGAATTTTTGGTTTTTGATGTGGACTTTTCTTTCAAACAGATCAGTGAATTGATATAAAGAACTTTTGCATTGTAGCTTTCCAAAGCCCAGTAATTATTGAATAACATTTGATGATTTTGAAGTGATATTTTTTTACAGCAATTGTTTCGGCATCGGGATAATGGTATTAAGTTTCTTGCCTGGCCTTTTTTCCCCTTTTTGTAATGTAAGGTAAACCCTTATTTCTTTCAATTTGTCGATACTTTTTAGCGTCTTTCATTTTTACATTTGAAGGTCCATCTTCGCTTACTTGAGTATGTTGAGTAATATTACTTTCCAAAGTATTCACATACCCTGGTGAATCATGATTGATCACCTCTAAAGCCTGAGAAACGTTCTCAACTGAACTTTCAAACACCTTACCCCAATGTTTTAAGCTTTCGTCATCACTTGAGCTGATTTGATAATCCGGATCTTTGGTTGAATCATCAGAGTTTTCCAAAATCGGAAGATCTGAGGTAGGTAGGTAGGTAGAAGTGGCGGTTTGGTTTGAACCCAATTAGCACTTATTGTGCCTTTTTGTTACCACGACTCGTGTGACCTATGTTGTAGTGGTTGTGGGAGATTTGGTGTGTGTCTATATCCAACCTGTGGAGTTGAGAAAACGGATAAGATCTTGTATCCCTTTGCTCGATATAGCGCTAAGGTCGTCGAAGAATGGTTGATTCAGTGCCCGCAGTCTAGCTCTTGCTAGTGCCGGACATTCGCAGAGGAAGTGGAAGAGAGTTTCTCTTTCGTTTACATTGCCGCAGCTTCGGCAGTGGGTGTTAAATGGGATACCCAGTTTGGCCGCATGGTCTCCAATTGGCCAGTGCCCGGTGATTATCGCCGTGATTCTGGAGACTTCGAGGCGGGGTCTGTTTAGAAGATCCCCTGTTTTCCCTTTGTCATAAATAGGCCATATCTTCCTCGATATCATGCAGTTAGTTAACCTTCTCCATTGAAGATTGGCTTTCTGCAGGAATTGTGAGTGTATTTGTGTCTTGACCGCACCTAGCGGAATGTGAACCCTTGCAGCGAGTGAGTCGTCTAGAGCTGAGCCCTGCCTGGCCAGCTCATCTGCACGCTCGTTTCCTGTTATGTTACTATGCCCTGGAACCCAGAGTAGTGTAACACTGAAACGTTCGCCCAGTCGCGCAAGCTCGTTCCGGCACTCCTGTACCAGTTTGGAGGATATGGTAGCCGAGTCAATAGCTTTAATTGCGGCTTGGCTATCTATAAGGATAGCAATGTTTTGTTTGTACGCTGTGTCACGCCCTAGTTGCGTGCAGGCCTCTCGGATAGCCAGTAGTTCCGCCTGGAAAACGCTGGCAAAATCCGGCAGGCGAAGGGATATTGATATTTTTAGTGATTCCGAGTAGACACCGGCCCCCACACCACAGTTCATCGTTTAGTTTGGGTGTGATGTAGTCGGTTGGAAACGTGGCCATGCCTTCTGGTAGCGAGTCCAGAATGCTGCTGTGGCCGTATGGCCTTGCAGTCCAGCACCCCGATTCCTTGAGTCTTACCGCACTACATAGTGCGGTATCTTTTGCGTGTAGGTCAAGAGGCAAGAGGTGCAAGAGCACAGTGAGGGCGTCCGTTGGGGCTGACCTCAGTGCACCCGTGGTGCCTATACAGGCTGTCCTTTGGAATCTTTTCAGTTTTGTGAGGTTGTAACCTTTACTCAACGCGGGCCACCATACTAGTGATCCATAGGTGAGGATTGGACGCACTACTGCTGTGTACATCCACAAGGTCATCTTTGGTTGAAGTCCCCACTTCTTTCCAAAGGTTCTGCTACAGGCATAGAAGGCAATACACGCCTTCCTCACTCTGTGTTCAATGTTATGTTTCCAGCTAAGTTTAGGATCGAGCGCGATATCCAGATACTTAGCGCTGGAGGATAGTGTAAGTGGTTGACCGTTTAGGCGGGGTAGGGTAAAATCGGGTTATTTTGGTTTTGGTGGTGAACAGCATCAGTTCGGTTTTGCTCGGGTTAACGCCGAGGCCACACCTTGTAGCCCAGGTGCTTACCTTGTCTAGAGCATTCCCCATGATATCACTTATCCGGAGGGAAACTTCCCTGACACTAGTATCATTACGTCATCCGCATACGCGACAGCTTTGACCATTTCCCTGTCTAGTTTTACTAGAATTTTGTTCATGACCATTAGCCATAGTAGCGGAGAAATGACACCACCCTGTGGCGTTCCTCTATTGGCAAATTTGGTTAAGTGGCTGTTGCCTAGTGTTGCCTGAATGACTCTTGTTCCGAGCATAGAAGCTATCCATTTCCTAATAGATTCCTCTAGGCCCAGTTCGACCAGTGATTCAAGAATAGCTTCCGTGTGTATGTTGTTGAAGGCTCCCTCTATATCCAAGAAGGAGGCTAGGGTGTATTCTTTGTAGTGTATGGATTTTTCGATAGTTCGCACTACCTCGTGGAGAGCCGTTTCCGTGGATCGGCTTTTGAGATAGGCGTGCTGTGATTTGGAGAGCGATGTTTCTGGCAGAGAATTTCGCATATGGATGTCTAGGACACGCTCCAGGGTTTTGAGTATAAAGGAGGTTAGACTGATAGGTCTGAAGTCCTTTGCGGGCACGTGCCCGCGTTTACCCACCTTCGGTATAAACACCACCCTGGCGCGTCTCCAGGAGTGTGGTACGTGGTTTAGCAATAAACAGCTTCGGAAGATCGACACTACCCAAGGTATTGATAGGTTTTGCGTTTTCTGTAACATGACAGGTATAATGCCGTTAGGCCCCGGAGACTTATATGGGGAGAAGCTGTTAATAGCCCAGGAAATCTTTTCCTCGGAAATTATTGAGGTGATGTTGTTGTTGGGAGCAGGTTGTACTTGCCGAGGCCTCTCGGGTTGCGTACTAATATCACTGCATCCGGGAAAGTGAGTGTTTATAAGGAGTTCCAGGGTCTCCGCTGGAGATTCTGTCCATCCTCCGTCTGGTCTTTTCAGAAAAGAAGGGTTGGAGTGTTCCTTGGACAAAATTTTGCTTAGCCTAGCGGAGTCCTTAAGGGTTTCTATCGACTGACAGTACTCCATCCAGGCCTCCTTTTTGGATGCCTTTATGGCTTTCTTATACAGACTTAGGCAGTCCTTATAAGGCTACATCCATAGCCTTCTCAAAAGTCTTTACCTGTACCTCCAGTTCTTTAATTGCAGCTGTGTTTGTTTCAGGTATATTTTTGAGTTTTGTCCGAAGGACTTGGCCAAACTTGGTTTCGGATTATCGGAGGCACACCTTGAGTGCCTCAGGTTAATCTGTATGACTTTCAGCATTATGTGGTTGAAGGAGTTTCGTCGGCGATCATCAGGTCCTCCAACAACTTGTCGGTATCGACGATGCCCACATCGTCCTCAGGACCTGAGGAAAGGAAGACTTTGAGCTTGGCCCGATGACTCTTTGCGCCGTAAGCCTCCGCACCGGCACCATCGAAATTGTTTGCGGTGATGGTACACACGTCAAGGTGACTGACCCCGCAGGAGGCGGAAGATCTGAACTATTAAAAAAATCTAAATGACGATCTCCTTTGACAATACCAGTTAAAGAAATCGAAATTTAAACATAGGGACGGGCTACAGTCCGCTTGGGCGAACTGTTGGATACCCTATTCTTATTCCTATCCCTCATAAGTGGGCGTGACAAAAGTCTAAGTATGGTTGAATTGTTAAGAACGCTCTACATATTTTGTTATATAACATTTAAAGGATTTTATCAAAAAAAAAAACGCTCCCTAGCTCAAACTTGGGTGTTTCAATAAAATTGTTTAATTTAATTGTGGGCGTGTCAGTAGGCGGATTTAAAAAAAGTTAACACATGAGAATAAAGGGCCCCTAGAGAGTATATATTATAAATTTCAGCTCCCTAGCTCAAACTTTGAATTTTCAAAAAAATAAAAAAATAATTGTGGCCGTGTCAGTGGGCGGATTTTGAAAATATTTACACATGAGCATAAAGGGCCCATAGAGAGTATATACTATAAATTTCAGCTCCCTAGCTGAAACTTTGGATTTTCAAAAATTAATATACCCTTAGAATAGGGTATAAAAAAATATTTTATTTATTTGGGGGCGTGTCAGTGGGCGGATTTTGAAATTTTTTTATCCCGAGCAGTTTTAGGAGTCATAGATCAAATATAAAAAATTTCAGCTTTCTAGCTCAAAATTCGATTTTTTCCAAAATTTTGTTTTTTTGAGTTTGTGGGCGTGTCTGTGGGCGGATTTCAAAAATTCGTAAACTTTCAGCTCTCTAGGTCCAGTTTAAAGGCCTAATTTTTGGCTACAGACGGACGGACGGACGGACATGGCTAGATCGACATTACTATCGATGCTGATCATAAATATAGTAACTTTTAGGGGTCTACGGGCAATATTAAGGTATGTTACAAACTATGCGTCAAAAGTAATATACCCTTAGAATAGGGTATAAAAACAGACAACAGTCGGAACAAAACTGCAACACAACAACCTTCCAACGCGGATTGTTTATACGAAAAGACGACATAAGTCACACACTGGACTCCCATTTGTTCTGGGAATAACAGCACAAGGTTTTTCGCGTTTTTCAGCTAAACGGTGAGCTTTACAGCAAAATAGTACAGACAAAAATTGTAGATCATCCGATTCTCTACATGTATTTACACTTTTTTTCATAAGTATTGCCATTTCCGTGATATAGCGGTTGAAAGAATTAAAAAAAATGTATTCGTAATTCGTAATTCTGAACATTCATTCCAATTTTTAACTCTATGGGAATTAATGTAACCTTCAAAGTCTAATTTGACTGCACTATTAGTTCCCTCAGAAAAAAGGAATAAGTAAAAACAACACAACTCTAGTTATTTCTGTATCACACGCAATTTGGTTTTGGAAAAACGACACAAGTCGACTTATGTTCTGCAAAAAAAAATTTTTAATTCTGCAAAAAGAGCGTAGGTCTACTTATGTGTGTTTTTAGTTGATATGCTGTTACAACATAACAGCATAAGTAAATATTAAAAAACGGAATTTTATACTTATGCTGTTTTTCCTTGTGCATTTTTGACTTTGAAATTCATTTTTTTATTCATTGATAAATATCTACTTACATACTAGACAAAAATGATTAAACCTAACTTAAAATTAACAGGATACTTATTCTTATTTATTGGTCCTTATGCGAACGCTCTAAACTTAACTATATCTTAGAATTATTGCCTTTCGGCCTACGAACTATTTTACGAACTAATCTTACATATATATTCCTCGAGAAAATTTACTAAAACTCGGTATCATTATTGAGATTTTATATAAAACAAATTACAAACTACCTATTCTACTTACTTAAACTACTTAACGTATTCTAACTATAATTAGGATTCTGAGCACTCGTTACCTTGCGCAACAAGTGGTCAAAATCCCAATTGCTATCCGAGCGCCTGGCAGTCGTCAACGTGCACACGCGCCGCCGTGAGCCGACTGAAGCCTTACAGCGTCAGTCAACTCCCAGAAGCACCACCACACGTTGGCGATCCCGGCCTCTCCCAAAAACGCCCTAGCTGACTTAATCTAACTTATAAGCTAAGAGGAAGTTACCTAGAGTAACGCACCGTCCTGGGAGGGCATGTTGACCGCTCCCCCCTCAACAAGCCACCAAAATTCGGCGAATTGCTTTTCCGTGTCGAATCTATCCCTCTCCGATATTGCGGTACTAAAACGGAGGAGCTCATGAGCATTAGCGACGTCCCCGTCATGGAGGAGCCGCTTATCTCTCGCGCTGCGGTAGCGATGGTATAAGACCGGAATACCATCCCTCGTCTGTACCAGCCCTTTTGCATCAATATGGATAAATGCCTCTGGCGGGATAAAGCCAGACCGGAGCGTACTCTCAATGTACATTTCATTGGGGTAGTAAGCCCCAAATATCAGACTATTGTCGCTGGCCATCGCCCTTGCAACGTGCCTTCGAGTGACCTTAATGAGGAAATTGTCAATCCTATTCAACTGAGCCCCATCGTATAGGACCTTGTTGGGATAGTATTTTATATAGTTGGATTCAGGCGTTCGGAACAATCGGAGACAGGTCCTAAGACATTGTCTCTCCAAAACCCGAATCTTTTCCATATAACTAGGCGCTATATTAAACCACAATAGACAGCCATAAGCGATGATCGGCCTTATAAGGGCCACGTAGCAAATGACCTTCACTCTGGAGTCAAGTTGACTGCTATGAAACAGTCTCCTTGTCAGAGCATAAGCCCTCTTGGCCCCAGCAAGACAAGCAACTATATGTCTATCGAAATATAGATACTGGTCAAGCCAGATACCTAGATATCTAACTACGCTTCTCACCGCCAATGGCTGCCCATCCTGTCCAATAATGGCCAATTTCTTCCAGTTTTTTCTGGTATCCCTAGAGGCCCCAGCCAATGGAGTTCTGAACAAGATTGTTTCCGTCTTCTGAAAGTTGATTTTCAACTTCCAGTCGTCGCAATATCGCTTAATTTGATCGAAGTCACGCTGCAAAAGGATATTAATGACCTCGATTTTAGAACCTGATCTGTATGCCACCAAATCGTCGGCATACGCTATAGCATGTCTGAGTGAACCCACCAGATCACTCGTGTAAATGTTAAACAGGATCGGAGAATTGACCGCCCCCTGCTGTAAACCGTTTTTAATTTGAAAGACTCTGCTCGAAGTCACGTTGCCACATTTGACTACGAATTTCTTTCCCATAAGCATATTATAAATTACATATAGCAAAGGTTTGTGCATCCCCCGCCTGGTCAACTTGTAGAAAAGTCCCTCTAACCATACGGTGTCGAAAGCCTTCTCAAAATCAACCAGACAAGCACCCGTGCATTGGTTCTTGCATTTATTCCACTGAATGTCGGAAACCAGTTTCGACGCGGCATGAATAGTGTCATGCCTCGCCCTGAAACCAAACTGGTTGTCCGGGATTATGTTATTGTCCTCGACCCACTTTAACAGGGCTCTATTGACAACCTTTTCAAAGACCTTGCTAATATTCGGAAGTAAGCTAATTGACCGGAGATTGGCAGGGTTCGTCCTATCTTTACATTTTTTCGGGATAGGGTGTACCACAGCTACCTTCCAATGCGCCGGATAATGTGCATTATTCAGCGCATTGTTAAACAGCGTGGTGAAAATATCTACAGCCTCCAAAGGCAGGTGTCTCAATACGACGTTTGGGACACCATCCATCCCCGCCGACTTTTTATTCTTTAGTGACTCGAAGATGCACAGAAGATCATTCTTCGACACGAACAAGTGCGATGCATCTCGGCCATTGGCGACAACTGCATTAGCATGGTTTTCATCAGTGAACACGGTGAAACCGTTATTCTCAGATCGCCAATTCTCAAGTTCGGTGCGCAGATAGAAATGGCTCACCAGAGCCCTATTCTCAATGTCGTGGTTACGGCGAACAGGATTGTTCACCGTATACACGGCCTCGAAACAAGCGCCCAGCAAATCCACCTTCTCCTGTGGGTCCTCGACCACGAAAAAATCGTCGTTTGAAGCGACACTTTCTGGACTTATTCCAGCAGTCAGTACTGTCTGTCTGTTCTCTGCTGTCTGGGAGATTCGAACACAAGGAATATCATTGTGATCTTTCCTCCTGAACAACTTATTTATCTGTGGGAACATATTCGGACTACAGGTTTTAATAGCCCGAATTTTATTGCCCCAATACAGACTTACAGATTTTCTGTAATTTTCTTTTATCAGCTGTTTCAGGATTCGGATCTCTGACTTCAGCATCCTTACCTCCGGGTCGTCGCGATCAGTAAATTGCCTGTACAGCCGTTTAAGCCTCGAGAGCAGTCTACTTTTCTGTCGGTATAGTGCGTCGATTGTAGGGTTTCTGTACTTTTCTGTCTGGTCGTCGTCGGAACGTCCTACCCGAGGAATAGTTCGTTCCATAGTTCGTTTGATGGCGTCGTCCATTTGCAATAAATGCCGATCAATGTCATCATTTGTCATGTTGCTGTTTGTCGGTGGGTCGATCCCACTCGAACGTATATCTCGCTTTAACATTCTGGAGAAGCGCGACCACTGTGCCCTCCGATAATCGAATGAACACACTGCTTCGTACTCCTCCAGCAGCGTTTGCTCGTTCGGGATCCGTATTACGGCGGCGAGTCCGTAGTGGTCACTATCGTACTCAAACGCACGTAAACAGTTCCGCGTGTATTGGTCTATGTTTGTCAGTTGAAGTCTTGCGTCCGTTAAGGCCAAGTCCAGGAAAGCACCGCTTCTTGGGAAAGAAGGGATATCCGTCGCGTACAACTCGAGTTTGTACTCAATCATATTGAGGCGCCACCAGTCGTGAAACTGGTTGCCCCTGGGATTTGCAGTAACATTTCCCCATGCCGCATGTTTGGCATTAATATCTCCGGCCAAGAAGTAATAATTCTCCTCCGAGTTCAGCTGCAGACTACGAAAAAGTATCTCGAGCTCTGTCATAAATTGGTTAGTTGGAGGTGCTGCAGGTGCGTAAAGTGACACCACATACACTCTCTTTCGGCTATGGAGAGGAATGCATATGATGCATGCTTCCAACAACTGGAACCTACGCACGTCCCCGCTATATATAACCCTATGGCGCAGGCCTTTTCGAATTAAGATTCCAACCCCACCTCCTTGAGTGGAGTGAGGCCGGTCTCTTCTTATTACGTGATAGTCTTTGTATCCCAATTTGTGCTTCTGATTTAGCTTAGTTTCGCTAACCAAAAGCACATCCGGGTTTTCGGTTTTCAACAAATTGGCAAGTGACGTTCTTTTCTCGATCCTGACTAGTGAATTAACATTCACAGCAAGGATCTTTAAGTTTCCCTCATCCAGCGTAGCCATTTGATTTATGGCACACCAGACCCCACAAACAGCTCCGAATAGATAAAGTCAATTCGGGCCGCTTGTTCATTTAATTGTTTCTGGAACTTATCGATCTTTCCGTGCAGAGACAGAAGGATCGATTTTAAGTCCAGATCCACCTCTGGTGCCTTTTGGGCTACCTTTGGTTGGTTTGATGTCATGTGGGCTTGACCCGGTCCAGCTGCCATTTGGGCAAAGGACACGTTGGGTGCCACAAAATTTGCGAACGAGCGACTCTTCTGACGCCTATCATCTTCAGACTGCTGTTTGCGGGCCTGGACTCTCTTTTTCAATTCTTGGTACTTTGGACAACCCCTGAAGTTGGCGGGATGCCCAGAGTTCCTGCAGAGCACACAGGAGAGTACACTCCGATCTTCGACTCTCTCCTTACCCAGAGAGCATTCACCATGTATGTGGTCCTTATCGCACTTCACGCATCTAAACTGCATGTTGCAGTTAGCTGCGGCGTGCCCGAACCTTTGGCAGCGCATACATTGAAATATGCGATCTGACCTCTTTATTTTCTCCCACCTTACAGCATGGTAGTACAGGAAGCGGATATTTCGCAGCCTGTCGATTTTGCTGTCGGGAGTTAGCTGGACTAGGAAGAATGGTAAGTGACGGTTACCACCCCTTGCAACAGCCGAGGAAAACGGCTTGACCCCCACGAACTTTAGGTCGTCGCTTTCCAAATATTTGAGCTCTTTTTCTAGCTCCTCAGTTTTAATAGAGGGATCGATTCCTTTCAACACAACGGTTTTAGGTTTTTGATTCCTTTGGGTGTACGTGAAGTACTCGGTTCTTACGTCTCCCAAAGCGGCGCGCACCCTCTGATACTCCTCTATATCTTCACACATAATAACATGCTTATTGCCAGAAAGCCTCTTTATATGGAAATTTTTAGTAATTAACCTACATAACCTAATACTATCGCTAATTTCGAAGTTACTTACAGTTATGGGAGGAATTCTTTCCTTCCTTGGTTGTTTCTGTTGTGCCTGCGTCTCCCGCTGCTGCTTTCGTTGCTGTTGTTGTTGTTGCTGTTGTTGTTGCTGTTGTTGTCGTTGTTGCTGCTTCTCCTGCAGTTGCTGCTGCACCTGCTGTTTGAGCTCTTTTTGTTGTTCATATTGCTTCACTTTTTTTTGACGCAGCTGCTCGCGCTTTTCTAATAGCTCTTTAATTAATTTATCGAGCTGCTCCTCCTCATCCTCTTCGTCTGTTTCGTCCATTTGTGCGACGTCCTCATTATCGACCGGTAGATCGCGAAAGGAGTTTCCTTCGCCAACGTACCGGCCCGCTCCAACGTCAGGTTCATATGAGTTGAAGCTTTCTGCGTCGTAGTCATAACTTGCTACTGGTGCCACCGAACTCAAACCGCCTAACTTTGCCGGCCTCTTGGCCGACAGATTTGGCTTCGGGTTTAATTTCTTTCGCCTTTTCTCCACTCTTTGAAACCCTGCCGCTGATGTTATGGGACTTTCTATGGCTGCTACTGTTGTAGCTGGTTTTTCGACTTTATTAGCCGCCGATTTGGCCCCTTCCTCGGACGACAATGCTTTTTTGTTCGCTGCTGTTGCTGCTGTCGTTATAAATGATGTTGTTGTTGCATCTTGCTGCATTGCTCTTATTGGCAAACGACCCGTTGTCAACTTTGCCGGTACCGCTGTCTTTGCCATAGTTGCTTCTGCTACTGCGGCACTTGTTGTTATTGTTGTTGCTGCTAAAGCTGATATTTTAGCCGGCACACGTGCTTTCACCACGCGAAGCAACGGCACACCGCCCGTACGCCGGACCACCGATTTTCCGGGGTCCATCACCTGACCACTTTGCGGCACTTTTTTCTCCACTGTCTCTATCAGTATAATTTGATTTTATGAAATAAAAATTAAAAACCTGGTTCTGGCTGGAAACGAACCCACACCTCCGGCGTAAGAGCTCGCTACGCACTCTACTTATCTGCACTTGAATTAAAAAAATTAATGTCCACTATTTGGTTTTCACTTTGCTGTATTGCGTACGTCACTAACTAGCCGACCTATCTCTAATAAATTTGAGAATTGCAAAGGAAACCTAAAAGGCGAGTGGAAAATTGTAAACAGTATTCTCAATAAGCAATGCACCAAAGATACAATTCTTGAGATCGAAGTTGAAAATGGAACAGTCTCCAGTACAGTGGATATAGCCAACAACTTCAACAAATACTTTGCTTCAGTTGCTACTAAATTAAAACCATGTCCACCTCAAATTGATTGCGGTTGTGATTTGTTTTCAGACACAGTCGGCGATCAATTTCAAAGTAATAGTTTCGTTTTTGAACCTTTTACATCGCGTGAAATCTATAAAAGTATTATGTATCTAAATAATAAACAATCGAGTACTTCTGATGGTATTACGAATTATCTTCGCATTGCCTTTTTTGTTGTCGACATAATAGCTCATATTTTCAATTTGAGCGTAAATCGTGGCATTTTTCCCACTGACTTAAAATGTGCTGAAGTCATTCCATTGTTTAAAAAAGGAAACCGAAAACATATGAACCAATACAGACCCATTTCCTTACTTCCAACTCTCTCTAAGCTTTTTGAGAAGATTATGAAGAGCCGTTTGTTGTCGTTTCTAGACAAAATTAAATACTTTAGCAATGCACAATTTGGTTTTAGGGAAGGTAGATCTACTGAAGATGCCATACTAAAATTGAGCAGTGAAATATGTGCCGGCTTCAACAGTAACTGCAGCACAGTAGCTTTTTTTATTGATATGACTAAAGCTTTTGATATGGTCAATCATGACATCCTGTTGGATAAACTTTATAAGGCTGGGTTTAGGGGTTCAGTGCACAACTGGTTTGCTTCATATTTAAAAGGAAGATCTCAACGAGTTAAGCTTGAAGGAGTTTTTAGTAGTGCTGTTGAAATATGTACTGGTGTACCACAGGGGTCAGTTTTGGGTCCCATTTTGTTTCTGATTTATGTGAACTCAATTTTTCTTCAAAAGTTTGGAAGCAACCTTACAGCTTTTGCCGATGACTTGGCGTTCACATATTCAAATAAGTCCATATGTGAATCTGTAGTTAAATTGCAAACTGACCTGCAAATCTTAAGACAATGGTTCGCAAAGCATCAGCTTTTGCTGAGCGAAAAAACTAAGCTTATGTTTTGTAGCCTAAAGTCTACTGAGTCTATTGAATGTCGCATACCCTTCCATTCAACTGAATGCGAACAACTTTTCTTGGCTTCTCACACTTGTGGTAAAAACAATTACAACTCAAAAATTCCGTGTACTGCCAACTGTTTTAAAATAGAATCAGTTGATAGTTATAAATATTTAGGAGTCTTAATTGACAAAAACATGAATTGGAAGGCACATATAACAGAACTGAAAAAATATATGATGTCCGTAACGCGAAACTTATACATGCTTCGGCCATATTGTTCGAAAAAACTTCTATTAATAATATACTACGGGCTTATACAATCAAAGCTTCAGTATGGTTTGTCAAGTTGGGGAGGGGCCTATAATATCACCCTTGAACCTATAATTTTAGCACAGAAGCATGTAATCAGAATTATTTTAAATAAAAATAGGTTAAGCAGTAGCTGGCCTCTGTTTCAGTGTCTTGGTGTTTTGCCTTTAAGGCATCTTTATGTTTATAAGGTACTCAAGCTGTTCTTTATGCGCAGTGGTTATTCCTCTAACTTCAGAAGCTCAACTGTGTATAGTTTAAGGGTAAATAATAAGTCTCTAGTCAATGTGCCCACTTCAAATAAAACTCACTGTTCGAATTTTTTTACTGTCTCAGCTCCAAAGCTTTTTAATAAACTGCCGCAAAACATTCGAATTTTAAATGTACGCAATTTATTCCTAACTAAAGTCAAAAAATGGCTTTTAACCTTGGATAGCTCACTCGTCAAAAACTTACTGCATAATTAATTAAATAAATTCACACTTTGTTTAAGTGATATTTATTCAGAAATTGTTGTACTACTTACCCCACAATTAATCAATACTAATTTTATTTAAGGGTCATTCGCCTCTAGTCACCTCTTGGCTACAGATTGACCCGTTCTTATTCTTTAATGAAAGTATTTAATGTATTATTTAATGTATTATATATTATATGTATCTCTTTTTTTTTTTTTTTTTTTTCCAAAAGAATAAAGAACTTTTCATTCAAAAAAAAAAAAAAAAAAAAAAAAAAAAGTTGCGGAACGACTGTTGATTTTCCTTGTGCATAGTTAACAGGAAATGACTTATAAAATGATATGATGACAGATAAAAATAAAAAAAAAAAGTGGCAAAGAGAATCGAATATTCAATATTTCAATTTCGACATAAGTCGACTTATGTTATAAATAGTGAATTTTGTCAACCGATTATGTTTGTTTTTAATATTTTTTTTGTTAAATTGATGGTTTTTTCTTTTTGAGTTAAAATTCTTTTTGGATTCAAAATCTGTGATTTGAATGGTGGGTATTGGGGGAATTGTATCGGGAGCTGAGTTGAGATCCTCCCAGATGAGGCTTATTGGTGAGGGGTATGGTGTCTCAGACCCAATTAGGTTGGTTTGAGTGTTGTAAATTTCTTTGATTTGGTCGTTTTCAGGTTGATTGAATTTATTAAGTGTTTTTTGCAACAACCCCACTGCATATTTTATTAATGGGATTGTGGTGGATTCGTTATAGATATATTTGTTGGAATATCTTTTATTTCTGTTTTCAAAGTTTTTGTTGATGCAGAGACGCAGAACCCTTCTTTCGAAGGTTTCGAGTTCTTTAGCTACTGTTGGAGAGATGGTGAACCACACTGGGAAGGCATATATCAGAATGGATTTAGTGAGTGTCTTGTAAAATAACAATTTTGATTTTTTGCTGAGCATGTTGTGCTTGAGGTAGGTCATGAGCATGTTGGTCACTTTTTTTGCTTTTTCTTTTGTGGGCCTAGCATGTTTGTTAAATTTGAGGAGGCTGGTAAAGGACACAAAAGGTATTTTAGGTCATTTTTGAAAACTATTGTGCTACCTTCTAGGGTAAGTGTTATGTTTCTGCACTCGCCTGTTACCCCTATTCTCCCCTTCCCGCTTGCATTTCTGAAACAGATTGCTTGTGATTTGTCCTTGTTAATTTTTATACCCCATTTTTTATAAAAGGTGTTTATGATTTCTAAGTGTTCCTTCAGGTTTTGTATGGCAACCGTTGAGTATTCTGCGCTTGCGTAAACCAGTGTGTTGTCTGCGTATAATATGGCCTTTGACGCCACCCTGTTGTTTTTGAAGTAAGTAAAGGGGAAATCATATAGGAATAGACTATATAGCTTTGGACCCAAAATGGATCCCTGTGGGACTCCACTTCTGATTGAGGATTTTTCTGATTTTGTTTGTTGAATTTGTGTAAAGAAGGAGCGGTTAGTGAGAAAGCTGTCCAGAATCGCGACCAAATGGAGTGGGTAATCCAGTTGACTGATTTTGTAAATTAGGCCATTCATCCACACACTATCGAATGCCTTTTCTATGTCTAATGAACAAGTCATAGTACAATTTGTTTCTATTAGGTTAAGAGTTACGTTATTATGGACATTCAGCATTGCGTGGACTGTTGAGAGTCCTTTAGGAAAACCGTATTGTGAGTCAGAGATGAATTCTATGTTGTTTTCTGTGTGTTGGTCCAACTTTTCAATAATGACTCTTTCTAGTATTTTCTCTATGTTTGATAATAGGGATATGGGTCTGAAGTTGCCCAGAGTGTAGTCATTCGGTTTCTTTATTACTGGAAGGATTTTTGCTATTTTCCAGGCAGTGGGGAAGTACCCATTGTTTATGGAGTTGTTTATTAAAATAACAATGTATTTGATGGCTATGGGGGAGAGTTTTTTTTATGATAAAATTAGATACGTTATCCGGGCCTGTTGATTTTTTGGCATTGATACTCTTGAGTATTTGGGTTACTTCTAGAGTTGAGGTGAACATGTGCCCGCCACTGGGTTTATTGCGGAGTTGACTTCATCGAATAGAAATATGTGGTTCGGTCATTCTGATCTGAGTTGATGTACCGCGGTTTCCACCTTGTTACTCAGAGTCGGGTCGAAGGATGGGACTACTTCTCTGTAGATTTCCGTGTAGTAGTCTTTGAATGCCTGTACTATTTCTGACTCCTCTGTCACCTTGCGGCCACCCATTGATAACTGTTTACACCCGAACTTTCTGGCTTTGTCTGTGAGTTTAAATAATTTCTTGAATGCATGTGATCCTGGTACGATTTTGGACAGTTTTTTCCCTATTTGTGCGTTAAGCCAAATCCTAACTTTTTTTTTGATAATTTTTTGGAGTAATGATATTCTTGTAGCTAGTTCTTTGTATTCTCTATTTATCCTGTTGTAACACCTATGGAAAATGCTTTTCAGCTGTTTGAAAAGGACTTTTATGTCATCTGGGAGATGTTTGTACTTTTGTACTCGGAATTCTACCCTAGAGGAGTGTTCTTCCATTGAGTTTTTTATTGCCCTGTTGAGAATATCAATATACTCATCTATTTCCACGTTTGTCATTGAGGCCGTTTGTTGGGATATTCAACATGCTAGTGTTAAGTCTTTATCTGCTCTGAAATTTGCCCAGTTCTCTTAAAGGACATGGAGGAGTACGATGTCAAAATTGCGTCCTCGAACTTAATTGTTAACTCAATATGGCCCCATCGTATGATTCTGCTAGGATATTTATTTTTATTAGCTCCTCTTGTACAGCGACCTGATAGCTGTTAGGGGGATATACATGGAAC
This sequence comes from Portevinia maculata, assembly GCA_949715645.1. NCBI lineage: Eukaryota > Metazoa > Arthropoda > Insecta > Diptera > Syrphidae > Portevinia > Portevinia maculata. The sequence continues at coordinate 170,509,585 of OX454526.1, read as the reverse complement.
CTAATAATATAGATTTGCGGTGCTTATATATGGTTAGATTGATGGAGAGGAACACATTTGGAAAAGTCAGACTTTGGAGTGTGACTAGAGTGTATTTGATATTTTTTTTAATTGCTATGCCCACCCCTTTGTTAAAGTCGTTTCGGATGAAATTGTACGAATCTAAATGTACCACATGTTTACTTTGGAGGTGTGTCTCCTGAATGAAGGCGACTGAGCTGTTGTTTGCTAGGAGGAGTTTCAAAAGTTCTATCGTCCTACTATTCTCTATAAGGGACGAAATGTTAAAAGTGAGTATTTTTGGTTCCATTATTTGGATAGCATTATTTGGTTGAGCGGGTCCAGATATGCTAACCTCTTCTGTTGTATAGACCCCGCGTTTTTAATGTTTTTAACAAATGACTCCACCTAACTTAACAGCTCCGATACCTCTACTCCAAAGAAATCTTTGGAGAGGTCCCAGAATTGACTGATATAGTTCCCGTTTTGTATACCCATGGTGGGATTGGGCATTGGTGTTTGTTTTTGAGGTTGGAAGTGACTTGCATAGGTGACCCTGGGGGAAACCAAACCGCCTAGTGCGATATTTTTTTGAGGCTGAGGCTGGCTTTCGCCTGGGTTGTGGGCATTATCGCATTTAAAGCATTTGTAGTTGTTTGCACATTTTTTTTGCCAAACGGCCGAATTGTTGGCACCTTCTGCATTGCAGGGCACCCAAATTTCAACTTGGCTTCTCCCAGCTCACTTTTGTGTTAAAAATGTATTTAATATTGGCAATGTGAATGGCCTGTTGGCCCGGTTTCAGGCGTACTAAGAAGAGGTCGTACTTGAGCCCTTCTTTCTTTGACCTTGTTGACGATTTCAACAATAAAATGTATAATGCTAACGCAAGCAACATGACCTGCATTACCTAGTGACCCACACTAGAAACAATGCCGCTCGCATGCATAAGCATTATGCACGCATAAGCACATTACTCAACACCAACTGGAGTGACGGCGAATATCGGTCAACCTAATTTAGCACAACGATGTCATAATGCAGGTGGTGTTAATTTAGTATTACGATAAGAATAAGGTTACATTGTAAGCTAAATTTAAGGTATAAATAGTCAATAAGAAAATGCAAATAAATAATTCCATTTGTTAAAGCTAAAGTGGCTACAATTGAATTCAATAATTTTCAACAGCTATCCCCCACCAGTGGTAAGGTAGCATATGAGTTTTAAATTCTCTGAAGGGAAGAATTTACATGGTCCTTCGAGCCGGATAAGCCGGAGACAACGCAGAAATTACAAAATCGCTAAGTGAAGGCAAGGGCCTTTACAACGTACTTAGACAGTGAAAAGTAAGTATCAGCGATCAGATGGGTGAATTAGAGGACATTGCGTTTGAGCAAACAAGAATGACAGAGGAGATACATCGACTATGGACCAACTTCAAGAAGGATGGAAAGTCCAGATACACTGTGGAGTATCTAAGGAAGAGACTGGAGCAATTGGAGAAGCTCTGGGTCGACTTCCAAGTCAACAATGGGTTTTTGAAAAACCTGAGAAAGGTAAATCCACGCCACAACTATTTTACGAAAGGGTTCTTTGGCCAGCTTGAGGAGAGGTATTGTGAGATCAAGGATACCCTCAAGGCAAGGCTGGAAACCATAGGGAGGAAACTACAGCCTCCAACAACTTCAGATGTGGACGATCTGGCGACTAGCGCAGGTCAGGTGCAGCAAGCTTTAGGGTCAGCAGCGACAATGGGAATCCAAGAGACGGTCAACAACGTGAGGTGCTCATTAAGATTCAAGAAAATAAGCCTTCTTAGAAACAACTTCTTCCGACTTATTGCTAACCTAGATCTGACTCAGAATTCAGTATACCTCAGATTCAAGTAGGAACAATTGAAAGACTGCTGGACTAAGCTGGTGGACATAAACGAGGAGATCATGTCATCACCAGACGATGCTGAGCGAAATCTGGACTACATGGCCGACAATGAATTCATCAAGTTGGAACAGATGTATCAGGATGCATACATTCAGATCAAAGAACAAGAACAGCTCCAGGCGGGGGATGTAACACCAACAGTCACCACAAAAAAAATCAACAGCAGATCAAACTTCCAACCATTCCCATACCAACATTTAGCGGAAGGTATGAAGAGTGGACAACATTCTGTCAGTTATTTGAGCAGTTAGTACACCAAAATGAATCGCTAAACGATGTAGAACGGATGCAATACTTGAAGGGCAACCTGAAGGGAGAAGCAGCACGAATTGTGAGTCATCTAGCACCAACATCAATAAACTATTTAACGACAGTTGAATTACTCAAGAAACGGTTTCAAAACGCAGCAGCATTGGTCAATAGCTACATAAAGACCTTGCTGACATTGAAACCAGTGCGGAATGAAAGTGCATTCCACTTTTTTTTTTTTATAATTTGCTTACGCTAAAGGGATTTTTTTCTGTTGTTACAGTACCCTTATAATGCTAAGAACACAGTGTAAGCTACTTGGTATAAGAAAGAATAGAGAGATAGGAAAGAAGTGTTTGGGTGCAGTTGTAGGGTTTTTCTCCACGGGTGGTGTCTAAGTTACTTAGGGAGATTACGATTTCATGTATTCGGTATAAAGTAATGGACTTGGCCGGGATTCGAACGCACGACCTTCCATTCCGTATGCGAATACACTACTACTGCACCATTGCCACCCGTCAAAGACTTGAAAATATATCATGGACACATCAACGGAAGTCCTGTAAGGCATCAATAATTTGGGAGTCGATGTAAGTTCATGGGATCCGTTAATAATTCAGTTGGTACTACCAAAACTTGATTCTGAGTCAAGAAGGCTATATCAACAATTAAGAGGAATCTCAACAGACATTCCAAAACTAAGTGAATTTTTCGACTTTGTGGAGAGAAGATTCAGAGGACTGGAAGGCAGTCGCGAAGTCAACCGTGATCATTCATCACAAGGAGCAAAAACTTCAAAAAGTCATCTAACCACAGTGGCGCAACCAAGCTGCGCAGTGTGCAGCGAGTCATCTGTTCAACTGCTGACGATTTCTGAGCATGAAGGTGAAGGCTCGAAAGGAAGCGGTTCGATGGTCGAATCTGTGTTTCAATTGTTTACGGGATGAACATGATGCAAATGAGTGTCCTTCGAAGAAGGGGTGCAAGGTATGTACGAAGCCGCATAGTTCGTTACTTCACTACCCACAAGGAGGAAGCAGGGCAGAAGCAGAGAATTCAGCATAAGTGGCAACACTGTTGTGAAGGTAGAAAGTTGAACATCAAAGTCGCTCTTGAATATTATTTAAAAACTAAATCTTAATCTCAGTTTCAATTTAAAAAAAGTGCTAGAACTGATTCAGGAAAAAACATATTCGACAAACCGGTCACTGCCCAGGTAAAATTAGGATAATTTTGCAAAAAAAACAAAAAAAAAATTAAGTATTAAACCTGCAATCCGAAGTCACATGACTGACAATAAACGGAAAATCGGCGAAACGTCACCGGAAGATAATTGTAATTTGAAAAATACTCCAGGTGGTTGTAAATCTTTTAAGCGCTCCACCATGACCATGTCTGCTTCGGATTTGCAAAAAATCAAAGCAATTGTTGACTCTTCGCTTGAAACACAACTTGCATTGGCAATTGCAAACCTGGCCACCAAACAAGACCTGAGTAAGCTTAACAATGAAATTGTCTCATTGCGGAAGTAAAATGATGAATTGTCAACAAAAGTTAAGCAATTCGAAGAAAGATGCAGCACATTAGAGGACGAACTTGAATCACAAAGTCGAGAGTTGAGAAATAAAAACATTATCGTTTCAATTCCCAAGGAAGATCCACTAACTGATCCAGAAGAAAAGATCCGCACTGTCACTCGGATTTTACTTGGTAATGAATTTGCACAACAATTCTCAGACTCGGTAAAAATTACTGAAAATAACACTGCAACCAAAATAAAAGTAAATACCGGCTCAAGTGAAATTGCCTCGAAAATGCTTAAAAATGCCCACAAACTCAAAGGCACAGGAGTGTATTTGCAACGCGATCTTTCTAAGAAAATGCAATTAAAACACCGAATACTCCTACATTACAGAAAAATAATTAGGGACAATAAACCAAACTCCGCAATACGAATAAAAAACAATACAATTTTAATTGATAATAAAACCTTTTATTTGGATGTAAACAATAACCTAATCTACAATAACTTGGATGGAGAACGTGAATTACAACAAAAGATAGGTAACATTAACTTTGATGCTGTCAAAAAAGTCAACATGCCAAATGAACGACAGAGTACTAGATCTACATTTTAACATTTATTCCAGCATTACATTTTAACATTTATTACATTACATTTTAACATTACATTTTAACATTTATTCCAGCAACACGAACAAATGTACATGGGAGAGCAAGTGGGGGTATTCTTTGTGGCATAAAATCTAAAATTTCGCACTTTTTAGAACTCAGAAATATCGAAGGTAGAATTATCATTCATATCTTAAGTAACAATGTGAATTTTCATATTATCCCGGTTTATCTTAATTGCAATAATTGGCATTTCGATTTCGATAATTTATGCAACTTTATGTACAACTCTCCCTTGGAAAATACAATGGTAATTCGTGATCTCAATGCTCGAATTGGTGAATATCAAAATCCTTCTGTTAATTTTTTGCACGATCAACTAAACTTCGAGACCTATAGAAACTCTAAAGATGAAACGCGCAACGGCAACGGTAGGTTAATATCGGGGTTTTTCGAGGATTTCGGGCTGTTTCTGTTGAATGGTGTAGCCAAAGGAGACGAATATGGAGAACTTACATTTATAAGCGGTCAAGGCAAGTCGGTTGTAGACTATTGCGCAATATCTGGTGAATGGTGCAATGTAGTAAAGGATTTTAAGGTGCTTACGGCCAACTTCTCAGCTCACATGCCAATTCTGGTGACAGCGGACTTTGGCGAGCAAGTGCAGCAAAGAACTTCAGACAATTTTAGAAAACTTAAATGGCTCGACAGCAAAGCTGATCGCTACAAACTCCTCTTAGATGTTAACTTTAATATTTTGCCTCACTTGCCATCAGTTTCGATTGACGAAATAGAAGAAAATATAACGAGCTTAATTTATGCATCGGCACCGTTGTCGAATAACTCTCATTCCACTTTCACGCCAAAATCCAAATGGTTTGACAAGGATTGCTATAAATTACGTAAACTTTCGTTTACATTTTTGAAGCTCTTTAGAGTGACAAATTCACCCAACTTTAAAAATATGTACTTACGGGCCAATAAGGAGCTCAAACAACTTTGTAATACAAAAAAAAAACATTTACCACAAAAAGCTTGCACAACAGGTCCTATTCAGTAAAAATTCCAAAGAATTCTGGTACAACGTCCGTCAAGTAAGTGGATGGCAACGCAGTATGAAGATTGCTCTCGGCGCTCAGACTCTAGCTGCACATTTTAAAACTCTATTGTCGGCCGAGGAGAATCTTCATTCTTTCAGCTTTGCATTATCAAACACGTGCGTTCTCGAGCTAGATGCACCTATTTCTCGAAATGTATTGGAAAATACTCTCTCGCAAATGAAAAACAACAAGGCTCCTGGAAGTGATGGAATACCAGTTGAATTTTTCAAATATAGTAATGACCTTCTAAAAATCTATATGCTGGACTATTTTAAGCTCCTTTACGAGAATGCCTGTGTTCCTTTAAGCTTCCCAGAAGCTCTCATATTTGTGATTTTTAAAAAAGGAGATCCTAATCAACCTGAGAACTACAGAGGAATATCTATTCTCAACTCTCTTAGGAAGATATTTGCTCGGATTTTATATGGAAGGCTCTCCACCTGGATTAATAGGACCAATCGACTCAGCACTTTTCAAGCAGGAATTCGCTCTGGATTCTCTACATTGGATCATATTTTCGCATTAATAAGCATTGCTAGGAACCACATCGAAAAAAACAAAAAACTGTATGTCTGTTTCGTGGACTTTAAAGCAGCGTTCGATACAGTAAATACGCAGGCGTTGTTCTATAAATTGACGACTATTGGAGTATCTCAAAAATTTCTATTGCTATATTTCAAATTCCTCTTGTCCTCCAGTGCGGCAGTATGGGATGGCTCTAAGTTATCAGAGTGGTTCGTTACCTCTGCAGGTGTCCCACAGGGATGCATTCTGAGCCCTCTGTTGTTCGCTCTTTTCATTGATGATGTGTCTTCTATTCTTCCTGGCTTTATTATTATTATTGCTTTACGCTGATGATTTGGTTTTGCTGGCGGATAATCCTTTCTCGCTGCAACTACAAATCAACAAACTGATGGCATACTGTGATACATGGGATCTCCACATCAATATACAAAAAACTAAGGCGATGGTGTTTGAGACCCGAAAATGTAGAAGACTCCCTGAAGAAGCTTGGCGACTTGGTAACGAGCAAATTGATACAGTGCTGGAATTTAAGTATTTGGGAGTATTATTCACGTATAATCTAAATCTTTCAAAGCATGCTAAAGCAAAAAGTGGAGAGGCTAAGTTGGCGCTTAATTTGATGTGGCCAACATTTTTCGCTAAACAGAATATTGACCATTCATCCAAATTCAATGTGTTCAATGCAACAGTCAACACCTGTATGTGCTATGGTACACAAGCCTTTGGAGTAATTGCCTTTGAAGAATTTGAGGCGGTTCAGAGAACTTTCTTCAAACGCATTTTTAGATTGCCGAATTCCACACCGACTTATGCAATACACGTAGAGTCTGGTCTACCACCAATCTACATAAGGAATCTAAAAGCAAATTCTGACTATTGTTTTAGAGTGATGAGTAGAAGTGTCGCAAATCTCCACAGAGTAATAATGGCAAGATTACTACGAACCAATGCTTCACCTTTCAGAGAATAGAATCAGCTAGCCTTATCCCACGACCTCTCACTGTCGTTAACAGAAAGCAATGTTAATGAGTGGCCTGATATATTTGCGACAATTATCTCGAAAATAGATGAACAGATCTTCAACGAACACTTAACCAGGGCATCATCGTCAACTTCCAGAACTATCTACCGAAATCTTAATCATCGAATACTTACTGAAGACAGCTACTTTAATGTAAAGAATTCAGCATACAAAATAAGCATGGTATTCAAAGCGAGAATCGAAATCCTTAACCTAAATTTCATCCCTCATATAGTCGATCTTCAACAAATTTGTTATCTGTGCAACAGAAGAGAGTTAGGTTAGGTTAACGGGCTGATGGAACAGAGCGAATCTGCTACACCACACTTAGGTCCATGTGGTCCCATTGTGATACCCTTTGTTGGGAGTGTTGGCCTCGCTGTTCTGGCCTTGGTCCTTCGTCCTTGGTTTCCTTCTTACTCCAGTTTGTCCAGCCATTTGGATGTCCGTATAAACCTGTAAAGATTTGATAGTGAGACATCAGAAAGTTCTTGAATGTCTTGGAAGAAGTATCTTCCAAGTGTTCTGTTCCTCAGGTGACAAAGGCTTGGACAGCGACAGAGAAAGTGTGGTATGTCCTCATGGGTTTCCTCATCACCGCAGCCTCTACAAATGTCGTCATCCTTGAGATTTAGTTTCATTGTGTGATTCCTTAGCAAGTTGTGGCCAGTAAGAGTACCGATCAACTTTGACAGCGATGTCCTGTCGTAACGTAAAAGTTTGTTGGTTCGGCCCTTATCATATTTTGGCCACAGCTTGCGTGATATGTCACAAGTGGTTAGTAACCACCACCTGTTGTTGGCTTTCATTCGTGTTTTGTATTCCACCCTTTCTCTGAGTTTGCAGAGTGGTGGTTTAACCGACTGAAGTGCCTGTTCATGGTCCATCGCAGACCCCTTTCTTGACAGTTCGTCAGCTCGCTCGTTACCGGATATGTCCTTGTGACCAGGGACCCAGCAGAGACTCATTTTGTGCTTCGCGCCAAGAGTTTTGAGCTCCAACAGAAGAGAGTTAGACGATATTTACCATTTTATGGCAGTTTGCTCGATCCTACAAGAGATTCGACGACTGTATTTTCAAGAAAGTTTTTTGTCCGCTAATTGTCTTTACGAAATATTAAGTGGTGCTCGAGGTTGGACTACCCTGTATAGTTACTGCAAACATGCTCTAATATATCGTAATAGCTTTTGAAAAACCACGTTTTATGCCTATTATTGCTTTTATGTTTCAAATCATATAAAATTGTTATCTTTTTGTGTTCCAAATCACTCCAAAATTGTAACCCCTTTATGTAGCAAATCATTAAAATTGTTAAAACTCGCTTTACTCATCATTTTTTTATTTTTGTTTATCCATTTTTCTTTGCTCTATAAAAAAAAAATGCAACATTAATATTCACTTTTTACTTTCTTACTATCATCTCCTTTTTCTTTTTACTTTATTACTTTTGTTTTATAATGTCACTTCCGGCAGACGGCAGCATAGCCAAGTCCGTATTCTTAAGTAAAGTATAACTTGTACACTTTTTGTTATTAGTGAAAAAATAAAGAAGAAATAATAATAATAATAATACAGGGGAACGACGACAGGTTTCGCCGTCACAGCTAACAACAATGATGAAAGGACAGTACTACTTGCCACAGCCATGGTAAATATCCAAATGAAAGGGCAATTCAAACCAGTGCGAGCTTTAATAGATCAAGGGTCTCAATCATGCGTCGTGACAGAGAGGTTAGCCCGTCAATTAAAGGTGCCAATGACCAAAACCGAATCAAGGGTCAATGGAATCAACGGGTATGCAACATTGCAGTATGCCAACTCAACAGCCAATCCATCATGATGAACAAGTCAACCTAACACTGGAGGCACTAGTAATGCCTAAGATCACATCAAAGATGCCAGGACAGTAGATAATACCTGACAAGTGGCAACATATCCAAGGTTTAAAGCTACCGGATCCATGGTACTCACAACAAAGAGAAATAGAGTTATTGATTGGAGCAGACGTGTTGCCGCAACTTCTACTGCAGGGATTAGTCAAGGGCCCTAAGAACACTCCAATAGCGCAGAACACAATGTTCGGATGGATACTATCGGGACCAGTCATGATGCTAACCCCAAGAAAGCAAACGCAGGTAAACTTAATCACCTCATGCATCAGTGTTTGCAGTGAAGACGAAGAGCTAAAGAAACTTTGGGAACTAGAAGAGGTTCCCAACGCACCAGTCAGGTCTACAGAAGATGAAATGTGTGAAGAGCACTACAGCCGGACACACAAAAGAGATGAAACAGGACGATACATTGTCAAACTACCACTGTCAAAGGATCGCATGATTTTGGGCGATTCCCGAAAAAAGGCACTTAAGCGATTCTTTGCATTGGAAAGAAGACTCTCAAAAAATGAAGAATTAAGGCAGGAGTATTCTAAGTTCATTCAGGAATATCTCGATCTTGGCCACATGGAGGAAGTACCACAAGATAAATCACAAAAAATTTACTATCTTCCACATCATGCAGTAACAAAGGAGCAGAGCACCACCACCAAGATGAGAGTGTTATTTGACGCCTCGGCGAGAACAACATCTGGAGAATCTCTGAATAGCATCATGATGATAGGACCAACAGTTCAAAGAGACCTTTTCTCTTTACTACTTCGATGGAGGAAATTTTCAACCATATTCACAGCCGACGTCGAAAAAATTAACAGACAAATACTATAGTCGACCAGGAGGATCAGAATCAGCAACGCATCTTGTGGAGAGAGATCCCCAGAGGTAAAATCAAGGAATATGCGCTTAAAACCGTCACTACGGAACAGCATCAGCACCGTATTTGGCAGTCAAGATGCTATGCCAGCTAGCGGAAGATGAAAAACAACAATATCCACGGGCAAGCAAAACAGTTCTTGAGGGATTCTACGTAGATGATTGCCTTGGAAGTGCAAACTCACTAGAAGAATGTTTAGGCATCCAGCAGGAATTAACGCAGCTACTACACAAGAGTGGATTCAACTTACGCAAATGGACATCAAACAGTTCAGAATTTATAAAGTCATTACTCAGAGAAGTCGTTGAAATGGAACCAGAATATGACTTTAATAATGACACAACATTTAGCATTTTGGGAATAAAATGGTGCCCGAGGACAGATTGCTTCCAATTTAAGGTTAGTTGCACGTCATTTAGCAACAAGGGGACCAAACAAGCAATGCTGAGTGGCGCTGGAAAAATCTTTGATCCGTTCGGCTGGTTATCACCAATAACAATAAAGGCAAAGATTCTTATCCAACGGCTATGGCTTTTGGGAATCGGTTGGGATGAAGAAGTCCCATTGAACATTCTTGAGGAATGGCACGAATTCAAAAAGTGGCTGTCCACGCTGGAGAAGGTGAGGATTCCAAGATGGACGCAGCAATCAGAGGGATCGCGAATAGAACTACACGGATTCGCAGATGCCTCAGAGTCAGCATATGCAGCAGTGGTATATGAAAAAATAATCAAGTGCGACTCGACGACAGTTTGCATTATCGCCTCCAAAATCAAAGTGGCACCGGTAAAACAAGTCTCGCCAGCAAAACTGGAGTTATGCGCGGCCAAATTACTTACGAAGCTAATGAAATATATCAGACAAGGGGCAGACACGGAATACAGCAGAGTTGTTGTCTGGTCAGACTCCACCATTGTTTTGAACTGGTTAAAGCATCACCCAGTTAAATGGAATACATTTGTCGAAATCGGGTATCGTACGTGCAGCAAAACTTTAACGGACAATGGAGGTTTGTGCCGGGAAAAGAAAATCCCACCGACATTCTGTCCAGAGGATCATGTGGAGACACCCTGACTGAGAACTCATTGTGGTGGTACGGTCCAGCATGGTTAAAGGAAGACGAACTATAGTGGCCAGTTGACAAAATCGTAATGGAACTACAAGGTGTGCCTGAGCTTCGGAAATCGCGTGACTTTATGTTGATGCAAACCAGCAGTCCAACATCCAACGACGCATACTGTCTACGGTTCAAGAACAATTGCTTAAAGAGAAAGAAGAGCAGAAATAGCACTGGTTAGGGAAGCGCAACAAGCCTTTAGCGATGATATACAGAAATTACTTGAAAAGAAGGAACTTAAGCAAACCAGTACGATATCATCACAGAACCCATTCGTCGATGCCAATGGAATATTACGAGTTGGAGGCCGCTTAAAACATGCAAATTTGAGCAGAAACATCCAATGATTTTGTCACCGTTGCATCCACTGACATCTGATTATCAATAAATCTCACATTGATACTCTCCACGGTGGGGTAAAACTGACGCTGAATCACATCCGGGGAACATTTTGGATCATCCGAGGAACCAACACTGTTAAGGCTATCGTAAATCAATGCGTTAAATGCTTTCGATTCAAGGCTGAGGAATCAAGCCAGCTCATGGGACAACTTCCGGATGCACGGGTGAACTTCTCGCGACCGTTCACACATTGTGGAGTAGATTACGCTGGTCCAATAAACATAAGATGTTAGCAACTTCGAGGTACGAAGTGGCAAAAGGCTTACATAGCACTGTTTGTCTGCATTGCAACCAAGGCGGTGCACATTGAGCTCACGTCTGATCTAACAACCGACGGATTCATGGCAGCATTAAGACGAATGATCAGCAGAAGGGGTTCCGTACAACGCACCAGTCAGGTCTACAGAAGATGAAATGTGTGAAGAGCACTACAGCCGGACACACAAAAGAGATGAAACAGGACGATACATTGTCAAACTACCACTGTCAAAGGATCGCATGATTTTGGGCGATTCCCGAAAAAAGGCACTTAAGCGATTCTTTGCATTGGAAAGAAGACTCTCAAAAAATGAAGAATTAAGGCAGGAGTATTCTAAGTTCATTCAGGAATATCTCGATCTTGGCCACATGGAGGAAGTACCACAAGATAAATCACAAAAAATTTACTATCTTCCACATCATGCAGTAACAAAGGAGCAGAGCACCACCACCAAGATGAGAGTGTTATTTGACGCCTCGGCGAGAACAACATCTGGAGAATCTCTGAATAGCATCATGATGATAGGACCAACAGTTCAAAGAGACCTTTTCTCTTTACTACTTCGATGGAGGAAATTTTCAACCATATTCACAGCCGACGTCGAAAAAATTAACAGACAAATACTATAGTCGACCAGGAGGATCAGAATCAGCAACGCATCTTGTGGAGAGAGATCCCCAGAGGTAAAATCAAGGAATATGCGCTTAAAACCGTCACTACGGAACAGCATCAGCACCGTATTTGGCAGTCAAGATGCTATGCCAGCTAGCGGAAGATGAAAAACAACAATATCCACGGGCAAGCAAAACAGTTCTTGAGGGATTCTACGTAGATGATTGCCTTGGAAGTGCAAACTCACTAGAAGAATGTTTAGGCATCCAGCAGGAATTAACGCAGCTACTACACAAGAGTGGATTCAACTTACGCAAATGGACATCAAACAGTTCAGAATTTATAAAGTCATTACTCAGAGAAGTCGTTGAAATGGAACCAGAATATGACTTTAATAATGACACAACATTTAGCATTTTGGGAATAAAATGGTGCCCGAGGACAGATTGCTTCCAATTTAAGGTTAGTTGCACGTCATTTAGCAACAAGGGGACCAAACAAGCAATGCTGAGTGGCGCTGGAAAAATCTTTGATCCGTTCGGCTGGTTATCACCAATAACAATAAAGGCAAAGATTCTTATCCAACGGCTATGGCTTTTGGGAATCGGTTGGGATGAAGAAGTCCCATTGAACATTCTTGAGGAATGGCACGAATTCAAAAAGTGGCTGTCCACGCTGGAGAAGGTGAGGATTCCAAGATGGACGCAGCAATCAGAGGGATCGCGAATAGAACTACACGGATTCGCAGATGCCTCAGAGTCAGCATATGCAGCAGTGGTATATGAAAAAATAATCAAGTGCGACTCGACGACAGTTTGCATTATCGCCTCCAAAATCAAAGTGGCACCGGTAAAACAAGTCTCGCCAGCAAAACTGGAGTTATGCGCGGCCAAATTACTTACGAAGCTAATGAAATATATCAGACAAGGGGCAGACACGGAATACAGCAGAGTTGTTGTCTGGTCAGACTCCACCATTGTTTTGAACTGGTTAAAGCATCACCCAGTTAAATGGAATACATTTGTCGAAATCGGGTATCGTACGTGCAGCAAAACTTTAACGGACAATGGAGGTTTGTGCCGGGAAAAGAAAATCCCACCGACATTCTGTCCAGAGGATCATGTGGAGACACCCTGACTGAGAACTCATTGTGGTGGTACGGTCCAGCATGGTTAAAGGAAGACGAACTATAGTGGCCAGTTGACAAAATCGTAATGGAACTACAAGGTGTGCCTGAGCTTCGGAAATCGCGTGACTTTATGGTGATGCAAACCAGCAGTCCAACATCCAACGACGCATACTGTCTACGGTTCAAGAACAATTGCTTAAAGAGAAAGAAGAGCAGAAATAGCACTGGTTAGGGAAGCGCAACAAGCCTTTAGCGATGATATACAGAAATTACTTGAAAAGAAGGAACTTAAGCAAACCAGTACGATATCATCACAGAACCCATTCGTCGATGCCAATGGAATATTACGAGTTGGAGGCCGCTTAAAACATGCAAATTTGAGCAGAAACATCCAATGATTTTGTCACCGTTGCATCCACTGACATCTGATTATCAATAAATCTCACATTGATACTCTCCACGGTGGGGTAAAACTGACGCTGAATCACATCCGGAGAACATTTTGGATCATCCGAGGAACCAACACTGTTAAGGCTATCGTAAATCAATGCGTTAAATGCTTTCGATTCAAGGCTGAGGAATCAAGCCAGCTCATGGGACAACTTCCGGATGCACGGGTGAACTTCTCGCGACCGTTCACACATTGTGGAGTAGATTACGCTGGTCCAATAAACATAAGATGCTAGCAACTTCGAGGTACGAAGTGGCAAAAGGCTTACATAGCACTGTTTGTCTGCATTGCAACCAAGGCGGTGCACATTGAGCTCACGTCTGATCTAACAACCGACGGATTCATGGCAGCATTAAGACGAATGATCAGCAGAAGGGGTTCCGTACATCACTTATACAGCGATAATGGAACAAATTTTGTTGGAGCAAGGAACGTTATTGAAGGACTACAAACAAGGCTTACCAATAAGGGGATCCAGTGGCATTTTATCCCACCCGGAGCTCCTCACTTTGGTGGACTCTGGGAGGCCGGAGTAAAATCAGTAGAATACCACTTAAATCGAGTCATAGGAGATCATAAACTGACTTACGAAGAGATGAACACGATATTGGTGCAAATAGAAGGCTGTCATAATTCCAGACCACTCTGTCCATTAACTAACGACATTGAAGATCTGGATGCATTAACGCCAGGTCATTTCATCATTGGATCACAACTAATAACACCAGAGGGTGACATTATTCTTGATATGACTCAGAGTAGCTTGAAAAGATGGAGGCTTACCCAAAAAATTAAACAAGACTTTTGCCATCGCTGGTATTAAGATTATGTGAAAAAAGTGCAACAACGACACAAGTGGAAAAAATTGACAACGAATCTCTAGATCGGCCAACTGGTACTGCTGAAGAACGATTTACTGACACCGTCGAAATGGCCTCTGGGAAGAATCATTGAAGTACACAATGGAGCTGATGAACTCACGAGAGTTGTAACGGTCAAGACCGAAAAGGGAATTTTTAAACGACCAATTGCCAAGGTATGCTTACTTCCAATAGAAGACAATCTCACGAAGCCTCAGAATGACGGAATTCAAAAACAGAAAGCATCAGGATAATTAGCACCAAGCGGGTCCGGAAGAAACTCAAGATATGGAAACCGCAGATCAGCCATCCCAACGAAGCTGCCAACTGCGCTGGTAATACTATTACTGATTGACATTTCAACTGTCACTGTGAAGTGTAATAAAAGTGTTAGCTCCTAATTAGTTTTTCAAATTCTGCACAGTTTTTAGTTAAATTTAAAAGAAAACTTGCTCACCAAAACAAAAAAAAAAAATCTCACCTGCATTTCCAAGGTAGGAAGTATTTTAAGTCTAAAAAACTTGCAAAATTCAACTTTCGCTAAAAGTAAACGGGATCCCTCTATTAACGGCAACAAAAGAACAATAACTGACACTTCACCAGAGCCTAATTACACTATCAAGAAGCATAGCTCATATCCACAACACAAGATGGCAGTCGTAGATATGTCTATAGCCGAATTTAAAAATCACCTCAGTGACTTGATCGCAGACCAAATAAAAGATTTGGCAACTAAACACGATTTTGCATCTCTAACTATCGAGTTGGATGCTTTACGTACGGCCAACTCACAACTGTGCCAAAAACTAAATGCCATGACGGAGCGGTGTGAGCTCCTAGAGTCTCAAATTGAAATTATCTCGCGGAAAACAAATGAAAACTGTATGGTGGTAGACCTTCCTCTAGACAGAGAAACCGACGCAGTTGAAGTAGCCACACAAACTTGCCGTGGACTTCTCAAGTTACAAGAAGGTGAAGATATTCACTTTAAAAAGGCACGGATAATAAAAAACACTCACGCACATAGGAGCACTGTCTTTTTAGAATTGAACTCGCCAGATGAGGTGGAAAAAATAATGTCTGTCGCTTATCAACTCAAAGGTACTGCCATTAGTATTTCCCGAGAGCAGACACTATTGTACCGGCAAAAAAAGCAGACACTATTCGAAATCAAAAACAAACTCTCTGAAATCAATCCCGAAGCAAAAATCACAATTAAAGGCGACAAAATGCAAATAAACAACAAAATTTTTGTATTCAAGTTCGCGCGTGGTCTGGTTGTCAACTCTCTGGCGGAGCTGCATTTTGTCAACAAGTTGTTTGGTGACATTTCACGTGATTATTTTGACTGCAGCGAGGGAGTGAAGTTAACTGCGGCTGATAAGCAAGCACCATCGGTCTCTCAACTGACGTCACTTGCCCGCGAATCTTCGCATATTCTTAAGTCGATAACACAATAGGAAAATAATGCCGTCTGCCAAAATATTATTATTAACACTATTAATTTATCAATACTCTCCTATAATATTTCTGGCCTAAAAAATAAACTTTTGCAACCAGACTTTTTTAAATATGTCTTAAAGTTTGATAAAATAATAATGTTTATCGTGACTTTTTTAGAAGAAAAAATGAAAGATGATTTCCGTAAATATTTTAAAGATTTAAACTTAAAATTTGTTCCAGCAATTAGGTCAAATGTACATGGAAGAGCGAGCGGGGATATTCTTTGTGGAGTGAAATTTAAATAAAACTATTTCGTTGATGTCAAACGTATGAGAGATAGGCTTGTTGTTGAAATTTTAAACAGTCAATTTAAATTAAATATTGTACCTGCCTACCTCAATTGCAATAACTGGCAAAACGATTTCGACAATTTACTTGGCTTTCTTAACGATTCTTCCTTGGAAAATATTATGATAATCGGTGATTTTAATGCTCGAATTTGTAATTTTCAAAACTCTCGTGCTTATAGTTTATTTACTTTATTCAGCACAAATATAAATTCGAAAGATCAAACCTTCAATAGGGAAGGTAGGCTTCTGACGGAATTACTTATGGATTTCGGGTTGTATGTGCTGAATGGGGTAGCAAATGGTGATGTGAGCGGCGAACTGACGTTTATTAGCGGCCAAGGTCAATCGGTCATAGACCTTTGTGCGATCTCGGGAGATTGGTTGAACGTGGTTGATGATCTGCAGGTGCCCATAGCCAGTTTCTCAGCGCACTTACCACTAGATGTAAAATTCCATCTCGTTGAGAATAGCCGTCAGAGAATCCCAGTTAGTCTCCCCAAACTTAAGTGAGTCGAAAGTAGAGTTTATCGGTACAAAAATCTTTTGAATCACCATAGTAATGCTCTCCCACTGCAACCTGAGAGCGACATTGATATGATTGGTGACAGTATTACAAGGGTAATCCACGCTTCGGCTCCTCCTGTGAACAACACCCCTTCGTTCACTCCTAAAAGCAAATGGTTCGATAGAGAATATAGCAACTTACGAAAACTCTCTTTTAAGTTCCTAAAACTTTTTAGAGCTACAAACTCTTTTGCCTTGTACCTGCGCGCCAATAAGGAATTTAAACAGTTATGCTATCAGAAAAAAGCTAGTTACCTCAAAAGTCTTGCAACTAGGTTACAACAGTCCAAAAACTCAAAAGAATTCTGAAATAATGGTCAGGAATTGGGAGGGCGCATTCGAACTGTGAAGATTTCTGTCGAAGCTGATACGTTAGCTGCTCATTTTAAAACACTGCTATCAGCGGAGGAGGGTCTTCACAGTTTTAGCTTTGCATTACCAAAGACAATGGTATCTGAACTTGACTGCCCGATTTCCTTAGGACAACTTAAAGCTTCCTTGCAGGCTATGAAAAATAACAAAGCTCCGGTGTGCGATGGTATTCCAATTGAATTTTTTAAAAACGGAACAGACGAACTCGAGACTTATATTGTGGATTTTATCAATTTAATATACAACAGCGCTTGTGTACCAACGTGCTTTACCAAAGCGCTTATTTTTCCTATTTTCAAAAAAGGTGATGTGAGTCGAACAGAAAACTACAGAGGCATCTCTATTCTCAATTCTCTAAGAAAGATTTTTGTTTCGATCTTATACACAAGACTTTCCAGGCATGCATCAAGCTGGTTTTCGGGCTGGTTTTTCCACCGTTGATCATATTTTCGCGCTGACTAGCATCGCTAGAAAATATATTGAAAATAATAAGTAACTTTTTGTGTGCTTTGTAGATTTTAAAGCAGCGTTTGATACAGTTAACAGGCAAGCTTTAATTTATAAACTGGCATCCCTTGGAGTGTCAAGAAAGTTCTTAATGTTGTATGCCAAATTTCTTTCGTCATCTTGCGCAGCTGTGTGGGATGGGTCGAACCTGTCCGAATGGTTTGAGACATCAGCAGGCGTCCCTAAGGGGTGCACATTAAGCTCAATTTTATTCGCGTTGTACATTGATGAAATATCTGATATTCTTCCGGGTGGCGTTAATTTTGTGGGCAATCACATAAAAGTACTTCTGTACGCTGATGACCTAGTGTTACTGGCGGAAAATCCTTCTTCTTTGCAACTGCAAATTAATAGACTGCAAACCTACTGTAAAACTTGGGATCTCCATATCAACGTCGCAAAAACCAAGGTCATGGTATTTGAGAACCGGCAGAGAAGACGTCCTGGGGTAGGAACTTGCCGCCTTAACAACGAACAAATTGAGGTAGTTCGTGAGTTCAAGTACCTGGGTGTTTTGTTGTCGTATAATCTAAACTTTAACAAGCATGCCAGAGAAGCCAAACTGGCACTCAACATGATGTGGCCGAAGTTATTCGCCAATCAAAACATTGATCTTTCTTCGAAGTATCAAGTGTTTAACGCCACAGTTAATATTTGTATGTGCTATGGTGTGCAGGCCTTTGGTGTGAGCCCTCTCGAAGAATTTGAGGCAGTCCAAAGATTCTTTTTCAAGCGTCTATTCCTGCTACCAAATGCGACTCCGACCTACGCTATTCATGTAGAGTCAGGTTTGCCTCCCATCTACGTGCGAAACTTGAAAGCTCATTCTGATTATTTAACCAGAGTGGTAATGAGAAGCGGGAATAATCTTTCCAAGACTATTTTAATAAGATTGCTACAAACCAATGCTTCTCCATTTAAGGAGTGGAACCAGTTAGCGATATCTCTCGAACTGAATGTCTCCTTTACTTTAACTAATGTTAACGACTGGCAGAGGCTTTTTGCAATGATCATTGCTGAAGTGGATGACAAATTATACGATCAGCACCTAATTAGAGCTTCTTCCTCAGCTTCAAGGTTAATCTATAGGAACCTAAACCATCATTTGCTATCTCACGAAAGTTATTTCAATATAAATTTTTCATCGAAAGTTATAAGCACCATTTTTAGAGCGAGAGCAGAATTAATAAATTTGAATTCCATGCCACACAGAACAGATCTTGAGGAAACGTGTAATCTATGCAACATGAGAGTGCCTGAAAATATTCACCACTTCATTGCGGAATGCCCTATTTTACAAGAGATTCGTCGACTATACTTCCGAGTAAGCAATCTGTCCGTAAATGGTCTGTACGATATACTAAACGGAGCTAGGGGGTGGCTTGTTTTGTACAAATACTGCAATCATGCTCTGTTATATCGTAATAGCTTTTAAAAGTCCAAGCTACAAGCAACTTTTGCCGTTCTTCTTAAGTTATTGCTTTAATAATCCAAAATTTTTCTTTTATGTTTCAAATCATTTAAAATTTGGTGTTCTAAATCACTTCAAAATTATAAATCTTTATGTTGCAAATCATCAAAATTGTTGTAGACCCCCTCGCTGATCCATTCCATTCATTTAATCTAGTTTTATACTTAGATACTGATGTACAAATTGCATTTATTTTATATAAATATATTTTTTTTTTCATCTTTTCTGTCGACTAATTGTTAAAGACATAACGAATTAATTTTTTATGCTTAAACCCTAAATCTTGTGTTGTAAATAAGTATTTCTTTCTTTTTCAATTTTCCTTTTCAATTTAACTTCTATGTAATAATTTCTTTAATATCTATGAAATGTCATTTCCGGCAGACGGCTATTTCTGCCATGCTCGTGTTCTCAAACACAAACTATTATACATATATTTCATGAAATAAAGAATCTATTATTATTATATTATTAATAGGTTAGATATTGATTATTGATTGATTATTACTATTACTGATTGCCATACCAGCAGCGTCAAAATACACAGTCACTAACCCAGAGGTGGGGGTATTTGTAGAGCAAATAGGGACAGCTAAAATCCAACGAGGAGTACTACGCACAAGCATTCTATTCCCAAAAACAGACATCATCCGGGATCAAGTCAATATTAACAAGACAAGAGACCAAATAGCTCAACTGTGCAGTAGGGCCAAAGTCGTGACGAAGGAGAGTCAATGCGATGAATTGCGGTATCGCATGGATGAAGAGTGGAAAAATGTATAAAATTAAATTTTCAAGCGGCTCCAGCTAACACATCTGCAAAGGAAAAAACCAGGATTACTCGGAACGGTTCTTAACTCAGTATTTGGAGTTAATGATGAGGTGTACCATGACATTGAAGATTTGGACAATAATCAGAAGGAATTAATTAGAAGCACTAAGGCGAACACCAAAATCATGCTATCTACAATTTCCAGTATCAATGAGACAGAGTCCAGAATCTCAAAGAAAATCAACAGTTTCACACAAAAACTGAACGCTGGCCTAATTGAGATCAACAAGATGGAGTCGTGGTACCGACTTACGGATGAAAACAAGATCAATATACACGTGATGAACGCATACTTAATCGCTCTCAGTTACATGCGAGAGATCGAAACAAAATACAACAAGTTATTGAATGCCTATCTTAAACGGAGTCATTTGTTTGAATTCTTGCCTCATAAAACATTAGAAGAAACGATTAACAAGTGTGAGAAGAAACTCGGCCCTGAAATGAAGATACTACCTGACCCAATGAGCAAACTGGACATGACCATAACATAAACGGAAATCTTAGTGACAGGATATCTAATGATCACCGATGCTGATGAGTATGACCTAATCAAACCCAAAGCAGTTTCTGAGAAGATAGACGATCAAACATTTCGTGAGATAAACATACAGCAGACAATTCTAGGGATCAACTACAACCTGCAAAGATACTTTGAATTACCACTGGACGATGTCAAGAAGGCACCAACGCTCAACGAAACAGTATTCATACTCCATCCATTTATATTCCACAATATTGACCAGAGTGAAAACTGCATTGTACAGCAACTGTACAAAAAACTATCGTTTAAACAATGCTCTACGAGAATACTAAGGCTAATACACACCATATGGAAGTAACTATGGACCCACAACTCATGGATGTTCATCACACCAGAAAGGACCACTGTGTTTGTAACCTTTGGACCAACTCCGGAAGAAGTCGTGTTAAACGACACAGGCATCATGCACGTGACTCCAGACTGTGTCATTCAGTCAAAGTTCATTCGACTAGAAGCAAAATTGGATAAAGAAACGAGCATAATCATGCACTTTAGCAAATCAATTGCAGTCATAAACACGTCGCTATCAACACAGATCCCAGTTTACTTCACTAATGAAACTGTCATCCCATTAAATAGGGATCTGATGGAGGTTTTAAGGGTTAACGACATAGACGCAACTGCGGCACTTAACCGGCTACATGATCACAACTGGAACATCATAAAGCGACACCAATATTGGGCAATTGGCTTTTGTTCCACCGTCACAGCCGCGTTGATCATTATTTGCTTACTGGCCGTCATTTAAAAATACGGCAAGCATAAAAATAGGAATAGTTGCCCTACCGAGATTGAGTTAACAGACCACATCAAAACTAATCAGACCTACGAAATCAATTGGGAACCAACACCCGAGAAGGCAAAATGTTGACGATTTCAACAACAAAATGCATAATGCTAACGCAAGCAACATGACCTGCATTACCTAGTGACCCACACTAGAAACAATGCCGCTCGCATGCATAAGCATTATGCACGCATAAGCACATTACTCAACACCAACTGGAGTGACGGCGAATATCGGTCAACCTAATTTAGCACAACGATGTCATAATGCAGGTGGTGTTAATTTAGTATTACGATAAGAATAAGGTTACATTGTAAGCTAAATTTAAGGTATAAATAGTCAATAAGAAAATGCAAATAAATAATTCCATTTGTTAAAGCTAAAGTGGCTACAACTGAATTTAATAATTTTCAACAGCTATCCCCCACCAGTGGTAAAGTAGATACTCATATATTTGTATGAGTTTTAAATTCTCTGAAGGGAAGAATTTACAGACCTTATGGTCTCGAAGGGCGACACTTTTTCGATTGTATTTGGAGGCAATGTCTCCATCTCCTCTTGTATCTCCTCGGCTGAGAAGTCACTTGTTAACCCCCTCAGGATTAGGTTCTGCGTTCTGTTCTCTTTTAGAGTGAATGAGTACCCCTGCACCACATCACTTGTCCGGGCAATCTCCATCAGCTCCCTATGGACCTCGCGTTGTTTACGAAGAGTTTGCTCTTCCCACCTCTCAGATTCACTATTTTAAATCTAAAGTCTAGGTTTTTTGATCTAAGGTTCGTGACCAGATCTCTCACGTTCGTATTAAACAATATAATCGGTGGACAAAACTTACCATTTTTCCCTGACATGTTAGTTCCCGTGCCTCCTTCTGTGTTGATGTTGTTGTCTGATGCCGCTTTGTTGCTGGTGTTGGTGTTAATGTTACTACCGCTTCCCCTTGATGACGCCGCTATCTCTGCTTCTATTGTTTGTTCCGGAATCAGTCTCGCATACTAGGACTGTCTGTCTGGATTATTGTCCCTTCCGTGCAAATGAAGTTCTCCCAGTGTTGTGAATCTATTTGTGTCGTATGTTCCCTTGTTGGTGTTTATGCTGGTTTGGTCTTTGTTCTTGGACTGCCTTCCACGTTTCATAGTGGTCCATTGTTGGGCTTCACTTTGGCTATCCATGTGTTCGCCATTTTGTTCTTCTGCTTGATGCCCTTGGTCAAGGACTCGTGCCGACACCATTTTGTTTGTCGCGCTCAGATTTAGCTCCGACTCGTCTTGATTTTTTGTTTTAAACTTTGTGAGGATTTGTGCTGCTCGGATTCCCCTGGGGCTATTCAAAATGAATGCTGAATCACTGCTCATTGATTCGTTGTTTTAAACTTTGTAATTATGTGCCTTTTTTGGTTTTTTCCGCATTACATTTACGGAGTTTACCGTGCGTGCACTGCGCACAAAGTTTGTTCCCGTTTATCGTCGCTGGTATGACGTTGGTTTTGAAAAAAACCTTTATGAAGAATAAAAAAAGAATTTTTAACCTCTTACTGCACGTAGTACCTGTGTGAGGATGAGGATGGCAAGTCTCGACGTTTCCAAATCCAGCGTGATACCGCGAATTTAAAATGGCGTCGACGATCGTGCAAAATGCTTTTTAATTTGTGTTATTATAGCGACTGCTTGTTCACAAAATGTTCCACATAAACTTTTTATAGTTTCTTTATTTTTTTTTTATTTTGTTAAATGTGTGACTTCACTCCGTTTTTTTGACAATTTAACTTGTACCTAATTATAACTTTTATTTTAATTATATTCTTTCTTGGCTGCGTAAAATAGTGCACCACATGTCCATCCTTTAAGCAGAAACCCCTGAGAATCGAAAATTTTATGGGAGTAAAATAAAAACGGGCCTAAGTTGGACTAAATTAAGCATAATTTACAATTGCTTTGTTTTCCACAGTACATTATGTACTTAGTCTGTACGGTTTACTTTTACCCGTACAAATAAACATAAGAACGATTACACACGCTGGGCTTTCGTTCACTATTAACATACATTTAAATTATTACGTATCTATCGATGTTAGTACCTTTATGAAATCTGCTGTGGTGCTTCAATTCCTAACAATATAAGTTTAATTTAATTACTAGCCAACTCTGTGCTTAAATTTTTTGTTTTTTTATAGCTCTTTTCTTAAAGTACATAATATATAGCTAACAATAACGCACTACCTTATCCTAACATATATAATGTACTCCTATAATTTTAACCCTATTTGCTGTTACATATATTTCCTATATATTGTATATTTACTGACCTTTTTAAATATTTCCAATTTTAATTTGATCAATATACTAACAGTTATCCCTATCTTAGTTACGAGTTGCATAAGATATTAAAGTCTGTATTTGAATTTAAGGGATAATTATAAATACCTTCGGAATTTAGATAGAATAGTTTTATTAGTTATTTGCGGTGAAATAAAATACGAATGTGTGATGAAATTTATCGTAACAGAAAATTTTTATTAGATCGAAATATGGTGTGTTGAGCATAATTTTAAGGGGAGATTGTGAGAGGTATAGATGTGAGAGGAATAGATGTGAGAGTATGTACATAGGGATCCAAATACAAGGTGGCGCAAAAGTAATCCTCCTATCAGAAAATGCTATAAATTTTGCTTGGCCCCTAATGTCAGTTCTCTTTTGACATTTGTATAGTAAACACATGCGAAATACACGCTAATAAACAATGTTACGCTACACTGCTCCAGAACGCGGAATATTGGTGAATTTTTTTTTAAATTACAGCCAAAAAACATCGGAAGGTTATTTTTGCGCCACCTTGTACAAGGGTCCAGTGGCAACTAAATGCATGGAACGCGAATGGACAGGTGCGATGGCATTTGGCCATCGGCAATCAGGGAGGGCCATGTTCCAATAGGATAGCATACACATCTAGCTTCTTTTTTTTATAATAAGCGCGCACTAAAGGGATTGACCCTTATAATGTATTAGCTACACAGCGCGGGCGTTAAGGAAATTTGGGTGAGACGAAAAGGAGAGATGCCGATGCACGTTGGTTTTGAATGCTTGTAGGTTATAATGTGTAGGAAAAATGGAGCGGGGAAGAGCATTCCACATTCGTGTTGTACGGCTGAGGAAAGATTCTTTGAACTTCACTGTACGTCCGAACACAGGCTTGGGGGTGAACTGATGAGCATTCCTTGCATGACGGGTATTGCGGTTGAAATGTTCAAGGGGAGGAATGCAACTGGCAATTTCATTTGAGCACTTATGGTGGAAATAACGATAAAACAACGAAAGGCAGGAGACATTACGACGATGACTAAGAGAGTCAATCGATCGATCGATAAGTTATTGGTGCACCGGACCCGATATGAGCGTTGTACTCGAGTTTCGGGTGAATAAACGCCTTATAAACAGTAGCCAGATCAGAAGGGGTGAAATATTTCTTACAACGCTTAAGAAAGCCTAGACATTTCGCGGCATTATTAACACACATACCGAGAATTGAAAGTCTTTCGGTTTCAGCGATGCAAGTGCCATTCATAGATAATGGCAGTGTGTGTGGGTTTTGCTTTAATGACAGGAGACAGCATTGTGTTTTGGAAGCATTAAATTCCACTCTATTGGTTTTACCCCACTGAGTTATGCTGTTAAGATCGGAATTTAATGAGCTTAACATACGTTGCCGTTCCAGTTCCACACCCGAAGATGAGGGGCGTGACCCAAGAAACGAATATTAGAAGCTGAGGGTACTGTCATCAGCAAAGGAATGGATTGGATTAGAAGTAAGAGACAGTAGATCATTTATAAAAATGAGAAAGAGAGTCGGGGACAGAACAGAGCCTTGGGGGACACCAGCATTTATTTGGTGAGTTTCAGACTTGAAGCCGTCCAAAACAACTTGAATTGAACGGTCCGAAAGGTAATTTCTAATCCATTGAAGAAGAGTATCATCGATTCCAAATGCACGCATTTTCGACAAGAGAGCTTGATGCCAAACTCTGTCAAATGCTTTTGAAATATCAAGCGCAACGATCTTATTTTCACCACCTTGGTGAAGAGATTGGTTCCACTTTTCGGTTAGATATGTCATCAAATCACCAGTGGACCTGTTGCTGCGAAAATCTTACTGCCGGTCATTAAGAAGTTTTCGCGATTCAAGATATTTCGTTAGCTGACGGTTTATCAGCGTTTCCATGACCTTAGAAAAAAGGGACGTAAGTGCAATTGGTCGGTAGGAGGAGGGAGAAGAAGATTCGCCTTTTTTTGGTACAGGCTGGACAAATGCTGTTTTCCATCTTCCCGGGAAGAGTCCTGAAGAATAGGACAGATGGAAAAACTTACGCAATGGTTTTGCCTGCGAAGAAGAACACCTCTTCAGAGCGATAGGGGAAATACCATCTGGACCAGCGGATTTGTGAACGTTAAGATCTTGAAGTACTCTAGCCACTGTAGAGTGCGAAAGTGGATTGGTCCCATAGAGAATTCTACGCGCTCGAGTACAGGGGGAGACAAAGCACAATCTGGGAGCGTTGAGCTGACTGCAAAGTGAGCAGCAAGCAGATTGGCCTTATCTGTAGAGCTGACAGCTGGAATGTCGTTGTAAATAAGTGTCTGGATAGATGACGAGGCCGAATTCTTGATGTTTTTAACAAATTGTGGCCTACGCCTACACCCTAATTCCGAAAAACTATTTCTTTTTCTTTCATTAAATTTTAAATTTAACTGCTGCTCCCCTTTACCAAAACTCAAACCGGACATTAATACCAACCTATAACTAAAACATCAACCGATCAGCTGCAATTGCCACTGAACTTAAATCGTTCGGATAGAGGTTCCACCATTTTCAAAAGAAATTATTCCCACGCTCGCTCTTTTTCATCAAGGCAGTGAACGTGAAAGGGTGTGTTAACACTTCTCAAACCCGCAAAGTGGATTTACAATTTATCCGCAGGTAAGATTGAAATCCACCTTTATTTTTCAATTTACCGGAGTTTAAATAAAGCTAAAACTTTGTATCCCTAGGGTTTGAAATTTATTTTGCGCAATCAGCCAACATAACCTACCGCTCCTGTCATTGCAATTTTGATGCGACCAAAAGCATACATATATGCAGGTACACATTTCCAAAACTCACTCGGAAATTACCAAAAACAATTCCATCAAAGAAAAAAAGAGATAATATTGCGGACGTCCATCTAACAAGTTCGGGAATACATAGTTCACCGAACAGCAGCGTCCGCACTCATTTTTTTCTGATTGATGTCGACACACGATTTGATCATCATATCAATCGTCCCTCAGTGTGCCATCGCCCAAGCTACAACGCTGTGTGTTTAATTCAGCCTGACGCAACGCGCAAGCACCCACATGCACAAAAGTGACCAGTGGCACGTTCTAGTGAAAGGAATTCGCAAATTTATTGCACGTGCTCACCGAATTCGAAGTGCTAATCGTGGAATTCACCTATCTTTAAAGCTGAGGACTGCAGCCAGAAGCAAATAGTGCCTAGTAAAACAGATATAATAAGTGCTACAAAAAAAAAAAGAAAAAAAAAAGGAGAAAAAAACCTAACCTGGTTCTCACACCTATTTTTTTCATAAATTTACCTCAAATCCCTTTTTTTTTTTGAGAAATTAACGTACTTATTTACATGAATCAAAAGATTGCAATTTGTATGTGTGTCTAGATATAAAGTAGAGAATTGCCTAAGAAATTATTTAAAAGAGAAGTGAACAAACAATCAAACAAAAATCAACAGAATGTGTACAGTAACCAGCGAAGGAAACATGTGGCCACATCTTTCGTCGTCCGGAAAACAGTAAGTCTTTAAACAATTAAATTTATCACTTAAATTTCTTTGGCAAAACTTTAAACCATTTTCCATATTTCTATTAAAATATAAAACATAAATTACCTAAATACAATACATACACACAAAATACATAACTAACTACTTATCTTTTACATACAATTTATATTTAATACTTACCTAGAATTACCTATCACTTAATCCTAATGATTAAATCAATACTAAATAATGAATATCCGTTGTAAAATTAAACAAACATGCATTGAAGTAAGAGAATCCTAACATTATTTTTAAATAAACGCCATATCCTACGGGCATATGTTTTCACATATTAATTTTTTTTTATTCAATAATATGATCTGGAATCGCGCTTAGATATTCGGTTGAAAGGTTAGTGATCGTGTAGATCCATGTGAGGGTATCTTTTGGGGCTATCCTAACTAGACATGGATGCAGGATAGCCATGGTGCACCTAGAATCTCACAGGTGCATAGGGGCAGGGCAAGTCCAAAATGTTTCGCAACACCTGAAACATCGTCAGCTTGGTTCGCTCTTATTCGCTATTTTTTCAGATTTTAACTTGATTCTCTCTTGAATCACTTCCTATTCTTTTCTCTTTCCTCAACTTTACAGCCCCCTTTTGCATATACAGGCACGAAAATTCATGTGTGTATAGGAAGGCAGCAAGACCCCACCCCACCGTCGAGCTAACGCCGCGCATCCGCAAGCGTGCCTATTGCTGCCATGGGACTAAGGTCAATCACCACCAAATACAACCCCACCTACCTGTACATCACAAAATGACCAAAAGTTTTTACTACCAGTGGGACTTTGTAGTATTTTTTGCCTCAACTTTTGGTCAAAGGAGAATTTGACACGATTAATGTGGGCATTGCAGTCATTTCTGGCACGTTTAAACTTTTTACGGCTTTCCTCAGATGGGTTGGCTTTGAATAGCCGAAAACTAACCTCTTTTAACCTGATAGCCTCTTTGCAGCTCGAGTCACACCACGCGTTAACCTTGAGTTTGATACTTTTAATCCTGTTAGGGATAAAATACTTCATACCCAGGTGAATTATGTTTGTGACCATATCAGCAGCAGCATCCACGTCGCTGTCGAGGAAGCACAGCGACCAGTTAAAACTCTTAAAGAAACCGTTTAGTTTTTCCCAATTGGCTTTCTCGTACTGCCATACGGTTCTTTTAGGAGTTTGTTCTTTAACTATGTGGTTGGAGTACGAGAAATTTGCTGATATGATACAATGGTCTGACGAACCTAGAGGCGATAATACGCTCAAAGCGTATTTATCAGGGTGAGAGGTAAGAAACAAGTCGAATGTGTTGGCAGTTTGGCTGCTAATGTCCGGTATTCGTGTCGGCTCATTTACAAGCTGAGTCAGGTTATTTACCTCAGCAAAGATCTCGACGTACCTTCCTTCTGGTGTTGTCTGACCAGAATGTCGAAGTCAGCTTGAATTGTGTATATTGAAATCGCCCGCAATAACGATTTCAGAACGAGGATGAAGGGTGACAATTCTTGTAATAGAATCAGACAGGGCATCAAACTCATTATAAGTTGAATGTCTGTCCAAGTTGGGGCTTCTGTAAATAAAACAGTAGTGTATTAATTGCCTACGGACATGGAATTTTAGCCAAATGATATTAAATTCTGGGTTGGCACATTGGCCATATTGAGGCTGAAGTTGGTAGGCTACGTCACTACGTATATAAACGGCGATACCGCGATGGGGAAAGAATAAAGGCACTAAGTTGTACCCAGGTAGACTAAACTCTGTTAAATCAGAGCCAGCCTGGGTTTCACTAAGTGCCAAAACAGCTGGTTTGTTGTGAAAAACATGGACGTATAATGAAAAAAAATTCTTTCTCAACCCACGAATGTTGCTGACATCCACAACGAAATTCCTACACATTACAAAAAAACAAACATAAAAAAAACACAACTCCGACGCTAACTAAGCATAGGCCGTGAATTGAAAATATACGTTAGATTTCCAAAACAATCTACCGCAGGTGTTATGCCCGTACGGTAATTTGTTTTCGTCCACCAACAGAATCAACAACTCACAACCCGCTATTCGCCCGATGCTGCCTTTACCCAAGCATTCCAAGTGCACAAACGATAATCGATCGACACATGCAATAGTCAAGAAAGAGCAACAGTGATGAAGTGGGATGGGGGACGGAAGGAAAACCCTACGCTGTTGCTTTTTTTCGCTTTTTTCGATATCACTGCCACCGGCCACCGGCACTGGCTCTATGTGGATTTTTTTTTTTCTTCACACACACGCGATTTTGTATTTATTTTTTTCGCGAAACGTATTGGCGAGCCGGTAGGTATTATGTTTGTCGGTTTAGTGGCACCGAAATTGCATTTAAAAAAGGTACCGCGTCCGCACGCGATGGGAGGCAAACAACAACTTCATCCACAACTTCTCCGGGCCAGGACACCCACAACTAAGAGACGCAATTTCATCTATCGTCGATTCTTCGTAGATAGTTTAGGTATATGTTTGTGTTGTGTTGACTTTTTCCTCCCTCTCATTATTTGGCACGATTTTTGTTGTTTTCGTAAGACCGTTATGCAGCAAGATCCCCGACTACCCGGCGAGCTAAGCCGTGCCTTGCCACCGTGCCAACCTGCTGCGACTCAACAGGAGAATTTTCACCTCTTCGGTACTCCTCTAGACTCGTGCACCTTGTAAAAGGACATGCAAATTTACGAGTACATGTTCCGAGCTACATTGCGAACGATCCTTAAGGGTTTGCACTTTAAAAAGAAAATCGTGGATATTTTCGGACCCTTCAAATGAAATTTGTCACTTTTCAATTTTACAAACTGAACTTACTGAAGAAGTTTGTTGACTTATTGGTGGTGCTTGTCTGCGTTGGGTCGAAAACGAAGCGTTATTAAAAAAATGTTTGTAATGGAAAGATCTTCTGCTTATCGAATTTTGGTAAGTCCGTCTATGAAGTGCAAATCTATTTTTGTTTATTTCCTATCCGTTTGCCTACATCCTGTATCAACATACCTCAGCGAGATGCATGCCGTTCTTTTTTTTTGCCATGCTGGTATATAAATACCATTACACTCACGCCAATAATAAAAAAATAAAAAAAAAAACAAAAATAAAAAGGGGGAACAAAATCCGTAGCATGATACCCCCTAACCTAATAACGACAATCTTACAGCCGTATAATAACCATCATACGAGGCGGCAAAGGGCGGGTTGCAAACTTATATACTACTCCCACAACTGTTCGTCTGCTTAAAAAGTCCGCTAAGGTAAAGGTACTCTTTGCTTGCTGAATTAGGAAGCGGGGATGTCACCTCACGGGAATTCGAGAGGAAGAATCAGTGTGGCTAGCATCAATACATCGTTAATAGGGACGCTTACCAAAAGAGAAGTTGCTGACGCTAGTCAGTGCTTGGACTTCAACTCGTTCGGTAGTCTAGCTCAAATCATCGCCAGTTTTTTCGGCTAATCGCGAGCGTCGGCACGGTGTGAAAAGCGAAACGAAGAAAAAAAACGCATTCCCTAACCATCGAAAAAAAAGAAAAATTTACATTTAATTCCTTTTATGACATCATTTGACACAAAAATAAAGAAAGCATTGAGTTGTTTTTTAGAACACCAACGTGAGTCATACGATTTCCATCAAGTGCTGTGCGCGAACCATTTTTCTTTTACACGCGCTTATAGTGAGTGTGTTTGCTTCGGCTGTACCCCAAAGCCACGTGGTGGTGTTGCGTCACAAAAGCCCATATCTCGTTTCCCACCAACCAAAAATCCGCATGCAATTGCCTTCTTAGTGTGGCAGAAAATTGCGCGAGTGCCCAAAAACTGTGCCCAGCCCATCCTAATCGGGCATTGATACCACCTCAGCTTACTGCCCTAAAATTGCGATCGGTGCCCTTGATCGCTAATCGTCACCATCGGGCATTAATACCAACGACAGCGTATGCCACTTCCCTCGACGTTTCGAGGCGAACACCCACCGAAAGTTTCACCCAGGCGAGCAGTACCAATATCCGCTAACTTCAACACGACCAGAAAGGAAAACCCCGTCATCGGTCCATTTCGTCGCTAATCGTCACCATCGGGCATTAACACCAACGATAGCGTATGCTAATTCCCTCGACGTTTCGATGCAGGCCCCCACCTGAAAGATCATCGAAAGTTTCAACCAGGCGAGCAGTACCTATATCCGCTAACTTCAACACGACCAGAAAAGAAAACCCCGTCATCGTTCCCGAAATTCGTCACCAGAAGCATCAACCCCGTTTTAGGATATTTAACCGTAGTGAACAGAAGTTAGTGCATGTAAATCCAAAAAAAAAAGTTTCCTATGAATGAAATAATATATTATATTCTTCTGCATAAGATAACAGTTTGCTTTATTAAAAGCTCAGTTTAGTAACTGTGTGTGTGATAATTTCGTGGGTGTTTTATTTGACCTACCTCTCGTAGAAAAATTTTTTTTTAGCTTTTTTTTTGTTGACAGGACAGTGGAATCCACATCGGCAGGCTTGACGACACGGATGCCCAGGTAAGCACAGTTTAATTTATAACATTGATTTCTTGAGGTTCGCCATTATCACACACCGCAATCAAAATTGCTGAATTAAGCCGCGTTACCAAGTACGTGTAGTAGTTATTTTAAGTTTTTTGTTCCTTTCATTTTTATTATTATTTTTCGAAAACAACAAAAAAAACAAAAAAAGGTGTTGCCACACCTACGCGGTGCTATGAATACCCAGTGATATCATATAAGTTTTTCTTCGCGGCGGTTATATTATGTTTTGGTTTTAAATTTTCTTTTAGTTTTCTTTTAAATGACAAATAATTAGCTAATGTATGTAGCGTTCTCAATTAATATTTTCATAAATAAAATTAACTTTTTTTTAGCTACCGTTATTAATACTTACCTTTAAAATCATTTTATACAATTATCCCTACATGGTATCTACTTTAATATTTCAATAGATCAATGTGTCTTAAAAATACCTTTGATTTCCTGCTTATATTTTTTTGGTTTCTTTTTTTCTCTCCTAAGTAGTACCTTATGTATTTTAAAATAAATTGGTTTAATAAAATTTAAAATGTTAGCTTAAGGCTTGTTAACTATTGTCTCATTTCGATGGTAAGGCTTAGCGGTCCGACGATGTGAAAGCATAGGGCTTTATATTGGGTGCCGGTATAATATTTCAGCGGCCTCCGGCACACGGTAGGGAGGATATTGACCCGCTATGAGGACGACCACCGGCTCCTCCCGTGACTCATGTTGGATACCTATTTATTTATTTTTATTCTAGCGGTTCTATCGGCCTTACTCTTTGGTCGCAGCACTTATATCCGTTTAGATACCTACCTATACCTGAAGCATGCAGATATCTTCATGTAGTCACAGACTCATCCTGGTAGCTCAGATGCAAGACCCCACCCTCCGACAAGCATTAGCTGAGACCCGCAAGGCATGTGCCCGTGTCAGAGTTGCCAGTGAGCTTTCCTTTTCCCTTTTCTCCCATCATTTCCTTCCCCTTGTCCAGTCTCCCCCCAAATTTTACACCGTCTTTTAGACAACCATCCCCTACCTAGACCGCCTCAAAACATTCTCCGTAACATAAATGGTGTCCAACGTGGGGCCCGCAATTTTCTGCGGGTTACCATTATACTAGTAGATATAATTTTGAAATCACCTAAAGCTTTT
The DNA here is from genome assembly GCA_949715645.1 of Portevinia maculata. Taxonomy (NCBI): domain Eukaryota; kingdom Metazoa; phylum Arthropoda; class Insecta; order Diptera; family Syrphidae; genus Portevinia; species Portevinia maculata. Next base: position 170,476,589 of record OX454526.1, on the reverse strand, counting down.
TTTCTTTCTTTCCACCCTTTTGATTTTTTTTTTCTTTTCGAACACCTTTTCTTTTCTTCTCCCTCTGACATGTTCGCAGACAGTTAGATCAAATCTTTTGGAACAGCGTTGCCAAATCCAACAATGCGATGGTTTGGAACGACCAGGGATGGTGATCTGATGTATCATCGACATTCCATTTTCTACCATAGTTTAAGTTGCTAGTTGTCTTGGAAGTGCATTATATTGAGAACTTTAATGCTAAATATATCGACCTCGGCAACTCATCGCGATAAGGCTAACCATTTCAATCCAACCATTAGATTAATCCGTTTACTCCCCTCCAACATGACCACATATCCGAATGGACCACGTGCAAGCCAACCATCGAAATGAGACCATTATCCATGAAAAATATCTATAATTATATATACAGCTAATATCCTGATACCATAATAATAGCAAATAAGCTTAACTATAGAACTTCCCCAAGCCTATACAACATCTCAATTTTCGTTTTCAATTTTTAACTACGTTAAATGGCTGTTCCACGCAGCCCAGTACCACTTGTCCGGTTAACTGATGAACCAGCCTGCTCCATTTGTCAGAATGACATATCCGCCGGTATAGAAACGACGAAGACCCCATGTGGTCATATTTTTCATAAGCCTTGTCTGATCAATTGGGTGACCGATTCAGACTCTTGTCCCGTTTGCCGGCAACTCCTGACAGTACTGGACGCGCAAGAAGGTCATCCAAATCTTCCACCTGGTACGAGTTACCGTGGTAGGGGTGCAGTCCCTAAGGGTCGGCGTCCGAACACCCGTTTTACAACCACGCAGAACGCAGCCGATTGGAGCTTGCGCGATTCTAGCATAATCGACAGTAGGTTCTCCTCGGGTCACAAACGCCGTGCCGCTCATTCAGACGCTGGTGTGACTGCCGGGCTCACTCGGATACCGCCTGGATCGAGTGAAAATTTGTCTCTTATGCTGAACAATGCTTCTCAGCCCTCCGAAGATAGCGTTCGGAAAATTGTCCGCGAAGAGGTGGAGGAAGATAGGCGCAGAAGCATGGCAGATATACACCAGTCCATAGAAACGATGTTTCAGAGATTTTTCATTCTCCATTCTGAACCGAGTAATGCAGCCCCCTCCAAATACCCCTAGGACAGATCGAACAAACTGGACTCATACGAACTTACCACCTACAGGTCCTCAACCGAATACAGGTAGGCCCAGCAATACTTCGGGGTACCAAATATTCTCTCCAATTCCTGATAAAATTCCCAACATCATTTCGAACTGGAACGTTAGGTCTGATGGCACCAGTGAGGGAATGAGGGTAGACGAATTTATATATAGGATACAAGCGCTGACATACAATACCTTAAATGGAGACTTTTCCTCACTTTGTAGGAATCTGCATAATCTCTTCACTGGTAAGGCAAAGGATTGGTACTGGCGATATCACGAGAACAGTCGATTGAGCGGACGGCTCTATGTGAGGCCTTGCGCTTCCAGTACTCAGATCCTCGAACCGATTTTGACGTTATTGAAATGATCAGGAGCCGAAAACAGCGGGAAAGGGAATCATTTGATGAATACCTCGATGTAATCACTTCCATAGCTGACAGGTTAGCCGAACCTTTATCCGATAGACAGTTCCTCGAAATCGTAATAAGAAATTTGAAACCCGATCTAAGGCACGAACTTCTTCACCTAAGCATCACTTCCGTTTTTGAATTGCGCAGGGCATGTCATCGTCATGAAAACTTCATACATGATATGAATAGGGGATCCTTCAGCCGAAACGCTCCTCAGCGGAAATTCGTTTCCGAAGTAGCATCAGCACCTCCAGTAGAGGAACCCCTTTCTGCTATAAGCATTTCCAAGAAGACTCACCTTTGTTGGAACTGCGAAGCAGTAGGACACTCGTATGTCGACTGCCTGGAACAAAAAAGAGTATTCTGTTATGGGTGTGGTACCCCAAACACCTACAAGCCGCAATGTCTCAAATGTTCCCCACTGGTAAACTGCAAAGTGGATGTGGCCACCAACACCCGATCACATCCTCAGCCCAGAATCTAATCAATAAAGAAGTACAGACCGAATACCAGCCTTGCTATCCGCCCTAACATGACCATCAAATGCATAAACCTGCCAGTATCGACCCATCGAAACCGTTTCATCAGCGACTGCGTGAATATAATCAAATTCGATCGAAAATATTTTCAGTTGGTAGTATTCCAGTAGTAACACGTAAAACCAAAAGGTCCACGAATCACCTGCGAACTTTTTGGAAAAACGTTCGAAAGTCCAGAAAATGCCTTCTCAACGCCGCACTAAGTGGAAACACTTCAGATATTCGACACTTCGCCGAAGGAAGGACTATAAATGGGTTACTTGATTCTGGAGCCTCCATTAGCTGCTTTGGTGCTAGCGCTGCGGAGGAAATTTTGCTCAGGGGTTAAATTGCAGAAATATCACGCCTTCGTGAAAACGGCCGAGGGTAAGTTACAAACGGTGCGAGGAAGCATTACGGTGGATGTCACTTTTCGAAATGTTACAAAGCCGTTGAACATTTATGTTGTTCCCTCATTAAGTCAAAACTTGTATCTCGGTGTTGATTTTAGGAGAAGTTTTAACCGTGCTCCCTGTATTATTGGAGAGCTTGATATCGCACCTCCATGCGGACCCGTGCACGAAATTACGCCGCCTCAACAAGACCAGCTCAAATGCCTCATAGCCCTGTTCCCATCTTTTGAAAAAATGGGCTTGGGAAAGACAAATTTGCTAGATCACTGTATTGATGTTGGATCTGATCGCCCGATCAAGCAGCGACACTATCCGGTGTCACCTGCCGTCAAGTCGCTCATGTTCGCCGAGATAGACGGAATGCTTGCCCTAGGGGTTATTGAGGAATCTAACAGTTCGTGGAGTTCTCCGGTGGTCCTCATCCGAAAGCCCGGAAAAGTTAGGTTCTGCATCGACTTCCGAAAGGTAAACGAAGTAACCGTGAAAGATGCCTATCCACTCCCTCTAATTGACGGCATTTTAAGTCGCTTGCCTCGCACAGAATTTATTTCAAGCATTGATTTAAAAGATGCGTTTTGACAAATCCCGCTCGGAATAAATTCTCGCGACAAGATAGCATTTACAGTCCCGAATCGTCCCCTGTATCAATTCACAGTGATGCCGTTTGGGCTGTGCAATGCACCACAAACAATGTGTTGGTTGATGGATAAGGTTATCCCCTGCCATCTTCGGGAAAAAGTCTTTGTCTATCTCGACGATTTGTTGGTAATCTTGATGGATTTAGACTCCCACCTGAGAGCATTGCAGGAGGTATCGTTGCACATCCAGAAAGCAGGGCTGACAATCAATATACAGAAAAGCAAATTTTGTCTAAAAGCGGTGAAATACCTAGGTTATATCGTTGGTTACGGCTCAGTGCAAACGGATCCTGGGAAAATAAGCGCGATTGTGGATTTCAATCCCCCCAAATCCGTACGACAGCTACGGCGATTTCTAGGTATGGCTGGATGGTACCGCAAGTTTATTCTGAACTTTGCTTCTCTTACAACCCCACTAACTAACCTACTCAAAAAGAGCAGATCCTTCGACTGGAATCCTGAAGCGCAAACCGCATTGCAGGACATAAAATCCAAACTAACCTCTGCCCCGGTACTGAAAACGCCCGATTTCAATCGCCCCTTCATTATGCAATGTGACGCCAGTCAATATGGCTTCGGAAGCGTTTTGGCACAGCCGGATGAAGAGGGCGTTGGACAACCAATCGCTTCCATGAGCCAGAAGCTGTCCAAGGCTCAGAGAAATTATTCAGTTACCGAGCAGCAGTGTTTGGCTGTTTAGGGCTTATGTCGAAGGGCATGCATTTACGGTCATCACAGATCACGCCAGTCTTCAGTGGCTGATACGGCAGAAGGATCTGTCTGGTAGGTTAGCGAGGTGGGCGTTAAAACTTCAGGCATTTGATTTCACCATCCAACATCGCAAAGGCCGGAATAATGTGGTGCCAGACTGCCTATCCCGAATAGAGACGGCAGATTTGAGCGCCCTAGAGGAGGTTGCTCCTCTGAATAACCTTAACTCACCCCATTTTGCATCTGATGAATTTCACTCCCTTAGGAACCATGTCGCACTTAACCAAGAAAGACTTCCAGACGTGAAGGTGGTGGACAATTTCGTCTATAAACGTACGGCTCACTCAACCGGATCTCCAGAACAAAATGTCGATAGTTGGAAACTGTGGGTACCTTCGGGTTTAATTCAAGACATCCTGTACAAGGCCCATAATCCACCAACTTCGGCTCACTGCGGAATAGGCAAGACGCTGGAAAAGCTGCGACGCTATTTCTTTTGGCCAACCCTGGTAAAGGACGTGAGGCGTTATGTGTTGGCATGTGAGACATTCGAGAGGAAGAATCAGTGTGGCTAGCATCAATACATCGTTAATAGGGACGCTTACCAAAAGAGAAGTTGCTGACGCTAGTCAGTGCTTGGACTTCAACTCGTTCGGTAGTCTAGCTCAAATCATCGCCAGTTTTTTCGGCTAATCGCGAGCGTCGGCACGGTGTGAAAAGCGAAACGAAGAAAAAAAACGCATTCCCTAACCATCGAAAAAAAAAGAAAAATTTACATTTAATTCCTTTTATGACATCATTTGACACAAAAATAAAGAAAGCATTGAGTTTTTTTTAAGAACAACAACGTGAGTCATACGATTTCCATCAAGTGCTGTGCGCGAACCATTTTTCTTTTACACGCGCTTATAGTGAGTGTGTTTGCTTCGGCTGTACCCCAAAGCCACGTGGTGGTGTTGCGTCACAAAAGCCCATATCTCGTTTCCCACCAACCAAAAATCCGCATGCAATTGCCTTCTTAGTGTGGCAGAAAATTGCGCGAGTGCCCAAAAACTGTGCCCAGCCCATCCTAATCGGGCATTGATACCACCTCAGCTTACTGCCCTAAAATTGCGATCGGTGCCCTTGATCGCTAATCGTCACCATCGGGCATTAATACCAACGACAGCGTATGCCACTTCCCTCTACTTTTCGATTCGAACACCCACCGAAAGTTTCACCCAGGCGATCAGTACCAATATCCGCTAACTTCAACACGACCAGAAAGGAAAACCCCGTCATCGGTCCATTTCGTCGCTAATCGGACCATCGGGCATTAACACCAACGATAGCGTATGCCAATTCCCTCGACGTTTCGATGCAGGCCCCCACCTGAAAGATCATCGAAAGTTTCAACCAGGCGAGCAGTACCTATATCCACTAACTTCAACACGACCAGAAAAGAAAACCCCGTCATCGTTCCCGAAATTCGTCACCAGAAGCATCAACCCCGTTTTAGGATATTTAACCGTAGTGAACAGAAGTTAGTGCATGTAAATCCAAAAAAAAAAGTTTCCTATGAATGAAATAATATATTATATTCTTCTGCATAAGATAACAGTTTGCTTTATTAAAAGCTCAGTTTAGTAACTGTGTGTGTGATAATTTCGTGGGTGTTTTATTTGACCTACCTCTCGTAGAAAAATTTCTTTTTCAGCTTTTTTTTTGTTGACAGGACAGTGGAATCCACATCGGCAGGCTTGACGACACGGATGCCCAGGGAAGCACAGTTTAATATATAACATTGATTTCTTGAGGTTCGCCATTATCACACACCGCAATTAAAATTGCTGAATTAAGCCGCGTTACCAAGTACGTGTAGTAGTTATTTTAAGTTTTTTGTTCCTTTCATTTTTATTATTATTTTTCGAAAACAAGAAAAAAAACAAAAAAAAGGTGTTGCCACACCTACGCGGTGCTATGAATACCCAGTGATATCATATAAGTTTTTTTTCGCGGCGGTTATATTATGTTTTGGTTTTAAATTTTCTTTTAGTTTTCTTTTAAATGATAAATAATTAGCTAATGTATGTAGCGTTCTGAATTAATATTTTCATAAATAAAATTAACTTTTTTTTAGCTACCGCTATTAATACTTACCTTTAAAATCATTTTATATAATTATCCCTAGCTACATGGTATCTACTTTAATATTTCAATAGATCAATGTGTCTTAAAAATACCTTTGATTTCCTGCTTATATTTTTTGGTTTTTTTTTTTTTCTCCTAAGTAGTACCTTATGTATTTTAAAATATATTGGTTTAATAAAATTTAAAATGTTAGCTTAAGGCTTGTTAACTATTGTCTCATTTCGATGGTAAGGCTTAGCGGTCCGACGATGTGAAAGCATAGGGCTTTATATTGGGTGCCGGTATAATATTTCAGCGGCCTCCGGCACACGGTAGGGAGGATATTGACCCGCTATGAGGACGACCACCGGCTCCTCCCGTGACTCATGTTGGATACTTATTTATTTATTTTTATTGTAGCGGTTCTGTCGGCCTTACTCTTTGGTCGCAGCACTTATATCCGTTTAGATACCTACCTATACCTGAAGCATGTAGTCGCAGACTCATCCTGGTAGCTCAGATGCAAGACCCCACTCTCCGACAAGCATTAGCTGAGACCCGCAAGGCATGCGCCCGTGTCAGAGTTGCCAGTGAGCTTTCCTTTTCCCTTTTCTCCCATCATTTCCTTCTCCTTGTCCAGTCTCCCCCCAAATTTTACACCGTCTTTTAGACAACCATCCCCTACCTAGACCGCCTCAGAACATTCTCCGTAACATAAATGGCGACCAACGTGGGGCCCACAATTTTCTGCGGGTTACCATTATACTAGTAGATATAATTTTGAAATCAGCTAAAGCTTTTTTTCTTTCTTTCCACCCTTTTGATTTTTTTTTTCTTTTCGAACACCTTTTCTTTTCTTCTCCCTCTGACATGTTCGCAGACAGTTAGATCAACCCTTTTGGAACAGCGTTGCCAAATCCAACAATGCGATGGTTTGGAACGACCAGGGATGGTGATCTGATGTATCATCGACATTCCATTCTCTACCATAGTTTAAGTTGCTAGTTGTCTTGGAAGTGCATTATATTGAGAACTATAATGCTAAATATATCGACCTCGGCAACTCAGCGCGATAAGTCTAACCATTTCAATCCAACCATTAGATTAATCCGTTTACTCCCCTCCAACATGACCACATATCCGAACGGACCACGTGCAAGCCAACCATCGATATGAGACCATTATCCATGAAAAATATCTATAATTATATATACAGCTAATAACCTGATAGCCATAATAATAGCAAATAAGCTTAACTATAGAACTTCCCCAAGCCTATACAACCCATCTCAATTTTCGTTTTCAATTTTTAACTACGTTAAATGGCTGTTCCACGCAGCCCAGTACCACTTGTCCGGTTAACTGATGAACCAGCCTGCTCCATTTGTCAGAATGACATATCCTCCCGTATAGAAACGACGAAGACCCCATGTGGTCATATTTTTCATAAGCCTTGTCTGATCAATTGGGTGACCGATTCAGACTCTTGTCCCGTTTGCCGGCAATTCCTGACAGTAATGGACGCGCAAGAAGGTCATCCAAATCTTTCACCTGGTACGAGTTACCGTGGTAGGGGTGCAGTCCCTAAGGGTCGGCGTCCGAACACCCGTTTTACAACCACGCAGAACGCAGACGATTGGAGCTTGCGCGATTCTGGCATAATCGACAGTAGGTTCTCCTCGGGTCACAAACGCCGTGCCGCTCATTCAGACGCTGGTGTGACTGCCGGGCTCACTCGGATACCGCCTGGATCGAGTGAAAATTTGTCACTTATGCTGAACAATGCTTCTCAGCCCTCCGAAGATAGCGTTCGGAAAATTGTCCGCGAAGAGGTGGAGGAAGATAGGCGCAGAAGCATGGCAGATATACACCAGTCCATAGAAACGATGTTTCAGAGATTTTTCATTCTCCATTCTAAGCCAAGTAATCCAGCCCCCTCCAAATACCCCTAGGACAGATCGAACAAACTGGACTCATACGAACTTACCACCTACAGGTCCTCAACCGAATACAGGTAGGCCCAGCAATACTTCGGGGTACCAAATATTCTCTCCAATTCCTGATAAAATTCCCAACATCATTTCGAACTGGAACGTTAGGTCTGATGGCACCAGTGAGGGAATGAGGGTAGACGAATTTATCTATAGGATACAAGCGCTGACATACAATACCTTAAATGGAGACTTTTCCTCACTTTGTAGGAACCTGCATAATCTCTTCACTCGTAAGGCAAAGGATTGGTACTGGCGATATCACGAGAACAGTCGATTGAGCGGACGGCTCTATGTGAAGTCTTGCGTTTCCAGTACTCAGATCCTCGAACCGATTTTGACGTTATTGAAATGATCAGGAGCCGAAAACAGCGGGAAAGGGAATCATTTGATGAATACCTCGATGTAATCACTTCCATAGCTGACAGGTTAGTCGAACCCTTATCCGATAGACAGTTCCTCGAAATCGTAATAAGAAATTTGAAACCCGATCTAAGGCACGAACTTCTTCACCTAAGCATCACTTCCGTTTTTGAATTGCGCAGGGCATGTCATCGTCATGAAAACTTCATACATGATATGAATAGGGGATCCTTCAGCCGAAACGCTCCTCAACGGAAATTCGTTTCCGAAGTAGCATCAGCACCTCCAGTAGAGGAACCCCTTTCTGCTATAAGCATTTCCAAGAAGACTCTCCTTTGTTGGAACTGCGAAGCCGTAGGACACTCGTATGTCGACTGCCTGGAACAAAAAAGAGTATTCTGTTATGGGTGTGGTACCCCAAACACCTACAAGCCGCATTGTCTCAAATGTTCCCCACTGGTAAACTGCAAAGTGGATGTGGCCACCAACACCCGGTCATATCCTCAGCCCAGAATCTAATCAATAAAGAAGTACAGACCGAAAACCAGCCTTGCTATCCGCCCTAACATGACCATCAAATGCAAAAACCTGCCAGTATCGACCCATCGAAACCGTTTCATCAGCGACTGCGTGAATATAATCAAATTCGATCGAAAATATTTTCAGTTGGTAGTATTCCAGTAGTAACACGTAAAACCAAAAGGTCCACGAATCGCCTGCGAACTTTTTGGAAAAACGTTCGAAAGTCCAGAAAATGCCTTCTCAACGCCGCACTAAGTGGAAACACTTCAGATATTCGACCCTTCGCCGAAGTTCTTATATTGGGAAGGACTATAAATGGGTTACTTGATTCTGGAGCCTCCATTAGCTGCTTTGGTGCTAGCGCTGCGGAGGAAATTTTGCTCAGGGGTTAAATTGAAGAAATATCACGCCTTCGTGAAAACGGCCGAGGGTAAGTTACAAACGGTGCGAGGAAGCATTACGGTGGATGTCACTTTTCGAAATGTTACAAAGCCGTTGAACATTTATGTTGTTCCCTCATTAAGTCAAAACTTGTATCTCGGTGTTGATTTTTGGAGAAGTTTTAACCTTGCTCCCGGTATTAATGGAGAGCTTGATATCGCACCTCCATGCGGACCCGTGCACGAACTTACGCCGCCTCAACAAGACCAGCTCAAATGCCTCATAGCCCTGTTCCCATCTTTTGAAAAAACGGGCTTGGGAAAGACAAATTTGCTAGATCACTGTATTGATGTTGGATCTGATCGCCCGATCAAGCAGTGACACTATCCGGTGTCACCTGCCGTCAAATCGCTCATGTTCGCCGAGATAGACGGAATGCTTGCCCTAGGGGTTATTGAGGAATCTAACAGTTCGTGGAGTTCTCCGGTGGTCCTCATCCGAAAGCCCGGAAAAGTTAGGTTCTGCATCGACTTCCGAAAGGTAAACGAATTAACCGTGAAAGATGACTATCCACTCCCCCACATTGACGGCATTTTAAGTCGCTTGCCTCGCACAGAATTTATTTCAAGCATTGATTTAAAAGATGCGTTTTGACAAATCCCGCTCGGAATAAATTCTCGCGACAAGATAGCATTCACAGTCCCGAATCGTCCCCTGTATCAATTCACAGTGATGCCGTTTGGGCTGTGCAATGCACCACAAACAATGTGTTGGTTGAGGGATAAGGTTATCCCCTGCCAACTTCGGGAAAAAGTCTTTGTCTATCTCGACGATTTGTTGGTGATCTTGAAGGATTTAGACTCCCACCTGAGAGCATTGCAGGAGGTGTCGTTGCACATCCAGAAAGCAGGGCTGACAATCAATATACAGAAAAGCAAATTTTGTCTAAAAGCGGTGAAATACGTAGGTTATATCGTTGGTTACGGCTCAGTGCAAACGGATCCTGAGAAAATAAGCGCGATTGTGGATTTCAATCCCCCCAAATCCGTACGACAGCTACGGCGATTTCTAGGTATGGCTGGATGGTACCGCAAGTTTATTCTGAACTTTGCTTCTCTTACAACCCCACTAACTAACCTACTCAAAAAGAGCAGATCCTTCGACTGGAATCCTGAAGCGCAAACCGCATTGCAGGACCTAAAATCCAAACTAACCTCTGCCCCGGTACTGAAAACGCCCGATTTCAATCACCCCTTCATTATGCAATGTGACGCCAGTCAATATGGCCTCGGAAGCGTTTTGGCACAGCCGGATGAAGAGGGCGTTGAACAACCAATCGCTTACATGAGCCAGAAGCTGTCCAAGGCTCAGAGAAATTATTCAGTTACCGAGCAGCAGTGTTTGGCAGTTTAGGGCTTATGTCGAAGGGCATGCATTTACGGTCATCACAGATCACGCCAGTCTTCAGTGGCTGATACGGCAGAAGGATCTGTCTGGTAGGTTAGCGAGGTGGGCGTTAAAACTTCAGGCATTTGATTTCACCATCCAACATCGCAAAGGCCGGAATAATGTGCTGCCAGACTGCCTATCCCGAATAGAGACGGCAGATTTGAGCGCCCTAGAGGAGGTTGCTCCTCTGAATAACCTTAACTCACCCCATTTTGCATCTGATGAATTTCACTCCCTTAGGAACCATGTCGCACTTAACCAAGAAAGACTTCCAGACGTGAAGGTGGTGGACAATTTCGTCTATAAACGTACGGCTCACTCAACCGGATCTCCAGAACAAAATGTCGATAGTTGGAAACTGTGGGTACCTTCGGGTTTAATTCAAGACATCCTGTACAAGGCCCATAATCCACCAACTTCGGCTCACTGCGGAATAGGCAAGACGCTGGAAAAGCTGCGACGCTATTTCTTTTGGCCAACCCTGGTAAAAGGCGTGAGGCGTTATGTGTTGGCATGTGAGACATGCAAAACACCAAAAAGTCCAAACGTCGTCTTAAGGCCGCTTATGGGCCAGCCCGTCAGAACGTCCAGGCCATTCCAAAAACTCTTCATGGATTTGCTGGGACCCTATCCTCGTTCGAAGTTAGGGAATGTCGGGATACTCATTGTCCTAGATCACCTGTCGAAGTTCGTCGTCCTAAAAGCGTTAAAGAAGTTCATCACGAACCCAATTATGGACTTTTTAGAGAAAGAGATTTTTCACGCATTTGGTATTCCGGAAACGATTATAAGTGACAATGGCTCCCAGTTCAATTCAGGAGAGTTTGGAAGTTTCCTGACCAAATATGGAGTTGGACACATGTTTACCGCCACCCATTCCCCTCAAGCAAACTCCTCTGAATGAGTCAAACGTTCCGTCATTGCGGCTATTCGGCCATTTATCACGAAGGGACAAAATGAGTGGGATGGCCACTTAAGTAGTATAGCCAGTTGCCTCACAGCCACTTTTCACAGTTCTATATGTTGTAGCCCTTACTTCGTGCTCTTCGGGCAAAACATGATCCAGCATGGGGATCGGACTATGGATTATTAAAGCAGCTCGATATGATAAATGGTGAGGATGTTGCCCTGGATAGAAGTGATCTACTGCTGGGAGTACGTGACGCAGTTCAACGCAACGTTCAAGCTTCCTTCCTTAAAAATGCAACGACATACAACACCAGGTCTAAGCCAGTTGATTTTAATGTTGGTGATGATGTGTATCGGCGCAATTTTGCGCAAAGCAATTTTGAAAGAGCCTGCAATGCCAAGCTAGCCCCAGCTTTCCTAAAAGCTCGCATTAGGGAAAAGAAAAGTGCGGCTTGTTACGTGCTTGAAGACCTAACCGGGAAATCATTGGGAGGAAAGATATTCGGCGCTAACAGAAAATAGAAGAACATAAAATCCTTCGTGTTCCAGGTTAGTTTACTGCCCGATCAAGCGGCGTTCCTCATCTGTTTTTTAATGGAAGGATCTTCTGCTTATCGACTTTTGGTAAGGCCGTCTAAAAAAAAAAATATTAGGCATTAACGGCCCATAGAGGGCCTAAAGCATAGCTTCTCCAACCACTTTCTTTGCGAAGTGGAAGGGACCTACAATTTTAAGCCGAATCCGAACGCCAAATTTGAGAAGCTTCTCATGACAATTGATACTCTTGGATGTTTGTCAGACGTTTGCAAGAGGTGGGGCAGTGGAAAAAAACTCAAGATGTTATTGGGACCCGGAATTGAACCGGGCACTTTTCGATTAGTAGGCAGACACACTAACCATTAAGCCACTACGCCCGACCGTCTGAGATGCGTGCCGTTCTTTTATTTGCCATGCTGGTATATAAATACCATTTTTTTTTTTTTTTTTTGTCGGGATGTGTGAAACTTTCTGCACTGGAGCACTCAGACTCAATACTGGTCCATTGTACTGCCAGGCAGACACACCACATTTTACTGTGGGAATTTACTCGTTTTTCTAAGAAAAACGAGAAGGCGCTTCAATGATAAGGAGCTTAGGTTTACAGCACTCACCATATCCGCACCAAATACCTGCCACCTGATACGAGCAAAAGCAAGACAATCACAGACGAAATGTTCCGCAGTGTCGTCGCTTTCTCCACAGGCTTCGCAGTTGGTGGTGTCGCTTAGGCCTAGCACCTTAAGGTGTTTGGCAAAAGCGTAGTGTCCCTTAAGAACGCCAGTAGTCTGTCTGCAGTCTTTTCTGTTGAGAGACAACAAGAATGCCGCGGATTTCCCACAGACGTCGGGGAGCATTTGCTTAGTCTGTCTGCACCCTGGAGAGTCATGCCAAAGGCGATTGTGTTCATAGGAAACCCAACCGTCAATGGAAGCCCTGACCGAGGACTCAGGCAGACAGATCGCTGGTTCAGGTCCTGAGAAGTCCCTCTCTGAGCCTTGTCTAGCAAGTTCATCGGAGATCTAATTTCCCGTGATCCCGTTATGACCCGGGACCCAGACAAGTTTAAGTGAATTCACCCTTCCGACCGAATTCAGCGATATCTTGCATTCACGTACTATTTTGGAGGTAGTTAAGGGTTTGAGTAAGGCCTTAAGCGCAGCCTGACTGTCGCTACAGACGCAGATACTTCGCCCACTCCCCCTGTTCCTCGTAACATAGTCCATGGCCATTAGGATAGCATAAGTCTCTGTTTGGAAGACTGACGCATGTTTGCCTAACGGAAAGAAAAGTCTAACGCTATCGCTCTCCACGAAGACACCAGCACCAGATCCTTGATCGGTTTTGGAGCCATCCGTAAAGATTCGACTGCATTCCCTTCCAGGTTCAGAGTCCGGCCAGAGCCAGTCCTGGACGCGAGGAAAGTCGACCTCGTATTTGCGCTTTAGCCGAAGTTCCGGTGTCATCGCATCAGACGGCATATCCATAAGACAGGAGTCGAAGGACAACCGTTGCGCAAGTTCATCAAAACTCCAGTGCGAGTTATACCAAAAGCCACCTCTTGTAAGACGTGAGATAGCCTTGATTGCACAGCCCATGATGTAAACATCAAGGGGCGGAAGGTTCAATAGTGCATCTAGGCCGGAGCCAGGCGTGCTGGGGAAGGCCCCCGTGCAGCCGAGACATACCTGCCTTTGGAGTTTGGCAAAAGCAGCAGTGACGTATTTACGTGAAAGCTTATTCCACCAAACAACCGATGCGTATGCTATAAATGGTCTTATCATAGCCGTATAAATCCATAGGACTCTTTTCGGTGATAAGCCCCATGTCTTGCCAAAAATGCCTTTGCACTGCCAGAAAATAGACAGCGCCTTGGCAGTCTTCAGCTCAACATGTTTGGACCAAAGAAGTTTGCTATCCAGGATGACTCCCAGATACTTTGCTTCATTGGAGAGTTGGATTGTGACGCCTTTTAGCACTGGCTGAGTCAACCCGACCAGCTTCCTCCTTCTCGTAAAGAGAACAACCTCAGTTTTAAGAGGATTGACCGAGAGCCCATTCCTAGTGCACCATTCGTCGATCACGTCAAGGGCCGCCTGCGCCTTGGCGCATACAGTCGCTAGGTATGATCCAACAGAAAGCACGGCAACATCATCCGCGTACGCCTGAGCGTAAATATTAGAACTGTTGAGTGCGTTCAACAGAGAGTCGACCAGCATACACCACAGCAGTGGAGACATGACGCCGCCTTGCGGGCAGCCTCTGTTTACTCCCGCCATAACATAGCGGCCACAATCCGCATCCGCAACCAACGTTCTATTCATTAGCATTGCTTTAATCCACAACACCAATGGTTCGTCTACTCCGTGTTGTCTGGCGGAGCTGCACATGCTATCAAAAGTCGCATTGTCAAAAGCACCCTCAATATCGATGAAAATGCCCATCGCGTATTCTTTTCTGTCAAGCGCGCCTTCAATTCTACCAACTAGATTTTGGAGCGCAGTCTCGCAGGATTTTCCGCGTTGATAGGCATGTTGCATCGGAGATAGTGGGTGCAATCGCAAAGCACCTTTGCGCACGTGAAGCTCGACCAGCCTTTCCAAGCTTTTCAGCAAGAAAGAAGTCAGACTGATTGGTCTGAAGCTCTTGGCGAGCGAGTAGTCACTTCTGCCAATTTTTGGTATAAATGCCACTCTAACTGTACGCCAGGGTGTTGGAATGTATGCCAGTGCTAGGACAGCGGTGAAGATTTTCTTCATAGTCGGTAGCAGCTGGTTTGTACATTGTTGCAGCATGGCTGGGTATATTCCGTCCGTACCAGGCGACTTGAAGCCGTCAAAAGACGCAAATGCGTATTTAATGGCCTCGTCCGTCACCACGGCCTTCGCAATATACCAGCTACGCCGAGTTGTTTGTCTTGGCTCACTCATAGTCTCGGTAATCGGGGCTGGTTGTGAACCAATTGTAATCTGGTTACCCGGAAAGTGAGACTCCAGCAGATAACTAAGAGTTTCCGCTTTCGTCTCAGTGAAGGTGCCATCAAGTTTTCTAAGTGAGTCCAGTTTGGCTGGTTTGCCCTTTTTCAGAACTTTAACCAACCTACTAGTTTCACCCAGCTTTTCAATCTTTTCGCAGAAATTCTTATAAGAAGCACTTTTCGATACCCGAATTAGCCTCTTATATTCCTTCTGCTTCGATCGGTAGAGATTCCAGTCTGTCTCCAAATCAGTCTTGAGTGACCTATTTAGAAGCTTTCTAGCTTCTCTACGAATTCTTTGCAGTTCCGAGCTCCACCAGGGAACCGGTGTTCTGCCAGGGGGTTTGCTTACTGGGCACGTCAGTTCAAAACAGCTAGTAATGGCACTATTCAGGTCTTGAACAGCTTCCTCTACCTTTTGTCTCGTCCTGAGTTTGGTTGGAGTTTTGAGAGTTTTCCCTAATTCCTCCCTGAAGCGTATCCAGTTGGTTTTTCTCGGATTCCTCCTCTCCTGCAAAGTTATGGCTTCGCATTCGATTTGGAATTCGATATATCTATGGTCTGAGAGGGACACCTCCGAAGAGACCCTCCAGTTAGTAACCGCCTTAAAGTATCTATTTGATAAAGTTAGGTCGATCACTTCCTGTCTTCTTGACGTCACAAAAGTTGGTTGCGAGCCAACATTGTTGATAGTAAGATCAGATGATAGAATGAAATCCAGGAGATGGTTTCCTCGCATGTTGCATTTGCTGCTGCCCCAAACAGTGTTTTGAGCATTGGCATCACAGCATATAACTAGGCCCATCTTCCTGGTGTCGCAATAGTCAATGAGTTCAGCAATTGCCCTCGGTGGTGGAGGCACTACCGAATCATAGGGGAGATAAGCTGACGCCACGATGAAGGTCTTCCAATTTCCATTCGTTTCGTAGCTAATGGCTGCAGCAACCAAATCTTGGCCACAAAATTGTCCAAGCTTAGTCGCTGAGAAAAGGTTCGACACAGCAAGACAAGCCCTTGGTCTCTCGGACCGCTCGTCACAGAGTATCGTAGTGCCACGGACACTTCCAAGGCCACAGATGCGATTTTTCCACACCCATGGCTCCTGTATGGATATTATGTGGGCTTTTGTATTCAACACAGAAAGCTTCTTACTGATGAGTGCAGTAGCAGCCTTGGAGTGTTGAAGGTTAATCTGAGTAAATCCAATCATTGGAAATACATCAGTCATACTAGTGGAAGGGCACGCAGAAGGTGCGCGCGCAGTTACACCGACATGAGTGCTTGAGGTCTTCTTCCTCCGTTTGTTCCTGTTCGAGCTATTGGAAGGGGAGGGATAATAGATAAATACCATTATACTCACGCCAATTATAAAAAAAAAAACAAGAAAAAGAAAAAGGGGAAAAAATCCGCTGCATGATACTCCCTAACCTAATAACCACAATCTTACAGCCGTATAATAACTATCATACGAGGCGGCAAAGGACGGGTTGTAAACTTATATACTACTCCGACAACTGTTCGTCTAAGCTATAGGTAATCTTTGCTTGAAGGAAGAATCAGTGTGGCTAGCATCAATACATCGTTAATGGGGACGCTTACCAAAAGAGAAGTTGCTGAAGACGCTAGTCAGTGCTTGGACTTCAACTCGTTCGGTGGTCTATCTCAAATCATCGGCAGTTTTTTCGGCTAATCGCGAGCGTCGGCACGGTGTGAAAAGCGAAACGAAGAAAAACAACGCATTCCCTAACCATCGAAAAAAAGCTTACTGCCCTAAATTGCGGTCGGTGCCCTTGATCTCTAATCGTCACCATCGGGCATTAATACCAACGACAGCGTATGCCACTTCCCTCGACGTTTCGAGGCGAACACCCACCGAAAGTTTCACCCAGGCGAGCAGTACCAATATCCGCTAACTTCAACACGACCAGAAAGGAAAACCCCGTCATCGATCCATTTGGTCGCTAATCGTCACCATCGGGCATTAACACCAACGATAGAGTATGCCAATTCCCTCGACGTTTCGATGCGAGCCCCCACCTGAAAGATCATCGAAAGTTTCAACCAGGCGAGCAGTACCCATATCCGCTAACTTCAACACGACCAGAAAAGAAAACCCCGTCATCGTTCCCGAAATTCGTCAGCAGAAGCATCAACCCCGTTTTAGGATATTTAACCGTAGTGAACAGAAGTTAGTGCATGTAAATCCAAAAAAAAAGTTTCCTATGAATGAAATAATATATTATATTCTTCTGAATAAGATAACAGTTTGCTTTATTAAAAGCTCAGTTTAGTAACTGGTGTGTGATAATTTCGTGGGTGTTTTATTTGACCTACCTCTCGTAGAAAAATTTCTTTTTGAGCTTTTTTTTTTGTTGACAGGACAGTGGAATCCACATCGGCAGGCCTGACGACACGGATGCCAAGGTAAGCACAGTTTAATATATAGCATTGATTTCTTGAGGTTCGCCATTATCACGCAACGCAATCAAAATTGCTGAATTAAGCCGCGTTACCAAGTACGTGTAGTAGTTATTTTAAGTTTTTTGTTTCTTTCTTTTTTATTATTATTTTTCGAAAACAAGAAAAAAAACACAAAAAAGGTGTTGCCACACCTACGCGGTGCTATGAATACCCAGTGATACTCGTATCTGTTGGCGACAGAAAATAATCTCAACTCGATTCAACATATGATAAATATTTTGTTTTATACTTGTAGTATGTTTCATATCGCAAACGGCAACATTGGTATTTAAAACTGAAAACATGTCAAATAAAATATAAAGTAAACAGTTTTCATATGTAAATAATGTATTTCTTCTAACGTAATTACACAATATAAATAGAAGAACAAAAGAATAAAGAAATTATAACGTTTTAGACAGCACAAAAGAAAGTCGCCTTTTATTCAAAACAATTAAATAGTTTTGCAGATAAGAGTGATCATTAAGTGGTATTCATACTGATCCCACACTCAACACAAAACATTTTTGGTCCTTCGAGCCGGATTGAATCTGTGGAAAAAGATTTGATATTAATCATTTCATACAAAAATTTAACATTTTAATTTACATTTTTAAAGTGTGTAGTGTGTAGTGTGGTAATTTCGCACCGAAGGAGTTTAAAGACGCTACAATTCATCAAGGAAGATTTTCAACACAACCCCATTTTGCTGCTGTCTACTGTGGAGTTTTACAACAACAATTTACATTGGAGTCTCAATCAGCACCAAGAAGTTCAGCCCAATTGCAATTTTCTTTGTCTGCAGGTGAGTCTGCACATTGTATCTATTTGTTCTTGTGATCTACACGAAATATATATATATTTAAAATGTCCTACGGCAAGCTGCAGTTGAATATTCTTTCAAGCATAAGGCAGGATAGGTTAAATTTTGGCAAAGCAGATAAAGTTAGGTTAGCCAAACTTAATTATCTTAATACTCGCATCCAGATGATGGACAAGCAGTTGACGATGGCAGAACACTACCATCAGCAGATACTCGGAACTGGAAAGGTGGAAGCTGATCTGAATGTGGCAGATTTGGAAGCAGTATATGAAGTAATCCGAGAAGTCTACGCCGAGTACAAAACTGAAGTGTTAGATGCCATTGACAAATTGACGTCCGAAGTATCGCCAAACGATACCGATAAAACGAAGAACGCGTCGGCAGATAACAGCAGGGATGGAAGAGTGAGTGAGTTAAGGCTGCCTGTAATTACACTCCCAACATTTTCGGGTGGTTATGAGTCGTGGAGATCTTTTCACGATATGTTTGTTTCTCTGGTACACACCAACACAACGCTTACAGAGATTCAGAAGTTGCATTTTTTGAAGAGTAATGTTAGGGGTGATGCAGAAAGACTTCTTCAACACTTGGCCATTGACAAGGGCAACTATACCCGGGCGTGGGAGATCCTCACTGAACGTTACGACCATAAGAGGGTGCTTGTCAACACTCAATTAAAGTTGTTTTTTGGTCAGGTTTCGATGAGCAGCGAGACAGCAAACAACATCAAACGAATTTTGGATACGTCTCAAGAGATTATCCACTCTTTGGAGAATTTGGAGGTACCGGTGAAGCATTGGGATGCTATCCTGATTTTTGTCATGCTCCAGAAATTGTCCAACACGACGCAACAGCTGTGGGAAGAGAGGGTAGGTAGTAGTAAAGAGTTACCAAAGATACAAGATTTTTTTGAGTTTTTGCAATGTAGGTTTCGAACGTTGGAAGCTGTGGAACAGCAGTCAGGTACTAAAACAATTAGCAAAGCGAAACCAACTCAAGTTCTTCATGCTCGGCAGGCTCCGAAACGGCAAATCAACTGCAGGGTTTGTCAAAAAGGGCCACATTCAGTAAGAGAGTGTAGGAAATTCTTGGAGATGGATGTAAGTCAACGAAAACAAACTGTTTTAAACATCAAGGTCTGTGAGAACTGCCTTGCATACAGCCATTTCAAGAACAAGTGTCCGAGTTCAAGGTGTTGCTATCACTGCAAACAGCGTCACAACTCTTTGCTACACCCCCTTCCACAAGATACGTTTACCCCTTCCTCAAACTATGTAGGTTTCAACCCAAATGCTCCGCAATTTGTTCCAAATAACCCAAATTCAACCCAAGTGCAACAACAGAACGGGAATAATTGGCCTTCAGCAACCAACAACTACCACAACCAAGTCCACACACAGCAAAATAACTCGAAGACTACGCAGACGCAAACAGCTAATCCAAATCAGCCCCAAAGTCAGTCACAGTTTCAAAAGGACCAGCCATCAACAAGTCAAAACTTCCGAGTTTACCATGCCAATTCTAACTCACAGGTTTTGCTTTCAACAGCTTTAGTAAGTGTGAAAGCCGGTAATGGAAGTTACTTGACATTGAGGGCTCTGATCGATACTGGTTCGGAGACGTCGTTTATAACTGAGGCAGCAGTTCAGCGATTGAATTTGAAGACGAGGTGGACATTCAGCAGGATTACTGGGTTGGGGGAGGTCAACAGTGGAGCATCCAATAAAATCGTCAATCTCAGCATCGCATCACTGACCTCGAGATTTGAAGGTCGATTGCAGGCTCTCGTTCTTAAGTCCCTGACAGGCCTCCTTCCGGCCCAATATATCAATGTTGAAGGTATGACTTACCTGGAGGGACTGCAGTTAGCTGATCCGACTTTTAACATTCCTGCGAAAGTCGATATGTTGCTGGGAAGTGATATCTACGGCGAAATAATCCTTGGAGAGGTTGTCCATAGTAGTGGGTGCTTAGGACCAATAGCACAAAGGATTCAATTAGGATGGATTGTACTAGGCAAGGTTCCAGTGACGGAATCAACCACAGTTCGTACATTCTTCAACCACATTGATCTCAATACGACGATGAAGAGGTTCTGGGAGATCGAGGAAGAACCATATGAGAAGTTTGAAGCTGAGGAAGATAAAGAATGTGAGGAGCATTTCAAAAAACACACAAAGCGCTTACCTAATGGATGCTACCAAGTTCGTCTGCCTTTTAGAGGTGGCGAATACCCAAGCAAGGGCCCAACACGACAAGGTGCGGTCAGGCGTTTCTTGCAGTTGGAGAAAAGACTGCAAGCCAACCCAACTCAACACGCGGAGTACGCAAAATGTATGGCCGAGTACCTCGAGCTCGGACATATGACACCAATCGAGGAATCCAATGAGGTTTTAAAATCAACCTTTCATTTTTTTATTCCCCATCACGCCGTCATCAAGGAATCCAGTACCACCACAAGGTTGCGGGTCGTTTTTGACGCAACTTTCAAACCATTTTTTGGCTCTTCCTTGAATGACAAGTTGATGGTTGGACCTAAAGTTCAAACAAATGTTATGGAAATTATTTTAAGGTGGCGTAAATATAGGTTTACCTTTACTGGTGACGTCGAAAAGATGTATCGTCAGATCCGAGTCAACACCTTAGATGCAAACTACCAGCTGATCTTATGGCGAGAAAATCCAAGCCAGGAGTTGAGGATTTACCGTCTGGAAACGGTTACATTTGGTACATCGTCAGCGCCGTATCTTGCCATTAGGGTATTTTTGCAGCTAGCAGACGACGAAGCATCTAATTTTCCCCTGGCTACCTCCGTCATCAGGGAAGTAACTTATGTCGACGACGTCATAAGTGGAGCCGACACGATTGAGGAGACGCAGCTCAAACTGCAAGCGGTAAGGGAGATGTTAGCAACTGCAGGCTTCCATCTTCGCAAACAAGTCAGCAACTCGGAAGAAGTGTTGCAACACATACCACCAGGTGAACGAGCAGTCGATTTTTCGCTACCATTCATTGAAAAGAGTGACGTCAAGACGCTAGGTATTAAGTGGCTGCCGATTCCTGACGTTTTCTCATTCCAGGTCGCACATTTTGGCAATGTGGAAGTCACCAAACGATCCATCTTATCTTCTATAGCTAAGCTCTACGATCCAATGGGCTGGATCTCACCCTGTTTCATCAAGGCAAAGATAATGATGCAGCAGCTATGGGGACGAGGACTAGATTGGGACAAACCGATCCCAATAGAATTGGAACGGGAATGGCTAACTTTTCGTCGAGAACTTCCAGCGATCGAGAAGGTCCAGATTCATCGATGGATCAATACCGACAAAAACATCAGGAAGCTCGAGGTTCATGGTTTCAGCGACGCTTCGGAGAAGGCGTATGCCGCAGCGATTTATTTGCGCGTTCTCGATGGTAATGGTCAAATCCACATGCACTTGCTGCTGTCAAAGACGAAGGTAGCACCTTTAGAAACAATCACGCTGCCTAGATTGGAACTTTTTGGAACTGTTCTGTTGGCAAAATTGCTTCATGAGACGACAAAAACTCTGAAGCTGGAAGCAGCTGATGTCTATGCGTGGACCGATTCAGTCATCGCGTTATGCTGGATTAGAGCTCCTCCGTCCAAGTGGAAGACATTCATCTGCAACCGTGTGTCCCAGATCCAAAGGTGTAGTGGCAACACGACTTGGAAACACATTCCATCAGAGCTGAACCTAGCTGATATCGCATCTCGTGGCGTCTTTCCATCAATGATTGTAGGAAACAAACTGTGGTGGCAAGGACCAGATTTTTTAAGGCATCAGTGGGATGCCATCTACCCAGAACAGCCATCCTGCCTGGATACCCATCACGAAGCCCGATCTACTATTGTCCATCACTGCGTGGAAAATAATGCGTTAAGTGCTGTAAATCAAGTCCTACAAAATTGTTCAACGCTAAGTAAAGCAGTTCGAGTGGTTGCATACTGCCTACGTATGCGAATCAAGGCCAGGACTTCTCAACAGTACACGGATGTACTATCGCCGCAGGACCTTGAGGAGGCATTCACACGCATCATACGATCAGTTCAGGAGGAAATATTCACTTCGGAAGAAATGATCAACACTAAGGGGTACAAATCACTCATACCAGTCAAAGACGGAGAGGGGATTTTACGAGTGGGGGGGAGGCTATCTAACTCGACTCTCCCATTCAACAAAAAACACCCGATCCTTCTCAAGGCAAATCATCTTCTTTCGAAACGGATTATCAGTGACGCACACGAAAAAACACTGCACGGAGGTAACGAAAAAATGATGGCCTACATTCGTCAACGGTTTTGGATTTTCAATCTAAAAAATGCGGTAAAAAAGGAAATTCACGACTGCAACATTTGCTTTAAATTCAGAGCGAAACCATTGAGGCAACTAATGGGCAATCTTCCCGCAGCAAGGACAGCCATGTCACGTCCATTCACCTACGCAGGAGTCGATTACGCAGGACCCATCGATATAAAAACCTGGAGAGGACGCAACGCTAAAACCCTAAAGGGTTACTTCGCCATATTCGTCTGTATTGCAACGAAAGCTGTCCATATCGAATTGGTCAGTGATATGACTACCCAAGCTTTTTTAGGAGCGTTTAGGAGGTTGATTGGAAGGCGAGGTCTATGCAGAGAGCTTTTCATCGACTGTGGTCGAAATTTCGTAGGCAGCAATAGCGAGCTACAAAAGCAATTAAGTGAGGCGCAGTTCAGTTAGAGAAATGTGGCAGAGGTACTGGCCAACGAGGGTACCAAGTGGAATTTCATTCCCCCGGCTTCCCCGCACTTTGGAGGTCTATGGGAAGCGGGAGTAAAATCTGTGAAATTTCACCTCAAACGTGTGGCTGGTAACCAAATACTGACTTTTGAAGAGCTCAACACGCTTCTGATTCAAGTAGAAGCCTGTCTGAACTCCAGACCATTGTGTCCACAGTCAGAAGACATTAACGACCTTGGAACAATAACACCCGGCCATTTTCTCGTGGGAGAACCACTCGTCGCACCGCCACAACCAGAATACCAGTTGGAGAAAATCTCGCACCTAGAACGCTGGAAGAGAGTCCAAGCCCTCTCGCAATCCTTTTGGAAGCTGTGGAGTAACGAGTACCTCGCGAGACTGCAGCAGCGCCCAAACTGAACTCAACTCGTCAACTCGGAGATAAAGGAAGGAGACTTAGTCTTAATCACAGACGAACGACTCCCCCCACTCAAATGGAATTTAGGCCGTATCATAAAGTTACACCCGGGATCGGATAATTTAGTTCGAGTTGTAACACTTAAAACGGAAACAACTGAACTTAAACGCCCTATAACAAAAATTTGTCCATTACCCAGCAATAAATTAATTAATATTCAACCCAACACAACACAAAAATAAACAAACTAATAAAATTCAACTCAACACAACACAAAATTTAACAAATTATAACATTCAACCCAACACAACATAAAATTCAACCCAACACAACATAAATTCAACCCAATATAATAGCATTCAACACAACAGAATAAAAACCTCAACCCGTCATAATATTCAATTCAATAAAAAACACTATTAACTCAACACATTCAACTGAAATAATCTTAAAATCCCAACACTTTCGAACAACCAATCTATTTATTCATCATTTGAAACAATATAAAATCAACATTTATTCTTCAATACTTAAAAGCTTAATCAACACAGTCCTTATTCATAATTCCAAAATATTAATTTCAATTAAAATTAGAAATTTGATTGTTACCCAAAATACATCGTTTGGCAACCCTCCTTGATACAAAAAAAATATATCATGACACATTCTATGTTGCAGTCCACTTTCTATGTATCAGTATGCAATAATAATAATAAAAAAAAAAAACAAAACATATCACTACATCTGCAAAACAATATCCAATATGAACACTTCATAATAATATTGGTTTGAAGAATACACTTACCACATCAATTAATTCAACAAAATAAAACCCGATTTGTAAACTAACATAATAAAAAAAAAAAAACCAAGGAAAATCATAACAAACGAATATTCTCAGCTCGCGATTGCACTCACACACACACACACACACACACACACACAACGCGATCGCGAAATCAAACAAAAATCCATCAATGAAAACAAAAAAATATCTGCAATACAAAATAAAACAACAATTCTCCAATTTAAATATGAAATATAATAACGAAACACTTACCTTTCTCCTACGTCACAATTCATAACTCGCGATCGATTAAATTACACTATCAATTTAAAAAAAAAAAAAAAATACAATAACTCCATCGAACAGAGTCACTTGTCAATGAAATTTTACAATCATGATTACAACAAAAGATCATCTCATCATAGCCAACGAAGAAGAAGAAGGCGCAAAGAGGAAAACGAAAACAACAAACCTCGCTCACCAGCATTGTGCGAGAGCGGAACCGGAGCAGATGATATGCATTCATTGCAATTATTAATTTTTTTTGATTGTTATGTTTATGTTGTTGTCACTTTTTTGTATGTCTGTTTCCAAATAACTAATATGGTTTGTCTTTACATGTCGTGAGGGGACACTATTTAACTATCAAAAGGCAGACTACACACCAGGGTTGGCACTGAAGCAGCGAACTAAGGGATTGATGACATAGAAGGTGAACTGCGTTCACGGCGGGGGAGAATGTTGGCGACAGAAAATAATCTCAACTCGATTCAACATATGATAAATATTTTGTTTTATACTATTAGTATGTTTCATATCGCAAACGGCAACATTGGTATTTAAAACTGAAAACATGTCAAATAAAATATAAAGTAAACGGCTTTCATATGTAAATAATGTATTTCTTCTAACGTAATTACACAATATAAATAGAAGAACAAAAGAATAAAGAAATTATAACGTTTTAGACAGCACAAAAGAAAGTCGCCTTTTATTCAAACAATTAAATAGTTTTGCAGATAAGAGTGATCATTAAGTGGTATTCATACTGATCCCACACTCAACACAAAACATTTTTGGTCCTTCGAGCCGGATTGAATCTGTGGAAAAAGATTTGATATTAATCATTTCATACAAAAATTTAACATTTTAATTTACATTTTTAAAGTGTGTAGTGTGTAGTGTGGTAATGTCGCACCGAAGGAGTTTCAAGACGCTACAATTCATCAAGGAAGATTTTCAACACAACCCCATTTTGTTGCTGTCTACTGTGGCGTTTTACAACAACAATTTACATTGGAGTCTCAATCAGCACCAAGAAGTTCAGCCCAATTGCAATTTTCTACTACTACGCCGAGTACAAAACTGAAGTGTTAGATGCCATTGACAAATTGACGTCCGAAGTATCGCCAAACGATACCGATAAAACGAAAAACGCGTCGGCAGATAACAGCAGGGATGGAAGAGTGAGTGAGTTAAGGCTGCCTGTAATTACACTCCCAACATTTTCGGGTGGTTATGAGTCGTGCAGATCTTTTCACGATATGTTTGTTTCTCTGGTACACACCAACACAATGCTTACAGAGATTCAGAAGTTGCATTTTTTGAAGAGTAATGTTAGGGGTCATGCAGAAAGACTTCTTCAACACTTGGCCATTGACAAGGGCAACTATACCCGGGCGTGGGAGATCCTCACTGAACGTTACGACCATAAGAGGGTGCTTGTCAACACTCAATTAAAGTTGTTTTTTGGTCAGGTTTCGATGAGCAGCGAGACAGCAAACAACATCAAACGAATTTTGGATACGTCTCAAGAGATTATCCACTCTTTGGAGAATTTGGAGGTACCGGTGAAGCATTGGGATGCTATCCTGATTTTTGTCATGCTCCAGAAATCGTCCAACACGACGCAACAGCTGTGGGAAGAGAGGTTAGGTAGTAGTAAAGAGTTACCAAAGATACAAGATTTTTTTGAGTTTTTGCAATGTAGGTTTCGAACGTTGGAAGCTGTGGAACAGCAGTCAGGTACTAAAACAATTAGCAAAGCGAAACCAACTCAAGTTCTTCATGCTCGGCAGGCTCCGAAACGGCAAATCAACTGCAGGGTTTGTCAAAAAGGGCCACATTCAGTAAGAGAGTGTAGGAAATTCTTGGAGATGGATGTAAGTCAACGAAAACAAACTGTTTTAAACATCAAGGTCTGTGAGAACTGCCTTGCATACAGCCATTTCAAGAACAAGTGTCCGAGTTCAAGGTGTTGCTATCACTGCAAACAGCGTCACAACTCTTTGCTACACCCCCTTCCACAAGATACGTTTACCCCTTCCTCAAACTATGTAGGTTTCAACCCAAATGCTCCGCAATTTGTTCCAAATAACCCAAATTCAACCCAAGGGCAACAACAGAACGGGAATAATTGGCCTTCAGCAACCAACAACTACCACAACCAAGTCCACACACAGCAAAATAACCCGACGACTACGCAGACGCAAACAGCTAATCCAAATCAGCCCCAAAGTCAGTCACAGTTTCAAAAGGACCAGCCATCAACAAGTCAAAACTTCCGAGTTTACCATGCCAATTCTAACTCACAGGTTTTGCTTTCAACAGCTTTAGTAAGTGTGAAAGCCGGTAATGGAAGTTACTTGACATTGAGGGCTCTGATCGATACTGGTTCGGAGGCGTCGTTTATAACTGAGGCAGCAGTTCAGCGATTGAATTTGAAGACGAGGTGGACATTCAGCAGGATTACTGGGTTGGGGGAGGTCAACAGTGGAGCATCCAATAAAATCGTCAATCTCAGCATCGCATCACTGACCTCGAGATTTGAAGGTCGATTGCAGGCTCTCGTCCTTAAGTCCCTGACAGGCCTCCTTCCGGCCCAATATATCAATGTTGAAGGTATGACTTACCTGGAGGGACTGCAGTTAGCTGATCCGACTTTTAAAATTCCTGCGAAAGTCGATATGTTGCTGGGAAGTGACATCTACGGCGAAATAATCCTTGGAGAGGTTGTCCATAGTAGTGGGTGCTTAGGACCAATAGCACAAAGGACTCAATTAGGATGGATTGTACTAGGCAAGGTTCCAGTGACGGAATCAACCACAGTTCGTACATTCTTCAACCACATTGATCTCAACACGACGATGAAGAGGTTCTGGGAGATCGAGGAAGAACCATATGAGAAGTTTGA
This sequence comes from Portevinia maculata, assembly GCA_949715645.1. Lineage (NCBI taxonomy): Eukaryota > Metazoa > Arthropoda > Insecta > Diptera > Syrphidae > Portevinia > Portevinia maculata. The sequence goes on along the minus strand of OX454526.1, from coordinate 170,449,060 downwards.
AGCTGAGGAAGATAAAGAATGTGAGGAGCATTTCAAAAAACACCCAAAGCGCTTACCTAATGGATGCTACCAAGTTCGTCTGCCTTTTAGAGGTGGCGAATACCCAAGCATGGGCCCAACACGACAAGGTGCGGTCAGGCGTTTCTTGCAGTTGGAGAAGAGACTGCAAGCCAACCCAACTCAACACGCAGAGTACGCAAAATGTATGGCCGAGTACCTCGAGCTCGGACATTTGACACCAATCGAGGAATCCAATGAGGTTTTAAAATCAACCTTTCATTTTTTTATTCCCCATCACGCCGTCATCAAGGAATCCAGTACCACCACAAGGTTGCGGGTCGTTTTTGACGCAACTTTCAAACCATTTTTTGGCTCTTCCTTGAATGACAAGTTGATGGTTGGACCTAAAGTTCAAACAAATGTTATGGAAATTATTTTAAGGTGGCGTAAATATAGGTTTACCTTTACTGGTGACGTCGAAAAGATGTATCGTCAGATCCGAGTCAACACCTTAGATGCAAACTACCAGCTGATCTTATGGCGAGAAAATCCAAGCCAGGAGTTGAGGATTTACCGTCTGGAAACGGTTACATTTGGTACATCGTCAGCGCCGTATCTTGCCATTAGGGTATTTTTGCAGCTAGCAGACGACGAAGCATCTAATTTTCCCCTGGCTACCTCCGTCATCAGGGAAGTAACTTATGTCGACGACGTCATAAGTGGAGCCGACACGATTGAGGAGACGCAGCTCAAACTGCAAGCGGTAAGGGAGATGTTAGCAACTGCAGGCTTCCATCTTCGCAAACAAGTCAGCAACTCGGAAGAAGTGTTGCAACACATACCACCAGGTGAACGAGCAGTCGATTTTTCGCTACCATTCATTGAAAAGAGTGACGTCAAGACGCTAGGTATTAAGTGGCTGCCGATTCCTGACGTTTTCTCATTCCAGGTCGCACATTTTGGCAATGTGGAAGTCACCAAACGATCCATCTTATCTTCTATAGCTAAGCTCTACGATCCAATGGGCTGGATCTCACCCTGTTTCATCAAGGCAAAGATAATGATGCAGCAGCTATGGGGACGAGGACTAGATTGGGACAAACCGATCCCAATAGAATTGGAACGGGAATGGCTAACTTTTCGTCGAGAACTTCCAGCGATCGAGAAGGTCCAGATTCATCGATGGATCAATACCGACAAAAACATCAGGAAGCTCGAGGTCCATGGTTTCAGCGACGCTTCGGAGAAGGCGTATGCCGCAGCGATTTATTTGCGCGTTCTCGATGGTAATGGTCAAATCCACATGCACTTGCTGCTGTCAAAGACGAAGGTAGCACCTTTAGAAACAATCACGCTGCCTAGATTGGAACTTTTTGGAACTGTTCTGTTGGCAAAATTGCTTCATGAGACGACAAAAACTCTGAAGCTGGAAGCAGCTGATGTCTATGCGTGGACCGATTCAGTCATCGCGTTATGCTGGATTAGAGCTCCTCCGTCCAAGTGGAAGACATTCATCTGCAACCGTGTGTCCCAGTTCCAAAGGTATAGTGGCAACACGACTTGGAAACACATTCCATCAGAGCTGAACCTAGCTGATATCGCATCTCGTGGCGTCTTTCCATCAATGATTGTAGGAAACAAACTGTGGTGGCAAGGACCAGATTTTTTAAGGCATCAGTGGGATGCCATCTACCCAGAACAGCCATCCTGCCTGGATACCCATCACGAAGCCCGATCTACTATTGTCCATCACTGCGTGGAAAATAATGCGTTAAGTGCTGTAAATCAAGTCCTACAAAATTGTTCAACGCTAAGTAAAGCAGTTCGAGTGGTTGCATACTGCCTACGTATGCGAATCAAGGCCAGGACTTCTCAACAGTACACGGATGTACTATCGCCGCAGGACCTTGAGGAGGCATTCACACGCATCATACGATCAGTTCAGGAGGAAATATTCACTTCGGAAGAAATGATCAACACTAAGGGGTACAAATCACTCATACCAGTCAAAGACGGAGAGGGGATTTTACGAGTGGGGGGGAGGCTATCTAACTCGACTCTCCCATTCAACAAAAAACACCCGATCCTTCTCAAGGCAAATCATCTTCTTTCGAAACGGATTATCAGTGACGCACACGAAAAAACACTGCACGGAGGTAACGAAAAAATGATGGCCTACATTCGTCAACGGTTTTGGATTTTCAATCTAAAAAATGCGGTAAAAAAGGAAATTCACGACTGCAACATTTGCTTTAAATTCAGAGCGAAACCATTGAGGCAACTAATGGGCAATCTTCCCGCAGCAAGGACAGCCATGTCACGTCCATTCACCTACGCAGGAGTCGATTACGCAGGACCCATCGATATAAAAACCTGGAGAGGACGCAACGCTAAAACACTAAAGGGTTACTTCGCCATATTCGTCTGTATTGCAACGAAAGCTGTCCATATCGAATTGGTCAGTGATATGACTACCCAAGCTTTTTTAGGAGCGTTTAGGAGGTTGATTGGAAGGCGAGGTCTATGCAGAGAGCTTTTCATCGACTGTGGTCGAAATTTCGTAGGCAGCAATAGCGAGCTACAAAAGCAATTAAGTGAGGCGCAGTTCAGTTAGAGAAATGTGGCAGAGGTACTGGCCAACGAGGGTACCAAGTGGAATTTCATTCCCCCGGCTTCCCCGCACTTTGGAGGTCTATGGGAAGCGGGAGTAAAATCTGTGAAATTTCACCTCAAACGTGTGGCTGGTAACCAAATACTGACTTTTGAAGAGCTCAACACGCTTCTGATTCAAGTAGAAGCCTGTCTGAACTCCAGACCATTGTGTCCACAGTCAGAAGACATTAACGACCTTGGAACAATAACACCCGGCCATTTTCTCGTGGGAGAACCACTCGTCGCACCGCCACAACCAGAATACCAGTTGGAGAAAATCTCGCACCTAGAACGCTGGAAGAGAGTCCAAGCCCTCTCGCAATCCTTTTGGAAGCTGTGGAGTAACGAGTACCTCGCGAGACTGCAGCAGCGCCCAAACTGAACTCAACTCGTCAACTCGGAGATAAAGGAAGGAGACTTAGTCTTAATCACAGACGAACGACTCCCCCCACTCAAATGGAATTTAGGCCGTATCATAAAGTTACACCCGGGATCGGATAATTTAGTTCGAGTTGTAACACTTAAAACGGAAACAACTGAACTTAAACGCCCTATAACAAAAATTTGTCCATTACCCAGCAATAAATTAATTAATATTCAACCCAACACAACACAAAAATAAACAAACTAATAAAATTCAACTCAACACAACACAAAATTTAACAAATTATAACATTCAACCCAACACAACATAAAATTCAACCCAACACAACATAAATTCAACCCAATATAATAGCATTCAACACAACAGAATAAAAACCTCAACCCGTCATAATATTCAATTCAATAAAAAACACTATTAACTCAACACATTCAGCTGAAATAATCTTAAAATCCCAACACTTTCGAACAACCAATCTATTTATTCATCATTTGAAACAATATAAAATCAACATTTATTCTTCAATACTTAAAAGCTTAATCAACACAGTCCTTATTCATAATTCCAAAATATTAATTTCAATTAAAATTAGAAATTTGATTGTTACCCAAAATACATCGTTTGGCAACCCTCCTTGATACAAAAAAAATATATCATGACACATTCTATGTTGCAGTCCACTTTCTATGTATCAGTATGCAATAATAATAATAAAAAAAAACAAAACATATCACTACATCTGCAAAACAATATCCAATATGAACACTTCATAATAATATTGGTTTGAAGAATACACTTACCACATCAATTAATTCAACAAAATAAAACCCGATTTGTAAACTAACATAATAAAAAAAAAAAAACCAAGGAAAATCATAACAAACGAATATTCTCAGCTCGCGATTGCACTCACACACACACACACACACACACACACACACACACACACAACGCGATCGCGAAATCAAACAAAAATCCATCAATGAAAACAAAAAAATATCTGCAATACAAAATAAAACAACAATTCGCCAATTTAAATATGAAATATAATAACGAAACACTTACCTTTCTCCTACGTCACAATTCATAACTCGCGATCGATTAAATTACACTATCAATTTAAAAAAAAAAAAATACAATAACTCCATCGAACAGAGTCACTTGTCAATGAAATTTTACAATCATGATTACAACAAAAGATCATCTCATCATAGCCAACGAAGAAGAAGAAGGCGGAAAGAGGAAAACGAAAACAACAAACCTCGCTCACCAGCATTGTGCGAGAGCGGAACCGGAGCAGATGATATGCATTCATTGCAATTATTAATTTTTTTTGATTGTTATGTTTATGTTGTTGTCACTTTTTTGTATGTCTGTTTCCAAATAACTAATATGGTTTGTCTTTACATGTCGTGAGGGGACACTATTTAACTATCAAAAGGCAGACTACACACCAGGGTTGGCACTGAAGCAGCGAACTAAGGGATTGATGACATAGAAGGTGAACTGCGTTCACGGCGGGGGAGAATGTTGGCGACAGAAAATAATCTCAACTCGATTCAACATATGATAAATATTTTGTTTTATACTATTAGTATGTTTCATATCGCAAACGGCAACATTGGTATTTAAAACTGAAAACATGTCAAATAAAATATAAAGTAAACGGCTTTCATATGTAAATAATGTATTTCTTCTAACGTAATTACACAATATAAATAGAAGAACAAAAGAATAAAGAAATTATAACGTTTTAGACAGCACAAAAGAAAGTCGCCTTTTATTCAAACAATTAAATAGTTTTGCAGATAAGAGTGATCATTAAGTGGTATTCATACTGATCCCACACTCAACACAAAACATTTTTGGTCCTTCGAGCCGGATTGAATCTGTGGAAAAAGATTTGATATTAATCATTTCATACAAAAATTTAACATTTTAATTTACATTTTTAAAGTGTGTAGTGTGTAGTGTGGTAATGTCGCACCGAAGGAGTTTCAAGACGCTACAATTCATCAAGGAAGATTTTCAACACAACCCCATTTTGTTGCTGTCTACTGTGGCGTTTTACAACAACAATTTACATTGGAGTCTCAATCAGCACCAAGAAGTTCAGCCCAATTGCAATTTTCTACTACTACGCCGAGTACAAAACTGAAGTGTTAGATGCCATTGACAAATTGACGTCCGAAGTATCGCCAAACGATACCGATAAAACGAAGAACGCGTCGGCAGATAACAGCAGGGATGGAAGAGTGAGTGAGTTAAGGCTGCCTGTAATTACACTCCCAACATTTTCGGGTGGTTATGAGTCGTGCAGATCTTTTCACGATATGTTTGTTTCTCTGGTACACACCAACACAATGCTTACAGAGATTCAGAAGTTGCATTTTTTGAAGAGTAATGTTAGGGGTCATGCAGAAAGACTTCTTCAACACTTGGCCATTGACAAGGGCAACTATACCCGGGCGTGGGAGATCCTCACTGAACGTTACGACCATAAGAGGGTGCTTGTCAACACTCAATTAAAGTTGTTTTTTGGTCAGGTTTCGATGAGCAGCGAGAAAGCAAACAACATCAAACGAATTTTGGATACGTCTCAAGAGATTATCCACTCTTTGGAGAATTTGGAGGTACCGGTGAAGCATTGGGATGCTATCCTGATTTTTGTCATGCTCCAGAAATCGTCCAACACGACGCAACAGCTGTGGGAAGAGAGGTTAGGTAGTAGTAAAGAGTTACCAAAGATACAAGATTTTTTTGAGTTTTTGCAATGTAGGTTTCGAACGTTGGAAGCTGTGGAACAGCAGTCAGGTACTAAAACAATTAGCAAAGCGAAACCAACTCAAGTTCTTCATGCTCGGCAGGCTCCGAAACGGCAAATCAACTGCAGGGTTTGTCAAAAAGGGCCACATTCAGTAAGAGAGTGTAGGAAATTCTTGGAGATGGATGTAAGTCAACGAAAACAAACTGTTTTAAACATCAAGGTCTGTGAGAACTGCCTTGCATACAGCCATTTCAAGAACAAGTGTCCGAGTTCAAGGTGTTGCTATCACTGCAAACAGCGTCACAACTCTTTGCTACACCCCCTTCCACAAGATACGTTTACCCCTTCCTCAAACTATGTAGGTTTCAACCCAAATGCTCCGCAATTTGTTCCAAATAACCCAAATTCAACCCAAGGGCAACAACAGAACGGGAATAATTGGCCTTCAGCAACCAACAACTACCACAACCAAGTCCACACACAGCAAAATAACCCGACGACTACGCAGACGCAAACAGCTAATCCAAATCAGCCCCAAAGTCAGTCACAGTTTCAAAAGGACCAGCCATCAACAAGTCAAAACTTCCGAGTTTACCATGCCAATTCTAACTCACAGGTTTTGCTTTCAACAGCTTTAGTAAGTGTGAAATCCGGTAATGGAAGTTACTTGACATTGAGGGCTCTGATCGATACTGGTTCGGAGGCGTCGTTTATAACTGAGGCAGCAGTTCAGCGATTGAATTTGAAGACGAGGTGGACATTCAGCAGGATTACTGGGTTGGGGGAGGTCAACAGTGGAGCATCCAATAAAATCGTCAATCTCAGCATCGCATCACTGACCTCGAGATTTGAAGGTCGATTGCAGGCTCTCGTCCTTAAGTCCCTGACAGGCCTCCTTCCGGCCCAATATATCAATGTTGAAGGTATGACTTACCTGGAGGGACTGCAGTTAGCTGATCCGACTTTTAACATTCCTGCGAAAGTCGATATGTTGCTGGGAAGTGACATCTACGGCGAAATAATCCTTGGAGAGGTTGTCCATAGTAGTGGGTGCTTAGGACCAATAGCACAAAGGACTCAATTAGGATGGATTGTACTAGGCAAGGTTCCAGTGACGGAATCAACCACAGTTCATACATTCTTCAACCACATTGATCTCAACACGACGATGAAGAGGTTCTGGGAGATCGAGGAAGAACCATATGAGAAGTTTGAAGCTGAGGAAGATAAAGAATGTGAGGAGCATTTCAAAAAACACCCAAAGCGCTTACCTAATGGATGCTACCAAGTTCGTCTGCCTTTTAGAGGTGGCGAATACCCAAGCATGGGCCCAACACGACAAGGTGCGGTCAGGCGTTTCTTGCAGTTGGAGAAGAGACTGCAAGCCAACCCAACTCAACACGCAGAGTACGCAAAATGTATGGCCGAGTACCTCGAGCTCGGACATTTGACACCAATCGAGGAATCCAATGAGGTTTTAAAATCAACCTTTCATTTTTTTATTCCCCATCACGCCGTCATCAAGGAATCCAGTACCACCACAAGGTTGCGGGTCGTTTTTGACGCAACTTTCAAACCATTTTTTGGCTCTTCCTTGAATGACAAGTTGATGGTTGGACCTAAAGTTCAAACAAATGTTATGGAAATTATTTTAAGGTGGCGTAAATATAGGTTTACCTTTACTGGTGACGTCGAAAAGATGTATCGTCAGATCCGAGTCAACACCTTAGATGCAAACTACCAGCTGATCTTATGGCGAGAAAATCCGAGCCAGGAGTTGAGGATTTACCGTCTGGAAACGGTTACATTTGGTACATCGTCAGCGCCGTATCTTGCCATTAGGGTATTTTTGCAGCTAGCAGACGACGAAGCATCTAATTTTCCCCTGGCTACCTCCGTCATCAGGGAAGAAACTTATGTCGACGACGTCATAAGTGGAGCCGACACGATTGAGGAGACGCAGCTCAAACTGCAAGCGGTAAGGGAGATGTTAGCAACTGCAGGCTTCCATCTTCGCAAACAAGTCAGCAACTCGGAAGAAGTGTTGCAACACATACCACCAGGTGAACGAGCAGTCGATTTTTCGCTACCATTCGTTGAAAAGAGTGACGTCAAGACGCTAGGTATTAAGTGGCTGCCGATTCCTGACGTTTTCTCATTCCAGGTCGCACATTTTGGCAATGTGGAAGTCACCAAACGATCCATCTTATCTTCTATAGCTAAGCTCTACGATCCAATGGGCTGGATCTCACCCTGTTTCATCAAGGCAAAGATAATGATGCAGCAGCTATGGGGACGAGGACTAGATTGGGACAAACCGATCCCAATAGAATTGGAACGGGAATGGCTAACTTTTCGTCGAGAACTTCCAGCGATCGAGAAGGTCCAGATTCATCGATGGATCAATACCGACAAAAACATCAGGAAGCTCGAGGTCCATGGTTTCAGCGACGCTTCGGAGAAGGCGTATGCCGCAGCGATTTATTTGCGCGTTCTCGATGGTAATGGTCAAATCCACATGCACTTGCTGCTGTCAAAGACGAAGGTAGCACCTTTAGAAACAATCACGCTGCCTAGATTGGAACTTTTTGGAACTGTTCTGTTGGCAAAATTGCTTCATGAGACGACAAAAACTCTGAAGCTGGAAGCAGCTGATGTCTATGCGTGGACCGATTCAGTCATCACGTTATGCTGGATTAGAGCTCCTCCGTCCAAGTGGAAGACATTCATCTGCAACTGTGTGTCCCAGATCCAAAGGTGTAGTGGCAACACGACTTGGAAACACATTCCATCAGAGCTGAACCTAGCTGATATCGCATCTCGTGGCGTCTTTCCATCAATGATTGTAGGAAACAAACTGTGGTGGCAAGGACCAGATTTTTCAAGGCATCAATGGGATGCCATCTACCCAGAACAGCCATCCTGTCTGGATACCCATCACGAAGCCCGATCTACTATTGTCCATCACTGCGTGGAAAATAATGCGTTAAGTGCTGTAAATCAAGTCCTACAAAATTGTTCAACGCTAAGTAAAGCAGTTCGAGTGGTTGCATACTGCCTACGTATGCGAATCAAGGCCAGGACTTCTCAACAGTACACGGATGTACTATCGCCGCAGGACCTTGAGGAGGCATTCACACGCATCATACGATCAGTTCAGGAGGAAATATTCACTTCGGAAGAAATGATCAACACTAAGGGGTACAAATCACTCATACCAGTCAAAGACGGAGAGGGGATTTTACGAGTGGGGGGGGGGGAGGCTATCTAACTCGACTCTCCCATTCAACAAAAAACACCCGATCCTTCTCAAGGCAAATCATCTTCTTTCGAAACGGATTATCAGTGACGCACACGAAAAAACACTGCACGGAGGTAACGAAAAAATGATGGCCTACATTCGTCAACGGTTTTGGATTTTCAATCTAAAAAATGCGGTAAAAAAGGAAATTCACGACTGCAACATTTGCTTTAAATTCAGAGCGAAACCATTGAGGCAACTAATGGGCAATCTTCCCGCAGCAAGGACAGCCATGTCACGTCCATTCACCTACGCAGGAGTCGATTACGCAGGACCCATCGATATAAAAACCTGGAGAGGACGCAACGCTAAAACCCTAAAGGGTTACTTCGCCATATTCGTCTGTATTGCAACGAAAGCTGTCCATATCGAATTGGTCAGTGATATGACTACCCAAGCTTTTTTAGGAGCGTTTAGGAGGTTGATTGGAAGGCGAGGTCTATGCAGAGAGCTTTTCATCGACTGTGGTCGAAATTTCGTAGGCAGCAATAGCGAGCTACAAAAGCAATTAAGTGAGGCGCAGTTCAGTTGGAGAAAGGTGGCAGAGGTACTGGCCAACGAGGGTACCAAGTGGAATTTCATTCCCCCGGCTTCCCCGCACTTTGGAGGTCTATGGGAAGCGGGAGTAAAATCTGTGAAATTTCACCTCAAACGTGTGGCTGGTAACCAAATACTGACTTTTGAAGAGCTCAACACGCTTCTGATTCAAGTAGAAGCCTGTCTGAACTCCAGACCATTGTGTCCACAGTCAGAAGACATTAACGACCTTGGAACAATAACACCCGGCCATTTTCTCGTGGGAGAACCACTCGTCGCACCGCCACAACCAGAATACCAGTTGGAGAAAATCTCGCACCTAGAACGCTGGAAGAGAGTCCAAGCCCTCTCGCAATCCTTTTGGAAGCTGTGGAGTAACGAGTACCTCGCGAGACTGCAGCAGCGCCCAAACTGAACTCAACTCGTCAACTCGGAGATAAAGGAAGGAGACTTAGTCTTAATCACAGACGAACGACTCCCCCCACTCAAATGGAATTTAGGCCGTATCATAAAGTTACACCCGGGATCGGATAATTTAGTTCGAGTTGTAACACTTAAAACGGAAACAACTGAACTTAAACGCCCTATAACAAAAATTTGTCCATTACCCAGCAATAAATTAATTAATATTCAACCCAACACAACACAAAAATAAACAAACTAATAAAATTCAACTCAACACAATACAAAATTTAACAAATTATAACATTCAACCCAACACAACATAAAATTCAACCCAACACAACACAAAAATAAACAAACTAATAAAATTCAACTCAACACAACACAAAATTTAACAAATTATAACATTCAACCCAACACAACATAAAATTCAACCCAACACAACATAAATTCAACCCAATATAATAGCATTCAACACAACAGAATAAAAACCTCAACCCGTCATAATATTCAATTCAATAAAAAACACTATTTGACTCAACACATTCAACTGAAATAATCTTAAAATCCCAACACTTTCGAACAACCAATCTATTTATTAATCATTTGAAACAATATAAAATCAACATTTATTCTTCAATACTTAAAAGCTTAATCAACACAGTCCTTATTCATAATTCCAAAATATTAATTTCAATTAAACTTAGAGTTTTGATTGTTACCCAAAATACATCGTTTGGCAACCCTCCTTGATACAAAAAAAATATATCATGACACATTCTATGTTACAGTCCACTTTCTATGTATCAGTATGCAATAATAATAATAAAAAAAAAACAAAACATATCACTACATCTGCAAAACAATATCCAATATGAACACTTCATAATAATATTGGTTTGAAGAATACACTTACCACATCAATTAATTCAACAAAATAAAACCCGATTTGTAAACTAACATAATAAAAAAAAAAAAAACCAAGGAAAATCATAACAAACGAATATTCTCAGCTCGCGATTGCACTCACACACACACACACACACACACACACAACGCGATCGCGAAATCAAACAAAAATCCATCAATGAAAACAAAAAAATATCTGCAATACAAAATAAAACAACAATTCGCCAATTTAAATATGAAATATAATAACGAAACACTTACCTTTCTCCTACGTCACAATTCATAACTCGCGATCGATTAAATTACACTATCAATTTAAAAAAAAAAAAATACAATAACTCCATCGAACAGAGTCACTTGTCAATGAAATTTTACAATCATGATTACAACAAAAGATCATCTCATCATAGCCAACGAAGAAGAAGAAGGCGCAAAGAGGAAAACAAAAACAACAAACCTCGCTCACCAGCATTGTGCGAGAGCGGAACCGGAGCAGATGATATGCATTCATTGCAATTATTAATTTTTTTTGATTGTTATGTTTATGTTGTTGTCACTTTTTTGCATGTCTGTTTTCAAATAACTAATATGGTTTGTCTTTACATGTCGTGAGAGGACACTATTTAACTATCAAAAGGCAGACTATACACCAGGGTTGGCACTGAAGCAGCGAACTAAGGGATTGATGACATCGAAGGTGAACTGCGGGAGAGAATGTTGGCGACAGAAAATAATCTCAACTCGATTCAACATATGATAAATATTTTGTTTTATACTATTAGTATGTTTCATATCGCAAACGGCAACATTGGTATTTAAAACTGAAAACATGTCAAATAAAATATAAAGTAAACAGTTTTCCTATGTAAATAATGTATTTCTTCTAACGTAATTACACAATATAAATAGAAGAACAAAAGAATAAAGAAATTATAACGTTTTAGACAGCACAAAAGAAAGTCGCCTTTTATTCAAAACAATTAAATAGTTTTGCAGATAAGAGTGATCATTAAGTGGTATTCATACTGATCCCACACTCAACACAAAACAATATCATATAAGTTTTTTTTCGCGGCGGTTATATTATGTTTTGGTTCTTAAATTTTCTTTTAGTTTTCTTTTAAATGATAAATAATTAACTAATGTATGTAGCGTTCTGAATTAATATTTTCATAAATAAAATTAACTTTTTTTTTACCTACCGTTATTAATACTTACCTTTAACATCATTTTATATAATTATCCCTACAAGGTATCTACTTTAATATTTCAATAGATCAATGTGTCTTAAAAATACCTTCGATTTCCTGCTTATATTTTTTTGGTTTCTTTTTTTCTCTCCTAAGTAGTACCTTATGTATTTTAAAATGAATAGGTTTAATAAAATTTAAAATGTTAGCTTAAGGCCTGTTAACTATTGTCTCATTTCGATGGTAAGGCTTAGCGGTCCGATGATGTGAAAGCATAGGGCTTTATATTGGGTGCCGGTATAATATTTCAGCGGCCTCCGGCACACGGTAGGGATACTACTTATTTATTTATTTTTATTCTAGCGGTTCTGACGGCCTTACTCTTTGGTCGCAGCACTTATATCCGTTTAGATACCTACCTATACCTGAAGCATGCAGATATCTTTATGTAGTCGCAGACTCATCCTGGTAGCTCAGATGCAAGACCCCACCCTCCGATAAGCATTAGCTGAGACCCGCAAAGCATGCGCCCGTGTCAGAGTTGCCAGTGAGCTTTCCTTTTCCCTTTTCCCCCATCATTTCCTTCCCCTAGTCCAGTCTCCCCCCAAATTTCACACCGTCTTTTAGACAACCATCCCTTACCTAGACCGCCTCAAAACATTCTCCGTTACATAAATGGCACCCAACGTGGGGCCCGCAATTTTCTGCGGGTTACCATCATACTAGTAGATATAATTTTGAAATCACCTAAAGCTTTTTTCTTTCTTTCCACCCTTTTGATTTTTTTTGTCTTTTCGAACACCTTTTCTTTTCTTCTCCCTCTGACATGTTCGCAGACAGTTAGATCAACCCTTTTGGAACAGTGTTGTCAAATCCAACAATGCGATGGTTTGGAACGACCAGGGATGGTGATCTGATGTATCATCGACATTCCATTCTCTACCATAGTTTAAGTTGCTAGTTGTCTTGGAAGTGCGTTATATTGAGAACTATAATGCTAAATATAACGACCTCGGCAACTCAGCGCGATAAGTCTAACCATTTCAATCCAACCATTAGATTAATCCGTTTACTCCCCTCCAACATGACGACATATCTGAATGGACCACGTGCAAGTCATCCATCGAAATGAGACCATTATCCATGAAAAATATCCATAATTATATATACAGCTAATAACCTGATAGCCATAATAATAGCAAATAAGCTTAACTATAGAACTTCCCCAAGCCTATACAACCAATTTCAATTTTCTTTTTCAATTTTTAACTATGTTAAATGGCTGTTCCACGCAGCCCAGTACCACTTGTCCGGTTAACTGATGAACCAGCCTGCTCCATTTATCAGGATGACATATCCTCCGGTATAGAAACGACGAAGACCCCATGTGGTCATATTTTTCATAAGCCTTGTCTGATCAATTGGGTGACCAATTCAGACTCTTGTCCCGTTTGCCGGCAATGCCTGACAGTAATGGACGCGCAAGAAGGTCATCCAAATCTTCCACCTGGTACGAGTTACCGTGGTAGGGGTGCAGTCCCTAAGGGTCGGCGTCCGAACACCCGTTTTACACCACGCAGAACGCAGCCGATTAGGGCTTTCGCGATTCTAGTATAATCGACAGTAGGTTCTCCTCGGGTCACAAACACCGTGCCGCTCATTCAGACGCTGGTGTGACTGCCGGGCTCACTCGGATACCGCCTGGATCGATTGAAAATTTGTCTCTTATGCTGAACAATGCTTCTCAGCCCTCCGAAGATAGCGTTCGGAAAATTGTCCGCGAAGAGGTGGAGGAAGATAGGCGCAGAAGCATGGCAGATATACACCAGTCCATAGAAACGATGTTTCAGAGATTTTTCATTCTCCATTCTGAACCGAGTAATGCAGCCCCCTCCAAATACCCCTAGGGCAGATCGAACAAACTGGACTCATACGAACTTACCACCTACAGGTCCAGGTCCTCAACCGAATACAGGTAGGCCCAGCAATACTTCGGGGTACCAAATATTCTCTCCAATTCCTGATAAAATTCCCAACATCATTTCGAATTGGAACGTTAGGTCTGATGGCACCAGTGAGGGAATGAGGGTAGACGAATTTATCTATAGGATACAAGCGCTGACATACAATACCTTAAATGGAGACTTTTCCTCACTTTGTAGGAATCTTCATAATCTCTTCACTGGTAAGGCAAAGGATTGGTACTGGCGATATCACGAGAACAGTCGATTGAGCGGATGGCTCTATGTGAAGCCTTGCGCTTCCAGTACTCAGATCCTCGAACCGATTTTGACGTTATTGAAATGATCAGGAGCCGAAAACAGCTGGAAAGGGAATCATTTGATGAATACCTCGATGTAATCACTTCCATAGCTGACAGGTTAGCCGAACCCTTATCCGATAGACAGTTCCTCGAAATCTTAATAAGAAATTTGAATTCCGATCTAAGGCACGAACTTCTTCACCTAAGCATCACTTCCGTTTTTGAATTGCGCAGGGCATGTCATCGTCATGAAAACTTCATACATGATATGAATAGGGGATCCTTCAGCCGAAACGCTCCTCAACGGAAATTCGTTTCCGAAGTAGCCTCAGCACCTCCAGTAGAGGAACCCCTTTCTGCTATAAGCATTTCCAAGAAGACTCTCCTTTGTTGGAACTGCGAGGCAGTAGGACACTCGTATGTCGACTGCCTGGAACAAAAAAGAGTGGTAACCCAAACACCTATGTACAAGCCGCAATGTCTCAAACGTTCCCCACTGGTAAACTGCAAAGTGGACACCCGGTCACATCCTCAGCCCAGAATCTAATCAATAAAGGAGTACAGACCGAATACCAGCCTTGCTATCCGCCCTAACATGACCATCAAATGCATAAACCTGCCAGTATCGACCCATCGAAACCGTTTCATCAGCGACTGCGTGAATATAATCAAATTCGATCGAAAATATTTTCAGTTGGTAGTATTCCAGTAGTAACACGTAAAACCAAAAGGTCCACGAATCGCCTGCGAACTTTTTGGAAAAACGTTCGAAAGTCCAGAAAATGCCTTCTCAACGCCGCACTAAGTGGAAACACTTCAGATATTCGACCCTTCGCCGAAGTTCCTATATTGGGAAGGACTATAAATGGGTTACTTGATTCTGGAGCCTCCATTAGCTGCTTTGGTGCTAGCGCTGCGGAGGAAATTTTGCTCAGGGGTTAAATTAAAGAAATATCACGCCTTCGTGAAAACGGCCGAGGGTAAGTTACAAACGGTGCGAGGAAGCATTACGGTGGATGTCACTTTTCGAAATGTTACAAAGCCGTTGAACATTTATGTTGTTCCCTCATTAAATCAAAACTTGTATCTCGGTGTTGATTTTTGGAGAAGTTTTAACCTTGCTCCCGGTATTATTGGAGAGCTTGATATCGCACCTCCATGCGGACCCGTGCACGAACTTACGCCGCCTCAACAAGACCAGCTCAAATGCCTCATAGCCCTGTTCCCATCTTTTGAAAAAACGGGCTTGGGAAAGACAAATTTGCTAGATCACTGTATTGATGTTGGATCTGATCGCCCGATCAAGCAGTGACACTATCCGGTGTCACCTGCCGTCAAGTCGCTCATGTTCGCCGAGATAGACGGAATGCTTGCCCTAGGGGTTATTGAGGAATCTAACAGTTCGTGGAGTTCTCCGGTGGTCCTCATCCGAAAGCCCGGAAAAGTTAGGTTCTGCATCGACTTCCGAAAGGTAAACGAATTAACCGTGAAAGATGACTATCCACTCCCCCACATTGACGGCATTTTAAGTCGCTTGCCTCGCACAGAATTTATTTCAAGCATTGATTTAAAAGATGCGTTTTGACAAATCCCGCTCGGAATAAATTCTCGCGACAAGATAGCATTCACAGTCCCGAATCGTCCCCTGTATCAATTCACAGTGATGCCGTTTGGGCTGTGCAATGCACCACAAACAATGTGTTGGTTGAGGGATAAGGTTATCCCCTGCCAACTTCGGGAAAAAGTCTTTGTCTATCTCGACGATTTGTTGGTGATCTTGAAGGATTTAGACTCCCACCTGAGAGCATTGCAGGAGGTGTCGTTGCACATCCAGAAAGCAGGGCTGACAATCAATATACAGAAAAGCAAATTTTGTCTAAAAGCGGTGAAATACGTAGGTTATATCGTTGGTTACGGCTCAGTGCAAACGGATCCTGAGAAAATAAGCGCGATTGTGGATTTCAATCCCCCCAAATCTGTACGACAGCTACGGCGATTTCTAGGTATGGCTGGATGGTACCGCAAGTTTATTCTGAACTTTGCTTCTCTTACAACCCCACTAACTAACCTACTCAAAAAGAGCAGATCCTTCGACTGGAATCCTGAAGCGCAAACCGCATTGCAGGACCTAAAATCCAAACTAACCTCTGCCCCGGTACTGAAAACGCCCGATTTCAATCGCCCCTTCATTATGCAATGTGACGCCAGTCAATATGGCCTCGGAAGCGTTTTGGCACAGCCGGATGAAGAGGGCGTTGAACAACCAATCGCTTACATGAGCCAGAAGCTGTCCAAGGCTCAGAGAAATTATTCAGTTACCGAGCAGCAGTGTTTGGCAGTTTAGGGCTTATGTCGAAGGGCATGCATTTACGGTCATCACAGATCACGCCAGTCTTCAGTGGCTGATACGGCAGAAGGATCTGTCTGGTAGGTTAGCGAGGTGGGCGTTAAAACTTCAGGCATTTGATTTCACCATCCAACATCGCAAAGGCCGGAATAATGTGGTGCCAGACTGCCTATCCCGAATAGAGACGGCAAATTTGAGCGCCCTAGAGGAGGTTGCTCCTCTGAATAACCTTAACTCACCCCATTTTGCATCTGATGAATTTCACTCCCTTAGGAACCATGTCGCGCTTAACCAAGAAAGACTTCCAGACGTGAAGGTGGTGGACAATTTCGTCTATAAACGTACGGCTCACTCAACCGGATCTCCAGAACAAAATGTCGATAGTTGGAAACTGTGGGTACCTTCGGGTTTAATTCAAGACATCCTGTACAAGGCCCATAATCCACCAACTTCGGCTCACTGCGGAATAGGCAAGACGCTGGAAAAGCTGCGACGCTATTTCTTTTGGCCAACCCTGGTAAAGGACGTGAGGCGTTATGTGTTGGCATGTGAGACATTCGAGAGGAAGAATCAGTGTGGCTAGCATCAATACATCGTTAATAGGGACGCTTACCAAAAGAGAAGTTGCTGACGCTAGTCAGTGCTTGGACTTCAACTCGTTCGGTAGTCTAGCTCAAATCATCGCCAGTTTTTTCGGCTAATCGCGAGCGTCGGCACGGTGTGAAAAGCGAAACGAAGAAAAAAAACGCATTCCCTAACCATCGAAAAAAAAAGAAAAATTTACATTTAATTCCTTTTATGACATCATTTGACACAAAAATAAAGAAAGCATTGAGTTTTTTTTAAGAACAACAACGTGAGTCATGCGGTTTCCATCAAGTGCTGTGCGCGAACCATTTTTCTTTTACACGCGCTTATAGTGAGTGTGTTTGCTTCGGCTGTACCCCAAAGCCACGTGGTGGTGTTGCGTCACAAAAGCCCATATCTCGTTTCCCACCAACCAAAAATCCGCATGCAATTGCCTTCTTAGTGTGGCAGAAAATTGCGCGAGTGCCCAAAAACTGTGCCCAGCCCATCCTAATCGGGCATTGATACCACCTCAGCTTACTGCCCTAAAATTGCGATCGGTGCCCTTGATCGCTAATCGTCACCATCGGGCATTAATACCAACGACAGCGTATACCACTTCCCTCGACGTTTCGAGGCGAACACCCACCGAAAGTTTCACCCAGGCGAGCAGTACCAATATCCGCTAACTTCAACACGACCAGAAAGGAAAACCCCGTCATCGGTCCATTTCGTCGCTAATCGTCACCATCGGGCATTAACACCAACGATAGCGTATGCTAATTCCCTCGACGTTTCGATGCAGGCCCCCACCTGAAAGATCATCGAAAGTTTCAACCAGGCGAGCAGTACCTATATCCGCTAACTTCAACACGACCAGAAAAGAAAACCCCGTCATCGTTCCCGAAATTCGTCACCAGAAGCATCAACCCCGTTTTAGGATATTTCACCGTAGTGAACAGAAGTTAGTGCATGTAAATCCAAAAAAAAAGTTTCCTATGAATGAAATAATATATTATATTCTTCTGCATAAGATAACAGTTTGCTTTATTAAAAGCTCAGTTTAGTAACTGTGTGTGTGATAATTTCGTGGGTGTTTTATTTGACCTACCTCTCGTAGAAAATTTTTTTTTGAGCTTTTTTTTTGTTGACAGGACAGTGGAATCCACATCGGCAGGCTTGACGACACGGATGCCCAGGTAACCACAGTTTAATTTATAACATTGATTTCTTGAGGTTCGCCATTATCACACACCGCAATCAAAATTACTGAATTAAGCCGCGTTACCAAGTACGTGTAGTAGTTATTTTAAGTTTTTTGTTCCTTTCATTTTTATTATTATTTTTCGAAAACAACAAAAAAAACAAAAAAAGGTGTTGCCACACCTACGCGGTGCTATGAATACCCAGTGATATCATATAAGTTTTTTTTCGCGGCGGTTATATTATGTTTTGGTTTTAAATTTTCTTTTAGTTTTCTTTTAACTGACAAATAATTAGCTAATGTATGTAGCGTTCTCAATTAATATTTTCATAAATAAAATTAACTTTTTTTTAGCTACCGTTATTAATACTTACCTTTAAAATCATTTTATACAATTATCCCTACATGGTATCTACTTTAATATTTCAATAGATCAATGTGTCTTAAAAATACCTTTGATTTCCTGCTTAGATTTTTTTGGTTTCTTTTTTTCTCTCCTAAGTAGTACCTTATGTATTTTAAAATAAATTGGTTTAATAAAATTTAAAATGTTAGCTTAAGGCTTGTTAACTATTGTCTCATTTCGATGGTAAGGCTTAGCGGTCCGACGATGTGAAAGCATAGGGCTTTATATTGGGTGCCGGTATAATATTTCAGCGGCCTCCGGCACACGGTAGGGAGGATATTGACCCGCTATGAGGACGACCACCGGCTCCTCCCGTGACTCATGTTGGATACCTATTTATTTATTTTTATTCTAGCGGTTCTGTCGGCCTTACTCTTTGGTCGCAGCACTTATATCCGTTTAGATACCTACCTATACCTGAAGCATGCAGATATCTTCATGTAGTCACAGACTCATCCTGGTAGCTCAGATGCAAGACCCCACCCTCCGACAAGCATTAGCTGAGACCCGCAAGGCATGCGCCCGTGTCAGAGTTGCCAGTGAGCTTTCCTTTTCCCTTTTCTCCCATCATTTCCTTCCCCTTGTCCAGTCTCCCCCCAAATTTTACACCGTCTTTTAGACAACCATCCCCTACCTAGACCGCCTCAAAACATTCTCCGTAACATAAATGGTGTCCAACGTGCGGCCCGCAATTTTCTGCGGGTTACCATTATACTAGTAGATATAATTTTGAAATCACCTAAAGCTTTTTTTCTTTCTTTCCACCCTTTTGATTTTTTTTTTCTTTTCGAACACCTTTTCTTTTCTTCTCCCTCTGACATGTTCGCAGACAGTTCGATTAACCCTTTTGGAACAGCGTTGCCAAATCCAACAATGCGATGGTTTGGAACGACCAGGGATGGTGATCTGATGTATCATCGACATTCCATTTTCTACCATAGTTTAAGTTGCTAGTTGTCTTGGAAGTGCATTATATTGAGAACTTTAATGCTAAATATATCGACCTCGGCAACTCATCGCGATAAGTCTAACCATTTCAATCCAACCATTAGATTAATCCGTTTACTCCCCTCCAACATGACCACATATCCAAATGGACCACGTGCAAGCCAACCATCGAAATGAGACCATTATCCATGAAAAATATCTATAATTATATATACAGCTAATATCCTGATACCATAATAATAGCAAATAAGCTTAACTATAGAACTTCCCCAAGCCTATACAACCCATCTCAATTTTCGTTTTCAATTTTTAACTACGTTAAATGGCTGTTCCACGCAGCCCAGTACCACTTGTCCGGTTAACTGATGAACCAGCCTGCTCCATTTGTCAGAATGACATATCCTCCGGTATAGAAACGACGAAGACCCCATGTGGTCATATTTTTCATAAGCCTTGTCTGATCAATTGGGTGACCGATTCAGACTCTTGTCCCGTTTGCCGGCAACTCCTGACAGTAATGGACGCGCAAGAAGGTCATCCAAATCTTCCACCTGGTACGAGTTACCGTGGTAGGGGTGCAGTCCCTAAGGGTCGGCGTCCGAACACCCGTTTTACACCACGCAGAACGCAGCCGATTAGGGCTTGCGCGATTCTAGTATAATCGACAGTAGGTTCTCCTCGGGTCACAAACACCGTGCCGCTCATTCAGACGCTGGTGTGACTGCCGGGCTCACTCGGATACCGCCTGGATCGATTGAAAATTTGTCTCTTATGCTGAACAATGCTTCTCAGCCCTCCGAAGATAGCGTTCGGAAAATTGTCCGCGAATAGGTGGAGGAAGATAGGCGCAGAAGCATGGCAGATATACACCAGTCCATAGAAACGATGTTTCAGAGATTTTTCATTCTCCATTCTGAACCGAGTAATGCAGCCCCCTCCAAATACCCCTAGGGCAGATCGAACAAACTGGACTCATACGAACTTACCACCTACAGGTCCAGGTCCTCAACCGAATACAGGTAGGCCCAGCAATACTTCGGGGTACCAAATATTCTCTCCAATTCCTGATAAAATTCCCAACATCATTTCGAATTGGAACGTTAGGTCTAATGGCACCAGTGAGGGAATGAGGGTAGACGAATTTATCTATAGGATACAAGCGCTGACATACAATACTTTAAATGGAGACTTTTCCTCACTTTGTAGGAACCTGCATAATCTCTTCACTGGTAAGGCAAAGGATTGGTACTGGCGATATCACGAGAACAGTCGATTGAGCGGACGGCTCTATGTGAGGCCTTGCGCTTCCAGTACTCAGATCCTCGAACCGATTTTGACGTTATTGAAATGATCAGGAGCCGAAAACAGCGGGAAAGGGAATCATTTGATGAATACCTCGATGTAATCACTTCCATAGCTGACAGGTTAGCCGAACCCTTATCCGATAGACAGTTCCTCGAAATCGTAATAAGAAATTTGAAACCCGATCTAAGGCACGAACTTCTTCACCTAAGCATCACTTCCGTTTTTGAATTGCGCAGGGCATGTCATCGTCATGAAAACTTCATACATGATATGAATAGGGGATCCTTCAGCCGAAACGCTCCTCAACGGAAATTCGTTTCCGAAGTAGCATCAGCACCTCCAGTAGAGGAACCCCTTTCTGCTATAAGCATTTCCAAGAAGACTCTCCTTTGTTGGAACTGCGAAGCAGTAGGACACTCGTATGTCGACTGCCTGGAACAAAAAAGAGTATTCTGTTATGGGTGTGGTACCCCAAACACCTACAAGCCGCAATGTCTCAAATGTTCCCCACTGGTAAACTGCAAAGTGGATGTGGCCACCAACACCCGGTCACATCCTCAGCCCAGAATCTAATCAATAAAGAAGTACAGACCGAATACCAGCCTTGCTATCCGCCCTAACATGACCATCAAATGCATAAACCTGCCAGTATCGACCCATCGAAACCGTTTCATCAGCGACTGCGTGAATATAATCAAATTCGATCGAAAATATTTTCAGTTGGTAGTATTCCAGTAGTAACACGTAAAACCAAAAGGTCCACGAATCACCTGCGAACTTTTTGGAAAAACGTTCGAAAGTCCAGAAAATGCCTTCTCAACGCCGCACTAAGTGGAAACACTTCAGATATTCGACACTTCGCCGAAGGAAGGACTATAAATGGGTTACTTGATTCTGGAGCCTCCATTAGCTGCTTTGGTGCTAGCGCTGCGGATTAAATTTTGCTCAGGGGTTAAATTGCAGAAATATCACGCCTTCGTGAAAACGGCCGAGGGTAAGTTACAAACGGTGCGAGGAAGCATTACCGTGGGTGTCACTTTTCGAAATGTTACAAAGCCGTTGAACATTTATGTTGTTCCCTCATTAAGTCAAAACTTGTATCTCGGTGTTGATTTTTGGAGAAGTTTTAACCTTGCTCCCGGTATTATTGGAGAGCTTGATATCGCACCTCCATGCGGACCCGTGCACGAACTTACGCCGCCTCAACAAGGCCAGCTCAAATGCCTCATAGCCATGTTCCCATCTTTTGAAAAAATGGGCTTGGGAAAGACAAATTTGCTAGATCACTGTATTGATGTTGGATCTGATCGCCCGATCAAGCAGCGACACTATCCGGTGTCACCTGCCGTCAAGTCGCTCATGTTCGCCGAGATAGACGGAATGCTTGCCCTAGGGGTTATTGAGGAATCTAACAGTTCGTGGAGTTCTCCGGTGGTCCACATCCGAAAGCCCGGAAAAGTTAGGTTCTGCATCGACTTCCGAAAGGTAAACGAATTAACCGTGAAAGATGCCTATCCACTCCCTCTAATTGACGGCATTTTAAGTCGCTTGCCTCGCACAGAATTTATTTCAAGCATTGATTTAAAAGATGCGTTTTGACAAATCCCGCTCGGAATAAATTCTCGCGACAAGATAGCATTTACAGTCCCGAATCGTCCCCTGTATCAATTCACAGTGATGCCGTTTGGGCTGTGCAATGCACCACAAACAATGTGTTGGTTGATGGATAAGGTTATCCCCTGCCATCTTCGGGAAAAAGTCTTTGTCTATCTCGACGATTTGTTGGTGATCTTGATGGATTTAGACTCCCACCTGAGAGCATTGCAGGAGGTGTCGTTGCACATCCAGAAAGTAGGGCTGACAATCAATATACAGAAAAGCAAATTTTGTCTAAAAGCGGTGAAATACCTAGGTTATATCGTTGGTTACGGCTCAGTGCAAACGGATCCTGGGAAAATAAGCGCGATTGTGGATTTCAATCCCCCCAAATCCGTACGACAGCTATGGCGATTTCTAGGTATGGCTGGATGGTACCGCAAGTTTATTCTGAACTTTGCTTCTCTTACAACCCCACTAACTAACCTACTCAAAAAGAGCAGATCCTTCGACTGGAATCCTGAAGCGCAAACCGCATTGCAGGACCTAAAATCCAAACTAACCTCTGCCCCGGTACTGAAAACGCCCGATTTCAATCGCCCCTTCATTATGCAATGTGACGCCAGTCAATATGGCCTCGGAAGCGTTTTGGCACAGCCGGATGAAGAGGGCGTTGAACAACCAATCGCTTACATGAGCCAGAAGCTGTCCAAGGCTCAGAGAAATTATTCAGTTACCGAGCAGCAGTGTTTGGCAGTTTAGGGCTTATGTCGAAGGGCATGCATTTACGGTCATCACAGATCACGCCAGTCTTCAGTGGCTGATACGGCAGAAGGATCTGTCTGGTAGGTTAGCGAGGCGGGCGTTAAAACTTCAGGCATTTGATTTCACCATCCAACATCGCAAAGGCCGGAATAATGTGCTGCCAGACTGCCTATCCCGAATAGAGACGGCAGATTTGAGCGCCCTAGAGGAGGTTGCTCCTCTGAATAACCTTAACTCACCCCATTTTGCATCTGATGAATTTCACTCCCTTAGGAACCATGTCGCACTTAACCAAGAAAGACTTCCAGACGTGAAGGTGATGGACAGTTTCGTCTATAAACGTACGGCTCACTCAACCGGATCTCCAGAACAAAATGTCGATAGTTGGAAACTGTGGGTACCTTCGGGTTTAATTCAAGACATCCAGTACAAGGCCCATAATCCACCAACTTCGGCTCACTGCGGAATAGGCAAGACGCTGGAAAAGCTGCGACGCTATTTCTTTTGGCCAACCCTGGTAAAGGACGTGAGGCGTTATGTGTTGGCATATGAGACATTCAGAACACCAAAAAGTCCAAACGTCGTCTTAAGGCCGCTTATGGGCCAGCCCGTCAGAACGTCCAGGCCATTCCAAAAACTCTTCATGGATTTGCTGGGACACTATCCTCGTTCGAAGTTAGGGAATGTCGGGATACTCATTGTCCTAGATCACCTGTCGAAGTTCGTCGTCCTAAAAGCGTTAAAGAAGTTCACCACGAACCCAATTATGGACTTTTTAGAGAAAGAGATTTTTCACGCATTTGGTGTTCCGGAAACGATTATAAGTGACAATGGCTCCCAGTTCAATTCAGGAGAGTTTGGAAGTTTCCTGCCAAATATGGAGTTGGACACATGTTTACCGCCACCCATTCCCCTCAAGCAAACTCCTCTGAATGAGTCAATCGTTCCGTCATTGCGGCTATTCGGCCATTTATCACGAAGGGACAAAATGAGTGGGATGGCCACTTAAGTAGTATAGCCAGTTCCCTCAGAGCCACTTTTCACAGTTCTATAGGTTGTAGCCCTTACTTCGTGCTCTTCGGGCAAAACATGATCCAGCATGGGGATCGGACTATAGATTATTAAAGCAGCTCGATATGATAAATGGTGAGGTTGTTGCCCTGAATAGAAGTGATCTACTGCTGGGAGTACGTGACACAATTCAACGCAACGTTCAAGCTTCCTTCCTTAAAAATGCAACGACCTACAACACCAGGTCTAAGCCAGTTGATTTTAATGTTGGTGATGATGTGTATCGGCGCAATTTTGCGCAAAGCAATTTTGAAAGAGCCTGCAATGCCAAGCTAGCCCCAGCTTTCCTAAAAGCTCGCATTAGGGAAAAGAAATGTGCGGCTTGTTACGTGCTTGAAGACCTAACCGGGAAATCATTGGGAGGAAAGATATTCGGCGCTAACAGAAAATAGAAGAACATAAAATCCTTCGTGTTCCAGGTTAGTTTACTGCCCGATCAAGCGGCGTTCCTCACCTGTTTTTTAATGGAAGGATCTTCTGCTTATCGACTTTTGGTAAGTCCGTCTAAAAAAAAAAAATATTAGGCATTAACGGCCCATAGAGGGCCTAAAGCATAGCTTCTCCAACCACTTTCTTTACGAAGTGGAAGGGACCTACAATTTTAAGCCGAATCCGAACGGCAAATTTGAGAAGCTTCTCATGACAATTGATACTCTTGGATGTTTGTCAGACGTTTGCAAGAGGTGGGGCAGTGGAAACAAACTCAAGATGTTATTGGGCCCCGGAATTGAACCGGGCACCTTTCGATTAGTAGGCAGACACACTAACCATTGAGCCACTACGCCCGACCGTCTGAGATGCGTGCCGTTCTTTTATTTGCCATGCTGGTATATAAATACCATTATACTCACGCCAATAATAAAAAAAACAAGAAAAAGAAAAAGGGGAAAAAATCCGCTGCATGATACTCCCTAACCTAATAACCACAATCTTACAGCCGTATAATAACTATCATACGAGGCGGCAAAGGACGGGTTGTAAACTTATATACTACTCCGACAACTGTTCGTCTAAGCTATAGGTACTCTTTGCTTGCTGAATTAGAAAGCGGGGATGTCACCTCACGGGAATTCGAGAGGAAGAATCAGTGTGGCTAGCATCAATACATCGTTAATGGGGACGCTTACCAAAAGAGAAGTTGCTGAAGACGCTAGTCAGTGCTTGGACTTCAACTCGTTCGGTGGTCTATCTCAAATCATCGGCAGTTTTTTCGGATAATCGCGAGCGTCGGCACGGTGTGAAAAGCGAAACGAAGAAAAACAACGCATACCCTAACCATCGAAAAAAAGCTTACTACCCTAAATTGCGGTCGGTGCCCTTGTTCGCTAATCGTCACCATCGGGCATTAATACCAACGACAGCGTATGCCACTTCCCTCGACGTTTCGAGGCGAACACCCACCGAAAGTTTCACCCAGGCGAGCAGTACCAATATCCGCTAACTTCAACACGACCAGAAAGGAAAACCCCGTCATCGGTCCATTTGGTCGCTAATCTTCACCATCGGGCATTAACACCAACGATAGAGTATGCCAATTCCCTCGACGTTTCGATGCGAGCCCCCACCTGAAAGATCATCGAAAGTTTCAACCAGGCGAGCAGTACCCATATCCGATAACTTCAACACGACCAGAAAAGAAAACCCCGTCATCGTTCCCGAAATTCGTCACCAGAAGCATCAACCCCGTTTAAGGATATTTAACCGTAGTGAACAGAAGTTAGTGCATGTAAATCCAAAAAAAAAGTTTCCTATGAATGAAATAATATATTGTTACATTCAGGCTAGGATTCGAAAAGATAAAACGTAATTCTATTTAATTAATCTTTATTAGTTCTCTATCAATGTCTTTTACTTCTTGATTATTATTCTAATAATTCACTTATTTAATTCAACAATTCACTTTCACAATTAATCACTTTAAATACACAAACACTTTTCTCTTACTGGATACTTATACTTTTTCTCTATACTTTTCACTACTGTCATCTATCGTACTTCTTTATCGCGGTTCACAACTAGAATGTCTTGGGTGCTCCTGCGACATCTATTTATATCTCCTAGTGACACCTCTCGAAATTTCCAGATTCGTTGAGAAGGTTCGTTAAGTTCAGAAGGTTCGAGAACAACAAACCAAGTTATACCACAGCTACTCAAACTGCTATTCCAATGCTGCCAAAATCGGTAATATGGCTACTTTTACTCTCTACTAGATGGCGCAGTTGACTAATTAATGCTGAATGACACAGTTCAAGCAAGCATGCAACAATATCCCCCTCTTAAACTTGTTCGTCCCGAACAAGCACGTCAATATTTTCGCCATGGTAGCGATGGAGACGATCCACATGGACAACTTTCAGCTTGCCTCTTCCTCGCTGGATCCGGTAGACAACATCGTTGATGCGCTTCACTATCTTATAGGGTCCTTCCCAATCCTGCTGTAGTTTAGGTGACATGCCTTTTCGGCGATGAGGGTTGTATAGCCATACCAGATCTCCTTCCTGGAATCCTGTGGTGGTTGCTTTTGTATCGTACCACGTCTTCATGCGGTCGCTGGATATCCGAATCTTATCTCTAGTTTTCCGATGAATGTTTCTGATGATTTCTCTGAGATCCGCAACATAATCATCTTCATTCGTTGCTTCATCATTCGGAGATCCAAACATCAATTCACTAGGTAACCGGATGGTTCGACCAAAAAGGATTTCGGATGGAGTATGTCCTGTTGTGTTATGAACTGCGCTTCGATAAGCTAATAGGAACATGGGGATGTGCTTGTCCCAGTCCCGCTGGCAGTCGCCAACATCCTTAGAAATGTGTTCGTTTAAGGTTCTATTGAAGCGTTCCACCATTCCGTCCGATTGTGGATGAAGCGGGGTTGTTCTTGTCTTCTTAATCCCTAGTAGCTGGCATACTCCTTGAAAGATCTTCGACTCGAAGTTGCGACCTTGGTCCGAGTGCAATACCATTGGTACGCCAAATCTGCTTACCCAGTTGTGGACAATATGCTCTACCACGGTTTTAGCTTCTTGGTTAGGTATAGCAAAGGCTTCAGGCCATTTAGTGAAGTAGTTCACCACTACGAGGATATAGCGGTTTCCACTGTTGGTTTCTGGAAACGGTCCTGCGATGTCAACGGCAATCCTTTCAAAGGGCGCTCCAACGTTGTATTGGTGCATCTTGCCTTGCATTTTTACTATCGGGCCTTTACTGGCTGCGCAAGCGTCGCATTTTCGGCACCAGTTTTCGACATCGTCTCTTGCGTGGATCCAGTAAAAGTGTTCTCGCACTTTTTTGAGTGTCTTATTTACTCCCAAGTGACCTCCGGACACTCCATCATGTAGTTCCCTAAGTACTTCGTTGACTTTCGATCTGGGTACCACAAGTTGCATCACGGCTGATGTTCCATCCGAACTTTCCCATTTTCTTTTCAAAATGCCATCCTGGACATGAAGTGAGTCCCATTGTGCCAAGTAAGCCTTCAGTTCCGGACTCCTATTGGAGATCTGCTGCCAGTCCGGCTTGCCCTCATGTTCCTTCCAGGCGAGAATCGGCTCGATATCCGGATCTTCCTGTTGAGCATTCCGGATCTCCCGTGCACTCCAGCCGCTAATGGGCTCAGCTCTCAACCGTTGGACTGACACTTTATCTTTTTCCTCCTGGCGTACGCAATGTTTACAATCAGCCTTGCAGGGTCGCCGGGAGAGGGCATCTGCGTTGGAGTGAAGAGTTCCCTTTCGGTGCCGTATCTCGTAGTCATACATCTGCAGCCGCTCAATCCACCTCGCGACTTGTCCTTCAGGGTTCTTAAACTGCAGGAGCCACTTTAGAGACGCATGATCTGTACGCAGGATGAATTTCTGCCCATATAAGTACATGTGGAAGTGCTTTGTTGCCAGGATCAAAGCCAGGAGTTCCCGCCTGGTTACGCAATAGTTCCTCTCCGGCTTGGATAGCACTTTACTGAAGTAGGAAACTACTCTCTCTTGGCCATCATGGATCTGCGAAAGAACGGCTCCGATCCCAACATTACTAGCGTCGGCGTCTACGATAAATGTTTTTCCTGGAGTAGGGTACGCTAGAATTGGAGCATCACACAGTTGGTGTTTGAGACTCTTTAAACTCGTTTCGCATTCACCTGACCATTGGAATGGTTTTCTTCCGTCAGTTGATGCAAGCTCTTCGCGATCCTTGCAAAGTCCTTCACAAACCGCCTGTAGTAAGTTGCAAGTCCCAGGAAGCTTCTCAGTTGGTGTTTGTCTTTGGGAACGGGCCAATTTTTCACCGCATCGACCTTCTCTGTGTCAGTCCTTACTCCCTCGGACGAGATGATGTGCCCCAGGTATTTCACCTCAGATCTAAAGAGATCACACTTTTCCGGGTTAAGCTTTAATTGTGCACTTCGTAGTCTCTGGAACACTTCCTTCAAGTTATCTCGATGTTCTTCAAACGTTTTTCCAACCACGATGACATCGTCCAAGTAGACCAAACACGTTTTCCATGTTAGCCCCAACAAAACACGCTCCATTAGACGCTCAAAGGTTGCCGGCGCGTTGCACAGTCCAAATGGCATTACTGTGAATTGCCAGAGCCCGTTTCCTGCTGTGAAAGCCGTTTTCTCGCGGTCTTCCGGATGGATCTGCACTTGCCAGTAGCCACTCTTCAGATCTAGAGTGGAAAACCATCGGGCTCCGGACAGCGTATCCAGCGTATCGTCAATCCTTGGTAGAGGGTAGCTATCCTTTTTGGTGACATTATTCAGTTGGCGATAGTCTACACAGAACCGAGTGATGCCATCTTTCTTTTTGACAAGGACAATTGGAGATGCCCATGGGCTTTTAGAGCATTCGATTACTCCTTCCTTCTCCATCGTCGACACCATCTCTGCAACCTCCGTCTGCTTAGCCAATGGTAATCGTCTGGGAGGCTGACGAATCGGTCTTGCATCTCCAGTGTCTATCCGGTGTTGTATAAGGTGTGTTCGGCCATACTCGCAGTCCCGCGAAGCGAATATATCAGCAAACTCGTTGATGAGGTTCTCTACCATGGCTTGCTGCTCCTGATTCAGATCGCAGTGGTGGAATAAAGTTCTTTTCACCTCAGTCATTCCCATTGGTGAACGAGGCTTCGCAACACCTTCCTGTGATAGTTTCGTGATGGCAGTAACCGGTACACACTTTCCAACCACCTCACCTTGCTTCAATTTGACGCTTTTGTGTTCCGCATTAAGAACTCGTACGGGAACCATATAGTTCTTCGGCTCGACAAGCATTTTTCCAACCACGCAGTTTCGGCAGTGGTTGTCTTCCGGCTCGACTAGAAAGAATCGGTGGGCCCCAGGATCACCTTCCAGCTTTGTCCAAATCAGTGTCTCTGAAGAAGGTGGTAGGACCTCGTCCTTACTAATGACTGTCCTCAGGGATACGGCGTTCTCGTTCCAGTACACCATCGGAATCTCTACGTTTCGATACTTGAGTACTTGCATACAAATGTCCAATACTACATCATGCGCCTTCATGAAATCGATTCCAATGATGCATTCGTCACATATATCAGCTACTAGGAAAGCATGGGAGAATGCTAATCCTGCCAAATTTATTGTTAGTATGACCTCACCATACACTTTCGCTGTCGCTCCTGTTGCTGTTTTCAGACAGTAATTGCTGGTGTTGTGCAGCCAAGATTGACGGACGATGTCCCTTCTTATAATGGAAGCGGTGGCACCGGTGTCGATGGTTGCCACGCACTTATTTTCTCCGATATAGGCTTCCACTGTTAGACTCTGGTTTCCTCGTTTGGTTTGGGAGACTTGAATTGTGGTCCTGTGGTCGTCGATTCCGGAAACCAACTTCTGCCCCGCGAAGCTGGTCCTTCCGCGTTTCCCGACTGCTGGTTCTGCGAAGCTATATCTGCAGGATGGATGTTATCCCTGCCAGATGCTTCTTCGTTGCGCCTCCTAGGCCCGCAATGTGGACAACTGCCTTGTCTGGGTGGAGCTCTGCACTGTCTCTGTAGGTGCCCTAATTTGTTGCAGTTCCAGCAGCGCATTTAACCTCTGTTATCTCTGCTCCGGTCTACGATGTCTGCTCTTTGACATGAGCATTCAACAGCTATAATTTCCCTTACGCGGTGGAACACATTCAATGCCTGATCAGCAGCTTGCATTGTCAAGGCAAATACTAGGGCCTCAGCGAGAGTTCTGTTTCCAGCCATTCTTACGGCCATTTGCAGTTGTCTATCTTCAATGGCTTGGATAAACGCCTCCACAGCCATTTCATTGATGAGAATCTCACCAGCATTAGGATATGACAAATGTGCCAGACGTTCGATATCTGCTTGCAGCTGTTGAAGTGTTTCTCCCCTCATCTGGACTCTACTGCGTAGCTGAACCCTGTACACTTGCTGCATATGCTCATCACCGAAGCGCATCTCTATAGCCTTGACCAGGGCGTCGTAGTTGTGTTGCTTCTCTTCTGAGACGGTTTGGAGTAACTCCGCAGCTGTACCTCTTAGTGCGAGCGTTAGCGCAATCGACTTTTCCTCGTTGTCCCAGCTGTTCGCCATTGCAGCTGCTTCAAACTGTTTCTTATAAATTGGCCATGATGTTTGACCATCGAAAACAGGAGGCTGCATCTCTTTCCTTCTCGGGCAGTCCGCAGAATTTTCTCGAGCCTTCTGCTTCTTCACTTTCTCGAGCTCTTTAGCCAAGTTCTCGATGTTTGTATCGATTTCGTCGAATTTGGTTTCAACCTTTTCGAACTTTTGGTCAATTTCTTCGAGTTTTGTTTCGAGAACATTTTTAAAACCTTCCACAGCGCTCTTTTGGGCGGCAACTATGGAATTCTTTTGTTCTTCGAATTTAGTGTCCATTGCTTGCAATTTAGAATCTAGAGAATTCTTCTGTTGTTCTAGAGAATTCTTTTGTTCATCAAATTTAGAGTCCATTGATTGCAATTTGGAATCTAGAGAATTCTTCAGTTGTCTAGAGAATTCTTTTGTTCATCAAATTTAGAGTCCATTGATTGCAATTTGGAATCTAGAGAATTCTTCTGTTGTTCTAAAGAATTCTTTTGTTCATCAAATTTAGAGTCCATTGAATTCTTCTGTTCATCTAACTTGGCCAGAAGTAATTCCATCAAAGCAGTCATATCAACGCTTGTACTTACTTGTTCTTCTGCTACGTCGAACAAAACGGACTTGGGGTTTACTCCTTCGTTTTCAACAGATTCCTGCAGTCGAAGCACAAGATCACTTTTTCCTCCAGCTGTGGAGAGATTCCGCTTTTCCAATTCAGCTTTTAACTGCGGTATACTGAGCTGTAGTAATTTTAATGTGCGGCCCATTTTTTTAATTCACTTCACTTTAATTTCACACTGAATACCTTTTATCCCACTTCTGACACCAATGTTACATTCAGGCTAGGATTCGAAAAGATAAAACGTAATTCTATTTAATTAATCTTTATTAGTTCTCTATCAATGTCTTTTACTTCTTGATTATTATTCTAATAATTCACTTATTTAATTCAACAATTCACTTTCACAATTAATCACTTTAAATACACAAACACTTTTCTCTTACTGGATACTTATACTTTTTCTCTATACGTTTCACTACTGCCATCTATCGTACTTCTTTATCGCGGTTCACAACTAGAATGTCTTGGGTGCTCCTGCGACATCTATTTATATCTCCTAGTGACACCTCTCGAAATTTCCAGATTTGTTGAGAAGGTTCGTTAAGTTCAGAAGGTTCGAGAACAACATACCAAGCTATACCACAGCTACTCAAACTGCTATTCCAATGCTGCCAAAATCGGTAATATGGCTACTTTTACTCTCTACTAGATGGCGCAGTTGACTAATTAATGCTGAATGACACAGTTCAAGCAAACATGTAACAATATTATATTCTTCTGAATAAGATAACAGTTTGCTTTATTAAAAGCTCACTGTAGTAACTGGTGTGTGATAATTTCGTGGGTGTTTTATTTGACCTACCTCTCGTAGAAAAATTTCTTTTTGACCTTTTTTCTTGTTGACAGGACAGTGGAATCCACATCGCCAGGCCTGACGACACGGATGCCCAGGTAAGCACAGTTTAATATATAACATTGATTTCTTGAGGTTCGCCATTATCACGCACCGCAATCAAAATTACCGAATTAAGCCGCGTTACCAAGTACGTGTAGTAGTTATTTTAAGTTTTCTGTTTCTTTCTTTTTTATTATTATTTTTCGAAAACAAAAAAAAACACAAAAAAGGTGTTCCCACACCTACGCGGTGCTATGAATACCCAGTGATATCATATAAGTTTTTTTTCGCGGCGGTTATATTATGTTTTGGTTCTTAAATTTTCTTTTAACTAATGTATGTAGCGTTCTGAATTAATATTTTCATAAATAAAATTAACTTTTTTTTACCTACCGTTATTAATACTTACCTTTAAAATCATTTTATATAATTATCCCTACAAGGTATCTACTTTAATATTTCAATAGATCAATGTGTCTTAAAAATACCTTTGATTTCCTGCTTAGATTTTTTGGTTTCTTTTTTCTCTCCTAAGTAGTACCTTATGTATTTTAAAATGAATTGGTTTAATAAAATTTAAAATGTTAGCTTAAGGCCTGTTAACTATTGTCTAATTTCGATGGTAAGGCTTAGCGGTCCGACGATGTGAAAGCATAGGGCTTTATATTGGGTGCCGGTATAATATTTCAGCGGCCTCCGGCACACGGTAGAGAGGATATTGACCCGCTATGAGGACGACCACCTGCTCCTCCCGTGGCTCATGTTGGATACTTATTTATTTATTTTTATTCTAGCGGTTCTGTCGGCCTTACTCTTTGGTCGCAGCACTTATATCCGTTTAGATACCTACCTATACCTGAAGCATGCAGATATCTTTATGTAGTCGCAGACTCATCCTGGTAGCTCAGATGCAAGACCCCACCCTCCGATAAGCATTAGCTGAGACCCGCAAGGCATGCGCCCGTGTCAGAGTTGCCAGTGAGCTTTCCTTTTCCATTTTCCCCCATCATTTCCTTCCCCTTGTCCAGTCTCCCCCCAAATTTTACACCGTCTCTTAGACAACCATCCCTTACCTAGACCGCCTCAAAACATTCTCCGTTACATAAATGGCACCCAACGTGGGGCCCGAAATTTTCTGCGGGTTACCATCATACTAGTAGATATAATTTTGAAATCACCTAAAGCTTTTTTCTTTCTTTCCACCCTTTTGATTTTTTTTGTCTTTTCGAACACCTTTTCTTTTCTTCTCCCTCTGACATGTTCGCAGACAGTTAGATCAACCCTTTTGGAACAGCGTTGTCAAATCCAACAATGCGATGGTTTGGAACGACCAGGGATGGTGATCTGATGTATCATCGACATTCCATTCTCTACCATAGTTTAAGTTGCTAGTTGTCTTGGAAGTGCGTTATATTGAGAACTATAATGCTAAATATATCGACCTCGGCAACTCAGCGCGATAAGTCTAACCATTTCAATCCAACCATTAGATTAATCCGTTTACTCCCCTCCAACATGACGACATATCTGAATGGACCACGTGCAAGTCATCCATCGAAATGAGACCATTATCCATGAAAAATATCCATAATTATATATACAGCTAATAACCTGATAGCCATAATAATAGCAAATAAGCTTAACTATAGAACTTCCCCAAGCCTATACAACCCAATCTCAATCTCAATTTTCTTTTTCAATTTTTAACTACGTTAAATGGCTGTTCCACGCAGCCCAGTACCACTTGTCCGGTTAACTGATGAACCAGCCTGCTCCATTTGTCAGGATGACATATCCTCCGGTATAGAAACGACGAAGACCCCATGTGGTCATATTTTTCATAAGCCTTGTCTGATCAATTGGGTGACCGATTCAGACTCTTGTCCCGTTTGCCGGCAATGCCTGACAGTAATGGACGCGCAAGAACGTCATCCAAATCTTCCACCTGGTACGAGTTACCATGGTAGGGGTGCAGTCCCTAAGGGTCGGCGTCCGAACACCCGTTTTACAACCACGCAGAACGCAGCCGATTGGGGCTTGCCGCGCATTCAGACGCTGGTTGACTGCCGGGCTCACTAGGATACCGCCTGGATCGAGTGAAAATTTGTCTCTTATGCTGAACAATGCTTCTCAGCCCTCCGAAGATAGCGTTCGGAAAATTGTCCGCGAAAAGGTGGAGGAAGATAAGCGCAGAAGCATGGCAGATGTACACCAGTCCATAGAAACGATGTTTCAGATATTTTTCATTCTCCATTCTGAACCGAGTAATGCAGCCCCGTCCAAATACCCCTAGGACGGATCGAACAAACTGGACTCAAACGAACTTACCACCTACAGGTCCAGGTAGGGATGCCAGACGTCCCGCTCAGTGCGGGACCGTCCCGCTAAAGGGCTTTTGTCCCGCAAGTGTCCCGCGATGAAATTTGTCCCGCAAATTGTCCCGCACTGACAATTTGTCCCGTAAATGTCCCGTCTTTCAACTTGTCGCCCTATTATTACTTCATTATTAAATAAAATAAATTACATTTAATAATACAAGGTGGCGCAAAAGTAATCCTCCTATCAGAAAATGCTATAAATTTTGCGATTGGCCCCTAATGTCAGTTCTGTTTTGACATTTGTGTAGTAAACACATGCGAAATACACGTTAATAAACAATGTTACGCTACACTGCTCCAGAACGCGGAATATTGGTGACTATTTATTTGAGCAATAATCGGTCGGTGGCCAAAAAACTTCGGAAGGTTATTTTGCGCCACCTTGTACATAGAAATTATAGTAGTTAGCTATAATCATAACATACAAAGTGTGGAAGGCGCCTTAATCTGATGATGATAGTTCAGTGGTCAAAAAGTTAGCCGCAAGCCGCCTGTTTGAAATTTCACTTAATGTTTGTAAATGAACGACTCATTTCAACTGAACAAAGTTCAAAATAAGGTGATTTCGGAGCGATTCTTCGTAGCAGGAAGGTATTTTTATAGATAAATTAGTTCTTAACAATGACATATTTTCGGGGAATTCAAGGATTTTTGCGAAACTGAGTTTGGAAAAAAGGAAATAGTTTCGAAAATAACTTCATCCGATAAGTACCTACTGAAATTTAGAGTTTGGCTTTCGTAGAATCGCATCTTTTTTAATATAAAAAAACTTTGATGTGTATAACTTAACTTACCCATAAATTGCAATTAAAACGAAGCCTGTTAATATAAATAAGAAGTAATAACTTATTAGTTTTGTGAAATGAGTCGTTAGCTTCTACTGTTCCTTTTGCATAATTAATTTTTGTTTTTTTTTGTATAAAAATAGCTTAGTCAATACAAAGACTGTTAAAACATTATATTAATATATAATCTTCATTTCAAATATTTATTATTATCTATTAATATTGAGTTACGTTCCTTCTGTAATTTTTACTCATTTAACATGTACATCGGCAAAATCCGAAAACTTAATACTTTTAAAGTACATATTTGCTTTGAAGAAGTTACATAAAATGTTTAAATATGACTTAAAAGACTTGCCTAAACCAATATTACTTAATACAACAAATGAAATGATAACTAAAATAAAAACGTTTTTTTCACTTCAAATGCAAAAATGTCCCGCCAGCTAATTTTTCAGATCTGGCATCCCTAGGTCCAGGTCCTCAACCGAATACAGGTAGGCCCAGCAATACTTCGGGGTACCAAATATTCTCTCCAATTCCTGATAAAATTCCCTACATCATTTCGAACTGGAATGTTAGGTCTGATGGCACCAGTGAGTGAATGAGGGTAGTCGAATTTATCAATAGGATACAAGCGCTGACATACAATACCTTAAATGGAGACTTTTCCTCACTTTGTAGGAATCTGCATAATCTCTTCACTGGAAAGGCAAAGGATTGGTACTGGCGATATCACGAGAACAGTCGATTGAGCGGACGGCTCTATGTGAAGCCTTGCGCTTCCAGTACTCAGATCCTCGAACCGATTTTGACGTTATTGAAATGATCAGGAGCCGAAAACAGCGGGAAAGGGAATCATTTGATGAATACCTCGATGTAATCACTTCCATAGCTGACAGGTTAGCCGAACCCTTATCCGATAGACAGTTCCTCGAAATCGTAATAAGAAATTTGAAACCCGATCTAAGGCACGAACTTCTTCACCTAAGCATCACTTCCGTTTTTGATTTGCGCAGGGCATGTCATCGTCATGAAAACTTCATACATGATATGAATAGGGGATCCTTCAGCCGAAACGCTCCTCAACGAAAATTCGTTTCCGAAGTAGCATCAGCACCTCCAGTAGAGGAACCCCTTTCTGCTATAAGCATTTCCAAGAAGACTCTCCTTTGTTGGAACTGCGAGGCAGTAGGACACTCGTATGTCGACTGCCTGGAACAAAAAAGAGTATTCTGTTATGGGTGTGGTACACCAAACACCTATGTACAAGCCGCAATGTCTCAAACGTTCCCCACTGGTAAACTGCAAAGTGGATGTGGCCACCAACACCCGGTCACATCCTCAGCCCAGAATCTAATCCATAAAGAAGTACAGACCGAAAACCAGCCTTGCTATCCGCCCTATCATGACCATCAAATGCAAAAACCTGCCAGTATCGACCCATCGAAACCGTCTCATCAGCGACTGCGTGAATATAATCAAATTCGATCGAAAATATTTTCAGTTGGTAGTATTCCAGTAGTAACACGTAAAACCAAAAGGTCCACGAATCGCCTGCGAACTTTTTGGAAAAACGTTCGAAAGTTCAGAAAATGCCTTCTCAACGCCGCACTAAGTGGAAACACTTCAGATATTCGACCCTTCGCCGAAGTTCTTATATTGGGAAGGACTATAAATGGGTTACTTGATTCTGGAGCCTCCATTAGCTGCTTTGGTGCTAGCGCTGCGGAGGAAATTTTGCTGTCAGGGGTTAAATTGCAGAAATATCACGCCTTCGTGAAAACGGCCGAGGGTAAGTTACAAACGGTGCGAGGAAGCGTTACGGTGGATGTCACTTTTCGAAATGTTACAAAGCCGTTTAACATTTATGTTGTTCCCTCATTAAGTCAAAACTTGTATCTCGGTGTTGATTTTTGGAGAAGTTTTAACCTTGCTCCCGGTATTATTGGAGAGCTTGATATCGCACCTCCATACGGACCCGTGCATGAACTTATGCCGCCTCAACAAGACCAGCTCAAATGCCTCATAGCCCTGTTCCCATCTTTTGAAAAAACGGGCTTGGGAAAGACAAATTTGCTAGATCACTGTATTGATGTTGGATCTGCCCGCCCGATCAAGCAGCGACACTATCCGGCGTCACCTGCCGTTAAGTCGCTTATGTTTTAAATTACACTATCAGCTCTGTGTCGTGGAGTGCTTAAAGCAAGCAACTATCACGAGCAGAAATTGCCGGCACAAAAAGTGCTCTCACAGGCTCATCATTTAGTGCAGGTGTTAGTAAGGACAAAACAATTAAAAATACAATAATTATGTACCTACAAAAAACTAACACAGACACAAAATAATGCAAACAATTTAAGACATTAAAGCATTATTACGCAAAATATTTTTTAGCTTAATTTTACTAACATGCAAGCCAATCATATGATCATTTAGATTATAGATTCTACTCATGCGACTAATAGGCTCATGCTTCCCATAATTCGTTCTATGATGGGGGCTAAACAATAATTCAGCACTGCGCAAATTATGGGCACCACCACGAAAATTAAAGCCAATAGACGACAGCAAGTCAGGTGCATCTATTTGACCGGATATAAGCTGCTGTAAAAAAATTATATCGCTATTAAGCCTTCGTTGAGAAAGGGGTAACATTTGAAGAAGCTTAATACGCTGACTGTAAGGAGGAAGGTTAAAAGGATCATCCCATGGAAGTCCTCTAAGTGCAAATCGAATAAATTTACGTTGGCCTCTTTTCGATTTGAATGAATGTTGTAGAACGTTGTCCAACCATTAGATTAATCCGTTTACTCCCCTCCAACATGACGACATATCTGAATGGACCACGTGCAAGTCATCCATCGAAATGAGACCATTATCCATGAAAAATATCCATAATTATATATACAGCTAATAACCTGATAGCCATAATAATAGCAAATAAGCTTAACTATAGAACTTCCCCAAGCCTATACAACCCATCTCAATTTTCTTTTTCAATTTTTAACTACGTTAAATGGCTGTTCCACGCAGCCCAGTACCACTTGTCCGGTTAACTGTTGAACCAGCCTGCTCCATTTGTCAGGATGACATATCCTCCGGTATAGAAACGACGAAGACCCCATGTGGTCATATTTTTCATAAGCCTTGTCTGATCAATTGGGTGACCGATTCAGACTCTTGTCCCGTTTGCCGGCAATGCCTGACAGTAATGGACGCGCAAGAACGTCATCCAAATCTTCCACCTGGTACGAGTTACCATGGTAGGGGTGCAGTCCCTAAGGGTCGGCGTCCGAACACCCGTTTTACAACCACGCAGAACGCAGCCGATTGGGGCTTGCCGCGCATTCAGACGCTGGTTGACTGCCGGGCTCACTAGGATACCGCCTGGATCGAGTGAAAATTTGTCTCTTATGCTGAACAATGCTTCTCAGCCCTCCGAAGATAGCGTTCGGAAAATTGTCCGCGAAAAGGTGGAGGAAGATAAGCGCAGAAGCATGGCAGATGTACACCAGTCCATAGAAACGATGTTTCAGATATTTTTCATTCTCCATTCTGAACCGAGTAATGCAGCCCCGTCCAAATACCCCTAGGACGGATCGAACAAACTGGACTCATACGAACTTACCACCTACAGGTCCAGGTAGGGATGCCAGACGTCCCGCTCAGTGCGGGACCGTCCCGCTAAAGGGCTTTTGTCCCGCAAGTGTCCCGCGATGAAATTTGTCCCGCAAATTGTCCCGCACTGACAATTTGTCCCGTAAATGTCCCGTCTTTCAACTTGTCGCCCTATTATTACTTCATTATTAAATAAAATAAATTACAATTAATAATACAAGGTGGCGCAAAAGTAATCCTCCTATCAGAAAATGCTATAAATTTTGCGATTGGCCCCTAATGTCAGTTCTGTTTTGACATTTGTGTAGTAAACACATGCGAAATACACGTTAATAAACAATGTTACGCTACACTGCTCCAGAACGCGGAATATTGGTGACTATTTATTTGAGCAATAATCGGTCGGTGGCCAAAAAACTTCGGAAGGTTATTTTGCGCCACCTTGTACATAGAAATTATAGTAGTTAGCTATAATCATAACATACAAAGTGTGGAAGGCGCCTTAATCTGATGATGATAGTTCAGTGGTCAAAAAGTTAGCCGCAAGCCGCCTGTTTGAAATTTCACTTAATGTTTGTAAATGAACGACTCATTTCAACTGAACAAAGTTCAAAATAAGGTGATTTCGGAGCGATTCTTCGTAGCAGGAAGGTATTTTTATAGATAAATTAGTTCTTAACAATGACATATTTTCGGGGAATTCAAGGATTTTTGCGAAACAGAGTTTGGAAAAAAGGAAATAGTTTCGAAAATAACTTCATCCGATAAGTACCTACTGAAACTTAGAGTTTGGCTTTCGTAGAATCGCATCTTTTTTAATATAAAAAAACTTTGATGTGTATAACTTAACTTACCCATAAATTGCAATTAAAACGAAGCCTGTTAATATAAATAAGAAGTAATAACTTGTTAGTTTTGTGAAATGAGTCGTTAGCTTCTACTGTTCCTTTTGCATAATTAATTTTTGTTTTTTTTTTTTGTATAAAAATAGCTTAGTCAATACAAAGACTGTTAAAACATTATATTAATATATAATCTTCATTTCAAATATTTATTATTATCTATTAATATTGAGTTACGTTCCTTCTGTAATTTTTACTCATTTAACATGTACATCGGCAAAATCCGAAAACTTAATACTTTTAAAGTACATATTTGCTTTGAAGAAGTTACATAAAATGTTTAAATATGACTTAAAAGACTTACCTAAACCAATATTACTTAATACAACAAATAAAATGATAACTAAAATAAAAACGTTTTTTTCACTTCAAATGCAAAAATGTCCCGCCAGCTAATTTTTCAGATCTGGCATCCCTAGATCCAGGTCCTCAACCGAATACAGGTAGGCCCAGCAATACTTCGGGGTACCAAATATTCTCTCCAATTCCTGATAAAATTCCCTACATCATTTCGAACTATAATGTTAGGTCTGATGGCACCAGTGAGTGAATGAGGGTAGTCGAATTTATCAATAGGATACAAGCGCTGACATACAATACCTTAAATGGAGACTTTTCCTCACTTTGTAGGAATCTGCATAATCTCTTCACTGGTAAGGCAAAGGATTGGTACTGGCGATATCACGAGAACAGTCGATTGAGCGGACGGCTCTATGTGAAGCCTTGCGCTTCCAGTACTCAGATCCTCGAACCGATTTTGACGTTATTGAAATGATCAGGAGCCGAAAACAGCGGGAAAGGGAATCATTTGATGAATACCTCGATGTAATCACTTCCATAGCTGACAGGTTAGCCGAACCCTTATCCGATAGACAGTTCCTCGAAATCGTAATAAGAAATTTGAAACCCGATCTAAGGCACGAACTTCTTCACCTAAGCATCACTTTCGTTTTTGATTTGCGCAGGGCATGTCATCGTCATGAAAACTTCATACATGATATGAATAGGGGATCCTTCAGCCGAAACGCTCCTCAACGAAAATTCGTTTCCGAAGTAGCATCAGCACCTCCAGTAGAGGAACCCCTTTCTGCTATAAGCATTTCCAAGAAGACTCTCCTTTGTTGGAACTGCGAGGCAGTAGGACACTCGTATGTCGACTGCCTGGAACAAAAAA
Organism: Portevinia maculata; assembly: GCA_949715645.1. Classification (NCBI taxonomy): domain Eukaryota; kingdom Metazoa; phylum Arthropoda; class Insecta; order Diptera; family Syrphidae; genus Portevinia; species Portevinia maculata. Next base: position 170,407,558 of record OX454526.1, on the reverse strand, counting down.
GAGTATTCTGTTATGGGTGTGGTACACCAAACACCTATGTACAAGCCGCAATGTCTCAAACGTTCCCCACTGGTAAACTGCAAAGTGGATGTGGCCACCAACACCCGGTCACATCCTCAGCCCAGAATCTAATCCATAAAGAAGTACAGACCGAAAACCAGCCTTGCTATCCGCCCTATCATGACCATCAAATGCAAAAACCTGCCAGTATCGACCCATCGAAACCGTCTCATCAGCGACTGCGTGAATATAATCAAATTCGATCGAAAATATTTTCAGTTGGTAGTATTCCAGTAGTAACACGTAAAACCAAAAGGTCCACGAATCGCCTGCGAACTTTTTGGAAAAACGTTCGAAAGTTCAGAAAATGCCTTCTCAACGCCGCACTAAGTGGAAACACTTCAGATATTCGACCCTTCGCCGAAGTTCTTATATTGGGAAGGACTATAAATGGGTTACTTGATTCTGGAGCCTCCATTAGCTGCTTTGGTGCTAGCGCTGCGGAGGAAATTTTGCTGTCAGGGGTTAAATTGCAGAAATATCACGCCTTCGTGAAAACGGCCGAGGGTAAGTTACAAACGGTGCGAGGAAGCGTTACGGTGGATGTCACTTTTCGAAATGTTACAAAGCCGTTTAACATTTATGTTGTTCCCTCATTAAGTCAAAACTTGTATCTCGGTGTTGATTTTTGGAGAAGTTTTAACCTTGCTCCCGGTATTATTGGAGAGCTTGATATCGCACCTCCATACGGACCCGTGCATGAACTTATGCCGCCTCAACAAGACCAGCTCAAATGCCTCATAGCCCTGTTCCCATCTTTTGAAAAAAACGGGCTTGGGAAAGACAAATTTGCTAGATCACTGTATTGATGTTGGATCTGCCCGCCCGATCAAGCAGCGACACTATCCGGCGTCACCTGCCGTTAAGTCGCTTATGTTTTAAATTACACTATCAGCTCTGTGTCGTGGAGTGCTTAAAGCAAGCAACTATCACGAGCAGAAATTGCCGGCACAAAAAGTGCTCTCACAGGCTCATCATTTAGTGCAGGTGTTAGTAAGGACAAAACAATTAAAAATACAATAATTATGTACCTACAAAAAACTAACACAGACACAAAATAATGCAAACAATTTAAGACATTAAAGCATTATTACGCAAAATATTTTTTAGCTTAATTTTACTAACATGCAAGCCAATCATATGATCATTTAGATTATAGATTCTACTCATGCGACTAATAGGCTCATGCTTCCCATAATTCGTTCTATGATGGGGGCTAAACAATAATTCAGCACTGCGCAAATTATGGGCACCACCACGAAAATTAAAGCCAATAGACGACAGCAAGTCAGGTGCATCTATTTGACCGGATATAAGCTGCTGTAAAAAAATTATATAGCTATTAAGCCTTCGTTGAGAAAGGGGTAACATTTGAAGAAGCTTAATACGCTGACTGTAAGGAGGAAGGTTAAAAGGATCATCCCATGGAAGTCCTCTAAGTGCAAATCGAATAAATTTACGTTGGCCTCTTTTCGATTTGAATGAATGTTGTAGAACGTTGTCCAACCATTAGATTAATCCGTTTACTCCCCTCCAACATGACGACATATCTGAATGGACCACGTGCAAGTCATCCATCGAAATGAGACCATTATCCATGAAAAATATCCATAATTATATATACAGCTAATAACCTGATAGCCATAATAATAGCAAATAAGCTTAACTATAGAACTTCCCCAAGCCTATACAACCCATCTCAATTTTCTTTTTCAATTTTTAACTACGTTAAATGGCTGTTCCACGCAGCCCAGTACCACTTGTCCGGTTAACTGTTGAACCAGCCTGCTCCATTTGTCAGGATGACATATCCTCCGGTATAGAAACGACGAAGACCCCATGTGGTCATATTTTTCATAAGCCTTGTCTGATCAATTGGGTGACCGATTCAGACTCTTGTCCCGTTTGCCGGCAATGCCTGACAGTAATGGACGCGCAAGAACGTCATCCAAATCTTCCACCTGGTACGAGTTACCATGGTAGGGGTGCAGTCCCTAAGGGTCGGCGTCCGAACACCCGTTTTACAACCACGCAGCCGATTGGGGCTTGCCGCGCATTCAGACGCTGGTTGACTGCCGGGCTCACTAGGATACCGCCTGGATCGAGTGAAAATTTGTCTCTTATGCTGAACAATGCTTCTCAGCCCTCCGAAGATAGCGTTCGGAAAATTGTCCGCGAAAAGGTGGAGGAAGATAAGCGCAGAAGCATGGCAGATGTACACCAGTCCATAGAAACGATGTTTCAGATATTTTTCATTCTCCATTCTGAACCGAGTAATGCAGCCCCGTCCAAATACCCCTAGGACGGATCGAACAAACTGGACTCATACGAACTTACCACCTACAGGTCCAGGTAGGGATGCCAGACGTCCCGCTCAGTGCGGGACCGTCCCGCTAAAGGGCTTTTGTCCCGCAAGTGTCCCGCGATGAAATTTGTCCCGCAAATTGTCCCGCACTGACAATTTGTCCCGTAAATGTCCCGTCTTTCAACTTGTCGCCCTATTATTACTTCATTATTAAATAAAATAAATTACAATTAATAATACAAGGTGGCGCAAAAGTAATCCTCCTATCAGAAAATGCTATAAATTTTGCGATTGGCCCCTAATGTCAGTTCTGTTTTGACATTTGTGTAGTAAACACATGCGAAATACACGTTAATAAACAATGTTACGCTACACTGCTCCAGAACGCGGAATATTGGTGACTATTTATTTGAGCAATAATCGGTCGGTGGCCAAAAAACTTCGGAAGGTTATTTTGCGCCACCTTGTACATAGAAATTATAGTAGTTAGCTATAATCATAACATACAAAGTGTGGAAGGCGCCTTAATCTGATGATGATAGTTCAGTGGTCAAAAAGTTAGCCGCAAGCCGCCTGTTTGAAATTTCACTTAATGTTTGTAAATGAACGACTCATTTCAACTGAACAAAGTTCAAAATAAGGTGATTTCGGAGCGATTCTTCGTAGCAGGAAGGTATTTTTATAGATAAATTAGTTCTTAACAATGACATATTTTCGGGGAATTCAAGGATTTTTTCGAAACAGAGTTTGGAAAAAAGGAAATAGTTTCGAAAATAACTTCATCCGATAAGTACCTACTGAAATTTAGAGTTTGGCTTTCGTAGAATCGCATCTTTTTTAATATAAAAAAAACTTTGGTGTGTATAACTTAACTTACCCATAAATTGCAATTAAAACGAAGCCTGTTAATATAAATAAGAAGTAATAACTTGTTAGTTTTGTGAAATGAGTCGTTAGCTTCTACTGTTCCTTTTGCATAATTAATTTTTGTTTTTTTTTGTATAAAAATAGCTTAGTCAATACAAAGACTGTTAAAACATTATATTAATATATAATCTTCATTTCAAATATTTATTATTATCTATTAATATTGAGTTACGTTCCTTCTGTAATTTTTACTCATTTAACATGTACATCGGCAAAATCCGAAAACTTAATACTTTTAAAGTACATATTTGCTTTGAAGAAGTTACATAAAATGTTTAAATATGACATAAAAGACTTACCTAAACCAATATTACTTAATACAACAAATAAAATGATAACTAAAATAAAAACGTTTTTTTCACTTCAAATGCAAAAATGTCCCGCCAGCTAATTTTTCAGATCTGGCATCCCTAGGTCCAGGTCCTCAACCGAATACAGGTAGGCCCAGCAATACTTCGGGGTACCAAATATTCTCTCCAATTCCTGATAAAATTCCCTACATCATTTCGAACTGGAATGTTAGGTCTGATGGCACCAGTGAGTGAATGAGGGTAGTCGAATTTATCAATAGGATACAAGCGCTGACATACAATACCTTAAATGGAGACTTTTCCTCACTTTGTAGGAATCTGCATAATCTCTTCACTGGTAAGGCAAAGGATTGGTACTGGCGATATCACGAGAACAGTCGATTGAGCGGACGGCTCTATGTGAAGCCTTGCGCTTCCAGTACTCAGATCCTCGAACCGATTTTGACGTTATTGAAATGATCAGGAGCCGAAAACAGCGGGAAAGGGAATCATTTGATGAATACCTCGATGTAATCACTTCCATAGCTGACAGGTTAGCCGAACCCTTATCCGATAGACAGTTCCTCGAAATCGTAATAAGAAATTTGAAACCCGATCTAAGGCACGAACTTCTTCACCTAAGCATCACTTCCGTTTTTGATTTGCGCAGGGCATGTCATCGTCATGAAAACTTCATACATGATATGAATAGGGGATCCTTCAGCCGAAACGCTCCTCAACGAAAATTCGTTTCCGAAGTAGCATCAGCACCTCCAGTAGAGGAACCCCTTTCTGCTATAAGCATTTCCAAGAAGACTCTCCTTTGTTGGAACTGCGAGGCAGTAGGACACTCGTATGTCGACTGCCTGGAACAAAAAAGAGTATTCTGTTATGGGTGTGGTACACCAAACACCTATGTACAAGCCGCAATGTCTCAAACGTTCCCCACTGGTAAACTGCAAAGTGGATGTGGCCACCAACACCCGGTCACATCCTCAGCCCAGAATCTAATCCATAAAGAAGTACAGACCGAAAACCAGCCTTGCTATCCGCCCTATCATGACCATCAAATGCAAAAACCTGCCAGTATCGACCCATCGAAACCGTCTCATCAGCGACTGCGTGAATATAATCAAATTCGATCGAAAATATTTTCAGTTGGTAGTATTCCAGTAGTAACACGTAAAACCAAAAGGTCCACGAATCGCCTGCGAACTTTTTGGAAAAACGTTCGAAAGTTCAGAAAATGCCTTCTCAACGCCGCACTAAGTGGAAACACTTCAGATATTCGACCCTTCGCCGAAGTTCTTATATTGGGAAGGACTATAAATGGGTTACTTGATTCTGGAGCCTCCATTAGCTGCTTTGGTGCTAGCGCTGCGGAGGAAATTTTGCTGTCAGGGGTTAAATTGCAGAAATATCACGCCTTCGTGAAAACGGCCGAGGGTAAGTTACAAACGGTGCGAGGAAGCGTTACGGTGGATGTCACTTTTCGAAATGTTACAAAGCCGTTTAACATTTATGTTGTTCCCTCATTAAGTCAAAACTTGTATCTCGGTGTTGATTTTTGGAGAAGTTTTAACCTTGCTCCCGGTATTATTGGAGAGCTTGATATCGCACCTCCATACGGACCCGTGCATGAACTTATGCCGCCTCAACAAGACCAGCTCAAATGCCTCATAGCCCTGTTCCCATCTTTTGAAAAAAACGGGCTTGGGAAAGACAAATTTGCTAGATCACTGTATTGATGTTGGATCTGCCCGCCCGATCAAGCAGCGACACTATCCGGCGTCACCTGCCGTTAAGTCGCTTATGTTTTAAATTACACTATCAGCTCTGTGTCGTGGAGTGCTTAAAGCAAGCAACTATCACGAGCAGAAATTGCCGGCACAAAAAGTGCTCTCACAGGCTCATCATTTAGTGCAGGTGTTAGTAAGGACAAAACAATTAAAAATACAATAATTATGTACCTACAAAAAACTAACACAGACACAAAATAATGCAAACAATTTAAGACATTAAAGCATTATTACGCAAAATATTTTTTAGCTTAATTTTACTAACATGCAAGCCAATCATATGATCATTTAGATTATAGATTCTACTCATGCGACTAATAGGCTCATGCTTCCCATAATTCGTTCTATGATGGGGGCTAAACAATAATTCAGCACTGCGCAAATTATGGGCACCACCACGAAAATTAAAGCCAATAGACGACAGCAAGTCAGGTGCATCTATTTGACCGGATATAAGCTGCTGTAAAAAAATTATATAGCTATTAAGCCTTCGTTGAGAAAGGGGTAACATTTGAAGAAGCTTAATACGCTGACTGTAAGGAGGAAGGTTAAAAGGATCATCCCATGGAAGTCCTCTAAGTGCAAATCGAATAAATTTACGTTGGCCTCTTTTCGATTTGAATGAATGTTGTAGAACGTTGTCCAACCATTAGATTAATCCGTTTACTCCCCTCCAACATGACGACATATCTGAATGGACCACGTGCAAGTCATCCATCGAAATGAGACCATTATCCATGAAAAATATCCATAATTATATATACAGCTAATAACCTGATAGCCATAATAATAGCAAATAAGCTTAACTATAGAACTTCCCCAAGCCTATACAACCCATCTCAATTTTCTTTTTCAATTTTTAACTACGTTAAATGGCTGTTCCACGCAGCCCAGTACCACTTGTCCGGTTAACTGTTGAACCAGCCTGCTCCATTTGTCAGGATGACATATCCTCCGGTATAGAAACGACGAAGACCCCATGTGGTCATATTTTTCATAAGCCTTGTCTGATCAATTGGGTGACCGATTCAGACTCTTGTCCCGTTTGCCGGCAATGCCTGACAGTAATGGACGCGCAAGAACGTCATCCAAATCTTCCACCTGGTACGAGTTACCATGGTAGGGGTGCAGTCCCTAAGGGTCGGCGTCCGAACACCCGTTTTACAACCACGCAGCCGATTGGGGCTTGCCGCGCATTCAGACGCTGGTTGACTGCCGGGCTCACTAGGATACCGCCTGGATCGAGTGAAAATTTGTCTCTTATGCTGAACAATGCTTCTCAGCCCTCCGAAGATAGCGTTCGGAAAATTGTCCGCGAAAAGGTGGAGGAAGATAAGCGCAGAAGCATGGCAGATGTACACCAGTCCATAGAAACGATGTTTCAGATATTTTTCATTCTCCATTCTGAACCGAGTAATGCAGCCCCGTCCAAATACCCCTAGGACGGATCGAACAAACTGGACTCATACGAACTTACCACCTACAGGTCCAGGTAGGGATGCCAGACGTCCCGCTCAGTGCGGGACCGTCCCGCTAAAGGGCTTTTGTCCCGCAAGTGTCCCGCGATGAAATTTGTCCCGCAAATTGTCCCGCACTGACAATTTGTCCCGTAAATGTCCCGTCTTTCAACTTGTCGCCCTATTATTACTTCATTATTAAATAAAATAAATTACAATTAATAATACAAGGTGGCGCAAAAGTAATCCTCCTATCAGAAAATGCTATAAATTTTGCGATTGGCCCCTAATGTCAGTTCTGTTTTGACATTTGTGTAGTAAACACATGCGAAATACACGTTAATAAACAATGTTACGCTACACTGCTCCAGAACGCGGAATATTGGTGACTATTTATTTGAGCAATAATCGGTCGGTGGCCAAAAAACTTCGGAAGGTTATTTTGCGCCACCTTGTACATAGAAATTATAGTAGTTAGCTATAATCATAACATACAAAGTGTGGAAGGCGCCTTAATCTGATGATGATAGTTCAGTGGTCAAAAAGTTAGCCGCAAGCCGCCTGTTTGAAATTTCACTTAATGTTTGTAAATGAACGACTCATTTCAACTGAACAAAGTTCAAAATAAGGTGATTTCGGAGCGATTCTTCGTAGCAGGAAGGTATTTTTATAGATAAATTAGTTCTTAACAATGACATATTTTCGGGGAATTCAAGGATTTTTTCGAAACAGAGTTTGGAAAAAAGGAAATAGTTTCGAAAATAACTTCATCCGATAAGTACCTACTGAAATTTAGAGTTTGGCTTTCGTAGAATCGCATCTTTTTTAATATAAAAAAAACTTTGGTGTGTATAACTTAACTTACCCATAAATTGCAATTAAAACGAAGCCTGTTAATATAAATAAGAAGTAATAACTTGTTAGTTTTGTGAAATGAGTCGTTAGCTTCTACTGTTCCTTTTGCATAATTAATTTTTGTTTTTTTTTGTATAAAAATAGCTTAGTCAATACAAAGACTGTTAAAACATTATATTAATATATAATCTTCATTTCAAATATTTATTATTATCTATTAATATTGAGTTACGTTCCTTCTGTAATTTTTACTCATTTAACATGTACATCGGCAAAATCCGAAAACTTAATACTTTTAAAGTACATATTTGCTTTGAAGAAGTTACATAAAATGTTTAAATATGACATAAAAGACTTACCTAAACCAATATTACTTAATACAACAAATAAAATGATAACTAAAATAAAAACGTTTTTTTCACTTCAAATGCAAAAATGTCCCGCCAGCTAATTTTTCAGATCTGGCATCCCTAGGTCCAGGTCCTCAACCGAATACAGGTAGGCCCAGCAATACTTCGGGGTACCAAATATTCTCTCCAATTCCTGATAAAATTCCCTACATCATTTCGAACTGGAATGTTAGGTCTGATGGCACCAGTGAGTGAATGAGGGTAGTCGAATTTATCAATAGGATACAAGCGCTGACATACAATACCTTAAATGGAGACTTTTCCTCACTTTGTAGGAATCTGCATAATCTCTTCACTGGTAAGGCAAAGGATTGGTACTGGCGATATCACGAGAACAGTCGATTGAGCGGACGGCTCTATGTGAAGCCTTGCGCTTCCAGTACTCAGATCCTCGAACCGATTTTGACGTTATTGAAATGATCAGGAGCCGAAAACAGCGGGAAAGGGAATCATTTGATGAATACCTCGATGTAATCACTTCCATAGCTGACAGGTTAGCCGAACCCTTATCCGATAGACAGTTCCTCGAAATCGTAATAAGAAATTTGAAACCCGATCTAAGGCACGAACTTCTTCACCTAAGCATCACTTCCGTTTTTGATTTGCGCAGGGCATGTCATCGTCATGAAAACTTCATACATGATATGAATAGGGGATCCTTCAGCCGAAACGCTCCTCAACGAAAATTCGTTTCCGAAGTAGCATCAGCACCTCCAGTAGAGGAACCCCTTTCTGCTATAAGCATTTCCAAGAAGACTCTCCTTTGTTGGAACTGCGAGGCAGTAGGACACTCGTATGTCGACTGCCTGGAACAAAAAAGAGTATTCTGTTATGGGTGTGGTACACCAAACACCTATGTACAAGCCGCAATGTCTCAAACGTTCCCCACTGGTAAACTGCAAAGTGGATGTGGCCACCAACACCCGGTCACATCCTCAGCCCAGAATCTAATCCATAAAGAAGTACAGACCGAAAACCAGCCTTGCTATCCGCCCTATCATGACCATCAAATGCAAAAACCTGCCAGTATCGACCCATCGAAACCGCCTCATCAGCGACTGCGTGAATATAATCAAATTCGATCGAAAATATTTTCAGTTGGTAGTATTCCAGTAGTAACACGTAAAACCAAAAGGTCCACGAATCGCCTGCGAACTTTTTGGAAAAACGTTCGAAAGTTCAGAAAATGCCTTCTCAACGCCGCACTAAGTGGAAACACTTCAGATATTCGACCCTTCGCCGAAGTTCTTATATTGGGAAGGACTATAAATGGGTTACTTGATTCTGGAGCCTCCATTAGCTGCTTTGGTGCTAGCGCTGCGGAGGAAATTTTGCTGTCAGGGGTTAAATTGCAGAAATATCACGCCTTCGTGAAAACGGCCGAGGGTAAGTTACAAACGGTGCGAGGAAGCGTTACGGTGGATGTCACTTTTCGAAATGTTACAAAGCCGTTTAACATTTATGTTGTTCCCTCATTAAGTCAAAACTTGTATCTCGGTGTTGATTTTTGGAGAAGTTTTAACCTTGCTCCCGGTATTATTGGAGAGCTTGATATCGCACCTCCATACGGACCCGTGCATGAACTTATGCCGCCTCAACAAGACCAGCTCAAATGCCTCATAGCCCTGTTCCCATCTTTTGAAAAAACGGGCTTGGGAAAGACAAATTTGCTAGATCACTGTATTGATGTTGGATCTGCCCGCCCGATCAAGCAGCGACACTATCCGGCGTCACCTGCCGTTAAGTCGCTTATGTTTTAAATTACACTATCAGCTCTGTGTCGTGGAGTGCTTAAAGCAAGCAACTATCACGAGCAGAAATTGCCGGCACAAAAAGTGCTCTCACAGGCTCATCATTTAGTGCAGGTGTTAGTAAGGACAAAACAATTAAAAATACAATAATTATGTACCTACAAAAAACTAACACAGACACAAAATAATGCAAACAATTTAAGACATTAAAGCATTATTACGCAAAATATTTTTTAGCTTAATTTTACTAACATGCAAGCCAATCATATGATCATTTAGATTATAGATTCTACTCATGCGACTAATAGGCTCATGCTTCCCATAATTCGTTCTATGATGGGGGCTAAACAATAATTCAGCACTGCGCAAATTATGGGCACCACCACGAAAATTAAAGCCAATAGACGACAGCAAGTCAGGTGCATCTATTTGACCGGATATAAGCTGCTGTAAAAAAAATATATCGCTATTAAGCCTTCGTTGAGAAAGGGGTAACATTTGAAGAAGCTTAATACGCTGACTGTAAGGAGGAAGGTTAAAAGGATCATCCCATGGAAGTCCTCTAAGTGCAAATCGAATAAATTTACGTTGAATGGCCTCTTTTCGATTTGAATGAATGTTGTAGAACGGCGTCCAAACTTGTGAAGCATACTCTAGAATCGGACGGACAAAACAATTGTACAATGACATAGTAACGTATGGGTCATTAAATTCTTTCGCCCACCTTTTTACGAAGCCCAGCATAGAATTAGATTTATTAACAATAAAATTGACATGCTTGGCAAAAACCAGTTTGGGATCAAAATAAACCCCAAGATCTTTAAAATTATCAACATTACAAAGAATATGTTGAAACAAAGAATATTCAAAGGTGGAAGGTATATTCTTTCTAGAGAATGTCATATGTTGAGATTTAGTAGGGTTCAGCGATAAACCATTTTTATCACACCAATTGGCGAAGCTATTAATGTCAGATTGAAGAAAAATTCTATCTTGCTGACTAGTGATAGATTTAAATATTTTCATATCATCAGCGTAGATCAGGATATTACTGTGATTTATACATGCTTTAACATCATTAATGGCTAGTATAAATAGAATTGGTCCGAGGTGACTACCTTGGGGAACTCCAGACTCAGCTGTAAAAGATACAGATAGCGATCCTATAAATTTGACTTGATAAACCCTTGATCTAAGGTATGAATTAACCCATTTTATGAAACTTGGTGGGAAACCAAAAGCCCTGAGCTTAAACTCGATTATTTCATGGGACAGCTGGTCGAAAGCTTTAGAGAAGTCAGTGTATATGCAATCCATTTCGTCCTTATTCTCTAAGGCATTAGAACAATCATGCAAGAAACTTAACAGATCAGTGACAGTGGATCTGTTTCTTACAAATCCATGCTGTTCATTGCAAATTAAATTGCGACAAAGAAATATTAACGTTTCGCAAACAATTTGTTCAAAAAGCTTAGGGATACACGAAAGCTTTGAAATAGGCCTATAATTAGTGATATCACCACGTTCGCCTTTTTTAAATACAGGTGTGATAAAAGCACTTTTCCATAGATAAGGGAATTTACCAGTACTAATGGACAATTGAAACAGATATTTAAGATATGGAGCAATTGCATGACTACATTTTTTAAGAACAATCGGTGCAATGCCATCAGGACCTGATGAATAATCATTCTTCAGAGAAGAAATAAATTTTAAAATTGTTTCCAAGTCAAATGAGAAGCTACTAAAACTTATTTGGGAACAGCTAGTTAGATAACTAAAATATTGCTCATCTATGTGAAGAGGGGTCACCCTAAACGACTTACTGAAATAATCTGCAAACATATTGCTTGCATCTAGCGAATCAGCAGTTGTAGAGCTATTGTAAGTAAGTTTCGATGGATAACCATCGGTTTTTTTCTTAGAATTAACAAAACCCCAAAAAAGTTTGGGGTCCAATTTTAGAGAGCATTCCATTTTACTTATATAGTCAATATATAAGTTGCAGGATAAAGATTTGAATTCTTGAATAGTGTAAGATAGAGCTCAAGATCTGAATGGAGGAGACTGTTTAAATAGTTCTTCCAAGCCCTATTACGTCTGTTTCGTATTGATTTGAGCTCTTTAGTGTACCAAGGATGGGACGTTTTCAGATTCCTAGAGGATAAAATGTTCGCCGAGATAGACGGAATGCTTGCCCTAGGGGTTATTGAGGAATCTAACAGTTCGTGGAGTTCTCCGGTGGTCCACATCCGAAAGCCCGGAAAAGTTAGGTTCTGCATCGACTTCCGAAAGGTAAACGAATTAACCGTGAAAAATGCCTATCCACTCCCTCCAAGCATTGATTTAAATGATGCGTTTTGACAAATCCCGCTCGGAATAAATTCTCGCGACAAGACAGCATTCACAGTCCCGAATCGTCCTCTGTATTAATTTACAGTGATGCCGTTTGGGCTGTGCAATGCACCACAAACAATGTGTAGGTTGATGGATAAGGTTATCCCCTGTCATCTTCGGGAAAAAGTCTTTGTCTATCTCGACGATTTGTTGGTGATCTCGAAGGATTTCGACTCCCACCTGAGAGCATTGCAGGAGGTGTCGTTGCACATCCAGAAAGCAGGGCTGAAAATCAATATACAGAAAAGCAAATTTTGTCTAAAAGCGGTGAAATACCTAGGTTATATCGTTGGTTACGGCTCAGTGCAAAAGGATCCTGGGAAAATAAGCGCGATTGTGGATTTCCCTCCCCCCAAATCCGTACGACAGCTACGGCGATTTCTAGGTATGGCTGGATGGTACCGCAAGTTTATTCTGAACTTTGCTTCTCTTACAACTCCACTAACTAACCTACTCAAAAAGAGCAGATCCTTCGACTGGAATCCTGAAGCGCAAACCGCATTGCAGGACCTAAAATCCAAACTAACCACTGCCCCGGTACTGAAAACGCCCGATTTCAATCGCCCCTTTATTATCCAATGTGACACCAGTCAATATGGCGTCGGAAGCGTTTTGGCACAGCCGGATGAAGAGGGCGTTGAACAACCAATCGCTTACATGAGCCAGAAGCTGTCCAAGGCTCAGAGAAATTATTCAGTTACCGAGCAGGAGTGTTTGGCAACGGTTTTGTCAATAAAAAAGTTTAGGGCTTATGTCGAAGGGCATGCATTTACGGTCATCACAGATCATGCCAGTCTTCAGTGGCTGATGCGGCAGAAGGATCTGTCTGGTAGGTTAGCGAGGTGGGCGTTAAAACTTCAGGCATTTGATTTCACCATCCAACATCACAAAGGCCGGAATAATGTGGTGTCAGACTGCCTATCCATAATAGAGACGGCAGATTTGAGCGCCCTAGAGGAGGTTGCTCCTCTGATTGACCTTAACTCACCCCATTTTGCATCTGATGAATTTCACTCCCTTAGGAACCATGTCGCACTTAACCAAGAAAGACTTCCAGACGTGAAGGTGGCGGACAACTTCGTCTATAAACGTACGGCTCACTCAACCGGATCTCCAGAACAAAATGTCGATAGTTGGAAACTGTGGGTACCTTCGGGTTTAATTCAAGACATCCTGTACAAGGCCCATAATCCACCAACTTCGGCTCACTGCGGAATAGGCAAGACGCTGGAAAAGCTGCGACGCTATTTCTTTTGGCCAACCCTGGTAAAGGACGTGAGGCGTTATGTGTTGGCATGTGAGACATGCAAAACACCAAAAAGTCCAAACGTCGTCTTAAGGCCGCTTATGGGCCAGCCCGTCAGAACGTCCAGGCCATTCCAAAAACTCTTCATTGATTTGCTTGGACCCTATCCTCGTTCGAAGTTAGGGAATGTCGGGATACTCATTGTCCTAGATCACCTGTCGAAGTTCGTCGTCCTAAAAGCGTTAAAGAAGTTCACCACGAACCCAATTATGGACTTTTTAGAGAAAGAGATTTTTCACGCATTTGGTGTTCCGGAAACGATTATAAGTGACAATGGTTCTCAGTTCAATTCAGGAGAGTTTGAAAGTTTCCTGGCCAAATATGGAGTTGGACACATGTTTACCGCAAACTCCTCCGAATGAGTCAATCGTTCCGTCATTGCGGCTATTCGGCCATTTATCACGAAGGGACAAAATGAGTGGGATGGCCACTTAAGTAGTATAGCCAGTTCCCTCAGAGCCACTTTTCACAGTTCTATAGGTTGTAGCCCTTACTTCGTGCTCTTCGGGCAAAACATGATCCAGCATGGGGATCGGACTATGGATTATTAAAGCAGCTCGAAATGATAAATGGTGAGGATGTTGCCCTGAATAGAAGTGATCTACTGCTGGCAGTACGTGATAGCCGAATAGAGACGGCAGATTTGAGCGCCCTAGAGGAGGTTGCTCCTCTGATTGACCTTAACTCACCCCATTTTGCATCTGATGAATTTCACTCCCTTAGGAACCATGTCGCACTTAACCAAAAAAGACTTCCAGACGTGAAGGTGGCGGACAACTTCGTCTATAAACGTACGGCTCACTCAACCGGATCTCCAGAACAAAATGTCGATAGTTGGAAACTGTGGGTACCTTCGGGTTTAATTCAAGACATCCTGTACAAGGCCCATAATCCACCAACTTCGGCTCACTGCGGAATAGGCAAGACGCTGGAAAAGCTGCGACGCTATTTCTTTTGGCCAACCCTGGTAAAGGACGTGAGGCGTTATGTGTTGGCATGTGAGACATGCAAAACACCAAAAAGTCCAAACGTCGTCTTAAGGCCGCTTATGGGCCAGCCCGTCAGAACGTCCAGGCCATTCCAAAAACTCTTCATTGATTTGCTTGGACCCTATCCTCGTTCGAAGTTAGGGAATGTCGGGATACTCATTGTCCTAGATCACCTGTCGAAGTTCGTCGTCCTAAAAGCGTTAAAGAAGTTCACCACGAACCCAATTATGGACTTTTTAGAGAAAGAGATTTTTCACGCATTTGGTGTTCCGGAAACGATTATAAGTGACAATGGTTCTCAGTTCAATTCAGGAGAGTTTGAAAGTTTCCTGGCCAAATATGGAGTTGGACACATGTTTACCGCAAACTCCTCCGAATGAGTCAATCGTTCCGTCATTGCGGCTATTCGGCCATTTATCACGAAGGGACAAAATGAGTGGGATGGCCACTTAAGTAGTATAGCCAGTTCCCTCAGAGCCACTTTTCACAGTTCTATAGGTTGTAGCCCTTACTTCGTGCTCTTCGGGCAAAACATGATCCAGCATGGGGATCGGACTATGGATTATTAAAGCAGCTCGAAATGATAAATGGTGAGGATGTTGCCCTGAATAGAAGTGATCTACTGCTGGCAGTACGTGACACAGTTCAGCGCAACATTCAAGCTTCCTTCCTTAAAAATGCAACGACATACAACAGCAGGTCTAAGCCAGTTTATTTTAATGTTGGTGATGATGTGTATCGGCGCAATTTTGCGCAAAGCAATTTTGAAAGAGCCTGCAATGCCAAGCTAGCCCCAGCTTTCCTAAGGGCTCGCATTAGGGAAAAAAAAGGTGCGGCTTGTTACGTGCTTGAAGACCTAACCGGGAAATCATTGGGAGGAAAGATATTCGGCGCTAACAGAAAATAGAAGAACATAAAATCCTTCGTGTTCCAGTTTAGTTTACTGCCCGATCAAGCGGCGTTCCTCACCTGTTTTGTAATGGAAGGATCCTCTGCTTATCGACTTTTGGTAAGTCCGTCTAAAAAAAAAAATATTAGGCATTAACGGCCCATAGAGGGCCTAAAGCATAGCTTCTCCAACCACTTTCTTTGCGAAGTGGAAGGGACCTACAATTTTAAGCCGAATCTGAACGGCAAATTTGAGAAGCTTCTCATGACAATTGATACTCTTAGATGTTTGTCAGACGTTTGCAAGAGGTGGGGCAGTGGAAAAAAATTCCCTTAAAAAAATTTCCTTAAAGCGGTGACTTTTAGTACGATTCCTTGAATCACTTCGAATCCTTGATTTAGTTGGAGTTGGAATTATTTCAGCCTCATGTGACCGGTGAGCGGATTGAATGTCTGTTGTTGGCGAGTTTGGCAAGAGAGCTATGGATGTTGATTCCGAAAAATCGTTCCACGTAGAAGGGATTGGAGTGGAAACTGCCTGCGATATCGACGAATAGTTGATATTACAATCAGGCGATTGTGACTGAACTATTGAAATAGTTGAAGCCCCAATAGCCACACCTTTTGGATTCAATTTGTTTTCGAACGACAGCAGATTCGAAATAGCTTCCTCTTGAGGCGAAAGTATCGCCTGTTTGTAGTTGCCTCCTCCAGTTGCAAGTGATTCCTTTTTGTTGTGCACTAATTTTTTTTAGGTACGTTGTATTTTAAATCTGCCCAAACTTTAAAAAAAAAAAAATTGTTTATAACATTTATTACTCAAATATTTGCAGGTCCGTACATATCTTTTGCCAACCTTTTCCATCTCTTGTTGGAGGGCCATAGCTGTTAATTTTTGTAGCAATACAGGTCCAAGATTTTTCGAAATCGATTTTATTTAACCCTCTGCTGAATGCTTTTGCCAGATGCAAATTCTTCTCCATTAATGAAGTAAGAAATTCTGACTGTCTTTTGTTTGTAATTTTTAATTTCTTTTTCATTTTTAGGCATTTCTAACTGTTGAAGTTGATCAACGGACAAAGGCAAATAAACTGAATATTTTCCACTCAAAAACGAATGCGTGAATGGAGTGGGTATTTCCGTTCAGAAGAAATGAATTCTGCTTAAAAAAAATCCATTAGAAGCGCTGAAATACAGTCTAATTGAATCATTCGACTACCTGTCGGGAGCAAAATTGCAAACGACAAAAAAGGTCGTTTTTAAGGTCATTAGTGGTGTTGAGTTTTTTTTAGGTAATTAAAGTAAAGTCGTGAGACGACTTCAAATCTAGTACAAAAAGACATTTGACATTTTCATCCGACCTTTGTCGTGTGAAATGACAAGCATAATACAGATTTGGAAGAGTCGTGTATTTTGGAGTCGACAACGGTAATCGAGGTGAATATAAAGTTTTAGTTTTTCAATGATGGCAGATAAAAAAAGGGTGAGAAATCCAAATTTTTCGTTAAATAAAAACGCACGCTTATTCGAAGCGCCTTTGAAGGAAAATTTGAATAGAAAAGAATAGAAAGCGGCTTGGGCACGAATTACCGATAGCTTTAATTCCCAATCGGCGTCTGCAAGTTACCGGAGTATTGAATCGCTAAAAAAATTCTACCGAGCATACAAAAAAGAATTAAGGAAGATGGCCGCGGATGAAAAAATATCAGTGATTCAGACTGGAGGTGGCAAGGCGCAACACACGTGACTGATCCTAATTTTGACCTCGCATTGTCAATAATGAATCCGAAGATAATAGAAGGCTTTGATAATGTTCCTGATGGTGACGGATTGGATGAGTTATTGGACGACCTTGTTGTAGAAGACCAACCTTGTAGCAATACAAAAAACGTGAAATAAATGCTAACAACTTTAATTAATCGTTCTTATTTCAATAACATTTATTGTTATTTTTAGCATGGAGAAAAACGGAGTGAAACAACATCAGCATCAGATTGGACAAAGTACAAACCAAGTCACTTAAAACAGAAAACTCTTAACACGATCCTTGAAACAGTGGAAACATGTATCGTAGAGCTAGCAAAAGCTGGTTAATGGGTGCATTGGAATAGTTTCTAGAGAATATAAAGTTATAACACGAATTTAGAAAAACTCATTTAATACCTGTTATAAGGCCGTTCTAGAGCTTCATCTATTTGTTCTAGAACATGAACAGTCATGTCTTTAGTTAAGCGAAATTGTTTGTAAAAGTCAAGTTCACCAAAGCTATAAAAATACTCATTTCTATCTTTAATCTGACGAGGAACACCCACTTCAATGAGTTCCAAGACTTCGCCATCGTCTTCCAACAAATCTGTTAATTCGAAGTCCATTTTGTTATTTTAATTTGTTTAAAGCAAGAACTATATTTGTTTGCGCTACTCAAATGTCATTATAAAACATAACATTTAAAATTGCCTAAGCGCAACCTAAACGCTTTATAGCCTACTTTTTCTTCCCAATAAAATAAGTTCCACTTAGTCTCATTTATTACAAACTTTGATTTTGGTGCAAACCAATAAGTTGCACTTAGTTATTTATGTCCTGTCGAGTTGGTTACCCACCAGGCGCGTCCCCGGGTGGTGGATATGGGGACCTCGGTACGATACGTTCGTGATCCGAGGTTTTAGAGTCATAGCGGCGTTTTATACACCTTCAAAGCTCTATCGCGAACCAAACCAAAAAAACAAGTATGCAGGAACAACGTAATGATTTAAATACTCCAGGTGGTACTCGCATGGGCGAAAATCCACCCGTGGTCTTTTCGACCACGGTCGGGGCACGGATTCTGGAGGCCCCAACCGACATACATATACCCCCCGCCTGTACAGGCGTTGACCTTCGAGTTGCGAAAAGGTTTGCTTCCGAAGATTCCTGCAGCTCTATCTCCGACACGTTCGGTAGACTGGACTGGAAACATGAAGAAAGTGGCGGAGAGGTTCAACCTGATACGCTTAATCTTCAGACCAATAGACAGACAGCCGATAGGTGTGATGCTGCCGACGAGGCCTGCGAAACCGAACAGGTGAAACGGGCCACAGAGGCGGCGTCCACTGGTCAGCGTCCATCTAAGAGCCAGCGAAAGAGGAAAAGGAGAAAGGCGGCTATCGTGCGGCGAAAAGAAACTGCACCGCCAGTTGAAGGCGCAAGCGCTGAGAACTGCCCTTCCCCGGCGGCGAAGGCAAAGAGATGCAGGTCGGCAGAGGTTACCCCAACCGAAACCAGCCAGCTGACTGAAACCAACGCTCCCTCCTCTTCCAATGGCTCGAACAGGAAAAAACGGAGGAAGAAGGCCTCAAGCACTCCTGTCGGTGGAACTGCGCGCGCACCTTCTGCGTGCCCTTTCACTAGAATACTTCCAGCTGATGGAGGTCCCCGCGCCCAAAACCTGAGTGAAACAGTTGCTGCAAGCAGAAATGCTCGCGGCGGCAGTAGGCAGAAATTGACTGTCGCGGGAACATCTGTCAGCAAGAAAAAGACGATTGTATTTACTCAGATCAATCTTCAACATTCCAAGGCTGCTACTGCTCTCATCAGTAAGAAGCTTTCCGTGTTGAACACAAAAGCCCACATAACATCCATACAGGAGCCATGGGTGTGGAAAAATTGCATCTGTGGCCTTGGAGGTGTCCGTGGCACCACGATACTCTGTGACGAGCGGTCCGAGAGACCAAGGGCTTGTCTTGCTGTGTCGAACCTTCTCTCAGTGACTAAGCTTGGACAATTTTGTGGCCAAGATTTGGTTGCTGCAGCCATTAGCTACGAAACGAATGGAGATTGGACGACCTTCGTCGTGGCGTCAGCTTATTTCCCCTATGATTCAGTAGTGCCTCCACCACCAAGGGCAATTGCTGAACTCATAGACTATTGCGACACCAGGAAGATGGGCCTAGTTATATGCTGCGATGCCAACGCTCAAAACACTGTTTGGGGCAGTAGGAAATGCAACATGCGAGGAAACCATCTCCTAGATTTCATTCTATCATCTGATCTTACTATCAACAATGTTGGCTCGCAACCAACTTTTGTGACGTCAAGAAGACAGGAGGGGATCGACCTGACTTTTTCAAATAGATACTTTAAGGCTATTACCAACTGGACGGTCTCTTCGGAGGCATCCCTCTCAGATCATAGATATATCGAATTCCAAATCGAATGCGAAGCCATAACTTTGCAGGAGAGGAGGAATCCAAGAAAAACCAACTGGATACGCTTCAGGGAGGAAATGGGAAAAACTCTCAAAACTCCAACCAAACTCAGGACGAGACCAAAGGTAGAGGATGCTGTTCAAAACCTGAATAGTGCCATTACTAGCTGTTTCGAACTGACGTGTCCAGTAAGTAAACCCCCTGGCAGAACGCCGGTTCCCTGGTGGAGCTCGGAACTGCAAAGAATTCGTAGAGAAGCTAGAAAGCTTCTAAATAGGTCACTCTAGACTGATTTAGAGACAGACTGGAATCTCTACCGATCGAAGCAGAAGGAATATAAGAGGCTAATTCGGGTATCGAAAAGTGCTTCTTATAGGAATTTCTGCGAAAAGATTGAAACACTGGGTGAAACTAGTAGGTTGGTTAAAGTTCTGAAAAAGGGCAAACCAGCCAAACTGGACTCACTTAGAAAACTTGATGGCACCTTCACTGAGACGAAAGCGGAAACTCTTAGTTATCTGCTGGAGTCTCACTTTCCGGGTAACCAAATTACAATTGGTTCACAATGAGCCCCGATTACCGAGACTATGAGTGAGCCAAGACAAACAACTCGGCGTAGCTGGTATATTGCGAAGGCCGTGGTGACGGACGAGGCCATTAAATACGCCTTTGCGTCTTTTGACGGCTTCAAGTCGCCTGGTACGGACGGAATATACCCAGCCATGCTGCAACATTGTACAAACCAGTTGCTACCGACTATGAAGAAAATCTTTACCGCTGTCCTAGCACTGGCATACATTCCAACACCCTGGCGTACAGTTAGAGTGGCATTTATACCAAAAATTGGCAGAAGTGACTACTCGCTCGCCAAGAGCTTCAGACCAATCAGTCTGACTTCCTTCTTTCTGAGAAGCTTGGAAAGGCTGGTCGAGCTTCACGTGCGCAAAGGTGCTTTGCGATTGCACCCACTATCTCCGATGCAACATGCCTATCAACGCGGAAAATCCTGCGAGACTGCGCTCCAAAATCTAGTTGGTAGAATTGAAGGCGCGCTTGACAGAAAAGAATACGCGATGGGCATTTTCATCGATATTGAGGGTGCTTTTGACAATGCGACTTTTGATAGCATGTGCAGCTCCGCCAGACAACACGGAGTAGACGAACCATTGGTGTTGTGGATTAAAGCAATGCTAATGAATAGAACGTTGGTTGCGGATGCGGATTGTGGCCGCTATGTTATGGCGGGGGTAAACAGAGACTGCCCGCAAGGCGGCGTCCTGTCTCCACTGCTGTGGTGTATGCTGGTCGACTCTCTGTTGAACGCACTCAACAGTTCTAATATTTACGCTCAGGCGTACGCGGATGATGTTGCCGTGCTTTCTGTTGGATCATGCCTAGCGACTGTATGCGCCAAGGCGCAGGCGGCCCTTGACGTGATCGACGAATGGTGCACTAGGAATGGGCTCTCGGTCAATCCTCTTAAAACTGAGGTTGTTCTCTTTACGAGAAGGAGGAAGCTGGTCGGGTTGACTCAGCCAGTGCTAAAAGGCGTCACAATCCAACTCTCCAATGAAGCAAAGTATCTGGGAATCATCCTGGATAGCAAACTTCTTTGGTCCAAACATGTTGAGCTGAAGACTGCCAAGGCGCTGTCTGTTTTCTGGCAGTGCAAAGGCATTTTCGGCAAGACATGGGGCTTATCACCGAAAAGAGTCCTATGGACTTATACGGCCATGATAAGACCATTTATAGCATACGCATCGGTTGTTTGGTGGAATAAGCTTTCACGTAAATACGTCACTGCTGCTTTTGACAAACTCCAAAGGCAGGTATGTCTCGGCTGCACGGGGGCCTTCCCCAGCACGCCTGGCTCCGGATGCACTATTGAACCTTCCGCCCCTTGATGTTTACATCATGGGATGTACAATCAAGGCTATCTCACGTCTTACAAGAGGTGGCTTTTGGTATAACTCGCACTGGAGTTTTGATGAACTTGCGCAACGGTTGTCCTTCGACTCCTATCTTATGGATATGCCGTCTGATGCGATGACACCGGAACTTCGGCTAAAGCGCAAATAGGAGGTCGACTTTCCTCGCGTCCAGGACTGGCTCTGGCCGGACTCTGAACCTGGAAGGGAATGCAGTCGAATTTTTACGGATGGCTCCAAAACCGATCAAGGATCTGGTGCTGGTGTCTTCGTGGAGAGCGATAAAGTTAGAATTTTCTTTCCGTTAGGCAAATATGCGTCAGTCTTCCAAACAGAGACTTATGCTATCCTAATGGCCATGGACTATGTTACGAGGAACAGGTGGAGGGGGCGAAGTATCTGCGTCTGTAGCGACAGTCAGGCTGCGCTTAAGGCCTTACTCAAACCCTTAACTACCTCCAAAATAGCACGTGAATGCAAGATATCTCTGAATTCGGTCGGAAGGTTGAATTCACTTAAACTTGTCTGGGTCCCGGGTCATAACGGGATCACGGGAAATGAGATCTCCGATGAACTTGCTAGACAAGGCTCAGAGAGGGACTTCTCAGGACCTGAACCAGCGATCTGTCTGCCGGAGTCCTCGGTCAGGGCTTCAATTGACGGTTGGGCTTCCTATGAACACAATCGCCTTTGGCATGACTCTCCAGGGTGCAGACAGACTAAGCAAATTCTCCCCGACGTCTGTGGGAAATCCGCGGCATTCTTGTTGTCTCTCAACAGAAAAGACTGCAGACAGACTACTGGCGTTCTTACGGGACGCTACGCTTTTGTCAAACACCTTAAGGTGCTAGGCCTAAGCGACACCACCAACTGCGAAGCCTGTGGAGAAAGCGACGACACTGCGGAACATTTCCTCTGTGATTGTCCTGCTTTTGCTCGTATCAGGTGGCAGGTTTTTGGTGCGGATATGGTGAGTGCTGTAAACCTAAGCTCCTTATCATTGAAGCGCCTTCTCGTTTTTCTTAGAAAAACGAGTAAATTCCCACAGCAAAATGTGGTGTGTCTGCCTGGTAGTACAATGGACCAGTATTGAGTCTGAGTGCTCCAGTGCAGAAAAACTCACACACCCCGACAAAAAAAAAAATAGTTATTTATGTGGAACTTAAATCGCTAAGTGTAGTATCAGCAAAATGGCCTTAAAGGTCACTTTAGTAACTGTATGTGTGATAATTTCGAGGGTGTTTTATTTGACCTACCTCTCGTAGAAAAATTTGTTTTTGATATTTTTTTTGTTGACCGGACAGAGGAATCCACATCGGCATGCCTGACGACGCGGATGCCCAGGTAAGCACAGTTTAATATATATAACATTGAATTCTTGAGGTTCGCCATTATCACACACAGCAATCAAAATTGCTGAATTAAGCCGCGTTACCAAGTACGTGTAGTAGTTATTTTAAGTTTTTTGTTTCTTTCTTTTTTATTATTATTTTTCGAAAACAAGAAAAAAAACACAAAAACGGTGTTGCCACACCTACGCGGTGCTATGAATACCCAGATATATCATATAAGTTTTTTTTCGCGGCGGTTATATTATGTTTTGGTTCTTAAATTTTCTTTAAGTTTTCTTTTAAATGATAAATAATTAGCTAATGTAGGTATGTAGCGTTCTGAATTAATATTTTTATAAATAAAATCAACTTTTTTTTACCTACCGTTATTAATACTTACCTTTAAAACCATTTTATATAATTATCCCTACATGGTATCTACTTTAATATTTCAATAGATCAATGTGTCTTAAAAATACCTTTGATTTCCTGCTTATATTTTTTTGGTTTCTTTTTTTCTCTCCTAAGTAGTACCTTATGTATTTTAAAATGAATTGGTTTAATAAAATTTAAAATGTTAGCTTAAGGCTTGTTAACTATTGTGTCTCATTTCGATGTTAAAGCTTAGCGGTCCGACGATGTGAAAGCATAGGACTTTATATTGGGTGCCGGTATAATATTTCAGCGGCCTCCGGCACACGGTAGGGAGGGTATTGACCCGCTATGAGGGCGACCACCTGCTCCTCCCGTGGCTCATGTTGGATACTTATTTATTTATTTTTATTCTAGCGGTTCTGTCGGCCTTACTCTTTGGTCGCAGCACTTATATCCGTTTAGATACCTACCTATACCTGAAGCATGCAGATATCTTTATGTAGTCGCAGACCCATCCTGGTAGCTCAGATGCAAGACCCAACCCTCCGACAAGCATTAGCTGAGACCCGCAAGGCATGCGCCCGTGTCAGAGTTGCCAGTAAGCTTCCCATTTCCCCCATCGTTTCCTTCTCTTGTCCAGTCTCCCCCCAAAATTTTACACCGTCTTTTAGACAACCATCCCCTACCTAGACCGCCTCAAAACATTCTCCGTTACATGTTCGAATTCAGGACGAGCGTTCGAAGGTCTCGTAGGATTCACATTGGGAGTATTTAAATTCAAATTGTATAATATTCCAGCTAAGGTATCTCTAATAGCCTGCATTTCACGAATGAAAACTCTTTGGTTTGCCTCGACTCTGTGGCTTCTTTCTGAACAGGTGGACGATGTTCATTAATATCTCGTCGCTCATTATTATCATCACTATTGTGGTTACTTGCCTGACCGGATTGCATTGCTGCAGGAGGGTTATCTACCAGTTGTGGTAAAATCTTATCCTGGCTTAAGCCTACACTAGCCCCAGGTGGAGTACGACTAACTATTGGCCTGGATTCCATTACTCCTGCACGGGGAGTTATATTTCGAAAAGTGGACGAATTTCTCAAATTACTTGGTCTTCCTCTAGAGCGTGTATTTGGAACTCTATTATCAATAATAGGAAATTTCGGATTTTAAATACAACTTCAAAAGTTTTTAACTTTCAATATCTTTTAATAAATCTGTAAAAAAAAATAGTACATGCATAATTTGGGGTCAGCGCGGTCGGTGCTAATAATAATAATATTTGGTTAGGGTATATTATACTGCGACCTATTGGTCTATTGCGTCCCCTTGCTTGTGCCTCGGAGAGGTTCCTGCCCTCGTTCAGAGCCCTCTCTAGATACTTCTTTGTGAAGCGTGTCGAGGTATTGCTCTGATTTATTCTTGGCAGGTCACACTCCTTAGAGCACAGTGTCCAGTCCAGTTTCTTTGATGAATCTGATAATGAGCTGTGGGTCCATGGTTTGTATGTCCTTGTCTGTTATTTGGTGCCTGCCCAAGTATTTCATCCTTTTGTGGGTCAGTGCCCCACAGGATTCCAGTATATGGACTAGAGTTTCGGCGGTTTCACTGCAGAATCTGCAGAGCCCGTCCTCCGATATGCCCATTTTCCGCAGGTGCTCCTTGAGTCTGCAGTGCCCCGTGAGGAGGCCTGTTAGGATTCTTAGGTTGTTTTTATTAAGGCCGATACAAACTTTGAATCTCTTTTGGTTGTAATTTCCTAAGAGTTTCTTTGCTTGCCTCAGACCTTGGAGGTTGAGAAATGTTTTGGCCGTCCGTATACGACTTTGTTGTGTGGTTGCTCAGTCCATAAGTTATGGATTCATTGCTCCAGTTCTCCTTATTGCTGAGCTTTATCTGGAAATTCTTCTCGAAGTTGAATTTCCTGATGCTGTCGTCCCTAGGTATGCCAAGAAGTGGGAGTTTTTTTGAGTAAGTCCCCGTTTTCTTTCGAACCGATGCATTTCCCTCTCCCAATTCCCTCCTTTGCCATCCTAAGGATTGTTTTGTCTGCCTCGTTCATCACCATGATGTGTAGAGGGGTCAGTTCCAATAACACCTCCAAGGCTGCGGTTGGGCAGCTACGCATTGCTCCGGTAATGCACAGGCACGCCAGTCTTTGCACTTTGAAGAGTGTCTCTCGCGTTGTGACTAGGCTGGTTCGTTTCGCCCATGCTACCGCTCCGTATGCGATCATTGGTCTCACGATTGCAGTGTACATCCATCGCAGGATGTTTGGGCTGCATCCCCGCTAGGCTCCTACATATCATGAGACCGCGGGTGGCCTTCTTGGATATCTCCTCTGTATGTTTTCGCCAGAGGAGTTTACTATCTAGATGGAGTCCTAGATATTTTACTTCTTTGACTGGTATCAGTGTCGTGCCTGATAAGCTGTTGTCCTTAAGTCTTTGAAGTTGTCTTTTCCTTGTGAATGGTACTATCGTTGTTTTCGCCGGATTGATGTTAAGTCCGACTGTATGGCACCATTCCTTGGTTACTTTAAGCCCCTTTTGTATGATGTCCCCAAGGGTTTCTTCGAACTTGCCCCTGGCAATCAATCGGCGTACGCCTGACAGTTGATGCCATGGTTGGTTAATTTGTCCAGCAGTTCGTCTACAACTAGGCTCCACATTAAGGGTGATAGTACCCCTCCTTGTGGACATCCTCTTGTTGTGTTTACTCTGATGGTTCCAGATGGTGTTTGAGTCTCTGCTGATCTAATGCTCAGCAGCTCACACATCCAGTTGGATACTGTACTGTTAACTCCTTTCCTATCCAGGGATCGTTTTATCGCCTCATGGGAGGTATTGTCAAATGCTCCCTCTATGTCTAGGAAAGCACACAGTACTATTTCTTTTGCTTCCAAGGCACTTCGAATTATCTCCGTCAGCTGATATAGGGCGGTCTCTGTTGATCTGCCCGCTCTGTATGCATGCTGACGATGATGTAAGGGGGATGTGTTCAAAACATCTTCCCTTAAATAATTGTCCACAACCTTTTCTGTCATCTTCAGAAGAAATGACGTAAGGCTGATGGGTCTGTACGATTTTGGCTGTGTGGGGTCTTTTTTCCCCGCTTTTGGTATAAACACAACCCTTGCTCGTCTCCATTGCATTGGTATGTGGCCCAAGGCAGTACTGCTCCTTGTTATTTTTAGCAGGTGTGGTATTAGTACCCTTTGCCATTCTTGAAGAAGGGCGGGTATAATGCCGTCCACTCCGGCAGATTTGAAAGGCTGAAAGGAATTTATTGCCCATTTCAGTCGTCCCTCAGAACAGATGGTTGATGTTGTTTCCCAGTCTTCCCTCCGAGGACTGATTGAAGTGGTATTGATTCCTGGCTCAGTACTAGGCGAGCTGCCAGGAAAGTGAGTTTCCAGTAGCAATAGTGCCCTTTGATCCTCATCTTCCGTGAACTCACCATCTGGTTTCCTTAGAGACATAGGCACCCCTCCTGACTTCGCAAGAGCTTTGTGTAGCCTTGCCGCAGTAGGAGTGCTGGTGATTGTCTCACAGAATTTCCTGAAGCTATTTCTTTTAGCTTTTCTTATTTCCTTATTGTATGTAGTAAGAGCCATTTGGTAGCTTTCCCATTCTCCGCTGCGCTTTGCTTTATTGAAATTCTTCCGCACCTCGGATCTTAATTTTGACAAGTTATTGCTCCACCATGGCATCTGTTTCCTGTCCCGTTCTCTACTTAGAGGACAGTTTTCTTCGAACGCAGTGATGATGGCGTTTGTTATGCCTTCCACTGCGCTCTCTAGCTCTAGGGGGTGTCCCGGAGCCTTCCTCAGACTAAGGCGCCCCAGATTGCTCTCTAGAGCAGTTCTATAAGTTTCTCAATTGGTTTTCCTTGGGTTTCTTACTGGATTTCTCGTGATACTTGTGCTATCCAGGTCGAATACTATTATTCGATGGTCGGACAATGACGGCTCACTAGATACTCTCCAGTTACTAATTAATTTACTTACGCTTGGGCTACCAAGTGGAGGTCGAGTACTTTCTCCCTGACTCTAGTTACAAAAGTGTGGGTATTTCCTACGTTTATAATATCAAGTGACGAACTCATAATAAATTCTTGTAGGTACTCACCCCTGATGTTGGTGTCGGTGCTCCCCCATATGATGTTGTGGGCATTTGCATCGCACCCTATAAGGAGCGGCATGCGGAGCTTGTTGCAATGCTCCACCAGTCGCTGCATTTGGGATGATACAACCGGCTTATCCCCTGCACAATACGCCGATGCGATGACAATGGTGCGGTGACATCCTTCAACATCCAGATGTACCTGAATTGGCACCAGATCTCGTGTCGCGTATTCTGAAAGTAGAATAAATTTATATTTATTGTTTATTAGAATGCAAGCTCTCGGTTTCTCGGCCCGAGTGTCCCATATTACCTTTGCATCCTTGCCCGCCAATCCTTTGACTTGTCCTTTCAGGATCCATGGCTCCTGGATCAGTACTAGCCCTAGGCTTTGGCAGGTAAACATCCTAGATATAGTCGCCGAGGCGGCTATAGCATGGTGAATGTTTACCTGTGCTAGTTTAATTTTTCTGTTGGCGGGGTTCATCGAGCTATTGCTCGCGCGGGGCAATTGCCCCGTCCTCCTTCAGCAACGAATCTTCCTCCTCCTGGGTGATTTCCTGGAAGAGGCCGATGACCGTGTTGTCCATTTCCCCCTCAGAGATCATGCTCTCCGAGATGGACATAGACTCCTCGGTCTCCTCAGGAGCTGCTCCGCCGATTGCAGAACGGAAGAAGGTGCTTTAATCTTCGGAGGAGCAGTATGCTCTACCTCGGACTGCGCGCTCTGCGAGTTCAGATTCGATGCTGGCTGAGCTGTTTGCCCAGAGATCTCGTCCGACCTCTTGAGTCCGCACACCGCAACCCTGCCGAATCGGTAGCTCAGGGATCCTTTTTGGGATTTTATGGCGTCGAAGGATTCTCGGTCGATGCCAATAGCCAGTACCTGCCCGGTTGCCTCTTTTCGACAATTGAGAATCTTCCACGCCTGGACGTTAAGTCGCACATTCTGTGCTTCCAGCAGTGCCAAGGAGGTTTTAGCTTCTTGCTCTGCAACTGATCCCACTGCACTCCGTGATATTTACACCCGCTTCCATGAAAGCTTTAACATTTCATCTACTAATGTGGCTAAGGATCTATCTGCTTTTGCTTCTCATATTAACTACTAACGTATCTCATATCTTCAACGTAACCGAGTTGATCACAATATTTTTTTTCGTCCCTATATCACCTTTGGCCGCCTCAGATCTGAAATTGCCTCTATCCTTCTACTATCAAAACGTAAGAGGACTACGCACCAAAACTCACGCAGTTTTCCGTCGTACTCACACTCTTCCTTTTGATGTTTATGTTCTTACCGAAACTAATCTTTCCCCGAATATCTTAAACCAAGAGTTGTTTCCAGCATCTTTCAACGTCTTTCGTGATGATAACGTCACTTGTCTTCTAGACATACTTCCCTGCCGTGGCGTTCTCATTGCAGTTCATAACAGCTTGAACTCTTCCATCATCTCAACATCAACCCCCCTCTTCTAGATTTTGTTGTAGTAAAAATCTCGCTCGTTAACCGTTCTCTCTACATAATGTGCTTCTACATACGTCCGTCTCAACCCATCGAATCCTACCAACTCGTCGTGGATGCCATCGACCAATTACTTGATACTTGTAAGCCAAACGATGAAATCATAATTTTCGGCGATTTGAATCTCCCTAATCTACAGTGGAGCTTATCGGAAGATCAATCTTTCTTCGTCCCAATAAACCCGATATCTAGTAAGGAATGCCTTTTCGTCGACCGCGTAACCGATTCTGGTCTTTGTCAAGTCAGTGGTGTTAAAAATTATATGGGACGACAATTGGATCTTGTTTTCACAACTGACCCTGTAAACTCCTCAACCATTGAAAGTTCTTTACACCTTTCTACTATTGACGCTTACCACCCTCCTCTGCTCCTTTCTTTCTTTTATTACCCCTCTTCCCAATCCCTGCCTCCAACTAACCTGTACTCCTACGACTTCCACAAAGCTAACTTCCGAAAGATCAATGACTTTCTGAGCAGAATCGAACTCAACTTCTCGAACTTATCCGTTAATGAAGCTGACACCCGTTTTTATGACGAAATCTTTAAATGCATTTCCTTATTCGTTCCTTATTCGCGCCATAAAATCTCACCATCTTCCCCTCCATGGTATAATAGGAAACTGCGTTCACTTCGTAATAAACGTAACAAACTATGGGCAATCTATCTTCTAACCAGAAATACTACAGATTATTCGAAATATCTCGGTTCGTACTTACAGTTCTCTAACCTTTTTCACTGTCTCTATCAACGCTATCTTTCTGATGCAAGCTAACCTCATCAAGGACCCACGGTCATTTTTTCATTTTGTTAATTATAAAAGGAAATCTGATGGATATCCCTCCTCACTCTTGTTTGAAGGCGAGTCCTTAACGGACCCATTTGTAATCGCAAACTCTTTTGCTACCGTGTTCAAGCAGTCCTTCACTGACGACTGCCCTGAACCGGATCACTCTTACTTCAGTTATCTGAAAAACTATACCGTTGGCCCATTCATTTTACCCACCTTTGACCATTCCATGGTGTGCGACAGACTTCTTCATCTCAATGATGAATTGGTACCCGGCCCAGACGGCCTTCCAGCCATTCTTCTCAAAAAGTGTTCTGCGATTCTTTCACCTTTCATTGCCAATCTCTTTAAACATTCCTTATCTCTTGGGAAATTTCCTAAAATCTGGAAAACGTCCTTCATTTCACCTGTTCACAAAAAAGGGCCAAAGAATGACGTATCTAACTATCGACCTATTGCCAAGCTGTCGCATTTACCCAAGGTTTTCGAAAGTATGATGTACGATTCATTATCCTTTCAGTGCAAGTCTCTTATCCCCCCCCCCCCCCTTCAGCACGGTTTCCTTAAAGGTAGATCCTCAACCACCAACCTGGTTGACTTTGTCTCCGTTACACTTTCTGCTTTAGAAAGTGGCAATGAAGTGGATTTAGTCGCTACTGACTTCAGTAAGGCCTTTGACAAAATATCTCAACGTTTGATTCTTTTCAAACTCTCCTTCCTTGGCTTCGATCCCCCACTATTGAATTGGTTTTCTTCTTACCTTGAGAACCGATCTTATAATGTTCGTTTTCGCTCTGTTCTCTCTTTGCCCTTTAAAGCCACCTCTGGTGTTCCCCAAGGTAGCCACCTTGGACCTTTGATTTTTATTCTGGCTATAAATGATATTGACAACGTCATTAAGTTCTCCTCCATCTCCCTCTATGCCGATGACGCTAAATTCTTCAAAATCATTTCTTCTCCACACGACCCTGATCTTCTTCAACAAGACCTCAATAGTTTTTCGGTGTGGTGTCAAAAAAACTTTATGGAGCTGAATATTGCTAAATGTGAAT
Organism: Portevinia maculata; assembly: GCA_949715645.1. NCBI lineage: Eukaryota > Metazoa > Arthropoda > Insecta > Diptera > Syrphidae > Portevinia > Portevinia maculata. The sequence continues at coordinate 170,376,817 of OX454526.1, read as the reverse complement.
TTCTTACTTTTTCACGTAAAGGGATTCAGTCTCCCCCCAGATGTCACTTTTTGAACAGCCAACCCATTGTTACCGTTCTGTGTGACAGAGAGCTTAACTTTCGGTCACATATTGACGAGATAATCAATAAAGCCAACTCAGCCCTTGGTTTCGTCAAACGGTGGTCTAAAGAATTTACCAATCCCTACGTGACAAAATTCCTTTACATTACCTACGTCCGCCCTCTTCTAGAGTACGCTAGCCAAGTGTGGACACCATACTACCGGGTCCACATTACAAGAATCGAAAGCATTCAACGTCGATTTCTCCGTTTTGCTCTTCGTGGGCTCCCGTGGAATAATCACCTTATCCTTCCACCATATCACGCACGCATTAATTTAATAAAACTTCAGACCCTTGAAAAAAGAAGAGATGTGGCTGACATTCTGTTTATACATCGTCTTCTCACTGGCTCCGTTGATTGTTCCTATCTTTTGAACTACATTGCCTTTAACACTAACCCTCGGAATTTAAGATCCCCTCCTCTTTTCTATCTTCCCACCCGTCGCACGTCGTACGGCTTGAACGAGCCGATATCCCGTATGTTGCAGAAGGTCAATTTTAACCACCTCCTCTTTGATTTTAATCCCTCAAATCTACCCTCCTCCACCCCTCACCATCCACCTAATTAGTTTTAAGTATTAGTTTTTAAGCCCTAGCTGTAAGTCTTAGTGTAATTAGTTTTTAAGACCTAAAGCTTGTATTAAGCTGAATAAATGGGGGTGTATGCCCCCACCAAAATTAAATTAAATTAAATGCACTGCGTGGAAGGAAGATCGTTATGGAGTAGGACCGTGGAATATCTGTCCCACTGCAAGCAATGAGGCGTGTCCCCTTCCATTTCCCCAACTTTGGGGCTACTGCCTTTAGCCACTCTGCTGTCTGCGGAGTCTCGCAGTCAACTAAGAGCATTCCATGTTTGAAATGTATGCCCTGGAATTTGAACTTATGCTCCCATCCCGAGGCCATTTCCAACACAATGGCGTCATCCAGTGCCGTGAGGTCTGGGTTGCTGAGGATCTCCTGCGGATATTTCACCGGGAGAACAGCAACCTGCTCAGCAATCGCACCTGTCTCGTGTCTACCGCTAGCCGGGAAAGTTTTCACCGCCGTAGCATAGCTTCGACCGACCACGGTGGCGCTCGCTTTTGCAGGCTTTCCCGTGGCCCTCTCGGTACCTTCATCCACCTTCTGCTTTTTGGCTTTATTTGTTGTGGGGGGAGGGGGGTGATGTTGCTGTTCCCCCTTTTCCCCGTCGCCACTTCTGTACTTTCGGGCTTGGCCCGATGTACCTCAGCCCTCCTTTTGGCTTCCTCAGGCCCGAAGCCTTTATTGAGGTAGCTGAGGTACCATTTAGTGCCAGCACCACTAAGTCCCCTTCGCATAGGGTCGTCCATCGCGCCTGGTTTCCCAGGTGGAGGTAAGGCTGGCTTATTCCTCTTCCTTCCGGTGTTGTTGTCGGGGGGTACAGGGGCTGGTACTTGAGCTATGCTCGTTCCCGCTGCCCTAGTTCCCTCCACCATTTCTTTCCCGGTCAGGGAGTGGATTAAGATTTGGCTCCTATTCCCACAGCATGCACCTGTCGGTGCTACCGGGCTTCTTCCCGGGCCTTTTGGCACCCCCGTGGCTTGTCGTGAGGTGACGATGGTTCTTTGACTGGTGCTGGGTTGCACCAGTTTAGAGCCTCCCTCTCGACTCGTTTCGGGTCTATCTTGTGCCAGGCGGTCGTCATGGATGTCCTACACCATCCGACCAATGGCTTCGTCTGCGGTCTATCCCCGCATTCTGTTTAGTTTGTTTTTGTTTTTTTTTGTTTTGTTTAGGCATATCCCACGAGTAGCGCGGGAAAGACGGTCAACCACGCCAGAGCCCCGCATTAGCGTGGTAAGGCCATGGTTACACTCTGAGGTGGCCCGGTATCAGAGAGGAAAATACAGACGGATACCCCTGGCTGCAAACCATCCAATGAGCACGGGTCGCATGTAACTCTGGATTAGGGGTGGATGGACGTTAAGTCCTAGTCAGTTCTTGGTTGGCACTCATCAATCGGCCTGTCTGCCATGGGTGGCCCTTAGGCAGCATAGCCCGTTGAATCTTTGCACCGTAAGCCTCCGCACCGGTACCATCGAATGCAATGATGGTACACACGTCAAGGTGGCTGACCATCGCGGGGGCGGTCGGTGCTAAGTTCGATATTAAATTTGATAAGATTAGATACAATATGCTTAAGAGCAAGATATTTATTTTGGTAAACAGACAGACTGTACAAATCAATGAACACAATACGAACAAGACTGTATAGTGTATATAATTGGCAACCATAGGTAACATAGTAGCAACATAGTCCAGTGTAATAACTACCAGACAATGGACTATACTGTAAAAGAATTAGGATTTATATATTATAAAAATATTCATATGCACAAATTATCCTTTCACGAATAAAATTAGACCAATATCTTTCTGATATTTTTATACCCTATTCTAAGGGTATATTAATTTTGACGCATAGTTTGTAACATACGAGTACCTTAATATTGCCCGTAGACCCCTAAAAGTTACTATATTTATGATCAGCATCGATAGTAATGTCGATCTAGCCATGTCCGTCCGTCCGTCTGTCGCCAAAAATTAGGCCTTTAAACTGGACCTAGAGAGCTGAAATTTTAACCATATACACTCTAGGGTCCCGAAATAATCAAGTTTACGAATTTTTGAAATCCGCTCACAGACACGCCCACAAACTCAAAAAAACCAAATTTTGGAAAAAATTGAATTTTGAGCTAGAAAGCTGAAATTTTTTATATATGATCTATGACTCCTAAAACTGCTCGGGATAAAAACTTTTCAAAATCCGCCCACTGAAACGCCCACAAATAAATAAAATAATTTTTTTATACCCTATTCTAAGGGTAGAAACTCGTATATTAATTTTTGAAAATCCAAAGTTTGAGCTAGGGAGCTGAAATTTATAATGTATACTCTCTATGGGCCCTTTATGCTTATGTGTAAATATTTTCAAAATCCGCCCACTGACACGCCCACAATTAATTTTTTTTTTTTTTTTAAATTCAAAGTTTGAGCTAGGGAGCTGAAATTTATAATATATACTCTCTAGGGGCCTTTTATTCTCATGTGTTATTTTTTTTTAAATCCGCCTACTGACACGCCCACAATTAAATAAAACCATTTTATTGAAACACCCAAGTTTGAGCTAGGGAGCGTTTTTTTTTATAAAATCCTTTAAATGTTATATAACAAAATATGTAGAGCGTTCTTAACAATTCAACCATACTTAGACTTTTGTCACGCCCACTTATGAGGGATAGGAATAAGAATAGCGTACCCAACAGTTCGCCCAAGCGGACTGTAGCCCGTCCCTATGTTTTTATACACTATTCTAGGGGTATATTAATTTTGACGCATAGTTTGTAACATACCTTAATATTGCCCGTAGACCCCTAAAAGTTACTATATTTATGATCAGCATCGATAGTAATGTCGATCTAGCCATGTCCGTCCGTCCGTCCGTCCGTCCGTCGGCAAAAATTAGGCCTTTAAACTGGACCTAGAGAGCTGAAATTTTAACCATATACTCTCTAGGGTCCCGAAATAATCAAGTTTACGAATTTTTGAAATCCGCCCACTGCCACGCCCACAAAAAAATAAAACAATTTTATTGAAAAACCAAAATTTGAGCTAGGGAGCTGAAATTTTTAATATATACTCTCTAGGGGCCCTTTAAGCTCATGTATAAATATTTTCAAAATCCGCCCACTGACACGCCCACAAATAAATAAAACAATTTTTTTGAAAATCCAAAGTTTGAGCTAGGGAGCTGAAATTTATAATATATACTCTCTATGGGCCCTTTATGCTCATGTGTAAATATTTTCAAAATCCGCCCACTGGCACGCCCACAATTATTATTTTTATTTTTATTTTTGAAAATTCAAAGTGAGCTGGGAGCTGAAATTTATAATATATACTCTCTAGGGGCGCTTTATGCTCATGTGTTAATTTTTTTTAAATCCTCCTACTGACACGCCCACAATTAAATAAAACAATTTTATTGAAACACCCAAGTTTGAGCTAGGGAGCGTTTTTTGTGATAAAATCCTTTAAATGTTATATAACAAAATATGTAGAGCGTTCTTAACAATTCAACCATACTTAGACTTTTGTCACGCCCACTTATGAGGGATAGGAATAAGAATAGGGTATGCAACAGTTCGCCCAAGCGGACTGTAGCCCGTCCCTATGTTTTTTTTTTATAATTCGCTTACGCTAAAGGGCCTTTGTTGTTTCTGTATATGTACAGTAATTACCCTTATAGTGCTAAACACAGCGCATGTATTTTTTTGTCGAACGGTGAACAGCACCTAGCAACGTAGTATTGTATTGCATGATTTTTTAGCTGCTACTTACTATTCGAAATAATAGGAGGATAGGAAAGAAGTTTTTGGTGCTTAGTATTTTTTTTTCTCCACGGGTGGCGCCTAAATTGCTTAGGGAGATCTCTTGTTTGAGACATAAATCTCTTGACATAAACCCATGTACCGAACGCACAGATTCATAGACCTAAACATCCAAGAGGGAAATTCTGCAACATCCAAGAGGGAAATTCGGCAGAACACGACAACTGTCACATTGGAATTTTGTATATAAAGGAAGGTCAATGACTAAATAAAATAAATCATCTTTATAACGTTCTAGAAAACAGTGGTTTTTACTTTATTGAAAGTTCTAATATGTCTGGCTGGCAAAATCCTCCTCCAAACACTCCCCGTGGGTGCCGGCTGGTAATGGTCACTACAATTGTCTTGTGCGATGTCAAGACGGTGATTAGCTAAGGTCAGGGAACAGCATCACTGTGGTATTCCTTTACTCATCAATAGTTCAATACCCAGTGATGCTCCTTTACCATAGGACAGAAGGTGCCTAATTTCAGTGGTCGTGCGAGCGTACATAGTACATAAATCCGTGCCGAAGAATGTAAGGCTGAGGGCCAAATCAGTCGTTAGTGAGCTCCTTCAGACGCCTAGGCAAGGTCTGTCGTAATCCTGTTGCCTTATCCCGGTATATCGGCTCTGCCGGAATGGACCTCTATTTCCGACCTACTCGTGGGAACAACATTCAATTTAAAAAAAAAAACATGCCAAACAAAGAAGACAAAAGCAACGAAAACCAACCTAACCGTCCAAAACTGACCAGACAAGACGAATCCAACCAACTAACCCAGGACAAACGCGACGACAGTCAACTATGCACCAGCAATTCGGACCTACTCACGACAACCCTCCCCATTTTCAAAAGTTTAAATAATGAAAGCGCTGAGGAGGGGGGCTCCCAATCCTCGTTCAACACCGCCAATATTGGATCTGAGACCGAAGACGAATTGCTGGATGACAAGGAATCTGAGGACAACACCCTAAAACCACACGTGGTCTCCAAAGAGACAAGAAAGCGGAGTAACTACAGGGCCTCAAAACGATTCCTTAAAAAAATGACTGAGAAAGACCCAACCTCTATCAATGATAGAGACAGGGCCTTGATCAGGACGCATAATAGGGCAATAGAGAGCTTCGAAAATCAGAAGGCTCACAAGCCCAATGAACCTTCAGCTCCTGAACTGCGAAAAGAAACAACAGTAGTGGTGGTAGACAAATCCAAAGGTTGTCCTAATAAGGCTAACAAGGAACAGTCTAAAACCACTAGACCTTCAGAAATAAAGAACAAGGTACAGGCTTCAAGCAGGGTCTCTACAGGCACTAAGGTCGGAACCTCTGGCACCTCTTCGAAGAGGCAACGGCCAGAGGAAGGGAAAAAGAAAGCCGACCGAAAAGACCGAAGGCTTCAACAAGCCTAGGCAGCACTCCGACGAGCCTAATAGCAGCAGTCATTGATGAGCAAGATCCCGATGGAAAGATCACAGCTGAGCACTGACTGCTGACAGAAAACGTCATCCTCAAGGCTATGATGGTCAACATCCGAAATGGGGGACCAGAATACGAGTTTGACGGGGCCGGATGGCACAAAGGTGTGAAGATAGTGGGGTGTGGAGACGGGCATACTCTTGAGTTTCTCTCCAAAACCATCGCCAGCATTGGCGAACTGTGGGAGGGAGCCAAACTGAAGGTCATACCCAGATCCGCACTGCCACTTAGACAGAAAGTCAAAGTCTGGATACCACCCCCCCCCCCCCCCCCCTTCGACAAAGAACAGGACAAGAACATCGTGGTCCTCCTCGCTGGGCAGAACAAGAATATCCCGATCAAGGATTGGGTCAAAGTATACTCCAGAAGAAGTTGTGACGGCAAGGAGCTCTGCTTTGCAATAAACCAATCGTCTGCAGCCAGCATAAGACAGACCCCAGGCAACAGACTGAAGTTCGGGCTAGGTGCCGTAAGGGCACGGCTGGATGTAGATGAAGAGCCAAAGGTTGCAAAAGCTGCTAGTGGTGCAAATTAATTTGCATCACTGTAAAGCAGCAACACAAGTCCTACTGCTGTTCATGTCTGAAATCGCCATATTACAATCTGTTCCACACTAAAGAAGATGGTAAAGTACGAAGCTGTATTCTAGTCAAGAAAACTGTTGGTAACATATTTTTTCTTCACAGGTACACCAATGGAGACACAGTGGCCGTAAAAATTGAAGCTCCGGAAAGGAACCTTATCCTCGCTTCAGTTTACATGGTACACGACGAGGAAAACCCACCATCCGATACAGTACGTGAATTAGTGGAGCACGCTAACACACGGCACACATCATTGGTGGTAGGGTGCGACGCGAATGCACACCACACGCTGTGGGGCAGCGCAGGAATTAATAAGAGAGGTGAGTCGTTGTTTGAATATATTATTTCCACAAATCTAGTTTTGTGTAACAGGGGAAACCAGCCCACTTTCCAAAACAGAAACAGGTCAGAAATTTTAGACATAACTCTCAAAAGCAACAATGATCATATCAGGGTAGAAGACTGGAGAGTTTGTCGAGAGAACTCTTTCTCAGACCATAATAGAATACTCTTTACAGTCAATCTACAATATATGGCACAACGAATCTTTAGGAACCCTAGGAAAACGAATTGGGCAGACTATGCGAAAAAGGTTAGTGAGTGCACACAACATCCACAAGAGGACAAGTTTGTCGACACTCACTCAATCGACAACGCAGTCGAGTATATTAACAAAACTATGCACAAAGCCTTTGTTAAACACTGTCTCATATCTCGCAATCGCAAACCCAAAAAGGCAACTTGGTGGACCAGCGAGCTTCAAAAGCGGCGAACATTGGTAAGACAACTTTTTAACAAAGTAAGACAGAGTAAGACAGATGAAGACTGGACTAAGTATATGTCCGAACTTAATCTATATACTAAAGAAATAAGAAGAGCAAAACTCGAATCCTGGAGCACGTTCTGCGAATCCATAGAGAGTACAAACGAGGCTGCCAGACTACGTAAAGTATTGTCCAAAGACCCCACGGTCCCAGGGTATATTAAACGTGCTGATGGCTCTTGGACAGAGTCTAGCCAATAAACTCTACAAATTTTAATGGATACTCACTTTCCGGAGTCTACTGAGAACACTGGAATTGGGCAGTCAAATCTTTCCAGGACTACAAATCGGCGGGACCAGATAATGTCATACCAGCAATGATGCAATAGGCTCTTAATGTAATACTGCCATGGCTAAAAGCGATTTTCAGAAGCTGTATAAGACTCTGCTACATACCGCAAAGCTGGAAAGAAGTAAAAGTGATATTCATTCCCAAAGCAGGGAGACATATACACTGCACAGCAAAAGATTATAGGCCGATAAGTCTCTCCTCTTTTCTCTTAAAGACACTAGAGAGACTAATCGACTTATATACAAGAGACCTTTTAAACGAAAACAACCTATGCAGTACTCAACATGCCTACCTCAAAGGCAAGTCCGTTGAAACAGCCCTGCACGAAGTTATGTCAATTATAGCAAAAGGATTACACCATAAAGAATTCACCATGGCAGCATTTTTGGACATTGAGGGAGCTTTCAACAATGTCAAAACAGCGGCCATAAAAACAGCGCTCGTAGACTTTGGAGCGAAAATAGAAATAACGAACTGGGTTTACGAAATGCTTAACAGCAGAGTAATTAACTCAGAGATCGGAGAGAGTACCATAAGGAAAACAGTGACCAAGGGCACCCCATAGGGAGGCGTCATAGCTCCCCTCCTGTGGCTTCTAGTGGTCAACAAAATCCTCACGACTCTAAAGGTCAAAAAGACGAAAATAGTAGCATACGCAGACGATATTGTAATTCTAATAAGTGGAAAGTGTTTCCCCACTATCAGTGAACTCATGGAATCTGCCCTAAAAGAATTATCCTCGTGGGCAAGACCGAACGGCCTTGGAGTTAATCCAATCAAAACCGAATGTGTTCTGTTCACTAGGAAAAGAAAAATCAAAAATTTCGATATGCCGAAGCTAAACGGAATTCGTCTGAAACTTTCCCCGGAAGCAAAGTATCTGGGCATCATCCTAGACTCTCAGCTTACTTGGAAACGTAACACAGAGGAACGATCAAAAAAAGCACTATGTGCCTTCTACGCATGCAAAAATACCTTTGGCAAGCGTTGGGGTATGCGCCCTTACATAACCCATTGGATGTATACAGCGATCATACGACCCATACTTACATACGGGTCTATTGTTTGGTGGAAGGCAATAGAAAGGACTACCTATCTCCATAACCTCTCTAAGGTACAGAGATTAGCATGTATCGGCACAACAGGAGCAATGAGATCGACACCCCAAGCCGGGCTGGAAGTCATTTTAAACCTAGTATGGTATGTGTTTTTATTGTAAGTGAAGTTTTTTACCACGATAAACAAAAAGGGATCACAATGGACCAATGGGCCCCCGTGCAAGCACAGCAATTGCTGTGCACTTCCCTTCAAACCTAACCTAACCTAGTTTGTCTTCAACAGTTTTTCTTTGTTCAAAGTCGAACATTTTGGTCCTTACGAATCGGATTTAAGAACATAGTGATTGAAGATTCCCTGCCTATAGGCATTTTTTGTGTGCTAGGCGACTGGATATTGGATTTGTTGTTGCCGTTGGTGTGTGCTGTGTCATTTGAAGGACAAGGAATAATAAAGCTGCCATACTGGACCAGGAGTTGCAGAAATTCGCAAGTAAGTGCATTCATTCTTACTCCTATTTGTGTGTTGATCTGCAATAAAATTAATAAAATGAAAAAGGGTATGTTGGAAAAAATTGCTAAACAACTAGAGAAGGATATTTCAAACTTCGCTAAGACAGGTGTAGCCAGGCGAACAGCAAATTATTTGAAGGGCAGACTGTCTACGCTGGAAAAGACAATGGAAACCGCGGAGGTTGAGTATAAGGGGAAGCTTTCCACGTTGGGGGATGACTACGAGGAGAAGGAAGCTGCAACAGATGAAATTTTCCACAAGATTCGAGAACAATATTTCGAATACCGCAGCGATCTTCTCGACGCAATCGACAAGGCAGAGGCGTCCAAGGCGATATCGACTGACAAATCGCAAGATACCAACGAACCTGGGACAACTACGTCCAGGTCAGCGGAGATAAGACTTCCAAAAATCAATTTGTCGGTATTTTCAGGCAGCTACGCTACGTGGCGGTCTTTTCGCTATCTATTTGTCTCTTTAATACATCACAATGCGTCACTTTCTGAGACACAAAAGATGCATTACCTGAAATCAAGTGTGTCTGGGGAAGCCGATAAGCTTTTGGCTCATCTGGGTATGGATATAGGCAATTATTCTAAAGCGTGGGCAATCTTGACAGATAGATATGATCATCAACGTTTCCTAGTGAACACGCAGTTAAAATGTTTGTTCAACCAGCCTTCAATTTCCCTAGAACGCGCTAAATCCATCAAGCAACTGCTGGACACGTCAACCGAAGTGGTACACAGCTTGGCTAACTTAAAGGTGGCCGTTGAAAACTGGGATGTTTTGCTTGTTTTTGTGTTCTTGCAAAAACTTCCTACAAAAACACAGCAACTATGGGAAGAGAAGCTAGGGTCTTAAGAGGGCAGCACTGCCGACATTCTTTGAATTTAACAATTTCTTGGAAACGAAGTTCCGTACCTTGGAGGCAGTCAACCAGCAGCAAGTTCAATTCGCTTCAAATCTCGTCAAGCCGGTGTACCATCGAAACGTTCTGCAGTTAACCAACGACAACACAAAGTACTCTTGCCAAATTTGATAGCATGCTATTAGGAAGTGTAGTAAGTTTTTGAAAATGGGTATTGCAGATCGCTGTAAACAGTTGAATAGATTAGAATTTGTTTAAATTGTTTAGCCTATAGCCATACAAGCACACCATTCGCTTCTCCACAGGAACAACAATCCGAGTGTATGACAAGCAAACACTTTCATTGCACAGCGACACTTTATGGAACCAACCACTTCTTCGATGATAGCAGGGGCGCCTACGTTCCATCATCCGATTCCTCACGCAAATAACAATCCTATGGCGGGGCAAGCGAACGCCGTCACTGTACAAGGACATTCTACGGGGCCAACCACTTCTTCGATGAACGCTGGAGCACCTACCTTTCAACCATCTGAAGGGGAAACACCCGGGGTTAGGCCAAACATTAACGCATTTTATGCAACAAACAAAGGAACGCAGTTTTATAACCACATCAGCGGTTCAGCTCCTTTGTCTTCCGCCGAAGCTCACGTCCGTCAGGGTTTCTGGGCTGGGTTTGGTCAGCAGCGGCGTATGCTCAAAGGTGGTCGATATCTCCTTTACTTCTCACCACTAACCGTTTAAAGTGTCCACTCAAGCTCTGGGTTGGAAGATGCCCAGACAGCGACTTGAGGACCAAACACTGACAACTACTGGGTGGGAACACCTAAATGGTTTAACTTTAGCGGATCCCAATTTCAATCGATCAGGCAAGGTCGACTTATTGCTGGGCAGTGATGTCCTAGTCCATATTTTCCTTCCGCAAATAGACAAACCGAGTAACATCCAATTACCAATCGCTCAGAAGACCAAATTGGGATGGATCCTTTCTGGAAGAGCTCCTATAGTACCCAATAACGAATAAATAATTTTTTCCAAACATGTGGCCTCGAAACTGAACTTCGTAGATTCTGGGAATTAGAAGAGATCTCATATCAACCATACGCAAGAGCAGAGGACAGCAAATGTGAAACTCATTTTGTAAGATCTGTTCGACGTCTAAAAGATGGTCGATTCCAAGTAGCCCTGCCATTCAAAGGTGATGTCTATCGGATGTTAGGCAGATCAAGAGAAGGGGCTCTCAATCGGTTCAAGTATCTGGAGAGAAAGTTGGAAAGAGATCCAATTTTAAAACAACGCTACTCAGACTGCATTCAAGATTATCTAAATCTTGGCCATATGCACGAAGTGGAAGAAGCCTCTATTCCGGAGCGTCATCACTACTTTGTGCCACATCACGCAGTACTGAAGGAGGGGAGTTCAACTACTAAGAGTGGTTTTTGACGCTTCGTTCAAGACAGCTGACAGCATCTCATTAAATGATCAACTGATGGTAGGCCCGACACTCCAGATCAACACATCGGACATTATTCTCAGATGGAGGTTCTATCGGTACACCTTTACCGGAGATATAGAGAAGATGTATCGGCAAATAAGGGTACCGGGACGTGATGGGAATAACTAGCTCATCTTTTGGCGTAAGCAACCATCTCACCCTTTGAAGATATATCGCCTCAAAACTGTAACCTTCGGCACTGCACCCGCCCCCTATCCTGCCATTCGCACACTTCGGGCACTAGCAGAGGAAAACAAAGAGTCGCAGTCCGGAGCGATTTGATTTCGGGAGCTGAGACACTGCGAGAAGCGTTGGACAAAATGGACAGTGTAACGGAGATTCTGAAGGGAGCTGGGTTTCATTTACGAAAATGGACCGCCAACCACCAAAGACTTCTGGATAACGTACCCGTTGAGTATCACGAGGCATCCTTCTCGTTACCAGCCGGATGTTCGGATGGAGTTAAGACATTGGGTATACAGTGGCTTCCTCTTAATGATGCGTTCTCTTTTAATTACACGCCTTCAGAAACACAGCTACCATCTAAGCGTTCCATATTATCATCGATAACACGCTTATTCGATCCTATGGGATGGATCGCACCTTCGATCACCAAAGCGAAACTCCTGATGCAGCTTCTCTGGATACGCAAACAATCCTGGGACGAACCCGTTGATCCGGACATTTCAAAGGACTGGACAGAGTTCCACAATGATTTTCCGGCCATTAGTAGCCTACTCATTCCACGATGGATGCGCACTACTAGCCAGTCCAATAGACTTCAATTGCACGGTTTCTGCGACTCTTTCGAAAGGGCATATGGAGCAGCAGTGTACCTCAGGGTAGAAGATGGAGAAGGCAACATTCAAATGCAATTGCTCATATCGAAATCAAAGGTCGCACCGGTAAGTCCAGTCACTCTTCCGCGCTTGGAGTTATGTGGAGCTGTTATGCTCGCTAAGCTCATACACAACGTTACGCAGACTCTTGAGGGGAGAGGCATTCCCATGTTCGCATGGACAGACTCCATGATAACGCTGTGCTGGCTACGGGCAGTGCCTGGGAAGTGGGAAACCGTTGTCCGATACAGAGTTGGGGAGATCCAGCGTTTGACGAAGATCGAGATATGGAACCATTGCCGTCGCAGCAAAATCCTGCAAATCTGCAGAGGAATCCTACCATCGACGTTGGTCGAAGCCACCTTGTGGTGGAATGGACCTACGTTTCTAAGAACTGTCTGGGAACTTGAGTTTCCAGAACAACCAGCATATTTTAAGACTGAGGAAGGGAAAGGGTCTCAGCCGGCTCATCAGGATAACCGCCTTCTGCAGAAGATTCGCAGCGAATTCTCGAAAGAGGAACTCAGAACGAACAAGTGGGCCATGAAATCCGCGGAACTCAATGCGGCAACAAACGTCCTGGCACGCTTAGCCAAACTTGAAATGTTTTCGCTAGGCCCAGCTAAGACCAGAGGAATGGGCGCATTGAACCCTTTCACGGACGGTGAAGGTATCCTTAGGGTCGGGGGAAGGCTCAAAAATGCTGATCTCTCATTCGAGCAACAACACCCAATAATCCTGGAACCAAAGCATCACCTTACAAGGCTAATTATCGGAGAGGCGCACAACAGGACTCTTCACGGCGGCATCCAATTAATGATGGGGTATATACGGAACAAGTACTGGGCTGGAATCGGGTAAGGTGATAGTTGTTTGTCGCTTTTTGATTGTCGTTTTTGATTATCAACTCCTCTTTGCTCTGCGTAAAGCGATCACTAAAAAATGATTGATCTCTCAACTCACTTCCTTGCCGACGCTGTCATTCCGAGCAGCTGATGTGTGTTTATTTTTCATGATTTATATTTCAAATATGATTTTGTTGAGTCCTTAGGCAAAAACTTTATCATAAATGGACAAAGTATTGACTGCATTTTTTTAATGACAGTAATTTCAGCCACCGTACTTTGACCCATTGGTGCAGCCCAGTCAGCCCCAACTTGTCTTTGATAGCCACCACCCCCAAGAAGATTTTAAGTTGCAGCCAATTGAAGGATGGGTGGAACATGCGTTGACCTTATTCCTGTTGGTAAATCAAGCAGTCCCAAAACAAACAGAAACGCTTCTTTTGTTAAACGAAAGTTTTTTAAAAACCTAAAATACACAATAATAAATGATAGCAATCAACAATGAATATTTATAATTCTATGAATTCTTTCATCGGGTTTGAAAGTTCCAAGATATTTGCTTTATTTCTCATTTTTCTTCTTAATAGTTGGACATTTGTGTAATTATTTTCTTCATTTGTGTAGAAAAGTTCTAATGAAGTAAAAATTGCACTTCACGAATTTTCCAATTTCACTTTTTTATTTTAAATTTAATATATATTCTTTTTTCACTAAAGCATTTAATTTATTTGGAGTTGAAGCCGAGGTGCATACCTATGAAAATAACAAAAATGTATGAAAGCGACACCTAAATAGCTGTCACATGAAATTGATGGCAAAAAGGTGATTGTCAATTTGATAATCACCTTACGTGGACGTAAAGGTATGATTCTGATTGCCAACTATGAACTATCACCTTAGCCGATTCCACCCCTGGATCTTCCAGTTAAAAAGAGCCGTTAAGAAACATATTCATTGCTGTACCATCTGTCATAGGTATCGCAGCAAAACGGCTCACCAACTAATGGGGGATCTCCCTCACCAAAGAGTGAGGATCGCAAAGTCCTTTACGCACACCGGGGTCGATTACGCAGCACCCATTGAAATTAAAACTTGGAGAGGCCGAAGAGCCAAGAAGTGCTATTTGGCCATATTTGTCTGCCTGACAACCAAGGCAATACATTTGGAGGGCGTTACCGACCTCACCACCCAAGCTTTTTTGGCAGACTTTAGAAGGTTCACCGCGAGGAGAGAACTCTGTCATGAAGTACATAGCGAGTGCGGCACAAATTTCGTCGGAGCGGAAGCGGAACTTCATCGATTAATGGACAACGCAGCTCATGATTGGAAGGAGGTGGCTGAAGTTTTGGCAAACCAAGGAACTCAGTGGAAGTTCATTCCCCCCGCTTCCCCTCATTTTGGAGGACTATGGGAAGCGGAAGTCAAGAGTGTAAAACACCACTTTAAAAGAGTTGTCGGGAATGGGACAATCACTTATGAAGAGTTAACCACGCTTCTAACACAAATTGAAGCGTGCCTTAACTCCAGACCATTGTGTCCCCTATCAGATGATCCTGATGATTTTCGTGTCTTAACCCCTGGACACTTTCTCATTGGTCAAGAGGTCCTAACTGTTCCAGAACCAGATCTATTGTCAGGAAAAATCAATTTCAACGACCGATGGAAAATGATTCAACTCCGCAGCAGACGTTCTGGAAGCAATAGCAAGAGGAGTGCTTGACTCGGCTGCAATACAGACCAAAGTGGCTTAAAAGACAAAAGCCTTTAAAAGTTGGCGATCTAGTCCTACTGAAGGATGAAAGACTCCCCCCTTCCAGGTGGAGTCTTGGCCGCATATCTGAAATTTAAACCGGAGCAGATAACATCACGAGGGTTGTGAAGCTCAAAACTCAATCCGGCGAATTCAAAAGGCCTATTATCAAACTCTGTTTGCACATAGTTTGCACAGTAGGCCACGACCTGAGTAACCCCATTACAAACCAACACCACATAATTCCACATACAATTATGCCACCAGCTGGGTAAGCACCAATTGCAACGTTACAAATAGTATCGGCCGTATATTCAGGTCAGCTCACGCAGCACATTGAGTGCAATACTGCCACAATTACCATTGGGGTCATAGAATAAGTTATCTTAAGCATTAGGTTAAGTTCAATATTGTATAAATAGCGTAAGAAGTTAATCAATAAACCAGTTATCCACCACTCACCAAGAAGCTCTACTTACTTACTTACTTACTTACTTACTTACTTACTTACTTACTTACTATCGTCGACATAGTATATCATCTACAACCCGCTACATTACGGAAGATTGTGCAGTCCTTCCAATACACCTACAACATCCAACCACTACTCCACCACTGACTATCCATTTGGTCCTTCGATCCTACTTACGAACCGCCCGCGTTCAGTGAAGCAAAAGTATAACCCAGTCTCCCAGTCACACGGTCTCCACATTCCCAGAGAAGGGAAAAACATACATCGAAGAATCACGTTAACACAAAAGCCCCTTCTAATCCAGTAGACAGTGCCCACCAGACGCATCGTACCATGGAGAATCTGACCAACCAGCAAGAACAGATCGGCGCCACATTCGCCAAACTGCTGGAGCAGATCGGGAAGGAGCCTACATCAAGAAGAACGCAAGACTTCATCGAGAGAAAATCGGAAGAAGCCAACAATCTATGGGAGATATTTCTAAAACTACATAGAGAAATTGAAAAACAAAACGAACCCGATCACGATTACTTCACTACAAGGTTCTTCAACCAAGTAGAGCAACTGAAGAACAAAATCGATCAAAAACTTACATCATACAAAAATGCACTAGAACAAATCAAGACTACAGTCGAACAAAAAATTGGCGCATCGACAGAAAACGATGACCAGCAAACGATAAACACGACAAACAACAACGCAACATCGAATGGCTCACCCAAAGACCTACAGGCGCTAAGGCGGAAGCAAGCTCAAATTCGCATTACGTCATTCTCGAAACAATTGGAATTGGTGAATTTGAGTGTGGGTATGAGTAATGCCTGCATACAATTTCAAGTTAACAACATAACTGAAGAATGGAGAAAGCTTGAAGTGAGTTACGAAGAAGTGCTGATGTTTACAGAAGACGAAAATGAGGCAGCAATCATGACAACTCAAGTGGAGGGTCTTCGGAAGAATTATTCGGAGGCGGTCATCTCATTGCGGGAAATGGAAAACCAAGCAAGGAACACATTAGTCGAAAACGAAATACGCCTTCCCAACCTGCAAATACCCACGTTCGAAGGAAAATTCAACACTTGGGTAGAGTTCGAAGACCTCTTCAATCAACTTATCCATGCAAACAAGAAATTGGCTGATGTCGAAAAAATGAGGTACAGTAAAAGTAACTTAAGGGGAGAAGCAGCCAAACTCATAACCCACCTAGAGGTCAGCAGCCGCAACTACAGCGTAGCTTGGAGGCTCATAAAGGAGAGATAAGACAACAAAAGGAAAATACTCTCTACTCATCTACAGACGTTATTCACTCTGCCAAAAATGGAAACAGAGTCGAATAACGCACTAAAAAGAATGCATGACACAACAAAGGAATGTCTGCATGGAATAGCGAACCTTGGCATCGACACAACGTCATGGGCACCAATAATTGTGCACCAAATGATACAAAAACTGGATTACGAATCTCAAAAGTTTTACGAACAATCACTTCACAGTACAAAGGAGATTCCGGAATTCGACCAATTCTACAGCTTCCTAACGACCAGGTTCGAAGTACTAGAGGCCTTAGGGGAAAACAGGAGACGTGATCATCCAACGCACAAACCCCACCCAAAGGGGCCAATAGTCCGAAACTACGCCACGACTACCGACCTAAAATGCCTGTACTGCCAAAAGGCACACACCATTTACATCTGCGATGCATTCCTGGCACTAAGTCGCGACAGCGCTTTTATGCAGTAAGACGCCTAAACCTATGCCAGAACTGTCTTAACCACACGGCAGATACAAACTGTCATAGTCGGCGCACATGCTCTAAGTGCAAGAAACAACACCACACACTGATTCACCCAGAGACACAAGGGACAAGTAAGCCAATCCAGGTACAAAACACGGTGGCGGAACAAAGTACAGATATACTGCTAGCTACAGCAATAGTCAAAGCAACCACAGTTAATGGAAAAAAGGAATTACTGTGCGCCTTAATCGACACAGGGTCACAAGTGTCATTTATAACGGAGAATGCAGCTCAACTACTGGCGCTACCAAGATCAAAAACGTATGCCAAGGTATCCGGACTAGGAGCAACAAATGCCGCGACGTCATTGGGAAAGGTACAAATGCAAATTCAACCACAATTCCCGTCCTCATTCAAGGCCAACGTTGAAGCGCTAATTCCAACCAAGTTAACCAAACAACTTCCAGACACACATGTCAAGAGTACAATACAATGGACGAACTGTGTATTAGCAGACCAAACGTATAATCAACCCGGGCCAATTGACATGATAATAGGAGCCGATGTATATACTATACATACATTATACGGGAAGGCATACGAAAAACCGAAAAAGGAATTCTTGCACAAAACACAGAACTAGGTTGGGTCATCTCTGGAAGAGTGCCTACTCTTCAAACCAAAATAAAGTTGGTAGCAATGATCTCCAAACTGGAACTAACCAAACTGGATACACAATTGCGAAAATTTTGGGAACTGGAGGAACCACTAACTGAGAAGACCGAAGGGCAAGAAGACAACCAATGCGAAGAGTATTACAAAAGAACCCATATGAGGAATAGGGATGGTTCCTACACCGTCAGGATACCATTCAAAGCAAACAAGCAACCGCTGGGCAACTCAAGAAGGCGAGCATTGGCGAGGTTATTGCAGCTGGAGAAAAGGTTAAGGGCAGATCCAAATCTTGCAAAGGAATATAGAAGGTTCATGCAGGAGTATCTCGCTTTGGGACATATGAAACCAGTTGTAAGCCAACAGCCTGAAGACGAAGTGTACTACATGCCCCACCAAGCGGTAATAAAGGCAGAAATACAAGCAACAACAATTGTCATGGCATACCAGGGCATCGCACAAACAGTAAGTACGCGCAACAAGTCCCGAAAACGCCGAATCAATTCGGTTACGGGGTATGATAATACCGCCCATCAGGAGAAACAAGGTTCAGGTCAGACGCTAAATAACAAGAAGGTACAAGACCATCCAGAAGCAACTCCAGCGAAACGATACGTGTCAATAACCGACTACCGGAAAAGAAGACAGGAACAAGGAGCCGCGTTCACCGCCATTCTTTTACTGATGTTGATGTTAAAACTGGGAAAAGCGGAATATTCAATCACGTACCCAACACCGGGACTATACGTGGAACATATGGGAGAAGCGAAAATCCAA
This sequence comes from Portevinia maculata, assembly GCA_949715645.1. Lineage (NCBI taxonomy): Eukaryota > Metazoa > Arthropoda > Insecta > Diptera > Syrphidae > Portevinia > Portevinia maculata. Next base: position 170,358,118 of record OX454526.1, on the reverse strand, counting down.
AGAGGAACACTCCGACTTGAAGTTCTCTATGGAATTAATACAACAAAGGATGCGAAGCTCATAGAAGGCGCAGTTTCCCAAATGGCCACAACCTGTGGCCTAGCGAAACAGCATGCCCAAGAAATCCATTGTTCAATGCTTGTACATCACATCCAAGAAAAGCAAAACCGCATACTGAAGGACATGGCCATACTTCAGCAGCCCTCGCCGTCCAGACAGAGAAGAGGCATCTTCGGAAATATGCTACAAGACATTTTTGGCGTAAACGACGGAGTCTATGCAGATATCAACTCACTCAACCAGAATCAGCAAAATCTGCTACACATGAGTAACCAGCAGTCCGCGTTAATGCTTACAACAACCACTCAGTTACACGAAAAATGAATGTATTCACCACCAAGCTAACCCAAGCCACCACAGAAATAAACAAGATACAAGGTTGGTTCTCCACCATCGACACCAACCGCATAAATGTACACTTGTTGACAGCCTACGACCTGGTGACCGGGATTTTAGAAGAATACGAAGACAGATACAATACATTGATGAAGGTAATACTACAGAGGGCAGACGTGTTGGAAAGCATATTATTGGACAGTGGTTCCTCCCTTTGATCACATCGACAACATATACGATGGTTAAGATAACTCCAATACCCAAAAGAGTAGTAAACGACTCTTATATACTCCCCGTCCTCCAAAATTCAATAATTGAAACAGACTACAATAGCCAAACATACTTTGAGCTATCCGAAAAGGAGTTTTCACAATGCGCCAACCAGCAAAGACACGAGTGGCTCTGCACTCCATCGGTTGTCAGTAGAATAGACACCAACCCCAACTGCATCATTGACGAGGTATACAAACGGCATAACAAGGTTGCATGCACATACACCGAGATCAAGGTACCCTACCTAACATTCAAACATGTATTCCAAATCAACACCTGGCTCTACATCAGCAATAAGCCGACATCAGCCGCAGTCATATGCAATGGGGTACATGAAGACATCGAACTTAAGGAAGTAGGACTAGTGCAGATCGACAATGGCTGCATCATTAAAACCAAGTTCAACCTGTTAACTACAACCATAATAGAGACCATACCTATAAAAGCAACCTTCAGCCAACCACTAACATTCAACATGTCAAGTTTAAGGATTCTCAAACACGATTCGCAACCAGTGCCAGCTGGAAACAGTCTTGAAATCCGACGACCAGTTCATCGCAACCATAAAGGAAGAAAGGCACCCTCAGCCCGATTAATCAAGAACATGGAAGACACTAGGACATCATGCCGCGTCAGGATCAATCACAATCTCAATAATCCTGCTAGGTTTACTCGCATTCTATAAATATCAAACACGTCAAACACATACATTCCCATCACCCGCCAAACCTGCGCAACCAAGTTCCACTCCCACTCCAACGAGGAAGCCAGCCGCACCACAACGCAGATTCGAACTACATCCGCTGTCCACACCTGCACCTGAGGGGCCCCAAAATGTTTGCACATAGTTTGCACAGTAGGCCACGACCTGAGTAACCCCATTACAAACCAACAAACACCACATAATTCCACATACAATTATGCCACCAGCTGGGTAAGCACCAATTGCAACGTTACAAATAGTATGGGCCGTATATTCAGGTCAGCTCACGCAGCACATTGAGTGCAATACTGCCACAATTACCATTGGGGTCATAGAATAAGTTATCGTAAGCATTAGGTTAAGTTCAATATTGTATAAATAGCGTAAGAAGTTAATCAATAAACCAGTTATCCACCACTCACCAAGAAGCTCTACTTACTTACTTACTTACTTACTATCGTCGACATAGTATATCATCTACAACCCGCTACATTACGGAAGATTGTGCAGTCCTTCCAATACACCTACAACATCCAACCACTACTCCACCACTGACTATCCAAACTCTGTCCACAACCCACTAACGAAAACCCACAAGAACAATAATAATGGTGGTATAATAAGTTAATTACCAAAACACAAACATAACATAAACAAAAAAAAAACATTTTAATTTTGCGTAACAATCTTTACACACCACAGACATAATACCGAATACAACACAACGTGAAATAAGCCCACTTTAATCAAAATAGAATACACTCATACCATTACTGTACTCAGTCCAATTCCAATACCCAACACAAGCACCACAAAAATACAGTCCACTAGGTAACACACACAACACAAAACCAAATCATAATAACACACACAACACAAAATCAAATCATAATAATACACACACACAAGACTTTAAAAAATAAACAACCTTTATTGCGACTTATTCCAACGAAACCTGACCTAACCCAACACCGCAAGCCGTCATCGCAAAATGCTGCACACACACATGCACATAGGGATGCCAGACGTCCCGCTCAGTGCAGGACCGTCCCGCTAAAGGGCTTTTGTCCCGCAAGTGTCCCGCGATGAAATTTGTCCCGTAAATCTCCCGTCTTTCAACTTGTCGCCCTATTATTGCTTCATTATTAAATAAAATAAATTACAATTAATAATACAAGGTGGCGCAAAAGTAATCCTCCTATCAGAAAATGCTATAAATTTTGCGATTGGCCCCTAATGTCAGTTATGTTTTGACATTTGTGTAGTAAACACATGCGAAATACACGTTAATAAACAATGTTACGCTACACTGCTCCAGAACGCGGAATATTGGTGACTATTTATTTGAGCAATAATCGGTCGGTGGCCAAAAAACATCGGAAGGTTATTTTTGCGCCACCTTGTACATAGAAATTATAGTAGTTAGCTATAATCATAACATACAAAGTGTGGAAGGCGCCTTAATCTGATGATGATAGTTCAGTGGTCAAAAAGTTAGCCGCAAGCCGCCTGTTTGAAATTTCACTTAATGTTTGTAAATGAACGGCTCATTTCAACTGAACAAAGTTCAAAATAAGGTGATTTCGGAGCGATTCTTCGTAGCAGGAAGGTATTTTTATAGATAAATTAGTTCTTAACAACGACATATTTTATTAATTTGAAATCATTAATGAGCGAAATAAGATTTCTGGAAGCATTGGAAGCAGAGCTTCTTGTTAAGCAACATTTTTCGATGAGTTGCAGGGAATTCAAGGATTTTTGCGAAACTGAGTTTGGAAAAAAGGAAATAGTTTCGAAAATAACATCATCCGATAATAATAATAATAATAATATTTGGTTAGGGTATATTACACTGCGACTTATTGGTCTATTGTGTCCCCTTGCTTGTGCCTCGGAGAGGTGCTTGCCCTCGTTCAGAGCCCTCTCTAGATACTTCTTTGTGAAGCGTGTCGAGGTATTGTTCTGATTTATCCTTGGCGGGTCACACTCCTTAGAGTACAGCGTCCAGTCCAGTTTCTTTGATGAATCTGAGAATGAGCTGTGGGTCCATGGTTTGTATGTCCTTGTCTGTTATTTGGTGCCTGCCCAAATGTTTCATCCTTTTGTGGGTCAGTGCCCCAGAGGATTCCAGTATATGGTCTGGAGTTTCGGCGGTTTCACTGCAGAATCTGCGGAGCCCGTCCTCCGATATGCCCATTTTCCTCAGGTGCTCCTTGAGTCTGCAGTGCCCCGTGAGGAGGCCTGTTAGGATTCTTAGGTTGTTTTTGTTAAGGCCGATACAAACTTTGAATCTCTTTTGGTTGTAATTTGCTAAGAGTTTCTTTGCTTGCCTCAGACCTTGGAGGTTGAGAAAGGTTTTGGCCTTTGTTTCTTCCTCTAGCCTCCTGAACTCTTCGCGTATAGTGTGTTCTCCTATCCCGCAGAATGGTTCAGGTCCTATGAAGGGTTCCTCTGCCCCTCTTCTCTCCAGAGAGTCCGCTGCCTCATTGCCCGTAATGCCAACATGGCCAGGCACCCAGCAGATGGAGATTCTGTTATTCTTGCATAGTCTATTCAGTCCTTGTAGGCATTCCCACACGAGTTTTGACTTGATAACGCAGGCGTCAAGAGCCTTTATAGCTGCTTGGCTGTCAGACATTATTGCTATGTTGCAATTTCTATAGTTTTTCTCGAGGTTGATTCGAACGCACCTGTCTATGGCACATATTTCTGCCTGGAAGATGGTGGTACATTTGCCCATGGATTCGTAGTGCTTAGTTCCCGGCCCAAACACTCCAGCACCAGTTCCCTCCTCAGTCCTCGAGCCGTCCGCATACCACTTTGTTGTGTGGTTGCTCAGTCCATAAGTTATGGATTCGTTGCTCCAGTTCTCCTTATTGCTGAGCTTTATCTGGAAATTCTTCTCAAAGTTGAACTTCCTGATGCTGTCGTCCCTAGGTATGCCAAGAAGTGGGAGTTTTTTGAGTAAGTCACCGTGTTCTTTCGAACCGATGCATTTCCCTCGCCCAATTCCCTCCTTTGCCATCCTAAGGATTGTTTTGTCTGCCTCGTTCATCACCATGATGTGTAGAGGGGTCAGTTCCAATAGCACCTCCATGGCTGCGGTTGGGCAGCTACGCATTGCTCCGGTAATGCACAGGCACGCCAGTCTTTGCACTTTGCCGAGTGTCTCTCGCGTTGTGACTAGACTGGTTCGTTTCGCCCATGCTACCGCTCCGTATGTGATCATTGGTCTCACGATTGCAGTGTACATCCATCGCAGGATGCTTGGGCCCATGCCTTCCCCGCTAGGCTCCTACATATCACGAGAGCGCGGGTGGCCTTCTTGGATATCTCCTCTGTATGTTTTCGCCAGAGGAGTTTACTATCTAGATGGAGTCCTAGATATTTTACTTCTTTGACTGGTATCAGTATCGTGCCTGATAGGTTTATGTCCTTAAGTCTTTGAAGTTGTCTTTTCCTTGTGAATGGTACTATCGTTGTTTTCGCCGGATTGATGTTAAGTCCGACATTATGGCACCATTCCTTGGTTACTTTAAGCCCCTTTTGTATGATGTCTCCAAGGGTTTCTTCGAACTTGCCCCTGGCAATCAATACAATGTCATCGGCGTACGCCTGACAGTTGATGCCATGGTTGGTTAATTTTTCCAGCAGTTCGTCTACAACTAGGCTCCACATTAAGGGTGATAGTACCCCTCCTTGTGGACATCCTCTCGTTGTGTTTACTCTGATGGTTCCAGATGGTGTTTGAGTCTCTGCTGATCTAGTGCTCAGCAGCTCACACATCCAGTTGGATACTGTACTGTTAACTCCTTTCCTATCCAAGGATCGTTTGATCGCATCATGTGAGGTGTTGTCAAATGCTCCCTCTATGTCTAGGAAAGCGCACAGTACTATTTCTTTTGCCTCCAGGGCACTTCGAATTATCTCCGTCAGCTGATATAGGGCGGTCTCTGTTGATCTGCCCGCTCTGTATGCATACTGACGATGATGTAAGGGGGATGTGTTCAGAACATCTTCCCTTAAATAATTGTCTACAGCCTTTTCTGTCATCTTCAGAAGAAATGACGTAAGGCTGATGGGTCTGTACGATTTTGGCTGTGTGGGGTCTTTTTTCCCCGCTTTTGGTATAAACACAACCCTTGCTCGTCTCCATTGCATTGGTATGTGGCCCAAGGCAATACTGCTCCTTGTTATCTTTAGCAGGTGTGGCATTAGTACCCTTTGCCCTTCTTGAAGAAGGGCGGGTATAATGCCGTCCACTCCGGCAGATTTGAAAGGCTGAAAGGAATTTATTGCCCATTTCAGCCGTCCCTCAGAACAGATGGTTGATGTTTCCCAGTCTTCCCTCCGAGGTCTGATTGAAGTGGTATTGATTCCTGGCTCAGTACTAGGTGAGCTGCCAGGAAAGTGAGTATCTAGTAGCAATAGTGCCCTTTGATCCTCATCTTCCGTGAACTCGCCATCTGGTTTCCTCAGAGACATCGGCACCCCTCCTGACTTCGCAAGAGCTTTGTGTAGCCTTGCCGCAGTAGGGGTGCTGGTGATTGTCTCACAGAATTTTCTGAAGCTATTTCTTTTACCTTTTCTTATTTCCTTATTATATGTAGTAAGGGCCATTTGGTAGCTTTGCCATTCTCCGCTGCGCTTTGCTTTATTGAAATTCTTCCGCACCTCGGATCTTAATTTTGACAAGTTATTGCTCCACCATGGCGTCTGTTTCCTGTCCCGTTCTCTACTTAGAGGACAGTTTTCTTCGAACGCAGTGATGATGGCGTTGCTTATGCCTTCCACTGCGCTCTCTAGCTCTAGGGGGTGTCCAGGAACCTTCCTCAGACTAAGGCGCCCCAGATTGCTCTATAGAGCAGTTCTATAAGTTTCCCAATTGGTTTTCCTTGGGTTTCTTACTGGATTTCTCGTGATACTTGTGCTGTCCAGGTCGAATACTATTATTCGATGGTCAGACAATGATGGCTCACTAGATACTCTCCAGTTACTAATTAATTTACTTACGCTTGGTCTACCAAGCGTGAGGTCTAGTACTTCCTCCCTGACAGTAGTTACAAAAGTGGGGGTATTTCCCACGTTTATAATATCAAGTGACGAACTCATAATAAATTCTAGTAGGTACGAGTACTCACCCCTGGTGTTGGTGTCGGTGCTCCCCCATATGTTGTTGTGGGCATTTGCATCACACCCTATAAGGAGCGACATGCGGAGCTAGTTGCAATGCTCCACCAGTCGCTGCATTTGGGATGATACAACCGGCTCATCCCCTGCACAGTACGCCGATACGATGACAATGGTGCGGTGACATCCTTCAACATCCAGATGTACCTGATGCACCAGATCTCGTGTCGCGTATTCTGAAAGTAGAATAAATTTATATTTATTGTTTATTAGAATGCAAGCTCTCGGTTTCTCGGCCCGAGTGTCCCATATTACCTTTGCATCCTTGCTCGCCAATCCTATGACTTGTCCTTTCAGGATCCATGGCTCCTGGATCAGTACTAGCCCTAGGCTTTGGCAGGTAAACATCCTAGATATAGTCGCCGAGGCGGCTATAGCATGGTGAATGTTTACCTGTGCTAGTTTGATTTTGCTGTTGGCGGGATTCATCGAGCTATTGCTCGCGCGGGGCAGTTGCCCCGTCCTCCTTCAGCAACGAATCTTCCTCCTCCTGGGTGATTTCCTGGAAGAGGTCGATGACCGTGTTGTACATTTCCCCCTCAGAGATCATGCTCTCCGAGCTGGACATAGACTCCTCGGTCTCCTCAGGAGCCTGCTCCGCCGATTGGACAACGGAAGAAGGTGCTTTAGTCTTCGGAGGAGCAGTATGCTCTACCTCGGACTGCGCGCTCTGCGAATTCGGATTCGATGCTGGCTGGGCTGTTTGCCCAGAGATCTCGTCCGACCTCTTGAGTCCGCACACCGCAACCCTGCCGAATCGGTAGCTCAGGGATCCTTTTTGGGATTTTATGGCGTCGAAGGATTCTCGGTCGATGCCAATAGCCAGTACCTGCCCGGTTCCCTCTTTTCGACAATTAAGAATCTTCCACGCCTGGACGTTAAGTCGCACATTGTGTGCTTCCAGCAGTGCCAAGGAGGTTTTAGCTTCTTGCTCTGCACTGCGTGGAAGGAAAATCGTTATGGAGTAGGACCGTGGTATATCAGTCCCACTGCAAGCCATGAGGCGTGTCCCCTTCCATTTCCCCAACTTTGGGGCTACTGCCTTTAGCCACTCAGCTGTCTGCGGAGTCTCGCAGTCCACTAAGAGCATTCCATGTTTGAAATGTATGCCCTGGAATTTGAGCTTATGCTCCCATCCCAAGGCCATTTCCAACACAATGGCGTCTTCAAGTGCCGTGAGGTCTGGGTTGCTGAGGATCTCCTGCGGATATTTCACCGGGAGAACAGCAACCTGCTCAGCAATCGCACCTGTCTCGCGTCTACCGCTAGCCGGGAAGGTTTTCACCGCCGTAGCATAGCTTCGACCGACCACGGTGGCGCTCGCTTTTGCAGGCTTTCCCGTGGCCCCCTCGGTACCTTCATCCACCTTCTGTTTTTTGGCTTTATTTGTTGTGGGGGGTGATGTTGCTGTTCCCCCTTTTCCCCGTCGCCACTTCTGTACTTTCGGGCTTGGCCCGATGCTCCTCGGCCCTCCTTTTGGCTTCCTCGGGCCCGAAGCCTTTATTGAGGTAGCGGAGGTACCATTTAGTGCCAGCACCACTAAGTCCCCTTCGCATAGGGTCGTCCCTCGCGCCTGGTTTCCCAGGTGGAGGTAAGGCTGGCTTATTCCTCTTCCTTCCGGTGTTGTTGTCGGGGGGTACAGGGGCTGGTACTTGAGCTATGCTCGTTCCCACTGCCTTAGTTCCCTCCACCATTACTTCCCCGGTCAGGGAGGGGATTAGGATTTTGCTCCTATCCCCACTGCATGCACCTGTCGGTGCTACCGGGCTTCTTCCCGGGCCTTTTGGCACCCCCGTGGCTTGTCGTGAGGTGACGATGGTTCTTTGACTGGTGCTGGGTTGCACCAGTTTAGAGCCTCCCTTTCGACTTGTTCCGGGTTTATCATGTGGCAGGCGGTCGTCATGGATGTCCTGCTCCATCCGACCAATGACTTCGTCTGCGGTCTGTCCCCGCAATTTGTTTGTTTTGTTTTGTTTGTTTCTGTTTGGTTGTTTCATTTCCCACGAGTAGCGCGGGAAAGCCGGTCAACCACGCCAGAGCCCCGCATTAGCGTGGTAAGGCCATGGTTACTCTCTGAGGTGGCCCGGTATCAGAGAGGCTCCGCTAAAATACAGCCGGATACCCCTGGCTGCAAACCATCCAATAAGCACGGGTCGCATGACACTCTGGATTAGGGGTGGATGGACGTTAAGTCCTTGCCAGTTCTTGGTTGGCGCTCATCAATCGGCCTGTCTGCCATGGGTGGCTCTTAGACAGCATGGTTAGGTTAGGTTAGGTTTTATGTGGCTGTCGGCAGAAGCCGACACACTTAGACCAATTTAGGTCCATTGTGGTACCACGTATATTATCTACCTCAACTCTGTAGATGGGACTGGCCAACGACACGCGGTTGTTCTCAAACGGTCCCCCATCTACGTACTAACCGCGCCCAACGTCGTTTAATTTCGGTGATCTAACGAGAACCGATTAACTCGACGTGGTATGGTCGTTAGACAGCATAGCCCGTTGAATCTTTGCACCGTAAGCCTCCGCACCGGTACCATCGAATGCAATGATGGTACACACGTCAAGGTGACTTCATCCGATAAGAACCTACTGAAATTTAGAGTTTGGCTTTCGTAGAATCGCATCTTTTTTAATATAAAAAAAACTTTGATGTGTATAACTTAACTTACCCATAAATTGCAATTAAAACGAAGACTTTTAATATAAATAAGAAGTAATAACTTGTTAGTTTTGTGAAATGAGTCGATAGCTTCTACTTTTCCTTTTGCATAATTAATTTTTGTTTATTTTTTTGTATAAAAATAGCTTAGTCAATACAAAGACTGTTAAAACATTATATTAATATATAATCTTCATTTCAAATATTTATTATTATCTATTAATATTGAGTTACGTTCCTTCTTTAATTTTTACTCATTTAACATGTACATCGGCAAAATTCGAAAACTTAATACTTTTAAAGTACATATTTGCTTTGAAGAAGTTACATAAAATGTTTAAATAGGACTTAAAAGACTTACCTAAACCAATATTACTTAATACAACAAATAAAATGATAACTAAAATAAAAACGTTTTTTTCACTTCAAATGCAAAAATGTCCCGCCAGCTAATTTTTCAGATCTGGCATCCCTACATGCACATCATCGAGGGACAAGATCCACAACTAAACCATTCACAACATAATGCAAATAAATATAAAATGAGTTAACAAGCAATCAATTAATTCACATAATAAATTTAATAGAACTCACCTGAAATACACTGGACCACAAAGCAAATGAATTTAATTACTTATAAGGGTTAAGCAATACTCGATAAACTTTTCGCACAATACCACCAGCGAAATACACTCGCAACGAAATGCAAGACACAGAGTACTGCAGATAGTGCAAGAACGGTATTTTGTGTAAAGCGTTGGCTGAAATCTCCGTCGAATGTTTGGGACCACTGGGTATTCTCTTTATCGTGATTGTCATTTCCTGTATGTTAAGCATATTACTATAATTCGTCTTCTCTTTTCATGTATGGCTGAAACGCATGGGGATGACCGTATGGCCATCCGTGGACAGTTTTTCTCTTAGCAGACGACCGTAGCAGTACAGCAGATCTACAGTGAGGATCTGTAAGGAAAGTTAGGCCAGCAGACAATATGATGAATTCGCTCGTCGGTGGGGGGAAAATGTTTGAGACATAAATGTCTTGACATAAACCCATGTACCGAACGCACCCACTCATAGACCTAAACATCCAAGAGGGAAATTCTGCAACATCCAAGAGGGAAATTCAGCAGAACACGACAACTGTCACATTGGAATTTTGTATATAAAGGAAGGCCAATCAATGACAATAAAATAAATCATCTTTATAACGTTCTAGAAAACTGTGGTTTTTACTTTATTGAAAGTTCTAGTTTGTCTTCAACAGTTTTTCTTTGTTCAAAGTCGAACATCTCTATTTATGTGAATTCAATTAAAAATTATGGCCACAGACTACCTATATGAATGAATGAATGAATTTTTATTGAGTCTTATATCTCCGTTTCTTACACATTTATGTACTTAATTCTATTCACATTTTGTTTCGTTTTTCTTTATGTCTGGAGGCTTTCAAGTATTGCCATCTCTTTCAGTTTTTTGTTACATATTAAATGCCCCTTGGCTTTGATTTACATTTGTTATTAGCTCTTGCTCTCGGAGCTATATATTTGTTTCATCTGACTACAGTGTCATCGTTTTCTTATGAACTACCCTAACTATATACATTCAACTATTTACAATTTATAGGTATACGGGTATACCAATGCGAACGAAAGTTCTCTTGTGACTGTTTGGTAGATATTTGATAACCTAGACATATTGCAAGTTAGATGTTCTGGTTGTTTAATCGATATGATTTTGATTTTTTAATTATCATTTGTTGACCTGTTTGTTTGGTCTTTTCATTTTTAGTTTTGCGAAAGCAAAGTTTATTGATGGTTTTTACTTATTGAATACTTTTTACTTAATGAATAATGAGTATTATGTGTATGTTAGTATTATAATATTGATATTATACATAGATACTAATAAAGTAGTGAATTTTGTCAACCGATTATTGTTTTTACTGAAGTTTTTGTTAAATTGATGGGTTTTTTTTTTTCTTTTTTCTTTTTGAGTAGTAAAAAAAATAGAAATCTTTTTTGATTCAAATCTGTGATCTGAGTTGTGGGATTGATGCGAGGTTGCTTTTATCCGCGATTTTGTCCCGGTGTAACTTTTTGGTAAAAGGGGATTGTGTCGGGAGCGGTTAGTGAGAAAGCTGTCCAGAATCGCGACCAAATTGGGAGGGTAATCCAGTTGACTGATTTTGTATATTAGGCCATTCATCCACACACTATCGAATGCCTTTTCTATGTCTAAAGAGCATGTAATAGTACAGTTTTTTTTCCCTTAGGCTAAGGGTTACATCATTATGTATATTCAGCATTGCGTGGACTGTTGAGAGTCCTTTACGAAAACCGTATTGTGAGTCAGAGATGAATTCTATATTGTTTTCTGTGTGTTGGTCTAACTTTTCAATAATGACTCTTTCTAGTATTTTCCCCATGTTTGACAACAGGGATATGGGCCTGAAGTTACCCAGAGTGTAGTCATTCGGTTTCTTTATTATTGGAAGGATTTTTGCTATTTTCCAGGCAGTGGGGAAATACCCATTGTTTATGCAGTTGTTTATTAGAATAACAATATATTTGATGGCTATGGGGGAGAGTTTTTTTAGGATAAAATTCGACACGTTATCCGGGCCTGTTGATTTTTTTCCATTGATACTCTTGAGTATTTGGGTTACTTCTAGCGTTGAGGTGAACATGTGCCCCGCCATTGGGTTTAATGCGGAGTTGGTGTCATCGAATAGAAATATGTGGTTCGGTCGTTCTGATCTGAGTTGATGTACCGCTGTTTCCACCATGTTACTCAGAGTCGGGTCAAATGAAGGGACTACTTCTCTGTAGATTTCTGTGTGGTAGTCTTTAAATGCCTGTACTATTTCCGATTCTTCTGTCACCTTGCGGCCACCCAATGATAACTGATTACAACCGAACTTTCTGGCTTTACCTGTGAATTTGAATAATTCTTTGAATGCGTGTGGTCCTGGTACGATTTTGGACAGTTTTTTTTCCTATTTCTGCATTAAGCCAAATCCTAACTTTTTCCTTGATTATTTTTTGGAGTAATGATATTCTTGTAGCTAGTTCTTTGTACGCTCTGTTTATCCTGTTATAACACCTGTGAAAAATGCTTTTCAGCTGTTTTTGCCATAGATGTTTAGTCCTGAAAAGGACTTTTATGTCATCTGGGAGATGTTTGTACTTTTGTACCCGGAATTCTACTCTAGAGGAGTGTTCTTCCATTGAGTTTTTTATTGCCCTGTTGAGAATATCAATATACTCATCTATTTCCTCGTTTGTCATTGAGGCAGTTTGTTGGGGTGTTCGACGTGCTAGTGTTAAGTCTATATCTGCTCTGAAATTTGCCCAGTTGGTTCTCTTAAAGGACATGGAGGAGTACGATTCCACCAATGTCAAAATTGCGTCCTCAATCTTAATTGTTAACTCAACTGGGAAGTGAGCCGTGAAGGTCGGGAGGGTTTTTATTGAGAGGTTTGGGGTGTGGCTGTTCACCAATTGAGGCGAGATCAGGAAATGGTCTAGGAATCCTGAACTTAACGGGAATGTAGGGATAGTGGGCGTGAGGAGCGTTAACCCTGAATTGCTGGAGCTCAGCCAGTTGGCTAGCGTCCTACCGTTTTGATTCTGTTTTCCGTCTCCCCAGTTTGGGTGTCTCGCATTCAGGTCTCCTCCCAATATGGCCCCGTCGTATGATTCTGCTAGGATATTGATTTTTATTAGCTCCTCTTGTACAGCGGCCTGATGGCTGTTCGGGGGGATATAAATAGAACCTAATAGTATGGAATTGCGGCGGTTGTTTATGGTTAGATTGATAGAGAGAAACACATTTGGAAATGTCAGATTTTGGGGTGTGACTAGAGTGTATTTGATATTTTTTTTAATTGCTATGCCTACCCCTTGGTTAAAGTCGTTTCGGATGAAATTGTATGAGTCTAAGTGTACCACATGTTTACTGTGGAGGTGTGTCTCCTGAATGAAGGCGACTGAGCTGTTGTTTGCTAGGAGGATTTTCAAAAGTTCTATCCTCCTACTATTCTCTACAAGGGACGAAATGTTGAAAGTGAGGATTTTTAATTGCATTATTTGGATAGCATTATTTGGTTAAGCAGATCCAGGTATGCTAACCTCTTTTGCTGTATCGACCCCGCGTTATTAATGTTTTTGACAAATGACTCCACCTTGCTTAACAGCTCTGATACCTCTACTCCAAAGAGATCTTTGGAGAGGTCCCAGAATTGATTGATGTAGTTCCCGTTTTGTGTACCCATGATGGGATTGGGCATTGGTGAATGGTTTTGAGTTTGGAAGTGACTTGCATAGGTGACCCTGGGGGAAACCAAACCGCCTAGTGCGATACGTTTTGAGATTACCCTCGCGCTTTCTTTCTTATTTTTGGCCTCTCTCATTTGCCTATTTTTTGCCTCCGTGTATCTGAGGTATGCCTCACATCCCCGGTAATTGGCGGGGTGATCTTTGCCACAATTGACACAAAACGCCTTTGTGTTGTCGCTCTTAACGAGCTGGCATTCGCCTGGGTTGTGGGCATTATCGCACTTAACGCATTTGTAGTTATTTGCGCAATTTTTTGCCAAATGGCCAAATTGTTGGCACCTTCTGCATTGCAGGGCACCTAAATTTCCCCTTGGCTTCTCCCAGCTCACTTTTGTGTTAAAAATGTATTTTATTTTGGCAGTGTCAATGGCCTGTTGGCCAGGTTTCAGGCGTACTAAGAAGAGGTCGTACTTGAGCCCTTCTCTCTTAGACCTTATGGTCTCGAAGGGCGACACTTTTCGATTGTATTTGGAGTCAATGACTCCATCTCCTGCTGTACCTCCTCCGCTGAGAAGTGACTTGTTAACCCCCTCAGGATTAGGTTCTGTGTTCTATTCTCTTTTAGAGTAAATGAGTACCCCTGCACCACATCACTTTTCCGGGCAATCTCCATCAGCTCCCTGTGGATCACCGCGTTGTCTACGAACAGTTTGCTCCTCCCACCTCTCAGATTCACAATTTTAAATCTAAAGTCTAAGTTTTTTTTTGCTCTAAGGTCCGTGACCAGATCTCTTACGTTCGTATTAATCAATATAATTGGCGGACAAAACTTACCATTTCTCCCTGACATGTTAGTTCCCGTGCCTCCTTCTGCGTTAATGTTGTTGTCTGATGTCGCTTTGTTGCTGGTGTTGGAGTAACTACCGCTTCCCCTTGATGACGCCGCTATCTCTGCTTCTGTTGTTTGTTCCGGAATCAGTCTCGCATACTTGGACTGTCTGTCTGGATTGTTGCCACCTCCGTTCAAATGGAATTCTCCCAGAGCTGTGAATCTATTTGTGTCGATTGTACCCTTATTGGTGTTTATGCTGTTTATGCTGGTTTCGTATTTGTTCGGGGACTGCCTTCCACGTTTCACAGTGGTCCATTGTTGGGCTTCACTTTGGCTGTCCATAGGTTCTCCATTTTGTTCTTCTGCTTCATGCCCTTGGTCAAGGACTTGTGCCGACACCATTTTGTTTGTCGCGCTCAGATTTGGCTCCGACTCGTCTTGATTTTTTGTTTTAAGCTTTGTGAGGATTTGTGCCGCTCGGATTCCCCTGGGGCTATTTAAGATGAATGCTGAATCACTGCTCATTGATTCGTTGTTTTTAGATTTATAATTTAGTGCCATTTTTGGTTTTTTCCGCATCACTATTACGGAGTTTACCGTGCGTGCACTGCGCACAAATTTTGGTCCTGTTTAACGTCGCTGGTGTGACGTGGTTTTGAAAAAAACCTTTGTGACAAGTAAAAAGAATTTTTTATGACTTCTTACTACGCGTAGCACCTGTGTGAGGATGGTAAGTCTCGACGTTTCCAAGTCCAGCGTGATGCCGTGAATTAAAAATGGCGTCGACGATCTATTAATTAATTATGCACGAAAGTTTGTGCAATTGGAGATCAGTTAAAACGTCAATTCCACTAGTTATTGGGACAATTGTAATTAAATTTATCGCTTTTGATGGGTTTCACTAAACTTTTCACCACTTTTCAGTATACAATTTAAGATTTTTTCCTTGATATCCAGACTACCTATACTAGACAGTCAACTGAGAGGACTTTTATTCGGAAAACAGCTGAAAAACCCCGATAAACGCTTATCTGTATTAGTGTATGCATGCAAATCAAATGGGAAGCTTGCATACAGATAGGATATTTAGTGGGGACAAGTGTGAAGTTGGCAGCTCTATCTCGAAATCACCTCAAAATGATGCAAAAGTGCGCTGTGTTAACAAAACTTGTCGTTTCGAGGTGGATTTGTAGAATTTTAATAAAGTTCCTGCAGACTTCTTCGTTCCGTGGTGAATTAGTAATAAGTGTAAAATATAGTATAAATTGTACATAATAATGTTTTAAATCATTTATAATACTTTTTTTAGAGAAATAAAAATTAAAAACCTTAAATATAAATCACAGCATAAACGAAAATAGTTTAATTTAGTCCGCTATGTACTACACCCTAAATCAGTAGGAAGTTGGATCGTTTGTCGTATATAGGTCGAATATATATAAAAGTTTGTACTGGCTGCTCCTACATGGTCAAAAATATTGTTGTTACTAGTAATGATAAAACTCTCCAGTCACCACGGTCATTACTAAAGCCTGAATACTTACTAACAAAATTATTATTTTCAGTAATTCGTACGAAATGAGTTTTATGTGTCCGAACATCTGAAAAAAGTTTGTCATTACTAATTACTTATTTTATTTATGATTTTGTTGAAACATATTATGAGTGTGACACAATTAAAAGTGAAAAACAACCTGTATCAAATATTACAAAACACACAAGTCCTAATCCAAAAAAAAGTTTGACAGCCAATACTATTCTCTGCCATCGCGTTGTCACGCACCGCTTGACAGCAACATTGAAAAGCATAAGGTTCTGGTTTTACGAATACCATTTGAAAATTAAAGTAGAACGAAGCTTTGTTATGGGTTTCCTATTATTACTCTTGATGCGTCTTTCAATGCGGCTGTTTCAACATAAGCCGTTTCAAAATTTATTTCTTTTGAATTATTCTCGTCGTAATGTGAAAAGATCGGCAAAAAAATAACTATAAATTTGTTAAAACAAGTTTTGTCATTTTTATTTCATTGCTTTCCTAACTTTCAACGACATTTATTTTTCAACACGACGCTTCAAAGTGTGATTGCATAAGTCAGCTTAAGCTGTTTTGAAGTTATGTTAAATTGAATATTATTCTCAAAGTTCCAAATGCTCCAAATGTATTCACTATTTATTTGTTAAATCATCTTGTCACTTAAGATACAGAGTTAACTTTTACACATCCTTAGCTAAACCTATTTCGTCGTACAAAAAACTTGAATTTATGGTCACAGATTCATTAACTAATTTATCATAGTACGCCTAGAATAGTAAAATGCACAATTTTTTTTCATATGTCAAAAATGCATTAAAAGTGGCTTGCCTGTTATTTGGTTTTTGTTCGTTCGAGGTCAACAAATTGTACGAACAAAATATTTTCAAACAAAATAAGAATAATTAACAAAGAAATTATAATAACATAAGTCAAATGAATCAGTAAAAATAATTACCACATATTTGCAACAATTTTTATCTTTTCTATTGGTTATTTGTTTTCACAGTCACTGTAAACACACCCCGTGCACCGCTCAATTTCACCTCGACACAAAATCAAAAACTTTTGCAAACGTCAAAGCAACATTTTTATATATCTGTTTTAGAAGCTATCTGTAATCTGTTATTGAAGTGATTTTCACAACCACAAGACTAGTTCCAAGCAGGATAATGTCACCCAACTTCAAATATACAATGCTGAAGACTGTGAAGCCGTACATGAAATACGTTCCCCAGCTATCCAAGCCAGTATTACGTGTTCTTATCCAAGTATCCGTGCACTACATTGGAAGTCGCAAGTGTTCACCAGAAGTATTAGACATGGCCTTGACCAAACTGACGCATTCTGGCTGTAAAATTCCTGAAAACTTTTGTGAACTATTCGCAGTCATCTATCAGATAATGCAAATATTCCTAAGGACTCCAAAAGGAAGTGTCAAAGATGATGAGTAACGACAGTGTCTCAGGGAACTAAAGTGAGTGTTTGAAAACAAATATGTAACAGATTGAAGCATCAATGAACTATGTTTTCAGATTCACAGAAGAATGCATTGACGACATAAGTAAAGTGTTGCACAATCATCGCGACTCCTTGACCAAAAACTTCTACGAAGTTAAATGTCTCAGGCAGTGATGGAAATCGACTTTTTTCGATTGTACTGAACGCTGAAACAAAATTGTACTGAAAAAGACCAAATTGTACTGGGCTCTTATGGATTAATGTAAACAAACACACAAATTCAAAAATAAAATTTATTTATTAGAACAAAAACAAAAATAAATTCATTTATTATAAATATTGAGGTAAAAAAAAGCTTAATAAATAACGGTAGGATCTCCGTAACACAGGTAGGATCATTAATCAACATTATATGAGTTTTACTCTAATCTAAGAGTGCTTCTTTTTGAAGAGGGTTGTTTGTAACATTTTTATTTAAAAGATATTTATTAATTTTAAAACTGTGACAACATTCATTCTTTATAAGATTTTTGGTTTCTATAAGTGCAGAACACGTTGGAACTTGTAACCGATTTCTTAATTTAGATTTAATTATATTTTGATACGAAAAAATTCTTTCAACGTTTGCTGACGAATGAGGAACACAAAAGGCACCCTGAACAATTCGATGAATATTTTGAAACATAAACTCATTGCATTCTTTTTTTAAAAGGCCAATTTTTGACCAAAATTCTGATATGGAAAGATTTCTCAGTTGTTTTATATATTCACAGTCAGCTAGAGCTCTATATTCGTTGTTTACAACTTCAATGTTTTTGTGTTCATTATGTTACGCCTCAGCCCGTGCTTCCTCGAGTTTCGAGGGAAGAGTACTGAGCGGAGAACCAAAAAAGGGAAAAAAAACAAGTTTTATTTTTTATACAGAGCCCGCTGTCTAGTGCTGGGCTGCGACTCTGTGTATTTTATTTGTATTTATTATTTAATTTAAACGATAGGTCCGCTGTCTTTTAGCTGGGCTGCAACCTTTACGTTTCGATATTTAATTAGCTCTGACTTTTCCTACCCACAACCTTTGCCTTTTATACAGTTTTATTTTCATGACCCTCGTCCTATCTTCCCAGTCTACTTTAATCGATTCCATATTTGCATAGCTAAGCGCTATTTTTAATTATTGCCTAATTGTTTTTCGTTCCCATTAAAAAGTGCCCAAATGACATCTTGGGTGTCATTTGCCTTGCGCAAGCAACCAAAACAAAACACCAGAACCACGGCAGACGAACCCAACAACCGACAAGTTTCCGTCTTTCGTTTTCAAATTTAAGGGGAAAAACAAATGTCATCGAATGACGTTCAGATGTCAGTATTTAAAATCAAATGGGCGCATTCATTTCATGTAGGGTAGATTTTGATATTGGGTAATTGGGCTTTGGGAATGTTCGCATCGTACATACATTTTTTTTAGTCAAGGGAGATAAGAGAAAATCAACTGAAGGAATAATATATATCAATTTTAACAGACAATTCAAAATTGTACTGAGATAGGCAAAGATGTACTTGTGTACTGAGAAAATCAAAAAGTACTGAATTCAGTACAATAGTAAGCCTTTTTCCAACACTGGTCTCAGGTCGCCTCCGAAACGATTGCAGTGGCGAATTAACATCTCCTTGGGAGATTGGTATGTTATTTGTGTATGCAACAATTATTTCACTTAACTTATCCCTTTTCAGTGGAATCATTCAACTCTCGCAACCTACAATCATTATACCTACACTTTCAAACACCGAACGGGAAGTACAGAATATTCGAATTTCCTGTTGCTATGTTTCATCGATTGCGATATAATATTGCCCTGCTTCTCAAAGAAATGCAATCTGCAGAAAGTCGCGCTCTAATGAAGAAGTATACGTAAATGGTGCGTGAATTTTATCTTTGATCCTCCGGGATCTGTTTTTAAAAAGATTTAAAGTAAAACACACATTTAATATTAAAATGGTTACTTTATTAATAAAAAGCATCAGATCCCTTACCACTGGTGGGGGGAAATCTTAAGCTATACTTAGAAGAGTTATAATTGAACTGAGCTCCTGCTTACCAGGAAAACCCTTTTTATATGCAGTAATTTTATATTGGTATTTCTATTTCTTCTTACTGACTATATATATATGTGGATACATGCATATCATCATTTCTGATGATGTTTCAATTTTATTGGATTGAAAGAAGTTCGATCATTGACGATCTTTGTTTACATTAATTTTATATTCGGAAGAAGATACTTTGTTGAACGATCATTGTTTACATTAGTTTTTATGACATCCTATGGGTGTCGATTCATATGAGTTGTATTTAACCAAATATGCTTGGTGTGCAATTGTACATTTAATATCAAAGTGATTCTTATGAAGCGATATGAAATACGCTTGGTATGGTTTTATTGTTATTTAGATTGGGAAGCAATTCTATAACTCCTCCCCCCTTTGACTTTTGTTTCTCCTGAAACAATTTTTTATATAAAATTATAAGTATAGCACAAATTATAATTATTATAAATCCATTTACACCAAAATGAATATATGATTGGTTTGAGACATTTTCTATTATTTTGTTTATATTTTCAATTCTTGTTTTATTATAATCACCTATTTTTAGATCAGTTTCTGTCAAATTAAATGTATCGTCTACATAAATATTTATTGGTTGATTTACAACTGCATTTTTGTTTACATATTCTTTGTCATTTATTTTAATATTACAGTTTTCAAAATTAATCAATACATTTCTTTTTATTTGAATTATTTTTCTTTCATCACAAGTACTTTTTATTTTATAATCGCTATTTTTAACAATTAATATTCCATTTTAAAGTTCCTTTACAACATTTACTTCTTCGTTCTTTCTTTTCATGCAATTGTTTTTATTTATACAATTAATATATGGCTTTAAATGTTTTATTTCTTTATTTTCAAAATATTTATAAAATGTTTCATTTATTTTTATAATGTTTTCGTCTTCAATTTCTAATTCAATATTTTCCTCATTAGGAATGTAAGTTATAAAATATTTATCAGAACTATAAATTGTGTCTGGAATTTGAATTATAAAAATTAAAAGGTCTTTATCATATTCACTTATAGAGAGTTTAATATTTTTTAGTTTGAACAAATCAATATCATAATATTCTATTTCCTCAGCCGTTAATAAGCTATTTGTCATTATTTGTAATCTACTTGCTAAAATGATATTTTGTATTTTTTCAATAATTTCTTTCAACTTGTCTATTCTTGTAGTATATTCTAAAATTATTATTCTTTTTTCGATTAGCTTTAATTCATTTTATGTTTATAAGACTTCTTGTTTTTCTTGAATGAGTTTTATGACCCTTAATACTTTTTAATTCTTCTTGAATTAAATTTAGTTCGTTGTCTATATGTGTTGTGAATATAATATCAGCAGGAGTTTTCACTATAAAATTCTTTTGTTCTAACCACTGATTGTTTGTTTTCGTTAATAACACATTTATTTGCGTTAAATTTACTATGTGTAAGATTGAGTTAAACTTGTTAACTATGTTAACTTCATCGTATTTTACTATCGCGTAACCGTTATTGTTTATTATTTCTTCCGCAATTAATTTACTGTCTACTAAGCTAATAATAGCCAATACAACCACGAGACTTTTCATTTTCGACTTCTTCAATCTGTATCTGAATCTAAACTAAAGCTCTTCTCTGAGTTTTTCTGTTCTTTTGACTTGCTTTGATTAAATTGTCTTGATTTATATGCTTACTCTTTCTTTCTTTCTGAATATTCTTTGTATTCTGATTTTCAAGTTTATCATACTTATATCTTGGTGCTGTCTTATGACGTTCCGTTCTAGAATTTTTAACAAAACCTTCCGTTCTATTTTCACTGTATTCCTCTCGATTTATATTAACTTCGATATCTGAGTTTCCTGTATGGCTGTTAGGTCTAGTAAAATGTATTTCTATTTCAAGGTCTTCTAGTAACTTTATAATTCTAGGAAAGTTAAATTCAATGTCCATTACAAATCTTTTTGATTTACCGTTCGTTGCTAATAATTGTAAAATTGTTTCTTCTAAAGTTTCATGAGAAACATTAGGAACGTATGTAGCTGTAGTTAGCTTACTAAATTTATCAATTGATGTTAGATATTTTGTTTTATTAATACAATAAATATCTAAGTGAACTATCTCATTAATATCTTTTGGGGTTTCTGTCAAATGACATTTTTCTTTAACTGGTTGTCTATCATATTTAGATTGCTTGCATGTGTTGCAACTATTGATTACGTCATTTATTAATTCCTTTAATTTTTTAAAATATATTTTTGTTCTAAGTCCTCTATAATTTTCTTCGATTCCTGAATGACCTGTTTCTTTTTCATGATATAATTTTATTTGTTTAATAGTTTCTTCTTCTGTCTCTAAATCTTTAGCAAAATGTTGACATTTATAAAATTTTATTCTTGTTCCAAATAACTCTATTAATTTTTGTTGAAGTATATTATACTCGCTGTCTGTTAATTCAGTATAAATCCCTGTGTTAACTCTTTCTACTAATGGTATTATAAGATCATTAAAATTGTCTTTATGTATTTCATTTATTCCTATATGTATTCTTTTACATTTACAGTTTTTGTCTATCCCATTTCCTGATTTTAATATTATTTGTTGCCTAAATATGTTCACTGCGCTATCTTTAATTGGAAAATGATCATTCAATTCTTCATGTTGTGAATGTATTGTAGCTTGAACTGAATCTTGTTCTAACATGTTTATTTCTGGCATATCTCTTATTTCTCTACTCAAAAAATCTGCTACAGTATTGCTCGTACCTTTTAAATATTCAATTTGCATATCATATTCTCCTAACTGGAGTATCCATCTTTGTAACCGTGGTGAAATATCTCTACCTAAATTTTTTGTTTGAAGCCATTTCAAGGGTTGGTGATCTGTTTTAAGATCAAATCGTCTGCCATATAAATACGGTCGTAAATATTTTACTGACCAAACTATAGCTAGTAATTCTTTTTCCGTTGTACTGTAGTTCTTTTCATGTTCGTTGAGAGTTCTACTTATAAACGTAATTGGATGCCCCTTTTGCATTAATACTGCTCCAATTGCATAGTTGGATGCATCTGTCGTTAAGACGAATCTGTCATTAAAATCGGGGTATGCAAGTACTGGTTCTGTTTGAAGTGCATTCTTTAATTCTTGATGTGCTTTAATATAATTTATATCGTTTTTATCAATTTTCTTATCTTTCTTTAAATACTTGGTTATGGGTTGTGCAATTTTTGCATAATCTTTAATAAATTTCCTGTAATACCCTGTTATTCCTAGGAACGATTTAATTTCTTTAGATGTAGTAGGAAGTTGTATTTTTTCTATAGCTTTTATTTTATCTATATTAGGTTTCACACCGTTGTCTGTAATTGTGTGTCCTAAAAACTTAGTTTCTCTCTTAAGAAAATTACATTTATCTATCTGTACTTTAAGGTTATACTTTGTTAATCGTTGAAAAACTAATCGCAGATTCTCCATGTGTTCCTGTAGTGATGTACTAAAAATCAATATATCATCGAGATATACTACACAAATTTTATTAATTAATCCTTCCAAAACTTCATTCATCATTCTTTGAAAGGTAGCTGGTGCATTTTTTAAACCAAATGGCATTCGTAACCATTCGTAATGTCCATATGGAGTTGAGAAAGCTGTTTTCTCACAGTCAGCTGGATTCATTTTTATCTGATGGAAACCTTTGGCAAGGTCAAGAGTTGAAAAATATTGAGCTCTACCTAATTTATCTAATATCTCATTGATATTAGGAATAGGATGCTTGAATTCAATTGTTTTTTCATTTAATTTCCTGTAATCAACTACCATTCGCCATTTTTGTTCTCCTGAATTGTCTACTTTCTTTGGGACTACCCAAATAGGTGCATTGTAAGGGGACACACTTTTTCTTATTATACCTTGTTGCAATAAATCTTTAACTTGGCGTTCAATTTCTTTTTCGTGGATCTTAGGGTATCTATATATTTTACTAAATATGGGACTATCATGCTCAGTCCTAATATTATGCATAGTTTGTGTTGTTGAAGTAAGTTTGTCACCTTCTTTATAGAAAATATATTTATTTTCTTCAATAAATTTTCTTAATTCTTGTTTTTCTTCAAAATTTAAATTCTCATTTACTAATTGACTCATTTGCATTGAGTTGCAATATTCTAGAGTTGGAATCTCTTCATATTCATAAAAACATGCTGATGCTGTTTTTTCTTTATCATAATTTTCAAAAAATGTTTTTCTTTTATTTATTTCTATATATCCTTCTTTTAAATTTAATTCCGCTCCTATAGGTTTTAATAAATTTTGACCTATAATTCCTACAAATTTATTATTTTTTATTCTCATTAACTTCCATGCCATGGTAGATTCATCTTCATTGAATTCTACCGGTACTTCAGTTATGATCTCAAATTTTATTATATTTTCATGATTTAATGATTTAACTTTTATTGGCACTTTCATTAAAGTTCTCGGAATTTCTAATAGTTGTGACTCATCAAGTATACTTGTTGTTGAGCCAGTATCTATTAGAATATTAAATTTTTTGTTATTTAGAGTTATTTTTATTATGGGAAGTGCCTCTTCTTCCCGGCTATGATAAAATTTACCTCTTCGTGTTTAATTTCTGCATTATTTACATCCATAGGTTCTAGCCTTGGATTCCTATTATTATCATAATTATTATTCCTATACTGTCCTGAATTTTGTGGTCTTTGATTATTATTATTAAAATTTGTCTGATGGCTATTTCTGTTAAATCCGAATCTAAAATTATTTGGATTTGTGTTTCCAAACATTCTGTGATTGTTTCGTCTTACTTGTTCTGAAGATATTCTATCATATTGATTTCTGAAATTATTATTAATATTGTTGTGGGGATACATATTGTTATTATCTTTAAAAGGATTCCGATTTGGATTTTGATGAAAATTATTTTGATTTAATTTTGGTATGTTTTGATATTTTATTTGTTCAGGAATTTTCCTAATCATATTGTTACTCTCTAAGAGGTCAAAAGCCTCCATAATATTATTTGATTTACTTGCAATCACTATTGCCTTTTGGCTTGGCGACAAAGTATTTTTAAATGATTCTAAAGCTATACATTCATTATTTGTCTGAGTATAAATATTATCGAGCTCAAGTTGAGTTTTTGCTTGCAACTCTTGCAACAAGTTGTCAATTTTAATATAATTTTTAACTGTGTCGTTCTCATTGACACTATTTATTTCTGTCACTAACTTAAGATATGATTTTTTAACACTAAACTGTCTTACCAGCTGTACTTTTACGTCTGTCCAAGGTGCAAGATGTTGTAGACTGTTGATTGCTGTCAAAGCCTCGCCCTGAATTTTCTGATGTACCACAAAAACTGCTTGTTCCATATAAGTTGGATCTTGGATTCTCTCAAGTAAATACTCCATCGATGATATAAAAAGAGCCAGATTGTCTGATTATCCTTTAAATGGGTTAATCATCCTTAATTCTTTTAAATAGAATTTTTGCTGTTCTGCCCATACTGCATGTTGAACTGGATCCATCGGAGCTTGTGCTCTTGCTTGAGCTTGTGCTTGCATTTCAGCTAATTGTGCTTGTTGATTTGCAAGTGCAGCTTGTTGAGCTTGTTGATCGGCGGCGTTCTTTTTATTTATTTTTTCCTCTTGTATTTTAAAAATTCTTTCTTTTAATTTCCACAAGTTTTTCATTCACTTATTTTTTTTTTTTTTGATATTTTAAAAGTTATTTTTCTTGCTGCACTATTTATTTTTCAATTTAAGTAGGTATCTTTATATCTTTTAACTGCTCACTTTATTTACGTCTATTTTTATTTTTTAATATATGTATATCACTTTGATATATGTAACTCTACTTTCACTGTCTTTGTCTTTTACATAGACACTTAATTTTGTTGCTTTATATTCTGCTAATCTCTCTACGAGAATTCGTGTATTATGTATTTTTGTTGTTAACACGTTAGCGTTTATAAAGCATATAATTATTTTATTTTAACTCGAAAAATCACTTCGGTGTTTTTACGATTAAAAAAATTTTTTTTTTTTTTTGTATTTAATTAATTACTTCGGCAATTAGTTTTCAAAAAATTATTTTTGTCCACTAAAACACTTCGGTGTTATTAGTTTTCACAAAACACAATTTAATTTCGATCGTTGAATAATGTTTTAGATAATGTACGTTGTACTTTAATCCGCAACAAAATTCTACCGGTTAAAAACTTTTTATTTTCTTTTCGGTCCGATCACTGAATCGCATCTATCAATTAATTTGCGTTTAATTTCTTAGTGAGATCCTACCGACTGCGCCAATTTTATCTTTGATCCTCCGGGATCTGTTTTTAAAAAGATTTAAAGTAAAACACACATTTAATATTAAAATGGTTACTTTATTAATAAAAAGCATCAGATCCCTTACCACTGGTGGGGGGAAATCTTAAGCTATACTTAGAAGAGTTATAATTGAATCCACCCTCAGTATACCGAGTGCATAGAGTATACAAAAAATGCAATGATTAAAACAAAAAGATATAATACCCCAGGTGGCAGCCCAGTTCTACTGGAAAATCCACACTCTTCGGAGGCAGGCTCTACGGATTCTGGGGAGAGCCATTTATTGCAATCATCCGACCCTTTTAAAAATAGTAAAAGGGTAACTAGATCACCACCAACGGGATCTGTGCCAGAAGCAAAAACTAATCGAAGTCCTACGACGCCAAAAGATTTTGGACGCCTGTTGACTTCACAACAATGTGGAACGTGACGTCACCACAGTCCGATGCACCGAACGCACTCACTCACAAGAAATTTCCCAGATGAGGGATTTTCAAGCAGCTGTCAACGAATAACATATAGACAAAATTGTATATAAACGAGACGTTTTTCTTAAATAAAATAATTGCAGTTTTATAACGTAATAAGAAGCGGTCTTTTATTATTTTGCGGAATTTCCAAGCGTTTTTAGCAAACAGTAATTGCCAACAGTTTCTTTTACATTTTTCTTTGTTCATCGCCCGAACATTTGGTCCATTCGAGCCAGATAACGAAATTATTCTTGGCTTTGATTTTGTGTGTGAAATTTCATTTTTTGCCGTGCGTATTGTGTGCTGCGAATTCTTCAAGTGTGCTGGATTCAGATTTTGTGCTGCGAATTCTTGTCACCAAAAGATATTTGGATTTTTGGGATCTGGATTTATTTTCATCAGAAGACATCAACTGTTCTGGATTTTGAGTGTGTGCTGCGGATTTCATCGCCATTAGAAGACACTGGAAACTCCATTTTGGTACTGCATTTGGAACTACAAGCGGTGAACTTCTGCTGAAACATCATCATTACACAAGTAAGTGCATTTTTCGTACTTTTTTTTGTGTGTTCTGAAAAATATAATTCAATATCAAACATGAAGCTTAATGAATTGAGTCGCATGTATGAGCAACTAAAGAAGGATATTATAAACTTTTCCAAAAGAAGCGCTACTAAACGCACCGAAAATTATTTGTTAGGCCGCTTATCGCTCTTGGAGAAGACGATCGAGTCGGCGTCAACGGTGTATGAAAAGTGTGTTATTGAGCTTGGGAAGAGGAAGAAGATGCGAAATATCAGGAAATCGAAGTGATTTATGAAAATCTTCGCGAATCATACTTCGATTATAGGGCCGATATACTCGATGCAATGGACAAGGTCAAAAGGGACAAACCCAAAGAAGACACCACCAAAGCTGAATCCAGCAACTCAAATCAATCTCAAGGCGTTGATATACGGCTGAAAAATATACCAGTGCCAGTTTTCTCTGGAAGCTACGAGTGTTGGAGAAGTTTTCGGGATTTATTTGTCTCACTTGTGCATCACAACGCATCCTTATCTGAGATTCAGAAGATGCATTACCTGAAAACAAGTGTGTCCGGTGAAGCTGAAAAATTGTTAGCTCATTTAGCCATTGCAAATGACAACTATACGAAGGCTTGGACAATTTTGCAGGACAGGTATGACCACAAGCGTTTTCTCGTCAATACTCAGCTGAAGTGCCTGTTCAACCAAACAGCGATAACGCAGGAGCGTTCCGAATCCATTAAGGAGCTATTGGACACATCGACGGAAGTGGTCCACAGCTTGGAGAACTTAAATGTTCCTGTTAAACAGTGGGACGTAGTGCTGGTTTATGTACTTCTACAGAAACTGCCTACAAAAACACAACAACTTTGGGAAGAGAAGCTGGGATCTAAAGAAAACAGCAAAGAATTACCTACCTTTTTGGAATTCGCACAATTCCTCGAAATGAGATTCCGAACATTAGAGGCCGTCAACTACCAGCAGGGTCGAACATCATCGGACTCATCCAAGAAGACATCTCAGCGAAACTCCTTCCATTCTCAAGCCAACACCTCCAAGTTCATTTGCAAGCTCTGCAACAAGGGTCAGCACGCCATCCGTAAATGCAATCGGTTCCTAAAAATGAATATTAATGATAGATGTCAGAATGTAACTAAATTAGGTCTATGTAGTAATTGCTTAGCTTACAGCCACTTGTCTGAGCAATGTCCAAGTAGTCGTAGATGCTATTACTGTCAGCAGCCACACCATTCACTTTTACACTACACACCTATTAACGCTTCTCATCCACACAATCATATTTCGCAATCTCACCCCTCTAATAACCCTTCCATTACAAACATTCAAACTCAAAATTCTGCACAACATCCATACCTGCAATCTCAAAACTGTCTCATCTCGTCCATTAATGTTGATGCTCCAAATTTTCAACCACACAGCGTAGTACACCCGTCAACCAGTTCGGCTGTCAACACTTATCACTCCATACCACAAACTAATACTCAGGTTTTGCTAGCCACTGCCATTGTCAAGGTAAAGGCATCATCAGGGGAGATGTTTTCGCTTCGCGCACTACTGGACTCAGGCTCGGAAGCGAGTTTCATTACCGAGTCAGCAGTACAATTACTGCGTCTAAGGCCAAAGTCGACGCATGTCGAGGTTTCCGGGTTAGGGTTGGTCAGCAGTGGCACTTGCAAAAGGATGGTAGACATCAAGGTTGCTTCACACCAATCAGCCTTTGAAACCAACACTCAGGCTTTCGTTTTTAAGTCACTGTCTGGGCATCTCCCGGCCCGAATCCTTCCCGTTGGCGATTGGAAACACCTCAACGGCTTGAGTTTAGCCGACCCATCGTTTTACAAACCAGCCAAAATTGATCTACTGTTAGGCAGTGATGTCTTTGCCGATGTCCTCTTGCCCGAAATAATCCGACCTCAGGACGAAACCTTACCCGTCATCCAGAAGACCAGACTAGGTTGGATTTTGTTTGGTAGAGCACCAATCGAAGCCCGACCCATTAGGAGTTTCCTTCAAACAGCTGATCTTGATGCAGAACTTAGAAGATTCTGGGAACTGGAGGAGATTCCGTTCGAGAGTGGCGAAACCTCCGAAGACATCGCATGCGAAGAACATTTCGTCAAGAACGTTAAGCGTTTGGCTGATGGACACTATCAGGTAGCACTTCCTTTCAAGGGAAACGTTCACCCAGTCTTTGGTAGTTCAAGGGAAGGTGCTTTCCAACGTTTTAAGGCCCTGGAAAGGCGTTTGGTAACAAATCATCAATTACATGACCAGTACTCTGCCTGCATAGAGGAGTATTTGCAGCTGGGTCATATGAATGAAGTTGACGAAGGCTTCATATCCAACTCTGGGCATTATTTCTTACCACACCATGCGGTCTTGAAAGAAAGTAGCTCCACGACCAAACTGAGGGTAGTTTTTGACGCTTCGTACCGATCATCCGACGGAGTTTCCTTGAATGATCAGCTAATGACAGGTCCCTCACTCCAGCACAACGTCAGCGATGTTACTCTTCGGTGGAGGCTTTACCGATTTACGTTTTCAGCTGACGTCGAGAAAATGTACCGACAAATTTGGGTGACGGACCAGGACTCAAACTACCAGCTGATATTTTGGCGTAAGAATCCAATTGACGCATTGAAAGTTTTTCGGCTTAAGACGGTAACTTTTGGGACAGCTTCTGCTCCATATTTAGCAATCCGGACGATGTTGGAAGTGGCGAAGGAGGCAGAAACTCAATATCCAATGGCTGCAAAAATGATTCGTACCGAAATGTACGTCGACGATTTGTTTTCAGGTGCAGACACCATCCAAGAAGCTGAAAAGAAAAGAAAAGAGGTTAAGGCGGTTTTAGAGGCAGCAGGGTTCAACTTACGCAAGTGGACTTCCAACGTCGACGAGCTTCTGCAAGAAATTCCGTTGCAAGACCGAGAGTCTTCGATCGCAGTACCCATGGAAGGTTCAGACCGCATCAAAACGTTGGGCATCCACTGGCTTCCTTTCGCTGACAGCTTTTCTTTTCGATTCACACCTCCAAGCAACCCCCAGTCAACAAAGAGGTTCGTCCTTTCAACGATTGCACGTCTGTTTGACCCCATGGGATGGATCTCACCAAGCATTCTTAAGGCAAAAATGTTCCTGCAACTGCTATGGATTCGAAAAACGTCGTGGGACGAGCCGATAGAGACACATATGATGAAAGAATGGAACATATTTTACAACGACTTACAATCAATCAACGAGATTCGTATTCCACGGTGGGTTAAAACAGTCGGGACGTCAAATCGAATTGAATTGCATGGATTCAGTGACGCTTCAGAAAAGGCCTACGGAGCAGCAGTCTATCTACGCGCAGAAGATGAGCTACATCAGGTACACATGCACCTACTGATGTCCAAAGCTAAAATAGCCCCTGTGCAACCGGTAAGTCTTCCCCGTTTGGAGTTATGCGGAGCAGTTACCTTGGCCAAACTACTGCACTATGTTGCTAAGGTACTCCAGCGGAAGGACATAAAGATGCACGCATGGACTGACTCCACCATAACGCTGTCTTGGATACAATCACCAGCCGCAAAATGGGAAACGTTCATCAGGAACAGAGTTGGGGAAATCCAACGTCTGACAGGAGCCCATATATGGAAACATGTTCCAACGCAACACAATCCAGCAGACTTGGCCTCTAGAGGTGTGCTGCCATCGGCATTGGTACGGGATACTCTATGGTGGAATGGTCCTTCTTTCTTACGCGCTGCTTGGGGTTTCGAGCTACCAGCTCAACCAACCAGTCTCACTACAGACGAAGGAAGAAGAAAGATCCAAGTTCATCGGACGGAAGTGTCGGAAGACGCGCTCAGTCAGCTGATTCAGCGATCATCAAACATCACCAGACTGACTAGAGTCGTAGCTTGGTGCAAGCGATTCGCAACCAACACACGAAATGAGCGCCTTAACCGAACATTGGGATCTCTTCTACCAGTGGAACTGGACGCCGCTACCAAAACCGTTGTTCGCTACGCTCAACAGGAGATGTTCCCGGAAGCGATCTCTAAGTCCAGAGGAATGGGAACGCTTAATCCGTTTGTGAACGGTGAAGGCATCCTTCGAGTGGGCGGAAGGCTAAAGCATGCTAACATCTCATATGATCAACAGCACCCGATAATTTTAAGTCCGAATCATCATATCACAAAACTTATCATTCACGATTCCCACGAGAAAACACTGCATGGCGGAATACAATTGATGATGGTACACATACGACACAAATATTGGATCTTTCAGATCAAACGAGCGGTGAAGAAGCACCTACATAACTGCACCGTTTGTTACAGGTTCCGGAGCAAGACAGCCTATCAGCTAATGGGAGAACTACCACCGCCCCGGGTTACGGTATCAAGACCTTTCTCTCACACAGGAATCGACTATGCAGGACCAATCACCATACGTGCATGGAAGGGTCGAGGAGCCAAATGCCACAAAGGGTACTTGGCCATTTTTATTTGCTTGGCCACCAAAGCAATACACTTGGAAGCGGTAAGCGACCTAACCACGCAAGCATTTCTGGCAGCGTTTCGTCGATTTGCTGCACGAAGAGGAGTCTGCGGCCAGGTATACAGTGACTGTGGCACAAACTTCGTAGGAGCTGAAGCGGAGCTGCGTCGCCTTCTGAACAGCGGAATCCAGGATTGGAAAGAGATTGCTGAAGTTTTAGCCAAACAAGGAACGAAGTGGAACTTCATTCCCCCAGCTTCTCCCCACTTTGGAGGATTATGGGAAGCTGGAGTGAGGAGTGTAAAGTATCACTTTAAAAGGATTGTCGGGAACGGGACACTCACTTATGAGGAACTCTCCACGCTTTTGACGCAAATCGAAGCGTGTTTAAATTCGAGGCCTCTTTGCCCTTTATCAGAAGATCCTGATGACTTCCAAGCGTTAACTCCGGCACACTTTTTAATTGGAGAAACTTTGTTCGCAGTTCCAGAACCAGATCTCACCCTAGGCAAACAAGGCTACGTCGATCGATGGAAGGCAATCCAGGCGCACTTGCAGACATTTTGGAAGCATTGGCAACTGGAGTACCTGACTCGTTTGCAGCAACGACCAAAATGGCTGAAACCGCAACCGCAGTTAAAGGTAGGAGATTTAGTACTGCTAAAGGACGAACGTCTTCCCCCTACAAAATGGAGTTTAGGTCGCATTCAACAAAACAGGAACGGACAACATCACCCGCGTTGTCAAGTTGAAAACGCAGCAAGGAGAATTCCGACGCCCGATCACGAAATTGTGTCCACTGCCTACAAACAAACCAGAAACAAATCATCAGATATAACAGTTTACTCAACTCATCTTTTAACATCATCGTTTCAAAAAAAAAAAAATAATAATAATCAATTCATTCAACACGTCACACGAAATCATTCAAAATAATTATTTCAACAATTTAAACAGAATTCACACAAGATCGAGTATGTACACAACACACTCATAACACACTCATTAAAACTACTCATTCAAACCACTCGAAATAAACTCATACTCACTACTCATTTATGCACAATGGCTACACCCAATACAGTCCGATAACATCACAATTTATACACATATTTACCCTACTCATGCGAATCAAGAGCTTTCGACCGATTTCATTCATTGTTCACTGCACACACATGCACACACACATATGGAAAGCCTCGATTTCGCAAACAAACAAAAAAAAACCAAAACAACACTACACTACAAAGCAAATTTACAATGAAATTTAATAATAATTAAATAATAATATTTCACTCACCTGGATTACACTGAAAAAATGCAACACACAATTAATAAATTACTAATATTTAACACAACACTCGAATTAATTCACGCACAAGTACAACTGAATTTCGCGAACAACTGTCATCGGCAGCATCGAAGACGTAAACAACAATCAACTACACCGAAGCAGAGCTTTCCTTGTTTCATTATCATCGCTGCAGCTGCAACAACAACACACGTTACACAGCTGCAAGCAATACCATTTAACAGCGCGATGGTAAACGAAGCAAAGCAAGCAAAACAAATGAGCGCAAGATCACATACGGGATCTTGTGTAGTATTGGCTACTGGAGCAGTTATGAGAAATTTTCGTTTTCGACTTATTCTTCCGTTACACTGTTTCTTGTCTCACTGTCTGTTTGTAAACAAATTCAATAATATGTTTTTCTTTTCATGTACCTAAACAACAAACGTACATACATTATATGAGAAAGATTAACTAAGGGGCAGATTGGTCGGCAACAAGATGGTCAAATCAAAACATAGAAGAAGAAGAAGCAAGCTAAGAACTTCGTTCATCGGTGGAGGAGAATGTTGACTTCACAACAATGTGGAACGTGACGTCACCACAGTCGGATGCACCGAACGCACTCACTCACAAGAAATTTCCCAGATGAGGGATTTTCAAGCAGCTGTCAACGAATAACATATAGACAAAATTGTATATAAACGAGACGTTTTTCTTAAATAAAATAATTGCAGTTTTATAACGTAATAAGAAGCGGTCTTTTATTATTTTGCGGAATTTCCAAGCGTTTTTAGCAAACAGTAATTGCCAACAGTTTCTTTTACATTTTTCTTTGTTCATCGCCCGAACAACGCCTTTCGAGGGACTCAACGAAATGCAAAAGCTTCGAGGACGAAAACAAGGAACTCCGCACTAAGCTTAACCAAATTGAACAGCTTTACCAAGAGCTAAAAAAAGAGCTAGATCAGCTGAAAGCTGAGAACAAAGCACTTGTTGAATCTCAACCTAAAAAACAGCCAGAATCCAAATCATACCGCTCAGCTAGCCGCGATTATCATACAGACGAAGAAGAGCTAGGGCGCGAAACGGATTGGATCACTAAGAGGAGACCGAACAAAAAACGGAAAGCCGGCTCCTCACCAGAAGTCGTTGTGCTAAAAGATAGACAACCCAAAAAGGCAAATGCCAACGAAATAGAAACGCTAAGGAAAAAACCTCAAAATAAGGTATACCTTCCACCTCCAATTAACGTTGTCGGAGTTTCAGACTACAGCAAGCTTCTTAAGGAAATAGCAAAGTCCACATTCAAAGTAACATCTCTGAATAATAATGTGTGGAAAATAAATGTAAGCGATCCTGAGAGCTATCGCGCAGTTTCTCAAAAACTGAATACTGAGAAGGTACAATGGTACACTTATGAAAACAAGTCTGAAAGGCCACACCGAGTTGTAGCCAGAGGGCTCCACTCTTCGTGCCGCAAAGAAGATGTTTTGCAAGATCTTAAAACTAAAGGTTTCAAAATTATCGACGCGGTTAATATACTTAAAAAAGAAAAGCAAAAAACGGAACAAGACGAGGAAATTGTTGTCAAACGCGGACTTCCGCTATTCATGCTTAGTTTCGAAAAGTCTGAAAACATGGAAAAAATATACAACATTAAAACTATCCTAAACATAGTGGTTAAAATTGAACCGATGCGCCAAAGGACTCGTCAGATTCCTCAGTGTAAGCGTTGCCAAGGCTACAATCACACGCACACGTATTGCCAAAAAGAGCCGCGTTGCGTAAAATGTGCCGGTAAACATTTATCGAAGGAATGCGCTCTAAGTAGACAAGACCTACCAACATGCATAAATTGCAATGGAAAACATCCGGCAAATTATCGCGGATGCGAAGTGGCTAAGGAACTTCAAAATAGGCGCGACAAAATAAAGAAAACTACGCTACCAATCGCAAATAAAACCAATAACAAACCTGAAAGGGGCAACAATAAAACCAATGAAGGACGAAAAAAGGCTAAAGAAATGGTCAAAACACAACACCCAAGAGAAGGAAAATTGTTTAGAAAAAAGTCACCGAAAGCTGTTCCACAAACATACGCTGAAGCTGCGTTGCAAGGACGCGAACAAACAAATAAAACATCTGATCCAGTCTCCCAAGTTTTCTCTGCAATTCTTGCCAGGCTAGAAGAACAGAGCCAAATTAATAAACGTATGTTTGAAAAACTCGACAAGCTCGAAAATCAATTTCGAAGTACACGTGCAATAATATAAATATGACGAATTTAGTTAAATTAGTGACATGGAATGCGAACGGCCTTCTGCATAAGATGGACGAGCTCGAGATATTCATTCATAAATATGAAATTGATATTTGTTTGATTTCGGAAACTCATCTGACGAAAGAAACCAGCACAAACATTCGAGGATACATTGCCTATTACGCATATCACCCTTCGGAAAGGGCGAGAGGCGGGGCATCCTTGTTGATCAAAAATACCATTGAACACTCAGTCAGTGGAACAATCGAGCTTGACAAACTGCAATTATGCACGGTGAGCGTAAAAATTAAACACATAAAATATGATTTTGCAGCTATCTATTGCCCCCCACGTGCAACGATGGAAAGAAGCGATTTTATAAGTATCTTTGACTCACTTGGACGAAATTTCGTCATCGGAGGTGACTTTAACGCAAAACATACCTTCTGGGGATCGAGATGCATTTCAGTAAAAGGTAGAGTTCTTTACGAAGCCGATATGGAATTGGGGGTAGACTTTCATTCCTCAGGTAAACCGACATACTGGCCCTCGGATACGGCAAAAACACCAGACCTCATCGATTTCTTCATCACGAAAGGTTTGTCGGGAAACTCTATTGTAGTTGAGGAATGCTTCGATCTTTCTTCTGATCATTCACCGGTCATTTTGACAATTAACGGCTGTCTACGAAAAAAAGAAGGTCCGCCCAGACTAACTAACATGAAAACAAACTGGGAGTCCTTTAAAAAATACTGTGAAAGTAAAATCGATCTCAAAGTGTCTCTTCGAACACCCCACGAACTTGAAGACGAAGTCGATCAATTTATTAACGTCATACAATGCTCAGCCTGGAAAAATACTCCCCATAAACGGAAAATAACCACAAATTGCGAAATAACATATCCCTTGGAAATCACGCAATTGTTAAAGAAGAAAAGGGGAGCGCGCAAAAGATGGCAACAATCTCGCGCTCCACATGATAAAACCACTCTTAACTACCTTTGTAGTAAACTTAAGAGAGAAATTCGAGACTTTAAAAATCGTCAAATTTCTACATATCTTGGAAGCCTAACTGCGGATAAAAGTACAAATTACTCGCTCTGGAAAGCCATGAAAGGCATTAAAAAACCAAAAACGCAAGCGCCACCCATCAGGAAAATCAATGGAGAATGGGCGAAGAGTGACAAGGAAAAAGCCGAAATATTTGCAGAACATTTGGAAGAAACATTTAAACCATTTGATGGTCAAGCGTTGCTCGAATTTCCTGTCCTAACCGTGGCACCTGACAATTATAGAATAAAAAGTGTATCGCTAGCCGAACTACGCTTCGAAATAGAGAAACTAAAATTAAACAAAGCTCCTGGATATGACTTAATCACAGGACAGGTCCTTAAAGAGTTACCTAGGAAAGCTTTAATAAAGTTTGCATATCTTATAAATGCATCGTTCAGGTTATTGTACGTTCCACGACAATGGAAGGTAGCTGAAGTTATAATGGTTCCAAAGCCCGGTAAACCACTGAATGACAAAAAATCATATAGGCCAATATCTCTCTTACCGATAATGTCGAAGGTATTCGAAAAACTTTTGTTAAAGCGCCTACATCCGATTATCGAAGAACGTCGATTAATACCTGACCACCAATTCGGATTCAGGATTAAGCACTCTACAATCGACCAGGTTTACAGAATAACCAATGTAATTGAAAAAGCCCTAGAGGAGAAAAAAATATGTTCTAGTGTTTTTCTCGACGTCTCTCAGGCCTTTGATAAAGTATGGCATACAGGGTTGAAACATAAGCTAAGACAAGCTTTTCCGAAAAAGTTATCTGATATCCTTAGTTGTTACTTATCAGACAGACTCTTTCGTGTAAAACACGGAAATGATTACTCTGAATTTAAAGAAATCGCGGCAGGAGTTCCCCAAGGAAGCGTTCTTGGACCGATCCTATTTCTAATATACACTAGTGATATTCCTCAAGAAGAAGGCACAACAGTAGCCACATTTGCAGACGATACAGCTATATTAGCGGTCAGTAATACCGTTGAATCAGCAACTAATAAACTCCAACGTTCTATTGACAAAATTTGTGATTGGACAAAGACTTGGCGTATTGCTCTCAACGAGGCCAAATCAACGCACGTGAATTTTACTTATAAAAAGGTAGACAACTTACCCATTTTCATTGATTCGGTACGAATTCCGTACGCAAACGAGGCAAAATATTTCGGTATGACACTCGATGCGAAATTAAAATGGAAACCGCACGTCAAGAAGAAACGCGAAGAGCTCGCCATTCGATGTAAACAAATGCACTGGCTGCTTGGTAGATTTTCCCAACTCAGCATGCAGAACAAGCTGCTTTTATACAAGCAAGTACTAAAACCGGTTTGGACATACGGTATACAACTTTGGGGTTGTACCAAATCCAGTAATATCAAAATTTTACAAACTTTTCAAAACAAAGTGCTAAGAAAAATAGTAAATGCACCATGGTTTATCAGAAACACTGATATCCACAGAGACCTAACTATGGCTACCGTCGAAGATGAAATAAAACATTTTGCCTGCAAACAACAGACACGCCTTCACGGTCATTGCAATATCACCATGCTACAAATTCGAGACGATACTAACCTAGTGCGCCGATTACAAAGGATAAAACCATTTGAATTAGCGCAATAAGATGTAACCGCGTGCTTATGGCGGTATTAGCAGGTGCCTCCACTGGGAAGCTGCCTGCCAAACGCGTAATTTACAGTTTAAATAAAACTACTAGATAGGAATAACCTAGTTGTAGTATGCAGGTTTCGAAGGGAGGTGGTTTTTGTTTTCTTATCTTAAGTGAGAAAGAGTCGCATGTACGATTTTCCACCTACCCCTATTATTCGTCCGAGCCTAGTTCTGGTTCCAAGTCTCGTGCTTTTAACCAGGATAGGTAACTCTCAGCTTGCTGAGAGTAACGATAATATTACTATGGCTTGGGAGTAATATTAGAAACTCTATAAAAAAAAAAAAAAAAATTGAACTGAGCTCCTGCTTACCAGGAAAACCCTTTTTATATGCAGTAATTTTATATTGGTATTTCTATTTCTTCTTACTGACTATATATATATGTGGATACATGCATATCATCATTTCTGATGATGTTTCAATTTTATTGGATTGAAAGAAGTTCGATCATTGACGATCTTTGTTTACATTAATTTTATATTCGGAAGAAGATACTTTGTTGAACGATCATTGTTTACATTAGTTTTTATGACATCCTATGGGTGTCGATTCATATGAGTTGTATTTAACCAAATATGCTTGGTGTGCAATTGTACATTTAATATCAAAGTGATTCTTATGAAGCGATATGAAATACGCTTGGTATGGTTTTATTGTTATTTAGATTGGGAAGCAATTCTATAACTCGTGCGAGCTTTTCAGAATTTCCTACAACTGTTATTCTTATTCCTACTGTACTGTTTGTTGTTGATAAAGACGTATTATACACATAATAATATATACAATATATTTGGCTATGCAATTGTCTGGTTTACTTTTTAATTGATTATATTAACTACTAGATTTTATTTTAAGTTTATTTGGGATATTCAACAAATGTTAAAGGCTCTAGTGTCCTAGTGAGTAAATACAAAAATTGTATTATTAATCTGAAAATAAAAAACCGAAAAACGATTGTATTTTTGTCGCTAAGTTCACTACGAGTGGATTTTTTATCATTTCTCGATAGGTGAAAATATCCTTACTTTTTGGCTTCAATATTGACACAGGTCTCGTTCACTCATTACAAAAGAAAACCAATGAAAAAGCTCAAAATAATAAACAAAAGCAGATTAAAGTAAATTAAAACTTTATTTATCCACAATCTGATCGGGATTTCTCAAAATCGGTTATTTACATTTTATGTTCCTCTTCTGATTTCATACATTTGCCTTATTTACTTAGCTTTAACTTTTTGTTACTGGTCAAACTCTTACGAAAGTCTTCTTTACACTCACTGTTGATGTACAGCTAGAACTGTTTGTTCTTTCTTCTTTGTTTGCATTCCCCCAAAAAGAATTCTCATCAATTGTTCACACATTCTATAGACTGACATCACTTTAGGTACTTTTCAAGGATGGTGACTCCTGCTTTTGTATTCGTTTAAATGATGTACACCATTCAACATTTGCAAACATTCTCATGCTCCCTCATTTGTGTATATTTAACACTGAATTAAAGCTCGCACTCTTAACATATGGTTTATCTTGAGCGACCATACTTAAGAATTTAGCTGGGGACCTTGAATCTATTTAAAAAAAAATGGGTTTACACAAAATGAGCATATCTTTGACTTAATTATTTTATTTAGCTACGCCAAATTAGCTGTTTAACTATACATCGATGGACTGTTCCTCCTCGTCTATAAGTTCCTCCTTATTATTAGCTTCCTCAAAGCTGGTTTGTAATTTAAAGTTTTCTGTTGTAATGCACCGTTCCAGTTCTTCAACATCTTCGACATGATGCACCGTCTTCAAATGAGTTTTGATCCTAAAAAGAAAATAATATTTTTTTTTTTTATTTATAGGGAAATTAAGTTATATTTTTGAAGTTACTTTTGCAATTGGATATGCGGTTAGGACACACCTTTTCAAAATAGAACCTCCGCCACGGTGCCAAGGTTACGCACAATTCATTGTTCTCATTGTGGGTCTCGGAATGTATTTGTAAGCCTGTTGTGGTCTTCAAGGTACGAGCTATTGGGCGAAACAAAAAAAAAGGTTGCAACTACAGAATTTTAAAAAGAAATAAACCTACGGCAAGCGGAACACAAAAATGGGGTCCTCCTATGAACTTGTCTTTTGTGGGTACGCAAGAAACTCCTTTTAACTGTGGTCTCACATATATTACATTTAATATAGCATTCTTCGTGCTTGCTTTTCATATAATCTGAGAGCGTATACTTGCTGCTGAACCGATGAAAGCATGTCATACAGCAAAAAGGAATATTCACTAGGAAGAAAATTGTTACGACAATCATACCGATATGTATTGTATCTAAACCGTTACCATGTTCACCGTGCTCTCTTAGATCTTCTAGATTACCAAATTCTGTGTTACACAGATTACACTTGAACGTACTGTCAAGCTCGCGTCGAGCTGTTTCTTCCTCTTCATGTAGTTCTTATAATCGCTCTTCGTTCACAGTGTTTTCCTCCGATGCACCATGTTCATTTGCTAGGCTCTCATCTTCCTCTTTTATGTCGATGTCACCGAAGTTAAGAGATTCCTATTCTAACTGAAAGAAAAAAAATTGCAACACGAATAAATAAAAAAAAATGCATACACTTTCCTCCTCATAGGCCATTTGGCTATCTGGACTACGGAAATCATCCATTGGCAGTTGCTCCACAGCAACCTTGCTTATCTCCAAAATAATACGCTGTGTCTTGTTTGAACACTTGGCTTTGGTGAATGCTCTCAGATATTTCTATACTGCTTCGGTAATCACAGCGACAGGATTAATTTCGACTGGTTCTAGTTCTAAGACAGAAACAACGTCCTTCGAGAATTTGAAGAAGGATTTTCAGCTTTTGTGTGTAAGTTTCGATCGGATAGCTTCGGTAATCACAGCGACAGGATTAATTTCGACTGGTTCTAGTTCGAAGACAGAAACAACGTCCTTCGAGAATTTGAAGAAGGATTTTCAGCTTTTGTGTGTAAGTTTCGATCGGATAGCGTACCTCTACTTGAAGGGCATTCAATTCCTCCTGATGAAGATAGAATTTTATTATATTTATTGAAAAACATACTAAAGGAAATACCTTTTTTGTAGACAAGAGCTTCAATGTATTGAGTATTTTCATCAGTTTTTATGCTTCCGTTTCTACTTCTTCTTTTCTTTATTTATCAAAACTTTGGAATAAAAGACAATCACAAAGTTCTGTCAAATGAAAATTAAATTCACCATTAAACTCACCACACAATCTGTCATATTTGACAACCAGACAGAAGACTTCACTTTTATTGATTCACACGTATTCACCGATAGGAAATTTTGAGAGAGGATTCCGCTCTCCCATTTGAAGGGCGCAGCGGACGGGGGTAGTGAAAGTTGGATGTCTAATATAGGTAGTCGGTGATCATGGCCCTGGCCGGGATTCGAACGCACGACCTGCCAATCAGTTAGTGAATAAACTACCATCGCACCAATGCCACCCGCATATCATATATCCAATAGTCGCAACGCGGATTACAATTAAAACTAAAGTTATACTCAACTTGAACCGCCAAGACACACAATAGAACACTCTACAATTGCTGGAGCTTAGCTAAAAGCTCTAGGGTTAGCCAGCATAATCTTTAATGCAAAAGAGAAACAAGCAAGCAGCCTCATCAAAGTATTCGGCTGTTACACAGAAAAATAAATACATACTTACTTACTCGTAGACGACAAAGCCAGATTTCTTATTTTTCCATCATCTCCCTCTTATCAAACATACTATTTGCCGAAGCGCAGGCAACTATGCAAATCATCAAAAGTATTCGGCTGTTACACAGAAAAATAAATACATACTTACACTTCCATAAGAATGAAAATCATAAGGCATGACCAGAGAGTCGATAATGCGAGATCCATTATCCATACAAATTGACTTACTTGCAAATCCTACATGATAACTGTGCTGCTAAACAACAAAAATGCCTATGCTCCTTCTTACAAAGTAAAAAAATACAACATACATGGGAATGCAACTATGAAAGGTTCGATAAAGAGAGATAAAGCTGTTATGATAATACTATAAAGTCTATATATAAAGCAGTTATGAACTTACCCCATTTCTACTTGCCTCACCATGCCGTTTTTAAACCGGATAGCTCCACAACCAAACTACGCGTGGTGTTTGATGGGTATATCAATATGGGTCGAATATTATCTTTACGGCTGAAGTGGTTAAAATGTTTTGCCAGATTTGGGTTGATGACATTCACACTGATTATCAACGCATAGTTTGGTGCTTAAGCCCGTCGGATGAAATCAGTCATTATCGGTGACGCACCGTCACATATGGAATAGCATCGGCACAATTCTTATCTGTTAGAGTGATAAAGCAGATCGCGATGGACTATAACTATACTATAAAATGCAGATGAATTTTCTTTTCGGATGACAGATTCACGACTTTGTACAGCACCAACTCGACGAACGTTCTATCGGAAATTTCTCAAATCTTCGACCCATTAGGATTCTTAGCCACATCGGTCGTTTCTTCAAACTTCTTTTCCAGGAGCATAGGTCGTCTGAACTCAAAATCAGTTGGATTGATCCCTTGACTTCAACACTTGCTGACCGGTGGACCAGCTATCAGCGGGAACTTCACTTCTTTGTGCAGATGTGAAATTTGTTCTCCTCATATGACGAGGTCGAATTTCAAGGGTTCTCAGATGCTTCGTCAGTGGGGCCTACGCTGCAGTAGTCTATGCTCGCTGCAAAATTGCACCGAATGAGTTTAAGGTTATTCTCGCTTGGTGCGATTCGCAAATTGTCTGCACTGGCTATCCTAACCGCCTCGTAGTTGGACTACGTTTGTCGCAAATCGCTCCGCTTGTCTGCGATTTCTCAATTCTTGGCGTCCTAATCAATTCGCCAATGTCCCTCGAGGAAGAGACATATCGGCCCCTATTGCGAGTGGCGATTACTGATAGATGAGCGACATTTATCTATTGTCAATCGTCGATTGTAGATTTTGGTATTGCGAATGGCAATCGTGATTGACATTTGTCGTTTGTCTATCGTCGATTGCAGATTTTGGTATTGTGAATGGCTATTGTGATTGAAATTTGTCGATTTGACAATCGCTTGTTGTCGTTCAAAATTTTCTGATCGACTGTGTGAAAACGAAAACAAAAATATTGTTTGCAAACATGTAAGTTGTTTAAATACAATTAAAGTGCATATTCTTCTTAATAACACGAATAATTATAGGTCGAAGGTAGTCAGCAACAAAAAACAGCTCGAGCAATTGGTGAAATATATGGAAGAAAACCCAAATATTGCTAAAGGAATTTGTGCTAAGACTCCTGCCAAGAAAAGATGGGAGCGGTTTGCCGTACATCTAAATAGTTTAGGACCACCCACACGTACCTGGGAAAAAAGGTTGTAGTCAAAACAAAAAAGTGGATGAAGAATGGCTGAAGCTGCTAGCAATGCAAACGAGCGCACAACAAACTTTTCATAGCGATATAATGGATACAATGCGGGACATAAGAACTAGCACCAAGAATATGGAATCGCATATCAAGAGACAATATTATATGCAGAAAGATTACAACAAGGAGTTGCTGGCTATAAAAAAAAGAAAAACTTAAAACGTACAAAGATGAGGTCAGAAACCGCCAAAGAGACAGATCAATTAAATTGCAATTGAAGAAACAAACATTGGGGTTACAAAAGGAACTCCGTTACAACAGTTCCTAAACTTAATAATTAAAAATGACTGTTGTTTTATTGAATTTGATACCTACCTACTGTTATTTCGAACAGCCTTTGTGTTCTTATATTATTTTACCGTGCGTACCTAATTTATTTTTTTATCATATATATCAATGTCATTTGAAATAAAGAAGAGACTGTTTTACTTTTTTAATGAAATCTTTATTGTTGCAAACATCTGTAGTATGTACCTATTAAGCTTTTAAAACACGTCCGATGGGTTTAACTGCGATCGTAAAACTGACGCTCTCTTTATTATTATTCTTAATCTTACATGTATGACTAGATGTGTATATATAAACATAATATATAATTTAAGTAAATGAATATAAATATGGTTTGACAGTGTGAGTTACATGCTTAACTCTTACAATAATAAATATGGTTTGACAGTGTGAGTTACATGCTTAACTCTTACAATAATTACTACAACTCGGCCATCCTGACCATTAAGATCACCTGATCTTGCAAATTTACAATCAATCATTCGCTTTACTCTTGTTCAACCATGGTTTCATATTGCCGACCGCCCATACTCCTTGGTAAGGTAGTCGCGACTGTTGAAAACCGTCAACATCTTTAAGCAGATATCTGTCGTTTCGTAGGACTTTTTCGATCTGGTAGGGTCCTCTAAATTTCGGTATCAGTTTTTTAGACGCCCCCGGGTGCGAGTCAAAATTTTTTATCATAGCGTAGTCTCCTATATTATATTTTGTGGGCTTGCACCGTTTTTTATCTATGTATCGTTTGTTGTATGCCTGTGACTTTTTTTGTTCTAGAGCTGCTTTGCTACGTGTCTTTGCCAGGTCGCGTACATCTCCTGACTCTAG
This sequence comes from Portevinia maculata, assembly GCA_949715645.1. NCBI lineage: Eukaryota > Metazoa > Arthropoda > Insecta > Diptera > Syrphidae > Portevinia > Portevinia maculata. The sequence goes on along the minus strand of OX454526.1, from coordinate 170,313,971 downwards.
TTCTGTCAAATTTTCTTTAAGTTTATCCGACCATTTGCCTTTCTGATTCACTCCAAACAACATTACACTAGGATGTTCTTTTATAGTCCTACCCACTGTGTTATTGAGTGTATGTTCGACTACCTCTAAGACGTGGTCCCAAAATACCCCTTCTTCTGGTTTGACTAATTTGGCTATCATTGGTCCTAAACTCCTGTTCACTCTCTCTACTTGTCCGTTTGCTTGGGGTGAACCTGTCGCAATCTTTACGTGTTGATCACCTTCTTTGGACAAAAAGTCCTTGAACTCTGCAGAGGTAAAACAACTACCCCCAGTTGTAGTCGTAGTAATTGTAGTCGTGCTACTTCACCGTTTTGCTATCGAATCTGCGGATTAAATAATAACACGTCCGTTTTCTGTGAATGCGAGTACCTGCCCTGTGTGCTAGAGTGTAATCAAAATTTTGTAGCTCTAACGCCCATCTGGCTATTCTAGGGTTCAGTTCTATCTTGTTTAGCGTTAGGGTCAACGAATTACAATCAGTTACGATCTTGAACTGTTTACCTTGTAAATATACCCTAAAACGTTTTAAAGCACTTATTATTGCCAGCGCCTCTAACTCAAAACTATGCAATTTTGCTTCGTAATCTGTCGTTCTCTTTGAAAAATAGAAAATCGGATGTAACTTACCGTCCTGCTTTCTTTGTAGCAGAATCGCTGAAAATCCCTGTGCGCTTGCGTCGCAATGAAGTTCTGTTTCGTCCTTTGGACTATACAGTGCCAAGACCGGAGCTTCTATCAATTTGTTTTTCAAGCTTTCAAAAGCCTTTAATTGTTCGTCACCAAACTTGAATTCTCTGTCTTTTTTGGTAAGGTCGTACAATGGTTTTGCTATGGTAGAAAAATCTCTAACGAATCTACGGAAATAAGAACACAATCCCAGAAAACTTTGTACTGCATGGGTTTTTTGTGGAATCGGAAATTTTTTTATAGCTTCGATACCCCTATCATCTGCCTGTATACCCTCTCCCGTAATCGTAAAACCTAAATATTTTATCTTCTTTTGTAAAAATTTGCACTTATCTATTCTTAGTTCCAATTTATTTTCTACCATCCTCTTCCAAACTTCAGAGAGTATCCTAAAATGGTCTTCGTATGTCGTCGTAGCTATCATTATATCGTCTAGGTATACTATAACTTCATCGTTCCTAATCATGTCTGCAAATATCTTGTTGATGTGTCTTTGAAACGTTGACGGCGCGTTTTTCAAACCAAACGGCATTCGCAAGAATTCGTATTGCCCCAACGGCGTAACGAACGACGTATATTTTACCGCGTCTTCATGCATGTATACGTGAAAAAAACCGTTCTTGAGGTCTAGTTTAGAAAAAATGGTCTTATCTACCAGTTTGTCTAGTAAATCGTCGATCACCGGTATTGGATAACTATCTTTTGCAGTGGCTTTATTTAACGTACGAAAATCTATACACATTCTAAGATCCCCTGTTTTCTTTTTCACCAGCACTATCGGCGACACGTATTCAGATTCGCTTTCTCTAATATACCCTTTACTGATATATTCGTCTAGTAACGAACTAAGTTCATTTTTTTCGGCATACGACAAACGACGCGGTCGACACTGAAACGGTTTTATGTCATTTAGCATTAAATTCATTTTAGTTTTTATTACCGGTTCCGTAGGGCGATCGGCAAGCAAATAATTTGACCTATATAACATTTTAAGCTTTTCTTTATGACCATAACATACGTCTTCACCAACTTCTAAATCCAATTCTGAACTATCATTATCTTTACAGTCGATTAACAAGAGCTGTTTTTCAAAACGTTCACTATCATTTTCTATTTCATTTGAGCAAGTTGTATTATTCTCTAACTGTGAAACTAGTTTAAATTTTCCACTTTTTAGGAAATCCCTCCCCAAGATTGCCTCATAACTCGTCGATCCATCGTCTATTACCATAAAATTTACTTTAATTCCAACTTTTTTATAAAAAACGACGCACGACACCATTCCATATATTTTAAGCAAACTTTTATTTAACCCGAAATATTTTTTCCGTGTGTTACATTTATATATGGATATATTAGTCGGTATACACGATCTTTTAACCATACTTATCGGACTTCCAGAGTCTATGAGGCAGTCAAAGAGGATACTATCACTATTAACAATAAACTTAAAATACAAACGTCTTACGTAATCATTGGCCTTGTCATCTTCTGACAACTGATGTACTGCTGACTTCCTCTTTGGCTTAGAACACCCATTTGCCATGTGTCCCACCAAGTTGCAATTATAGCACCTGATTACAACTCTTTGTCCTTCCACTTGTCTATCTTTTGCCGTTCTATCTGCTGTCAATCCCGTCTGTTTGTTGCTAAATGTATTAGCAGTCGATCTCGTTTGCACCTTCCGCTGAGTTACTTTGCCGAACGCTCGAAGTAGTCCTGCCTTTGTTGTATACCCCTGGACACGGGCATATAACCTTATGTTGTCATCAGAAAATCCCTCAATCGCGTATTCAATCCATTCTTCTTCGTCCATTTTCAATCCAGTCGCCAGTCTCACTTTGTCGTCAAAATATTCACTGAAAGTTTCGCTCACTTTCCACTTTCGGTTTTCAAATCTTTTTCTCATCTCCATCTTGTTTTGTTTTGTACCAAAAACTTCTTTCAACTCCTCTGTCAGGTTGTCTACGTCGTCGTCTAAAAAATTTGCTTGTGCGTGCAGCCATTCTTGTGCCTTGCCTTTCAATTTACTTACGAAAAGTGCGTGCAAATTTTTTTTCTCCACACCGTACACTTCTTCGACATTCCTTAGCTGTGCCAGCCACACATCAACACTTGCCGTTCCGCTAAATTCCGGCAACATTTCCTTCCACAATCCAATTTGTTTCGCCACGTTAAATTCCCCTGTCGTACCGTCCGATCGTTTTTCCCCACCTTCTGCTTTAGCTTCTGCTCTATCGTTTGATTTTGCGATCCGTTGCCACAGTTCATTTTCACTCATTATGACGTTGTTTTGTTTTTTTTTTCAGCTGCAGTGTCTAGCGGCTATTTCGATCTCTTCTTGTAGTCGTCCGTTAATTGGATGTTCTCCTCGCACATCTGCTGCTATGAATTCGTTTAAATTCAATACTGTTTGTTATTGCGAAGAGAATAAAAAAAAATTTCGCGGTGACTGAACAATCGGTGACAAAAAAAATTTCGCGGCGACACAACCAACTTTGTGGTAAACACACAATCTGTAACGCCAATTTTATTTTTCACACAATTTCACTTGTGGCAAGCTATTATTTTGTTTGTTCTGTTTTTTTTTTTTTTTTGTTTTTTTTGTGTAATCCCACTTCTGAGGATTTGTAGTATGTACCTATTAAGCTTTTAAAACACGTCCGATGGGTTTAACTGCGATCGTAAAACTGACGCTCTCTTTATTATTATTCTTAATCTTACATGTATGACTAGATGTGTATATATAAACATAATATATAATTTAAGTACATGAATATAAATATGGTTTGACAGTGTGAGTTACATGCTTAACTCTTACAATAATAAATATGGTTTGACAGTGTGAGTTACATGCTTAACTCTTACAATAATTACTACACATCTAAGAATTTGGTTTCTGATGGCCTCAGGTTCACAAATTCCCGACATTTCTTCACTAACAATATGTGCTCCACTTGATTGTTCATCCTCATCAACGTTAATATCTTCAGGTGTATATTCATCGAGAACTGGGACATTATAAGATATGCAAATGTTATGCAAAGCTGCACAAACATTTGTAATCTGTATAGCTTTTTTAGGACTATAATGCAGTTCTCGTGCTCTTAATAGACACCTAAATCTATTTTTTAAGATACCTATAGTGCGAATTTATTTGTTTTGAATTTTTGACGTTAGCTACTGTCAAGAAACTGTCAAAGCATTTCGTAATTCACAGTAACCCAGATCTTATTCACAATAACTCAAACTTCTGTCGATTGTGTTACACAATACCAACACGAAAATTAATCGACACAATCGACAATTATCGTGTCGATTGCCAATCGACACTCGCAATAGGGGCCATCGTTAAACCACAGACTACCTATATTAGACAGCCAACTCTCACTACCCCCGTCCGCTGCGCCCCTCAAATGGGAGAGCGGAATCCTCTCTCAAAATTTCCTATCGGTGAATACATGTGAATCAATAAAAGTGAAGTCTTCTGGCTGATTGTCAAATATGACAAGATTGTGTGGTGAGTTTAATTTTGTGTCATTTGACAGAACTTTCTGATTCTTTTATTCCAAAGATTAATAATATATTTGTACACTCTTAAGTTGTATAAGGAGCAATTTATGCAAACACACAAAATAACTAGCTTAAAAGTGCAAATGAAGAAATTATCTACTAATTATTCATGGCTGTGTGTTCAGAAGTGCGGTGGTAATCAATGGTTCGATAACACGATTCAAGTAAGAAACTTCTTTCTAAAGTTTACAAACTGTTGGTTAAAATTTATTTCTGCATTTATTTTTCAGTCGAATTGGATTCCATGGATATAGCTATGAACATTCTCCGGCCGAGGGTCAACCTATTGCACTCATGATGGACTATATTGTAAAACAACTTGTGTAAGTATTTATTTTCATATCTTTCTTTTCGTGTAATTTAATTTTTCTCTTTTAAATAGTTACGACCTTTAAACTCTTCTCCAGCTGTGGACAAGCACATTGCAACATTAAAAACCAACCTTGACAAGCTAGCTGATGACCTACATATGCACGCAATGCAATTCCAGGGATATTAAAAAGGCTTTCTTAAGCAGCAGAAACTCAGTCCCGACAGTTTTGTCTAAATGGCTCTTTAATACGAGTTCGATTGTGATAAGTAAGTATTTTCCATCTGAAAAGGACTGATAATGAATAATCATAAATAATAGTAAATAATCATTTCTATTCTTTAGTTCTACAAAGTTCCTGTTTGGTCTCAAGCACTGAAACCCCTCCACCGGGACATTGTCTTTGAACAAGGAGTTACTAGCCGTAAAATGAAACCAGGAATTGGTAGAGGAGAGCCAAAAATCACTATTCACGGTCTCATTGGGCGAAGTATGTTACATAAACAAAGTATGTTATTAAAACAAATTGTGTAAGTATTTATTTTGATATCTTTCTTTTCATATAATTTAATTTTTCACAGCATAATTCACACAGACAAGCTAGCTGGTGACCTACTTTTCACGCAATGCATTTCAAGCGATATGGCAATAAAAAAGTAAGTATTTTTTCTCTGAAAAGGAATGATAATAATTAATCATTTCTATTCTTTAGTTCTGCAAAGTTCCTGTTTACTCCTAGTCACTGAAACCGCTCCATCAGGACTTTATCTATTAGTAGTAGTCTGTGGTAATAGTCCAACAATAAATCAACAATCAACTGGAGCTCAGGAGCAAATATCATAGTCGGCAGCAAAATTTGGATAGCAACAGTCTTTTTGCCATGTCGCTTGAAGCTAAAAATCAAAACAGCAAAGTAAAATCACGATCTGAATGTGGATAGGAAGAGACAGCATGACGAAATGATGATGATTATGGAATGTGAGCCTGTGAAGAGTGTTAAAACAGCATTAGTTGATACAAGTTGCATCGTGGATGAATCAAATATGGCTAAGTGGTTCACAAAGAAAATCTTAAAATTCTGGCTAAAATGGAAGAGAAAGAATTCTAGCAGTGTGGGAAAAATTATTAAAGTCTATAGGTAAGTGATCTAAACCCATGCACTGATCAATTGCAGATATGAGTTGCTTTTAGATCCAGGATTGCTGGAATGAAACGGAAACAAAAATCATCACAGAAACCACCGCAGCATATAGTTCCTTTTCAATTAAAGAACAACGATGACGCAAATGACACGCAATTACCTGACGGTAATCCAGCGTCGGAATTGTTAAAGCAAAGTATAGATGAGGAATGGATGCGGGATATTCCTCAACAAATTGCAAAACTCAAAGCTGGCAATTCGTATGAAGCCAGATTTGATTGCATCCATATTCCGAAGACTAGCACGGTAAACAAAAATATATTAGATTGATATTGCTTCCTTTAGATATTTGATAATTTTCCTTCCAGTTCCAATGTAATTCAACAGACAGTCTGAGCTTTTTCTGCTATTGGTGGAATTCTAATCAATTACAATCAAGGATTCTACGACAGTGTTCTTGAACTGCCAAGCAAAGATTTTCTTTCTCTTACGTTTTGGTTTTGATGAAAACGCTTCCCTAATTCTAAAAGTTGTGTCTAAAGCGTTGGCATTTATATTCTACAATGAAACAGATGAGGTAATCCATCGTGCGATGTATAGTAAAACTAAGTTTTTTAATTGTATATTTCTTTGTAGACCCTCTTGGATTTTATCTAGCCTATACTTGCAAGTTAATACAGTAAATGAGACAGATGATCCTAATTTATATTTATTCTTCTATTATATTAAAAACTTTTTTTTTTTAGAAACTAAATATATTATGTTCAATTAAATTGATTATTTTTATTATTCCTTTAAATTTTAGATTTAGAAAAATGAGATTGAGAAGGTTTTATTCAAGGTAAAAGTTCTCCTCTTAAGAGCAAAAAAAAAACTTATTCGACAGGCAGCATTTGGAAAAATCCAATCCAAACTTAAAACAGAAGCTCCAAGCTGGTTTGAACACAAATTCGGAGCTGGAAGTTTCAAAAACTCGTGCAAAGGGTGTTGGTAAAGTGAAGGTGCTTCCAGAGTTGCAATTTTAACTGAAGTTGAGGTTTCCTTTTAGCTATGGTAATTTGGTTGAGAATCTCTGTTTCAACTACCCTTGCTGTTCGCTAGTTCACCAAGTTGAAATAGCTATGTACGAAAGAAGAAATTCCTTGCAGTATCTTTGTTGCATGGGCCGCAACCCATATCAACATCAACGTTTTCGTATTTGAACGCAGCAGTATGCGATGGAAGTTCCGTCTCGTTCTCTCAATAGCACGTTCAATTTCAATGGCAACTGCAAGTTCCCTACTAGTATTCGTCGAGCAACTTACGGTACCATAATTTGGCAAATCAGTAAAATGTTGGTGTTGTTGCATTGGTGTGATGATCTGAGAGTTTTTATGCGTGAATTTTTTTACGATTTCGACACTTGCATGTTGCCATTATTGAGTATTGTTTGATCGACCTTTAACGATGCCGACACAGTCGTGTCAACCCACGGATTTGCATGCACGCTTGCGTTGCAGCTTCAATATGTAATTTGTCACTAGGCTCACCTGGATGTAAAGTAAACATGTAGACTAGGCTGTTTCCATTATTTTTGTCAAGATTTGTTGTTAGTAATGATGAAACTCTCCACTCCCCACGGTCATTATTAAAGCCTGATTACTTACTAACAAAATTATTATTTTCAGTAATTCGTACGAAATGAGTTTTATGTTTCTGAACATCTGAAATAAGTTTGTCATTCATTACTAATCTTTTCGTTACACCAACACTATATATATCAATGACATTATAAATGCAGGTCATATGATCGGTGAAAATGATTTTGAATTTATGGGTTACAATGATTGGATAGTTATTGTGTGTTGATTGACGTTCGTATATAAAAAAAGTGAAACAAATCGGTAATGCAAACATTTCGAGCCCTTTTTATTTTATTTATGATTTTGTTGAAACATATGAGTGTGACACAATTAATGACCATTCATAACAAAGTGAAAAACAACCTGTGTCAAATATTACAAAACACAAGAAAAAGTTTGAATGTCAATACTATTCTCTGCCTTCGCATTGACATACAACGCTTGACATTTGAAAATTGAAGTAGAATGCAACTTTGTTATAGGTTTTACTGATTTTCTATTATTACTCTTGATGCGTCTTTCAATGCGGCTGTTTCAACATAAGCCGTTTTAAAATGTATTTGTTTTGAATTATCCTTGTGGTAATGTGAAAAGATCGGCAAAAAATAACTATAAATTTGTTAAAACAAGTTTTGTCATTTTAATTTCAATGCTTTCCTAACTTTCAACGACATTTATCTTTCTACACGACGCTTCAAAGTGTGATTGCATAAGTCATCTTAAGCTGTTTTAAAGTTATGTTAAATTGAATATTATTCTCAATGTTCCAAATGCCCCAAATGTATTCACTATTTATTTGTTGTCACTTAAGAAACAGCGTTAACACATCTTTTGCTAACCATGTTTTGTCGTACCAAAAACTTGAATTTATTGTCACGGATTCATAAACTAATTTATCATAGTACGCTTAGAATAGTAAAATGTTTCCATATTTCATAAATGCATTAAAAGTGGTTTGCCTGTCATTTGGTTTTCGTTCGTTCGAGGTCAACAAATTGTACGAAAAAAATTATTTTCAAACAAAATAAGAATAATTAACAAAGAAATTATAATAACATAAGTCAAATGAATCAGTAAAAATAATTACCACCCATTTGCAACAATTTTTATCATTTCCATTGGTTACTTGTTTTTACAAAGTCACTGTAAACACACCCCGTGCACCGCTCAATTTCACCACGACACAAAATCAAAAACTTTGGCAAATGTCAAACATGTCGTTTGTTTATGTTTTCTACAACTTGTACTACCTTCCGTGAAATGGTTAAACCAAATTCTTGACTTGAGAACATTCTTCAAACTATCTACGAAAGGCTGGTAGCTGATTGCTGTCTAAATCCCGACTGCTGGTTAGAATACATCTCATTTCTGAACTACAGAGACGAATACAAGCGACCCCAGGAGGTGCAGGATTTGGCCGTATTTCATCAGAATGTGGTGGACGTTAGTAACCGAGCGCTGCGCAATTGTTCGTGGAACTAGAAGTTGTACATCAAACGAATACAACTGCTGGAGAAGATGGAAAAGAGACGACAAGAAGTTCTGGAAAGTTCCTTGCCCGTTGAGTTCTAAAGTGCCGATCCAGTCGTCGCTATATGGCTGGAGTACTTGACTTATCTTAGGCGACTCACTAACTATAAAGAAGAAGGGGAATGCGAGATCCTGAGGAACAACTTCAACTTGTGTTGGACATCACTGAGCCAACAGTGGGGCGTGCTGGTTGACTGCAATTGCGAGATTTTGCAGTTTTGGGGACGTCAAGAGTATGCACCACTTCAGGATGCCAAAAAGGGCAAGGAGCTGTGGACCACAGTCATGGGTAGGCTGTCAAAAGCTTCGAATGATGACGTCTCTTGTAATTCATTCTTGATCTCAAACAGAAAGTTCCGACAACGCTTCAAAGAGCGGACTCTGGATAGAGTTCATTCAATTGGAGATGCGGAATGACCTCGAAGCGACGAGAAAGTACGCTCTTTGCCATAAAAAGCTTGTATTTATTTCATCATTTTTACCCATACCCTCAGACTTTTTAGAAAAGCACTTCAATCTCAAGATCTGGATAATCCCTATGTGATAATGTCGGCGTGGCAACGCTTCGAACGTTGCAATGGTTACATTCGGCAGGTGAACTCGTGTCTGAAGGACTGTGAACGCTTTTTGCAGGAAAGTAAAAATCAGAGACATCACAAAGAAGGGTGAACCAAAGTTAAAGGCAGAGAAAAAAGGTATTGATAGAAAACGCAAATCAATTGATCTCTCGCAAGAAATCACACATGAGAAACGTCATAGAGAGAACGATGCACCTGTGCGGCAATTTAAAGGCAAAGAAACAAAATCAGCAGTATTCAAAGAGCATGAGAATCAAGAGATTGATCTTACCAAGGACCATTTGAGGATAGTCATCAGTTTACCGATGCGCCTTATGGTGGGCTTCTACGGTTTCGCAAAGTACTTGGCGCGTCAGTACTCTAAGCCAATAATACCAGTTCATCAGCCTCGCTACTTACTGCCGCTTCAAGTACTGATCAAGTGAACCATCCAACTGCTTGTTGACCAATTGGGGTAAGAGTGAAGTTTATTGATATTACTTTCGAACTTATTTTTCATTTGTTATTCCTTCAGGTGAACTGAGTATCGTGCTAAGCAATGCGTTGAAAAGGTCCTAAGTGCAGGGTTATGTTGGGTAGATGAACAGGATAAAGAAATAAGTTATTGTTTTCCCGGATGACCAACAGCTTGATTTCATAGTTAATTTTTAAAATTGTTTATTATTAAAATTACGAACACAATAAATCTTGACAAAAATAATGCAAAACAGCCTAGTCTACATGTTTACATCCAGGTGAGCCTAGTGACAAATTTAACATATTGAAGCTGCAACGCAAGCGCGCATGCAAATCCGAGGGTTGACACGACTGTGTCGGTGTCGTTGATCAAACAATACTCAAAAATGGGAACATGTAAGTGTCGAAATCGTAAAAAAAATCACGCATAAAAACTATCAGATCATCACACCATTTTTATTTATTTAATAATAAACCATCTGGTTTATTCAGTATCCCAGCTCAGTATAGAGAACAAACTGCTTTTATACAAGCAAGTGCTAAAGCCGGTGTGGACCTACGGTATACAGCTTTGGGGTTGTACCAAGAAAACAAATGACAATATTTTACAAACTTTTCAAAATAAAGTGCTTAGAGAAATTGTACAAGCACCATGGTATATTAGAAACGACGATATCCACAGGGATCTCGGAATTCCAACAATCGAAGCTGAAACTAGAAGCTTCGCGAGAAAGCATAGAAACCGACTATTCGGACATACCAACAATACAGTCCGACAAATCTTGGATGAGAGCAATTTATTGCGCCGACTACAAAGAACGAAACCGTTCGACTTGGCAAGATAAGATTAACCGCGCCTAAATTGCGGAACATGCAGGATCTTTCATTGGAAAGTAACCTGTCAAAAGTTATTATTTCGTGATAGAAAAATTGCTTGATAAGTTATATCTTAGTTGCAGTATCCATCAATCTATCGAAGGGAGGTGTTTTTAGTCAGTAAAAATCTGACAACTACTATGAGCACGCGCTTGCTATTCTCATAGTGTCTTTGGAAGATCTTCACCTACCCTCTTACAAAAAAAAAAAAAAAAAAAGATCATCCACCAATGCAACAACACCATTATTTTACTGATTTGCCAAATTATGGTACCGTAAGTTGCTCGACGAATACTAGTAGGGAACTTGCAGTTGCCATTTAAATTGAACGTGCTATCGAGAGAACGAGACGGAACTTCCATCACATACTGCTACGTTCATGGGTTGCGGCCCATGCAACAAAGATACTGCAAGGAATTTCTTCTTTCCTACATAGCTATTTCAACTTGGTGAACTAGCGAACAGCAAGGGTAGTTGAAACAGAGATTCTCAACCAAATTACCACAGCTAAAAGGAAACCTCAACTTCAGTCCAAACTGCAACTCTGGGAGCACCTTCACATCCACCACAACACCCTTTGCACGAGTTTTTAAAACTTCGAGCTCCGAATTTGTGTTCAAAACAGCTTGGAGCTTCTGTTTTAAGTTTGGATTGGATTTTTCCAAATGCTGCCTGTCGAATAAGTTTTTTTTTTGCTCTTAAGAGGAGAACTTTTACCTTGAATAAAACCTTCTCAATCTCATTTTTCTAAATCTAAAATTTAAAGGAATAATAAAAATAATCAATTTAATTGAACATAATATATTTAGTTTCTAAAAAAAAAAAGTTTTTAATATAATAGAAGAATAAATATAAATTAGGATCATCTGTCTCATTTACTGTATTAACTTCAAGTATAGGCTAGATAAAACCCAAGAGGGTCTACAAAGAAATATACAATTAAAAAACTTATTTTTACTATACATCGCATGCTGGATTACCTAATCTGTTTCATTGTAGAACATAAATGCCAACCCTTTAGACACTATTTCTAGAATTACGGAAGTATTTTCATTAAAACCAAAACGAAAGAGAAAGAAAATCTTTGCAGTTCAAGAACACTGTCGTAGAATCCTTGATTGTAAATGCTTAGAAATCCACCAATAGCAGAAAAAGCTGAGACTCTGTTGAATTACATTTTAACTGGAAGAAAAGTTATCCAATATCTAAAGGAAGCAATATAAATCTAATATATTTTTGTTTACCGTGCTAGTCTTCGGAATATGGATGCAATCAAATCTGGCTTCATACGAATTGCCAGCTTTGAGTTTTGCAATTTGTTGAGGAATATCCCGCATCCATTCCAATCTGTCTCTTTCAACTACATTAAAGTGAATCCATTCCTCATCTATACTTTGCTTTAACAATTCCGACGCTGGATTACCGTCAGGAAATTGCGTGTCATCTGCGCCATCGTTGTTCTTTAATTGAAAAGGAACTATATGCTGCGGTTGTTTCTGTGATGATTTTTGTTTCCGTTTCATAGCGAGGAATTCCAGCAATCCTGGATATAAAAACAACTGATATCTACAATTGATCAGTGCATGGGTTTAGATTACTTACCTATAGACTTTAATAATTTGTCCCACGCTGCTAGAATTTCTTCCTCTTTCATTTTAGCCAGAATTTTAAGATTTTCTTTGTGAACAAGTCATATTTGATTCATCCACGATGCAAAACTAATGCTGTTTTAACACTCTTCACAGGCTCACATTCCATAATCATCATCATTTAGTCATGCTGTCTCTTCCTATCCACATTAAGATCGTGATTTTACTTTGCTGTTTTGATTCTTAGCTTCAAGCGACATAGCAAAAAGACTGTTGCCATCCAAATTTTGCTGCCGACTATATCTGCTCCTGAGCTCCAGTTGATTGTTGATTTATTGTTGGACTATTACCATAGACTACTACTAATAGATAATGTCCTAATGGAGCGGTGTCAGTGATTAGGAGTAAACAGGAACTTTGCAGAACTAAAGAATAGAAATGATTAATTATTATCAGTCTTTTTCAGAAAAAAAATACTTACTTTTTTATTGCCATATTGCTTGAAATGCATTGCGTGAAAAGTAGGTCACCAGCTAGCTTGTCTGTGTGAATTATGCTGTGAAAAATTAAATTATATCAAACGAAAGATATCAAAATAAATACTTACACAATTTGTTTTAATAACATACTTCGCCCAATGAGACGGTGAATAGTGATTTTTGGCTCTCCTCTACCAATTCTTGTTTTCATTTTACGGCTAGTAACTCCTTGTTCAAAGACAATGTCCCGGTGGAGAGGTTTTAGTGATTGAGAGCAAACAGGAACTTTGTAGAACTAAAGAATAGAAATGATTATTTACTATTATTTATGATTATTCATTATCAGTCCTTTTCAGATGGAAAATACTTACTTATCACAATCGAACTCATATTAAAGAGCCATTTAGACAAAACTGTAGGGACTGAGTTTCTGCTGCTTAATAAAGCCTTTGTAATATCCCTGGAATTGCATGGCGTGCATATGTAGGTTATCAGCTAGCTTGTCAAGGTTGGTTTTTAATGTTCCAATGTGCTTGTCCACAGCTGGAGAGGAGTTTAGAGGTCGTAACTATTTAAAAGAGAAAAATTAAATTACACGAAAAGAAAGATATGAAAATAAATACTTAGGTACACAAGTTGTTTTACAATGTAGTCCAGTGCAATAAGTTGACCCTCGGCCGGAGAATGTTCATAGCTATATCCATGGAATCCAATTCGACTGAAAAATAAATGCAGAAATAAATTTTAACCAACAGTTTGTAAACTTTAGAAAGAAGTTTCTTACTTGAATCGTCTTATCGAACCATCGATTACCACCGCACTTCGGAAAACACAGCCATGAATAATTAGTAGATAATTTTTTCATTTGCACTTTTAAGCTAGTTATTTTGTGTGTTTGCATATTGTTCCTTATACAACTTAAGAGTGTACAAATATATTATTAATCTTTGGAATAAAAGAATCACAAAGTTCTGTCAAATGACACAAAATTAAACTCACCACACAATCTTGTCATATTTGACAATCAGACAGAAGACTTCACTTTTATTGATTCACATGTATTCACCGATAGGAAATTTTGAGAGAGGAACCCGCTCTCTTATTTGAGGGGCGCAGCGGACGGGGGTAGTGAGAGTTGACTGTCTAGTTGTAGGTAGTCTGTGCAGTTGATGGTGACATTCGCCACCTCGTGAACAATCGGGACTTACCAACTAAGTCCAAACTCACTCGATTTTATCGGTTCGTTTGCGATGTGATGGACTCTTACGTGAAGGGGTCGTATTAAAAATTCGAATGTGTCTTACAACATAAAACATCCCATTATTCTCCCTAGCTAACACCAATTTTTCTTTTCTCATAGCCACTGAGATTCATAAAACTCACTTTCAGCTAGGGGTTTCAGATACATTTGCCATCATACGCCAATAATATTGGATATTGGGTAGCAGCAATCGTATCTGCAAAATTGTGCACACATGCAAACCGTGCTTTCTGCAGAAACGTGCTACCAGCTCGCAGCTCATGGGTGATTTGCCGCAGCAAAGTGTTCACCAAAGCCGCCCATTCGCGAACACTGGGTGCGATTATGGCGGACCATTCACCTTCAAACTGTCGAAGGGCGTGAGCCGAAACTAGCTAAGCACTATTTATCTATATGCCACAAAAGCAATTCATTTGGAGCTGGTAATTGACCTAACCACCGAGGCATTTTTGGCCGCCTTTCGCCGATTTGTATAACTAACTCAATGAGATGTAAAGTTTGGTCTTATTTAAAACCCACAACGATGATGTAGCTGCTGCTCTTGCGCTGGATGGATTAGAATGGCACTCCATACCGCCGTCGGCACCCCACTTTATTGGATTGTTTGAGTCCGGGGTGCGATCAGTAAAGCTACATTTGCGCCTGGTTCTAGGATCAAATATCCTAATAGACTAAGAGCTGGCGACATTTTTTCGTGATTATTTTGTCAACAGAATTTGGCTTATTTTTGGATTGCCGGGTTCGGATTTATAACAGATGTGAAGTTCTGGCAGATGTAACGTACGTGGCTGTTGTTGGGTCGTTGCTGGCATGCTGGACCGGCCTGTTCGCTCGCCGGAGGGAAGGGAATCGAAATAAAAAGTAAAAAGGAAATAATAATTCAAAAAAATAATGGAAACAAAAATTCAAAAATCAAAAGAAAATACTAAAATGATAAGTAACAAAACAAAAAATCGGTTAGAAATCTTAAAAAAAAATTTTAGTTTAAAATCAATGTTCATGGAGAGGTGAGAATGATGATTCCAGCTGAAAAAGAACACGACGGGGGCGAAGAGAAGACACCTGAGCTGAGAGCCAAACAAAATAAAGGTAAAATATGCTACTATCGGTAAAATTTTAAAGTTACTCTACAAGGTTTCATCATTTAAAAAAGGTTTTTATTCCAGGACTTCTACAACCGGATACCCAGATTGCAGAAGGCTCCGAAACCCAAAACTAATAACGTAGTTCGATGGATCTTCAAGAGGACATCTAAGGATGCCTACGAGTCTCACCGAGATTAGGTTAGATTAGGTTTATGTGGCTGTAGGCAGAAGCCGACACACTTAGACCAAATTAGGTCCATTGTGATACCACGTATGTATTTATCTACCTCAACTCTGTAGATGGGACTGGCCAACGACACGCGGTTGTTCTTAAACGGTCCCCCATCTACGTACTAACCGCGCCCAACGTCCTTTAATTGCGGTGATCTGACGAGAACCGATTAACTCGACGTGGTATGGTCGTTGGTTCAGAGTCTCACCGAACTTTCATTAATTTATTAATTATATATCTATAATATATATATATATATAAGTTTTTGAGTATCCGGACATGTGTGAACCTGCTAAACAGATCCCCACATGACTCGGGTACTCTAGAACACATTTCGGTGCGCTTGGTTCCATCTGTTTTATAATCGCAACGCGATGCCGAGTGCGTATCACCCAGTTATCGGAACGTATCACGTAGATGGAACCAAGCACTAAAAAAAAAATAAAAATTAAGGATCGAAATAAAAAAAATTAAAAAAAAATTGAAAGGCTCAAAAAAAACTAAATTTCTTCGCTGGATACAGCTAAGCATCTCTAAACATAACTGTACACGTTGTTGGGTCGTTGCTGGCATGCTGGACCGGCCTGTTCGCTCGCCGGAGGGCGTGGAGAACTTGACCCAGAGCGCTACAAAAAACTCATGCCAGTCTTTGGCGACAGCTGGAATTCGCCTGCGAGAAAAATGTTCTGTACCCACCCTACCTGGTTACCATACTCGCCTCGGTAACCCCTTTGCTGGCATCTTCTCTTCTCAAAAATCCCTCATCGCTTTGTCCTCTTTCAGCCTCATCTCCTCATCCTCTCATCGATCTCTTATTCGCAAACTATTTTCAAATAAATATTTTTCAATTTCATTGGTAATTCACAAACATTTTATTGGTTTTAATTCTACTTTACTTAATGATATGCAATTCAATTAAAAGAAAGTAATCTTAAGTTCTGAATATCTGCACTTGCTCAATAAAAAAATTCACTTAAATTTCAAAAGACACTGGTCCACAGCCCACAATTTATATAGTCGATATATATATTATGTCAATCAATATGACTCACCAAATTATTATTACTGCAACTGAAGATGAAGTGGCCACAGCATCCAGGTTACTTATCGTATCCAACTTTTCTGTTGTTCCTGTATCACTTTAGAAAATTATATATTTATATATATATATATACTATATAATTTATCTACCGATTTGCCTGTTTTAAACAGTTATTTTCAATAATTAAATTTACTTTCTTTTCACCAGTTACTTTAAATAAAAAAATATGATCAAAATTTTTAATCCAGTCGAATTCAAAAAAAAAGTTAGTGCTCTCAAAAAAAAAGATCACAAAAGGTAAAAAAAACGGAAAGAAAACGCTTCTTCTTAACAGGACTCGAACCTGCGACGCTGGTCATACTGTGTAATTCTCGGTGCTTTAAACCGCTCCACAAAAAAAGTTAGTGCTCTCAAAAAAAAATATCACAAAAGGTAAAAAAAAACGGAAAGAAAACGCTTGTTCTTAACAGGACTCGAACCTGCGACGCTGGTCATACTGTGTAATTCTCAGTGCTTTAAACCGCTCCACCAAAATTTCGCTTTGGGTTGACGGGATTTCAGCTTTCGGGTATATTCCCGGATGGAATTTAATTTTCCCAGGAGACCAAATCCTGGACGGCAATTAACGCCCTTTTTTATGATTTTCTGAACCCTAGCAGGAAATCACTATTTAGCGAGATAGCTCGAAAATTTAAAATTCATTTTACCTCTATAGCTTTCAGCAACTTCTCGCTGCTTTTCCACTATTCCTGTATTTTTGTATGTCTATTCTTAGTTTATTTTTATTTTGTTGCACAACCAAACTTATTTGATTCTTACTTAATTTGTAATTTAGCAAACTTTACTTGAAGACTGAAACTGAACCTTCGACTTTGAAATTTGAATTTGAAATGCCGGTTGGGATTTCTTATTTCTGCCCTCTGCAAATTTCCCCTGACTTGGTTCAGAAATCTCCCTGTTACTCAAACAGTATTCAATACAGTCTGAAATCTGTATATATATTATGTTAAAGAAACTACTACTCACTCCTATGTAATTTTATTTTCGTGTAAGAGTTACACACAACCACACGCATACTCCGAATGTGTATGAATGTTGCCATTTTTCCGCTTTTGGCTGTCAGAAGGATAGTGACAAGTGACAACTATAAACTAGGCATGACAACAATTCTGTTTTGCAACACAGACCTGGGCCGGGCGCTTTAGGAGTTACATAACCTCAAAGTTGTAAAAAAGTGTTGAAAAAAAAATTATGGTGTCAACTTTGAATCTTTGCATGATGGTTCACAAATGAAAGGCATTTTGTTTACTGTGATTGCCAGAATGATTGAGCGGTCGCAAACCCCTGCCAGAGCGCCCGGAAGATGCTACAGAATGGTCAATTTTGAACTTATTTTGTCAACGCTCAAATTTTAGTATGTTATCTATTACACAGCCTTATTACGATTGTCAAAGATCAATTATTTGACATTTGATAAAATTTGTCAATCAATTTGTTATTCGGTATTATGAACAACGATTGACAAATTTTTGACTCATTGTGAATATTTAACAAAAACTACTGTGAATAGTGCGCACTTCGTTTGACATTTCACTTTATTTCATTAGTTCTTCATCTTCTGAATACTTATTTAATTTAATCCATTTAGGACAAATATGACTTTCCAAGACATTTAACAATTCCTTTAAAACAACCGAAACAGTTGGCTGCGCCATGCCAATATTATAATCATTTTCAATTTTTTTTCAATTTCAATTTTGTCTTTATTCAAATATGTACATAGTATAGAAATTAGTTTACAAATTATTCAAACAATTTTACATGGAGGTAATGCTCGTACACACAGAATAGTTAGTGGCATCTATATTTTTAGAAAACAAATAGAGATGATGCCACATTTGGAAATTGGTACTTTGTGTGGGGTGTACAAAGTCAGATACAAAGAAAAGGATGGCGTGAAAAGGAAGTTAAAAAAAAAATAAAATTTAAAAAAATAAAAATTGCAGTAATTTAGTAAGAAAAGCAATCTATAACAAAAAGAAAAAAGGATAAGCAAAAAAGAATAAATTCAAATATTTAATAATTACGTCTAAAATAGATAAATAGAAGTGGGCAAATCTTTTTTTTTTTGTATTATTATGCAGTATAGCGCAAAAGGGACTCGATTTCAGTATGGTCAAAAGCAAGAAGCCAAGACCTCGTTACTTTTGTAAAAATGCGTAAATTTCTTATGGAACGAATTTCTAATGGCAGTGTGTTATAAAGTTTACATGATATAATGGAGTAAGAGTTTCTGTAACTTGTAGTGCGAAAAGCAGGAATATTTACAACAAAGTTTGAATGGCTCCGTAAGCTGCGAGTGCCCGAAATCGGACTTTCCCAATAGCCGCATCTCATAAAAAAGACCTTCAGAACTTTGAAGTAAAATAGATGACGCAAAGGAAGTATTTTCAAGGACCTGAACAGGTCCATAGTGTGAGCTGAACGGTGGGAGCCACAAACTTTTCGTATAGCAGATTTCTGAATGATAGTTAATTTCTGCAACTTACTTAAATAAGCACCACCCCAACTGCAGAGTCCATATTGCAATCTTGAATGGAATAAGCCATAGTAGACCATTTTCAATGTATTCGAAGAGCAATACTTTCTAAGACGAAAAAAGCAACGAGTGGAAGAAAGAAGATATTTTTTCAAAAGAGAAATGTGCTTGGACCAGTTCAAATTATGGTCAATAGTAACACCAAGATATTTAAAACTATCAACACCTTCAATTTTGAAGCAGTTACTACTGCAATCAGCGTTTCCATTAAAAGATGGTTCATTTTGGAAACTGCATATGTTTTCCAACAGCTCATGACTTGCACAATCATGGGAATGAAATACTATATCTGAATCTGGGTACTCATGTCCAGTAAGACTGAAATACATCAGTTTGGTTTTATTACTAACAATAAGCCTGTTTTGTGCAAACCAGCATCTTAGTAAAAAAACGTCATGGTTTATGTTAGCTATTAAATCTAATGGACTGACTGAACAGTAAGCAATACCAAGGTCGTCGGCAAAGGCTTTAGTATTACCCAAGAAAGGAAGTGAAAATAAGGAATTTATATATATAAGGAATAAAATTGGACCAAGTACAGAACCTTGGGGCACTCCCAAGTTATTTGTTTTAGAACTGCTTATATTGTTTCCAATTTTTACACGTTGAGTTCTATCTTTAAGATATGACACAAACCATTTGTAAATGAAACCTCTGAAGCCGGCCTTATACAATTTATCTAGGAGGATCGCGTGGTCAACCATATCAAACGCCTTAGTTATGTCGACAAAAAGACCAGCGCAAAAAAGTTTGTCATCTAAACCCTTGTACAAAATAGAGCAGAAGTCCAAAAGAGCATCCTCCGTGGAATGGCCAGTCCTAAAACCAAACTGTATGGGACTAAAAAAATTTAGATGATCAAGATAGGCTAAGATTCTCTTTTTAACAACTTTTTCAAAAACTTTGGAAATTGACGACAACAACGAAATTGGTCTATAATTGGATATGTCTGTCTTATTACCCTTTTTAAATAGAGGAATCACAATGGCACTTTTTAGTTCAGTTGGAAAAGTTCCACTCATAATGCTGAGATTAAAAAGGTAAGATAAAATGTCTACTAAATTGGGACCAATATTCTTAAGAGTCAGATTCGAGATCTCATCACTACCATACGAATTAGAGTTAGGTAGCGAATTAATCGTTTTAAGCAATTCCAATCCTGTTATAGGCTCAAAAGCGAAGCTGTTGCTGTAGCCAATGCCTGCAGTTAAAGGCTGGGTGCAGCAATAACATGAAGTATGCGAACAACCTGACATAGAGGATTCACCAATGGATGCGAAGTAGTTGCTGAATAAATTAGATATTTCTAGGGGATTAGAAATGTTAATACCAGCGTCTGTAATTACGATAGGATCTGTGTTAGCAATAACTTTTCGACTAATAATACTGTTAACGACTTGCCACTCCTTCTTAAGATTCCCACTTGCCGTTAGTATTTTGGAATGATAATACCTATCCCGTGCAATTATCACTTCTTTATTCACTTTTTTGCAAAACTGTCTAAAACGACTCCTTAAGCTGTTATTCAACGGATGTTTCCAACATTTTTTCCTTAATTTGTTTTTCATATTTATTTTTTTGATTAAAGAGCGGGTTATCCAAGGCTTAAGGCGATACTCCGATTTTTTTCGCGATAAAGTTAAAGTAGAGGAACCAATATAATTTTTCAAAATCCTGAGAAATGTATCGTATGCTATAGAAGCGTTTTGTTCAACATAAACACTGTCCCAGTTTTCATAACGAAGTCTAAGATTCAATTCCTGAAAATTTATTTTACAATATGTATTTGATGAAGATTTGCATGGCTGACTACCTTTTAAGTTTTCAAAAATGATTCCCGTCATACAGTGGTCAGTTATGTTAAGATCCATCTTAATTCCAGCAAGGAGATCAGCAGCAAAATTTACAAGACGAACAAAAACATGGTCAAGGCAGGTGCCTGCAGTTGGTCTGGTAGGTTCTTCAACCAAGGAAAAAAGACCGTGTTCAGCCATAAGTGCTTGGTAAGAATCAGAAACTGGGTTAGAAACCAAAATATCTAAATTAAAGTCACCTAAGATGACAAGATTTCCAGATCGTTCACTAGCCAAAAATACAGAAAATTCATCTAAAAAATAGTTAGGAGATGAAGAATGGAGTCTATATACACAAACAAAATTAAAAAGTTCATTGTGTATATTGCAACTAACTTTGATGACATCCGCGCTTCTTAGCTTAAGAACTTTAATATCAGGCTCATACAAGTTCGAAACAAAAACTCCCACTCCACCGGCAGCGTACGTATCATTAGGATTTGGAAAAAAATTATAGTTAGGAATATTATAATCGTTAACTTCGCATGAATAAATCCAAATTTCAGAGACAAAAATTATTTCTGGCAGGTTTACAAAAGCATCAAGATGCCCAATTAGTAAATCAAAGTTTTGTCGCAAACTGCGAATATTTTGATGTAAAACGAAAAAAGATTTGCCACCTGATTTACAACTAAATATGCTATCAGAATTAGATCGAATGGTTCTTATAGTGAGGCTGTCGTGCACAAGATCAAAGAAATCGTTCATATTATTGCCCTTGGAGAGCAGATAGATCATCAAAAGATCTTATGACAACAACCTCACTATTATCAAATTTTCTCATTAGAATATGAGAATTCCTGAACCACATATATTTGAATTTATTCTCCTTTTTACATTTTTTAGCTGCCATAAATAAAGCTTTAGAATATTTAGTTAAGCCATCATTAATAAAAATAGAAGAGTTACCACCAACACTAAAGATCGACGAGTTCAGCTTCCTCCTTGCATTTTTTTTACTTTCCATCACTTTCTGCTTGACGTTGTGTGAAGAGAAATGCACACAAAGAATACCACCGTGCTCTTTAGATTTGGATGTTGTACTCGTATGTTTTACTCTGTTAATATGCTTAACGTAACATTTCTGTATATCATCAGTCGAGACAGATATATTTAACGCTTTTTCAAAGATCACATTTGCTTTCTCTATTGCGTTTGAACTGTTTAAGTCAGGAACACCAACGATTTCAACTACATTCTCCAGTTGCTTCTGCTCTCTCCAGTTCACCCTGCTCTCCAAATTTGCCACCTTCATACGCAATGTTTTGTTTTCCTCTTTCAGCTGCTGGATTGCGCCGAGAAAATCACTATTGATTTTTTCAAGTCGAGAATTTCAGAGTAAAGCAGTTGCAGTGTTAATGAACTTTCGGCCAAAGTAGAGAGAACCGTTGACATACTCGTTCTGTCGTCCACTGTACCTGGTATAGATTCTGCTTCACATTTAGACGAAAGTACTGCATGATCGTGCGTCGGCGGTTTACTCGTAGTTGTTGTTGTTATGTTTGGATGTACTTTTTCATGTTGAGAAGAAAGTAAGGAAGATTTTACTGGGACTGCTGTTGATTTTGATGAAGATGGTTTTTGCTGCTTATTTAAGGGCTGTATTTTTTGTTGTGAGACTGATGCTACAGGTAATGATTTTTGGAGCGATTTACGACGCAAAACAGAGCACTTCTCGCAACGGTGAGCCAGATTATTGGTTATAAGGTATTCCAAGTCTGCCGGTTGAATATTAGCACACGAACCATGGAACAGACTTTTACAATCACCGCACTGTATTTTTGTTGTATCGTTGCGATCTATTTTGTCATTGCAAACCGGACAATTCATTTTAAATGATTTATTTTAGGACTTTGGGAGAATAGAATGGAATTAAAGCTTCGCACCCCACGACACTTTAAGAAACACGTCTGCTCTTGACAACAGTCACTTGAAAATGCATTCCCAACGCTTAGTTGGTAGCTTCCTTGCGCAAGGAATCTTAAGACAGCAGCAAGCTTAAGTAAGATGGGAACAGATCGCTGTCTTTTTATAAGCTTCAATTTGTCCTTGATGTCATCAATTACATTAAGGAATGCTTCCTTCGAAAGTCTAAAGTTCTATGTATGTTCATACATTTGTTCGTCCAAATCCAGTGGATTAGAAGCATCACGTAATTTATTCCGAATGTTTTCTTGCCTCATATTATCCTCTTCCACAATATCATTTTCACCGGAAAAAATTTCTACCGTAGACATTATTATTTACAAAACAAATCAATAAAATAAACCATAATATATTTACCAACGACGAATTCGCGATTGGCTGAAAAATTGATAGATATCAAAAACTTTGACAAAAAACGAACAATGCCGTTCACAATAGATCGCCAAATGGTATTTTATTCACTACTTATCAAAAACTTTGATGTTTGTTAATCATAATACCGTTTTATCAATTTTATTGGTAAACGAACAAATCTATCAAATATCGTATTGATATTTGACAACCATAATAGGGGTGACATTCTCCTGAATCTAGAACTCAAATGCCAGAACGAAATTCCAGTCGCAACACCCCGCCAGAATACCTTAAAACGTAAAGGGCCTTTCAGCGGTCTGCAAGAGAAATTGTGTCATATCTTCGAAAGTTTATACAAGAATGCAAGTTTATTAATTGATTCTAACAGGCCTCTTATAGATCCTTCAAACAATGTAACAAACTTAGTCCAAGCATTCATACTTTTAAAAATATTTAATTTTAAAATCCAGCTTTTAAAATAAACCAAACGCGTTTTGTACTCATGAAGTTTGAATACCTTAGATAACCTTATTGGTGGATTTACACCATCACGCACGCGCATTTTTGCAACAAAACCGAAAAGACAGATCCGTTTATCCGCAGTCAATGCTAATAAGGTGTAAGAGTGAGATCACTTACTTTAACTTGCTATAACATTATTATGGAGATTTGACAGATCACATGTAAACAAACAAATTTATTTTCATCGGTTTTGTTGTAGTAGAATTAAAAAATAAATAAAAACATGGATCTCGTAAAGGCTGCCGTATTAATAGTGTTTTCCATCTTGAGTAGGTACAATCGGCGATGTGAAGCAGAGAAATGTCAAAAATGTATTATGGCGATTAAAACATATGATAGCAGCGCCCATTTTGTTTTATAGGAAATCGAAATTTCGTAAGTCATCGCTATAAAAATATCAACATGCATAGCTTTCCCATAATTCCTACTACCACGTAAACAAGATGGCCGACCTGAATACGTGTCACGTTTTTTTGCATGTTAGGTAATGCTGTCCCTTTCAGTCACACGGATATTTAGTATTTAGTATTCCTTTAATCTTACATGTTAGGAATGTGTGACCGTGTAAATCCACCATATATGATTTTTTTTCTTCCTTTTCAGTTTATCCGATTACCTACTAGGTGTTCGGCAATTTAAAAAAAAGTCTTTACCTTTAGCCCAAACACAATTACCTACCCTTATTCTACGTGGCGTTTATATTAAACGACATATGGCGTTTTTTGAAAACGGTATTACATGTGGCGTGTTTCTAGGCGTTTTATGTTGTTAAACGACAAGTGGCGTTTAAGTAGTGTGGAACACAAGTTCTACAAACGTCAAAACAGTTTTTCGCATTCTGAGAGTCCTTTCAGTTGCACAAAACGACTCATAAAACGACTAGGAGGCAGCTTTAAAAAAAACATGTGAGTTTTGGTAACCTGCGGGGGTAGGTCCTCTACCAGGCGCGTCCCTTGGGTGGCGGATAAGGGGATGCCCCGGTACGATTCAATGTAAGTTCCACTTTGATTCGTGATCCGGGGTAATGAGGTCATAGCAGTGAAGATGACAAAAAAATCCACTGTAAAACCCATCGTGGACCAAAACCAACTCTGGATCAGAGTGTTGGAAGGGAGTAAACCCTAGCTAAATCCCACTTTTAAGCCAAGGTGTCGACCCGTGCCGAGGGCTGCATGGTCAGATAGTGGCTAAAGAGAACTGGCAGTTTACGGTCCCCTCCGGCGTCCAGGCAAGGCCGGTTGTATTTAAGTGCCTTATCCCGGTAAGTCGGCTCTGCCGGGACGGACCAACCCTTCCGGACATACTCGTGGGACCAAAATAATTATGAACAACCAAAAAACAACTGGAAAAAAAGAAAAAAAAAAAAAAAAGCAAAAAAAAACAAAGACCTAAGCACTTCATCAGAAGATGAACTGCTCGCCTCCAGTCAGGAGACAAACGTGGGAAGCGGGGACTCTGAGCGGAGCTCCACTCAAAGCACACCTGCTACCCACAAACCATCTACCTCCTCTACACCCGCTGCGCAGAACACTCGACCTAGTGCCCAAAAGCGTGCGGCAAACACCCACAAATCAGCTAGTAATCGCAGAAAGAGCGCGTACCAGAGGGCCATCTTCATTCTGGGTAAGATTACCAAGAAGGAAGAGGCCGGCACGGCTACTCCGCAGGACCTAGCTGATAAACCCAAGCACCAGCAGATTATTGATGAGTTCATCAAGAATCGCAGGGAGCCACCACCACGCAAGACGGAAGCAACTAAACGCAACCGTTCACAGGAGGAGGTCAAGTCTGACCCTCAAAGAAGCAAAGTTGCTAAGTCGGCTACCGCCAAGCACCACAACCCAATCTCAGCACCCCAGATGACACGTACCATCAGTGAGGTTGTCAGAGACGACCTACAAGTCGCCTTGGTGGATGAACTCTGCACCAGCGGAAAGACAGTGGCCGACGTTTGGGCGCCATTGAAAATATCCTTCCGAGATGGTGATGGACCACCTCTTAAATAACTATGGCGGACCCCTCCCCTTCTTGACTCAGCTGAAGTCATAAGAGGTTACAGGGTAATCAAGTGTGAAGACGCTTTCTCCAAGGAATTCCTAAGCGGCTGCATTCACAAGATCCGTGACGACTGGACCGGCTTAAAGCTTAAGCTGATCCTGGCCAGAGAGATTCCGAGGAGACCGAGAATTCGCATTTGGCTGCCAAATATGACCATCGACAGTGATAAGTTGATCAACTGTCCTAAGCTCCACAACCCTGCGGTTCCCATGGATGATTGGAAAGTCATCAAGGCTGAGGAACCTCACAACAACACCCTATCTTTCCTTATAATGGTGACGGAAGAGAGCGCAGATCACATTGAAAAGATCGGCTGCAAGCTCCGCTTTGGCATAAGGCATGCCAAAGTTAAAATATTCAGGTCCCCGTGTCAGGTCGACGACTTAGATGAAGTCGATGATGCCAACAAACTGTTGGAGGACATGAGGATCGAGGCGAACCGTACTACCACCCTAACCGAACAAACACCCGAAACCAATCAATGCTGAAAGTCGTACAGATTAATCTGAAGCACTCAGTCTGTGCGTCAGATAACCTGATGATTTTCCTCAAAGAGAAAAACATCGACATCGGCATTGTCCAATAACCTTGGGTGAACGGGCCCAATATAAGAGGCCTAAATTACACCGGATATATCCTCTACTATAACCGCAGCAATAATAACCATGGTAAGCCAAGAACCTGCATTCTAGCTAAAAAGCATATTAAAGTTTTTCTATGCCCAAATTTTAGCTCAACCGATCTAACAGTTGTTGGAGAACGCAGGAGGCGACCTGCTAATCGCAAGAAGTCCAGGCAGTGATAACCGCCATAACAACAACAAGGACCAACCTGCTGCTGGGCTGCGATGCAAACTCCAGGCATGTGCTATGGGGCAGCTCGGAGTCAAACGAACGCGGTGAGTCTCTTTTCGATTATATTATTGAAAATAACCTACTAATATGTAACAAAGGTATCACCCCGACCTTCATCTTTCCGAGTACGGACAGATTTAACGGCTGGGACGACGTTATAGATGTTACTCTCTGTAATAATAACAATATTATGAAGGTTCAAAATTGGAGGGTATCCAGTAAAAAATCCTTCTCAGACCACAACTGGATACTCTTTGAAATAGATTTCGCTGAAGAGATCCCGAAACCTTTCCGAAACCGCAAAAGAACCGATTGGGCAAAGTTTAACCAAGTTGTTAAGACCAAGTTACACAAGACCATATATCAAATATAGCAAAAAATCATTCCCCCCTTGGTGGAACAAGGAACTCTCTGCTCTCAGAAAATTGACTAGAGAAACCTTTAACATCTGCCATAAATGCAACTACTGGCAACCCTACCGGGACTGCCTTAAAATCTACAAGAACTCTATCAGAACGGCTAAGACACAGTCGTGGATAGAGTACTGCCAATCCATCGAAACCCTCAAGGACTCCGCAAGACTCAGCAAAATATTGTCCAAAGAACACTCCAACCCATCTCTTCTGAGAAAGGAGGACGGAGAATGGGCTGAGTCAACTGCAGAATCCCTAGAACTATTAATAAACACCCATTTTCCCGGATGCAATGATAACGGTGCAGAGCCATACAGCTCACAACGCACACAACCCGACGCCTGGGAAAATATAACATCCATTATTACCGAGGAAAAAAATTCCTGGGCAATAAACAGCTCGCTCCCTTTAAATCGCCTGGCCTGGACGGCATTCTGCCTATCATGCTCCAGAAATCTCTGGAACTGGCAATTCCATGGCTCACATCGATTTACAGGAACTGTATACTCTACAATCATGTACCCTATTCATGGAGACGAGTGCGAGTTGTTTTCATTCCAAAAGCGGGTAGACGCGGTCATGAAACTGCGAAAGATTTCAGACCAATTAGTTTGACCTCCTTCGTACTGAAGACGCTCGAACGTCTCCTAGACAACCACCTGAGAGGGACAATAGAAGCTTCACTCCTCTCCAAATCTCAACACGCCTACCTCAAGGGAAGATCTACAGAAACAGCTCTTCACGAGGTAGTGCGTACGATAGAAAAATCCCTACACTACAAAGAATACACCTTGGCTACCTTCCTAGACATAGAAGGAGCCTTCAACAATGTACACACTGAAGCAATTCTAGAGTCCCTGGGGGAGCTGGGAATAGCAAACCATCTAAGTCAATGGATTGTTTCCATGCTCAGCACTAGAATCATTCAAGCAGCTTTAGGAAATAGCAATATAACCAAATATGCCAGGAGGGGAACACCTCAACGAGGAGTCATCTCACCCCTACTCTGGCTCCTAGTAATGAACAAAATCCTCATAAGTTTAGACAGAGTAGGAATCAAAGTAGTCGGGTATGCGGACGATATGGTGATATTGGTGTCAGGAATGTTTCCCTCCGTGATTAGTGAAATCATGGAGAATGCTCTAAGCAAAGTTAGCACTTGGGCAAAAAAGTGCGGTCTGGGAGTCAACCCGGGGAAAACTGTGCTGATGCTCTTCACCCCCAAAAGCAACATACCTGACTTTACGCTTCCTCGTCTAAACGGCGCACCGCTACCCCTTTCAACCAGTGCCAGGTATTTAGGAGTAATCCCAGATCCTAAACTCAACTGGAAAATAAACATAGAACAACGGGTAAAGAAGGCATGTATAGCCTTCTATGCCTGCAGCAGAACCTTCGGAAAAAAGTGGGGCCTGCAACCAAAATTTACCCTGTGGATGTACACAGCCGTGGTACGACCAATCCTCACGTATGGGTATGGTGGCCGGCTCTAAAGAAAAATTACAATATTACCAAACTTAATAAGGTACAAAGAACGGCATGCATAGGAACAACGGGAGCTCTACGGTCAACACCGTCAGACGGACTCACAGTCTTACTGCATCTTTTACCTCTTGATCTACATATAACAAACATCACAGCACACAGCGCGATCAGGCTCAGAGAGTCTGGATGCTTAACTGCGAAACCCTACGTCCACAGTAGTATTCTAGATTCTCTACCTAGAAAACTAGTTCCGCCTTCAACAGACTACATCATTCCCAGAATGTCTTTCACAAAACATTTCGCCGTTCAAATCCCTACCAGATCAGAATGGCAAAATGGACAAGTGACAAGGGATTTCGATCAAACAATCTACACCAACGGTTCAAAAATGGACTGCGGCGTGGGTGCGGGAGTTTTTTCGGAATCCTTAAACATCGCCAAATCGTACAGACTTCCGGATACTGCAAGCGTCTTCCAGGCGGAGCTACTGGCTATCCGTGAAGCCTGTCGCCAGTTCAAACCCCACTCCAATATAACACCGAGGCAAAGGATCGCCATAATTATTGACAGCCAGGCTGCCATTAAAGCGATCGCTTCGGTCACTATATCCTCTAAGTTAGTACTTGAATGCCGTAATGAGCTGGCCCTGCTTGATAAGTTCAAGGTTACCCTGATCTGGGTTCCAGGGCACAGTAACGTTTATGGAAACGAACATGCCGACGAACTGGCCAGGCAAGGCTCAGCTCTCCACCGCTCTCTGGCGGAACTAGTCCACATTCCGCTCGGAGCAGTTAAGGCAAATATCACCGCAGAATACATTAAGAAAGCCCACCTCAGATGGAGCAGGCTGACTGCATGCGTCACATCAAGGAAAACGTGGCCAAACTACAATAAGGCAAAAACAACCGACCTTCTAGGTAGAACCCGAAGACATCGCAAGACTCACAGCGATCTTTACGGGACACTGGCCTATAGGTGACCATGCGGCCAAGCTGGGCATCCCATACAATACACACTGCCGCAGTTGCAAAGTGACAACTGAAAAAGAAACCCTAATTCACTTTCTATGTACCTGTCCGGCTTTAGCTAGGACCAGACTACGAACATTGGGAAGCCCCTTCTTCAATACACTTGAGGAAGTCTCAAGAAGTGTTTCACAGAAAAAGAGCTTTTAACTTTATTAAGATTTATAACTTTTTATTTAACAGGTTTGGTTCGATGCTAAATTTAAAGTTAAACAGAAACTGGTTTACAACAAGAAACAGTTGGAGACCACTGGAAGAGGGCCATTCAAACAAAAATATTTAAATGGAGTAGATATAGTGATTACACAAATCCTCGACCTAAACAGTTTAGTGAATCCGAAAGAAAAAGTATTGGAGAATACAAAACCGCCAGTCTGCAGCCATTATGTGTCATCCAGTACCCACAGTTCCTGCATCGAGTTCCGTACTTTTAGGTCCATCCACATCAAGCTATCAACCGACTATTTTGTAATGTGTATGTAGGTACTTACTTTGAATCTAGTAAATCCAAAGGATCGGATTTTGACCTGATTCTTCTTCTTATGTTTCAGCTCTCTTTTTGCAGACTCATCTTCTTCGTCGCGTTCGCTCTCCAACGGTATGACCATTGCAATGATATTCACGTTTCTTTAGTATATAATATACCTATTACCACAACTCGAAATACTTTTGATTTTTGTTTTTTCATTTGAAATTTTAAAACACAAAAAGTAAATACCTACCTACCTGTCAACTATCAGCTGTTGGTGTGGAACTCATGTGGAATGTAGAGTAAGTTAGAGTGGAGGCGTGCAAGCATTAGAATACCGATACTAAAACAACACTAAAGTGACTCGACTCAATTAATATAAACGCCACGTAGAATAAGGGTGAATACAATAGTCACTGCTAAGCGTAAACATAAGATTATTTTATTGAAATTATTTCAACAAATTCAAAGGTTAATTATTTAAATATGTATTTATATTTAAATATGGAAGTTTTAATGAAAAAATTTATTTATTTATTAAGTTTTAAAATAAACCTTCCTTCTAGTACATAATAACATAAGCAAAACAAGTTTTCTATCACTCTCCTTCGCTGAATATATTTTCCTCGTCGTTTGATTCTTCGTCACTGCAAAAGTTACGTTCGTTATCTAGGAAAATGTAATTAAATGATGCCAAAGTACATGTCAGCGGATGTTAAGATGTACCTACCTAATTCAAATTCCTCTTCATATGACGGTTGAATAATGACATCATTTACGAATGCCGGTAATTGATCCCCTTTGAACCACACAAAATCATAATTTCCATTGTTTTCTAGCTATCCGTTCTGTTTTGGTACCAAAGCAGTAGGATTTTTAGAAAACGCGTTGTTCCAGATAGAAGATATATATTTAGCGCGTAGGAGTTGTTGTCGCAGCTCAGATCGACAGAGTGGCAAGTTCGAAGCATCAAAACTTTTAAGTTTAACGTCAAATTTTTGTTGAATGTCATACGTGTTATTGAATAATTGGTATCTGGCAGCGTCTACTGTTTCTGAATTTCTGATGTTATACATGTGGCACACAAATCTTTCAATAACTTTAAAAGCCGCTTCACTGCAAACAGAATCAGTTTCCCCTAGCTTGGCGAATGCTGTTTGAAATTTTAAGGAATTTTTCAGTAGTTTCCACGGCTTCAATTTTCCTTTTCTGAAAAATGCTAGATTATAATAGCAGCCAGTTGAAGCATGAAAACCTGGTAAAGAACTTGATAGTGGCTCTTTTCAGGAGAGGTACAATTTTGAAATATCAATATATCGTTGATAGTTTCCGACACTAACCTCCTTCCATAAATTTATTGAACTTTTCAGATGTTTCATATTTCCCAAAAGGATTACATGAACATCCGTATCAGAGCATCTAACCAAAATGTTCGATTCATGTTCTATCTTAGTTATGTGATAAACTATTTTTGTGTCTGCTTCTTCATGTCCTTCGCAGGAATAAGTGTGGTCAATTACTTTTACTACTTTATTGTTATGACATTCAAAGCGGTAACATAAATCATAATTTAAATAAATAGTTTTCTTGCCTATAAACGATACTGCTTCAACACTTTCTCAGTGTTGTATTAAAAACTTTACTAAGGCCACCTTGAAGTTGTTATTTCTTAATTCTTTATTGAAATCAGGAGGCCGTGTTTGGCCTGGTCCTGAAATGTCGTAGTCTAGTTCCGTATTGTTTCTTAAATTGCGTTCATAGTCCTTAATTGATGGCGAAAAATAACGATCGAAAATGATATCTATTCGATCAGCACTGAAGCTCGTAACCATTTGCAAAATTTTCTTTGATATATTTCCAAACGTTTTCGGAATATCTTTTATCAAATGCAACAAAAAAAATCCATCGAGAACAACTACATCGACATTTGGATGTGCTTGGCTGTTAACTCTCTTTTCTAAAACTTTCATCAAAGCAGATTTGTCCGTTTTACTTATGGTTCCATCTAAATGACATAGAGCTGTTGGAACTGGTGTCAAGGGATATGACAATACCTTAGCAATATCTATATCCTGCTCAATTGATACGGCCAATAAGCGACTAAACAAATCTCTCTGCATTTTGATTTCCTGTATCTTGCCGACAATTTTTACTTTTTTATTTATGTTTCCGCTTAAGAAATTCAAAATTGCATTTCGCTTAATTGGTTTTTCAAAACGATCTGCATCTGCAGCACATTCAGAAACAAAAATTGTTCTTAAGTCATTGCCTAGGCTCTCAGAACCTAGTAAAAATGTAGCTACTATTTCTGATGCGGCTCTGCCTGTACCTATGTTATAAAGATGCTCTTTATTATGGTCCAATCGAAATGGGTTAATATTTTGCTTGACAGTTTTTAGGAATTTCTCCAGACGAATGTAATTATTTTTAATTTTATTTTTTTGCAAATCAGCAGTTATATCCTGCGCTTTTTATAAACTGGTATCTTCATATACATAAGATATTATACTTGATCGAATTGCATGACTTTTCGCCCAACGCTGACGGGCTGATATTGGGTTTGTAAAATGCATTACTCCAGTTAAACCTCGTGCAGCATTAGCATTCTCGGATTGCTCTAAAGTCAAGTCCACTGGCTCCCTGGAGAACGCCTTATCAGTCCTCTTAACGCCAAAGCAACCCTTTTCAAATTGGCTTCTTAACCCAGGATGTCTCATCTACTCTCATCAAGTTGTCATGGTATTTAACTAACCAGCGTGCATAGTTGGGCTGATTAAATGCAAAAAATAAATTTGAAATTTTTGGCAAAATGTACAGGAAAAGCTCTAAATCGCCTGTTCGTATACTTCTACTAAGTGTTAGATAATGATCTATCAAGTTAATATACATCATGTACAATTGCTGAGTTTTGTCAAATTTACCATTCTTCTTTGTATGTAGAGTATTCTTTAAGTAGGCTAGTGCAAGATGAATGCTTTTGATTTTGAAAGTCTATAACTTCAGAGATGATGTCTTCTTCTACATTTATATTTTTGTGCTCAAGAAAGGATTCAAAGTGTAGAATTTGTAGCCCTAGAGACATCAAAGGATGCAATCGCTTACACCGATTAAAATGCTTTCCCGCTATGAAACCAGCAATAAAACCAATAAGCTAGCAGTTCGCTTTCAACCATTATATGAGAAAGCCGACATTCGTCTATAAATTTTCCAACTGCATGAAAGTATGCCATCATTACATGGAAGCTACCCAAATGGATAAATACATTATTGAATTTTGGTCTTTCCGTGGACTGAATTTGCTTTGCAACTTTAGCAATGGGCAAGTTATAAGAAACTTGCATGTAAGTTTCGTTGCATTCTTCAGCAATTTTTTGACTCTGAATAAATGTTTCATATACGACAGATGCATTCGTTGGCGACACATTAATTGGAGTTAGGTACGATACTCTTTGCACAGGGCTGTTATCATGGACAATGAGGCTTTATATCCAACCCACATTAGAGTGTTACATTTAGTTACATTTCGTACAGCTCTTAGATTTTTCGGCTCTAATTTCGATGTTTTGGTTATGGAAGATGTCAATAACTCCAACATTTTTGGTCTTTTGGCGTATGGTTGTAGTTCTGGAATTATGGCGTCGAATGCTCTTCTTCGTTTAGTACCGGCTTTTACGTTTGATGAACAGCAAGGATCGGAAGGCGAATCATCACACGTGATAACATTGGAACTAACATTTTGGAAAATTAAGTTTTTTAAGGCCATTCCTAAAGTCAAATGCTTTGATGTTTTTATTCTGCCATTGCTTACTGCATTGATAATGTCGTAGCTATTAAATTTTCAGTTAAGTTCAGTTAACTTTTCAGGCAACTTACTGGATTCCATTTTAAGTGTTTTTTCTCTTAAAATTAAAGCTGCTCTTTGCAAAACATCTGCTTCTTCTAGCTTTAAGAAGGTTGTGCCATCTAAAACGACACCACGGTTAGGAACGACAATCTTTCTCTTATGCATTATAATTATTGGACGTTTTTTGCAAAATATGCTAAGAATTTTCTTTTCTAAATGCAATTGCGCGATTGAGTTGTGTTATTTTCAACATTTGCCCCTTTGGATACTAGTGTTGTAAATATTATACAAAAATGACACAAAAACACAATGCTTCTTTTGGATAATTGTATCTTCAATAAAAGAACATAACTCATTATTTGCTTTTTGATTGCATTGTCGGCCTATATGCCAAGGGCTTTTTTGCAATCCATGAACAGCTCCGTAGCTATGTTGGTAATCAAGTCAGATAGGATGGTATTTTATTTGTACTCCTAACAATTTCTTCTTGGCAACTTTATGCAACAATTGTTCGTCATTTAAGGCACTTGCAGACTTAACGATAGTTGCAGATATCGTGCTTTGTTCAAAGGTACGGATAGGTTGAATGCGACCTTTTTGTTTCCTTTGATGCTTATTACAAAAAATGCAAAAGTTCATACTTTCTAAATTTGACTGTTACTCGTAGTTTCTTCATCATAAACAGTCTCTGCAGGTGTAGCAATTTGAGTTTTATCGAATCCATCTCCATTGCTCGCATTAAATCCAAACTATTTTCTGCAAATAAGATGCTATTGTCACTTGTAAGGCTAATAGTATTATCACAACACTGAACAGCAGAATTTGTATCTTGCAGTGATGTATTTGATGATGAAAGTGCTGTTGTATCTTTATGAAAATATTTTTTGTTTAATGCTGTAAAATTCATATAGCACTTCTTGTGATAGCCCTTGGTGTGACATAAAGTAAGAGGCAAATCAACATCCGAATACTTAAATTTAAACTTCGCACGAATTTTTAGGCACTCACTACATTTTTTCAAGTTTTCTTCACTAAACAATTTAATTTTTCCGGCATAATTATTACAAAAAATTCATATCAACTTTGACGATGACATATTTAAACAGAATATAAGAGGTCGCGCTATGAAATCAGAGGTTCGGTTACGCTGGGTTACTCTTACGCGTAATGAAATCAGAGCAACTGAGTCTAAAATTTCAATAGAATGCTAGCAAGTAAACAAGCAACAGGTAAAGGCGCGAAAAATCGTTTTCATCAACATTCAATCCGTGAAGTGATACACAAATCAATGGATTAAAACCAAATAATGAAAATGATAACACAATTTGATCTGAGACATCATGATCTGCAGACATCATGAGTAGAAAACGCGTTTGGTTTATTTTAAAAGCTTGACTTTAAAATGAAATATTTTTAAAATTATGAATGCTTGGACTAAGTTTGTTACATTGTTTGAAAGATCTATAAGCGGCCTGTTAGAAACAATTAATAAACTTGCATTCGTGTATAAACTTTCGAAGATATGACACAATTTCTCTTGCAGACCGCTGAAAGGCCCTTTACGCTTTAATGTATTCTGGCGGGGTGTTGCGACTGGAATTTCGTTCTGGCATTTGAGTTCTAGATTCAGGAGAATGTAATAGATAACATACTAAAATTTGAGCGTTGACAAAATAAGTTCAAAATTGACCATTCTGTAGCATCTTCCGGGCGCTCTGGCAGGGGTTTGCGACCGCTCAATCGTTCTGGCAATCACAGTACACAAAATGCCTTTCATTTGTGAACCGTCATGCAAAGATTCAAAGTTGACACTATAATTTTTTTTTCAAGACTTTTTTACAACTTTAAGGTTATGTAACTCCTAAAGCGCCCGGCTCAGGTCTGCCAGAACTTCACATCTGTTATAAATCCGAATCCGGCAATCCAAAAATAAGCCAAATTCTGTTGACAAAATAATCACGAAAAAATGTCGCCAGCTCTCCTTCTAAGATGAGTCGTATACAGTGTAGAGCCAGATTGAATCAATTTTAAATTTACGTCCTCTTTGTGTATTGTCCGCACATTTTATTATAGGTGAACCATATACCGCAGTTACCGAGCCCAGTTACCTAGAGACGTTACCTAACCGCTGTGGATACTGGAATCATTTGCAATCAATGGTTCAGGGGTTTTGGAAAAGATGGCAATCGGAGTATATCCTAACGCTTCAAGAAAGTCCAAAATGGCAAACTTCCAAGGTTGAGCGCTGAAGAACGGCGACATAGTGGTTTACAAGGAACCAAATCTTCTGCCAACTAAGTGGCTTCTTGGCAGAATTGAAGCAACGCATCCAGGTTTGGACAAACACGTCCGAGTAGCAACAGTCGAAACAGCTCGTGGAAGCTTCACTCGGCAGATCACCAAGCTGGCAGTTCTCCCAACGTCCTGAAATAGTTCCAGGGGGCGGAATGTTAACGATTATATTGATATTGATTTTATGTAGCTAATTTATAGTTAACTCTAGTTTCATTTTCGTTCTCATCATAATTTCTCATGTTTCATTTAAAAAAAAAAACAGTAGGTATTGTTGCAATTATTCATAAATTATTTTTGTACCAGTATGTTGTGACACACTGTATATAAAGGGTATTTTATTACTGCACATGTGTTTCATATGCGTTGATGCAAACATTACTGGGTGCGTCCCTGCTGCACATGTATTTCACCCATAAGATGTTAGGTATTGTAAAAGAATTTCACAGCACGAAACGTCAAACAGGAAAAGTTGTACCAAATTACGCTGTTATACTACAACGTAGAGCAGGATTAGTAATAGAGACAACTTGCAGCAAGAATTAGCATGCAGTAAGCAATGTGTCATGTTACATACAAAATAATCTTGCTGCACATCTGTTTCAGCCATAAGGTAAATCCTGGAAAAGACCAAACAAATTTAATTCGAGACCCATCACCTTTTCATCGACTTTAAGGCCGCATATGATAGCATTCATCGTCAGAGGCTCTACGTGGCGATGGCCGAATTCGAGAACCCGGCAAAATTGATCCAATTGTGTCGGGTGACTCTTGAAAACACACCGTGTAATGCGCAGTTTGGAGCAGCTCTTCCGAATTATTACAAACTTGTGCCGGACATGAGATGTGCTATCATGTGACTTCTTCAATCTTGTTCTGGAGAAAACAGTGCGTAGGTCAGGTGTCAACACGAAAGGCACTATCTTCAATAGATCCGTATAGCTTCTGGGTTATGCGGACGAGCGTGCCATGTTAGAGGCTTTTACTGCGAAGAACAAGCGAAATTGGTTGGTCTTAATGTTAGTGGGGACAAGACCAAGTACATGCTTTCAACAAACAAAGATCTGTCCACCGCCTAGGACAAAACGTCTCTGTTGATATCAATAACTTCGAGGTAGTTAAAGAGTTTATCTACCTAGGAGTAAACATCAACTCCCCGAATGACACCTTAGTCTAGATACGACGGAGAATTACCTGGTACTTCGGTTTAACGAAACAAATGGGTTCAAAATTCCTCACTCGAAGGACAAAATGCAGGACAAAATACATGCAAATATGAGCTTGTGGGAGCTTTTTAAGTGGCGACAATTTCTGCTCGCGATATGTGCTTGCTTAAGCAGTTCAGGGCACAGGTCTGATAGTATATTTGAAACGGAAATCTGTCAAAAATAAATCTGCAAACGACCAATATTCGAAATCTGCTGGGGTAACCCAAGTCCAACAAACCAATATCTTTTTGAATTCTAGTTATTCTTGAACCGCCACATTCTATCACCCATCCGCATGAGCAATCGACAATAACCAAAGGGCTTCTTTCATGATCGAACTCATCAGTCTATATGCTCGTTATGTACAGTGATATAATTTTGAGTCTTTCTTTAAAAAAATAAAATCGGTTAAAACAACAACAAATTTATTTAATACACCTTTTTTAGGATAACTTGTTTATTTATTGGCGAATCGTTTTGATTACCTGATACATACTTGTTCAAATTTGCCGTCGAAAGTAAAAAAAAAAACTTGAATTTTTTGGCAGGCTAAGCAATCAAAAACATTGGATTATTTTCCTCAGATTTTCCCGCACACAAAACTACGACGAAATTACGCTCTTAACCATTTTGTTTTTTATTATTGCTTACAATATTTTGTGAATTTTCTAGAATTAATTTGTTTAATTATAGCACATTCTTAATTTTCTTTAACTTATTTAGATATACATTTTTTTTCAATTTATATCTTCAATATTAAGAAAAAAGCAGTTGTATTATATAATGTATTACATTCCATTTGAGTGCGTTTCATGTATTGCAAATACATTTTGATAACAATAAATCGAATTATTATAACCAAGTTAGAAATAAAAAATTAAGAATATGCAAAAGTGTAATTCCAACGAACAACATTGTAAAGTAGGTATTATTCTATTGAGATCTCTGAAAGCCAACTGTTGATGCTATGTATAGGTATGCTATTGGGGTGTGTCTGTTTTTTTAAATGGTTTGTATTGTTCTTTTTTTTAAATTACATTAGTAACAAGTCTCTTAAGACGTAATTTTTGCACTGGAGAATGCAACTAAAATTCAGTTTGTTCTTTTATTTGAATTGTTATTATAATTTATATACTTGTTATACTAACATTAATAATCTTTTACGACGTATTAAGTTTTGTGACCATGTATAAATATATTCGACCAGTCATTTACCCTGAAAGGTGTTACAACTTTTTAACAGAAAATATATTTTTACACGTTAGTAGGTAAAAGTAAGTGTGCGATTCCCTTATGAATATTTAGTCTTTATATTTGCGACGATTTAACAATTAAAGAAAATAAAATAAGAAATAGACAACAAAATGTAAAAAAGAAAGAGAGTTACAAAATAAATCAATCGCAAATAATTATAATCGTTATGGAATGGTTTACATTTGTTTAGCGAAATACGTCCGCCTTGCTGAAATTGGTACCTTGCGTTTACCCATGTTAGTTTTCTTTGTCTTCTAGCTTCTGACTTGCGTCGGGAATTCTTAAGATTTGCTCTGTACTCAGAAGTGGTATTTTGGCTACTTCGTGGAAAATCTTATGTGAGTATTTACTTCTTATTGTTTTAAGTGTGCCTTTGGGTTTTCTGTGCAGTCCAGCGTTCAAAACCGGGATAATGTGTGCAAATTCTTCTAACGCGTATCCTGCAATTAATAAGATTGTATTAAAAGTACGTATTAACAGAAAGCCTGCCCTCGGATGTAATTTATAAGAATTTACTATACGGGAACAGTTTGCATTTCGCAATTTAATTTACATTGCTGACAAGGGAACAAGTGAATAAGTCAAACGGAAGCGTGACAATCGTTTAAAGAAATGTATTAGGCTGAACTGTACTATAGAATTAATTTAATTTGGTAAATCTGTTGATGTGGAATTGTTTGCTATTTATTGTAAAAGGAATACAACGATATGCTCTCTTCAATGTCTAAAAACAGAACAACTTTATTCATCCAGATTAAATTGTACATTCTTATTATGTATATCAAATTCTTATACCTACTTGGATTACACTGCTCGTGCAGACAGTTATTTGCTGATTTGCACTACATATATTAAATTCTTATAACTTCTTGGATTACATTGCTCGTGCGGACAGTTATTTGCTGACTTGCACTACACCTTTCCCTTTTTTTAAAAGTAAAGTCTTAAACGGATTTTTGATATCCTGTGAGTGAGGTTGATCATTCCCAACCATTAAAAAAAAAATCGTTTAAGAATTAGCTTTTTTCCACATTTTTATTTTTCATATACGTATTTATATATTTTTGTTTTTTTTTCATATATTTTTTTCATGGAATAGTGAATAAACATTTTTATTTGAAAGATTTTATTTCTAGATTAACTATTATAACAATATTTTTGTATTAAGCTTATATTATCTTTTTATATCGAATTACACACGCCAGTTGTTCGGCGTTACCTACCCCAGTAAAAAAAAAAACGCGAGTTAGGCTCGGCTGGAGCACAGTCCATGTTCTGTGCCCTTACGAAAGTATAACGGAGGTGAAAAATCTCGAGAAAAAAAGAAAAAAAAAAACATAGGGGCGGGCTACAGTCCGCTTGGGCGAACTGTTGGATACCCTATTCTTATTCCTATATCTCATAAGTGGGCGTGACAAAAATTTAAAGGATTTTATCGAAAAAACTAAGCTTTTGTAAATAAAAACGCTCCCTAGCTCAAACTTTGGTTTTTCAATAAAATTGTTTTATTTAATTGTGGGCGTGTCAGTAGGCGGATTTAAAAAAAATTTAAGTATGAGCATAAAGGGCACCTAGAGAGTATATACTATAAATTTCAGCTCCCTAGCTCAAACTTTGGACTTTCAAAAAAAAAAAAAATAATTGTGGGCGTGTCAGTAGGCGGATTTTGAAAATATTTACACATGAGCATAAAGGTCCCCTAGAGAGTATATATTAAAAATTTCAGCTCCCTAGCTCAAATTTTGGTTTTTCAAAAAAAATATTTTATTTAATTGTGGGCGTGTCAGTGGGCGGATTTTGAAAATGTTATGTCCCAAGCAGTTTTATGGGCCAAAGATCATATATAAAAAATTTCAGCTTTCTAGCTCAAAATTCAATTTTTCCCAAAATTAGTTTTATTTAATTGTGGGCGTGTCAGTGGGCGGATTTTGAAAATTTTATGTCCCAATCAGTTTTATGGGCCATAGATCATATATAAAAAATTTCAGCTCTCTAGCTCAAAATTCGATTTTTTCGAAAATTTTGTTTTTTTGAGTTTGTGGGCTCTGTGGGCGGATTTCAAAAATTCTTAAACTTGATTATTTCGGGACCCTAGAGAGTATATGGTTAAAATTTCAGCTCTCTAGGTCCAGTTTAAAGGCCTAATTTTTGCCGACGGACGGACGGACGGACATGGCTAGAACGACATTACTATCGATGCTGATCATAAATATAGTAACTTTTAGGGGTCTACGGGCAATATTAAGGTATGTTACAAACTATGCGTCAAAATTAATATACCCCTAGAATAGGGTATAAAAACACCTCCTTAATCAGGACCGATCTATGTAAGATCGACAAATGATTTTCCTTTCTTATATTTAAAATCACGTTGTGGAAAGTTTAAAATTTTAAGTACTTTCCATAGCTTTTAGACCATTAGCTCGTGAGGCTTGGTTCTTCTCAATCTCCGAATATTGTCTCGTACATTTAAGACGGTTTCTACCTCGGAGTTGATGTGATTTTGCAGTCGCTGATAGTGAGACACAGTGTGCTTTCTAACCACTTCCGTCATCATATCTACTTGAAGGTCACGGTGCAAATCGCTATTTCTTATATACCAAGGGGCATTTATTATTCCACGAAGGGCTTTGTTTTGGAATGTCTGTATGGTTTGAATATTTGATTTCTTTGTGAAGCCCCATAATTGGATGCCATACGTCGAGACAGGCTTCAATACCTGCTTATACAGCAAGATTTTGTTCTGGATAGACATATCTGAGTTTCTTCCTAGTAACCAGTACATTTGTATACCCTATTCTAGGGGTATATTAATTTTGACGCATAGTTTGTAACATACCTTAATATTGCCCGTAGACCCCTAAAAGTTACTATATTTATGATCAGCATCGATAGTAATGTCGATCTAGCCATGTCCGTCCGTCCGTCCGTCGGCAAAAATTAGGCCTTTAAACTGGACCTAGAGAGCTGAAATTTTAACCATATACTCTCTAGGGTCCCGAAATAATCAAGTTTACGAATTTTTGAAATCCGCCCACAGACACGCCCACAAACTCAAAAAAACAAAATTTTGGAAAAAATCGAATTTTGAGCTAGGAAGCTGAAATTTTTTATCTATGATCTATGACTCCTAAAACTGCTCGGGATATACAATTTTCAAAATCCGCCCACTGCCACGCCCACAAATAAATAAAACAATTTTTTTGAAA
Organism: Portevinia maculata; assembly: GCA_949715645.1. Taxonomy (NCBI): domain Eukaryota; kingdom Metazoa; phylum Arthropoda; class Insecta; order Diptera; family Syrphidae; genus Portevinia; species Portevinia maculata. The sequence continues at coordinate 170,272,103 of OX454526.1, read as the reverse complement.
ATCCAAAGTTTGAGCTAGGGATCTGAAATTTATAATATATACTCTCTAGTGGCCCTTTAAGCTCATGTATAAATATTTTCAAAATTCGCCCACTGACACGCCCACAAATAAATAAAACAATTTTTTTGAAAATCCAAAGTTTGAGCTAGGGAGCTGAAATTTATAATATATACTCTCTAGGGGCCCTTTATGCTCATGAGTTAATTTTTTTTTAAATCCGCCTACTGACACGCCCACAATTAAATAAAACAATTTTATTGAAACACCCAAGTTTGAGCTAGGGAGCGTTTTTTTTGATAAAATCCTTTAAATGTTATATAACAAAATATGTAGAGCGTTCTTAACAATTTAACCATACTTAGACTTTTGTCACGCCCACTTATGAGGGATAGGAATAAGAATAGGGTATCCAACAGTTCGCCCAAGCGGACTGTAGCCCGTCCCTATGTTTCTATATTTAAAGTTAAGTTCTTCTTCTTTTTATACCCTATTCTAGGGGCATATTAATTTTGACGCATAGTTTGTAACATACCTTAATATTGCCCGTAGACCCCTAAAAGTTACTATATTTATGATCAGCATCGATAGTAATGTCGATCTAGCCATGTCCGTCCGTCCGTCCGTCGGCAAAAATTAGGCCTTTAAACTGGACCTAGAGAGCTGAAATTTTAACCATATACTCTCTAGGGTCCCGAAATAATCAAGTTTAAGAATTTTTGAAATCCGCCCACAGACACGCCCACAAACTCAAAAAAACAAAATTTTGGAAAAAATCGAATTTTGAGCTAGAGAGCTGAAATTTTTTATATATGATCTATGGCCCATAAAACTGATTGGGACATAAAATTTTCAAAATCCGCCCACTGACACGCCCACAAACTCAAAAAAACAAAATTTTGGAAAAAATCGAATTTTGAGCTAGGAAGCTGAAATTTTTTATATATGATCTATGACCCCTAAACCTGCTCGGGATATAAAATTTTCAAAATCCGCCCACTGCCACGCCCACAAAAAATAAAACAATTTTATTGAAAAACTAGGGAGCTGAAATTTTTAATATATACTCTCTAGGGGCGCTTAAAGCTCATGTATAAATATTTTCAAAATCCGCCCACTGACACGCCCACAAATAAATAAAACAATTTTTTTGAAAATCCAAAGTTTGAGCTAGGGAGCTGAAATTTATAATATATGCTCTCTATGGGCCCTTTGTGCTCATGTGTAAATATTTTCAAAATCCGCCCACTGGCACGCCCACAATTATTTTTTTTTTTTTTTTTTTTTTGAAAATTCAAAGTGAGCTAGGGAGCTGAAATTTATAATATATACTCTCTAGGGGCCCTTTATGCTCATGTGTTAATTTTTTTTAAATCCGCCTACCGACACGCCCACAATTAAATAAAACAATTTTATTGAAACACCCAAGTTTGAGCTAGGGAGCGTTTTTTTTGATAAAATCCTTTAAATGTTGTATAACAAAATATGTAGAGCGTTCTTAACAATTCAACCATACTTAGACTTTTGTCACGCCCACTTATGAGGGATAGGAATAAGAATAGGGTATCCAACAGTTCGCCTAAGCGGACTGTAGAGCGTCCCTATGTTCTTTTTGATTTGCTCTTTCCATTTTAGGTTTACGTCCAAGGTCATGCCAAGGTACTTTGCTGTATTGGCATAGGGTACAATTTGATTGTTAATGAATATCGGAAGATTATTTATCTTTTTATTTGTGAAGTTTATGTGAGTTGACTTTGACTGATTGAGTTTGATACGCCATTGTTGCGTCCAATCACTTACTCTATTGACTGCGTTCTGCAGCTTCTCTGTCGCCTTCACAGTGCATTTATCACGTGCTAATATTGCAGTGTCATCTGCTTATATTATCGAAAAATTAAATACCTAGCGTAATATTAAGGTCCTGATTTAACTATTATATTTTTATGAACTGATATGTTTTTATTTGAGAGTTTTATTTCTACATTTACTCCATCGATATATGTGATTGTAAATGGATCACTGTAAATTAGTTTATGCTTATCGTAAGGTTAATTTTTTAACAAAACGTTAACTCCTACTTCGATTTTTAGTGGTCTTATGTTTATAGCATATGATTCTTTATTTTGTTTTTTAACCTTTTCTAATAACTTTTGTGCATTTAGTGTAAATTCAGAAACGTCAAACATTTGCGCAGTGATGCGGCATCACTGCTCATTTGCGATGCTGATGCGATGCACAGTTTAAGCTGATGCGTTGCTGATTGAATATGGCGTTTGAGTTTTAGAACGCATTGTTTAAATCAAACATTTAAAATGGAAGTTTTGTTAATAAAAGTTTTAGTCGATAACTTTGATCGTAAAGACGATAAAATAGTTTTAATATGTGTGAAGCAAGAAGAAAAAGGTCGAAACGCATACGGACTTTAATTAGCAGATTTAAAAGAAGGAAATTTCCTACGATTAGGGACTATTTCAAAGTTCTAGAAGAATATCCAGACGATGTATTTCAAAATCATTTTAGAATGTGCCGCTCCGCCTTCTATGTAAGTCCACTAATGATTTAACTTTTCTAAATGGAAACCAAACCATGTTTCTAGGATTTGCGAAAATCGTTAAATCCTTTTTGGACACCTTCTTATACACCTTCTTATAGTATCTATCAATTAAAATGTTTGTTTACTTACTTTTTTTCTCTTCCGACATTTTTCTTGCTTTTTTCCCGGCGAATCAACAGCGCATCAGGTATTTCTGTGATGCTTTTTTTCGTTATGTTTGCGCATCAGTTTGATCAAATTTGCAATAATGAACACTTGACGTTGAAAGTGATGCCAATAGTTGCGTTAATGAACATTTTGCAAAGCATCATGAGCATCATGATGCCAGTGATGCGTTACTGAATTTGCTCTTAATTTCATCTGCATAACTATCGATGTTATATATATATATATAACTTTTTAGAAAATTATATATCGGTGTATTTTTTCCGAAAATAAGCTCAAATGGAGTATATTTTTCGTTAGAACTAGAGTTCGAGCTTAGTATAACAAAAAGTGAAATATTTTAAATGAGTTTCCCATTCAATTATGTCGTTGACGTATGCTCGCAAATATTCGTTAAATACTCCGTGGTTACGTTCCATTGTTCCTAGAGATTGGTGGTGGTAGCTAGATAATTTAAGGCTTATTTTAAGTAACTTACACATCTCGACAAGAATTTCGTTTTTGTATTCTGTACCCATATCCGCACGAAGTTTACACATAGGGCCGTATTTCGAAATGAAATGATCAAATATAGCTGTTGCTACTGTGCGGGCGGATTTGTCAGGAATGGGTATTGTGGTAAGGTATTTGGTTAGATCGTACATTAAGGTAATAGCATACTTATTGCCCTGGGTCGAAATTGGGAATGGACCAATTGTATCTATGACAACAATATCCACTGCTTTTTGTGGTGTACGAGTGAGAAACATTTCTTCGATTGTACTTGGTTTTACTTTTGGTAGATGACAGGTTTTGAATTTTTTTACATATGCAGCGACGTCTCGCCTCATATTTTTACAAAACAATGCTTTAGTGGGTCATCATGAAATTTGTGTAATAATTTCTGCTTTTCCTTATCATCTATAATTTTTTTTGGCTGATTAGTTAGTACTAATTCTAGATTATTAAGTATTCTAGCGCCTGCTTCTTTCAATTGGTTAACCGTAAAATATTTAAAAAAACGTATTGTTTAATGGCCACTGTAATTTAAGAATCGATCGGTCGTTGGCTTCTTTTTGTAGCCTCGAAAGAATACCCTTAATGCATTTTTCGTTAACGTTCGGAATCCTAAAGCTAAATAATTTTTTGAAATTACTTATAATTTCAATTTCTAAATTACCTTCAAGTACATTTGTCTTGTTCTCCTGCGTACTGTTTTTTGTTCTAATTCTTGGATTTTTTTTTGTAAATACGGTTTCGAAATCCTCGTAAATAAATACATCCTTAGGTTTTAATTCTTCCATTGTATTACTTGCTATAGTTTATTGCTTTTGGTGTCTTGTCTTTGATCTAGTTGTGACAAACACATGTTATGCTATTTCTTTTAATTCATCTATTCTAATGCGAGATAATGCGTCCGCGGAAACAGTGGACTTTCCACGAATGTAGCCTATTGTGAAATTGCATTCTTCTAGCTCCAACCGTATCCGAGTTAGTTTGGATGATGGGTCTTTCATACTAAATAGATGGACAAGAGGCCTATGATCTGAAACATAGGGGCGGGCTACAGTCCGCTTGGGCGAACTGTTGGATACCCTATTCTTATTCCTATATCTCATAAGTGGGCGTGGCAAAAATTTAAAGGATTTTATCGAAAAAACTAAGCTTTTGTAAATAAAAACGCTCCCTAGCTCAAACTTTGGTTTTTCAATAAAATTGTTTTATTTAATTGTGGGCGTGTCAGTAGGCGGATTTAAAAAAAAAATTAAGTATGAGCATTAAGGGCACCTAGAGAGTATATACTATAAATTTCAGCTCCCTAGCTCAAACTTTGGACTTTCAAAAATAAAAAAAAAAAAATTGTGGGCGTGTCAGTAGGCGGATTTTGAACATATTTACACATGAGCATAAAGGGCCCCTAGAGAGTATATATTAAAAATTTCAGCTCCCTAGCTCAAATTTTGGTTTTTCAAAAAAAATATTTTATTTAATTGTGGGCGGATTTTGAAAATTTTATGTCCCAAGCAGTTTTATGGGCCAAAGATCATATATAAAAAATTTCAGCTTTCTAGCTCAAAATTCAATTTTTCCCAAAATTTGTTTTATTTAATTGTGGGCGTGTCAGTGGGCGGATTTTGAAAATTTTATGTCCCAATCAGTTTTATGGGCCATAGATCATATATAAAAAATTTCAGCTCTCTAGCTCAAAATTCGATTTTTTCCAAAATTTTGTTTTTTTTTTTTGAGTTTGTGGGCGTGTCTGTGGGCGGATTTCAAAAATTCTTAAACTTGATTATTTCGGGACCCCAGAGAGTATATGGTTAAAATTTCAGCTCTCTAGGTCCAGTTTAAAGGCCTAATTTTTGCCGACGGACGGACGGACATGGCTAGATCGACATTACTATCGATGGTGATCATAAATATAGTAACTTTTAGGGGTCTACGGGCAATATTAAGGTATGTTACAAACTATGCGTCAAAATTAATATACCCCTAGAATAGGGTATAATGAACGGTAAAGTGGGTTCCGTAGATATACGGGCGAAAGTGTTTAGTAGCATAGGAAATTCTTAGTAGTTCTAGTTCAATAATTGGCTCTGTTCGGCTTTTGTGAATGCCATGGAGAAAAATTGGATTGGTAGGTCGTTTCCGGTGTGAACTCGGCTAAGCACTGCACCACATCCTAGTTTCGATGCATCCAATGTTACCACGAATTCTTTATTAAGGTCTGGGTATTGTAAGATTTTGTGACTAAGTAATTCTGATTTAAGTCGTTGGAAAGAGGATTCACAAGTTTCGTCCCAGTTGAATTCTACCCGTTTTCTGCTTAATTTATTAATTGGTGCTGACAAGATGGCAAAATTCTTTATAAACCGTCTATAGTAGTTCATAAAAGCAACGAATCTTCTTGCTGAATCTTTCTTGGTTGGTCTTGGGTATTTTTTTATTGCTTCCGCTTTGCATTCGTCTGGTAAAAGACCGTTTGCTGTACATTTGTGACCAAGAAATGTTACCTCAGATTTAAAAAAAAACATAGGGGCGGGCTACAGTCCGCTTGGGCGAACTGTTGGATACCCTATTCTTATTCCTATATCTCATAAGTGGGCGTGACAAAAATTTAAAGGATTTTATCGAAAAAACTAAGCTTTTGTAAATAAAAACGCCCCCTAGCTCAAACTTTGGTTTTTCAATAAAAAAAATTTTATTTAATTGTGGGCGTGTCAGTAGGCGGATTTAAAAAAAATTTAAGTATGAGCATAAAGGGCACCTAGAGAGTATATACTATAAATTTCAGCTCCCTAGCTCAAACTTTGGTTTTTCAAAAAAAATATTTTATTTAATTGTGGGCGTGTCAGTGGGCGGATTTTGAAAATTTTATGTCCCAAGCAGTTTTATGGGCCAAATATCATATATAAAAAATTTCAGCTTTCTAGCTCAAAATTCAATTTTTCCCAAAATTTGTTTTATTTAATTGTGGGCGTGTCAGTTGGCGGATTTTGAAAATTTTATGTCCCAATCAGTTTTATGGGCCATAGATCATATATAAAAAATTTCAGCTCTCTAGCTCAAAATTCGATTTTTTCCAAAATTTTGTTTTTTTGAGTTTGTGGGCGTGTCTGTGGGCGGATTTCAAAAATTCTTAAACTTGATTATTTCGGGACCCTAGAGAGTATATGGTTAAAATTTCAGCTCTCTAGGTCCAGTTTAAAGGCCTAATTTTTGCCGACGGACGGACGGACGGACATGGCTAGATCGACATTACTATCGATGCTGATCATAAATATAGTAACTTTTAGGGGTCTACGGGCAATATTAAGGTATGTTACAAACTATGCGTCAAAATTAATATACCCCTAGAATAGGGTATAAAAATATTTATGGATTAAGCTTGAATTGGAAACAAACCTCGAAGATATTCTCGAGATTCTTAAGATGGTGTTTTTCACTGCATCCAATAACTATTATATCGTCTACGTAAAGGAATGCTTGGTCTGGGGGAAGACATGCGCAAGCTATAGGCATCATACGCGAAAAGGAATTTGCTGCGATATTCAAGCTGAACGGTAGTACTTTCCAGCAAAAAGCGCCTTTTTCGGTACTAAAGAAAGTGATGTCTCTGCTGTCCAGAACCCTGAAAATAAATCAAGTGTGGAAAAGTGTTTGGCCCTGCCGAGAGCATCCAAAATTGTATCTATGCATGGGAGTGGAAATTTATCTGCAATTAACTTTTTGTTTACTAATCTGTAATCAATGCACAATCGCATTCGCTTAGTGTCACCTTTTTTGGGGACTAAGATGATAGGTGAATTATAGTTCGATCGGCTTTCCTCAATGAGATCATTTTCTAATAGTTTATCTACTTGTGCGTTAATTTCTTGTTTTTGGGAATGAGGTAGACGGTAATTTTTACATACACTGGATTGTGATCATTAATGCGTAGTTTCTGCTGGTAAAAATTGTTCACCGTCATTTTGTCAGATTCTACCGCAAAAATTGATGAATATTGACTACACAAGTGTAACAATTTAGTTTATACATGGACTGGAATTTTACTTTTTAAAATGTCTAGTAGCTTTTTTATATTGTATGCATAGTAATTATCTAAATCTTCCGTTTTTAAGGTATCATTTCGAACTGTTATTGGTTTGTCGTTTATATTTATTACCCGTAAAATAGGTTTAGCTGAGTCTACGATAGTTCTTGCGACGATCATGTCATCGCCTAACTCTTGCGATTCAACAATCAAGGGTTTCGAGTAATTTTTTATTTGAAAACAACATTGACGCTCCTGGGGTGCGTTCTCGTTTTCCGTATAACGCACGTTACGTTGATTTGGACTGTTATTACTTCTATATCTTTGTCTACCACCATTGTTGTACTGGGCGCTGCCTCTTAAATTGCTGTTCCTATTGTTGTCTCGATAGTTAGTGCTGCGATAGCTATTATTGCGATAATTGCTGTTGCCCCGTTGATTATTTCGGTTTGAATTGCGAGGATTTTGCACATAATTGTTTGGACTTCTATAGCTCTTGAAATTGGTATTATAGCTGTTTGAATGAAATGATAGAACTTGATGTTCTTGCACTTCTGTAGCTGAAGAAGAGAAGAAGTCTTGCATGTTATTTGTATTGGCTTTCAAGGCAAACATCCTGCCTACAACTACTATCGAAGAATCTGGTTTAATACATTTTATCAACAAGGTTTTATTTCTTCTATTGTCGTTGGATTTGATGGAATGTCGGCGCTTATTGGCACTAATAAATTGCCGTTCTCCTTGGGGATGTGAATTTTGCATCCGATTCTGCCAAAGCAGCGAGCTAGTTTTTCTCTGACTTCGACTAGTTTGTTGCGGACGAACGCGATATCATCTTCCGACCAATTTCTAACGTTAGATGAACAATGTTCTACTAGTAAGTTTTTTTTTTTTTTTTATAATTTGCGTGCGCTAAAGGGATTTCTTTTTTCTGTAGTGACACAGTACCCTTATAATGGTAAAACCACAGCGCAGGCATTTGGTTTGTTGCGCAAGTAACTCCCAGCAATTCATTGCCTATTTTTGGGTGCTACTTACTGAAAAAATAGAAGGATAGGAAAGAAGTTTGGTGCGATGGGATTTTTTTCTCAACAGGTGGCGCCTAAATTGCTTTAGGGAGATCAGTTTTTGTTGTGTGTATTCAATTTATAAAAATCATGGCCCTGGTCGGGATTCGAACGCACGACCTGCCAATCACTTTAGTGAATACTAGTAAGTTATATGTCCCTACAAGTTTGTCCTCATATTCTTTAATTTTTTCTGGGTTTTTCGATACTTCGCGATGGAATGGAATTAACTTTACGACCTTTTTGTGTGCTTCTAATATCTTATTGAAGGCTTCATACGATGGCATTTGAGGAAGCAAAATATACTCAGAATGAACTTATTATCTCGAGTTACTTGAGATTAAAAGTTGCACAAAACAAAACAAAAGCTTATTACATGAGATAATTCTAAACAGTAATATAGTAATACAATTTATAATAACTTACATATTTATTCCTATGCTATTGTGTTCATTTTCGGTGTTTCGCCGTTGCTGCTGAAAGTTGATATATCTCGAAAAGTTGATATGTATGTCGCCGTTGCCTTTGTTGCTGCTCTTGGGGTGCTGTGAGTTAATTTATGTACTCATATAATTGGATACATTACACATTTTTTTTGTCTTCTATTATTTTCACGTTAAAAATTGCATCTATGTATAAGGTCTTCGAACTGCAGATCACATTCGTTGTTCAATTTTTTTATTCCACATTAGTCTTTGAACTGCACTTTTTAGACGTGGATCGTGGCCTCGTCGTCTCTTAGGCTCGTTTTATTCAGTCGAAGTTGAACTCAACTTTGGGATTTTTAATGTCAACTTGGGAAATTGCTTTTATTCACTCAAAGTTGACTCGCTCAACTTTAGATATTCCGAAGTTGAGAAAAGAGAAAGTTGGTCAACTTTGAGTTCGCTCAACTCCCCGAAGTAGTAGAAGCTAGCCGCAAACTGCTGGTTTATATTATTTTTTTCATTTCGATTTTGAGTGTTCGCTTTAAAAGACGAATACAATTAAAATAATAATTTGTGGAATTTAAATAATGTTTCGTGGCAATTATTTTTGGGAAGATTGCCAATCGTCCGATTCAAGCAGCGACAATGATGGAGAGGAGGAGAATTTGGTCATTGAGAGACGGCAGTACAAGATGCTACCGCGTCCGCTCTAGACTGGTTAGGACTTATTTTCAGCCGATTTTAGATCTGGCTAACAGTCAAGACCAGAATGAATAAGAAAAATTAATAAACAAACGTCACCAATTTGCATTTTAAAGTTATTGTTTATATATTATGTACATATTTAAATTGTTCTGATGGGAACCTAATCACAAAAATATTCTTTTTTTGCTGCTGCTGTTGGGAATGAAGTTCCCAGAGGATGAGGAACTGATAGGCGACGGACCGACACAGTTCCATTTTTTTTGCTGAAAGCGGCCAAACGAAGAAGTTGGAGTTCCTTGTCGTGAACGAGTTGCGCCTTTGACCGCTGCAATTCAACAGCCGAACGTTCTCGATCAAGCGTAGCTCGATCTCGATCCAACTCAGCCCGTTCACGTTCAAACTTGTATCGCTCTCTCTCCATTTCCAAGACTTCAATTTAAATTTTTTGCTTCATCGCTAAATGCAGCTGCTTCTGCTCGGAGATTGTGAACATTTAATTTTTTTCCGACTCTATTTTGTAACGGTGATTTCGCAATAGCAAATTGGTTGGTTTCAGTAATTTTGTCGGATTTACCCTCTCCCAAGTACATTCAACAGCTGCACTTTCATCCAACAACATTTCTTCCGTGTCCTTTTGTTTTTGTTGTGTCAATTGGTCGATTGGTGTTTCCACAACTGTTACTGCATCATCCCTTGAGCACTGCTTATTTGTCGGGTCTGCCAGCGCATTGTTTTCTACCTCGCCAAAAAATACGCGATTGATATCCACACCACCTAAATGGTATGAACCATCATCGACGAAGATTTCTTCCACAAAGTCTGTTTGTAGACCGGTAGATGACAATTTACGACTGGCGCTTTGCAGTGCTGATTTGTTGGCAATTTACTATCGCTGTCGCCGATAGTTGCAGCAAGACCAATTGTGTATGGCATTACTAACTCGGCTAACTGTTGAATTGGTTCGCTTAATGCGGGAAGCCCCTTTTTTGCGGACCTCTACCTGTCTGTTTTGCGTCTTTCGATAAATAGTACGCACGGTCTTTAAGCGCCTGTTTAACCTTCTGGTACTACTCTCGCAACGACTTATCGTTGAATGCCTTCACTACTTTATCCAATGCCCGTTCCTTGTCGCGATTTGTGGCACCATCTGTTTTTCTATTTTCAATAATGCTACGGTATTCCATAACATTATTGACTAGAAAATCTTCCTCCTCGGGGGTATATACTATTTTCGGCATTTTTTTAAATATTCCTTTGTTCTACAATTTTTCTTTCAATTTTCGATTCACACAAAACAAATAACGCCCGAAATATAAATCGAAAGTTGAAACTGTCAACTCTCGAGTTTGAATCAACTGCGGAGTTGGCCAACTTCGGAGTTATCGGCAAGTTGAACAATAATGAATAAAACGAGCCTTTATGTATTAAACGAGTTTTGTTAAGCGAATTTCTTTATTTTTTTTCAACGAATATAATTTTAGCAGAAGATTTAAAACGATCGCGATAAGAATGAGTCGTATTAGCCACATTATCTCATCATTATGAACTTGCACTGTGTCTTCGATTTTTATGTTATTTATGACACCTTTGTTTTCTTCTTTTGTTTGTGATCCACCTATTTCCAAAAAATATATATTTAATTTTACTTTGATTGTTGGTTTTGGTATTTTTGTTATCGATTCGCGGCTGTCACGGTCGCCATGTAAAAGGAATAAAATGATATGCTCTCTTCAATGTATTAAAAACAGAATAACTTTTTTTTGAAATGAAAAGATATTCAATTTTTGTTGAATTATACTTTATTAATTTTTTTTTTCTTTTTAATTTTCACAACTTTTTTGTTTAATTTTTGTTATCGCGACGCGTTTCGAAGATTTTTCTTCATCGGCGACTTGAGTTCGTGACTGGGTCTGTTTATTGTTCTGGTGTGGGGCTATGGTGTTATTTATGTTATTTATGTTAGCCCATTATTATTTGCCCTGTTCATAGATGATGTCTGCGAGCTTCTGTGGAGTTAATTTTGCTAACATTATAATCAAAGTCCTGTTGTACGCGGACGATCTAGTTATGCTTGCTGATAATCCTTTCACGCTTCAATTGCAAATAAACCGTCTAAGTTCATTTTGCGAGTCTTGGGGCTTGCAAATTAATACCCAAAAAACTAAGATTGTTATATTTGAAAAGAGACAATCAAGAAGGCGAGCGGAAGAAAAATGGTCTCTAAACAATACACACATTGAGGTTTTACAAGAGTTTAAATATTTGGGTGTCCTCTTGACCTACAATTTAAGCTATCTAAAGCACTCCAAAGAAAAAAGCTACGAAGCTAAATTGGCTCTTAATATAATGTGGCCAAAGTTTTTTTCGAACCAAAATGTTGATTTAACGTCCAAGTACAAAGTTTTCAACGCGACAGTAAATGCATGCATGGCATATGGCGTCCAACCCGTCGGATACACACACTTCGAAGCTTTTGAAACTGTACAAAGGAACTTTTTTAAGAGGATTTTTCGTTTGCCTAACTCAACACCCAACTACGCCATAGAGTCAGGAATAGTCCCTATATATATACAAAATTTGAAGGCAAATGCGAACTTCATTACTAGAGTGATGAAAAGAAGTGAAACTTGTCTTCACAAAATCATCTTAAGAAAATTACTTCGAGTGAATGCTTCCCCGTTTAAAAAACTGGAACGAACTAGCTTTATCGAACGAAACAAGTTTAAACTTAACAGAAACTAATGTGACCGATTGGCAGGCTCAGTTTTCTGATGTGATTGCTAAGGTGGATCACAAAATGTTTCTGGATAACCTTTCCAGAGCATCTTCATCTACTTCGAGAGCTATTTATAGTCATTTAAACCATGAACTGCCCTCGGAAGTCTCTTACTTTAGTAATGAATTTTCAGCCTCGGTTATAAGTATTATTTTTAGAGCAAGAGTTGAAATTTTAAATTTGAACTTTATACCTCATCGATCAGACTTGCCCCAGCTATGTGATCTATGTAACGGAAGAGTGAATGAAGATATATACCATTTCGTTGCTGCTTGTCCTATTCTACAAGAAATTCGCCGGTTGCATTTTAGGGAAAGTTTTATATCTTTGGACAAACTTTTTGAAATTTTAAATGGAGCAATGGGCTGGCTCAGCCTCTTTAAATATTGCCAACATGCTCTTTCTTACCGTAACAGTTTCACATATTAAACTTAGTCGATTACCCACTTATTGCAGTTTTGACCAAATTTTATACCTAACTATTTATTGTTTTGTTGCTGATCATACTAAATTTGATAATATCTCTTTTGTGTTTCAAATCACGTTAAAATTGATAATATTGTATAAACAGCTATTTCTAACCAAATTGTGTATTATCTTGGGTTTCAAATCATGTTAAAATTGATAAAATTTTGTATAAACAGCTAATCAAATTAACCAAATTGTATAATATTTTGTGTTTCAAATCACGTTAAAATTGATAGCATTGTTTTATATAATAATATTTCTTCATATCTTTTGTTAAACATTTTTTTTCTTTTTTTTTTCTCCTTTTCTTTATATTTTAAAATTTTTGCTTTTTATTATTTCTTTTATTTTTAAATCATATTATGAAATGTCATCTCAGGCAGACGGCAGTATTGCCATGTCCTTATTCTTAAGTATACCAATTTGTAAACTTTATGATGAAAAAATAAAGAATCTATCTATCTATCTATCTCTATTTATGTTAGTCTCTTTTTGTCTTGTGCTGTTGATTGCAGTATCGAATAGTTGGTTTGGTTTTATTGTTAGTTTATCGTTTAGCAGGTTGTCTCGTTCTAATTTGTAGGCTTTATGTATTTCAAACTATTCTGTGGCGTCAAGTTCTTTACCTTTTTGTTTTATATATAATGGTATTAAATTGGATTCAAAGTTATTGTAATTGTGGTTATTGTCAATAAGGTGTTGTGCGTATGTTGATTTTGTGTTATTTTTGGGTATATGTTATTTGAATCTGTCTTTGAAGGTTCTTCCTGTTTGTCCTATGAATTTTTTTTCACAGTCGTTGCATTTTATTTTGTATACACCGGATAAATTTTCTTTGTCTGTTTTGGTTATTGGCTTTAATATTTTTTGTATATTGTTGTTTGTCCTGAATGATATGTTAATGTTTTGTTTTTTGCATTGTTGTTGTATTATTTGTGGCAGTATATTAGTGTATGTTATGGCTGTATATTTATTTTCTGTTGTGTTGCTGTTGTTGTTTATACCCTATTCTAGGGGTATATTAATTTTGACGCATAGTTTGTAACATACCTTAATATTGCCCGTAGACCCCTAAAAGTTACTATATTTATGATCAGCATCGATAGTAATGTCGATCTAGCCATGTCCGTCCGTCCGTCCGTCGGCAAAAATTAGGCCTTTAAACTGGACCTAGAGAGCTGAAATTTTAACCATATACTCTCTAGGGTCCCTAAATAATCAAGTTTAAGAATTTTTGAAATCCGCCCACAGACACGCCCACAAACTCAAAAAAACAAAATTTTCGAAAAAATCGAATTTTGAGCTAGAGAGCTGAAATTTTTTATATATGATCTATGGTCCATAAAACTGATTGGGACATACAATTTTCAAAATCCGCCCACTGACACGCCCACAATTTTTATTTTTTATTTTTGAAAGTCCAAAGTTTGAGCTAGGGAGCTGAAATTTATAGTATATACTCTCTAGGTGCCCTTTATGCTTATACTTAAATTTTTTTTAAATCCGCCTACTGACACGCCCACAATTAAATAAAACAATTTTATTGAAAAACCAAAGTTTGAGCTAGGGAGCGTTTTTATTTACAAAAGCTTAGTTTTTTCGATAAAATCCTTTAAATTTTTGTCACGCCCACTTATGAGATATAGGAATAAGAATAGGGTATCCAACAGTTCGCCCAAGCGGACTGTAGCCCGCCCCTATGTTTTAACGTTGAGCTTAATCAACATTTGAAAAAATTAACATAAATTTGCACCAAAAACGAACACGTGCATGATTGTTTGCGTACTTCCATTCAGAAGAAAAGACCATTTCATCCGAAATTGTAAAAACGACAAGCAAAATGGCGATTTGGAAGAGTAGTGTATTTTGGAGTCGAAAACGACAGCGGTAATCGAGGTGAACATTATAAAATTTAAAGGTTACTTTTCATACAAATTCCTGTAATTAATCTCTGCATATCTGGGTGCATATAGTAAGCGAAATTGGACACAAACCATTTGAGTCGAAGCGTTTATTAAGCATTAAAATTGAGGTTTATTTAAAATAAAAAAAATTAAAATGCACAATGCCCGCCAGACAATTAGCACCTACCCTTAGCGGAGCAACGAAGTTGCCTGAGCGGGCAAAGCCCTGCAAACTAATTCATATCTTATTATCCTGTTTCGATAATTGCGTTTAAATTCGAACTGAGTCCGGATTTTATCTCACGGACTAGTAGCTGCCCGAACCCACAACTAATGGCACTGAATGATGCTATCTGAACATGTCCTCAATGGAATTTGTCGACATATTGAAATAAAATATAATTTGTTTAATTTTTTTGTTGGACTTTCACACTTTTTCAAAAAACATGGAAAGGCTACAGTCGCTTGGGCGAGCTGTTGGATACCCTATTCATATTCGTCTTCCACATTAAGTGAGCGCGACAACAATCTAAGTATGGGAAAATTGTTAAGAAGGATCTTCTTTTTTTGTGATACAACATTTACACAAAAAACAAAGTTTTTGTAAATGCCCATTAAAAGTCGACATGGCAGAAAACTTTATATAAAGGAATTGTTCAAAACTTCTTTAATAAAACGGTTATTTTAAAAGTCAGTTCAATAATTAAGTACAGTTTTGATTTTTATTAGTTTTTTCTGTGATTTAATTTTACCTTAAAAGGGATAAGGCCTAGAGGGGGATACCCTAAAAAAACGCGCCTGTTATCTTACCTCTTGGTGGTGTGGAAAAAGAAAGATTCAATTTATTTCGGTCAACATGATTTTGGCTATAAAATCTGAATAAAGAGTTGGTAACCATACCGACACTTTTGGGAGATTTGTGGCAATTTATAACACTTACTACGGCAAGCGTGTAAGAGCTTTAAAATTGAGATAGCTTATTAAAAACAATAATGGTCAGAGTGAAAGGCGGTCACGTTCTTATTTTTTTGGAGATAAGGGTCGAATTTTTTTAGTAGAACAACAGTGTAGTTACGGATCTTTTTTGTTGACACTATTTTTCCCCTTCAATAAAAAGCAAACCCAATCGGAACATTTTGTTGGCGTCGAAAAGAAAATTGACAACATAATAATTCATTCGTTGTTCCGTTGGTGCCGGGACCCGGGACTCAGTTCCACAAATGGAAATAAAAACTCGTATAAATCTTTTGATTTAGTTGCGATCACATTTTCTCAGTGCAGTGGATTTTGGAAATAGGCGAAAAAAAGAACCAATTAAATGAATGTGCTGTGCGCTTAATTACCACACTTCAAGGTGCTTTTTGTCCAACTTCTGTGGATGATCGTGAGGAGGAATAGTTTCTTGATTTAATTTTACGAAATTTTTTAAATCCTTCGATAATCTGGGCAAAACCAAATGCAATATGTAAGAAGGGTATATTATGCTTATGTTTCAAAAAAAATTGGGATTTTTATGATGCTTTTCCAAATAAGGTAGGTATGGTTAGTATAAAATTAGTCCTTCTTTCGTCTCACTTGATAAGGAACAGCAAATAAATCTACCCGTTATCATATTTTAAATCAAATATAAAAGCATTAAAGTACTAGCGACCGTAGTTAAAAATTTCATAGACAACAACTATGGCTAAAAAAAAAATGCATTAACTAAGGAGGAAATAGGCCAAATTCGAGCTTACAAGGAACAAGGCAAACCTATCCGTTTTATACCAGGTAAAATTGTAAGAGGACCAACAGTTGTTCATAGCCAACTAAGGACCCTGAGAACTATTTAGGCCGAAAGGCAATAATTATAAGATATAGTTAAGTTTATTGCGTCCGCATAAGGAACAATAATCTAGAATAAGTATCCTGTTAATTTTAAGTTAGATTTAATCATTTTTGTGTAGTATGTAAGTTGATATTCAGTAACAATTAAAAAATTAATGTAAAAAAGACCCTGAGAACTATGAAAAAATTGGAGAGGAAGGGTAAGCAAAGCAACAAAAAGATTGATGGGCGATACTGAGGCCGCTTCAAATTCAAGATATTTCGCAAGTAAAATCAATGCAAAAAATAGAGTTGGAGCCAGTAGATCAACTGTTCATCACGTGATACAACAGGCCAACCATATTAGACACCAAAAAATGAAAAGAACCACCATTGAACGCAACACGCAAAAGATGGGAACATGCAGTTAGAAGACTGGTTGCGCTGTGCTCGGAAGCGTTTTTGGGGACTCGAGAGACGGCTCATTTGGTATCTTCCTTAAAAAAAACAGTAGGTACGCTGCTGTTTTAATTAAATCCAGATCCCAGAGCACTCAGACTCGGTGATGGTCCATTGTACTACCAGGCAGAAATCCTCTTTTTAGTGTAGAGGTCGGAGAAACAAGCTATTATTCGTTTCTCCCCATTAACGGGTGGCGTATGTTGTAGTTCCCCATGGGGATTGAACTTGCAGCGCACGGGTCACAAGCCAACACACTTATATATTAAGACATGGTAAAAGTCCCTTAATTACAACATTATTTAGTTAAATATGTACATCACTCCTCATCAGTGCGTTATTAGACCAGACTAGCAACGAAATTGAGTTGTTTTTGACTGCAGAAGTCGAACGTTCTCGACGAACTATTTGCCATCGTCCTCAGATTTCGATGCTACAAGTTTGCTTTAACGGCGGGTATCGCAAAAATGTACCTATCGCCAAATTTTAGTTGACGAAAAAGATACGTTCCATTAATTTATTTAATGGCGAGATCATCCAGACAAGGAGGTGGATATTTAGTAGGTGAATCTCAACTAAGAGAAGAGATTCTACGTGGATGATTTCATTTCAGGACGCAATACCATTGAAGAAATTTCACGCATATTGCATATATGATGAAGTACGGAATATCTTAGAGCTAGGTTAGGTTAGGTTTAGGTGGCTGTCGGCAGAGGCCGACACACTTAGACCAATTTAGGTCCATTGTGATACCACGTATGTATTATCTAACTGAACTCTGTAGATGGGACTGGTCCACGACACGCGGTTGTTCTCTAACGGTCCCCCATCTACGTACTAACCACGCTCAACGTCGTTTAATTACGGTGATCTGATGAGAACCGATTAACTCGACGTGGTATGGTCGTTGGTTTAGAGCTACGAAAGTTTGAAAACCGCAAATGGTTCTTCAACGAACCAACCATCTTGAAAAAGTTAGCAGAAGTTGAGAAAGAAAAACCGCTCCGGATCAACGACGCAGACATTAGAGATATTCAACTCGGTTTAACGAACAGAGTCAAACCGAGTTAAGCACAACTCGAGTTGAACCGGTTTACAATTTTCAAACACCAAGTTAGCTCGCACCTAAACCGAAAGATAACTCGGGTAGGTATCTGTCGTACTTCGTTTTCGGTTTGGCAACGACTCGAGTTGGACGTACTGTCTGTTGTTGCCTGCCGAGTTGCCTCTACGGTTCATCTAACTGATGCCCCAGCGGATGACGATGTGATGATAATGTGTTTTTTTTTATTTGTATTTTATTTAACTGGAGTTAGCTAACTCGTTTTGAGTAATATTCGGTTTGATACATCACTAGCGACATCATTAATGCATTGGTCCCGAAATCAGACGACTTTTGCCGCTTGGATCCCAAAATCGCAACTTCGACTCGGATAACCAGGCGCAGTGTGCTGTCTGAATTGTTCCAACTCCTTGACCCCCTTCGTTTAATTTGTCCAATAATTGTTAGAGCTAAGATGTTTTGCAGGATCTTTGGATATCGAGTGTATCATGGGATTAATCTAGTGACGACTCGTAAGGGTGTGGAGCGTATGCATTGCAGACCGTCATGAAAATCTATGTTTATAAAATAACACATACATGGATAACCGACAGAAATATTTTCAGTGTTCATATACATTACGACTTTACATAACGAATTTCCTAAACCAAAAACATCCAAACAACCCACAATAGATTATGTTAGGTTATAGTGGCAGTTCGCAGAGGCCGACACACTTAGACCAATGAAAGGTCCATTGTGATACCACACGGATATATCATCCTCCTACTCGTTGAACCAGTTGGAGCTTTTGATGAAGCTTGACAGACTTTTGATGTCGTTGTTAATGATATCGCTAAGATCATTGTAAAAGAAAGATCCTAAATGGAGTTTACGATTTTGAGAGCAGGGCATGTGCAGAGAAGGTGGAGAATTGTCTCCTACTCCTCATCGTCCATGCAGCTTCGGCAGAAGTCATTTGTGCGGACACCAGGGCTTGTTGCATGGCTGCCTATGAGACAGTGTCCGGTGATCACACCAATTATAGCACAAATGTGCAGTCTGTTCAGAGATATCGAACACTTAGAGTGTTTCAGATTAAGCTTTGGCCGAATCCGTTTTGTCGCTAGACAAGTGTTGCCACTTTTTCACCTAAGGTTAGTTTGCTCAATGGTCTCCCTCATAAACCTGAGTTTGCATGTAGCAATTGGGATGCCTAATGGACCTTTATCAGGTAGAAGGGGCAGTATGGTACCTTTGCTGGCGAGTTCATTCGCCCTACAGTTCCCTGGAATGTCTGTATGTCTTGGCACCCAGCATAGGCACTATCTGAGAAGATCCACATGCCCCTAGCGATTATCACGTTCCTCTTCAGCCACGATACGACTTCTTTAATCTCTATGATTTCCGCCAGGAACACGCTATGGGTCTGAGATCCTTAGCATACGGCCCACAATAAGTTTATAGACACTGTGAAGGGATCGCACTAGCGGCCAATTATCAAACAAAGTATGAAGCAATTAAATCACCACATAACATATTTTTTAAAGTGATCGCACTAGCGATTACTTATCCAACAATGTCTTAAAACATTTAAAATCATTTAATTGCTCACTTCGTAACTCGAACCCTAACAAATAAACCTAAATGTATCTCATGCCGATTACGAGTTCAACTATCAAACATACAAATGTATGTACTCGAGTAATCGAATACTTTGAATGAATCGACGTGCCTATGCTGAACAACAGAAAGACAACAAAGCATACAGCCGCATGGGCAATCCATAGTAACACAAAGTAAACAAACACTTTGTGTGAAACTTCTTGCTTATGCTGAGCAATGACACGCGACAAAGTATACAGCCGCATGAACAATTATTATTAGCGAAACATTGTAATCGAATACTGTGTGGAATGACGGCGGTCATCCACACGCGGGAAATGCCGAATGGGCAACTATCGATCAATGGATTTTGGGGTTCGAGATACGACGTGCATACTTTTTGCTGCGACAGCATGTGTAAAAATTAGTATATAAGCGCCAAGAATTATGAATAGTGTCTTTCAACTTTCTGAAGTCAGAGAACCAACAGTATTTCATTTAGCAACTCGTTGAAATACCTTGGGGAATTTTGCTTTTAGAAAACTGACGCCTACAAGGAGCAGTCCTCTGCTTCGTAGGTAATCCAATCGTTCATACAGCCACTCGCTGAATGAGGTCAGGAAAGCCGTCGAATACCCCCAACAGGTTCACCCAATCTTGCTCTGGAAGAACCTGAAGTCCCAACTTTGCATGGCGATCTTGCCAGGAGGAGGACAATAACTACTACCAGTTATACAGTCCCTCCGAACAGCGCAGACCACTGGAGTGACCAGAAAGGAGCAGGGGCAAGCAGGCATATCTAAAAATTCTCAAGATAGCAATCAAGATAGTACCATAAGCATAGCATATTCTTGGTTGACTCCAGTACAAACCTCAAAGCTTGGTTTGATTTTCGGTTTTGCACAGAAAGCTTCAGAACCCACTAAACATCAAGCCAATAATTGCAAGCAGTACCAAATTGTTGGTGTTCGCTACCGCTCTTTGAAATGTGTTAGCTTTGATACATAAAGTGTTTCCTTTTTTTGGACGGAATGCTGAAAATCATAATGCATACGCTTTGTATATCAACTACATCAACAGAGGATGTACAAAATTTCACAGGAGCAATAAAAACCAAATTTAAAAGTAGAAAATACTTTAAAGAACATCCCCGTGTTGGTTGTCTTGTACTTGAAGGTGATCCAATGGAAAGCCCACCAAACACACCCAGTCCTCAGCATACTACCCACACACTTCAAAACAATATGCATTCGATGCTGGAAACGTATGCTTTTCGTTTGGCTCAGTTCGAATCTGGGACCGGCCTAGTTCAACGCCTGATGGCAGTGATGGACATCAACTTATTTGCCAGTATTGTCGGGCACTGCCACCAAATGGGAGTGGACCAAAATCTCCCTTTCCAATTATGGCTGCTATGGACGCCGGACAAAGGGGAGCTAGAAGCTCAAATGAACATTTTGGAAGATCACCACTGGCAGTTAGCAGCTCATTGCATTATTACGCAAAATATTTTTTAGCTTAATTTTACTAACATGCAAGTCAATCACATGATCATTTAGATTATAGATTCTACTCATGCGACTAATAGGCTCATGCCTCCCATAATTCGTTCTATGATGGGGGCTAAACAATAATTCAACACTGCGTAAATTATGGGCACCACCACGAAAATTAAAGCCAATAGACGACAGCAAGTCAAGTGCATCTATTTGACCGGATATAAGCTGCTGTAAAAAATAATATCGCTATTAAGCCTTCGTTGAGAAAGGGGTAACATTTGAAGAAGCTTGATACGTTGACTGTAGGGAGGAAGGTTAAATGGATCATCCCATGGAAGTCCTCTAAGTGCAAATCGAATAAATTTACGTTGAATGGCCTCTATTCGATTTGAATGAATGTTGTAGAACGGTGTCCAAACTTGAGAGGTATACTCTAGAATCGGACGGACAAAACAATTGTACAATGACATAGAAACGTAAGGGTCATTAAATTCTTTGGCCAACCTTTTTACGAAGCCCAGCATAGAATTATATTTATTAATTAAAAGTAATGATGAAAATAAGCGGCATTCTTTTGTTTACCCATTTTGAAGTCATGTTAAATACTTAGCAACTAAGGATGACTGCACATTCATACTACATATTCTTATTTATTAAGAAAGAAAAAAAAACATTTTCTATATTAAAGAAAACATTAAATGGTATTAAATGTAATAATTTAGTTTACTTAAGTCAAGAAAAAAACACAAAAATATATATAACAATATAGATATAGGTACGATGAAAATAATAAACAAAGAAAAGTAAATGATACCCTATGTAAATTGGGTCAGGCCTACAAATGCTGACGAAGTTAGAAGATTCGTAGCTTTTGCAAACTACTACCGAAAATGTATACCCAACTTCGCTACAATAGTTATTCCTCTCAATAAATTACTTAGGAAAAATGTAGAGATCAATTTTAACCAGGACTGTGAGATATCATTTCAACTTTTAAAAGCAATCCTCACTAGTACCCAAATTTTACAATTTCCGAATTTTGAGAAGGAATTCATTTTACGGACAGACGCCTCAGGGTTTGCCTTGGGGGCAGTACTTTCAAATTTCGATGACAAACCCATTGCTTATGCCAGCAAAACTCTAAATAATACCGAGAAAAATTATATCACTATTGAACACTATAGTGTGGGCGATAAAACACTATCGACCCTACCTTTTTGGCAGAAAATTTAAAATTCTAACAGACCATAGACCACTAGTATATCTTTCTTCCCTTAAAGAGCCCTCAAGTAGACTAACCAAATTCCGACTACTACTTGAGGAATACAACTTTAGCATTGAATACACACCCGGAAGGGATAACTGCACAGCTGATGCCTTAAGTCGCATAAACTGGGATTCCACCCAACTTAAGCAACTCCAGATCTGCGTAATTACAAGGTCACAATCGAAGACAAGGGATGCGATAAACGAAAACTGTGTACAAGACACGGAAGGAAAGAAAAAGAAACAGACCACTGAAGAAGAAAACAACAATCAAATTATCACGGAACTGATCAAACCTCCAGAGCACGGGCATAAAATAATTGAGTTAAAAATAGTAAATAGTTTCGAGGACGATGAGTACCCAGTAAACGGTACTAATATAATCCTGGGCCCAAACAAATCTTTGGCATATATCCCAGAGAAAAATTGTGTACTCCTAAGAAGGTCCAAGGAAAGCACTATAGCCCGATCAGCATCATTTGGCAAAATGTTGCTGAGGGACGTGCACAGAATCTGCGGACCAGCAGAAATAAATAAATTACATATTACTAAACAAGAGATTAAAAAACTCGCAGACGACCGTCGAGAATATAAAATTCACGAGAAAATCTTAGGAGACTTATTCAAAGAAAGTAATGTAAAGGTGCACCTCATAAATAATTGTATTGAAATTACCGATCCTCAGAAGAAGAAAATATTGCTCAATGACTATCACCTACTAGTGGACATGCAGGAATAAACCGCATGCTTAAGAACATTAAAAGAAAATATTTCTGGACAGGAATGCAGAACGACGTGACGACGTTTTTGAAGCATTGCCCAAGTTGCCAGAAAAATAAATATATTTCGCCTAAAGGCAGCAAATGGAGATAACAACAACGGCAGAATCAAGTTTCGATAAGACTATGTAATAAGATATATACCATATAAGATTAAATACATGTCAAAATAATAATAAGATGTAGAATAAGAATATTTAATAAGATATATACCATATAAGATTATTACCTGCCAAAATAATAATAAGATGTAGAATAAGAATATGTAATAATATAAGATGTAGAATAAGAATATGTAATAATATATTATGTATATACCGTATCAAATTAATAACGTGTATAAATAACATGTCAAAGATATAGAATAATATAAATATATATCTATATATATAAAAGAAAGTGTCCGAAGCGATGTAACCGCATAACTCGAGATTGGCCGAACCGATTTTGATGATTTATACTTTGTTGGAAAGGTATTTTCTCAGCACGGGTTTTAGAAGAAAAAAAAATATAAATTTGAAAATGGCTTATTTTGACAACCCGTGTTCGACAGGTTTTTTTCGATTTTTTAAATTTTTTTTTTTTTTTCATTTTATATTTATTTATTTTGGCAACAACCAAATAAAGAATCACATTTGAATGTAAAATATCGTATCACAATTTAACTGTCAGATAGACACGCAACGTAACGCCATCTATTATCGATCAATGGAGAAGCCAATTTTGTTTCATGTTTGGTGGCGCTGTCGGATTCGGATTTCTTCATTGCGATTTTGTGAGTTTTTGTGAATTAAAATTGATATGAGAATATATCTATATCTATTTATATATATATGTATATAAAAATCAATCCATATTTGCGTTTGTTGCCGGTGTTTGGCCAAACGCGTTAACCGATTCCAATAAAATTTTTTTTTAAAGAAAGGTGACGTCTATACGAAGGATGTTATGTATGTGCGATGTCTGTATCTGCATCGGTGTGTAAATTATGTGTTTCTTAAAAAAGAAAAAAAAATTGACAATGTATTTATACACTGTGTGTTTCATTAGTAGGTATTATGTGCTTTGAAAAAAAAAACAAATTTAAGTGAAATAATAAAAAGTTTTTTTTGTGTAATATTTTCTATATATAAAAATCAATCCATATTTGTGTTTGTTGCCGGTGTTTGGCCAAACGCGTTAACCGATTCCAATGAAATTTTTTTCCATGAAAGGCGACGTCTGCACGAAGGTTGTTATGTTTGGCTATATCTGCATCGGTGTGTGAGATATGGGCATTTGAGTGAGTACACATGCATATGTGCGTATGCGTGTAAATTACGACGCAGATACAGAGACCGTAAAGACGTCACTTATTTTGTTATCCGAACAAGCATATGAAAGAGGGAGACCACACGGACGTTTCAAGCTTATTGTGGAATTTGTGCGCACTTTCATTCTTGAGATATCGTGTGTTCAATATTTTATTCAAATAACTCTTATTGAAATTTTTTGCATTTTTTTGTGAATCGGACATCGGAAAGTTGCTTTTCCAACATTGATAACAATCGGTGTGGAAGTGAATGAAAAGTGATTCAATCGAAGTTTTTTATTTTCGCTTTGTTGTTTGATTCGCAGAAGTAAGGTGATATAGGCGCCTGCCAGACAACAAGCACGTACCCTAAACGGAACAACGAAGTTGTGTGAGCGGCCTAAGCCATGCGGAGAAAAACGTGCAGTCCCTTTCACCGGTTGAGCTCAAATCAGGCAATCTTTGGTATTGGCCTGAGAGTGTTTCTGTGAACTTTGGTCAAAATCGGTCTTCTTTTTTTAGGCGCAGCAACATAAGCCGGATACCCGCTATAGACAATTATAAGGAAGTCTACTTGAACATATTGGCCAATAGAATTCTCGGGCACGGGCAAAGCCGGGCAGGTGCAGCTAGTAATATATAATGATAAAATGTAGGTAAGAATATATATATAACCTATAAAAGTATGTAAGAACAATAAAGATAATATGTAAAAAAAAAAAATATCTAATATATAAAATTCTTGTGTCACAGTTTTAGTGTTTATACTCCTCCGAAACGGTTTGACCGATTTTGATGAAATTTTATATGTATATTCCGTAGGTATGAGAATAGGTTTATAACTAATTTTTATACCACTAATTTATAATGGTGGTCTACCACAATTTTTTTTTATTTTTTTATGATTTACTATTCAAAAATACATATAACGATCAATTTTCAAACTTCTATCACCAACCCCCATTTTTTAATAGCGATATTAGTACTGTAATAATCTTCAACTCTCAGTAATCGATTTTAATTTGTCATTTATAAGTTTGTTTATTATTAAACGACAATTAAAAATACTATTATACTCAGTGCGTGCAAAATTTTGTGGGAATAATTTTTCCAAAAAGAAGACTTGGAAATTTTCATAAGGCATAATGTTATACAGTGGCTACCACTCAATGCCCAGGGAGTCCATGTATTGGAAATTAGATGAGGATACAAGAACCGCATTGGTAGCAAACAACATGTCGCGAAATCGTTTTTATGAAATCAAAAAATTCATTTTGCAGATGAGATGCTCGAGACAAAATGGCAAAGCTCAGACCGCTTATGAATCTTTTGTGCCAAAAATATCATCAATGGGGCTTCATGCACAAAAAATTATCCATTGATGTAGCCATGATCAAGTATTTTGGCCAATATTCTTCGAAACAGTTCATAGGAGGAAAACCTGTTCGTTTTGGTTTCAAGAACTGGATGCTGACGATTAGTTGTGGCTACCTACATATATAACTTTGATATTTAGTGTGGTGCAAAAATGTGAACGCTGATTTATTACATACGCCACTGGGATCTCGAGTTATAGTAGTGTATTTTGAGCTTCTAGAAAAAGTTATATTTCCTTCTGATCACATACATACTATATTTTGACAACTATTTTACTTCCCATAAGCTTTTGCGATTGTTGACAGAGCAGGGCTTCAGAGCCACATGGACAGCAAGAGAAAACGGAACATAAAAAATGTCAATTGGAGCTGAAAAAAGTATTCAAGAAGGAGAGAAAGGGCATTTTGAGCAAGTATACGACGTAAACAAGAATATTATTTTTGTAAAATGGAGTGATAATAGTATTGTCACTATGGGAACATACTATCCGCCCCATGCATTATGTCAAACGTTGGTCATCAGTAGAAAAAAGAAAAGTTTTCATTCAGCAGCCGAACCTTATTGCGGATTATAATAATGGTATGGGTGGCGTTGAATTACACGACCAGTGTGTCAATGCCTATATAAAATCAAAATTCGAGACAAAAAGTGGTGGCGGGCGCTTTTTACGTCAATGCTAAGCTCTACATTGGTGAACGCTTGGAAACTTTATAAAGTCGCAGCTGATTCCGAAGATGACTTCTATCGTTTCAAAGAGATATTGCTCGATATTATCTTAGAAGATATACAGTTCTCCAACCTTCGACATCAAAATGCTCCATATCTGCAAGCGCCGCTTTATCTGATGGTCACCATTTTCCAAAGAGAATTGAAAAGTCTCTTAGATGCGGAGTATGCCACATGCGAGTCAGATGGGTTTGTGAGTTCTGCGACATAGGTCTGTGTGTCGGAAAAAAATGCGTTAAGAAATTTCATGTGAACAATTAGCAATCATATTTTCCCATTGTAGGTACCTGCTTGGGTACAGCTTAAAAACCACACTTCCTACTTTTTTTAAAAAATTAAAAAAATATTTTTGTATTCCTGCGACACTAATAAAGTTATGTTACAAAAAATTTTAAATTTTAGTTTTAAGTGTCTTTGGTAATAAATGGGTTAATGTATATTTTAATTAAGTTAATAAAGACCAATGAATTAAAAAAATTAAAAGTTGCTGTTTTGTTATTTTTATAGGCCGTCATCGTCCACAGTGCTCCATTCCTCTTTTAGTCATAGACCACATCCACACACAGTTACAGTAAGTTATTTATTTTTCATTCCCCTACCAAAATATTCACTAGAAATAATTTATATGGCAAAACATCGTTTGCCGTGTCAGCTAGTATATATACATATATATATAGACATATGTAGAACGTGTAGAACGAAAAATAATGTATATAACCTGAAAAAAAAAATGTTTATCATAAGGTTATATCTATCTACGTGTGGTAGATAGTAAGAAACTCTATAATATTTAATAATTCCCTATCTTGTAAAAGTGGCGCGGAAAAGAAGAAATCACGAGACATCATGATTTCTCCTTTTCCCCCAGGAAGGGTGGTGTGAAGGGATCGCACTAGCGGCCAATTATCAAACAAAGTATGAAGCAATTAAATCATCAAATAACATATTTTGAAAAGTGATCGCACTAGCGATTACTTATCCAACAATGTCTTAAAACATTTAAAATCATTTAATTGCTCACTTCGTAACTCGAACCCTAACAAATAAACCTAAATGTATCTCATGCCGATTACGAGTTCAACTATCAAACATACAAATGTATGTACTCGAGTAATCGAATACTTTGAATGGATCGACGTGCCTACATGCTGAACAACAGAAAGACAACAAAGCATACAGCCGCATGGGCAATCCATAGTAACACAAAGTAAACAAACACTTTGTGTGAAACTTCTTGCTTATGCTGAGCAATGACACGCGACAAAGTATACAGCCGCATGAACAATTATTATTAGCGAAACATTGTAATCGAATACTGTGTGGAATGACGGCGGTCATCCACACGCGGGAAATGCCGAATGGGCAACTATCGATCAATGGATTTTGGGGTTCGAGACACGACGTGCATACTTTTTGCTGCGACAGCATGTGTAAAAATTAGTATATAAGCGCCAAGAATTATGAATAGTGTCTTTCAACTTTCTGAAGTCAGAGAACCAACAGTATTTGATTTAGCAACTCGTTGAAATACCTTGGGGAATTTTGTTTTTAGAAAACTGACGCCTACAAGGAGCAGTCCTCTACTTCGTAGGTAATCCAATCGTTCATACAGCCACTCGCTGAACGAGGTCAGGAAAGCCGTCGAATATCCCAACAGGTTCCCCCAATATTGCTCTGGAAGAACCTGAAGTCCCAACTTTGCATGGCGATCCTGCCAGGAGGAGGACAATAACTACTACCAGTTATACAGTCCCTCCGAACAGTGCAGACCACTGGAGTGACCAGAAAGGAGCAGGGGCAAGCAGGCATATCTAAAAATTCTCAAGATAGCAATCAAGATAGTACCATAAGCATAGCATATTCTTGGTTGACTCCAGTACAAACCTCAAAGCTTGGTTTGATTTTCGGTTTTGCACAGAAAGCTTCAGAACCCACTTAACATCAAGCCAATAATTGCAAGCAGTACCAAATTGTTGGTTTTCGCTACCGCTGTTTGAAATGTGTTAGCTTTGATACATAAAGTGTTTCCTTTTTTTGGACGGAATGCTGAAAATCATAATACATACGCTTTGTATATCAACTACATCATCAGAGGATGTACAAAATTTCACAGGAGCAATAAAAACCAAATTTAAAAGTAGATAATACTTTAAAGAACATCCCCGTGTTGGTTGTCTTGTACTTGAAAGTGATCCAATGGAAAGCCCACCAAACACACCCAGTCCTCAGCATACTACCCACACACTTCAAAACAATATGCATTCGATGCTGGAAACGTATGCTTTTCGTTTGGCTCAGTTCGAATCTGGGCCCGGCCTAGTTCAACGCCTGATGGCAGTGATGGACATCAACTTATTTGCCAGTATTGTCGGGCACTGCCACCAAATGGGAGTGGACCAAAATCTCCCTTTCCAATTATGGCTGCTATGGACGCCGGACAAAGGGGAGCTAGAAGCTCAAATGAACATTTTGGAAGATCACCACTGGCAGTTAGCAGCTCATTGCATTATTACGCAAAATATTTTTTAGCTTAATTTTACTAACATGCAAGTCAATCACATGATCATTTAGATTATAGATTCTACTCATGCGACTAATAGGCTCATGCCTCCCATAATTCGTTCTATGATGGGGGCTAAACAATAATTCAACACTGCGTAAATTATGGGCACCACCACGAAAATTAAAGCCAATAGACGACAGCAAGTCAAGTGCATCTATTTGACCGGATATAAGCTGCTGTAAAAAATAATATCGCTATTAAGCCTTCGTTGAGAAAGGGGTAACATTTGAAGAAGCTTGATACGTTGACTGTAGGGAGGAAGGTTAAATGGATCATCCCATGGAAGTCCTCTAAGTGCAAATCGAATAAATTTACGTTGAATGGCCTCTATTCGATTTGAATGAATGTTGTAGAACGGTGTCCAAACTTGAGAGGTATACTCTAGAATCGGACGGACAAAACAATTGTACAATGACATAGAAACGTAAGGGTCATTAAATTCTTTGGCCAACCTTTTTACGAAGCCCAGCATAGAATTATATTTATTAATTAAAAGTAATGATGAAAATAAGCGGCATTCTTTTGTTTACCCATTTTGAAGTCATGTTAAATACTTAGCAACTAAGGATGACTGCACATTCATACTACATATTCTTATTTATTAAGAAAGAAAAAAAAACATTTTCTATATTAAAGAAAACATTAAATGGTATTAAATGTAATAATTTAGTTTACTTAAGTCAAGAAAAAAACACAAAAATATATATAACAATATAGATATAGGTACGATGAAAATAATAAACAAAGAAAAGTAAATGATACCCTATGTAAATTGGGTCAGGCCTACAAATGCTGACGAAGTTAGAAGATTCGTAGCTTTTGCAAACTACTACCGAAAATGTATACCCAACTTCGCTACAATAGTTATTCCTCTCAATAAATTACTTAGGCAAAATGTAGAGATCAATTTTAACCAGGACTGTGAGATATCATTTCAACTTTTAAAAGCAATCCTCACTAGTACCCAAATTTTACAATTTCCGAATTTTGAGAAGGAATTCATTTTACGGACAGACGCCTCAGGGTTTGCCTTGGGGGCAGTACTTTCAAATTTCGATGACAAACCCATTGCTTATGCCAGCAAAACTCTAAATAATACCGAGAAAAATTATATCACTATTGAACACTATAGTGTGGGCGATAAAACACTATCGACCCTACCTTTTTGGCAGAAAATTTAAAATTCTAACAGACCATGGACCACTAGTATATCTTTCTTCCCTTAAAGAGCCCTCAAGTAGACTAACCAAATTCCGACTACTACTTGAAGAATACAACTTTAGCATTGAATACACACCCGGAAGGGATAACTGCACAGCTGATGCCTTAAGTCGCATAAACTGGGATTCCACCCAACTTAAGCAACTCCCGATCTGCGTAATTACAAGGTCACAATCGAAGACAAGGGATGCGATAAACGAAAACTGTGTACAAGACACGGAAGGAAAGAAAAAGAAACAGACCACTGAAGAAGAAAACAACAATCAAATTATCACGGAACTGATCAAACCTCCAGAGCACGGGCATAAAATAATTGAGTTAAAAATAGTAAATAGTTTCGAGGACGATGAGTACCCAGTAAACGGTACTAATATAATCCTGGGCCCAAACAAATCTTTGGCATATATCCCAGAGAAAAATTGTGTACTCCTAAGAAGGTCCAAGGAAAGCACTATAGCCCGATCAGCATCATTTGGCAAAATGTTGCTGAGGGACGTGCACAGAATCTGCGGACCAGCAGAAATAAATAAATTACATATTACTAAACAAGAGATTAAAAAACTCGCAGACGACCGTCGAGAATATAAAATTCACGAGAAAATCTTAGGAGACTTATTCAAAGAAAGTAATGTAAAGGTGCACCTCATAAATAATTGTATTGAAATTACCGATCCTCAGAAGAAGAAAATATTGCTCAATGACTATCACCTACTAGTGGACATGCAGGAATAAACCGCATGCTTAAGAACATTAAAAGAAAATATTTCTGGACAGGAATGCAGAACGACGTGACGACGTTTTTGAAGCATTGCCCAAGTTGCCAGAAAAATAAATATATTTCGCCTAAAGGCAGCAAATGGAGATAACAACAACGGCAGAATCAAGTTTCGATAAGACTATGTAATAAGATATATACCATATAAGATTAAATACATGTCAAAATAATAATAAGATGTAGAATAAGAATATGTAATAAGATATATACCATATAAGATTATTACCTGCCAAAATAATAATAAGATGTAGAATAAGAATATGTAATAATATAAGATGTAGAATAAGAATATGTAATAATATATTATGTATATACCGTATCAAATTAATAACGTGTATAAATAACATGTCAAAGATATAGAATAATATAAATATATATCTATATATATAAAAGAAAGTGTCCGAAGCGATGTAACCGCATAACTCGAGATTGGCCGAACCGATTTTGATGATTTATACTTTGTTGGAAAGGTATTTTCTCAGCACGGGTTTTAGAAGAAAAAAAAATATAAATTTGAAAATGGCTTATTTTGACAACCCGTGTTCGACAGGTTTTTTTCGATTTTTTAAAATTTTTTTTTTTTTTCATTTTATATTTATTTATTTTGGCAACAACCAAATAAAGAATCACATTTGAATGTAAAATATCGTATCACAATTTAACTGTCAGATAGACACGCAACGTAACGCCATCTATTATCGATCAATGGAGAAGCCAATTTTGTTTCATGTTTGGTGGCGCTGTCGGATTCGGATTTCTTCATTGCGATTTTGTGAGTTTTTGTGAATTAAAATTGATATGAGAATATATCTATATCTATTTATATATATATGTATATAAAAATCAATCCATATTTGCGTTTGTTGCCGGTGTTTTTTAAAGAAAGGTGACGTCTATACGAAGGATGTTATGTATGTGCGATGTCTGTATCTGCATCGGTGTGTAAATTATGTGTTTCTTAAAAAAGAAAAAAAAATTGACAATGTATTTATACACCGTGTGTTTCATTAGTAGGTATTATGTGCTTTGAAAAAAAAAAACAAATTTAAGTGAAATAATAAAAAGTTTTTTTTGTGTAATATTTTCTATATATAAAAATCAATCCATATTTGTGTTTGTTGCCGGTGTTTGGCCAAACGCGTTAACCGATTCCAATGAAATTTTTTTCCATGAAAGGCGACGTCTGCACGAAGGTTGTTATGTTTGGCTATATCTGCATCGGTGTGTGAGATATGGGCATTTGAGTGAGTACACATGCATATGTGCGTATGCGTGTAAATTACGACGCAGATAAAGAGACCGTAAAGACGTCACTTATTTTGTTATCCGAACAAGCATATGAAAGAGGGAGACCACACGGACGTTTCAAGCTTATTGTGGAATTTGTGCGCACTTTCATTCTTGAGATATCGTGTGTTCAATATTTTATTCAAATAACTCTTATTGAAATTTTTTGCATTTTTTTGTGAATCGGACATCGGAAAGTTGCTTTTCCAACATTGATAACAATCGGTGTGGAAGTGAATGAAAAGTGATTCAATCGAAGTTTTTTATTTTCGCTTTGTTGTTTGATTCGCAGAAGTAAGGTGATATAGGCGCCTGCCAGACAACAAGCACGTACCCTAAACGGAACAACGAAGTTGTGTGAGCGGCCTAAGCCATGCGGAGAAAAACGTGCAGTCCCTTTCACCGGTTGAGCTCAAATCAGGCAATCTTTGGTATTGGCCTGAGAGTGTTTCTGTGAACTTTGGTCAAAATCGGTCTTCTTTTTTTAGGCGCAGCAACATAAGCCGGATACCCGCTATAGACAATTATAAGGAAGTCTACTTGAACATATTGGCCAATAGAATTCTCGGGCACGGGCAAAGCCGGGCAGGTGCAGCTAGTAATATATAATGATAAAATGTAGGTAAGAATATATATATAACCTATAAAAGTATGTAAGAACAATAAAGATAATATGTAAAAAAAAAAAATATCTAATATATAAAATTCTTGTGTCACAGTTTTAGTGTGTATACTCCTCCGAAACGGTTTGACCGATTTTGATGAAATTTTATATGTATATTCCGTAGGTATGAGAATAGGTTTATAACTAATTTTTATACCACTAATTTATAATGGTGGTCTACCACAATTTTTTTTTTATTTTTTTATGATTTACTATTCAAAAATACATATAACGATCAATTTTCAAACTTCTATCACCAACCCCCATTTTTTAATAGCGATATTAGTACTGTAATAATCTTCAACTCTCAGTAATCGATTTTAATTTGTCATTTATAAGTTTGTTTATTATTAAACGACAATTAAAAATACTATTATACTCAGTGCGTGCAAAATTTTGTGGGAATAATTTTTCCAAAAAGAAGACTTGGAAATTTTCATAAGGCATAATGTTATACAGTGGCTACCACTCAATGCCCAGGGAGTCCATGTATTGGAAATTAGATGAGGATACAAGAACCGCATTGGTAGCAAACAACATGTCGCGAAATCGTTTTTATGAAATCAAAAAATTCATTTTGCAGATGAGATGCTCGAGACAAAATGGCAAAGCTCAGACCGCTTATGAATCTTTTGTGCAAAAAATATCATCAATGGGGCTTCATGCACAAAAAATTATCCATTGATGTAGCCATGATCAAGTATTTTGGCCAATATTCTTCGAAACAGTTCATAGGAGGAAAACCTGTTCGTTTTGGTTTCAAGAACTGGATGCTGACGATTAGTTGTGGCTACCTACATATATAACTTTGATATTTAGTGTGGTGCAAAAATGTGAACGCTGATTTATTACATACGCCACTGGGATCTCGAGTTGTAGTAGTGTATTTTGAGCTTCTAGAAAAAGTTATATTTCCTTCTGATCACATACATACTATATTTTGACAACTATTTTACTTCCCATAAGCTTTTGCGATTGTTGACAGAGCAGGGCTTCAGAGCCACATGGACAGCAAGAGAAAACGGAACATAAAAAATGTCAATTGGAGCTGAAAAAAGTATTCAAGAAGGAGAGAAAGGGCATTTTGAGCAAGTATACGACGTAAACAAGAATATTATTTTTGTAAAATGGAGTGATAATAGTATTGTCACTATGGGAACATACTATCCGCACCATGCATTATGTCAAACGTTGGTCATCAGTAGAAAAAAGAAAAGTTTTCATTCAGCAGCCGAACCTTATTGCGGATTATAATAATGGTATGGGTGGCGTTGAATTACACGACCAGTGTGTCAATGCCTATATAAAATCAAAATTCGAGACAAAAAGTGGTGGCGGGCGCTTTTTACGTCAATGCTAAGCTCTACATTGGTGAACGCTTGGAAACTTTATAAAGTCGCAGCTGATTCCGAAGATGACTTCTATCGTTTCAAAGAGATATTGCTCGATATTATCTTAGAAAATATACAGTTCTCCAACCTTCGACATCAAAACGCTCCATATCTGCAAGCGCCGCTTTATCTGATGGTCACCATTTTCCAAAGAGAATTGAAAAGTCTCTTAGATGCGGAGTATGCCACATGCGAGTCAGATGGGTTTGTGAGTTCTGCGACATAGGTCTGTGTGTCGGAAAAAAATGCGTTAAGAAATTTCATGTGAACAATTAGCAATCATATTTTCCCATTGTACAGATTAAAAACCACACTTCCTACTTTTTTTTAAAAAAATTAAAAAAATATTTTTGTATTCCTTCGACACTAATAAAGTTATGTTACAAGAAATTTTAAATTTTAGTTTTAAATGTCTTTGGTAATAAATGGGTTAATGTATATTTTAATTAAGTTAATAAAGACCAATGAATTAAAAAAATTAAAAGTTGCTGTTTTGTTATTTTTATAGGCCGTCATCGTCCACAGTGCTCCATTCCTCTTTTAGTCATAGACCACATCCACACACACTTACAGTAAGTTATTTATTTTTCATTCCCCTACCAAAATATTCACAAGAAATAATTTATATGGCAAAACATCGTTTGCCGTGTCAGCTAGTATATATACATATATATATAAACATATGTAGAACGTGTAGAACGAAAAATAATGTATATAACCTGAAAAAAAAAATGTTTATCATAAGGTTATATCTATCTACGTGTGGTAGATAGTAAGAAACTCTATTATATTTCATAATTCCCTATCTTGTAAAAGTGGCGCGGAAAAGAAGAAATCACGAGACATCATGATTTCTCCTTTTCCCCCAGGAAGGGTGTTGTGAAGGGATCGCACTAGCGGCCAATTATCAAACAAAGTATGAAGCAATTAAATCATCACATAACATATTTTGAAAAGTGATCGCACTAGCGATTACTTATCCAATAATGTCTTAAAACATTTAAAATCATTTAATTGCTCACTTCGTAACTCGAACCCTAACAAATAAACCTAAATGTATCTCATGCCGATTACGAGTTCAACGATCAAACATACAAATGTATATCCTCGAGTATTCGAATACTTTGAATGGATCGACGTGCCTATGCTGAACAACAGCACACAGCAAAGACAGCAAAGCATACAGCCGCATGGGCAATCCATAGTAACACAAAGTAAACAAACACTTTCAGCTAGGTTACACATTTCACTTTCACTCCAAATGAAATCGAAATCGGTCGAAAATAGATTTTGGTGTTCTACATTTCACTTTTATCGATATAGATTTCAAATTTTTTGAAATTGAAACAAAGTGAAATTGGCAGGTTCCACAATCCGATTTTATCGATTTGAAAGTGATTTCAAATCGAGCATTTCCATCAGTGTGAAATAGTGGAAAGCAGGCGACAGACGTCTTTGAAAATCGAAAAAAATCGGTGAAACAATGGATGGTATTTTGTTGGCTGCAAATAAATACGCTCGTGCAGCAAAAGACATTGATCATACTATCAGAAAGCTCCAAAAATCTGTGCACAATATACAAAGCATTATGGGAACAAAAAATGAAGAAGCACAGAGGCACAATATTGAAATGGAGAAATTTTATCAAGAAGAAATTCTAATAACAAAAAGGAAATTAGAATTAAAAGAAATCAAGCTCGATATTTATAAGAGCTAAAACGTAAATGACGAAAGACTTGTATTTTTAAGAACTTATGTGATCATTTTCATGTTCCTTTGTTTTATATTTATCTAATATTTGTACTGAACTGAGTTTTTTGTTGTTTTGTATAACCTTTTCAAATAAAGAGTATACCATTAGCAATATGGTTTCTTATTTGACTGGCTTCATTGAAATTTGCAGCTTCTTCTGTAAATTCGTCGTCTTCTTCAATTTCACTTGCCTCGTTCCCTACCCCAAAACTTTCTTCTTCTTCATTTTGTAGCTCAAAGTGTCTACAAATGTTGCGCAACACCACGGCTATTACCACAGCACTAATTTTTTAAATAAATCGCGAAAACGAGACGAAATTTAAAACAAACAAACTATTTATTACAAAAAATATATTTTTGCGACGTTTCAAATGACAGATAAGTTGTTTTTAATTTCACTTGAAGTGATTTCGAAAAAGTTTCGAATATTATAAAATGGGTGAAATGTGGAACACGGAAAACAAATTCACTCGATTTACAATTTCACTTTCGATTTAATTTCACTCGTTGTCTGGAACCTAGTTGTTTGTGTGAAACGTCTTGCTTACGCTGAGCAATGGCACGCGACAAAGTATACAGCCGCATGAACAATTATTATTAGCGAAACATTGTAATCGAATACTGTGTGGAATGACGGCGGTCATCCACACACGGGAAATGCCGAATGGGCAATTATCGATCGATGGATTTTGGGGTTTGAGATACGACGTGCATACTTTTTGCTGCTACAGCATGTGTAAAAATTAGTATATAAGCGCCAAGAATTATGAATAAAGTGTCTTTCAACTTTCTGAAATCAGAGAATTACAGTATTTGATTTAGCAACTCGTTGAAATACCTTGGGGAATTCTGCTTTTAGAAAACTGACGCCTACAAGGAGCAGTCCCCTGCTTCGTAGGTAATCCAATCGTTCATACAGCCACTCGCTGGACGAGGTCAGGAAAGCCGTCTAATACCCTAACAGGTTCCCCCAATCTTGCTCTGAAAGAACCTGAAGTCCCAACTTTGCACTGCATTCCTTCGTATCGCATAACATAACTTTTAAAATCGCGTGACTCGTGCGCAAATTGGCTGTGCACTTTCTGTTGTGATGACAACAGCAATTACTCTTATTACTATTTTATCTGTGCCTAGCACATCCCACATTAAAACTTTGAACCAGAAAAACAATTGTATCATATTGCACATTTGGTGACTGCACCACTTTCATATTATATTTAATCTGCAAATTCTGTTCAGTAAGCATAATTTTAGTATTTAAGATAATAGATTTAAATAAACTAGCTGATTCGTTTTTGAACTACACAAGAGAGTTGTTCTTAATTTCAGTACTGATTTTCCCCCTCCAGCGGTAAGAGATCTTTAGATGACAAAAACTCATTGTGACTAAAGCATTGGTCCTTCGAAGCAAAACACAGATAAGTTAAATAACTATTCGCGTTACCAGGGCGACAAACATTGGTAAAATTAACAATCAAACTCACATATATAAAGTATTTTTCGCGTTGCCAGGGCGACAAACACTGGTAGTGATTAGGTGTTATTAATAATATCAATATGGATCAAGACGAGATCGTCATAATTGTAGCAAGGCAGAGAGCATTTGACAACAAGGTGAAAACAAGGTGAAAAACTTTGTTAATCATGACACACCATACATGCAAAGGGACACCTACCAATTGGTGAAAGAGATGTACGAAGGTACACAGCGTAGTCTAGAAAGTCTTGCTGCCAGTATTGCTGCAAAACATGACGAAAAGGGAGCCAAACCAAAAATTCCACAGGCAAGCACAATTCCTTAAGGTGATAACAGGAACCAACAGGGCGAATCTTTGCATCCAAAGAACAATCCCCATCAAGAATTACGCCTACGGAAAATAAACATCAAAATAAAGGCAATTGAAAATAATATCGAAGAATTCGAAAATACGTTCGGTAATTACACCAAGGAGGTACATGAGTTTCAGCAAAGGATACTTATTGGACAATGGGAAGCTTTGACTGAATTACACGAGCAGTTTATGGCAGATCTATCGACGTTGGAAGGGAGAAGTGATTACGTCAGAACCGGAAAATACGAACAAATGCAAACAGGGGTAAATCAATGTCTCTTTAAAATGGCATCTAAAGTGTCATCGCTGAAAACGGAAAGAGAACCAATACAAATGTCGGAGACAAGATTATCTACTATAAAAATCCCGACATTTAGACTAGATTACCTGCAATGGAGTTCGTTCTACGACATCTTTTTGACGCTCATCTACAACAAGACTTCATTGAGTGAAATAGAGAAGATGGAATATCTAAAAACTCATTTAGAAGGCCCCCTTAGAGCTGATCCAGCACTTGACAATTTCCAGCGCCAATTATCAGACCGCATTGGAAGCTTTAAATTCAAGATACGCGAACGAGCGGAAAATCCAAGTCAATGCATATGGAAAAAATGCTGAAGGGATGTCATCATACAAATCACCAGCCTGCGGCACAAGTGAAGGCAATGCTTGATTCTACCAAAGAAGGACTGGCAGCGCTCAACAATATGGGGGTAGATACATCATCCTGGGGTCCGATGATAATACATCTTAACTCAAAAATGCTTGACCAAGAAAGCAGAAGCATATTCGAGCAAGGACTTCTACAACCAAACAGGATGCCTTCGTTGCAGACATTCCTTGACTTTTTGGAGAGAAGATACAAATCACTTGAGGTACTATCACCCGTAAAGCAGAAGCATCTCAAGCCAGCAGATGAATCAAGGCACACTTTGCGTAACTTTTACCTAGCATCAAAATCTAACAATTGCGCTATCTGCAATAGCGACCATATTATCTACTCATGTCAAAAATTCTTGGCCTTGACACCTAAGGAGCGATACGAGCAAGCCAAGCTGTCTAAGCTCTGCATCAACTGCTTAAGACATGACAAGCTGAGCCAATGCATCAGCAAAAGAACATGTAAGCACTGCAATAAGAGGCACCATTCATTACTACATATTGATGGGATTGAAAAGGTCAAAAAACTTAAGCGACAAGATCAAACCAAACAAAATGATCACCCACACAGCAGCATGTCAGAGGTTCAGTCAACTCATGGCGATCAAGGACAGAATGTGCTACTTGCTACAGCAATCATTACAGCAAAGAACCAGCAAGGTCATAGCAGAGTGCTAAGAGCGCTTATTGACTCGGGCTCGCAGGTTACAATAGTCACAGAAGAAGTGGCTCAATCGTTACATCTACGAAAACAGAAGGTCTCTGTCAAGGTCAGTGGACTAGGCGCAACTGATTCAGGAGTTTCGCATAGCAGAGTGGATTTCCAAATTCTTCCAAGATTTAGGTCTGAGTTCATCGTTCAAGTACAGGCGTTGGTACTACCCAAACTCACAAGACTTTTGCCATCTGAAGAAATTGGAAGATCTATAACTCATCAATTTAAAAACGTCACGCTAGCGGATCCAACATTCAACAATCCCGGCCGTATAGGCATAATAATAGAAGCGGACATATACGGTGACGTAATACTAGATGGAGTGAAGAAAGGGTCAAGATGCTCCGCTATAGCGCAAAGATCGAAGTTAGGTTGGCTCATAACAGGCCGAACCTCTACAAAATACAATAATGACGATAAGAGAATAACTGCAATGGTCGTGCAAACATCCATTGATAAGCAGCTCGAACGATTTTGGGAAATAGAAGTAGCTGATCGTATTCTACAAAAACCTGACGATCAAAAATGTGAGGCAATCTATCAAAAAACTCATTACCGTGGTCGTCAGCATACCGTTCGATCAGGAGTTGCAAGAGACTCACAAGTTAGGCACATCACGCCATAGAGCAGTAGCCAGACTACTACAACTCTAAAGAAGATTTAGCACCGATGAACCACTTAGAAAGGAATACACCAGGTTTATGAAGGAATACTTAGATCTGGGTCACATGGTTGACGTACACCACAGCAATAAATCCCAAAACGAAGTTTACTATATGCCACATCATGCTGTGCATAAACCAGATAGTACAACAACGAAACTACGAGTTGTATTTGATGGATCTGCAGCGACATCAACTGGCATTAGCTTAAATAAATTGATGCTTGTGGGGCCAAGGCTCCAAGAAGATTTGACCACCATTATATTGCGGTGGCGTCGACATAAATACGTGTTCACGGCAGACAACGAAAAGATGTTCCGTCAGATAAAAATCTGTAGTAAACATCAGGACTACCAGCGCGTAGTATGGCGAGATTCCACCAATGACGAAATCAAAGATTATAAATTAACAACAATTACTTATGGAACATCAGCAGCACGTCAAAACGCTGTTACAATTAGCAGTCGATGAACGCAAACGATACCCTTTCACAGCCGAGATAGTACAAAAGGACTTCCATGTCGATGATGTGATGTCTGGGCGGGGAACGATCAGAGACTGCAGAGAAGCACAGGCTCAACTTATAGCCCTGCTATCTAAGGAAATGGTGCAGCAACAGCTTACAGTTACTTACTGGCATATCTACAAAGGCGCAACACCAGCACGAAATTAAGATTGACAAGGAAGACACCATAAAAACATTGGGAATTCATTGGAATCCATCAGTTTAATCCAGTTTAAAATAGCAATCGACAAGCAATTTAATGGAGAACAAACACCAACTAAACGTATAACACTATCCGAACTTGCAAAGTTGTTTGATCCACTGGGTTGGTTAACACCTGTGACTATCAAGGCAAACATTCTAATGCAGCAATTATGGAAATCTAAGCTCAATTGTGATGAGCCGCTCACGCCTGAGTTATCAGATACCTGGGTCAACTTTAAGAACAGTCTTGCAGCAATTGAGAACATAACGATTCCTCGATGGATAGGAACAAATAGTGCTCAGAAGATGGAATTGCATGGTTTCTGCGACTCTTCAGAAAGCGCATATGCAGCAGTATTTTTATTTGTTT
Source organism: Portevinia maculata (assembly GCA_949715645.1). Lineage (NCBI taxonomy): Eukaryota > Metazoa > Arthropoda > Insecta > Diptera > Syrphidae > Portevinia > Portevinia maculata. Next base: position 170,231,075 of record OX454526.1, on the reverse strand, counting down.
ATTGTTTGTTTATTGTTTACAAATTTGCTTGCACATTAAGATTTACATCTTTTAGTTTGTGAAGGCTTTAAGAGCAATTCAAAGAAAAAAAAATAAAAATTTAGTTAATTAATTAAATTATAAAAGTTGAAAAGAAATTTTAAAATATAAAATATAATAACGGAAAAAAAAATGAAAATTAAAGTACAAATTTAACAAGACATTGAATTAAAGTGATTCCAGATTATCATCGGCCAGGTGCTGTAAAAGAGAGGTTTTGAATTTGTTTGTGTTCTCAATTCGTCTAAGTGTTATGGGCAGTGAGTTCCATAGGAGGCTGGCATGGACGAAGAAAGTACGCTCTGATGCTAGGCATTTAAATCTTGGTCGTATTAATACTAAAGATCTAAGGGAAGCTGCAAAAACGAGTCTATTGTAAAGATATTCTGGTTGACGAGTCTGCATTATACTATGTAGCATAATTATGGATTTATATTTCAATACATTGTCAAAAGTTATACCCATTATCTGCTTAGAATAGGTGGAAATATGGTCGAAGTACCTAACATTGAAGACATATCTGGCAATATTATTATACACAACGTTCATTCGTCTCCGGGAATCATAGTCAAGTTTGCAGAAAACTTCGCAACCGTAGAAAAGGATTGGCAAAAGGAGGGCCTTTACAAGTAGCATCTTAACTTTTGTAGGGATAACATTTTGGGTGGCCCAAAGAACGCGCAGACCACTGTAGATTTTTCCAATCGAAGATGTTACATGGTCACTCCAAGTCAAGGTTTTATTAAAAATTAGTCCTAGGTTTCTTGCCGAGTTCGCATAAGCTATGGATGAGTTGCCGAGTCTAATGAGTGGAAAGTTTGACGTATCAATTTCCCTCTTGTAGATGCATAACGCCACTGATTTTTCTGCATTCAAGGAAAGCTTGTTTTCCTTAGACCACTTCGAGATACTTTTTAAATCTGTATTCACAAGACTCACCGCATTGGGGACACCATTTAGAGGAAAACCTAAGAGCAGTTGAACATCGTCTGCATATAAATGCATGGTGCAGTGTTTGACTACCGACGGTAGTTCGTTGATATATACGGAGAACAGCATCGGACCTAAAATAGATCCTTTTGGTACTGCTGCGATAACATCAAGAAAAGAGGATGCTCTACTTCCTACCACAACACTTTGCCGACGTCCTGAAAGGTATGAATACACCAGTTTTGTTGCATGTGAAGAGAAACTAAAATAACTTAAAAGCTTTTTACATAGTATCGAGTGGTCCACTGTGTCGAATGCCTTAGAGAAGTCGAGCAACGTCAGAAAGGTTGGTGAGTTCAGATCGAGGGACTTGCGAATATTGTCAACAGTGTCCAACAAGGCAGTTTTACAGCATCTTCTTGGTCGGAAGCCTGATTGAGCAGTACTTAGTAGGTTATTGTTATTCAAGAATGCCTGAACTTTCTTCATTAAAGCCTTTTCAAATGCTTTTGACAAAAATTATAGTATTGCTATAGGCCTGAACCCACCACTTTTAGCTTTGGGGATGGGAATTATCTTAGTTACTTTCCAAGACTTGGGGTATAAACAGGTGGGTAGAATACTATTGAAGATATGTTTGATGAGTGAAAGGATATACGGAAGGAGTTTAAGAAATTTAGGGTTCATTTCGTCGAACCCGGCGGCATTGGATTTGATAGACAATATGGCCTCGACTACCTCACTGTCAGACAGTGGAGTAAATTGAAATTTCACCCCATTTGTTTCACTGTCCTCGGAAAAAGGAGGAACGAATCTTCCTTCACTATTTTGGGTAGACCTAATATTATTGGCTATAAACTGGATGTTAAGGAGATCACAGTCCACATCATTCGGAATACCATTGCGTTGTTTTGCAACTCCAAGTGTCCGCAACCTTTGCCAAACCTTTTTTCCGGATTGGCTACCCAAGTCAAATGTATTCTCATAGTAAGCGCGTTTAGAGTTTCTAATTCTAGTAACCAGTAGGTTCTAGTTCTAGTAGGGACCGGTACAAGTCATAGTGCTCTGACAGTTTGTATCTTTTCCATCGGATATATGCTGAATTGCGTTTTTCTATTAATTGCAGTATATATCTACTTAACCAAGGTGGTGAATTATTGCGTACCATCTTGGTCCTCAAAGGGATATGTTGATTAAAAAGACTACTTATTTGGTGTTCTAGAAAAGCAACTTGTTGGTCAACAGATGTCATAAAATATTAAATCATGTCTGGAGAACCCTGCTGCAGAAAGTTGGTCAAAAAGGAGGGATTTCTGTTTGTCATCCACAAAGTAAACGTCTAAGAGTGTGGCAGAATCATTTGAGAAATGCGTGGGTGTAGATGAATTTACTGGGCTTAAATTCATGCTCGCAAAATTATTAAGTAGGGACGTGGAAATTGGTAGATCTAGTAAATACAAATGATAACGTGGGGAGAAGTGCATGAGATTCTCTCTAGAACGTTAAAAACCGGTGATATGTCAATACTCCTATTGGGTCTATAAATTACTCCTATCGAAGAACTGTCCATACCACAAAATATACTAATAAACAAATATTCAATAGCACTGCTTGCATCTGATTTGCACACCAGTTTACATTTAATTTCACTACGTATATAAATGGCCACCCCACCGCCTATTCTATTGTTTCGGTCCGCACGGAAAAGCGTATAACCTTCTACATTGCAGAATTGATCACTATGATTTAATGAAAACCACGTCTCAGAGACGCAAATCACGTCAACTTTAGAATTTATAAACAATAGGCGAAACTCGTCTAGCTTAGGAGGTAAACTCTGAGCATTTATGTGGCAAATGTGCAAGCCCTTTTTCTGTGACCTCAAAATACGGATCATATGGTACAAATTCCCGTCCAAACCATTGTCGCCAGAACCACTGCTATGCAGACCTGAGAGCATAATACTCAGGTGAAAATATATTAAAATCGAAACCACAAACAAATGCAGACAGGAAAATATTCCAAGCAACACAGAAAAAAACATACATTTAGCCGTAGATAATTCACATGGGAAAGTGAAAAAAGAGAAAAAAATATTAAATAAAGGGAAAGAAAGTCAATTGAGCACATATTGTAATAAAAATAAAAAGGAAAAATTAAAAAAAAGTGTGAATATACGATATAATAGGTAATTTTTAAGATTTTTCTGCATTATCATCTCTGAGTACACATCTCTCGGCAAAAGCATTCAAGTTGTCCAGGTCTTCAATTAAGGGGCTTTCCCCTCTCGCACTGGTTTTGGCGTAGACTGACCCACGTGTGGTAAAAACGGAGAATAGCTTCTTACTCCTCTTTAAACGAATTGCATGCTGAAGCAGAGAGCGATTTCTGGGAGTGAGGCTCTCGTTCACAAAAACGGTTTTGCTTGATTCGAATCCAAAGTCTATTAAGCATAGTTGACGTTTTGATAGTTTGCGGTAGTTAGATGTTGCTCTTAGGAAAGAGTTTCTTTCTCTTACACTATGGAATTGGAGTATGACAGGAGGATCATCATATGAGTTACGCTGCTGACTGCGAAAGGTGTTTTTCAGAGGTGGCGGGCTAGCGTTAATTGTGTCGGCGAAAAATTGTTGTTAAATTTTCATCTGCTTGTTGAGGAATACCGAAAACCACGGCATCCGAGAGAAATTCTTTGCGTTCTATAAAGTCGCACCTCCTCTTTAAATCAGCAATTTCTCCGCTGACATTGTTGTTTACGTCGGCTTCGATCTTATCTGCGCGTTGGGACAAATTAGATAGACCGGAATTAATTTGAGTGATCTGTGCAGACAATTGTTGCTCGATATTTAAAATTCTCAATGATAAGTCATTCCGTATTTTCTCCATTTCTTCTTTGAAGGAAGCAATTATGGTTTCGGTGTGTTTTTTTTAGTTTCTCATCGAGATCGCCGATGCCTTTTATGGAACATGTTTGTCGCGATACACGGTGGGGTATTCAACGGGATTGGTGTGAGCGGTAGTCCCTTCGATGATTTTGTTTGGGTTTGAAGTGCTTACCTTCTCCTCTTTTGGCTGCAGCTGAATTTATTTGCGGAGGAGTCGAATGTTGAATTCGTACTTGAGACCTGGTATTGAGGTTGGACACCGTGATTTGTAGGATATATATGTAAAAGGAGGCAAACACCAAATCGATAAAAATATATATATTTCTTTATTTTTTGTTTGTAGGTTTAGAATTTGTATGTTAGACGAAACTTTTGCATTCAACTTATTTTTAACGAAAGTAGTGATAAATTACCGCACAACTATTTAATTTAAAGTTAATTTTTTACACGAATTTAAATAAATAAAGCCAGAGAAGATAATGAACAACGTCACTCAAAAGCGTCCATACCTTTAGTGGAGTTTATTCAAGAATAAAATTATCAAAAATTACGCTTCCTATGTTGGAACTTTGCGGAGCTCATTTGCAACCGAAAATTCTCAAAACGGATTTTTGGCTCACAAGTTAATGGGATGTTCGCGTGGACCGACTCAACAATTGAACTAGCTTGGATCATAGGATGCCCATCCAAATGGAAAACGTTTATGGCAAATAGAGTTTCCCAAATACAGGAAGTTACCGATCCAAGTTCTTGGAGACACATAAAATCCGTCGACAATCCTGCTGAGTGTGCATCCAGAGGTATGACACCAGCCCAATTAAAGGATCACATATTATGGTGGACTGGTCCGGAATGGCGTAAACCACCCAAAAATAAGACGAATTCGAGACTTAAAGGAGTTACTCTTCTAACTTATCTTTTATTGGTTTCGATAGTCTCAGCAAAATCAAGTCCAGTATTAATTTCTCCGCAACTCATCAACGAAGTCGAAATTACAAAATTCAACTATCAGCTAGGCATCTTCTTTGAAGACGTGGGCCAGGCGAATATGATTGCAAGTTTTTGGAAAGCAATCGTTTTCTTCAACTTTACCAGCTATTGGACCGAATACTATACTTATAAGGAACACATAAGGCAAATGACTGAGCTCTGTGATCACAAACAGAACAATGTGACACACTCACTATTATGTGAAGGTCCATTGGATCAGTTTAAACGACAACTGCATCATATTGAGCTGAACAACGATGTATTATTACATGCCAATAATGAACGAAACCTTAGGAGTAAAAACTCGCCATTTGACTTCATTGGAACGATAACTAATGAGCTTTTTGGAATACTAGATCAACGGTTTGCAGCAAGGTACGAAGAAACTATACAGAAGGTATACGAAAATGAGAACTATGCCAATGAGCTCATCAAAAATCAAACTTCGATAATAGATTCAACTGTGAATATCTTCAAAGAGCAGCAGGTACTAAACCAAAAATAATTGGACGTCTTTACACAGCTTGTAAATAACTTAGCTGGTAAAATAGACCAACGAAACACCTTCAGAAGATTTCTGCAACTGCACTGAACACCGTTCTAATGATGATTAACTATCAAAACACGCAAACCATGTTGCTGATGTGACGTCTTATTATCATCTCACAGCGGACCCACTCATATTAACAATAGATCAAATGAAAAACGAGCTTAATCGAATATACGACAATATCCCCCAAACAATGATGATACCAGGTGAAAGACACCATGAGTCTGTTCTACAACTCTATAAGGAGTTACACCCAAAGGCAAGGGTTACGGAAAATAACTTGATAATAGAAATCACGCTTCCTCTCTTATACAACGAAGATTTTAAGGTGTTCAACGTGCTTCCAGTGCCAACGCAGCACAATACAAACTTCACATTCATTGTCCCTTCATCAGACTTCTTGTTAGTCAATCTTCAAGGTGACAATTTTTACCCGATGAACAAGGCCGAATTTGAATCCTGCAGACCAGTGGCGTGGCGTGGATAATTTTAAAAGGGAAGACGTTGAAAAATTTAGTCACCTATAAAAATAAAAATCTTTAAAACCTGAAATAAAATAATTTTTAATGGGGATATTGTATCTACATAATATGCATTCCACATTGACTTAGCAAAAATATTCTAGCCACATTTTTTATACTTCAAGACATTAATATTTCAATCAACAATGAGCTTAAAGCATAACAAAAGTGGCTTCAAAAGAAGCCGGTCTTGACAGACGCATGATACAATAACTTAAAAAAATTCACCATAATGTGGATAGTAATTTTGAAATAAGAAAACTCAGAAGAATTATATGGATAATTCTTTATATTTGTTAAAATATAAAAACGATACAAATAATAATGTCAGCAATAAAAATAAATCAAAATTAAAAACAGCTAAAATTCACACACTTAAAAAAAAAAAAAGTGAAAAGTTTTGTTACAATATTAGTTCTTTATAATTATTTGTATTCTAATGCTATTCGACGATCTTTTTTGATAAACTCTGCCAATACCCTTTCATAGAAGTTTGGCCTATTTTTAATTTTAAGAAGAAGTCTTCTTTCTATCGATATGAGAGCTAAATCAGAGAGCCTATCCTCGCCCTGTGAGTTTCTTAAATAAGTATGAATTCTTTTTAAAGCAGAAAAAGACCTCTCAACGGAGGCGACGGAAATGGGAAGTGTTAAAAGTAAACTACTTAAGTTTAAGACTTGAGGGAACACTTCTTTCAATGCTTCACTATTCAAATGGTTGTGGAGGTCGAGAACCTCAAACTGCCGAAGTGACGACGAAGAATATAAAACATTAAGTTCATTTTTTAATGCCGTGAAGTCAAAAATTCTAGGAAAAAACTTAATTAGGGAAGATATTTTTACATCTGGACTGGAACGAGAAAAAGTGTCATACTTCAAATTATTTAGTAAATCCAAAAATGTAAGATTACTAAATGATTTATATCTGGCATTTATTTGGCTAACTATATTGTCTTTAATTTCAACAAAAAGGCGCTTATAATTCATCTTCAAATCGAAGTCAAGCAACCTGCGTTTACGTGGAGGTTCGATGCAATCATTTACGCTGTCATAAATAACTTCAAACATATTTAAAAAGTCAGAGCTTATCCATGACTCAAAACGTTCGATTTCTTGCTTGGCATAACTAACGTCTGTTTGTTTTTTTTGAATTAAATTAAATAATACATCGGTCTTTGCAAATATTTCAGAAAGGGTATGAAGCAAAAAACAGAATTCCTTGCTCTCTAATTTATTTAATAAACTTTCTGCCATCGAAAGTGTGTCAGTATCCCATTCCCTAGAGTCATTAATTATTTTACTAAAAGTTTCAATTATATCTATTCTACAGTTAAAGATTACGTTTATTATTCTTGAATGATAATGCCATCGAGTTTCCGATACTCCTGGCATGCGTCGATTGGAAATTTGTTTTAAAAGATTGGACCGCTTTGTGGATTTATTAAAAAATCGATCGATGCTATTAGTATAGCCAAAAAATAGTTTAAGTTCTGCTATGTTTTCTAGAGATCGGGATAGTACTAAATTTAAAACATGTGCATAACAAGGAATAAAATTTGCCATCGGGCATTCATCAAGGACCTTCTTTTGAACACCACCCCCCTCGCCGGACATAACTGCGGCACCATCGTAGGATTGTCCTATTAACTTTTCCTTGCAGTCGTATGTTTCAAGAATTTTAAATATATGATTGGATAACTCATTTGCATTACGACTTGCGCTAACGTCAAAAAATCCAAGAAATCTTTCTTGTATACCATCCTCTGACAAGTACCGAAATATGGCACTCAGTTGTTCCCTATGACTCAAATCTGGTGTTTCGTCGATCATAATCGACACGAACCGAGCATCCTTGATTTCCGTTTTAATTTCAGATTTAATAACCGCCGCGATACTATGTATCAAATCGTTTTGAATATCGTTGGATAAACCTGAAAAAATTGGATTGTGTGTACTTGAACACTGCTCTAAATGGGATTCCAATAAAGTGTCATATTTAGATAAAAAATAAACCGCTTCGACATAATTGCCACGATTATCTGAACTAGACCTTTCATCATGACCGCGAAATGCTAACTCCTGTCTGCCTAATAAAATGACCGTGTCAATAAAACGTTCCATTAGTTTCCGATTTTTATCTACTTTTTTATTATGAACAACGAAAGAATTTCCTAAAGAAGTTTCAATGCGATTCGTGCCGAATTCGTGTAGGGATAAACAACAACGAATATGTTTTTCTGTCTTAATATGTTTTTTCGAAGAATTAACTAAATTATTTATATCAGTGAAACCCGTTCGGCTCCAAACACTGGCGGAGTTTGAAAAAAGAAGACAAGGAAAACAAAACATTTTATTAAGCTTGCAACTCCCAGTTAGCCACTTATATTTTTGGTATAAGGAAACATTAAAATGTGTCACAAAACCATCTCTCCTTTGGTAATTAATATTTATAAAAGGCATAGAGCGCCCTACGTCTATAACTTTTTTTTTATCAAGAAAAGATAGCTTACTAAAACTATTTGAATCCTCCAGGAGGAAATCAGTTAAACAGCAATCTACACTAATCAAAGACATTTCCAAAAAAAAATCTAAAACTGCACTAAAATTAAGAAGCTAAAATGTTTTTATCAGTAAGTTGGTAATAAAAGAAACTAAAAAATTACACATTAACCTTCACTTTCACTTTCACATCTAACTTTTCACTATTTTAATTTAAGATTTTATCAAATTGGCTTTACAAAACACTAGATTTTTTCAAGTTATTGCACTTGTGCAACGCCTGTGTCTGTCAATAAATTCCAACTGATTCTAAATTAAAATTTGAATTCCTGCTTAAAAAAAAAACAAGTGTCGGTATTTTATTTGACATGAACTTCTCTTAAGCGATATGCTGAATTTACTCTGCTGACAAATTGCCATAATATTCTATCATATTTTATTTCATAAGACAAAAGTATAATAATAAATTTGTAAAAACATCGAAGCATTAACTATCACAAGAGAGAAAAATGAAAGCTCAACTTCTTACATCAACACGCATATCAATATCAACATCAAATTCAAAATCAAGTATCAACCCACATTCAGATATTATGGCATAAGAAAAAAGAAATAAGTCAAAGAACACCGTGTTATTAGACACAATGTTGCAAAAAAAACGAGTCAAACGTAGCACCTGCATTCCTGCAACATGTTGATATCTTCCGATTGAAACGCAATGCTAATCGCAAAAGGGAGAATGAAATGAAACAATTCCAAGTATTCAGCGTGAGATTTGGTTTATAAGACGAAATGTAGCGTCTTTTTCTTTGAATATAAAAGCGGGTGTTGAACAAAGAGGATCGGAACCGCAATGCTTGTAGAAGAAAGGGATATAATACAAGTAAATAAGACGGAAAAATATTTTTTATTCTATTATAGAAAGCAGCGGTAGTTGAAAACTTTTTACTAAGAGTATTTTTGTCACTCTTCGTTGGTTTGTTGTTTGTGATTTGTGGATTGTGGAATGTGGTTGAATCTTGATTCTTGAATGAAGTATGAAGATACAGACGAGAGGTAGAATGAAAATATTAAACTTATTCGATAGCTTATGTGTGAGTGTGTGTGTAGATTTTATTTTATAATTAAAATACGGGACGGGTTTCATTTTTCATATATTTATTTGGCAGATAGTGCTTACTTTTGGTGGATTTTTAAAAGGGAAGACGGTAGGAATCGTGTTATATGGACGCCACGCCACTGCTGCAGACAGAGATCTTCCAGTGGATATTGGTGTAATCTTGAATCCTTTGTTCACATCGAGTTCTACAGTCAGTTCCTGCGAGATAAATATTCTACAACATAAGCAGGTGCTGTCAACAGCCTGCCTGACGCGCAATGTCCCAGCAAATATATATTGGGTAGAAATGCATCATCCTAACACATGGATATTTAGTGTGCCAAACAAAACAAATATTGACATAATTTGTAACTCTATGTCCAAGCGCATGACGCTTATTGGAAGCGGGATTTTAAAATTACAATACAATTGCATGATTAAGCAACCAAATATGATTATCATTGGAAAACAGTACATAACCAGCAGACTCGACACTTCCTTTTTCCCAACACTCAATACTTATTCTTATTTCAGACATACTAAAATTGAGCCGAATGTGATCCAGACTGATGTGTCAAAGGAACTTATTCAACTGGAGCATTCAATAGGTTAGGTTAGGTTTATGTGGCTGTCGGCAGAAGCCGACACACTTAGACCAATTTAGGTCCATTGTGATACCACGTATATTATCTACCTCAACTCTGTAGATGGGACTGGCCAACGACACGCGGTTGTTCTCAAACGGTCCCCCATCTACGTACTAACCGCGCCCAACGTCGTTTAATTACGGTGATCTGACGAGAACCGATTAACTCGAAGTGGTATGGTCGTTGGTTGAGAAATAGAGCATTCAATAAGATATCAACAAGGCCAGGAGAGGATTATAAAGGAACTTAACCACCATAAGCATCAACACTACACCGTCGGAACTACAGTTTTGATAGCAGTTGCAGTATTCTTCCTTCTCAGGAAAAAACTCAGTCGAAGTAGAATACAAACACCATAAGCAGCAATAAGAATGCAGCGAGTCAGGAAGGCGAGTGCACCTTCGGAAATAATTCTACACGACGATGATTTCTGCGTAACCTCTGGATAAGGCGGCCCCAGCATGTTGTGATGACAACAGCAATTACTCTTATTACTATTTTATCTGTGCCTAGCACATCCCACATTAAAACTTTGAACCAGAAAAACAATTGTACCATATTGCACATTTGGTGACTGCACCACTTTCATATTATATTTAATCTGTAAATTCTGTTTAGTAAGCATAATTTTAGTATTTAAGATAATTATGGGATTAAATAAACTAGCTGATTCGTTTTTGAACCACACAAGAGAGTTGTTCTTAATTTCACTACTGATTTTCCCCCTCCAGCGGTCAGACATCTTTAGATGACAAAAACTCCTTGTGACTAAAACACTTTCTGTGTTGCATATCCCCATAATACCTGATACGTTCTACGACACACAATAAGTTCTTTGGTACATTTCCCACTCGATGTCCTAGTATCCATCTTCACTCTCACGACATAACATTTAAAATGTTGTACGTAAATTCGTGCGAAACTTGACTGTGCACTTCATATATGTATCTCCCTAAGCGCTTTAGACACAATGTGCCCCTCTAAATTTCGCCACCTAATGTCAGCCATTTTCAAGATCTTCTCACCAATTATTTCCTTGATAACGCGAAGTGGTGGTTCGATGTCCACAACTCCACTACTCACCAGTTCCCCTCCCTTTCCCGCAAGCTCATCGGCTTGCTCATTCCCCTCTTTACCGCTGTGTCCCGGTACTGCTTTAAGCATTGTGCGACAGTTTCTGACTATCTCAGAATTAATGTTAACAGATTCTAGTGCCTTAAGTGTCGCCTGTCAATATAGATGGCGATATCACTTTCGGGCATTGATCCCATCTGCACTATCTCTACCGCCCGTAAAAAAGCCAAAACTTCCGATTGGAAGACACTGCTTGTGTTAGGGAGTCGTATAGACTCTTTCAAGTCTGGGTCATCAGAAAAGATGCCAGAGCACGTTCCCTCCCTTGTCTTAGAACCATCCCTGTAGATGGCAACCTTATTTGATATTGTGTCTCTTTGCCATTCTTCCCTTCCGGGTAAGGGGGAAATTTTATCTACGATTTCCGGGTAGCACATCAGCTAAGATCGTTAGGTTATGTTAGGTTAAAGTGGCAGCTAGCTGAAAGCCAACACATTTAGACCAATGAGGTCCGTTGTGATGCCACATGGATCGGTAGTTTCGACCCCCACTCGCTAAAACCATTTGGAGCTTCTAATGAAGCGCGATAGACTTCTAACATCTGTGTTAGCTAAGTCACTGAGTTCGTTGAGGAAGAAGGCTCCTAGGTAGAAATTTCTTTTATAGGAGAGTGCAGGACATGTGCAGAGGAGATGCGACGTAGTCTCCTCTTCCTCTTCATCCCTGCAGCTTCTGCAGAAGTCATTTGAGTAAACGACAAGCCTTGATGCATGCTTGCCTACTAGACAGTGTCCTGTGATGACACCTATGGCAGAGCCAATGTGCAGTCGGAGAGCGTCGCAGATCCAGCTTTGGCCAGATTTGCTTAGTCGCTAGACACGTATCACTACCTGTCCACCTGAGGTTTGTACTCTCGACTGCGGATAGCTTGAACATAAGTTTGCAAGTAGCGATAGGCATACCTATAAAACCTTTCTCAGGTAGAAGAGCTAAGATCGTACGGTGCTCAAAATTGCATTCCTTACACTGGCCCAAATTTGTGTGGCGCAAAGCGCTATTACCAACCAGTTGTTATACTCTATTCTAAGGGTATATTAATTTTGACGCATAGTTTGTAACATACCTTAATATTGCCCGTAGACCCCTAAAAGTTACTATATTTAGGATCAGTATCGATAGTAATGTCGATCTAGCCATGTCCGTCCGTCCATCCGTCCGTCCGTCCGTCTGTAGCCAAAAATTAGGCCTTTAAACTGGACCTAGAGAGCTGAAATTTTAACCATATACTCTCTAGGGTCCCGAAATAATCAAGTTTACGAATTTTTGAAATCCGCCCACAGACACGCCCACAAACTCAAAAAAAAACAAATTTTGGAAAAAATCGAATTTTGAGCTAGAAAGCTGAAATTTTTTATATATGATCTATGACTCCTAAAACTGCTCGGGATAAAAAAAAAATTTCAAAATTCGCCCACTGACACGCCCACAAATAAATAAAATAATTTTTTTATACCCTATTCTAAGGGTATATTAATTTTTGAAAATTCAAAGTTTCAGCTAGGGAGCTGAAATTTATAGTATATACTCTCTATGGGCCCTTTATGCTCATGTGTAAATATTTTCAAAATCCGCCCACTGACACGCCCATAACTAATTTTTTTTTTTTTGAAAATTCAAAGTTTGAGCTAGGGAGCTGAAATTTATAATATACGAGTATACTCTCTAGGGGCCTTTCTTCTCATGTGTTAATTTTTTTTAAATCCGCCTACTGACACGCCCACAATTAAATAAAACAATTTTATTGAAACACCCAAGTTTGAGCTAGGGAGCGTTTTTTTTTTTGATAAAATCCTTTAAATGTTATATAACAAAATATGTAGAGCGTTCTTAACAATTCAACCATACTTAGACTTTTGTCACGCCCACTTATGAGGGATAGGAATAAGAATAGGGTATCCAACAGTTCGCCCAAGCGGACTGTAGCCCGTCCCTATGTTTATACCCTATTCTAAGGGTATATTAATTTTGACGCATAGTTTGTAACATACTTTAATATTGCCCGTAGACCCCTAAAAGTTACTATATTTATGATCAGCATCGATAGTAATGTCGATCTAGCCATGTCCGTCCGTCCATCCGTCCGTCTGTAGCCAAAAATTAGGCCTTTAAACTGTACCTAGAGAGCTGAAATTTTAACCATATACTCTCTAGGGTCCCGAAATAATCAAGTTTACGAATTTTTGAAATCCGCCCACAGACACGCCCACAAACTCAAAAAAACCAAATTTTGGAAAAAATCTAATTTTGAGCTAGAAAGCTGAAATATATGATCTATGGCTCCTAAAACTGCTCGGGATAAAAAAATTTCAAAATCCGCCCACAGACACGCCCACAAATAAATAAAATAATTTTTTTATACCCTATTCTAAGGGAATATTAATTTTTGAAAATCCAAAGTTTCAGCTAGGGAGCTGAAATTTATAGTATATACTCTCTATGGGCCCTTTATGCTCATGTGTAAATATTTTCAAAATCCGCCCACTGACACGCCCACAATTAATTTTTTTTTTTTTTTTGAAAATTCAAAGTTTGAGCTAGGGAGCTGAAATTTATAATATATACTCTCTAGGGGCCCTTTATTCTCATGTGTTAATTTTTTTTAAATCCGCCTACTGACACGCCCACAATTAAATAAAACAATTTTATTGAAACACCCAAGTTTGAGCTAGGGAGCGTTGTTTTTTTGATAAAATCCTTTAAATGTTATATAACAAAATATGTAGAGCGTTCTTAACAATTCAACCATACTTAGACTTTTTTCACGCCCACTTATGAGGGATAGGAATAAGAATAGGGTATCCAACAGTTCGCCCAAGCGGACTGTAGCCCGTCCCTATGTTGTTTTTTTTTAAATCTAGCGTTCCAATCAGGAATTTAATTTCATTTGACTCAAATTTCATGTCTGTAGGCAATTAATCCACTACTGTTTTATTTACAGAAGCCCCAATTTGGACAGACATTCAACATATAATGAGTTGGATGCGCTGTCTGATTCCATCACAAGAATTATGACCCTTCATCCTCGTACTGATATCGCCATTGCGGTTGATTTCAATATACACCCATCTTATTGGCTTCGACATTCTGGACAGACAAAACCCGAAGAAAGGTATGTTGAGATTTTTGCTGAGGTAAACAATCTGACTCAGCTTGTAAATGAGCCAACACGAATACCGGACATAAGCATTCAAACCGCTAACACACTGAACTTGTTTCTTACCTCTTACCCGGAAAAATACGCTATAAACGTATTACCGCCTCTAGGTTCGTCAGACTATTGTGCCATATCAGAGAATTTCTCGTAGTAGGGCCACATAGTTAAAGAACAAACTCCTAAAAGAACCGTATGGCAATACGAGAAAGACAATTGGGAAAACTAAACGGTTTCTTTAAGAGTACAAACTGATCGCTGTGCTTCCTCGACAGCGACGTAGCTGCATGATTTTACTGGGTATGAAATGCTATATCCCTAAACGAACTGTTCAACCGTCAGCTAATGAAATATCTTGAATTCCGAAAACTATCAATGACCGGCAGTACGGTTTTCTTAGCAATAGCAAATTAGCGGATTAATAAACGATAGAAATTGTGCCTACACCTAAGATAAAAGTTATAAGAGACAAGGATGAAAAAGTAAAAATTCTAAAAAAATACCACGATGATCCTGTTTTGCGGCCACCAAGCAATCACGAGGCTTACTAATAAGATCAGAAAATACTTCTACTGGAAAAACATGACGAGAGAAATCAAAAGATATGTCAAAACGTGTGATCAGTGCAAGAAGAGTAAATCCTTTTTGAAATCAAAGGAGGCCTTGGTACTTACCCCAACACCAATAAGTGCCTTTGACACGGTATTAATTGACACTGTTGGACCATTACCAAAAACCGAAAACGGTATCGAATACCCAATCACGATAGTGTGTGACTTAACCAAGTACTTGGTTACAATACCAGTCCACAATAAGAGTGCCAAAGCGCTGGCTAAAGGAATATTTAATGGTTTTATTCTGACATACGGGCTCATGAAGAAAATTCTAACGGATATGGGAACAGAATACATGAACCAATTATTCCAAGAATTGTGTAATCTCCTAAAGATCGAAAAGGTCAACTCTACTGTCTATCATCATCAAATATTAGGATCCGTGGAACGCGTACACAGAACATACATACATACATATCCCTCGATAAAAATGATTGGGATGAATGGGTACATTTTTTTACGTATTGTTATAATACCACACCCTCGACAGTTCATGGTTACTGCCCGTAACCTGAATTAGTATTTGGAAAGATACCTAATACGATCGATTTCTTACAGCAACCTGATATAGACTCCCTTAACAATATGGACGCATATGACAAAGAGGTCAAGTACAGACATAGAGATAGTTAGATCAGTCAAAGATAGCCCAAAAACGACAGTACGTTAACAACCTGAATGAAATAGATGTAAATATAGGAGATTTAGTACTTTTAGAAAATAATGCAGGACATAAGTTAGATAAATTATATTTGGGTCCATTTAAGGTAATAAAACTAGATAATAGGAATAACTGTACAATAATAGATGATAATAAACATAGGGACGGGCTACAGTCCGCTTGGGCGAACTGTTGGATACCCTATTCTTATTCCTATCCCTCATAAGTGGGCGTGACAAAAGTCTAAGTATGGTTAAATTGTTAAGAACGCTTTACATATTTTGTTATATAACATTTAAAGGATTTTATCAAAAAAAACGCTCCCTAGCTCAAACTTTGGATTTTCAAAAAAATTGTTTTATTTATTTGTGGGCGTGGCAGTGGGCGGATTTTGAAAATTGTATATCCCGAGCAATTTTAGGAGTCATAGATCATATATAAAAAATTTCAGCTTCCTAGCTCAAAATTCGATTTTTTCCAAAATTTTGTTTTTTTGAGTTTGTGGGCGTGTCTGTGGGCGGATTTCAAAAATTCGTAAACTTGATTATTTCGGGACCCTAGAGAGTATATGGTTAAAATTTCAGCTCTCTAGGTCCAGTTTAAAGGCCTAATTTTTGTCGACGGACGGACGGACGGACATGGCTAGATCGACATTACTATCGATGCTGATCATAAATATAGTAACTTTTAGGGGTCTACGGGCAATATTAAGGTATGTTACAAACTATGCATCAAAATTAATATACCCCTAGAATAGGGTATAAAAAGGTGGCGATAGTATATAAGAATAGACTAAGAAAATATAACTAAAAACATAGGGGCGGGCTACAGTCCGCTTGGGCGAACTGTTGGATACCCTATTCTTATTCCTATATCTCATAAGTGGGCGTGACAAAAATTTAAAGGATTTTATCGAAAAAACTAAGCTTTTGTAAATAAAAACGCTCCCTAGCTCAAACTTTGGTTTTTCAATAAAATTGTTTTATTTAATTGTGGGCGTGTCAGTAGGCGGATTTAAAAAAAATTTAAGTATGAGCATAAAGGGCACCTAGAGAGTATATACTATAAATTTCAGCTCCCTAGCTCAAACTTTGGACTTTCAAAAAAAAAAAAAATAATTGTGGGCGTGTCAGTAGGCGGATTTTGAAAATATTTACACATGAGCATAAAGGGCCCCTAGAGAGTATATATTAAAAATTTCAGCTCCCTAGCTCAAATTTTGGTTTTTCAAAAAAAATATTTTATTTAATTGTGGGCGTGTCAGTGGGCGGATTTTGAAAATTTTATGTCCCAAGCAGTTTTATGGGCCAAAGATCATATATAAAAAATTTCAGCTTTCTAGCTCAAAATTCAATTTTTCCCAAAATTTGTTTTATTTAATTGTGGGCGTGTCAGTGGGCGGATTTTGAAAATTTTATGTCCCAATCAGTTTTATGGGCCATAGATCATATATAAAAAATTTCAGCTCTCTAGCTCAAAATTCGATTTTTTCCAAAATTTTGTTTTTTTGAGTTTGTGGGCGTGTCTGTGGGCGGATTTCAAAAATTCTTAAACTTGATTATTTCGGGACCCTAGAGAGTATATGGTTAAAATTTCAGCTCTCTAGGTCCAGTTTAAAGGCCTAATTTTTGCCGACGGACGGACGGACGGACGGACGGACATGGCTAGATCGACATTACTATCGATGCTGATCATAAATATAGTAACTTTTAGGGGTCTACGGGCAATATTAAGGTATGTTACAAACTATGCGTCAAAATTAATATACCCCTAGAATAGGGTATAAAAAGAAAAACAGAAATATATGCAGTTCTTTTTTCTTTATTTACATATAAGTTTTAAAAAACTTTATATTGAAATACTTCTAATTAATTTACATATAGGTAAGTTAAAAAAAAACATACATAGATAATTAAGCTTACTTAGTAATACCAAGGTTATTACTTGTAAAAAGGGAGGTGTCGTATGTTTATTTGCCTGTCTAGACATCTCGGGTAACGAGTATGGCTCGTTACCCGATGCGATACTTGGAATGTGTGTTTCAGCATACTACGCCTCCCACGTTTGTGATGACATTACTAAATTGATGTAAAGTGGAGTCACACAAACGCAAGAGGACAATTAAAAAGTTAGTTAATAAAGAGATAAACGGAACGGTGGTTTTTAATTCATACACTCAATTCGTATAAATAGTATAAATGGCGACCGTGACAAATTGAAGTATTCGATCGTGGAAAATTATTAGTGCGTTTTTATTAAATGGCTATTCGGTATTATTATATGTAGTTGTCCGTGGAGAGTGATTCTTTGATGTTAAATCCGTTCATTCAGATATTGTGTGTATATATTCAAGATGGGTAAAACCCAATCTAAAGACGTTAAAACGGATAAAGCCGGGACAATTGTGAACGACATATTGATCCATAGTGCCTCTATTGAGAACGAAGACATAATTTTTTGGATATATGCAATTGGTATTATACAAGTGTTGAATGTGGCCATCACGATATACAAGATGTGGCATAAAAATTTGAAAAAGAAATACATCAAACACGCGCAATCTCGTGAAGAAATATAAGAGAAAAAAAAACAAGTTAAACAAAAGTATCAGATAATATTCTGAAGTGCAATATGTATTGTGAAAGACAGTGCAAATGCAAACAAAAACATAGGGGCGGGCTACAGTCCGCTTGGGCGAACTGTTGGATACCCTATTCTTATTCTTATATCTCATAAGTGGGCGTGACAAAAATTTAAAGGATTTTATCGAAAAAACTAAGCTTTTGTAAATAAAAACACTCCCTAGCTCAAACTTTGGTTTTTCAATAAAATTGTTTTATTTAATTGTGGGCGTGTCAGTAGGCGGATTTAAAAAAAATTTAAGTATGAGCATAAAGGGCACCTAGAGAGTATATACTATAAATTTCAGCTCCCTAGCTCAAACTTTGGACTTTCAAAAATAAAAATAAAATAATTGTGGGCGTGTCAGTAGGCGGATTTTGAAAATATTTACACATGAGCATAAAGGGCCCCTAGAGAGTATATATTAAAAATTTCAGCTCCCTAGCTCAAATTTTGGTTTTTCAAAAAAAAATATTTTATTTAATTGTGGGCGTGTCAGTGGGCGGATTTTGAAAATTGTATGTCCCAAGCAGTTTTATGGGCCAAAGATCATATATAAAAAATTTCAGCTCTCTAGCTCAAAATTCGATTTTTTCCAAAATTTTGTTTTTTTGAGTTTGTGGGCGTGTCTGTGGGCGGATTTCAAAAATTCGTAAACTTGATTATTTCGGGACCCTAGAGAGTATATGGTTAAAATTTCAGCTCTCTAGGTCCAGTTTAAAGGCCTAATTTTTGCCGACGGACGGACATGGCTAGATCGACATTACAATCGATGCTGATCATAAATATAGTAACTTTTAGGGGTCTACGGGCAATATTAAGGTATGTTACAAACTATGCGTCAAAATTAATATACCCCTAGAATAGGGTATAAACATAGGGGCGGGCTACAGTCCGCTTGGGCGAACTGTTGGATACCCTATTCTTATTCCTATATCTCATAAGTGGGCGTGACAAAAATTTAAAGGATTTTATCGAAAAAACTAAGCTTTTGTAAATAAAAAACGCTCCCTAGCTCAAACTTTGGTTTTTCAATAAAATTGTTTTATTTAATTGTGGGCGTGTCAGTAGGCGGATTTAAAAAAAATTTAAGTATGAGCATAAAGGGCACCTAGAGAGTATATACTATAAATTTCAGCTCCCTAGCTCAAACTTTGGACTTTCAAAAAAAAAAAAAAATAATTGTGGGCGTGTCAGTAGGCGGATTTTGAAAATATTTACACATGAGCATAAAGGGCCCCTAGAGAGTATATATTAAATATTTCAGCTCCCTAGCTCAAATTTTGGTTTTTCAAAAAAAATATTTTATTTAATTGTGGGCGTGTCAGTGGGCGGATTTTGAAAATTTTATGTCCCAATCAGTTTTATGGGCCATAGATCATATATAAAAAATGTCAGCTCTCTAGCTCAAAATTCGATTTTTTCCAAAATTTTGTTTTTTTGAGTTTGTGGGCGTGTCTGTGGGCGGATTTCAAAAATTCTTAAACTTGATTATTTCGGGACCCTAGAGAGTATATGGTTAAAATTTCAGCTCTCTAGGTCCAGTTTAAAGGCCTAATTTTTGCCGACGGACGGACGGACGGACGGACGGACGGACGGACATGGCTAGATCGACATTACTATCGATGCTGATCATAAATATAGTAACTTTTAGGGGTCTACGGGCAATATTAAGGTATGTTACAAACTATGCGTCAAAATTAATATACCCCTAGAATAGGGTATAAACAAATATAAACATAGGGACGGGCTACAGTCCGCTTGGGCGAACTGTTGGATACCCTATTCTTATTCCAATCCCTCATAAGTGGGCGTGACAAAAGTCTAAGTATGGTTGAATTGTTAAGAACGATCTACATATTTTGTTATATAACATTTAAAGGATTTTATCAAAAAAAAACGCTCCCTAGCTCAAACTTGGGTGTTTCATTAAATTGTTTTATTTAATTGTGGGCGTGCCAGTAGGCGGATTTAAAAAAAATTAACACATGAGAATAAAGGGCTACTAGAGAGTATATATTATAAATTTCAGCTCCCTAGCTCAAACTTTGAATTTTCAAAAAAAAAAAAATAATTGTGGGCGTGTCAGTGGGCGGATTTTGAAAATATTTACACATGAGCATAAAGGGCCCATAGAGAGTATATACTAGAAATTTCAGCTCCCTAGCTGAAACTTTGGATTTTCAAAAATTAATATACCCTTAGAATAGGGTAAAAAAAAATTATTTTATTTATTTGTGGGCGTGTCAGTGGGCGGATTTTGAAATTTTTTTATCCCGAGCAGTTTTAGGAGTCATAGATCATATATAAAAAATTTCAGCTTTCTAGCTCAAAATTCGATTTTTTCCAAAATTTGGTTTTTTTGAGTTTGTGGGCGTGTCTGTGGGCGGATTTCAAAAATTCGTAAACTTGATTATTTCGGGACCCTAGAGAGTATATGGTTAAAATTTCAGCTCTCTAGGTCCAGTTTAAAGGCCTAATTTTTGCCGACGGACGGACGGACGGACATGGCTAGATCGACATTACTATCTATGCTGATCATAAATATAGTAACTTTTAGGGGTCTACGGGCAATATTAAGGTATGTTACAAACTATGCGTCAAAATTAATATACCCCTAGAATAGGGTATAAAAATTCAGAAAAGGGCCACAAAGAAAAAATTCTTGACAGATTATCAAAAAACTTCCCTCAATTTGTTAAATCATAGCTGACTGACCTATGTAACGAATTTAATGATGTTTTCGCTTTAGAATCAGAAAAACATTTCTTGCAATAATTTTTATACACAAAAGCTCCGCCTAAAGGATGAATCACCAGTATATCTAAAAAATTACAGAATCCCTCATTCACAAAAGGATGAAATATCCAAACAGGTTGATAAACTAATCAAAGATGACATAGTTGAACCATCGACTTCGGAATATAACATTCCAATATTACTGGTACCAAAAAAGTCTTTACCAGGAAGTAATGAGAAACGGTGGAGATTAGTGGTGGATTTTAGGAACGTAAATAAAAAATTGATCGCGGACAAATTCCCATTACCAAGAATAGATGATATTCTTGACCAACTAGGTAGGGCAAAATATTTTTCGTGCCTTGATTTAATATCGGGTTTTCAAATCAAATCGAGCTAAATGAAAAATGAAGAGATATAACATCGTTCTCTACGGACAAGGGATCATTTCGCTTCAAACGGCTCCCGTATAGCATCAAAATAGCGCCAAATTCCTTTCAACGAATGATGTCCATAGCATTTAGTGGTCTCTCGCCAGAACAAGCATTTCTGTACATGGATGATTTGATAGTATTAGGCTGCTCAGAGAAACATGTGTTGAATTACCTTAAAGTTGTTTTTTCTATTTGCCGTAAATACTATTTGAAACTTCATTCAGAGAAATGCTCATTCTTTGGTCACGAAGTGACATATTTAGGGCATAAATGTACAGATAAAGGCATACTTCCGGATGATATCAAATTCAGCGCTATCCTTAACTATCCAACACTATCCAACACGAGCTACCGATTCGGCAGAGTTGCGGTGTGCGGACTCAAGAGGTCGGACGAGATCTCTGGGCAGACAGCCCAGCCAGCATCGAATCTGAACTCGCAGAGCGCGCAGTCAGAGGTAGAGCATACAGCTCCTCCGAAGACTAAAGCACCTTCTTCCGTTGTCCAATCGGCGGAGCAGGCTCCAGAGGAGACCGAGGAGTCTCTTTCCGTCTCGGAGAGCATGATCTCTGAGGGGGAAATGGACAACACGGTCATCGACCTCTTCCAGGAAATCACCCAGGAGGAGGAAGATTCGTTGCTGAAGGAGGACGGGGCAATTGCCCCGCGCGAGCAATAGCTCGATGAACCCCGCCAACAGAAAAATTAAACTAGCACAGGTGAACATTCATCATGCTATAGCCGCCTCGGCGACTATATCTAGGATGTTTACCTGCCAAAGCCTAGGGCTAGTACTGATCCAGGAGCCATGGATCCTGAAAGGACAAGTCAAAGGATTGGCGAGCAAGGATGCAAAGGTAATATGGGACACTCGGGCCGAGAAACCGAGAGCTTGCATTCTAATAAACAATAAATATAAATTTATTCTACTTTCAGAATACGCGACACAAGATCTGGTGCCAATTCAGGTACATCTGGATGTTGAAGGATGTCACCGCACCATTGTCATCGTATCGGCGTACTGTGCAGGGGATGAGCCGGTTGTATCATCCCAAATGCAGCGACTGGTGGAGCATTGCAACAAGCTCCGCATGTCGCTCCTTATAGGGTGTGATGCAAATGCCCACAACATCATATGGGGGAGCACCGACACCAACACCAGGGGTGAGTACCTACTAGAATTTATTATGAGTTCGTCACTTGATATTATAAACGTGGGAAATACCCCCACTTTTGTAACTAGTGTCAGGGAGGAAGTACTCGACCTCACGCTTGGTAGCCCAAGCGTAAGTAAATTAATAAGTAACTGGAGAGTATCTAGTGAGCCGTCATTGTCTGACCATCGAATAATAGTATTCGACCTGGACAGCACAAGTATCACGAGAAATCCAGTAAGAAACCCAAGGAAAACCAATTGGGAAACTTATAGAACTGCTGAACAATGACCTCGACGGCCGTTACGTTATGGCTCGGCTTCGAGATCACAGACTCTTTGAAAACGTTCGCCTATACCTTGCCTACTTGCACGACAA
Source organism: Portevinia maculata (assembly GCA_949715645.1). NCBI lineage: Eukaryota > Metazoa > Arthropoda > Insecta > Diptera > Syrphidae > Portevinia > Portevinia maculata. Next base: position 170,208,029 of record OX454526.1, on the reverse strand, counting down.
ACCTGAATCAATCTGCATTGACGGAAAGACCAAGACGAATATTCAAATCTCAATTCAGAAAGAAGGCCTCCCAACTGATCCCACTGCACTCCGTGATATTTACACCCACTTCCATGAAAGCTTTAACATTTCCTCTACTAATGTGGCTAAGGATCTATCTGCTTTTGCTTCTCATATTAACTCCAAACGTATCTCATATCTTCAACGTAACCGAGTTGATCACAATAATTTTTTTCGTCCCTAAATCACCTTTGGCCACCTCAGATCTGAAATTGCCTCTATCCTTCTACTATCAAAACGTAAGAGGACTACGCACCAAAACTCACGCAGTTTTCCGTCGTACTCACACTCTTCCTTTTGATGTTTATGTTCTTACCGAAACTAATCTTTCCCCGAATATCTTAAACCAAGAGTTGTTTCCAGCATCTTTCAACGTCTTTCATGATGATAACGTCACTTGTCTTCTAGACATACTTCCCTGCCGTGGCGTTCTCATTGCAGTTCATAACAGCTTGAACTCTTCCATCATCTCAACATCAACCCCCCTCTTCTAGATTTTGTTGTAGTAAAAATCTCGCTCGTTAACTGTTCTCTCAACATAATGTGCTTCTACATACGTCCGTCTCAACCCATCGAATCCTACCAACTCGTCGTGGATGCCATCGACCATTTACTTGATACTTGTAAGCCAAACGATGAAATCATAAATTTCGGCGATTGAGTGGAGCTTATCGGAAGATCAATCTTTCTTCGTCCCAATAAACCCGATATCTAGTAAGGAATGCCTTTTTGTCGACCGCGTAACCGATTCTGGTCTTTGTCAAGTCAGTGGTGTTAAAAATTATATGGGACGACAGTTGGATCTTGTTTTCACAACTGACCCTGTAAACTCCTCAACCATTGAAAGTTCTTTACACCTTTCTACTATTGACGCTTACCACCCTCCTCTGCTCCTTTCTTTCTTTTATTACCCCTCTTCCCAATCCCTGCCTCCAACTAACCTGTACTCCTACGACTTCCACAAAGCTAACTTCCGAAAGATCAATGACTTTCTGAGCAGAATCGAACTCAACTTCTCGAACTTATCCGTTAATGAAGCTGACACCCGTTTTTATGACGAAATCTTTAAATGCATTTCCTTATTCGTTCCTTATTCGCGCCATAAAATCTCACCATCTTCCCCTCCATGGTATAATAGGAAACTGCGTTCACTTCGTAATAAACGTAACAAACTATGGGCAATCTATCTTCTAACCAGAAATACTACAGATTATTCGAAATATCTCGGTTCGTACTTACAGTTCTCTAACCTTTTTCACTGTCTCTATCAACGCTATCTTTCTGATGCAAGCTAACCTCATCAAGGACCCACGGTCATTTTTTCATTTTGTTAATTATAAAAGGAAATCTGATGGATATCCCTCCTCACTCTTGTTTGAAGGCGAGTCCTTAACGGACCCATTTGTAATCGCAAACTCTTTTGCTACCGTGTTCAAGCAGTCCTTCACTGACGACTGCCCTGAACCGGATCACTCTTACTTCAGTTATCTGAAAAACTATACCGTTGGCCCATTCATTTTACCCACCTTTGACCATTCCATGGTGTGCGACAGACTTCTTCATCTCAATGATGAATTGGTACCCGGCCCAGACGGCCTTCCAGCCATTCTTCTCAAAAAGTGTTCTGCGATTCTTTCACCTTTCATTGCCAATCTCTTTAAACATTCCTTATCTCTTGGGAAATTTCCTAAAATCTGGAAAACGTCCTTCATTTCACCTGTTCACAAAAAAGGGCCAAAGAATGACGTATCTAACTATCGACCTATTGCCAAGCTGTCGCATTTACCCAAGGTTTTCGAAAGTATGATGTACGATTCATTATCCTTTCAGTGCAAGTCTCTTATCTCCCCCCTTCAGCACGGTTTCCTTAAAGGTAGATCCTCAACCACCAACCTTGTTGACTTTGTCTCCGTTACACTTTCTGCTTTAGAAAGTGGCAATGAAGTGGATTTAATCGCTACTGACTTCAGTAAGGCGTTTGACAAAATATCTCATCGTTTGATTCTTTTCAAACTCTCCTTCCTTGGCTTCGATCCCCCACTATTGAATTGGTTTTCTTCTTACCTTGAGAACCGATCTTATAATGTTCGTTTTCGTTCTGTTCTCTCTTTGCCTTTGAAAGCCACCTCTGGTGTTCCACAAGGTAGCCACCTTGGACCTTTGATTTTTATTCTGGCTATAAATGATATTGACAACGTCATCAACTTCTCCTCCATCTCCCTCTATGCCGATGACGCTAAATTCTTCAAAATCATTTCTTCTACACACGACTCTGATCTTCTTCAACAAGACCTCAATAGTTTTTCGGTCTGGTGTCAAAAAAACTTTATGGAGCTGAATATTGCTAAATGTGAATTTCTTACTTTTTCACGTAAACGGATTCAGTCTCCCCCCAGATGTTACTATTTGAACAACCAACCCATTGTTACCGTTCTAACCATTCGCGACCTAGGCGTTCTGTGTGACAGAGAGCTTAACTTTCGGTCACATATTGACGAGATAATCAATAAAGCTAACTCAGCCCTTGGTTTCGTCAAACGGTGGTCTAAAGAATTTACCAATCCCTACGTGACAAAATCCCTTTACATTACCTACGTCCGCCCACTCCTAGAGTACGCTAGCCAAGTGTGGGCACCATACTACCGGGTCCACATTACAAGAATCGAAAGCATTCAACGTCGATTTCTCCGTTTTGCTCTTCGTGGGCTCCCGTGGAATAATCACCTTATCCTTCCACCATATCACGAACGCCTTAATTTAATAAACCTTCAGACCCTTGAAAAAAGAAGAGATGTGGCTAACATTCTGTTTATACATCGTCTTCTCACTGGCTCCGTTGATTGTTCCTAACTTTTGAACTACATTGCCTTTAACACTAACCCTCGGAATTTAAGATCCCCTCCTCTTTTCTATCTTCCCACCCGTCGCACGTTGTACGGCTTGAACGAGCCGATATCCCGTATGTTGCAGAAGGTCAATTCTAACCACCTCCTCTTTGATTTTAATCACTGCAGTTCCTCCCTCAAATCTACCCTCCTCCACCCCTCACCATCCACCTAATTAGTTTTAAGTAGTTTTTAAGCCCTAGCTGTAAGTCTTAGTGTAATTAGTTTTTTAAGACCTAAATAGCTTGTATTAAGCTGAATAAATGGGGGTGTATGCCCCCACCAAAATTAAAATTAAATTAAATCAGACCTCGGAGGGAAGACTGGGAAACAACATCAACCATCTGTTCTGAGGGACGGCTGAAATGGGCAATAAATTCCTTTCAGCCTTTCAAATCTGCCGGAGTGGACGGCATTATACCCGCCCTTCTTCAAGAAGGGCAAAGGGTACTAATACCACACCTGCTAAAGATAACAAGGAGCAGTATTGCCTTGGGCCACATACCAATGCAATGGAGACGAGCAAGGGTTGTGTTTATACCAAAAGCGGGGAAAATAGACCCCACACAGCCAAAATCGTACAGACCCATCAGCCTTACGTCATTTCTTCTGAAGATGACAGAAAAGGCTGTAGACAACTATTTAAGGGAAGATGTTCTGAACACATCCCCCTTACATAATCGTCAGCATGCATACAGAGCGGGCAGATCAACAGAGACCGCCCTATATCAGCTGACGGAGATAATTCGAAGTGCCCTGGAGGCAAAAGAAATAGTACTGTGCGCTTTCCTAGACATAGAGGGAGCATTTGACAACACCTCACATGATGCGATCAAACGATCCCTGGATAGGAAAGGAGTTAACAGTACAGTATCCAACTGGATGTGTGAGCTGCTGAGCACTAGATCAGCAGAGACTCAAACACCATCTGGAACCATCAGAGTAAACACAACGAGAGGATGTCCACAAGTAGGGGTACTATCATCCTTAATGTGGAGCCTAGTTGTAGACGAACTGCTGGAAAAATTAACCAACCATGGCATCAACTGTCAGGCGTACGCCGATGACATTGTATTGATTGCCAGGGGCAAGTTCGAAGAAACCCTTGGAGACATCATACAAAAGGGGCTTAAAGTAACCAAGGAATGGTGCCATAATGTCGGACTTACATCAATCCGGCGAAAACAACGATAGTACCATTCACAAGGAAAAGACAACTTCAAAGACTTAAGGACATAAACCTATCAGGCACGATACTGATACCAGTCAAAGAAGTAAAATATCTAGGACTCCATCTAGATAGTAAACTCCTCTGGCGAAAGCATACAGAGGAGATATCCAAGAAGGCCACCCGCGCTCTCATGATATGTAGGAGCCTAGCGGGGAAGGCATGGGGATGCAGCCCAAGCATCCTGCGATGGATGTACACTGCAATCGTGAGACCAATGATCACATACGGAGCGGTAGCATGGGCGAAACGAACCAGTCTAGTCACAACGCGAGAGACACTCGGCAAAGTGCAAAGACTGGCGTGCCTATGCATTACCGGAGCAATGCGTAGCTGCCCAACCGCAGCCATGGAGGTGTTATTGGAACTGACTCCTCTACACATCATGGTGACGAACGAGGCAGATAAAACAATCCTTAGGATGGCAAAGGAGGGAATTGGGAGAGGGAAATGCATCGGTTCGAAAGAACACGGTGACTTACTCAAAAAACTCCCACTTCTTGGCATACCTAGGGACGACAGCATCAGGAAATTCAACTTCGAGAAGAATTTCCAGATAAAGCTCAGCAATAAGGAGAACTGGAGCAACGAATCCATAACTTATGGACTGAGCAACCACACAACAAAGTGGTATACGGACGGCTCGAGGACTGAGGAGGGAACTGGTGCAGGAGTGTTTGGGCCGGGAACTAAGCACTACGAATCCATGGGCAAATGTACCAGCATCTTCCAGGCAGAAATATGTGCCATAGACAGGTGCGTTCGAATCAACCTCGAGAAAAACTATAGAAATTGCAACATAGCAATAATGTCTGACAGCCAAACAGCTATAAAGGCTCTTGACGCCTACGTTATCAAGTCAAAACTCGTGTGGGAATGCCTACAAGGACTGAATAGACTAGGCAAGAATAACAGAATCTCCATCTGCTGGGTGCCTGGCCATGTTGGCATTACGGGCAATGAGGCAGCGGACTCTCTGGCAAGAAATGGGGCAGAGGAACCCTTCATAGGACCTGAACCATTCTGCGGGATAGGAGAACACACTATACGCGAAGAGTTCAGGAGACTGGAGGAAGAAACAAGGGCCAAAACCTTTCTCAACCTCCAAGGTCTGAGGCAAGCAAAGAAACTCTTAGGAAATTACAACCAAAAGAGATTCAAAGTTTGTATCGGCCTTAACAAAAACAACCTAAGAATCCTAACAGGCCTCCTCACGGGGCACTGCAGACTCAAGGAGCACCTGAGGAAAATGGGCATATCGGAGGACGGGCTCTGCAGATTCTGCAGTGAAACCGCCGAAACTCCAGACCATATACTGGAATCCTGTGGGGCACTGACCCACAAAAGGATGAAACATTTGGGCAGGCACCAAATAACAGACAAGGACATACAAACCATGGACCCACAGCCCATTCTCAGATTCATCAAAGAAACTGGACTGGACGCTGTGCTCTAAGGAGTGTGACCTGCCAAGGATAAATCAGAGCAATACCTCGACACGCTTCACAAAGAAGTATCTAGAGAGGACTCTGAACGAGGGCATGCACCTCTCCGAGGCACAATCAAGGGGACACAATAGACCAATAGGTCGCAGTGTAATATACCCTAACCAAATATCAAATATCAATCAACTATCCAACACCTAAAAATGCTGATCAAACGAAAAGATTCGTTGCTTTCTGCAGGCGTTTCAAATTTTGCCGATTATTCACGTCATCTATCACAGTTAACTCGAAAGAACATAACGTTTGCATGGACTAATGAGTGTGAAACTGCATTTCAATATCTCAAAAACTGCCTACTTAGCCCGAATATTTTGCAATATCCCAACTTTGAAAAGCAATTTTGTATAACAACGGATGCTAGCAAGCATGCGTGTGGAGCTGTACTTAGCCAGTAATAGAGTATTTTTTTTGGGGGAAAAGAAAATTATGCAGCAGACGCTCTGTCTCGCATAGATTTTTCTGAAATCAAACAAATTTCAAAACTTTCCGGTAATATTTTGAAAGTCACTACAAGGCTTCAATCAAAAAGGGATAACTTAAAGCTAAACACGCTAATTAATAGTCCTGAGTCTCTAAACTTAAAAATTTACGAAGCAGTAAGTTTAAAAGAAGTACGAAAACTTGAACGCCTTAGTCTCAAAGACTTTAAATTCAATATAAGAAAAGGCAAACAAATAATAAGTACAATAAAAAGGAACGACTTTATTGTCAATATATGGAAAACAGTAAATGCACTAACATATGAAATAAAAAAGAACGAGTCGGTAAATGACGAAAAGTGTACAAGTGATAAAACATATTCCAGTGTGTTAAGAAAATGTGAACCATCCGTCCTTGTCTATCCAAAAACTAAACAAGAGTCGAACGAAACGAGGAAGTAAATTAAACAAAATATAGATCCAACTAACATAAACAAGGTTTTAAATAAAAATAGTGGAGGAGTTGTTATTAAATGTGCTGATAAATTATCTTCAGAGAAATTAAAAAATGAACTTGAGGACAAGTTAAAAAATGACTATAATGTGTCATTACCAATAATGTCAAACCCAAAAGTATGCATAATGAACATAGAAAGTGATGAAAGCAAAGATGAGATAGTGGATAAAATAAAAAAACAAAATCCCGAGCTGATTAATGGTAAAATGTCCCTGGTGTATTCGTTTATAAACAACAACAACAAGTGGAGGAATTTAAACATAGTTCTGGATGTTGACAGTGATACATTTAACAAAATAATGGATTTGGGGAAATTAAAAATAGGTTGGGTAAAGTGTCAAGTGAGAGAATATTTTAATGTGATTCGGTGTTTCCATTGCCAAGGATATAACCACAAAGCAAGCACTTGCAAAAATAAACCTGCATGTAAAAAATGTGGGGAAGAACATTCAATCAAGGAATGTAACAGTGAAGCAAAAAAATGTGCAAATTGTGTAAAGATGAATTCCTCCCTTGGAATAAATGTCAGCTGTGATCATGAGGCAAACGATAAGAGTTGCCCCGTGTTGTTACGCCAACTTAAAGTGATGAAAGAACGAATTCAATATTAGCAACCAAACCAGTTATATTGTTGGAGCGCAAATGTGCAGGGTTTGTTAAATAATTTTAATGAAATTGAATTGTTAGTGAAAAATTTGACGTTTGATATCCTTGCTTTTACGGAGACACATTTAACGAAAACAATCCGTGACAGCGAAATAAGTCTTCCGAACTACAAAGTGATAAGATGCGATAGCACAAGTAGTCATACTGGCGGTATAGCTCTTTATTACAAAAGAGGGCTACGATACAGAATATTGAGTAACACAAGCATTGTTATGAAAGTATGGTGTTTATGTGTTGAGATTATCTCAAATACATTTACTGAAGCGGTGGCAATATTTTACAGATCGCCTGCTAGTTCAGAAAGTGAATTCTGTACACAATTTTCGGAATGGATAGATTTGATTTTAGATTCTACATTTAATATAGTCATCCTTGGTGATTTTAATATAAACTTAATACATACTAACTATACGTACACTAAAGTTTTAAACGAAATTCTTGCAAGAAACAACTGCAAACAATTAATAAATAAACCACCAAGAATCACACAGTCGACTAAGTCAATTATTGACCTCGTTATAACTCCTGAGGGAAGGAATATTTGTGTAGATACAGTGCCGGAATTGAAAGTTAGTGATCACGAGTCAATTGTAGTTAAAGTGACTGTTGTTCAAAATAAAACATCAGAGGAAAGAAAGTTTATTGATATTTTTAGATATAATAAAATTCAATTTAGAGCTCTTTTAAGTGAAAAATGCAATCAAATTGATTGCAATAGTGACTTTAACAAATTATCAACGGGTTTACAAGAAAGCTTAATGTTTTGTGTAAAAAAACAAACAGTACAAAAAATTGCTAGCACAGTGGTAACAATTGGTTTACGGAAGAACTGAATACGTTAAAATGCAAAAAAATTCAATGCTTTCGAAAAGCGAGTGTATTTAATAGACCAATAGATTGGGATAATTACAGAAGTGTGCGTAATATATTCAAAAACAAATTGTGTCGTGCTAAAAAGAATTATATATGTAACAAAATTGAATCATGTCACAATCAAAAATCGATGTGAAAAACTATTAAGCACTTAGTGCTAAAAGAACAAAAAATAGAAATCTGTGAAGTTCGCTTCGGCAATAAATTGGAAACTGATAAAGATGTAATTGCCAATAAATTTAACTCATATTTTATTGAAAGTATAAACTCGCTCAGTAACTCCATCAACGCTAATAATAATTCCTTTACTAATCCACACATCCCGGAATCACAAAATACTCAAACGAATGAATACAAAAATGCACTAAAACTTAACATTAAAATGATCATTGATTGCTTTGACCTTGTTGGCCAAATAATCCTCAGTATTGTGAACGAGTCATTTATTCGCGGCGAGTTCCCAAAAAATCTGAAAGAGTCGGTAGTTGTTCCAATACCTAAAGAAACTGGTGCTATTAATTCCGAAAAATTTAGGCCCATTAATATGATGCCAATTCTTGAAAAGATTGTTAAAAAATGTGAGCATGAACAATTTTACAAATATGTATGTGATACAAAAATGTTAACAGAAAACCAGTCTGGCTTCCGCCAGGGCCACTCCTGCGAAACGTCACTTAACTGGCTGATAATGACCTTAAAAGAACAGCGACACAGCGGTAATAAAATAATAACATTGTTTTTAGACTTTCAAAGAGCTTTCGAAACAATTGACCGAAATATATTGCTAAACAAATTGTCAAACTATGGAGTAAAGTGTAAAGAACTTAGGTGGTTTAGATCGTATTTATCCGATCGGACACAGAACACCTGTGTGAATGGTGCAATGTCTAGTGGCAGAAATACATGTTTTGGTGTACCGCAAGGTACAATATTAGGCCCTTTGTTATTTCTTACATATATAAATGATATCTGTTCAGTGTTGAAAATGTGTAAAATATCCCTGTTTGCTGATGATGCTTTAATGTTTATATGTGGTAAATCCATTAATGTGCCTAAAGAACAGATTGAGATTGACCTTAAAGAGCTTTGTGAATGGCTACAATTAAACAAGCTTAAAATAAATGTTAACAAGACAAAATGCATGGTCATAAATAGTGATGACAATGTCGACTTTCAAATTGACGGGAAAACCATTGAACAAGTGCAAGAAATAAAATACCTCGGTGTGATTTTGGACAATAAATTAAATTTAAACAGTCACATGACATATACGTCAGAGAAAATCGCTAAGAAAATAGCATTCCTTAAACGTATTCGTGTAAATATAACAACAATGTGCGCTATTAATATTTACAACACCATAATTAAACCTCACTTCGAATTCTGCTCAACAATTTTATTTATGGGGAATAATGAGCATACAAATCGGCTACAAGTTTTGCAGAACAAAGCTATGAGAACAATTCTGAAGTGCAGTTTTTATACGCCTACTTGGTGGATGCTATACTGCTTAAAGTGGATAAGTATTAAGCGACGAATCGTCTATAATGTGTTAACTTTTGTGTTTAAAATGAAGTACAATATTCTACCAGAATACCTAACAAATAATTTAAAATATGTAAGAGACTCTCAGCCATATAGCTTAAGATCTAACTCTGACTTCAGGTTACAAATGTATAGAGACTCCAGAACCCAAAATATGTTGTTATATCGAGGCTTAAAACTGTTTAATGAACTACCTAGTCAAATAAAAAATGAAACAATAGTCACACGCTTTAAAAAATTACAAATAAAACATATAAGAGATACAATCACTTAGTTAATAAGGTATAAATTATTAACTTTTTATTTATTCTGTTTTAGTTTTCCAAGATAGTTATTCTTTATTTTATTTTTATATGAAATGTAATAGTAAAATATTTACTAAATAAACGAATACATACATACATACATACAATTGATCTAGTTCAATTATTCCCAAGGCTTGAAAAAATAGCTGGTAATAAAGGAATAAAGAGATTCCAGTTGTCACTTGGTGATGAAATATTTAACAAAATCCGGATTAATAAATTTAAAGAAAAAGGAAACGCGTTATTAAAGACGATAGAAATTGTGCTTACACCTAAGATAAAAGTTATAAGAGACGAGGATGAAAAAGTAAAAATTCTAAAAAAATACCACGATGATCCTGTTTTTGGCGGCCACCAAGCAATCACGAGGCTTACTAATAAGATCAGAAAATACTTCTACTGGAAAAACATGACGAGAGAAATCAAAAGATATGTCAAAACGTGTGATCAGTGCAAGAAGAGTAAATCCTTTTTGAAATCAAAGGAGGCCTTGGTACTTACCCCAACACCAATAAGTGCCTTTGACACGGTATTAATTGACACTGTTGGACCATTACCAAAAACTGAAAACGGTATCGAATACCCAATCACGATAGTGTGTGCCTTAACCAAGTACTTGGTTACAATACCAGTCCACAATAAGAGTGCCAAAGCGGTGGCTAAAGGAATATTTAATGGTTTTATTCTGACATACGGGCTCATGAAGAAAATTCTAACGGATATGGTAACAGAATACATGAACCAATTATTCCAAGCATTGTGTGATCTCCTAAAGATCGAAAAGGTCAACTCTACTGCCTATCATCATCAAACATTAGGATCCGTGGAACGCGTACACCGAACCTTAAATGAATATATAAGATCATACATATCCGTCGATAAAAATGATTGGGACGAATGAGTACATTTTTTTACGTATTGTTATAATACCACACCCTCGACAGTTCATGGTTACTGCCCGTTCGAATTAGTATTTGGAAAGATACCTAATACGATCGATTTCTTACAGCTTCCTGATATAGGCCCCCTTTACAATATGAACGCATATGACAAAGAGGTCAAGTACAGACTACAGGTAGCACAAAATAGAGATAGTTAGAACAGTCAAAGGTAGCCCAAAAACGACAGTACGATAACAACCTGAATGAAATAGATGTAAATATAGGAGATTTAGTACTTTTAGAAAATAATGCAGGACATAAGTTAGATAAATTATATTTGGGTCCATTTAAGGTAATAAAACTAGATAATAGGAATAACTGTACAATAATAGATGATAATAAAAAGGTGGCAATAGTACATAAGAATAGACTAAGAAAATATAACTAAAAAAAAACATAGGGGCGTGCTACAGTCCGCTTGGGCGAACTGATGGATACCCTATTCTTATTCCTATATCTCATAAGTGGGCGTGGCAAAAATTTTAAGGATTTTATCGAAAAAACTAAGCTTTTGTAAATAAAAACGCTCCCTAGCTCAAACTTTGGTTTTTCAATAAAAAAAATTTTATTTAATTGTGGGCGTGTCAGTAGGCGGATTTAAAAAAAATTGAAGTATGAGCATAAAGGGCACCTAGAGAGTATATACTATAAATTTCAGCTCCCTAGCTCAAACTTTGGACTTTCAAAAATAAAAAATAAATAATTGTGGGCGTGTCAGTAGGCGGATTTTGAAAATATTTACACATGAGCATAAAGGGCCCATAGAGAGTATATATTAAAAATTTCAGCTCCCTAGCTCAAATTTTGGTTTTTCAAAAAAAATATTTTATTTAATTGTGGGCGTGTCAGTGGGCGGATTTTGAAAATTGTATGTCCCAAGCAGTTTTATGGGCCAAAGATCATATATAAAAAATTTCAGCTCTCTAGCTCAAAATTCGATTTTTTCCAAAATTTTGTTTTTTTTTGAGTTTGTGGGCGTGTCTGTGGGCGGATTGCAAAAATTCTTAAACTTGATTATTTCGGGACCCTAGAGAGTATATGGTTAAAATTTCAGCTCTCTAGGTCCAGTTTAAAGGCCTAATTTTTGCCGACGGACGGACGGACGGACGGACATGGCTAGATCGACATTACTATCGATGCTGATCATAAATATAGTAACTTTTAGGGGTCTACGGGCAATATTAAGGTATGTTACAAACTATGCGTCAAAATTAATATACCCCTAGAATAGGGTATAAACATAGGGGCGGGCTACAGTCCGCTTGGGCGAACTGTTGGATACCCTATTCTTATTCCTATATCTCATAAGTGGGCGTGACAAAAATTTAAAGGATTTTATCGAAAAAACTAAGCTTTTGTAAATAAAAACGCTCCCTAGCTCAAACTTTGGTTTTTCAATAAAATTGTTTTATTTAATTGTGGGCGTGTCAGTAGGCGGATTTAAAAAAAATTTAAGTATGAGCATAAAGGGCACCTAGAGAGTATATACTATAAATTTCAGCTCCCTAGCTCAAACTTTGGACTTTCAAAAAAAAAAAAATAATTGTGGGCGTGTCAGTAGGCGGATTTTGAAAATATTTACACATGAGCATAAAGGGCCCCTAGAGAGTATATATTAAAAATTTCAGCTCCCTAGCTCAAATTTTGGTTTTTCAAAAAAAATATTTTATTTAATTGTGGGCGTGTCAGTGGGCGGATTTTGAAAATTTTATGTCCCAAGCAGTTTTATGGGCCAAAGATCATATATAAAAAATTTCAGCTTTCTAGCTCAAAATTCAATTTTTCCCAAAATTTGTTTTATTTAATTGTGGGCGTGTCAGTGGGCGGATTTTGAAAATTTTATGTCCCAATCAGTTTTAGGCGGATTTAAAAAAAATTTAAGTATGAGCATAAAGGGCACCTAGAGAGTATATACTATAAATTTCAGCTCCCTAGCTCAAACTTTGGACTTTCAAAAATAAAAAATAAATAATTGTTGGCGTGTCAGTAGGCGGATTTTGAAAATATTTACACATGAGCATAAAGGGCCCATAGAGAGTATATATTAAAAATTTCAGCTCCCTAGCTCAAATTTTGGTTTTTCAAAAAAAATATTTTATTTAATTGTGGGCGTGTCAGTGGGCGGATTTTGAAAATTTTATGTCCCAAGCAGTTTTATGGGCCAAAGATCATATATAAAAAATTTCAGCTCTCTAGCTCAAAATTCGATTTTTTCCAAAATTTTGTTTTTTTGAGTTTGTGGGCGGATTTCAAAAATTCTTAAACTCGATTATTTCGGGACCCTAGAGAGTATATGGTTACAATTTCAGCTCTCTAGGTCCAGTTTAAAGGCCTAATTTTTGCCGACGGACGGACGGACGGACATGGCTAGATCGACATTACTATCTATGCTGATCATAAATATAGTAACTTTTAGGGGTCTACGGGCAATATTAAGGTATGTTACAAACTATGCGTCAAAATTAATATACCCCTAGAATAGGGTATAAAAACAGAAATAGATGCAGTTCTTTTTTCTTTATTTACGAGTACATATAAGTTTTAAAACATAGGGACGGTCTACAGTCCGCTTGGGCGAACTGTTGGATACCCTATTCTTATTCCTATCCCTCATAAGTGGGCGTGACAAAAGTCTAAGTATGGTTGAATTGTTAAGAACGCTCTACATATTTTGTTATATAACATTTAAAGGATTTTATCAAAAAAAAAACGCTCCCTAGCTCAAACTTGGGTGTTTCAATAAAATTGTTTTATTTAATTGTGGGCGTGTCAGTAGGCGGATTTTGAAAATATTTACACATAGCATAAAGGGCCCATAGAGAGTATATACTATAAATTTCAGCTCCCTAGCTGAAACTTTGGATTTTCAAAAATTAATATACCCTTACAATAGGGTATAAAAAAATTATTTTATTTATTTGTGGGCGTGTCAGTGGGCGGATTTTGAAAATTTTTTATCCCGAGCAGTTTTAGGAGTCATAGATCATATATAAAAAATTTCAGCTTTCTAGCTCAAAATTCGTTTTTTTTTGAGTTTGTGGGCGTGTCTGTGGGCGGATTTCAAAAATTCGTAAACTTGATTATTTCGGGACCCTAGAGAGTATATGGTTAAAATGTCAGCTCTCTAGGTCCAGTTTAAAGGCCTAATTTTTGCCGACAGACGGACGGACGGATGGACGGACATGGCTAAATCGACATTACTATCGATGCTGATCATAAATATAGTAACTTTTAGGGGTCTACGGGCAATATTAAGGTATGTTACAAACTATGCGTCAAAATTAATATACCCTTAGAATAGGGTATAAAAACTTTATATTGAAATACTTCTAATTAATTTACATATAGGTAAGTTAAAAAAAAAACATACATAGATAATTAAGCTCACTTAGTAATACCAAGGTTATTACTTGTAAAAAGGGAGGTGTCGTATGTTTATTTGCCTGTCTAGACATCTCGGGTAGCGAGTATCGCTCGTTACCCGATGCGATACTTGGAATGTCGAATGTGCATTTCAGCATACTACGCCTCCCACGTTTGTGATGACTCTACTGAATTGATGTAAAGTGGAGTCACACAAACGCAAGAGGACAATTAAAAAGTTAGTTAATAAAGAGATAACAAACGGAACGGTGGTTTTTAGTTCGTCGCCCTAGTGACACAAGAACGTAACTAAATTTTTTACGATTTTGGACTTGGTGTCATACCTTTCTTCATATATCATTCTATATATTGTGGCAAAAAATTTTACCTCTAGGTGAAGTAGTTTAGAAGTTAGCACTTGCCGTATCAACATTTTTTTCGAAAAATAGTAGGAAAAATAGTAAAAAAAATCACAAAATCGTCTCTCCTAAAAAACTAGCAAATATTGACATACGTTTTTGTGTCACTAAGGCGACGAATTCATACACTCAATTCGTATATAGTTTACAATACGGCCTAGAGGCAAAAAAAAGCCGTATTGGTGGACCTCAGAATTAGGACCTCTAAGAAGCAGTAGTAGCAAACTGTAAGCATCTCTCAATGCTTACAAAAAAGAACTGAGGAAAGCCAAACGCTCGTCTTGGAGACTCTATTGTGGAAAAATAGAAGAATCATCCGAGGTATCAAGGCTAAGAAAAATCCTCTCAACCAACCCAGGTATGCCCAGCAATTTAAAGAAGGCGGACGGCTCCTGGTGGACCACTTCCAGTGAAGAATCGCTTAATCTACTACTGGATACACATTTCCCTGGTAGCTCCCACGTTACTAGCAATAAAAACCTAATTACGTCAATTGCACGTATTACTAACTACAAAGGTCTGATTACTAGGGACAAACTGCTTTGGGCGCTACACAGCTTCAAACCATATAAATTCGGGGGGCCAGATGGCATAATACCAGCTGAACTTCAAAACACCTCGGATATCATCTTGCCTTTGCTTGAGATAATCCTTATAAGCTGCATAGAAATGATATACATTCCGTTATTATGGAGAGAAGTAAGAGTAGTTTTCATACCCAAAGCCGGTAAATGTTCTCATGTAAATTCTAAGGACCTCAGACTCATAAGCCTATCATCATTCCTTCTAAAAACATTAGAAAGGTTGATTGATATCCATCTACGCACTATCATTGATTCAAGACTCCTGTCTACGGGTCAACATGCATATTGCAAAGGCAAATCTGTTGAAACAGCCTTGCATACGTTAGTACGTCCAATCGAATACTCCCATAAAGAATACACTATGGTTGCATTCCTACACATTGAAGGCGCTTTTAACAACGTCAATACATCCGCGATTGCATATGCAAAGGTATGCGATAAGCTAAGCAAAGTTCAACGAACAGCGTGTCTCTGCATGAGAGGTGCACTGCGTACTACTCCCTCTGCTGCAATGGACATTCTGATTCACCTGACACCCCTGGAAATCTTTAGTAGGCGAGTGGCCGCTAGTACGGCTGTCCGCCTCAAAACAACGTTCCAATAGTCCGAGAATTAAATCGGCCACGCATCTATTCTAAAAAAAAATAGAATCCTCCCTAGCATCATAGACGTGGTGTAGTCTCTCCCTCACACCCTTTTTACCAAAAACTAAAGGTAAACGACTCACTTCGCGAGCTTATTAATCTACTACTCACAAGCCGGATTATAAACTCGAAACTGGGTGTGACATCTGCCAGAAGATCTGTCAGTAGAGGTACGCCACAGGGCGGAGTCCTATCCCCCCTCCTCTGGAACTTAGTGGTGAACAAGCTGCTCATGTGCCTGAAAAGGGAGGGCTGCAGGGTGATTGCCTATGCAGACGACGTTGCAATTGCCGCCTCAGGGAAGCACCTAAACACCGTGAAATAACTTCTCCAAAACGCTCTTAACAAGCTAACAACATGGGCAGATCGGTGTTGGTTGGGTGTTAACCCCCACAAAACCGAACTTGTTCTATTCAATAGGAAACATAAAATTCCACACATTGATCCCCCATCAATCAGGGGCATAAGCTTAATCTTCTCTGACAAAGCCAAACACTTGGGTCTCATTCTGGATAAAAAGCTTAGCTGGAAACCTAACATACAAGAAAGAGTTCGTAAAGCTACGGTAGCACTCTTCTCTTGCAAAAAAGCCATCGGTAATAAATGGTGATTCAACCCCGCATCACCAACTGGCTATACATCTCGGTAATAAGACCGATACTTATGTACGGGGTGGTTGTTTGGTGGACTGCCTCAGACAAAGCGATAAATCGCGATAAGCTAAGCAAAGTCCAACGAACAGCGTGTCTCTGCATAAGAGGTGCACTGCGTACTACTCCCTCTGCTGCAATGGACATTCTGTTTCACCTGACACCCCTGGACATCTTTAGTAGGCGAGTGGCCGCTAGTGCGGCTGTCCGCCTCAAAACAACGTTCTAATGGTCCGAGAATTAAATCGGTCACGCATCTATTCTAAAAAAAATTAGAATCCTCCCTAGCAACATAGACTACACCACCCCTCACACCCTTTTTAACAAAAACTTCAAGGTCAACATCCCTCCCAGAACATTCTGGGAAGTGGGTCCCCCTGTCGAAAATAAATCGGTCCACTTTTAAACCGATGGATCCAAAACCGACGAGGGGGTGGGTGGAGGTGTGTTCTCTGACAGGCTAAACCTCAGCCTCTCCTTTGGCCTCCCTGATCACTGCAGCGTGTTCCAAGCGGAAATCATGGCGATTAAAGAAGTCCTATCGTGGCTGAAGAGGAACGTGATATCTGCTGTGGACATTCGGATTTTCTCAGATAGTCAAGCTGCGCTAAGAATTCTGGATTCTGTCTTCACAAACTCCATCGTAGTCCGTGACTGTCGATCACAGACATTTACCTATGCTGGGTGCCAGGACATACAGACATTCCAGGGAACTGTAGGGCGGATGAACTCGCCAGGAAAGGAACCATACTACCCTTCTACCTGATAAAGGTCCCTTAGGCATCCTGTCTCATAGGCAAGCATGCAACAAGGCTTGGCGTCTATACAATTTCTGCAGAAGCTGCATGGACGAGGAGGAGACAATTCTCGACATTCTCTGCACATGCCCTGCTCTCTCTCTCAAAGACAAAAACTCTATTTAGGATCTTTCTTTTACAAGGATCTTAGCGATCTTATTAACACCGACATCAAAAGTCGGTCAAGCTTTATCAAAAGCTGCAACTGGTTCAACAAGTAGGAGGATGATATATCAGTGTGGTATCACTGGACCTTTCATTGGTCTAAATGTGTCCTAACCTAACCCAACCTACAAACATTTAAAATAAACGTGCATCGGTATCTCTCCTTTTCTTAAAATCCTTATTTCCTTAACGCCCGCGCTGTATAGCTATTACATGATAAGGGTACTAAAAAATTCCTTTAGTGCGCGTAAATTATAAAAAAAGCGGGATAAAGTGCGAAAATGTGTCCAGTGCTACCGTGGGAGTAGTACGAAGTGCACCTGTAATGGCTACGCTAGCCGTTTTCTGCACAGTCGCTGATTATCCAATTATGGTTCTCTTGTAAGTTGCCTCCACCACACAAGTGAGCCATATGTAGGTTTTGGTATAACCACCTCTATATATATCCAGTGCCCAATGGCGGATTTCAGGACCCAAGTTCCTCCTAAGTTTTGCCTATTGTTCTTTTACAAATAAAGAGGGCGTTATACGCCTTCTTAATTTTTTTTTCTTATGTCGAGATTTGAATATAATTTCCTCTCCAGGATTACGCCCAGATACTTCACACTGTCTGTAAGGGACAGTTCGGTATATATAACAGGATTAACTCCGTTTTCGAGTGGTTGACATTTAGTGCGTAGCTCTTAGCCCAATTACTGATTTTCCTAATTGGCCAACACAAAAGCCAAATTTGAACGAGCCACGTGAAATAAATCTACAAAAGTATCGTTAGTGAACATTAAAGCAACCACGGAGTTTGAAAATTTTGCACGTATATTTGCCTATGTTCGTCTGTTCATTGTTGAAAGGATCGCTCCAAGCTCAATGAACAAGGATCCAATCGAGGCAAGAGAGCATCACGAAGCGTTTGGAATAAAAAATTAAAATATTAGGCATTTACGGCCCATACAGGCCGAAAACCTAGCTACTCCAATCAGTTTCTTTGCGAAGTGGAAGGGACCTACAATTTTCAGCCGATTTCGAACGAGAAGATTCTCATGACAATTGATACTCTTGGATGTTTGTCAGACGTTCGCAAGAGGTGGGTCAGTGAAAAAACTCTAGATGTTACTTGGCCCTGGCGGGAATTAAACCTGAACAATTGATATACTAGCATCAACTTCAGTTTGTGCCTTGATTTTGATTATGGAAAGTCTTGAATTTGACGCAGCTCCCAGTATCACCCGTCGATCCTGACTTGTTGTTGCTTTGATTAACTTTCCTTTTAGTTTAGTTCTCAGGGTCCAACAGTTGGTCGTCTTCCAATTTAACCGGCTATAAAACGGATAGATTTGCCTTGTTCCGAATTTGGCCTATTTCCTCCATAGAATGATTTTTTGAACCCATAGTTCTTGTTTCTAAGAAAATTTGTTTTGAACTAAACTAAGGTCCCTGGTACTCTGCGAATGTACTGCTTTTATATTTGATTTAAAATATGATACCAGGTAGTTTTAGTTACTGTTCGTAATCAAGTGAAAAGAAAAAAGGACTAGTTTTATGACCTTATTGGGAAAAGCATCATAAAAACTGAATTTATCTACTGAATCCCGTTTTTGTTTACAACATAAACATTATATATCCATCTTTAGCACCCAGCTCTCTTGTCAAAAATGCGTGCATTTGGAATCGATGATACCTTTCTTTAATGGATTAGAAATTGCCTTTCAGACCGTTCAATTCAAGTTGTTTTGGACGGCTTCAAGTCTGCAACTCACCAAATAAATGCTGGTGTTCCCCAAGGCTTTGTTTTGACTCTGACTCTCTTTCTAATTTCTATAAATGATCTCCTATCTGTTACCTCTAATTCAATCCACGCCTTCGCCGAGGACAGTACCTTCAGCTTCTCATATTCGTTTCTTCCTTCTTCCGAAACGCAATGCTGTTGTCATTAAAGCAAAACCCAAACACCATGCCATTGTCCATGAATGGCACTTGCATCGCTGAAACAGAACGGCTTTCCATGACCACATATTCGATGTCGTCAAGAACGCTACGAAATGCCTAAGCGCTGCAAGAAATATTTCACCCCCTCACGAATGTGAAATCCTCTTCCCCGCTTCAGTTTTTCTACACAATAAAATCTGCAAACATTCAAAATCAACGTGCATCGGCATCTCTCCCTATCTTCTAACCCTAATTTCCTTAATGCATGCGCTGTGTAGCTATTACATTATAAGGGAATTAAAAAATCCCTTTAGTGCGAGTACATTAAAAAAAAGTGTTAAAGGGCCGTAATACCAAATACTTATTTTTATTTAACAGTGCAACTTACCGGTATAGTGTTCGAGAGTTTTTGTCCAAGCGTTTCCTTCTCCGTACATGCGCAGTGCCATCATTAGCGCTGCACAAGCCATTTTTGAGTCGGTAAAACTAATAGTTGCATAGTCCATAAGTGAAAACTCTAAAACATATCTAGCCAAAGTCAGTGTTGGCATTGGCACTTTGGCGCACTTTTTATGAAAGAAACCAATTACGAAATACAAAAAAATTATTTGAATGAAAATAAACCGTTTAAAACTTACTCTAGCATATCTTCTGAGAAATCTGTACGATAGTGGTATTCCCAAATCATAATTAATTGTCTTTAAGGTAGTCATTTCCATTTTTATCAACTCGTCGTGATTGTATGCTCCGTCACATATGTATAGAAAGTCTTCTATCAATGGAGGCGTTCGTTCCTGCATAACCCAGAAATTAAATTATTTTTGCTGCTATTCTCATGGGAATTATTTTTAAACTTACATCAAATTTCGATGCAATAAATAACGATGCTGCACCAAGCAACTGCAATTTATCCTTGTTTATGGTCACTTTTCCGAGGTAAATGTCCACCAGTTTGACAGCCAAGTACAATGTCTCATGATTAAGTTCGAAAGTCTCCTGCACTTCTACCATCCAATCGACAAGCAATGATCGCATCCACTTGGACAAATGGGTTTGCTTCGCCATGTAATCTTGTATCGGAAACTCGATCTGCATTTATACAAACAATTGTGTAAAACAAGTTTATTTGACATTTTAACTGAATTACCTCTCTTGACTTCAAGTAGTTAAATATATCCATTGCATAATTGGACACTTGAAATGGGTCGTTCCAATTTTCCTTGTCGAAATCGACCACACCATCTGGAACAGTAACTGGAGGCATTTTCAGAGGCGACGGAGTAGATATCCTGTTCTGATCATCCACTGAAATCTCTACTTTGATGTCCTTTTGTTTTTCCACTTGTACCAATGATTGACGTTTTGCCTCAAAGTTACCTGAATAACGCAGGGAATCTGAACCTGAAATGTCTTCCAGCGCCGACATATACAAACTTTCTTCAGTCTTATTAAATTCATTCGATATGCGTCTAGTTGGTGGTTTTACCACTTCAAGATCATCTTTCTTCTTAACAATTGAAGCGGCTGCTTGCTGTTCTTGCGTTATAAGCTGCCCTTCCAGTATTTGAGCTATGGCACTGCGGGTATTTGCCCGAGTGTTTATTTTTGTCGGCCGAGATGTTATTACTGCAGTAACATTTTCTTTCTGAAACACAGAAGCGCATCAAAGATGAAATAAGCTATCAACGATGCAATTACCTTTATGGCTGCCACTTTCTTATGAGCTTCGTTCAGAACTTTAGCGCCGATTTTCTTGGTGTCGTCGTCTAAATACAGAATTTTGACGTTGTTTGTCAAGTTTCCTAATGCTGATCTTTTGATTTTATCATTTTTCAATGGACTTTGCTCGGCTTTTCGCTTTCCCCTTGTAATGATTGGTTCGGCATTTTGGTCTTGTATATTTTGCGCCCTTATTTAAAAAAAAAAATTAAAATTTGTCATGTTCCATTTTGGTGGTGTATGTACCGTTTTGTAATTCCTTTCCTTGCCAATGGCAAAAGCGTTGTTGATTGTTTTGTAACGTTTCTTGTTTGTTTTGTTGAAGCCATGATATGTAAATTTGTTTTAAAAATATAATTGCGTAATGGCTAGAGTTGATTAATTTTTTATTTTATTTTTATCTGAAAAGAAAAATTGTCTTTATTTTAACTATATAATAATAAGTGTTTTCACATATTTAAGATAAGAGTTAAAGTAAGTATTAAATGTGTAATTTATTGATATGATTAGTTAAACATATTTCCAACAAAAAGTATAGAAAACAATTGTCTGTTTGGCGCAAAACCAACGCTCCCTCCCGATGGTCAGGTAAGCTGTCAAAAAGAGCTCTGAACCTAGTATCTCCGTGTCCATCGCCGCCCTAGTCACACCCATTTAGTATACAGCTTTTCTGGACCCTCTTTCAATAAAGAACTGCAAGCGAGGTCAAACACGCACATCTTCAGCAGCTGAGTGTGTAATGCGTTACAGTGCACCTTTTGGTATCTGCTCAGTGAAAATACGAAAATCATTGTGAATTGCGAAAATTTATTTAAAATTTTTCCATCAGCACACATAGTTTGTCACGTAAAGTGCAAGTACTGGGAAGGGCAAGATGTCTTGTTCTTCATATTTCTGGTGAAGAAATTGAACGCTCCTTCTCTTTAACGACAAAGCCATTATCAGGACAAAAGGGATCCCTTATGCCAGGCAGCTCTGCCGTAAGTAGAACATCTTGTTAGCTTGACCTTTCTTGAACTCGGTCATAGTACAGTTAATATAATCAAGGTTACAGCTCGGCCAATCTGATGATCAACCTCGACGATATAAACTAAGGATCACTGTAAAAGTAAACTCTAGTTTAAGAACCATTACGTATATCAATAAGTAGCACTAGGATTCCAAGGCTCAGGATCCACAAAGCAACATGGCGCTCCCAGATAGTCGTACCATGTGCTAATCGATGCAAGGCACGCATCATCCTAAACGATATCGCGACATCATCAAGGAGTTAGCCGAGAGCACCGTAGTGGATATAATGATGCATGCGTTCCAGATGGTGGCAGAAGATGCACACTTAAAAACGCTGCAGCGCAAAACAAGGGCAGCAAGGGAGGAGAAGAAGATTCCGCGTAGAAAGAAGAAGGCGTACGCAGCCTCCCAGCTCAAGGAAATCGAGAGTCTCGTGATCGAAACAGCATCCGGAGATTTTTTAAGAAAGCGAAGCAACTGACTGCTGGTTTAAAGACCGGAACTCAGGCTTTTCGAATCAGCGACGGAAACCTAGTCACCGAAGCGCAGGGAATAGCAGATTTTTTTAAGCAGCATTCCCAACAGCTGCTAAATGGGCATCATGTAGAGAGAGGACAGGGCAAGACGAGAACCCACGTCCTGTCAATGAACTACATATTTCGCCACGCAGTATAGAAGAGATTGCTTAGCTATTAAAAAACTTAAGAAAAATAAGGCCGCCGGCTCTGATGGCTTACCAGCAGAGCTTTTCAAATACGGTGTAATGTTTTGGTTGCATGCCAGCAGTTTGCAAGCAGCTCTTCGAATTATTTCAAACCTGCACCGGATTTGGGCAAGGAAATACGCTAAATATGCGACTTCTTCAATCTTGTTCTGGAGAAAACAGTGCGAAGAGCGGGTGTCAATACGGAAGACATCTACAATAGATCCGTCCAGCTACTGAGGTATGCGGAAGATATCGACATCATCGGCCGTTATCAGCGTGCCGTTATAGGCTTTTACGGCGGTTGAAGAACAGGCGAATCTGGTTAATCTTGAAGTTAATGAGGACAAGATCAAGTACATGCAATCAACAAACAAACAAATATCTGTCCAACGCCTAGGACAAACGTTACTGTTAGCGAAACAAATGTGTTCAAACCTTTTTTTTTATTTTTATTTTATTTTTGATTTTTTAATCCTCACTCGAAGGACAAAATGCACGCTCTATCGAACCTTAATAATGCCAGTTGTGCTTTATGGTGCCGAGTGCATGACGATAAGTAGAAAAGGGGAGCTAATATTGGGTTATTTTGAAAGAAAAATACTCTGTCGGATATTTTTGGTCCTGTGTGCGATTAGGGCGAATGGAGAAGATACAACCACGAACTCTGTAAGCTGTACAGAGATGTAAATGTAGTCCAAAAAGCTAAATCACGTCGACTACATTGGCTCGGCCAGATTGAGCGTATGGACAATAATGCTCCAGCCGAGTGGATCTTCGACTCCCAGGCCTTAGGTTCGAGAAGGTAAGGAAGACCAAACCTCCGTTTTAAAGACCAAGCCATCGCGGATGCCCTTGGAGGAGTTACCAAAACTTATAATATTCTCTTCTCACAACATTATAAAGCTTGATTCAATGGTGCCCTTGTACGGTAATTGGGTATCTTGGCAGTTATCTATGTCTTTTATTATTTAACGGACGTTGGACAACGTCTTGTGTATGATATACGATGAGCTTTTTGTTGGCTCCAACTGAAGTCTCTCCCCTATAATCATCCAGACTGTAGTGAGAGCGATCATTTGGTCTCTAAGATATTTGGTAAGTTCATCAAGAATAGGTGCTTTCTGGTCGATACCAAAGAGTAAGTTTGCTAGGATCTTCTCCGTTGAATGGAGTTGTTTAGGGCATGCTCAACTATACCCAGCTTGGATACCCAATCAGAGTGTTGAAGAGGCTCGCTCAACTTGCTGAGCATGGGATTTAAGACCGGATTCATTATTTCGACTTCTCCGTTAGTCTGTGGAGAGCCCACAGCAACTTTCACATTATCAATGATATTTTTTAATGACGTGAAATTTCTCGATCTGAGATTGTCCTATTAAATCGGCTATAATATTGGAAATATTTTTTTATGCAATCGACAACTTTTTTCAAATACTTATATTTATAAGGGAAAGTTTTTCTTCGGTATACTGAAAAGGATCCTTTCATTCATGATGCATGATACACTTAATGCAACTTTTAACAACATTTTCTATTTTATGTAGTTTGTCCCGAATTGGGCCACCTTTTCATGGATACACCTAATAACATTACTTTCCATTTCAATAGGAACATAAAAATACAATTGACCTTTCAATTCTTTCCTATATACTAGACCATCCTTTAAAACTTTTGATTATTTATTTATTTCATCAATAGATTAAATCTGCCACTACATTAACAATTTATATTATATACAATACTTTTAATATTTACAAAAATAATGACAATTTTCTGTTACTTGCATACATACAAGAAAATTTACAGACGAAGACTTAATAGCTGTAAGACTTCTCGTATATAAAATAGTACATTTCTGTTTCGAAGTAGTCTTTCCGGAACATAGAACGTAACCAAACACAATAAATCGATGGAATCTATTTTATTAGAAAGAATATCTATTATAAACATAGGGACGGGCTACAGTCCGCTTGGGCGAACTGTTGGATACCCTATTCTTATTCCTATCCCTCATAAGTGGGCGTGACAAAAGTCTAAGTATGGTTGAATTGTTAAGAACGCTCTACATATTTTGTTATATAACATTTAAAGGATTTTATGGAAATAAACGCTCCCTAGCTCAAACTTGGGTGTTTCAATAAAATTGTTTTATTTAATTGTGGGCGTGTCAGTAGGTGGATTTAAAAAAAAATAACACAGGGGCATAAAGGGCCCCTAGAGAGTATATATTATAAATTTCCGCTCCCTAGCTCAAACTTTGGATTTTCAAAATACGTTTTTTTTTAAATTGTGGGCGTGTCAGTAGGCGCATTTTGAAAATATTTACACATGAGCTTAAAGGGCCCCCAGAGTGTATATATTATAAATTTCAGCTCCCTAACTCAAACTTTGGTTTTTCAATAAAATTGTTTTATTTATTTGTGGGCGTGTCAGTGGGCAGATTTTGAAAATTTTATATCCCGAGCAGTTTTAGAAGTCATAGATCATATAAAAAAAATTTCAGCTTTCTAGCTCAAAATTCGATTTTTTGAAAAATTTTGTTTTTTTTGAGTTTGTGGGCGTGTCTGGGGCGGATTTCAAAAATTCGTAAACTTGATTATTTCGGGACCCTAGAGAGTATATGGTTAAAATTTCAGCTCTCTAGGCCCAGTTTAAAAGCCTAATTTTTGCCGACGGGCGGACGGACATGGCTGGATCGACATTACTATCGATGCTGATCATAAATATAGTAGCTTTTAGGGGTCTACGGGCAATATTTAGGTATGTTACAAACTATGCGTCAAAATTAATATACCCTTAGTTTCGTTTTAGAAAGCCAAGCATTGAATTACTTTTAGAAGTAATGAAATCGATATGCTGCCGGAAATCCAACTTCGAATCCACAAGCACACCAAGATCCTTCACCAGTTTAACTCTTAATAGTGGGTCTTGATTAAATTTATATGAATAATTTATAGCGTTCAGTGATCTAGTTGCACTAAGAATCTTACATTTAGAAAAATTCAATTCTAGGTGATTATACTTACACCAGCCTAGAAAAAGATCTATCTCCATTTGAAAAATGGAACAATCATTTATCGATCGGATAGAATATAAAATTTTAACATCGTCGGCAAACATTAGACAAATCGACTTGCGAAAGGTCAATGGCAAATCATTAATAAAAAGAAGGAGCAATGGACCCAGATGACTTCCCTGAGGAAGACCTGAGTCAACTTTAATTGGTATAGAGTAAAGCCCACCTATATCGACAATTTGTTTTCTATTAGATAGGTATGACTCTAGCCATATAAGAAAACGACTATCACAACCTAGCATCTTCAGCTTATGAAGTAGTAAACCGTGATGGACTCGGTCAAGTGCTTTAATAAAATCTGTGTAGAGTACATCAACTTGGTACCCCTTTTCCATTTCATTCAAGCAAAAAATTAGTGAAAATACAGAGATTTATAGCCGTTGAGCGACCTTTTATGAAGCCGTGTTGTCCCGGTGATAAAAGTTGTTTCACAGAGTAGTAGAACTTATCAGTTATAATTTTTCCCAAAAGTTTTGCTATAGCCGAAATCTTCGAAATGGGTCTATAATTTTTGATTAAATGCTTCGACCCACTTTTATAAATAGGATTAATAAATGATACTTTCCATTCATCTAGAAACACTCCTGACCAAAGAGATTTATTGTAGAGGAAAGTGAGAGGAAAACAAATAGATGAGGAACATCTTGTTAAGAGAAGGGGCGAAATTGTATCATAGCCTGCTTTTTTAGAAACATCTATTTTACATAAGGCATCTACAACTTCATCTTCAGATAACTGCGGAAGCATAAAATTAATATTAGGTTCAAAATTTTAATACATTGATCTTAGATCTCCGATTGAGTCTGTATTTTATGATGATTTAAAAAATTGTGCAAAAAGATGACAAGAAGACTGTAAATCATTAGATTTTTCATCTTCATATTCCATTGACTGTGGGAACTGTGACACATTGATGCGCTTCGAATTAATAAAAATTCAGAAAGATTTGATATATGCCTTTATGTTTGACTCAGTTGCACTTATTTATATATTGCTTATATAAAAAGCAATTAAGAAAATCAAATTCTCTTCTGAGTTGAAGAAACCGAGTTCTACTTCATTTAATACTTTTAAACCTTGTGTACATATCTGTAAGGGAACCATTTTGAAATATATTTTTCCAATTAAATGTATTATCAAAGTTATTTAATGCAATGAAGTCGGCCTTCTCAGAGTTAATTTTTTTTTTTTCAATAGGTGAAATATTTACATACTCATAAACCTTTAGGTCAAAAAGCTATGATGTTTCTTTTCCCAACTTATCAAAAATCTTAACACTATCTAGATCCCTACTTTGGTTCGCCTGCAATTGGAACTCAATGCCCTCCTCATTAATAGGTTAGGTTAGGTTAGGTTAAACAGGGGTATGCGGTGGTCTGTGCCGCTCAGCTCCAATATTTACTCGAAGAAGTATTCTCCTAGAAACCTCCTACGATTCCGTGATATACCCTCGCACTCAAACAGTATGTGCGTTATGTCTTCCTCGGCTTGTAGATCCCCACACAACCTTCATGTATCCACATCTACCAGTCAAAGCCGCTTAGCATGCTTCCTTAGGAGACCGTGCCCCGACAAAATCCCAACTACTGTTCTAAGCTGTTCGCCGCTCAATTTGAGAATTTCCTTAGATCTTTCCTTGTCCAAATGAGGCCAAAGTGCTTTAGACGCCCTATGCCCCTCTAAATTTTGCCATCTAAGGTCAGATATTTTTAAGATTTTCTCATTGATTATTCCCTTGATAACGCCAAGGGGTGGTTTAATGTCCGCACCTACACTATTCCGCAGTTCCCCTCCCTTTCTCAGCACAGGATTACTGCTTTTAGCATTGTGCGGCAGTTTCTGAATGTCTCAGATTTGATGTTAACAGAGTCTAGAGCCTTAAGTGTCGCCTGACTGTCGATGTAGATGGCGATATCGCTTCCGGACATTGATCCCATCTGCACTATCTCTACAGCCAGAACTTCCAATTGGAGGACACTGCTTGTCGTATAGACTCTTTCAGGTCTGGATCAACAGAAAAGATGCCAGAACCCGTTCCCTCCCCTGTCTTAGAACCATTAGTGTAGATAGTAACCTCATTTGCTGCTGTAACTGCATTCTTTTGTCACTCTTCCCTTCCCGGATATGATACATCATCATACAAGATAAGGTGCAAAAAGGTGTCCAGTGCTACCGTGGGAGTAGTACGGAGTGCACCTGTGATGGCTATGCTAGCCGTTCTCTGCACCGTTGCTAGTTTTCCAATTATGGTTCTTTATTAATAACCGATACTACTTCGGTTCGACTGAGCGCATCAACATGACCCATATACCACGACGCTGTACTATGTAGTCATAATTATGTCATAATTCTGCGTGGATTTATTGTTTTCTAATTATGTGTTAAGGTCATCCAGGTACCCCTTCGGGATATTGGTTAGAATTTACACGAGGTAGGCATAGAGGAGCCTCGGTACGATACGTTCGCTATCCTTAGTCGTAGGGTTATAGCAGAGATGTAAGCTTCGTAACTTGAACCCTAATGGATTAGCCATAATTTATATTATACCGATTATGAGTCATACGATCAAACAAAATGCATGTGCTAATGTAATCAGACACTTTGAATGAAACCTCTTGCCTACGCTGAATAACAGCACACAGCAAAGTATACAGCCGCATGGGTAATTAATATCGAAATAATGTAATCGAACACTGTGTGCAATGACGGCGGGCAACCACACGCGCGATATGCCGAATGGGCAATAAGCGATTACTGGATTTTGGGGTTCAAGATACGAAGTGAATACTTTTTGCTGAGACAGCTTTTGTAAAACTACTATTGTTTTATTTAGCCACACGCTGGAATACAGTAGGCAGTTCTGTCTCCGAATCACTGACGCCTATAAGAAGCAGTTCTCTGCTCTAAGGTATTCGTTGGGCAATACCTGGTCCAAACATTGCATGGCGAACCTACCAGGAGTAGCATCTTGCTAATATAATGGAACAGTCCAACCTGGCACTAGCCTCCGAGTACATTAAGAAGACCAACTCACTACTACGGTCAACGGAACCCGTTCCACTCTCGGTTGCGTTAAGCAATCCCAACTGGCCACGACCCATCTCACTAGCGGAGTACAAACAACGGCGAACACCGATCCGCCCCGAAAGCCAAAAACCAGCACCACCGATACCCAAACCCCAAAAAGAGGAGGTAAACGGGTACAGCTTTAAAAGAAGTCGGTATACCTCAACCGTCTAGCTAACCTTACCAACCAGGCAGCAGAAGAGCTGAATAAATTTGTCCGCCAAATAAAGGAGGTAAAGAAACAGATCCAGACCCGCCGAAAGAAAAACAAGAGAGAGAAGATTACCGAGCAAACAAAAATTCGATAACCTGTTAGAGAATCAATAGTGACCAGACTCGGGAAAAACACCAACAATAAAGTAACACCAAGGAATTGGTTCCCAGGAATCGAAAGAGGTCATTAACACGGGACCTCAAATACAATCCGCAGTAGCCTACCCACAACTCGCTACTGGACATCGCACCGCTACTGTTCTGAGCCTCATGTTCGTTAATATCCTCATTGGGTTTCCCTAGGGATTTAGCACTTCAGGAGGAAGATAATAGCCGACGTCGTGAACTACTTGAAACAAAGACCAGTCAGGGCATAAGCTAATAAATAACCACATTTGTTATATTAAAAGAAAATTAAATTAAATTAATGATTACAACATTTATAATAGTAAAAGAAAAATTAAAACAAATTAATGAATTAAAATGTATCTAATATAAATATATGTACGTAAACAATCAAAATAAAAAATAAAAAAAATGTTACCTTATGTAAATTGGATCAAAGTTCAATTCTGATAGGTTCTCTCATTTGTTCTAGGACCCCCCTCGAACAAATCTAAGAACATGCTACATCAGCCTTATTCAGTCCCCTAATCGAAAGCGGAAACAAAATTGTTGGAAATAGAAACACTTTGGTGCGATTTCAAATCCGCATTTTCAATAATCGACCAAAGCCTAGTAACAGAACTAGAACGCGCATACTTAGAGATTGGTATCCGAAGCTAGAGAAGTTAAAAACTCTTCAGAAAACATAGCACAAGTATTGAAGATATACAGTCAGCATCAGAGGAAGAAGAGGTTAAAACGAACCTCCCGCTGAAAGCACTCCTATGTTAACTACAAATACTGATCCCACTAGCATTAAAATGAGCAAGTTTGATTTTAATACTGCGCAGAAATTCTCAGTGTTAACTCGTGACAACAACGACACTAGAACCGACAATATTAGCAATTTTCTTAATATAGAATTTTACCATGACACTAGCCGTGTTTCTTTGCACGCGGATATAGGGATAATTTGAAATTTGCATGTAAAATACAACAACTTATCCTATATTCGCTAACTTTAGCGGGGATAGCTATCGCCGCTAAGTCAGTTAGCGGGGATAAACAGTGCTTCCAAAACTCATTTTCTTCGTTTCTGATGAACCGATGCGATGAATTTTTTAGGAAATGTCAAAGTTTGACATCCCTCCGACCACTAACACATCCCGCCGAATATTTTGTTTGTGATTTTATTATTATTTTTTTTCAAACCTCATTATAAAGGTAATTGAATTTAGCAAATCTGTTAATGTGAAATTGTTTTTCATAATTTTAGAATATGCTTGGCATCAATTTCAATTGGCGGAAGTAAATATTTTTCAATTTCAGGATTTTCAATACAAATTTCTTAACTATAACTTACAGCTGTGTCACGGTGCATGGCATAGGTGCATGTGTGCTGCCAAGTTTTTTTTGATGAATTCTTAAGTGGCGATAGTCGTTTTCTGATGCCATCCCTATATCCGCGTGCAAAGAAACACGGCTGCTCTTACCGAAGCTTCAAAACCAACCAATCACATTTGTACTCGAGTGTAAAATCCAGGGTGAAGCATTATCTGAGCTAGGAACCGCCAAACCACGTACATTAACCGATTTAAAAACCAGCTTGACAACTAAATGCGGTTCAAGAGACACAGTCAAAACCATACAAACTAAACTGAACAGAACACACCAGGGTAATCGACCAATGCGCGAGTTTGGCCCTGGAAAATTGAATATGAAGATTTCAGGCACAATATATGAGAAGGTACTTGAAAAAGTTGTTCACTTCCAACTGGAATCATTTTTTGACTTTCATAAAGTTGATAATTGATCGGGGTTTAGAAAACAGCATTCTCGTGAAGATGCACTTAATATGGTCATTGCAGATTGGAAGCAACAAATTGATTCGAAAACTAAAATAATATGTGTTTTTTTAACTTGAAACATTCTTTTGAGACATTGGACAGAGTAATTTTATTTGAAAAACTGGATCACTATCATGGATGATTTCAAATCTATCGGGTGGGAAGCAAAAGACAAAAGAGAACAACATTTTATCAGATGAAATATTAATTGACATTGCTGTACACCAAGGGTCCATTCTAGGCACGTTCCTTTTTAACGCTTACATGAATGATGTCGGCAGTGTAATAAACATTTTGGCTCAAATCAAACAAACTAAAACTGAAAGTGGCAAAAACGAAAATGATGATTACAAGTAACAGTGTGATAAGCGATAGTGTGATAAACCTTAAAGTAGACAGCGAAAACATTGAAATTATCTCTGAAAACATATAGTTTTAGTAAAAAAAAATATCTAAAAAGGCAAATTTACTTGGAAGAATTCGCAGAAACATTTCAAATGCCAGTGCAAAAAACATTTCTAATGTGATAATAAAACCTCATTTTGAGTATACTATCCATCGATTTTGCTTTTGTGCAATCAAGAAATGATCAATAGACTTCAACTCCTCCAAAATAAAGGAATGCGAACAATTTTAAAATGTAATATATATAATCCTATACGTTATATGTTAGATATGTATGTCAAGTTGGCTAAGCGTCAAATAAAGAATTTTAATGAATGTATTTCTTTTTACCTTTTAAATGAAAAATAATCTTATTCCTGCGTATCTGTCTCGTTTAGTAAGGTATGTGGGTGATGTTCAACCTTTCACATTGAGAAACAGCCACGACTTTCATATTCCATTCGCACGAACAAGCGCAGGCCAAAACTGCTTATTCTACAAAGGAATTCGAATTTTCAACACCTTGGCAAATGAGTTAAAGTCGGAAAACAACTTCAAAAGTTTTAAACGCTTTAGCTTTAAATTTCCAAATTAAATATCCTAATTATAAATGCTATTTATTTTAATAATTTTTTGTTCAAATTATTTATTTCTTTTTTAAATTATTTATTTATTATATCAATTTAATTTCCTCTTTTAAACACAAAAAAAAAATTTAACTTTGAAAATACTTAATAAACAACATACATTGAATATACTAAACCACCTTACTTTGCATCACCAGTTTGAGAGACATCAAACATCACTGGACTTTTAAATGGTCAAGACGTTGCCAAATAGCTCTGCCGCAAGGATGATACCGATTCCGATCTTACCCTGTTCGGTCCCGTAGAAGAATATCTTGAAAGTTTTTGTCCTAAATTCCAAGAAACGTGCCCGATTTGCGGTGTTTCGCCATTTCGTTTCCTGAACACATAAGATGTCAACTCGCGTTCTAACCACCATCTCTTCGAGCTTGCAGCTACGACCACTGATACTTCCAACGGTCCAACTCGCGACCCTTAGGTTTCGCGTAAGATTAAGCATTTCTGCTTGGCCAAGGATTAGTACCATGATAAGTAGTGCCTCGCGGGGTACTGCGTTTTCTATTAGCTTACATTTCCATAGTGCTTTAGCTTAAATGAGTTCGACACGTACATGCTCCTATTATTTCTATTTGATCTTCATTTTACGACACCGATAATCTCCAGTCGTGTCAACCCATGGATTTGCGTGCACACTTGCGGGACAGCTTTGAGATGTTGAATGTGGCGATAGACTCACCTGGATGCTTAAATTGCCTAGATGTGATTTGCCCCCTAAGTCGTCTTTTACGACAAGCGCTGTTTATCGGATTGCGCTGTAGTGATATTCTTAACCTGTCCCTACACGGAGACTTTCAGAACCTAAAGATATCTATTAGTAACGGATTCACGAATATAAACTCTAACAAGTAAAAAGAACGCCAAGAGTTAAAAGCACCCAGGCCACCGAGAGTTTTTTTCCCTAAATGGTACGGACTTAAACGCAGATTCATTATAATTTGATTTACTGCGTGAACGTCTCCAGCCGGTCTGCTGCACACTAATCGGCACGTACCAGTGTGGTACGGCAAAATGTATCCATGTCCTTTGAGAACACGCGGTGTAATGTGCAGTTTGGAAGCAGCTCTTCCGAATTATTCCAATCTTGCTCCGGATTTCGGAAAGGAGATGCGCTATTACTAGTACTCGCTTCAATAGATTTGTCCAGCTACTGGGGTATGCGGACGATATCGACATGATCTACCGTTCCCTTGTGTTACGGAAAATGCAAAATATGGGTTTAATATTGATGCTAACTATAGTGCTTTTGATACATTAACAGTCAAATTTCTTTCTTTCTCGTTTTAATTTTTTAATGTAAATTGAATATCAATTCTCAGTGTTTTAAACAATTTCGAGGAAATCGAAGCAATAATTCTAAGAGAGAAACCAAAGGTAGTTTTTCTATGTGAAACACACATAAGAAAAGACATGAGTATTATTTGAACAATTATAACGAAATTCAGAGCGCAGTGAGTATTATTTGAACAATTATAACGTAATTTAAAGCGGTGCTTTAATTTATTTAAATAAAAAAAGACAAATTGAAAGCATAGGAAAGATAAATAGTGACTTTCGAATGTGGCTCATATCTATCAAAACTTGGTTTAATGGAGTTCCATGGAAACTCATTGCTGTGTACAGATCACCGAGTTTATAAAGTAAGTACCTGGTTTGAAGAAAACATAAATGAAATCGATAATGTACTTTTTGTTGGTGATGTAAATATAGATTTTTGATGTGATAAAAAGAAAATTAATATATTTTTAAAAGAAAAATCTCTTAAGCAATTGTTAACTTGACCCTACAACTATTTAAACTACATATATTGATAATTGAACTTATAAGTGCGAGTGTTGAACACGAAGAAATAGCAACACTATAATGATCTGTCGGAACTAACTATCTGCTTGATTCTCAGAAGTCTTACATGAGCCCCTCAGAAGGAGGACGTACGGCGGATGAATTCACAAGATTGAATCAACGGTGACGTCAACAGGCAGCATGACAGATACCTTAATGAGATACTTCGACGTATTTGGAGCTGAGGTCATTAAGGATTTTCAACACTAGTCAGGGTGTTGAGCGAGCGGCCAACATAGACTCGTGAGGAGATCGCGTGCCCCTCAACCTGTGCTACCAGCATCAAGTGCCGAAGACCAGTGGCATCGATGCCAAGACGCCATCAGAAGCGCCGCAACTGATGTTCTCGGTTTTACCAGACCACCACCATGAAACCCCTGGTTTGACGATGAGAGCCGGCAAGCGCATGCAGCAAAACAAAGCGCCTACGAAGCGGCACTGCATAGAAGGACGAGAGCAGCTCGTGAGCTCTACGAGCCAAAGAGGAGGGAAGAACATCGGCTTCTCCGGAGAAAAAAGAAGGAGCATGAGAAGCGCGCGATCGAGGAAATAGAGAGGTGCTACTCCAGGAAAAATGTTCGGAAGTTTTACCAAAAGGTAATAAGGACGTGTAACGGAAACAAGACCCGAACAGAGACCTGTAGAGACGAACAAGGAAATCTTGTAGTAGAGTCACAGTCGGTGCTGAGGACATGGAAAAACTATTTCTGCAGACTGTTAAACGGCGAAGACGACACAAATTACGCTGTCAGGCAGAACAAACCATTCAGCCTGGACGATGAAAGCCAAGACTTCCGTCCACCTGACCAAAACGAAGTGAGGATAGCTATATCCAAAGCTGCTGGACCAGACGGCTTGAATGCCGAGCTTTTTAAGGCAGCGGGAGATAACCTGGTGGAGATCATACACCAACTCGTTTCCATGATACGGTCAGAAGAAAGTATGCCTGATGAATGGAACCTCAGCATCGTTTGCCCGATCCACAAGAAAGGAGACCCTCTAATCTGCGCCAACTATAGAGGCATCAGTCTCCTGAATACTGCCTATAAGATCATGTCTGCTGAACTGTGTGAATGCCTGAAACCATTCGTCAACGACCTGATTGGTCCCTACCAGTGCGGTTTTAGGCCCGGTAAGTCCACGACCGACCAGATATTTACACTACGGCAGATCCTGGGGAAAACCCAAGAAGTCCAAATCGATACCCACCATCTTTTTATCGATTTTAAGGCCGCATATGACAGCATCTATAGAGACGAGCTATACAGAGCCATGTCTAGTTTTGGCATCCCTGCCAAACTTGTCAGATTGTGCAGAATGACGATGGAGAACGCCCGCTGCTCCATAAAGGTCGGAAACAATCTCACCGAGACCTTTGATGCCAAAAAAGGATTTAGACAAGGTGATGCGCTGTCATGTGACTTTTTCAACATCATACTTGAGAAAATTGTGCGAAACTCGCAAGCCAACACTAGAGGCACAATTTTTTAAAAGTCTGTGCAACTACTTGCATATGCTGACGACATTAACATAATTGGCAGAACACAGAACACCCGGACTGGTGCGTTTGCAAGTATTAGCACAGAAGCGGCATAAATGGGTTTAGTGGTGAATGAGGGCAAAACCAAATATATGCTGTCAACAAGAAGGGACACACAAAATCGACGAATCGGACAGAACGTCACGATAGATAGCTACAACTTTGAGGTAGTTAGGGACTTTGTCTACCTTGGTTCCGCTATAAATTCTGAAAACGACATCACATCAGAAATCAAACGAAGAATTACACTTGCCAACCGCTGTTTCTTTGGCCTAAGAAGGCAATTGACTAGTAAGGCCTTGTCGAGAAACACTAAGGAGACTTTGTATAAGACCCTCATCATCCCAGTCCTGCTCTACGGCGCAGAAGCGTGGACATTAGCAAAAGCGGATGAAGATCTCATTGGTCGTTTCGAACGCAAAATTCGTTGAGTGATTTTCGGTCCCGTTTGCGTTGACGGGCTTTGGAGGAGATTTAACAGCGAACTCTACAAGCTGTACAGCGACATCGACCTGGTCAAAAAAGTGCGAATCAGTCGACTAAAATGGCTAGGACATGTAGAGCGAATGGACAGCAACGCTCCGGCCCGTAGAGTCTTCGATTCCAACCCGGAGGGATAACGCAGTAGAGGAAGACCTCGCCTTAGGTGGCGCGCGCAAGTGGAAGGGGATCTCAACCAACTTGGAGTGCGCAACTGGAGGCAGTTAGCCAAAGATCGTGCTAACTGGAGAGGCGTATTGGTTGAGGCCCAGGTCCACCCGGACTGTAGCGCAAGTATGTAAGTAAGTATATTGATGTCGTTGCATTAGTTGAAATCAACATTAGAATAGAAGAAAATTGTTTGTACTTCT
The DNA here is from genome assembly GCA_949715645.1 of Portevinia maculata. Taxonomy (NCBI): domain Eukaryota; kingdom Metazoa; phylum Arthropoda; class Insecta; order Diptera; family Syrphidae; genus Portevinia; species Portevinia maculata. The sequence goes on along the minus strand of OX454526.1, from coordinate 170,171,536 downwards.
TCGAGGGCTTTCATTCTTAGTTCCCGCATAGGATGGATAAAAAAGGTGGTGGGCTAGCGATGTTTATAAAAAAACCATAAAAATTATGAACGTTTGAATATAGAAACGGCATCGTATAAAAATCTTTCTTTGAAGATGCAATATAATTTAAGAGAAAAGGTAGTGAGTGCCAGTTATAGACCTCCGAAAATAATAAGATCGCATTTTGTGAAGAATTAAGCAAGATTACATGCGAAAAAGAACTTCATATTGAATTAATTATTTTGGGAGACATGAATATAAACATCAACGATAGTTTAAACAACGAAGTACGTTACTACCAAGATGTACTGGCTTCAAATGGATTGTATAACTTAATTAAAGGGGCTACTAGAGTCGATCCAAATATAGGAAGTTGCACACTTATCGACCATATCTTACAGAACTTGCCAAACATTAAATCGTTTTCGGCTATAGTTAAAAATCGCATATCACTACACTACTCTATATGGAGCCTACGGGCAGAGAATGGCCGCAGTGTTAATCACCTTATTAGAGCTACCGATTGGATTCAACTGCTAAACGAAGCACACACTGAAGCACTCATGAGCTCCTGAGCCAATAAAATGAATTAGATACACTCTAATTTGAAAAGTATATACAAGGAAAGAGACAAGAAATAGGACCGCATGGATAACCAGAGAAGTTATTGAAAGTTGCAGAGAAAGGGCGTAGATCGAAAAACAATAGAAGAAACCTAGCGTAGGTAACCGCGTATAAAAAGCTACGCAACCAACTGAATAAAAAAACCTGAACGCAGGATCAGTATTACAAACTGCAGTTTGGACTGGTGAGAAGCGACCCAAAGAAGACATGGGGATTGATCAATCAGATTAGGACGAAGAGAACCTTCCTTGGATGAAACCATAAAGAAAAAACATAGGGACGGGCTACAGTCCGCTTGGGCGAACTGTTGGATACCCTATTCTTATTCCTATCCCTCATAAGTGGGCGTGACAAAAGTCTAAGTATGGTTGAATTGTTAAGAACGCTCTACATATTTTGTTATATAACATTTAAAGGATTTTATGGAAATAAACGCCCCCTAGCTTAAACTTGGGTGTTTCAATAAAATTGTTTTATTTATTAAAGGGCCCCTAGAGAGTATATATTATATATTATATATATATGCACAGAACTCAAACACAGATGCACTCGCGAATGAATTTGTCGATATTTTCTCGCGTCAAGCAACATCTATAATTCATGCATGCAATATTATAGCATCAGAACATCAAAACACTCAACTAAAAGACTCAATATTTCTTCGATATACTCATAACACTGAGGTAGCAGAAGTGCTGGGTCGTTTAAATGGCCAAAAAGCCCCGGGTGCAGATAATATCAGGTCAACCGATTTAAAATCGAATCCAAAACTATTTGTAGCTATGCTAACAAAATTAATAGATATGAGCACCGACACATCAATCCGTACCACAGCAGCTTAAAATGTGAATTGTTAGGCCAATTTATAAAGGTCGTATTAAGAAGCATGTAGAGAACTATCGTCCAAAACAAACTCTACCGGCTATGAAAAACGTAATATAATAAAAAAAAAATCAGTTTTTCTTTTTATCTTTGCTGTAAATAATGATAAACATAAATTCATTTGATGATTGAAACATAATACGTACGAATAATACGGTACGAATAGTCATACAGTGTAAAAGAGAAAACATAAATACTACAAAATAATAACAAAATCTAGATACTGGCGTGAAGCTTTTAGATGCTCATGAGTAGGGATCGGATTTCCATGCAAATGCATATTTTTTTTAGGGACACCTTGGAAGCAAGACAACAAATTATGTATACGAATCAGGAAATTTCCTTTAAAATGGCATTCAATCGTTAGTGCATATTTTTTTTTTTTTTTTTTGTGGCGAAGGTTTCTGTCGGATGGGTAAATGACTGACCAAGGAGGGAAGGCCATAGCCCCTCCCCTTGAGTGAGTCGTCACAGCCCAGAAATCCCGGAGATCGGGTGCCTGCCCAGTTTTGGGCTGAGTAGACACCGGGCTCAGAAAGGAAACCAGGGGAACTGATGGTTCTGGTAAAGAACCGCTGGGCCTAAGACCGTCATACGTGGTGAAGAACCACATCCTGCACGAGGTGCCACTGCTTTCGACTAAATATGACGGATCTAGAGCGGAAAACTCGATAAAAACCGGTAATCCCGGGTAAGAACGACCGTGCCCATGGGATGTATGGCACAATGTTATGGTGTCTTTTAACGGCGAACTCTAGATACCTGGGGATCTCTAGTTTCAATTTAATTCCCCTTCACTGTATACAGGGGGTGAGTACAGAGCGACATCTTCTTCCCCCTTACTCGTGGGTCCAAAATTAATTCATACAACAAAAAAACAAACAAAGGGACTGGTGCAAATGAATCGGGCAACAAGTACTTCATAAAAACCGATTCTCAGACGACGACAATGACATTATTGACAAAGATGACGGAGGAGGAAGAAAGTTTTCTACTCCAGGAACCGTCAACCAGTAGGGCAGCTTCGGCTGGGGGAAGCGTAGGAACGGTCGATCTCAATCTTGAGAAACTTTTCCTCGAAGAGGACGAACATCGCTCCATCGCCAGCTCATCCAAATTCTCAGTATCGTCTACTGCATCGTTGAGGCAAAAGCTAATCAACTGCAAAAATACGATCAGTAAGCTGAGGAAAAAGCATACCCTAGAGGACAGGGAAAAACGACGGCTCCAAAACGCTCTTGACTTTCTGGAAGGTCAGTCTTTGGACTGCGACAAGCCCCGTGCTGACTCGCCACCGAAGACAGCCTTCCCCGAAGCTTTGAGTGAGGGTGCACTCATGCGACCACCAATGCCTGTGATATGCCATAGCCTATCGGGGCACGGGTCTGTCGCATCTGAACCCGCCAAGGAAGCAGACGAAGTGAAAAACGTTTCCACGGGAGAGGCCAACTCGACGCTTGACAGTCTAAGTACAGTTGTCGATAAGCCAAACATACCTGCTACAGAGGTCAACCCGGCGATTGGCAAAAAGCAGTCCGACCCAGCAAAGCAGCGCAGAAATGCGCGCCGACTGCTTAATAGGTTAAAAAACCGTGACCCTAGCTCCTTCACGGAGAGGGAAACGGAACAGCTAGCTAGGGCTCGGGAGACTGTTAAGTCGACCGAGGCAACGTGGCGCAGCAGCCTTAAAGATAGGACGCAGAACCGGACAGGTACAGGGAGTCTGATTGGACCAAGGGAGAAATGCCAACCGCCTTTCGTCTTGAGTAGGTCAGAACCCGAAAATCCACGTGCCGATCCAGTAAAGGATACGTCCCAAACTGGTAAGGAACCTGGCTCCAAGAAGGTTCTGCAAAAAAGTAGGTTAGGGCCTAGCTCTACTAGGGTGCAGACCTCTGGAGGGGCTAGCGTGAGACTGACTGCAGCAAGGACGAAATGCCATCTGCCTTTCTTCTCGACAGCGGCTGGTCCAAAGCGCTCGGTCGCTGCCCCAGGCAAGGATTCGTCCGAACCTGAGGGAGCTCCTGGTTGCTCCAAAAGAGGTCAGCATGACAACACACTCTCCCCGGGTGTAGGCAGGCAGGCGAAAAAACCGAAATACGCGGAAAAGGTCAAGGAGGGTCTTCGTGTCGCAATTATCGACCTTGGAAATCCAGAGCGAAGACTCACCGAAGACCAATGGAAATTGATCGAACTAAGGATCCTGGATGGCGTTAACGACGCTATCCTGAAGGCTGATGGCACAGTCCCTCTCTTTGGGCAGCTAACTACCTTCAAAGGATTCAAAATCATGGAATGCGACAACAACAACACCCTTGATTGGTTGAAGAATTTCGTCGTTAACACAGACGCACCATGGTCTACCGCTGACCTTCGCGTCGTTGACAGGAAAGAAATTCTCAATATCACAAGACCAAACAGACGCATTCTCATTCAAGGACCTTACTTGCCCGTGGAAAGAATTGAACGCAACCTGCAGTTCCTTAACCCGGAATTGCAAAGCAAGGAGTGGAAAGTTCTGGAAACGGGGGAACATACCGAGAATGGCATGGAAGTCATTATACTCCTCAGCCACAAATCGTTGATGCTTCTACGCAATCAGCAGTTTAAGGTTCGCGTAGGCATAACGCGCTGCAAGCTACGGCTACTGGCGGCAACCCACAAGAAGGACAAGAAAGGAGAAGCTGGCCGTCATGAAGATACGACAAATCAATCTTCACCACAGTAAGGCGGCCAGCGCCAATCTTGTTCTCCTCATGAGAACAAAAAGTATAGACGTCGCCCTGGTTCAAGAACCCTGGATCATCCGGGGTGAGATAAAAGGGCTGAACTATAAGGATCTGGTCGTCTACAACACCAACACACCAGATCACAGTAAGAAACGCACATGTATTGTCGCTAGAAAACAGATTAATCTATTTCTCTTATCTAGCTACAGCAATACAGACCAGACAGTAGTCATATGGGAGCGAGCAGGTAGAAGCCCGCTGATAATCGCGTCAATATATATGCCACACGACTCTCCAGGAAGTCCACCGTCCGATCTAACCAGGCTGCTGGTTGAGAAAGCTGAGCTTGAAAAATGGGATTTCATCCTAGGGTGCGACGCCAACTCCCATCATGCTCAATGGGGTAGCACCGACACAAATGTGAGAGGTGAGTCCCTTTTTGAATTTATTATCGAACACAATATATTGATAGCCAATAGTGGCAATGAACCAACCTTCGTAACTAGGAATAGACGTGAGATTCTAGATGTTACACTCTGTAACAACTCACAAACTATGAATGTGCGAGAATGGAAAGTTTCTACAGAAGCATCCTTTTCAGACCACAGGATTATAGAGTTCCTAATCGACGAGAAAATAGACCCAATAAGGAAATTCAGGAATCCTAGATTGACAAACTGGGATATATTCCTCAAAGAAGTAGGAAAAAATAGTAGGAAACTTGAACGACAGACACTGGTCACACCAGATGAAATCGACGCGGTTACAGAATGCTTAAACAAAATTCTGACAAATGCGTACGATAAAGCCTGTACTTTACGGACAATAAAGAATACAAAGCATCCACGATGGTGGACAAAGGACTTGTCTAAAATTAGCACAAAAACTAGAGCTCTATTTAATGCGGCGAAAGCCTCCAATTCCCCAACGGACTGGGACCTGTACAAGGCCAGTCACAGGAAATTCAAGAGCTCCATAGTAAGTGCTAAACGCACGGCTTGGCATACATTCTGTAGTAACATTGAGAGCACAACGGAATCTGCCAGGCTTAGGAAAATTTTGTCCAAACAACCCTGTGTTCCAGGTTTTATTAAGGACAATTGCGGAAACTGGACACAGTCCTGCACAGAAACCCTCGAGCTCTTATTACAGACTCACTTTCCAGAGAGTACCCCGAGTCTAGGTAATAACTTAGAGGCGGATATTACTCCTACAACTGTTTCAGTGGTTCCAGAAGGAGTAATAACCGATGAAAAGCTTAACTGGGCAATTGATACACTATCTCCCTTCAAATCACCTGGGAGAGATGGGATTTTTCCTATTATGCTCCAGAAGGCAAAGACCGTCATCATACCGATTCTCAAACGACTTTTTACACTAAGTCTGGAGTGCGGCTACTTTCCTAAAGCCTGGCGGGAAGAGAAGGTGGTATTCAAGGCAGGAAAACCTAGCCACATCTATGCCAAGGACTTCAGACCGATAAGTCTGACATCTTTCATCCTAAAAACGTTTGAAAAGCTACTGAACATCCATATTCGCAGTCGACTCGACTATAGCGCGTTCTCCTCTGCCCAACACGCTTACACTAAAGGCAAGGGAGTGGAAACTGCGCTACACGACGTCGTCAGCACTATAGAAAAGTCTCTCAAGGACAAAGAATACACACTTGCAGCGTTTTTAGACATTGAAGGAGCATTCAACAATGTGGAAACGCGAGCAGTGGAAAGAGCATTGCAGAACTCCAATGTCGATCAGTCTCTCACTAAGGTGATTATGAGCCTGCTCAATGGAAGATACATCAATGCAACACTAGGCGATAATGACCTAAGAGTCGTGGCGTCCAGAGGCACACCACAAGGTGGAGTTATATCCCCCTTACTCTGGGTCCTTGTTGTCAATGAAATACTCCTAAAGTTCAAAAACAGAGGGGTCAAAGCAATTGCATACGCGGATGACGTAGTACTGCTTGCGACAGGAAAATTCCTATCAACTCTGAGCGAACTGTTAGAAAACTCCCTGCGGACACTCACTACGTGGACAAGACAATGCGGTCTTGGGATCAATCCACAAAAGACTGAAATGGTGTTGTTCACTAATGAAAGAAGAATACCAGAATTCAAACCACCAGAAATTGAGGGAATACCCTTGAAGGTGGCGGAGAGTGCGAAATATCTAGGAATTATCCTCGACAGGAAGCTGAGTTGGAAGCCAAATGTCGATGATAGAGTTAAGAAAGCGGCCAACGCTTTCTACGCATGCAACCGTATCTTCGGCAAAAAATGGGGTCCAAACCCAAAAATTATCCTGTGGATGTATACGGCAGTTGTGCGACCAATACTCACATACGGCAGCCTAGTCTGGTGGCAAGCCACAGACAAGGCAACCAATCTCAAGGTGATAGCAAAAATACAAAGACTAGCATGTATAGGGACAACCGGAGCAATGAGACCAACCCCAACCGCTGGCTTGGAAGCCATTCTCAATCTGCCACCACTGGATCTATACATGCAGGAATCGGCTGCAAAAAGTGCCTTGAGGATCAGCCAAACAAACAGCTGGAACCCGAGTCATTTTGGACATGCACTGATTCTGAACATGTACATAGGGAACAACGTCATATCTGACTACATGTCTCCTTACTTAGATTTCGAAAAACCATTCTCTTGTTCATTTCCGAGCAAGGAGGAATGGTACGCAAACGAACCCATGAAAAGGAAATCGATATCCATCTTTACAGACGGATCTAAGATGGACTGTGGAACGGGTGCTGGACTATTCTCAGAGGAACTACACTGTAGTGTATTCCAAGCAGAAGTCTTAGCAATCACTGAAGTCGCAAGCATGGTATCAATGATGGCGATACCACACAGTGATATTACCATTTTTATTGATAGTCAGGCGGCCATTAAATCGGTGTCAGCTATAGAAATAAAGTCCTTGCTTGTTCGTCGTTGCCGCGAGGAGCTCAAAGCTCTTGGCACAAAGCACAAAACGAGTCTATGCTGGGTCCCTGGACACAAGGACATATCCGGCAACGAGCGAGCTGACGAACTGGCAAGAAAAGGGGTCCGCGATTGACCATGAACAGGCACTTCAGTCGGTCAAACCGCAACCTGTAACCTCAGAGAAAGAGTGGAATACAAAACACGAATGAAAGCTAACAACAGGTGGTTGTCACTTACCACTTGTGACATATCTCGCAAGCTGTGGCCAAAATACAATAAGGGCCGAACCAACAAACTTTTACGTTACGACAGGACATCGCTGTCAAAGTTGATCGGTACTCTTACTGGCCACAACCTGCTAAGGAATCACACAATGAAACTAAATCTCAAGGATGACGACATCTGTAGAGGCTGCGGTGATGAGGAAACCCATGAGGACACACCTCACTTTCTCTGTCACTGTCCAAGCCTTTGTCACCTGAGGAACAGAACACTTGGAAGATACTTCTTCCAAGACATTCAAGAACTTTCTGATGTCTCACTATCAAATCTTTACAGGTTTATAAGGACATCCAAATGGCTGGACAAACTGGAGTAGGAAGAAAACCAAGGATGAAAGACAAAGGCCAGAACAGCGCGGCCAACACTCCCAACAAAGGGTATCACAATGGGACCACATGGACCTAAGTGTGGTGTAACAGATTCGTTCTGTTCCATCAGCCCGTAAACCTAACCTAACCTAGTGCATATTTTTGCATATTTTACTATAAATGCATATTTTGCATAGTTTTGCATATTTTAATAGTTAATTCATATTTCTGCAAAGTTTGTAACAAAAGCGTTTGCTTTGAAAAAAATGTTCAATTGAATCAGTATTTGAAAAGTGTTAAGCACTTAGAACTTGAAGGAAGATCTGAAGGTTGCCAGAAATTCCAACAACTACTGTCCTTTACCAATGCATCTAACACCTTTTTCATGGATTTATGTGAGGCATTTGTTGCAGCCAATATACTTTTAAGTAAGCTTAGAACCCCTGAATTAAGATTTTTTTTTTTAAAATATACAAAAGAAATTATACCGGATGATTGCACTTTGCGGAAAAATTACATTAAAAAAATGTTTACTTCGCTATTTGAACAAATGAAAATTGATCTAAGAGATAAGTATTTGTGGGTTTCTATTGATGAAACAACCGATATCCAAGGACGTTTTGTTGCTAACGTGATTGAGGGTGTGTTTTTTAATATATATATGAAAAAACGAACCATGTTACTATCGCTCGCGCATTTGACGAATCCATGAATTCAATTAAAATTGATAAGAGCAAAATACTCCTTTTTTTAACGATACTGTGCCATATTATGGTAAAGGCAGCTCGTGGATTAGCACTGTTTTATCCAAAATTGTTGCACGTCACTTGCTTAGCATGCACCGAGTTGCAGAAGAAATAAATAATATTTCAAACGGCAAAAAAATATTTTTAAAGGCACCATCACGCGTCGAAATTTTTTAAGAAAGATATCCTTTGACCCCTCTTCCGCCTAAGCCTATTTTTACAAGATGGGGAACTTGGTTGAATTATTTCGCAAAACATTATAAAGCGTTTGAAAGCATTGTCAATGGGTTCGATGACTCCGATGCAGTTGCGATCAAAAATGCAAAAGAAGTAATGAACCAGCCGTTACTAAAAATCCAAATAATATTTATAAGTTCAAATTTCACATGGTGTCCTATGTAACACCATCACAAAAGCTAGAAGGCAGGACAACCTTAAAAAATCAAATTGATTTAGTTGAAGATGTTGTTGCAAATATAAATGCGGTTGAAGGAATTATGAGAGAAGTAATTAAAAAAAAACTTCAGTGCGTTCTAGCAAAAAATGAAAGATTTGTTCTTTAAAAGAGCTATAATAAGTGAGAGAATTGAAGACTGGAATACGGAATAATTGAGCGAAATTTAAGTGCAATAGTTAACATCCTTAATATATTCGTTGTTGATAGTATAGTTGAAATAAGCCAGTCCATACCATATGTCCCATAGGTGTTAAATGTAGAAACAGGTGAATCAGTTTTCCGTTTTAAAAACTTTGAATATAAACGAGCTCAAGAACATGCTAAAGACGATGAACATCAAAAAAGACAGTTACGAGTTTAGCTCAAAAATTAATTTAGAATCTTGTGATTTTTTTCGAAAAGAACTACTAGAAGTAGATAATGACATATTTCCTGATATATGGAAAGTGTCGACCGTAGTGCCAATACCAAAAGTCAATAATTCAATTCATAGAGAAAGTAATAGGTCAGCAGCTAGTTCAATACCTGAGTAAAAATTAATAATTATAAAACAGCAATCAGTATTCGGAAAAGACCACTCGTGTGAGACGGCATTAGTTTGTACCATAAATGAATGGAAAATACGTGTTGATGAAGGGCACGTTATAGTAGCCGTATTTCAGGACTTTAAGAGGGCATTTCAAACGTTTTGTAGAGATATCCCAAGGAAACTGGAAGCAAGCAAACTTGAGTCATGTTAAGAGGCTCCAAATAATTTATTGGTGCACCCTGCCAGATATAAGGGTTGGTTTCAAGTTCATACCGGGAATCGAAAGATTTTCAGTTTCAGCGATACAAGTGCCATTCACGGATAATTGCAAACTATTATGGCATCGTTTTAATGACAGTAGACAGCATTGCGTTTTGGAAGCATTAAATTGCACAATTTTGGATGTACCCCAGTCAAGTGTGATCTCAAGATCGGAATTCAATGACCTCATCATACGCTGCTGTTAAACTTCCACGCCCAAGGATGAGGAACGCGAACCTGGATAGAAATTATTGGCCCAATTCTGTTAAAGATATTTAACACATCTCTTCAATCTGGAATTTTTCCACAAAACTGGAAAAAATCAGTAGTTGTACCGGTGGAAAAAGTTGCTAATACGATAAAGGGTGAGGAATTTCGCCCGGTTAATACACTTCAAACCTTCGAAAAAATTCTGAAAAAATTAGTGGTTAACCAACTACAAAAATATGTGGAAACGAACAAGATAATAATTGAAGAGCAATAGGGTTTTAGAGCAAATCACTCGTGTGAAGCGGCTCTTAATTGGTTAATGTTTGAGTGGAAGAATAAAATAGATGACGGTGACTCAGTCATAGCAGTTTTCTTGGACTTTAAAAGAGCCTTTGAGACCCTTGATAGAGGTATCTTGATAAAAAAAAAAACTGGAAATGTATGGTATAAGAGATAAAGAGCTTAAGTGGTTTGAATCATATTTATCGGGAAGATCGCAAAGGACCAAAGTGAATGATGTGTTTTCAGAATCAGTGAATGTGCGACTCGGTGTTCCACAGGGTTCGGTGTTAGGAGTATACCTTTTTTTACTCTATTAATGATATCAAGAGCTACATAAAGTTTTGTAAGATTGTGCTGTTTGCTGATGATACGCTTGTTTACATAAGTGGAACGAATGTTGACCTAATGTGTGAAAGATTGAATGTTGACTTAGAGAATATAAATAATTGGTTAAAAATGAACAAATTAAAGCTGAATGTGAAAAAGGCAAAATGCATGAAATTTAAATTGAATGATCCTATTATTTTGCGCATGGATGGGGACGTTATTGAATGTGTGGATAAAAGTAAATATCTTGGCGTCATGTTAGACTCCATACTAAATTTCAAGGACCATGTTGACTACATTTGTGGAAAAATCGCAAGAAAAATTGGGTTCCTAAAAAGAGTGAGAAAGGAACTTACATATGAGAGTTCAAATTTTAATTTACAATGCTCTCATATTGCCACATTTTGACTACTAATCCACTCTTTTGTACGATAGTCAACAAGAAATAAAAACTAGACTCCAACTGTTGCAGAACAAAGCTATGCGGGCAATTTTGAAGTGTAGTGTATATACCCCAATTCGAGTGATGCTCAGCAGATTAGAATGGATGAATGTGGAGCAAAGATTAATATTTAGTGCGATGGTGTTTATTTATAAAATGAAAAACAAAATGGTCCCAGAATACTTGCGGGCCAATTTGGTAAATGTTGGTGATGTGCAGCTGTATGATCTGAGAAACTCAAATAATTTCAGGCCGAGCAGATGTAACCTCAGTCGAACGAATAGTTCCCTGATGTACTCGGGCTTAACATTTTTTAATAGTTTACCAACTACAATAAAGGATGAATCAAGCTTTGTGGTGTTTAAACGTAAACTCACAGATTTGATTAAAAGCAATTCCTAAGTCATTTGTGTCACAACATCTTATGTTTCCTAATTGTGCGCGTGTTTTGTTTATAAATAGATATGTACTATATTTTTATGTTTCAATGTATAACCTTATATATAAATACAAGGAGTTTGAACGGTGTGTGTGTAAAGTTCATTGAACTAATACTAATGTTATTATTATTCAGCATATAATAAGGGCTAGAACAAGGTCTACGCTCCAACAGAACCTAATCCCTTGGTTTACAGGGATAGGTATGTCCCTTGTCCCAGCTCCATGCTGATGAATGAATGAAATAACTCTCTCTCTCTCTATATATATATATAATTCGCTCATATTCGCATGTACAGCATGAAGCCTATGAACCAACCGTAACATTCCGCTTATTTGCCGACAGTTGTGAGTTGTCACGTCAAAATACAATTTCAAATTTGTGACCTGTATGAAAAATTGCCGATAATAAATTTTTAATATTACTTTACACTTTTATTTTCATATTTTTATAATAAACTAATTTAATCATAGAATAATATATTCTCGCCGCGAAGTTTTATCATTTTGCTCCAAACAAATCCATTGACTTCTAGTTACAAAAAAAAACATCCCCAATGGAATTATGCACGACGCTGTTGCAGATCCATTAAACTTACCAACAAACAAATTCGTCAGCAAATATTCACAACTAAATCACTGAGCCTAGTTAATAAGATTAAAGCAGTAACAAAATAAAATTAAACTAAACTAAACCAAACAAAACTTAAAACCTGAAGCGTAAAAGTAAAACATTAGTATGCAATGATAATGATGGCTAAGGCCGCCAAAAATCTGATAGCCAGATGATTTTCGAGATCCGTCCTTGGATGTTGAGGGCAAAGGAAAAAAAAAAAGAGTGCACACTATCACTGCATTTTGGCTTCGTCAACTTTATCTGTTCTCATAGAAAAAGACGGGAAATTAAGAGATCCTTTCTTCGTTTCTTTTTCACACAACGGCCGAGGTGAAATTTAGCAGGTAAGTTTTAAGAAATTTCCTTCGGTTCCTTGCGGGTTTAAATAAACAGTTTGACATTTCCCCTCCATCAACAAATGTGTATTAGTGGAATCTCGCAATCAGCGCACACATAAAGATTATTGGTAAAAATAACAAAACCGTAGCAGCTGCAAAATTAGACGAGAATTTATTCATCGTATCCTCCTAATTAGTTTCTATTACTATGGTTGAAGCTGTTTTTATTACTTCAAGTAGAAAAGAAAACATTTATACTTTATACAAACCCACCGGCTTTGTCTTTTTTTGCACCAGCTGGCTACTATGTCCTTGATTTCAACAATTTATTGTTGTCTTAACTCGCGTTTTGTAATCGATTGGAGGGTATCATTTTGCTTTGCTTCAAAACGAGACCAGAAAGCCCTTATCTTAAAATATTGGCAAGTTAGAACATCGAGTGGAAAAACACAGAAAAACGATAACATTCCAAATCGTGTACAATGTTCACTAGACTTTTTTTCGTATTTGCAAATTGTCAAGGCTTTTAGATATTTGTTTTTAATTCAATAGTCTACTTGAAATTGAAATCTACCCTCCAGCGAAATGCCGTTCTTTCGTCCGTTCGATCGTTTTCCAACACTTTTTTGAAATTTTAATTTTGAATGCACGCGATGACAGCATGAGTCAATTGAGTTGGTAATGCCATTCTTGTGGTTTCGTTAAGCATAAGGCTGACGTGACATTTTGGAATGCTGCTATGGGTTAAATTTCCTTACACCCTGTCTCCACTTACGATAAATTCATATCATGATCAAGAGAAAAAAGTATGTGTAGAGCAACTGTCAAATATGGTTTGCTGGGTATTTCATACCTTTTTCGTTTGAGGGAGAGAGAGCAAAAGACGCAACAATTTTCACCGAGAGCATCAATGCACTAAAGGCATTATGCACACATTAAAAATAGTCAATTATCAATTGTCGATTGATCTTCGCAATAAGGCTCAGTGTGCGATAACAGAATGCCTTCTATTGCGAAATATAGAAATATAGTTGATATAATGGTCTCCACTTTTTCCTTCGATTAATTATTACCCGTGTTTCTTTGCACGGGGATATAGAATTAGCATAAAAAAACGACTATCGCCGCTTAAGAATTCATCAAAAAAAACTTGGCTGCACACAATGCACCGTGACACAGCTGTAAGTTGTAGTTAAGAAATTTGAATTGAAAATCCTGAAATTGAAAAATTTTTACTTCCGCCAATTGAAATTGATGCCAAGCATATTCTAAAATTATAAAAAAAAACAATTTCACATTAACAGATTTGCTAAATTCAATGAAGTTTGAAAATTTTGTTCACAAGGCTGACGTTGGAATGCTGTTATGGGTTAAATTTCCTTACACCCTGTCTCCACTTACGATAAATTCATATCATGATCAAGAGAAAAAAGTATGAGTAGAGCAACTGTCAAATATGGTTTGCTGGGTATTTCATACCTTGTTCGTTTGAGGGAAAGAGAGCAAAAGACGCAACAATTTTTACCGAGAGCATCAATGCACTAAAGGCATTATAGTATGCGATAACAGAATGCCTTCTATTGCAAAATATAGAAATATAGTTGCTATAATGGTCTCCACTTTTTCCTTCGATTAATTATTAGCCGTGTTTCTTTGCACGCGGATATAGAATTGGCATAAAAAAACGACTATCGCCGCTTAAGAATTCATCAAAAAAAACTTGGCAGCATCATTATATGGCTGTACACAATAAATAATAGACAATAAATAAAGCAAACTATATTTACCTGACGACCAAATTTAATAATCCCCATGACACGGATCAAAACAAAACTGCAATACATAATGACATTTAAATAACACAAGACTGCACTCACTCGATGCACAAGTCACACCTGCGTGCCTGTTCGCACCTCGCAGATAATTTCAAGGGTTATCGATTATGTGGACTCGATAAATGGGATGTTGCAATTGTGTCTATTACTATCAAAAGGGCTTATTTCCACTTTTTCCCAGTTCCCGGACATTCCTACATCCCCCCTGATAGAGTTTTTGCTCGGCTTGAAAAAGTAGTGAGAGGGAAAGAAACAATTATGCATCCTCAAGAGTACACGGATATGTATAAGGAATATGGGACCATTATTAAGCTTGGATCCTCGGAGTGCATTATTCGGGAATGGAAAGGAGAAAGCAAAGCATTTTTCAAAGCCCCTGGACAGTGGCATTTCCCCTTTAATAAAGCAAAACGGTTTATACTAAAGCGCACCTTAAAAAACAACATTTTAGTCAGAGGTGAAACAGCTTACAAATCGGACATAGGAGTGGCAAAATCGGTTTTGAAAAAAGGATAAGTTTTAAAAAAAATGAGACCGGAAACAATAAATCATGTCTGTACCATAAAAAAAGAAAAAATAAAAGACGTGGACAAATTATTAACAAAACACTGTGGCAAAAATTGGCGTAGCTTGGACAGCCTTCTGTTTTATAAAAATATTATTGACCATCATTTTGATTTTGGTGAAGAGACTGAAAATAATTGCAACGAGCTGTGCGAGTTGCTGGCCGAGGACACTGATTTTCAAGTTTGAAAAATCTGTAATTACTTACTAAAAAGATAATTTTGAAGTTCCTAATTTTTTGACTGATTGTTTACTATTTATTTGTTTTGTTTTCTTAGTTTCGTTTAATAATCAATTAAATTTTAATGAATTTAGTAATGTTTATGTTCTGCAGTCTTTAATAAAATGCTATAAAACTATACACACTTGTAATCACTTTTCAAAAGGTTACTTTTCCCAAAGTTTAGTTTCAAAACGTTTCATTTCCAGTTGTTCCTTGCAAAAGGGAACATTTCCAAAGTTTTAGTTGTTACAAATAACTAGGTAAGAGTAATATATTTATTTTTGTTTCATAAATAGATCTGCGAAAGCATTATACAAAACATACAACACTGTAGCTTTGATTCGTGGAACGGTTTAGACGTAATACGTTTTTTGCGTATTTCTCAGTTCCACTTAACATGCTAATGCGCCCTTTTGATACTAATAGACACAATTAGAGGTATGATAAGGTAGTGTTAAGTTTAAGTAGTTACATATTTTTAAAATATATACGAACTGTGATAGGATTTTAAATCAATTAGGATTAGTGCAATATTAGGATTAAGAAAGTGTTATTTTAGGATTAGGAAGGTGCAATATAGATTAAGATTACGTATGATGTATTTTAGTGTTATGATTATGTAAAGTAAGAAGTGGTCAACATGTTGCAAGAGATATGGTTGATAGGAGCCTATACCAGCGGATAGAGACAAATATTTCTGGCACTGTATGTAGTGTATACATAGGAATTCAAATTTTATTGAGAAAGGTCGGTTAAGGGTCATTACCCTAGTTTATTCCAACTGTGCTAGTAAGCAGCAATTCAAAGAAAAAAGTTTTTTTTGCAAGCAAAGTTTATTCGTGGTTAATATCCGCGAAACTTAGTGAATTCATCTTATTAAAAGAATTAATTAATTAATCTTCAAAAAGAAAAAAAAGAAAAGAAATATAGCCCTAGAGACCTTCATACGGATTTATTGCAAAAAGACGAAAGGCACCAGATTGAAATAAGCAATAAAAAGATAGCAGAGGTATTGGGTTGGGGCATTAAGTCAAAAGACGACCCTTACCTCTGCTGATTTTTTTTCGGTCCTGGGATCGGTAAAGCCGCTATTGTCGCCCGCAGACACCCCATTGGACGTTGGTTTAGCTGTGACTGAGTGCAAACGATGCAAGAATGGCGTAGAAGCACAACAGTGAGCAACGGACACAACAAAAAGGACGGGACAAAGAGCCCAGCAACTTCGACCTTCGCAAAGGTCAACTGCAGCACAGGCGCTCCGCTTGCTATCAGGAATTGTTCCAGTAGGGTTATATTCACCTTTATAATATACGCAGTGAACTGCGAAACAAAAGACAATTAAACACATAGGCCCCTATTGCGAGTGTCGATTGGCAATCGACACGACAATTGTTGATTGTGTCGATTAATTTTCGTGTTGGTATTGTGTAACACAATCGACAGAAGTTTGAGTTATTGTGAATAACATCTGGGTTACTGTGAATTACGAAATGCTTTGAGAGTTTCTTGACAGTAGCTAACGTCAAAAATTCAAAACAAATAAATTCGCACTATAGGTATCTTAAAAAATAGATTTAGGTGTCTATTAAGAGCACGAGAACTGCATTATAGTCCTAAAAAAGCTACACAGATTACAAATGTCTGTGCAGCTTTGCATAACATTTGCATATCTTATAATGTCCCAGTTCTCGATGAATATACACCTGAAGATATTAACGTTGATGAGAATGAACAATCAAGTGGAGCACATATTGTTAGTGAAGAAATGTCGGGAATTTGTGAACCTGAGGCCATCAGAAACCAAATTCTTAGATGTTTGCAACAATAAAGATTTCATTAAAAAAGTAAAACAGTCTCTTCTTTATTTCAAATGACATTGATATATATGATAAAAAAATAAATTAGGTACGCACGGTAAAATAATATAAGAACACAAATTCTGTTCGAAATAGCAGTGGGTAGGTATCAAATTCAATAAAACAACAGTCCTTTTTAATTATTAAGTTTAGGAACTGTTGTAACGGAGTTCTTTTTGTAACTCCAATGTTTGTTTCTTTAATTGCAATTTAATTGATCTGTCTCTTTGGCGGTTTTTGACCTCATCTTTGTACGTTTTAAGTTTTTCTTTTTTTATAGCCAGCAACTCCTTGTTGTAATCTTTCTGCATATAATATTGTCTCTTGATATGCGATTCCATATTCTTGGTGCTAGTTCTTATGTCCCGCATTGTCTCCATTATATCGCTATGAAAAGTTTGTTGTGCGTTCGTTTGCATTGCTAGCAGCAATTTCAGCCTTTCTTCATCCACTTTTTTGTTTTGACTACAACGTTTTTTCCCAGGTACGTGTGGGTGGTCCTAAACTATTTAGATGTACGGCAAACCGCTCCCATCTTTTCTTGGCAGGAGTCTTAGCACAAATACCTTTAGCAATATTTGGGTTTTCTTCCATAAATTTCACCAATTGCTCGAGCTGTTTTTTGTTGCTGACTACCTTCGACCTATAATTATTCGTGTTATTAACAAGAATATGCACTTTAATTGTATTTAACCAACTTACACGTTTGCAAACAATATTTTTGTTTTCGTTTTCACACAGTCGATCAGAAAAATTTAAGCGACAACAAGCGATTGTCAAATCGACAAATGTCAATCACAATTGTCATTCACAATACCAAAATCTGCAATCGACGATAGACAAACGACAAATGTCAATCACGATTGCCATTCGCAATACCAAAATCTACAATCGACGATTGACAATAGATAAATGTCGCTCATCTATCAGTTATCGCCGCTCGCAATAGGGGCCACAGTGAATTAGTGAACAAACTGAAAGATAGCATTAGCATAGCAGTTTAATTTTTTTTTGATTAGTTTTATTGAGTTTTTTTATGACTTTATAGTAAAGTAATTTGTTGTAAGGATATAGTCTTCAGTGCAAGTGAGGACGTGAAGAAAGATGCGGTAAAGCCCAACATTTTATTGAAATTTACAGAGATCATCGCTCCAAGTGCTACCGGCAGGACGACGAGGGACGACACATAAGTTTTTTTTGTATTCTTTTCATTTTATTTCATTTGTTTCTTTTTTTGAGGCAAACATTTTTCCCAAAAGTTTTCTTAATTAAGAGGAAGGTTAGGGTTCAACCGTTGGGTGGGTAGGCCGAGCCAGAGCCAACATCATCTGGCAAGTCTCAGAAAAGAGACGAACCTTATCAGAGAGCGACATCAGGAAGCAGTAGATGCAAAGGAGTCTAGAATTAGGTTAGATATAAGATAGATTAGGGATAGATGATAAGGTTTAGTTCTTACGTTTTAGGTTAGATTAGGATTAGTTTAGCATAGTTAGGGTAGTTTAGATGCATCTGACTTCCTATACTCTCTCCTTGGTAGGGCAAAGGTTAGTGAGATTTTCCTTTTCTTCTGTCCTATCTTTCTCTTCGTTTCTCTTTCCTTTCTTTTTCTGTCCGTTCGATTTAGTTCTCTGCCTATCTTCTTCCTTTTTCTCAGGTACGATAAATTTTTGTTTGTGAGCAGGTGGTTTAGTGTGAGGAGTGACAAGAACTACCCCCGTTCGACGAGCGATAGCCGTGCAACCGCGAGCCTGCCACCGTCCTCCTCCACTACTCCCAAGATGCCCATGTGGCCAAGCCTCGACTCATAACAGGTAGCTATCCTTTTTGGTGACATTATTCAGTTGGCGATAGTCTACGGAGAACCGAGTGCTGCCATCTTTCTTTTTGACCAGAACAATTGGAGATGCCCATGGGCTTTTAAAGCATTCGATCACTCCTTCCTTCTCCATCTTCGACACCATCTCTGCAACCTCCGTCTGCTTAGCCAATGGTAATCGTCCGCGAGGCTGAGGAATCGGTCTCGCCTCTCCAGTGTCTATCCGGTGTTGTACAAGGTGTGTTCGGCCATACTCGCAGTCCCCCGAAGCGAATATATTAGCAAACTCGTTGATCAAGTTCCCTGCCATGGCTTGCTGCTCCCGATTCAGATCGCAGTGCTGGAATAAAGTTCTTTTCACCTCAGTCATTCCCATTAGTGAACGAGGCTTCGCAACAGCTTCCTGTGATAGTTTCGTGATGGCAGTAACCGGTGCACACTTTCAAAACCACCTCACCTTGCTTCTTTGATGCTTTTGTGTTCCGCATTAAGAACTCGTACAGGAACCATATTGTTTTTCGGCTCGACAAGCATTTTTCCAACCACGCTGTTCCGGCAGTGGTTGTCTTCTGACTCAACTAGAAGGAATCGGTGGCTCGCAGGATCACCTTCCAGCTTTGTCCAATCACTGAAGAAAGTGGTAGGACCTCGTCCTTACTAATGACTGTCCTCAGGGATGCGGCGTTCTCGTTCCCGTACACCATCGGAATCACTACGTTTCGATACTTGAGTACTTGCATACCGAAGTCCAATACTACATCATGCGCCTTCATGAAATCGACTCCAATGATGCATTCTGCACATATATCGGCTACTAGGAAAGCATGGGAGAATGCTAATCCTGCCAAATTTATTGTTAGTATGACCTCTCCATACACTTACGCTGTCGCTCCTTTTGCTGTTTTCTGATAGTAACTGCTGGCATTGTGCAACCAAGACTGACGGACGATGTCCCTCCTTATAATGGAAGCGGTGGCACCGGTGTCGATGGTTGCCACGCACTTATTTTGTCCGATATAGGTTTCCACTGTTAGACTCTGGTTTCCTCGTTTGGTTTGGGAGACTTGAATTGTGGTCCTGGGGTCGTCGATTCCGGAAACCCCCGCGAAGCCGGTCCTTACACGTTTCCCTACTGCTGGTTCTGCGAAGCTATATCGGCAGGATGGATGTTATCCCTGCCAGAGGCTTCTTCGTTGCGCCTCCTAGGCCAGCAATGTAGACAACTGTCTTGTCTGGGTGGAGCTCTGCACTGTGTCTGTAGGCGCCCTATTTTGTTCCAGTTCCAGCAGCGCATTTGACCTCTGTTATCTCTGTTCCAGTCTACGATGTCTGTTCTGACATGAGCATTCAACGGCTGTCATTTCCCTTACGCGGTGGAACCCATGCGATGCCTGATCAGCAGCTTGTATTGTAGGGCCTCAGCGAGAGTTCTCTTTCCAGTCATTCTTACGGCCATTTGCAGTTGTCTATCTTTAATGGCTTGGATAGACATTAGGGTATGACAAATGCGCCAGACGTTTGATATCTGCTTGCAGCTGTTGGAGTGTTTCTCCCCTCTTCTGGACTATACTGCGTAGCTGGACCCTGTACACTTGCTGCATATGCTCATCACCGAAGCGCATCTCTATAGCCTTGACCATGGCGTCGTAGTTGTGTTGCTTCTCTTCTCATACGGTTTGGAGTAACTCCGCAGCTGTACACCTAGTGCGAGCGTTAGCGCAATCGACTTTTCCTCGATGTCCCAGCTGTTCGCCATTGCAGCTACTTCAAACTGTTTCTTATAAATTGGCCATGATGTTTGACCATCGAAAACAGGAGGCTGCATCTCTTTCCTTCTCCGAATATTCCCGTGCCTTTTACTTCCTTACTTCCTCGAGCTTCTTAGCCAAGTTCTCGAAGTTTGTTTCATGCTTGCAAACGGTTGGTGGATTTCGTCGAATTTGGTTTCGCCCTTCTCGAACTTGTAGTCAATTTCTTCGAGTTTTCCTTCGAGAACATTTTTAAAATCTTCCACAGCGCTCTTTTGGGCGGCAACTATGGAATTCTTTTGTTCTTCGAATTTAGAGTCCATTGATTCCAATTTGGAATCTTGAGAATTCCTCTGTTCATCAAATTTAGAGTCCATTGATTCCAATTTGGAATCTAGAGAATTCTTCTGTTCATTGAACTGAGAGTACATAGAATTCTTCTGTTCATCAAATTTAGAGTCAATAGAATTTGTCTGTTCTTCTAATGAATTCTTCTGTTCATCAAATTTGGCCAGAAGCAATTCCATCATAGCAGTCGTATCAACGCCTGTACTTACTTGTTCTTCTGATACGTCGAACAAAACGGACTTCGGGTTTTCTCCTTCGTTTTCAACAGCTTCCTGCAGTCGAAGCACCAGATCACTTTTTCCTCCAGCTGTGGAGAGATTCCGCTTTTCTAGTTCAGCTTTTAACTGCGGTATACTGAGCTGTAGTAATTTCAATGTGCGGCCCATTTTTGTTTTCATTGTTGCACCTATGACATGAACCGTGACACAGCTGTAAGTTGTAGTTAAGAAATTTGTATTGAAAATCCTAAAACTGAAAAATATTTACTTCCGCCAATTGAAATTGATGCCAAGCATATTCTAAAATTATAAAAAACAATTTCATATTAACAGATTTGCTAAATTCAATGAAGTTTGAAAAATAATAATAATAAAATCACGAATAAAATATTCTTCGGGATGTGTCAGTGGTCGGCGGGATGTCAAACTATGGCTTTTCCTGAAAAATTAATCGCAACAATTCATCAGAAACGAAGAAAATGGATTTTGGAAGCACTGTTTATCCCCGCTAAAGTTAGCGTATATAGGATAAGTTGTTGTAGTAATTTACATGCAAATTTCAAATTATCCCTATATCCGCGTGCAAAAAAACACGGCTATTATTTAGCTTAGGTTAGGTTTACGGGCTAATGGAACAGAGCGAATCTGTTACACCACACTTAGGTCCATGTGGTCCCATTGTGATACCCTTTGTTGGAAGTTTTGGCTTCGTTGTTCTGGCCTTGGTCCTTGGTTTTCTTCCTACTCCAGTTTGTCCAGCCATTTGGATGTCCTTATAAACCTGTAAAGATTTGATAGTGAGACATCAGAAAGTTCTTGAATGTTTTGGAAGAAGTATCTTCCAAGTGTTCTGTTCCTCAGGTGACACAGGAGAAAGTGAGGTGTGTCCTCATGGGTTTCCTCATCACCGCAGCCTCTACAGATGTCGTCATCCTTGAGATTTAGTTTAATTGTGTGATTCCTTAGCAGGTTGTGGCCAGTAAGAGTACCGATCAACTTTGACAGCGATGCCCTGTTGTAACGTAAAAGTTTGTTGGTTCGGCCCTTATCATATTTTGGCCACAGCTTGCGTGATATGTCACAAGTGATTAGTGACAACCACCTGTTGTTGGCTTTCATTCGTGTTTTGTATTCCACTCTTTCTCTGAGGTTACAGAGTGGTTGTTTAACCGACTGAAGTGCCTGTTCATGGTCCATCGCAGACCCCTTTCTTGCCAGTTCGTCAGCTCGCTCGTTGCCGGATATGTCCTTATGTCCATGGACCTGTGATAGGTAGGTAGCAGGAGTTTGGACGGTTGGGATTTGAAAATGACAGGAGACCGGATGGGGATGGGACTACTGGAAGGGAATCGTGATGGGAAGGAAGGTGTTGTGTGCGAGGAGCATGGCACGCTTGCGTTGCTCGGCCGAGCTCGCCGGACGGGGGGGGGGGGGGATACTTGTCCCCGCACAACAACGAGTACCTATGCACAAAACAAAAATCGTGCCAAGACTTAGACGATGTTTTTCCTAAAAGCAGACGGACGTTGTCACATTAAGAGGGCGCTGAAGATGGAACCAGCGCGGCCTATACCCACCCTACCTGGAAGTTCCATGGCCATATCGGAACTTCCCCAAAGAGGCGGATGCCTCAGCCTGATCAAGCCATTCACCGAAGTGCTTTAGCGCACCTTACTCCACCCCTGAAAATAAAGTTAGGCCGCCATTAAGCCTTTAAGGGCTTAGCAAAAAAAAAAAACTCACAAAAACTCATAACACGGTTATGTTTCATTTGAACATTAAGTATTTTGTAGATAATTTATTACATACTCAAAGAAACTGAACAAAAATGATAAGATTTAAAAAACAAAAAAAACGTTAAATTAAATTTTGTTTCCAATAAAAACACAGCAGACGCGACTTCAGGAGTTTTAATAATCTGACACGATATTTAAAAAAAACTATGACTACTATGAACGGTAACCCTACCTACAAGGAGCTCTCTGTATGTAGATAAGATATGAACAGATCAAATCGCGAACTATAGACGGACAGGAAACTAAACTTATTACAAAAAAAATATAACCAAATTAAAACAAAATAACGAATAAGGTGTACGCTATAATACCGAATCAAGAAATAAATTAAATAAATAACTATGTAACTTAAATCTACTTAAATCTACTTAAACCTAGTATGTAATAGCAAAAATATTTAGTAAAAATCTTTATGTTATCTGTAGGTGTATTCTCGTTAAAATATTGCTTTTTGAAAGGGGCAATGTTGAACTCTTAAAAACTTGACGAATTATCTGTTGCCGTTTCTATTCTTAGTTCGGTGAACTAGATCTTATGTGCTTTAGATTTCCGTTGCTCTGAAGCGTTCTGCAGCAGGATGTTGCGCCGTTACAAGCTGTGAACCGGAAGCTTCTTTTCGTTCCAACTTTTCCAGCAACGAAAAATGTCTGAATCTGAGCCAAATTATTGCGGCGGCCAAGAATATCTTTTGATAATTATATTGGAAGTATTCTTTGAACGCCGATTGACCCCTTTTTTACAGCCACGACAACCTGTTCGTACCTACACAAATTTGAAAATTTGTAAAAAAAAACGGCCATATTTCTTACATTCCAGCACTCACCAGAGATATTTAAATATACTTGTATTCCAAGCCAATTTCTCATTAATTCTCATGCATAACTAAGTTTTTCTGCAATTGAATAAATTTTAATAAAACTTTCACTCAAATACTCTAAGTTCCATATTACATTTATTATTTCGATTTAAAATCACCGCACGTCTTTTTCTTATCACTTTGCATACTATTCTGCTAAATGTGAAAACTACAAAGTCCGTAGCTAGCCAATAATGCCCAATTATACTCCCACCACCACCCACTACCACTATCCCAAAAACCCTATATATCCATCCCCGTTTCTAAGTAACCCGCTACCCAGATCATGCTACCCTTTTCGAAACATCCCAACGTCCTACTCTTTGAAAAATTGCTTCCACATTCCACAGCCTCAACCGAAGAGCTTTCTTCCAGGAATCTATTACTTTTCTTTTCAACCATTGCTGTCAAATGACTGACATGTAAACAAAAGAAAGATAAATTCCGACAATATTTGTGCATGCTGCCTTCATAAGTTAAGTCTTTTAATACATATTGGGTATGAAAGTGAAACTAATACATCCCATTTTATTTTATTTCTTTAGGATTGGAACAAACATGGCATCCCGATTGCTTGCAACAACCTGGTACATGTTCCGCAGCAGCAATTGCGATCTGACGTTGGGCAGGCATTCCTGCGCTCACATATGCGATCACAACAAAACTCTGGACTTGGATGACGTTCATCGACAACAGGGACAGAGAACGGGTCGTTCAACAATAGGAGGATGCTTATACATCTAGACGTGGTGAAGAACCCACGCTATGCTTAGCCGGGCAAGAATAGGTTAGTACTCATGCAGTTGGTAGTGTTTGGACGTATACGTAGCACTAATAATAATAAATATCTAATCTTAACCTAAGAATAAATTAACAAATAGAGATAAAAGACAAGTCTACAAATAAATAAATGAAATAACATGAATAGTCAATAAAATACGTAAGGGACAATAGGACTTATCAAAATAAAAAAATGAATAAATAATCAAAATGAATAAATTAACATAAAGATATTAAATTAACTTAATCCTAGATGAATATCACAGATAATAATAAAATAAATATAACTAGATAGAAATATATAGAAATACTTAGATAAATAGATAGAAGTCAATAATTAACATAAATCACTACATAAAGATGTTTGAGTGACTCACAAGAATTATAACTAACTAGCATAAAGCACATGAATTAATAGCACGATAACCGAATAAATAATAAACAAAACTTAATAACATGAAATCAATAAATTAACATTAACTTAAATTCCAATAGGTACATAATTATAAAGATACTAAAACATAACGAATTTAATTAGCATAGAATTATATTGCATACTTCCACTTAAGCTAACTAGGATACGTTATATGCTTGTAATTACATACATAACTCTATACCACTTAGCACCAAACTAGTATCCTGACTACATAGGCCTTATTGTTTAATGTCCTTTGCATGAAATACTCCCACCTTTTTGCCTGCCAGGTTTTCCAGTTCATACATGTTTTTGCCTATTGCTTTCACTATGCGGCATTTTACAAACTTTGGGCAAAGCTTAGCCGATAAGTATTTAGAGGTATCGCTCAAGATGAAGTTTCGTCTAAATACCTCTTGCCCCGGTACAAAATGAATATTTCTGGTGCGGGTATTGTAGGCTCTCGCTCTTTTTTCCTTGGCTCGGCTTTATTTTCCTTAATCTTGTTCCTCAAGCACTGCAAACGAGTCTGTCGGGAAAAAGTGATTAGCTCGCCGTCTTCTACTGCATTAAGCTTCTGCGCGAGTTCGTAATTGCTGCCGTGCGTCATCATATTTGTCCCAAAGAGAGCAAAGTAAGGTGAAACGTGTGTAGATGCATGCACGGAGCTTCTAAGAGCACACGCAATGTCACTTAAGTGGCAGTCCCATGTGCGGTGGTCTTCCTTCAAGTAGGAACGAATCGCGGCTAGTAGCGTCCTATTGACTCTCTCCGATGCATTTGATTGAGGAGCGTATACTGCAGTTTTAAAATGCCTTATGCCGTAAGTTTTCAGTAGATCTTGGAAATTATGCGACAGGAATTGTCTCCCATTATCAGAGTGGATGATCTGGGGCAGACCAAAAACATTAAAGACTTCACTACGGAGATATTTCACGACATTTAAAGAACTGGCATTTCTCATCGCATTTAACAAAACAAATTTGGACAAATGATCAAGTACGACAAAGACATACAATTTCCAGACTTGGATCTTGAAATCAATATAGATTTTATGGAATGGTCTATCGGCACTATAACTGGGCGATATAGGAGGTCTGAGCACTTTGTTAGACGACTTACACTGTTTACAAATCGCGCAGTTCGACACATATCGTCGAATTTGCACCGTCATATTAGGCCAATAGAAGTATTGCCGAATTCGATACAGCGTTCTTGCCATACCACCGTGAGCCGCCTAGGCTCGTGAGCCTGACAGATAATGTTCTCTGTTAAAGCTGAAGGGATCCACTGCCTCCAGGTATGCTCTACAGCATCATCTCGGGTGGGTGGTAGTGAACGCATGTATACGAACCCGTCTTCTACTTTCAGGTCTGGTAACTCTTCTTTGTGCTCAGCCACGGTGTTAATAAGATCGTGGTATTCGTCAGAAGTGAATTCTTTCGACTCCAGATCTACCCACGGTGCAATTGGTTGAATCTCGAGACTGTCCAGGTGTGCTCGAGAAAGGGTATCGGGTACCACATTTAAAGACCCTTTTCTGTGTTCCACGTTAAACGTGAAACCTTGGAGTTTCAGGCTCCACCTGGCTAGTCGTCCACTCAAATCCTTGAGACTCATAAGCCACCGTAGACTGGAGTGGTCAGTAATGATGTTAAAGTCCATACCTTCTACATACGGCCTAAACTTTTGCACCGCCATGACTGCTGCCAGACATTCCTTCTCGGTGACGCTGTAGTTTTTTTGGCATGCGTTCATCTTTTGAGAGAAGTATGATATTGGCGACTCCTCACCTTCTTCATTCTTTTGGAACAGTACTGCCCCTATTCCCGATTCGGAGGCATCACACTGGATGAAGAAACGCCTCGAAAAATCTGGGTGAGTAAGGACTGGTGCAGTTGTTAGCGCCCTTTTCAAATTACTAAATGCCTCTAAGGCCTCCGCTGTCATGATAAATTTTCCATTTTTCTTTTTCAGGGTGTCAGTTATTGGGGCAGTCAAGCTGGAGAAATTCTTTATAAACCGCCTGTACCACCCTGCCAGACAAAGCAACCGACGCACCTGCTTCGGATTTTTAGGGATCGGAAAATCGACGATCGCCTAGACCTTCGATGGATCCGTTTTCAGCATCCCACCACCAACTATGAAACCCAATTACTTCAGTTCTTTGAAGCAAAATTTGGATTTGCTTAAGTTGATGGTGAGATTTGCTTTCCGGAGGCACTGTGCTCTTCGTCTAACAGGGCGACATGCGTCTCGAAATCGGGAGCTTTGATGAGCAGATCATCCAGATACACGAAGACGCGTTCCTTTAGACGTGCGGGGATCAACTTGTCCATCAGCCTGCACATTCTTTGGGCTGCATTGCACAACCCAAACGGCATAACTGTAAACTGGTACAAGGGTCTCCCTGGCACCGTGAATGCAGTTTTCTCCCTACTCCGTGTCTCCAGCGGTATTTGTCAGAAAGCATCCTTGAGGTCGACACTGCTAATAAAATACGTGTCATGTAGCCGGCTGAGTAGCCCATCGATATGAGGGAGCGGATATGCGTCCTTTTTCGTCAAGGCGTTCACTTTACGGGAGTCCAAGCATAAACGGTTTTTTCCCGGTTTCCGTATGAGGACTACCGGTGAACATCACGGACTTTCGCTCTCCTAAATAACGCCAAGGCTAATCATCCGGTCTATTTCCTCGTACAGGAGGGCTTGTATCGCCGGAGACTCAGGGTAGTGACGCTGCTTCACGCGGGCCGCGTCCCCGGTATCGATTATGTGCTGCTCCACTGGTGTTTTTCCAAGTCCATGCTTGGTGAAGCACAGGAATTTCAGCTTGACTACCTCAATTTCAGATTGCTGTTGAATGTATAGCTGGTGAGTGTCGGGATCTGGGACATCGGACATTGCTATTGCGCTGATTATGTTCGGAGCCAGCTGAAAGGTCTTCCAAAAGTCGACTCCCAAGTGTATTTCTTGTTCGAGATTCGGTACGAGGTAAAAAGTAATCTCCTTTTCTTCCTCTTTGTACCTTACCAACACTCGTATTCTACCGATGATAGATTGACTCTTACCATCCGCTGTTTTAACCTTGGAATCAAAGGAATGCATCGGCAGGTTCAATGATTTAACAAAATCTATACAATTTTTCCCTAATATGCTCACACTGGCACCACTATCTAAGAGTCCCAAAAGGTTATTTCCGGCGATGTTCATTTTCGCATATGGTCTTAAATCCGTTGTTGTATCTACTATGGTGGATGCTATGCTTTTTCTAATTTCTTTTCGTATTTTATATCTATTCCTAGCTTTCAATATTGCTTCTGACGTATAAATCTTCTTACATTTAAAAATTCTATTTCTAGCTATGTAATATTCCTTAATTCTAACATGTAATGGCGTGACTACTGACTGTTTAATATTATCTACTGAATTTGATTTACTATCTCTTTTTAGTATAGTGATTTGATTAAGTTCACCATCGGTTCTCAGGAGCTTACCGACGTCACTTACGACCGTCTGCGATTCTCTTGAGGCGTATGTTCGGGGACCTGTGTCGAACACGCTTCCCCCGACGACATCACGTTCGATGTCCGATTTTCCGGACTACATCTAATGCATTTAGGGGTTATTACTCCTTCTCGCCCGCATCGGTAGCAAAAAATGTTCCGAATTGGAGATGGGCAATCAATGAACGAGTGACCCTCGACCCCACAGTTCCAGTAAATCCAGGATTTGGGGTCTGTTTGCTTCCAAGCTGGTTTCGGACGAGTACCTCCGTACTGCAAGGCCGCAATGTCCTCTTCCGGTTGGTATATTTTCTCAACATCGTGTTCCAGCTCATTGGCAGCATATTTTGGCTGGGGTCTGTGATGTCGGGGTGCCTCTCTACTAGGGAAAGCATTCTCAGCATCTTTGCATGCATACCTCAGGTGGTCCAAGGTAAATATACTCATTGGGAATATCAATCTGCCTATTTTCTCATTTAGATTTCTTTTCAGGATCCGTATCAGCTCTACTTCTGGTATTTGTATCCTGAGTTGCGATTTGAGTCTGGAGATCGCAGAGAAATACTCATCACTGGACTCCCAGGCACCCTGCCTACGGTCCATGATGTCCCTCATAATCTCGAAATCTGACTTCAAGTTTCGAAACTGTCTTAGTAAGGCCTCACGAAGTGTTGGCCAATCTGTACGATTATTGGTTCGCTGGCATTGCCAATACCATTCATAGGCGGTACCTGAAAGCAGTAAATGAAAATCCCTCAGGATCTCCATCCATGGGCACCGGTAATTACTTTGTAGTGTCTCTAAACGGAAGATAAAGTCCTCTACGTCTAGAGACTCTGGTTTTCCTTCGAAATTTATCCCCCACTTATCTATTTTTATAGGGCCGTGGACTGACGAGCGAGGATTAACTTCAAAGGAATGACCGGAAGAACCCGAATACGGCCTACCAGAAGCATGCTGATATGGGACCTGAATCTGATGGATTGAATAATTTGAGTTTTTTTCATTTGGCCTACTGCCATGGATGTTTGGTCTGTGCTGGGTCTCCTCTACAGGAATAAATACATTTGCTGTCGGATCCAGCTGAGGTATGTCGCGATGAGTCGAGCGATGATTAGAGTTCTGCTGAGGATGTTGCTTAGGCACCGCACCTGTACTGAAGGTTTGCCTCGGAAACGTCCGTTCAGCTGAACGAGTTGGCAGAGTGTCTGAGCGAACTTCTCGCATAAATTCTTGGAGGCTGTCCTTCATGTCTTTCCTCAGATATGCAGAAATCTCTTCAATCTTGGTTGAAATCTTGGTTGAAAACCGGCCCTCGATGAGGATGCACTTAGACCAGAAGTAGGTCCATTGTGCTGCCGATGTGTAAGGTGGGTGGGTCACCCTCTTACTCAGGGAACCATTTGCTCCTCTGAATGAAGGAGCTAATCCTTGCTGTGCAGGCGTTGTTAAGATCGTTTAGATCATTGAAAAGGTATTCACCCAATGTAGCCTTCCTAGTGTTGGCGAGTGCAGGACACGTGCAAAGGAAGTGACTGATGGTCTCCTCTTCTTCCTCGTCCCTACAGCTTCTGCAGAAGTCATTGTAGGGGATGCCCAACCTTTGGGCATGTCTTCCTATAGCACAGTGCCCGGTGAGGGCGTTTACTAATTTCGAGAGGGTTCCTCTCTTATGCCTCAGAAGTCCGATGGACCTGGATTTGTTTAATGTCGGCCAGAGTAGCCTTGCGGTGTTGCACTGGTCGAGTTGGTGCCAACGATGGTTGGCTTCGTTCACCGCATTGGTGTCTATGAGGTTTTAACATAAGACATTGGCGCCTCGATGTCGGTGACGCTTATGCTATTTAAACCAGAAGAGCCTCGTCGGGCCAGTTCGTCAGCTTCACAATTCCCTCGTATGTCACAGTGACCCGGCACCCAGCAAAGGGTGAGGCTATACTGACCGGCTATCTCGTTAAGAGATGCACGGCAGTCTTTCACTGCCTTGGATCTTGTAATGCTGGATGCAAGGGATTTGATGGCCGCCTGACTGTCGATGTATATTACAATATCTGATTTCAATATCGTATTAACCGACAGCCAGGCAGCGGCTTGGCGAACGGCGGTGACTTCGGCCTGAAAAACGCTGCAGTGTTCTGGAAGGTTAAAGGATAGGTGAATGTCCAGGTCTTCAGAGAAGACTCCGGCACCGACTCCGTCCTCCGTTTTGGACCCATCCGTAAAAATTGACAGCGATTCGTGGTGTAGGACATGAAAAAGGAAAAAGCATTTACTACTGCCCGGTTTATAACGGATTTTATATCTGTTATACCGGGTTCGTTTTGTATATTCTCGCTGTTTGGATTTGTCCTAATTTTCAGATACGTCGGTTAGAGTTACGGTGCTCTCATTCTGAGCATCGACGGACGCAGCTCCGTAGTTGCTAAGGCTGCTATATGAAGAAGCTAAGACCGTTTCTGACGAGGTGTTGCTAACTGAATACCCGGGAAACTCAAAAGACGGATCTAGTTGACCCAGTAAGGACTTTTTAGGAGGTGGCGGAGTGCGGTTGATGGGTGGCATAATTGAGCTGCTACCGTCAACTTTAAACTGAGAGCGGGTATGTATTCTACTCTTCCCTATTTGATTTTCTTTAGATATTATTTGTTTTTCTCCCTTATTTTCAGTGGAAGTCATTCTGAAGGACGGGACTGAATGAAAAATAGAGTAAACAACGTGAATTACCAACAAAAAAAGGAAACTCAACTACTATCAACGCTATCGGTCAGGTGAGTACCAAAGAAATTAAATGGAAGATCAAAACAGAAATTTTATAGGAACATATGATTGAAATTGAAACATAAATTTATATGTGGTTAGTGTAGGGAAAGGGGTATGTATATAAATATAATAACTTAGATAGCTTTAACTACTTCGATAAGAAAGTGAATAATAAAGAAAATATCAAAAAAAAAATTTATAAGTTTTATGATAAACGGGGGTGTTTCGGGCGTCTATCTTCGGTGGTTTACTGGTGTTGACTTTTCGTGGCATAATCGGCTTTTGGCATCCAAAAAAATATAATAAGACTGCGGACGGACTGTTAAGGATTTGTCTCTCTCAATGTGAGAAATAAGGTTGAAGGTAATGAACAGGGACACATCGTTGTATTTCTTTCCCATCCCCGCAATTCCAAACTGCCTAAAGGGGCTTTGCTGGAAGACTGGGGATGTATAGAGTCACAACACACGTAATAAAAAAGTGAACGGATTTCGACGCAACAGTGCAACATGTTAAGAATATACGACATCTAACGAGGCCACTGAATATGTTTGGTTTAAGGAAATTGTTTTAAATGGAAATTGAAAATAAAAGTTGAGACAAGATAGAAAAGTGAAGACTACAGAAAAGAGGATAGGTTAATAAGAAAGGAGATAGCAAAAGAGGGTGGTTTCAGGCACTAATTGTTTCTGATGCCAACATCAGTGTGCCCATCGCAATTCATTATGATACGTTCAGGAACTTCTCAAACAAAGACTTATGAGCCCACTGATACTGGTACCAGAGACAATTACGGCCTAAGGACTTTAGGGGACAGAAGACAAGGACAAGATGTTGGGCGCCATTGTGATAGGTAGGTAGCAGGAGTTTGGACGGTTGGGATTTGAAAATGACAGGAGACCGGATTGGGATGGGACTCCTGGAAGGGAATCGTGATGGGAAGGAAGGTGTTGTGTGCGAGGAGCATGGCACGCTTGCGTTGCTCGGCCGAGCTCGCCGGACGGGGGGATACTTGTCCCCGCACAACAACGAGTACCTATGCACAAAACAAAAATCGTGCCAAGACTTAGACGATGTTTTTCCTAAAAGCAGACGGACGTTGTCACATTAAGAGGGCGCTGAAGATGGAACCAGCGCGGCCTATACCCACCCTACCTGGAAGTTCCATGGCCATATCGGAACTTCCCCAAAGAGGCGGATGCCTCAGCCTGATCAAGCCATTCACCGAAGTGCTTTAGCGCACCTTACTCCACCCCTGAAAATAAAGTTAGGCCTCCATTAAGCCTTTAAAGGCTTAGCAAAAAAAAAAAACTCACAAAAACTCATAACACGGTTATGTTTCATTTGAACATTAAGTATTTTGTAGATAATTTATTACAAGGGACGAGGCAGCTCGAGGACAGGTACTTTTGTTATACCCTATTCTAAGGGTATATTAATTTTGACGCATACTTTGTAACATACCTTAATATTGCCCGTAGACCCCCAAAAGTTACTATATTTATGATCAGCATCGATAGTAATGTCGATCTAGCCATGTCCGTCCGTCCGTCTGTCGGCAAAAATTAGGCCTTTAAACTGGACCTAGAGAGCTGAAATTTTAACCATATACTCTCTAGGGTCCCGAAATAATCAAGTTTACGAATTTTTTAAATCCGCCCACAAACTCAAAAAAACAAAATTTTGGAAAAAATCGAATTTTGAGCTAGAAAGCTGAAATTTTTTATATATGATCTATGACTCCTAAAACTGCTCGGGATAAACAATTTTCAAAATCCGCCCACTGACACGCCCACAAATAAATAAAACAATTTTTTTGAAAATCCACAGTTTGAACTAGGGAGCTGAAATTTATAATATATACTCTCTATGGGCCCTTTATGCTCATGTGTAAATATTTTCGAAATCCGCCCACTGACACGCCCACAATTATTTTTTTTTTTTTTGAAATTCAAAGTTTGAGCTAGGGAGCTGAAATTTATAATATATACTCTCTAGGGGCCTTTTATTCTCATGTGTTAATTTTTTTTAAATCCGCCTATTGACACGCCCACAATTAAATAAAACAATTTTATTGAAACACCCAAGTTTGAGCTAGGGAGCTTTTTTTTTGATAAAATCCTTTCAATGGTATATAACAAAATATGTAGGGCGTTCTTAACAATTCAACCATACTTAGGCTTTTGTCACGCCCATTTATGATGGATAGGAATAAGAATAGGGTATCCAACAGTTCGCCCAAGCGGACTGTAGCCCTTCCCTATGTTTTTTATTGTATTTCTACCTAATGCATTCTTATATTTTGTTGTTTTCAGGCATTCCTGCGCTCACATATGCGATCATAACAGACCCACCAGAGACTCGTTTTGTGCTTCGTGCCAAGAGCTTTGAGCTCCTCGCGGCAACGGCGAACAAGCAAGGACTTTATTTCTGTGGCTGACACCGCTTTAATGGCCGCCTGACTATCAATACAATTGGTAATATCACTGTGTGGTATCGCCATCATTGATACCATGCTTGCGACTTCAGTGATTGCTAAGACGTCTGCTTGGAATACACTACAGTGATCAGGTAATCTAATCGATCTGTTAATGTGTAGTTCCTCTGAGAATAGTCCAGCACCCGTTTCACAGTCCATCTTTGATCCGTCTGTAAAGATGGAAATCGATTACCTTTTCATGGGTTCGTTTGCGTACTCCTCCTTGGTCGGAAATGAACAAGAGAATGGTTTTTCGAAATCTAAATAAGGAGACATGTAGTCAGATATGACGTTGTTCCCTATGTACATGTTCAGAATCAGTGCATGTCCAAAATGACTCGGGTTCCAGCTGTTTGTTTGGCTGATCCTCAAGGCACTTTTTGCAGCAGATTCCTGCATGTATAGATCCAATGATGGCAGATTGAGAATGGCTTCCAAGCAGTGTCGCCAACTTAGATGTTTTCCCCCTAAATTTAGGGTGAAAAAAAAGTGTATGGGGAGTTTTTTAGGGGGGAAAATAGTTTAGGGGGTTTTTTAGGGGTATACTATTTTTTTTTAAATTGAACTGCTTAGTGTGAACCTCGCCTAAATTTGTTAATGATAGTTACGACATTTGGTGGTGAGTAGTATACTTACTGCAACACTAGAACATCTGACAGTGACAGCAAATCAGCTGTTCATAGTTCAATGTTCATATCATAAATTATTTTCTCCAGAGATCCCGAAAGAAAAAAAATATTATCAAAAATACACCAAAGTATGGGAGTGTGATGTTTTATTGAAAGGTTTGTCTTACATTTTTACTAAATTATTGCAAAAGGAAGTACCTATATGGTTTACAGATTGGATATCGCCAAATCCGACAAGCGACACCATGGCAATATGCAAGTATTGTAAAGCTAATTTAACAGCTCACAGAAAGGACTTGACATCTCACGCTAGGAACTGAGAAGCATAAAGAAGCAGTTGAAGCAGACAAGACCGCAAAATCATGTAAAAAAATAACATCTACATTCATACCCTTCTGTTCGGAAAAAACCAAAATTGTAGAGTTGAAAATAGCGGCTTTTATTGCAGAACATGCTTCTATACAAACTGTGAATCACTTGACTGAACTTTTACCGAGCTTGGATAACAATTCCGAAACTTTATCTAAATTAAAGCTTCCCTTGTATGCTAGAAGATTTGTTAAAAGAGATAGGCGACTCGGCTTTTTCCATCATTGTTGATGAGAGTACAGATGTCTCGACCCTGAAGATTCTTTGTGTGTGATGATACGTTTTTTCTCAGTTCCGCAAAAAAAAGTAATAACTACTTTTTATCGAATTTTTAAATTAACTGACTGTGATGCCAATGCCATATATGGTGCTTTAAAAGCTCAATTAGTATTTGATGGCCTAAATCTTCAAAATATGGTTGGAATAGGTATGGATGGTGCAAGTGTAATGGTAGGTGTACGTAAATCTGTGGCTGTTCTCCTGAAAAATGACTTGCCAGATCTTGTGGTCGTAAAATGTGTCTCTCACTTGTAACGGATAAGCTACAGCGCGGACCAACAAGGTGAGGGCCATGATATATTTTTTTTTCTATGGCTTACTTGCCCCACGTTGGCCGCCCTCTGTAACGGATAAGCTACAGCGCGGACCAACAATGTGAGGGCCATGATATATTTTTTTTTCTATGGCTTACTTGCCCCACGTTGGCCGCCCTCTGTAACAATAAAACGAGTATGCTCTACGTTGCATCGCCATCTATAACGACCGCCTGCAACGCCAAGGCATACTCCCCCCTCCTCTGTCTGGTTGGCATCGGCATACGAAAAGAAAAGGAACCCACACACGCTGCCATCCCTGAAGTGTGCCCAGCTGGCATCCTGCTGGCACGGAAGGTATCAGGCAACGCTGGTCGCTCGCATAGTACGTCGACGGCTCTGGCCTACAGACTGCCAAGAGTCCGCCGTCGTCAACGGATTAATAAGAGAGAGGGGTTGTTCGACCACTCATAGCCAGGCATGGCCGCCCCGTGCTAGCTCGTCGGCGGGAGCGGGAACTTGCTATAGAGCTCGAACTGGGGTTACCTCGTTATTTACATGCCTGAAATTGTCGTGGTGGACTAGACCTCGGACGACACGATGAACCGTCGCCGGTACCAAAAGAGTCCTAGTCCACCCTCCACTATCCCAAAGGATAGCCTCTCCGGCCCGAAGAAGACGCGACTTGAAAATTTTGTAGGGGCTGACCTGGACCCCCAGGTCTATATAAGAAGAATACCAGAAAGTTGGGACTTTTGCCGAATGTAAGAGAAGAAGAAGATGTGGTATTTCTTCCAAGCTGGCCCACCCCGCCGCAATAAGGATAAGTATTGCGGACACCTTTGGCCACCGCATCGCTTCACTCGCGGTGGCCCCTGCTCCGAAAAGGAGTGAGATCCCCTAAAATGCTTAGGGCACCTTACCCCATGTTGTTGTCCACACTGTGGTGGCTGGTGTCGACCTCGACTTCTCTTCGCTGACCTCTAAATTGCTTACTGCATGATGCTACTTGGCATCCGTACCGTAGTGGAAATTACCCAAGACGCGGTTGTATGCTGAGCCTTCATGGCGATAAGTACATTTATTATAACGTTAATAATACAATAAAAGACTAACTTTAAACAATGGAGAAAACGAACTAAGATTGCTATAATAACGTCGTAACGACACGTCAACCTCAACTTAATATGCTAGTTGTGGTTCTGTCGGGTAATCAGCTTTCAACCGCTGTATCTATTTATAGTTCGATACATATGCTTATCTCTAGTTATAAACCTATATATAGCTAGGAATGTATGTCTCTATATCTATACATATATCCATACATACATCGTAATATCTATATAAGAGTTCATATGGCTCTAGAACTATATAACTATACACCCGCGTGTGCAATTATGCCATGCTGCCACTATGCACACATAATTATACATACTCCCGATTTATGGGACGGAATGTCCAAACCGGCAACCAACAATATCGATGGTCACAAAGAACTTTATTCGCGTATGCCGATATACTACTTCTACTTACGTATTATATTTATGAAATAATTATTAATCCGACCTTAAAATTAACATTAGTAAACGGAGACACGACATTGACATCAAGATCCTGGTGGGGCTATCGGAATCTAGTAATTGTAGTTCGCGACACTTAATGGTAAGCGACCGATGGTTGCACTCTCTCAATAGGGGGACTCTCCGAGGATGACTAGTGTCAGCCTGGAGGAGTAATGACAATAAAGGACTCTCGACCGAGTACTTAATAATCGTGGCTGCGAACGCGATATCTCCCTGATGACACGAATGTCCCGAGAGTGTGACCCTAAGATTAACCCCTCCTACCCTTTTATATAATTTATGTAGGCAATCAATATAAGTATATGGATCTGGGAAAATTCCCAACAATAACAAAAAGTAATATAGATGATAAAAAAAAATGGACTTACGTGGTGTTAAAATCTCAGCTGTGCGCACATTGACGATCCACCTGTATGTGATGCTGCGATTAAGGTCATTAATATATAAAAAGGTAAGACACCCCTAGGTCTGCCCTAATCCTGGTACGTACTATCGGTACTCGCTGGTTATTACTGGCGCGATCGATTACGAACCGTAATTCGACTCGCTCGCTTTCGTCGTGGCTCTGCCTGGCGATTTGATTTGAACGAATTCCGATTTCATAAAAAAAAATTATATAACCCACTTAGTTTAGATGCAGATCGAGAGGGTTGGTTTTGAAAAATACCGAATAAAAAAACTAAAATATACAACGCATCTGCGTCGATGCAAATAATGCCCTATTGCTTGTATCCGCACGTATCTACGAAAGAACACTTTACTTTTCTTCGCGACTTAATGAGAGTTATGATGCGGCCTTGAAAAAGGCCGATTTAGACAAAAAAAAGATTTACCAACGCGAGATAGCTCGCCTCGATGCTTGGCTCGCGGATTGAAAGCTCAAACAAAAAGAACAAATTCCGATTGGATTTTAGGATCGGTGACGAAATTGAAATCGCGAACGCGCTTTTATCCCGGGGTTAGTAATAATTACACTTGCTTTTTATACTTAGAGAAATGTAATGAGGGCTCGCTTCTAATTTAATAAACGTAAGTATTACTCGAGAGAAAGAAAAACTTATTGAAAAAAAGAAAATACTCTACGAATAACGTGGCTATCCCACGCCCCTTTCCCTAGACCGTTCGCTTTTAGCTGGATTCTGCTGCTGCTGCTGAAGATGATGGTACTGCTGCTGATGATGATGTTACTGCTGCTGATGATGAGGAGGTGTTGCTGCCGCTCGCACCTGTATCACTTGGGTAGGAAAACAGAAACCAGTAAGAATGGTTGCCACACGTGGTGTGATCAAGACGATTTGCTTGGTCGACTCTGTCTTACCTTTGCTCGGGGATTCCGTGCTTCGTGGTTGGACTGCTGAACTGCGGAAGTCGCGGCGTTGCGACTCTCGTTCGGTCTGGAGATGTGCTGCACTGCTCGGATGCGCACCGTCGATGACCTCGGTGCTCGACCGCCTGTGGTGGTGGAACACCGAGAGGGTAGTGTATCGGTATTGCTTCTGGTGAAACTATTTATCGCACGGAATGGCACTGGTTTTCACTCAACGCAATTCCTCGTGGTTGAGACCAGGGGTTAAAGATTGCAATGCGCTTCACGTGCTGTCGTCTGTGATTCCGGCCGTTTACGGACGGGGAAAATTCTGTGAGGTTGGCGTAAAGGCGACCTGAGCTCAGCCGCAGAAAGCTAAGCGAGCACCAGGCCGTCTTCACTCGTTTTAGGTTTTCTTCCTCGCTTGAAGAGAGTTGGCTTCCAGCCCTTTCTGTTGGGTGATGCTGGTCGCGTGAAGGCGATTTATGCTTCTAATTTTATCATTAGTTTTTTGTCGTTTTGTTTTGTTTTTTGTTTCTTCCTTTTATTTCAGGATTTAATTTGCAATTTTAATTCTTGTAGATGCAAAAGGCAATTGTGCCACACAAAATGGAGTTCGCAATTGGTTTTGCGCGTTGGCTGTCAACAGCGACGTTTCGCTCCCAGTGTAGAAATATGAAAGAACGAGATTTCAAATGTTGGAATGGGGCCAAGCCGGCTTTCCCATAAAGGTAGCGTTCAGCCCTCGAAATGGCGTGTCGTTAAAAATTTCGCTGTGTCACCGCTGTTTACATTGCGGAGTGGTAAATGCCCTCGAAGCATGCTTCGGGATGCCAGACTTGTGACATGGTGGAAATAAATAATTCTCGTTACCGGTGGTTTGTTACACACCTCGGAACTTTCGCGCTTACCGCGAGCGAAAGAGCCAAGGCCACAACCATCCCCTGTTCGGCCTCTGCCCGCCTGACGGTCAGACGGAGTGTATTCTTTGTCGTCGAGTCTCGTGCGCAGGCTGGGCTATCCGGGCCTTGCACTCGTATGTTCGTCGTTAATAGATGTTGACGACGTCTTGTAATTTTCAGATGATTCTCGAGTAATGTTCGAGGGTTTTTTTTTTTTTTTTTTTTTTTTTTTTTTTTTTTTTTTTTTTTTTTTTATATTTGTTAAATCGTGAATTTTTAAAGGCGTGGGAGGTTGGGGATGAAATCGGTTTGTTTGGGGATGGGATATGAAATTAGAAGATAGAGTTGTATTTCCCGTAGTTGTTCCCTTCTGGGATTAGCGTCTGATGTCCTTTGAGTGGACTAGACCTAAGTCCGTTCCTTTCTCATCTACCAAGTGGTACAAATCTCCCTGAGCTTTAACGACTCTGGCCTTAATGAACTTTCGGGCGAATTTGGCGTTAAAGCCTCTTTCGAACTTGCTGAGCGCATGGTTACGCTTGTACACACAATCACCTTCTTTAAACTTTCTCGGGGCACTTCTAATGTTATATCTCTTTTCATATTTGTCGTGAGATTTGCTTAGCGATTCCTTCACGAAGGAGTGAAGTATGTTCATGCGGCTTGCCTTCGGGATCAGATCTATTTCTGAATTATTAAGCCCGTTCAAATCTCTTAGCAACTGGTATCCGCTTCCGTGTTTGATCATGCTTTGCCCGAATACCGCCTCGTACGGGGACATTCCTAGGGCCGAGTGAATCGCGGTCCTTAGGGAGCAAGTTATTGCGCTCAAGTGTGCATCCCACGTCGAGTGATCGGGACTGATGTATGCCCTAATGGCGGTTATGATCGAGCGGTTGACTCGCTCGCTGGCGTTAGCTTGCGGCGAGTACGACGCTGTTTTTAGATGTCGTATGCCGAAAGACGATGCGAACGAAGCAAATTCTTTGCTGACGAATTGTTTGCCATTGTCAGACAGCTAGGATTCTGGGACTCCAAAGATCGCGAAGATCTCGTCTCGAAGGAACTTGATCGTTGCTTCCGAAGTTGCTCGTCGTATT
This sequence comes from Portevinia maculata, assembly GCA_949715645.1. Taxonomy (NCBI): domain Eukaryota; kingdom Metazoa; phylum Arthropoda; class Insecta; order Diptera; family Syrphidae; genus Portevinia; species Portevinia maculata. Next base: position 170,131,478 of record OX454526.1, on the reverse strand, counting down.
GCTTTTGCAAATATGAATTTTGAAAATTGGTCGAGGGCGAGAATCACGTGAGTGTTTCGACCTAGGGTATGGACCTAGAAAGTCTAAATATAGATGTTGGAAAGGCCTGTCAACTACAAAGGCTTTTCCCATTTTAGTTCGCAGAATGGTGTTTGGCGCTTTAGTGGTTTTGCACACTTCGCATTCTCCGATAAATTTCTGGACTTGAGTGGCCATGTTAGGCCAATAGAATTGCGCACGTAAACGGTCCAATGTCTTGGCTATACCGCCATGCGCGGCTTTCGCAGGGCAATGAGCTAGCTTGGTCAGGTGGTCGGTTAGCTCTGCCGGAACCCAAAGCTTCCAGGCGTTGTCGTCTCTAAGGGGGTTTCCTGTGCTACGCGGAATCCTCTTGAACAGGAAATTGTTCCGTGCTTGGAGGTCCGGTAGCTGGTCTTTGTTGTTTTCGACGCTGTCAATGATCCGACGGTAGGGTTCCGAGTGGAAGCTCGGATCCGCCAGATCGATGTGCAACACGTCGGAAACGAGGTTTGGCGCCGAGTCGCCGCCATGGAGAGCTTCAATCTCGTGCACGCGTGATAACGCGTCTGGCACGACATTGAGACTTCCCTTCCGGTGCTCGATGCCAAACGAGTACCCCTGAAGCTCCAAGCTCCAGCGAGCCAATCTGCCCTTGAGTTCTCGCTTGCTCATTAACCACTGCAGGCTTGCATGGTCAGTAATAATCTTGAATCGGTACCCTTCGATGTAGGGCCGAAATTTGGCGATGCCCATGAGGGCTGCCAAGCATTCTTGCTCCGTCACGGTGTAATTTCGCTGCGCTGAGTTCAGTTTATGGGAATAGTAGTAAATGGGACGCTCGTTCCCTTCCTCGTCTTTCTGACTCAGTACGGCGCCTATGCCGGTGGAACTGGCATCACATGAAATTATGAAGTCCCTTTTAAAATCGGGATTCACCAAAACTGGTGCTCTCGATAGCATGTCTTTTATAGCCTTAAAAGATGAGGCTGCTTTGTCTGTGAAGTTAAAGGTTTTCCCCTTTTTGAGTGTGTCCGATAGGTCTCCAGCCAAGGTTGAAAAATCTGGCACGAATCGTCGGTACCAGCCCGCCATTCCCAGGAATCTTCGGACTTGCCGTGCATTCGCTGGTATGGGGAAGTTCCTGATTGAATCTACTTTACTCGGGTCTACTTTGAGCACACCATTTCCGACTATGAATCCTAGGTATCTGAGCTCTCTGTAACAAAATTTCGATTTCTCTAGGTTGATCGTTAACCCTGCGGATTTGAGTTTCTCCGCTACTCCTGCCAATAATTCGAGGTGTTCCTGCAAAGAGCTCGATATGATGAGTAAATCATCGAGGTACACAAACACTTTGTGTCGCCATTCAACGGGAATGACTTGATCCATCAGTCGACAAAGGCGCTGGGGCGCGTTGCACAACCCAAACGGCATGACCTTAAATTGGTAGAGTGGTCTACCAGGGACGGTAAATGCTGTCTTCTCGCGGCTCTGCTCATCCAGCGGTATTTGCCAGAACGCGTCCTTCAAGTCCACGCTGGACATGAAGTACGTGTCCGGAAGGCGAGCTAGCAACCCCTCTATATTCTGCAGCGGATATGCGTCTTTTTTCGTGACACGATTTAGCTCCCGGACGTCCAGGCATAATCGGTGCTTATCTCCGCGTCTGACTAAGACGACGGGAGAGCTCCATGCACTGGGACTGATTTCGATCACGTCCATTGCTAGCATACGGTCCAATTGCTCATACAGAAGGGCCTCCACCGCTGGAGAGACAGGGTAATGCCGTCGCTTGATTGGTTCAGCATCGCCTGTGTCAATCACATGCGTTGTGAGGTGCGTGCGTCCTAAGCCTAAGTTGGCGAAAGATGGCAACAATGACAATGTATCGTCTAGGAGTTGTCGTTCCATAGGCGTTAACAAATGAGCTTGGGAGAGGACTTCGGCTTTTGGTATCGAATCGCCCGTCATATCGATGCCCACCGCGAGGCTACTCACGGCGAAGGCTTTGAACGTTGTGTCGGGTATGACATTCGGTGCTAATTCGAAGGCCTTCCAGAAGTCCACGCCCAAGATCAAATCTTGTGCTATGGTCGGAACGATGTACAGAGTGATGTCTTCTGTACGGTCATTGAAAGAAATTTTGGTGGAAACGATTCCCACTATAGATTGAGCTTTGCCGTCAGCTGTTGTGACTGCGGCTGAAAACGGATTCCAAGGGATACGGTTGCCTTTAAGGTATTCTACGCCCGCCCGTCCGATGACACTAATGCACGCTCCCGTATCGAGGAGTCCTGAACAAGATCGGTCAAACAGGTTAACGACCGCGTAGGGACGCGGGTCTCCGTCTGTACGTGGTTTGGCATGTAGAGTCGTCGCGGCTATCGCGGCGTAAGTCTTCCTTTTTTCCTGAAATCGCTTTCGTAAATTCTGAATTCGGGGAGATGGAATGGTTTTGCCGAAGATGCGTCTTCGGGCTTCCTGGTATTCAGACCATCGCTGGTCGAATGACTTGTGGTGGTGAGGTAACTTGACTGGGGTGTCAGGTTCAAAAATGGATGGCTCAGACACTACTCTATCGGGTTCTGTCTGGGGTTTTGTCGGGGTTTCTTTCCGACTTGGTACGTCTGGTGTTCTCTGATTTGCGGTATAAGGTGGTGGAGATCTGTCTAGTGTTGTGGGGCCGGTCTGAATATTTTCGAACTGCTCTCTCCGGTTCGAGAGTAGTTCGTCCTCGGGTTTTCCCGACATCTAGGACAGTTTGGCGTGTATTTATCCTCGTTGCCGCAACGAAGACAGAAAGGTTTCTGCGGGAGCTTGAGGCACTCGTACATCGAGTGTCCCGGTTCTCTGCAAATCCAACAAATCAGGGTACTCCGGTCTCGCTGGCGAAAGGCTACGCCCTCCACGCTTGCGTCTGCGGAGCCGGTCTCTTGCAATTCCGAATCGGTGAGCTCGCTGACTGTTCGACGAAACGGTACGCCTGTCGTAAATCGGGGCTTGCTCGAGTGGCTACCTTGAGCTTCCGCGAGGAAACGCTCAATGCTACGACAGACATAGACAAGTTCTGCCATGTCCGACGTGTAGAAGGTAAGCAAATACTGGCCGATCTGTCTCTTGACATTCCGCTTCACGATCTCGATGAGCTCGCGATTCGCTTTGGGATACTTTAGTTTGGCGTTCAGCCTTAACAGGTTCCCATAATAGGCATCAAAGGTCTCTTGCTCGCCTTGAAGTCTAGCCGACATCTGTCGGAAAATATCGAAATCCGACTCGAAGCTGCGGTATTGTTCCAACAGGGCTAAGCGTAAAGCTTCCCATGAGGCGTGTGGATTCTTCTTTATCCAGCCCCAAAACCATACCTTGGGCTGTCCTCGCACCAAATGATGAAAATTGAGGACGACGTCTGCCCACGTCGCGTTACACGATTCCCTTTGTCGCTCCACTTGTAGCAGGAAATCGTCGACTGAAAGTTCCTCGTTGTCGAAATGAAGATCCCACTTGGGGATATTGTGATATCGCGGGAACGAACTCGCATGCGAGGGTCCCTGCGATGAAATAGGTTGCGCTACTGCTTGACGTGGCGTTGAATCGTCGAGATTCATATGACTCAATTGAGCCAGGAAATTGTCCACGTTTGCGCCTCTGGCCATGTGTACGGGGTACACTTGCCGATTGACGTTAGGAGCTGCTCTTGGAGGCGTGCTCGCTCCTAGGATATATTCCGGACGACTGTCCGAATGGTCTCCGCCTGCTGTATGTGGTTGCGGGTTTCGTAGGGGTGGAGAAGATGAAGGTTGGCCGACTTGCTGAGGGTGAGTCGGGTCAGGTCCGTAAGGATCACGAATGCGCAGTGCATTTGGTCCCATGACTGCTTCTCGTAGAACCACGGCCATGTCTTGCCTCATAACGGCACGACTACGGTCTAGCTCTTCGCGGATGAAGCGCAGTTCATTGGCTCTCCTTGCTCCTACTGTTGCTGCTACGACCTGTTGAACATACTGTTCGAAGTTGTCGCTTTCGTTCGGGTCGTCTTGTAAAGAAACGAATCCGGCGCCGCCATCTCCCGTGCAGGGGTTTGGTCCCGCCTCTGGGTGTGAGTGAATTACTGCCGCGGTCGAGGGACCTGCGGACAGACTATCGGTATCCCCGGAGGGATGAGTAATAATTGGAAATGGACCCAGCCTCTCGGAAAGAGGTGCTGGTCCAGTGACTTTAGCTGGTAGTTGAGGGTTGCTGGTGAGGGTTCTTTGTGGATCAAGAGATCCTCTCGGTTGGTCTGAAGGTTCGATCATCCTGATGCTAGGAGCACCTGAATGTTCGTGCCGTGGCGTGGTTGACGCACGGTTCGAAGCTGAGACTTCCCTTCCCAGTCCTCTTGCAACTCGGCGTGGCTGTTTCCACGACTTGTCGAGCTGTCCGCCGTTAGACGGATTTGACATAGCCGGTTGGGTGAATGTCCGGTTCGACTTCCTTTGATTGGAGGTCGTTGACTAGCGTTCCGTCCGGGAACGCGTAGTACTTATAGAAATTATATATGATTCCGGTAGGCAACTCACGAAACGGTAAGCTCCTGCCTTCTTAGAATTAGAAATTAGCTCTTAAAACCTAAGCTGAAAAAGATATTTATATGTGTTCTTAACTCTACAAAAAAAAAGAGAAGGTCGTGGCGAACTGGTCCTTATTTAGGGTGACCGCTGCTTCCACGAACCAAAAATAAAAATTCACAAATGGTTTGTTTGATAGGGTTAATAAGCTTAAAGTAATATGTCTAAGCTTATGATTATTCGATGGAAATAGAAGTACCTAATACTAATACTGTCTTAAGAAAACGAAAATGGTAATACTAATAAGAAAAGATGATATGGAAAATACTGCTTAATGGAACAAAATTACTTTTGTTGGTCGGAAGAGAAGTCGAGTCTCCACGGTGTGGAAATCGATTCTATTCGGTCAGGCTACCTTCTTGTTCTTCGCCTTCCTCAAAACTGGGTTATCTCAATCAACGTAAGGTGTATCTTTCGTAAAGACACTGAGAGGGTCGCGCGACTCTGTCGTCATGTAGCATCAGACGTGCTCGGGGAACAACTTCACCCAGGCACCGGCCTACGTGAACGTCAGAACGTTGCTAACCTCGAAATCGAGGGGTGTCCCTTGCTCTACGAAGCCTAACTTCGCCGAACTGGGATAGAGAGGAAACCCTGCGGCAGACGACTCAAGCAAACCTCTTGCTAGAAGTCCGGTCAAGGCTCCAACTCCTCTCCGTGGATGTGCGTAAATGACTCCACTCCTTCAGCATCCGCATCAGACGATCGCAGCGAACTACTCCTTCCACGATCCGGTCAGAGCTGAAGTTGCGAAGGCGGATGGATTCGGTCGCACAGCGAGCCGATCACACGACCTGTTAATACCAGGTTCGATCCCGGAGGTCGAAATCGTTGCATCCATACAAAAGTTGCGTTAAAAGGTGATGATAACGTTGAGCTATCCCCGGAGAATAAATTCTCAGAGAAAACTCAAAAAAAATTTTAAATTTTTGAAGAAAAATGAAATTTTGAAAAAAAATTTCCCAAAAACAAAGCTGTTGAGAACCTACAATAAGCATTCTCAAGGCACTACTTTGCTTCTTCGGGCCCCACGTTCTGGGCGCCATCTGTAACGGATAAGCTACAGCGCGGACCAACAAGGTGAGGGCCATGATATATTTTTTTTCTATGGCTTACTTGCCCCACGTTGGCCGCCCTCTGTAACGGATAAGCTACAGCGCGGACCAACAATGTGAGGGCCATGATATATTTTTTTTTCTATGGCTTACTTGCCCCACGTTGGCCGCCCTCTGTAACAATAAAACGAGTATGCTCTACGTTGCATCGCCATCTATAACGACCGCCTGCAACGCCAAGGCATACTCCCCCCTCCTCTGTCTGGTTGGCATCGGCATACGAAAAGAAAAGGAACCCACACACGCTGCCATCCCTGAAGTGTGCCCAGCTGGCATCCTGCTGGCACGGAAGGTATCAGGCAACGCTGGTCGCTCGCATAGTACGTCGACGGCTCTGGCCTACAGACTGCCAAGAGTCCGCCGTCGTCAACGGATTAATAAGAGAGAGGGGTTGTTCGACCACTCATAGCCAGGCATGGCCGCCCCGTGCTAGCTCGTCGGCGGGAGCGGGAACTTGCTATAGAGCTCGAACTGGGGTTACCTCGTTATTTACATGCCTGAAATTGTCGTGGTGGACTAGACCTCGGACGACACGATGAACCGTCGCCGGTACCAAAAGAGTCCTAGTCCACCCTCCACTATCCCAAAGGATAGCCTCTCCGGCCCGAAGAAGACGCGACTTGAAAATTTTGTAGGGGCTGACCTGGACCCCCAGGTCTATATAAGAAGAATACCAGAAAGTTGGGACTTTTGCCGAATGTAAGAGAAGAAGAAGATGTGGTATTTCTTCCAAGCTGGCCCACCCCGCCGCAATAAGGATAAGTATTGCGGACACCTTTGGCCACCGCATCGCTTCACTCGCGGTGGCCCCTGCTCCGAAAAGGAGTGAGATCCCCTAAAATGCTTAGGGCACCTTACCCCATGTTGTTGTCCACACTGTGGTGGCTGGTGTCGACCTCGACTTCTCTTCGCTGACCTCTAAATTGCTTACTGCATGATGCTACTTGGCATCCGTACCGTAGTGGAAATTACCCAAGACGCGGTTGTATGCTGAGCCTTCATGGCGATAAGTACATTTATTATAACGTTAATAATACAATAAAAGACTAACTTTAAACAATGGAGAAAACGAACTAAGATTGCTATAATAACGTCGTAACGACACGTCAACCTCAACTTAATATGCTAGTTGTGGTTCTGTCGGGTAATCAGCTTTCAACCGCTGTATCTATTTATAGTTCGATACATATGCTTATCTCTAGTTATAAACCTATATATAGCTAGGAATGTATGTCTCTATATCTATACATATATCCATACATACATCGTAATATCTATATAAGAGTTCATATGGCTCTAGAACTATATAACTATACACCCGCGTGTGCAATTATGCCATGCTGCCACTATGCACACATAATTATACATACTCCCGATTTATGGGACGGAATGTCCAAACCGGCAACCAACAATATCGATGGTCACAAAGAACTTTATTCGCGTATGCCGATATACTACTTCTACTTACGTATTATATTTATGAAATAATTATTAATCCGACCTTAAAATTAACATTAGTAAACGGAGACACGACATTGACATCAAGATCCTGGTGGGGCTATCGGAATCTAGTAATTGTAGTTCGCGACACTTAATGGTAAGCGACCGATGGTTGCACTCTCTCAATAGGGGGCCTCTCCGAGGATGACTAGTGTCAGCCTGGAGGAGTAATGACAATAAAGGACTCTCGACCGAGTACTTAATAATCGTGGCTGCGAACGCGATATCTCCCTGATGACACGAATGTCCCGAGAGTGTGACCCTAAGATTAACCCCTCCTACCCTTTTATATAATTTATGTAGGCAATCAATATAAGTATATGGATCTGGGAAAATTCCCAACAATAACAAAAAGTAATATAGATGATAAAAAAAAATGGACTTACGTGGTGTTAAAATCTCAGCCGATGTGCGCACATTGACGATCCACCTGTATGTGATGCTGCGATTAAGGTCATTAATATATAAAAAGGTAAGACACCCCTAGGTCTGCCCTAATCCTGGTACGTACTATCGGTACTCGCTGGTTATTACTGGCGCGATCGATTACGAACCGTAATTCGACTCGCTCGCTTTCGTCGTGGCTCTGCCTGGCGATTTCATTTGAACGAATTCCGATTTCATAAAAAAAAATTATATAACCCACTTAGTTTAGATGCAGATCGAGAGGGTTGGTTTTGAAAAATACCGAATAAAAAAACTAAAATATACAACGCATCTGCGTCGATGCAAATAATGCCCTATTGCTTGTATCCGCACGTATCTACGAAAGAACACTTTACTTTTCTTCGCGACTTAATGAGAGTTATGATGCGGCCTTGAAAAAGGCCGATTTAGACAAAAAAAAGATTTACCAACGCGAGATAGCTCGCCTCGATGCTTGGCTCGCGGATTGAAAGCTCAAACAAAAAGAACAAATTCCGATTGGATTTTAGGATCGGTGACGAAATTGAAATCGCGAACGCGCTTTTATCCCGGGGTTAGTAATAATTACACTTGCTTTTTATACTTAGAGAAATGTAATGAGGGCTCGCTTCTAATTTAATAAACGTAAGTATTACTCGAGAGAAAGAAAAACTTATTGAAAAAAAGAAAATACTCTACGAATAACGTGGCTATCCCACGCCCCTTTCCCTAGACCGTTCGCTTTTAGCTGGATTCTGCTGCTGCTGCTGAAGATGATGGTACTGCTGCTGATGATGATGTTACTGCTGCTGATGATGAGGAGGTGTTGCTGCCGCTCGCACCTGTATCACTTGGGTAGGAAAACAGAAACCAGTAAGAATGGTTGCCACACGTGGTGTGATCAAGACGATTTGCTTGGTCGACTCTGTCTTACCTTTGCTCGGGGATTCCGTGCTTCGTGGTTGGACTGCTGAACTGCGGAAGTCGCGGCGTTGCGACTCTCGTTCGGTCTGGAGATGTGCTGCACTGCTCGGATGCGCACCGTCGATGACCTCGGTGCTCGACCGCCTGTGGTGGTGGAACACCGAGAGGGTAGTGTATCGGTATTGCTTCTGGTGAAACTATTGTTGCATGTTTGCTTGAACTGTGTCATTAATTAGTCAACTACGCCATCTAGTAGAAAGTGGCCATATTACCGATTTTGGCAGCATTGGAATAGCAGTTTGAGTAGCTGTGGTATAACTTGGTATGTTGTTCTCGAACCTTCTGAACTTAACGAACCTTCTCAACGAATCTGGAAATTTCGAGAGGTGTCACTAGGAGATATAAATAGATGTCGCAGGAGCACCCAAGACATTCGAGTTGTGAACCGCGATAAAGAAGTACGATAGATGACAGTAGTGAAAAGTATAGAGAAAAAGTATAAGTATCCAGTAAGACAAAAGTGTTTGTGTATTTAAAGTGATTAATTGTGAAAGTGAATAGTTGAATTAAATAAGTGAATTATTAGAATAATAATCAAGAAGTAAAAGATATTGTTAGAGAACTAATAAAGATTAATTAAATAGAATTACGTTTTATCTTTTCGAATCCTAGCCTGGATGTAACATTGGTGTCAGAAGTGGGATAAAACGTATTTAGTGTGAAATAAAAGTGAAGTGAATTAGTAAAAAAAAAAGAAAGAAAGAAAAATGGGCCGCACATTGAAATTACTACAGCTCAGTATACCGCAGTTAAAAGCTGAGCTAGAAAAGCGGAATCTCTCCACAGCTGGAGGAAAAAGTGATCTGGTGCTTCGACTGCAGGAAGCTGTTGAAAACGAAGGAGAAAACTCCAAGTCCGTTTTGTTCGACGTAGCAGAAGAACAAGCAAGTACAGGCATTGATATGACTGCCGTGATGGAATTACTTCTGGCCAAGTTTGATGAACAAAAGAATTCTCTAGAACAACAGACAAATTCTCTAGATTCCAAACTGCAATCAATGGACTCTAAATTTGATGAACAAAAGAATTCTCTAGAACAACAGAAGAATTCTCTAGATTCCAAATTCCAATCAATGGACTCTAAATTTGATGAACAAAAGAATTCTCTAGAACAACAGAAGAATTCTCTAGATTCCAAATTCCAATCAATGGACTCTAAATTTGATGAACAAAAGAATTCTATAGACTCTCAGTTCAATGAACAGAAGAATTCTCTGGATTCGAAATTGGAGTCAATGGACTCTAAATTCGAAGAACAAAAGAATTCTATAGTTGCCGCCCAAAAGAGCGCTGTGGAAGATTTTAAAAATGTTCTCGAAGGAAAACTCGAAGAAATTGACCACAAGTTCGAGAAGGTTGAAACCAAATTCGACGAAATCCATCAGACGTTTTGCAAGCATGAAACAAACTTCGAGAACTTGGCTAGAGAGCTCGAGAAAGTGAAGAAGCAGAAGGCTCGAGAAAATTCTGCGGACTGCCCGAGAAGGAAAGAGATGCAGCCTCCTGTTTTCGACGGTCAAACATCATGGCCAATTTATAAGAAACAGTTTGAAGCAGCTGCAATGGCGAACAGCTGGGACAACGAGGAAAAGTCGATTGCGCTAACGCTCGCACTAAGAGGTACAGCTGCGGAGTTACTCCAAACCGTCTCAGAAGAGAAGCAACACGACTACGACGCCCTGGTCAAGGCTATAGAGATGCGCTTCGGTGATGAGCATATGCAGCAAGTGTACAGGGTCCAGCTACGCAGTAGAGTCCAGAAGCGGGGAGAAACACTTCAACAGCTGCAAGCAGATATCGAACGTCTGGCACATTTGTCATATCCTAATGCTGGTGAGGTTCTCATCAATGAAATGGCTGTGGAGGCGTTTATCCAAGCCATTGAAGATAGACAACTGCAAATGGCCGTAAGAATGGCTGGAAAGAGAACTCTCGCTGAGGCCCTAGCATTTGCCTTGACAATGCAAGCTGCTGATCAGGCATCGCATGTATTCCACCGCGTAAGGGAAATGACAGCCGTTGAATGTTCATGTCAAAGAGCAGACATCGTAGACCGGAGCAGAGATAACAGAGGTCAAATGCGCTGCTGGAACTGCAACAAAATAGGGCACCTACAGAGACAGTGCAGAGCTCCACCCAGACGAGGCAGTTGTCCGCATTGCGGGCCTAGGAGGGGCAAAGAAGAAGCATCTGGCAGGGATAACAACCATTCTGCAGATATAGCTCCGCATAACCAGCAGTCGGGAAACGTGTAAGGACCAGCTTCGTGGGGCAGAAGTTGGTTTCCGGAATCGACGACCCCAGGACCACAATTCAAGTCTCCCAAACCAAACGAGGAAACCAGAGTCTAACAATGGAAGCCTATATCGGACAAAATAAGTGCGTGGCAACCATCGACACCGGTGCCACCGCTTCCATCATAAGGAGGGACATCGTCCGTCAGTCTTGGCTGCACAACACCAGCAATTACTGTCTGAAAACAGCAACAGGAGCGACAGCGAAAGTGTATGGAGAGGTCATACTAACAATAAATTTGGCAGGATTAGTATTCTCCCACGCTTTCCTAGTAGCCGATATATGTGACGAATGCATCATTGGAATCGATTTCATGAAGGCGCATGATGTAGTATTGGACATTGGTATGCAAGTACTCAAGTATCGAAACGTAGAAATTCCGATGGTGTACGGGAACGAGAACGTCGCATCCCTGAGGACAGTCATTAGTAAGGACGAGGTCCTACCACCTTCTTCAGAGACACTGATTTGGACAAAGCTGGAAGGTGATCCTGGGGCCCACCGATTCTTTCTAGTCGAGCCAGAAGACAACCACTGCCGAAATTGCGTGGTTGGAAAAATGCTTGTCGAGCCGAAGAACAATATGGTTCCCGTACGAGTTCTTAATGCGGAACACAAAAGCGTCAAATTGAAGCAAGGTGAGGTGGTTGGAAAGTGTGTACCGGTTACTGCCATCACGAAACTATCACAGGAAGGTGTTGCGAAGCCTCGTTCACTAATGGGAATGACTGAGGTCAAACGAACTTTATTCCAGCACTGCGATCTGAATCGGGAGCAGCAAGCCATGGCAGGGAACCTCATCAACGAGTTTGCTGATATATTCGCTTCGCGGGACTGCGAGTATGGCCGAACACACCTTGTACAACACCGGATAGACACTGGAGATGCGAGACCGATTCGTCAGCCTCCCAGACGACTACCATTGGCTAAGCAGACGGAGGTTGCAGAGATGGTGTCGACGATGGAGAAGGAAGGAGTAATCGAATGCTCTAAAAGCCCATGGGCATCTCCAATTGTCCTAGTCAAAAAGAAAGATGGCAGCACTCGGTTCTGTGTAGACTATCGCCAACTGAATAATGCCACCAAAAAGGATAGCTACCCTCTACCAAGGATTGACGATACGCTGGATACACTGTCCGGAGCTCGATGGTTTTCCACTCTAGATCTGAAGAGTGGCTACTGGCAAGTGCAGATACATCCGGAAGACCGTGAGAAAACAGCTTTCACAGCAGGAAACGGGCTCTGGCAATTCACAGTAATGCCATTTGGACTGTGTAACGCGCCGGCAACCTTTGAGCGACTAATGGAGCGTGTTTTGTTGGGGCTAACATGGAAAACGTGTTTGGTCTACTTGGACGATGTCATCGTGGTTGGAAAAACGTTTGAAGAACATCGAGATAACTTGAAGGAAGTGTTCCAGAGACTACGAAGTGCACAATTAAAGCTTAACCCGAAAAAGTGTGATCTCTTTAGATCTGAGGTAAAATATCTGGGGCACATCATCTCGTCCGAGGGAGTAAGGACTGACCCAGAGAAGGTCGATACGGTGAAAAATTGGCCCGTTCCCAAAGACAAACACCAACTGAGAAGCTTCCTGGGACTTGCAACTTACTACAGACGGTTTGTGAAGGACTTCGCAAGGATCGCAAAGAGCTTGCATCAACTGACGGAAAAGGGAAAACCATTTAAATGGTCAGGTGAATGCGAAGCGAGTTTCAAGAGTCTCAAACACCAACTGTGTGATGCTTCAATTCTAGCGTACCCTACTCCAGGAAAGACATTTATTGTAGATGCCGACGCTAGTAATGTTGGGATCGGAGCCGTTCTTTCGCAGATCCATGATGGCCAAGAGAGAGTAGTTTCCTACTTCAGTAAAGTGCTATCCAAGCCGGAGAGGAACTATTGCGTGACCAGGCGGGAACTCCTGGCTTTGATCCTGGCAACAAAGCACTTCCACAAGTACTTATATGGGCAGAAATTCATCCTGCGTACAGATCATGCGTCTCTAAAGTGGCTGCTGCAGTTTAAGAACCCTGAAGGACAAGTCGCGAGGTGGATTGAGCGGCTGCAGATGTATGACTACGAGATACAGCACCGAAAGGGAACTCTTCACTCCAACGCAGATGCCCTCTCCCGGCGACCCTGCAAGGCTGATTGTAAACATTGCGTACGCCAGGAGGAAAAAGATAAAGTGTCAGTCCAACGGTTGAGAGCTGAGCCCATTAGCGGCTGGAGTGCACGGGAGATCCGGAATGCTCAACAGGAAGATCCGGATATCGAGCCGATTCTCGCCTGGAAGGAACATGAGGGCAAGCCGGACTGGCAGCAGATCTCCAATAGGAGTCCGGAATTGAAGGCATACTTGACACAATGGGACTCACTTCATGTCCAGGATGGCATTTTGAAAAGAAAATGGGAAAGTTCGGATGGAACATCAGCCGTGATGCAACTTGTGGTACCCAGATCGAAAGTCAACGAAGTACTTAGGGAACTACATGATGGAGTGTCCGGAGGTCACTTGGGAGTAAATAAGACACTGGAAAAAGTGCGAGAACACTTTTACTGGATCCACGCAAGAGACGATGTCGAAAACTGGTGCCGAAAATGCGCCGCTTGCGCAGCCAGTAAAGGCCCGAGAGTAAAAATGCAAGGCAAGATGCATCAATACAACGTTGGAGCGCCCTTTGAAAGGATTGCAGTTGACATCGCAGGACCGTTTCCAGAAACCAACAGTGGAAACCGCTATATCCTCGTAGTGATGGACTACTTCACTAAATGGCCTGAAGCCTTTGCTATACCTAACCAAGAAGCTAAAACCGTGGTAGAACAGATTGTCCACAACTGGGTAAGCAGATTTGGCGTACCAATGGAATTGCACTCGGACCAAGGCCGCAACTTCGAGTCGAAGATCTTTCAAGGAGTATGCCAGCTACTAGCGATTAAGAAGACAAGAACAACCCCGCTTCATCCACAATCGGACGGAATGGTGGAACGCTTCAATAGAACCTTAAACGAACACCTTTCTAAGGTTGTTGGCGACTGCCAGCGGGACTGGGACAAGCACATCCCCATGTTCCTATTAGCTTATCGAAGCGCAGTTCATAACACAACAGGACATACTCCATCCGAAATCCTTTTTGGTCGAACCATCCGGTTACCTAGTGAATTGATGTTTGGATCTCCGACTGATGAAGCAACGAATGAAGATGATTATGTGGCGGATTTCAGAGAAATCATCAGAAAAATTCATCGGAAAACTAGAGATAAGATTCGGATATCCAGCGACCGCATGAAGACGAGGTACGGTACAAAAGCGACCACCACAGGATTCCAGGAAGGAGATCTGGTATGGCTATACAACCCTCATCGCCGAAAAGGTATGTCACCTAAACTACAGCAGGATTGGGAAGGACCCTATAAGATAGTGAAGCGCATCAACGATGTTGTCTACCGGATCCAGCGAGGAAGAGGCAAGCTAAAAGTTGTCCATGTGGATCGTCTCCATCGCTACCATGGCGAAAATATTGACGTGCTTGTTCGGGACGAACAAGTTTAAGAGGGGGATATTGTTGCATGTTTGCTTGAACTGTGTCATTAATTAGTCAACTACGCCATCTAGTAGAAAGTGGCCATATTACCGATTTTGGCAGCATTGGAATAGCAGTTTGAGTAGCTGTGGTATAACTTGGTATGTTGTTCTCGAACCTTCTGAACTTAACGAACCTTCTCAACGAATCTGGAAATTTCGAGAGGTGTCACTAGGAGATATAAATAGATGTCGCAGGAGCACCCAAGACATTCGAGTTGTGAACCGCGATAAAGAAGTACGATAGATGACAGTAGTGAAAAGTATAGAGAAAAAGTATAAGTATCCAGTAAGACAAAAGTGTTTGTGTATTTAAAGTGATTAATTGTGAAAGTGAATAGTTGAATTAAATAAGTGAATTATTAGAATAATAATCAAGAAGTAAAAGATATTGTTAGAGAACTAATAAAGATTAATTAAATAGAATTACGTTTTATCTTTTCGAATCCTAGCCTGGATGTAACACTATTTATCGCACGGAATGGCACTGGTTTTCACTCAACGCAATTCCTCGTGGTTGAGACCAGGGGTTAAAGATTGCAATGCGCTTCACGTGCTGTCGTCTGTGATTCCGGCCGTTTACGGACGGGGAAAATTCTGTGAGGTTGGCGTAAAGGCGACCTGAGCTCAGCCGCAGAAAGCTAAGCGAGCACCAGGCCGTCTTCACTCGTTTTAGGTTTTCTTCCTCGCTTGAAGAGAGTTGGCTTCCAGCCCTTTCTGTTGGGTGATGATCGTCGCGTGAAGGCGATTTATGCTTCTAATTTTATCATTAGTTTTTTGTCGTTTTGTTTTGTTTTTTGTTTCTTCCTTTTATTTCAGGATTTAATTTGCAATTTTAATTCTTGTAGATGCAAAAGGCAATTGTGCCACACAAAATGGAGTTCGCAATTGGTTTTGCGCGTTGGCTGTCAACAGCGACGTTTCGCTCCCAGTGTAGAAATATGAAAGAACGAGATTTCAAATGTTGGAATGGGGCCAAGCCGGCTTTCCCATAAAGGTAGCGTTCAGCCCTCGAAATGGCGTGTCGTTAAAAATTTCGCTGTGTCACCGCTGTTTACATTGCGGAGTGGTAAATGCCCTCGAAGCATGCTTCGGGATGCCAGACTTGTGACATGGTGGAAATAAATAATTCTCGTTACCGGTGGTTTGTTACACACACTTTGCATTTATGTGCAGAGAATGCAGCCAAGACACTGCCTAGACAATTAGAATTCCTGGTTCGAGAAGTTCTCAACTGGTTCTCTTATAGTTCTAAGCGTATTGAAGAGTACAGAAATTTGTACGAAACAATGAATAATAACCGCAACGTTAAAAAAGTACAAGGGCTGAGTGGAACCCGCTGGCTTGCTCGTATCAGTGCTATAAGTACAATACTAGATCTATGGGAAGAATTACAACAATTATTTTCAATCGCTAAAAATCGAGACAAATGCTTTATGGCTGCCCAATTACATGATATAATGATAAGGTTACCATTTAAGGCTTATTTGACTTTTTTGCAAAACGTACTGAAAACTATTACTCAATTGAATCAGCTATTTCAAAGTGACCAAGTGGAACCAGTTAAATTATTCCAGGGTTTATTTTTGTTTTATAAAAATTTGCTTCAGAAAATCGTAGTTCCAGCTCAGTTGCAAAAGGTAGATGACAATGAGCTGGTTAATTTTAATTTCAACTCTTACTTGATGCATACTTCATCGGTTTACTTAGGTTTTGATTTTGAATCTGTAGCACGACAAATCGATCCAACAGATGTACTTGACATGAGAGAAAGATGCAAAACCTTTTAAGTTATCTTGACTCGAGAAATTCAAACCAGATTACCGGAAAATTTGTCTACTTTAAAAATGATGGCGAATCTTGATCCGAAAATTGCAACGTCTCAAGTTAAACCTGGACTTACAGAAATTCTCTCAACTATTTCCAGAACTTATATTTTTGGTGTAAAGCAAGACATTGAAAATGAGTGGCGTCAGTTACAAAATAAAACGTGGAGCAGTTTGTCAAATACAGAAGAATTTTATGCTGAAGTTAGCGAAGATTGTGATGCAGCGGGAAATAAACGTTTCAAAAATGTTGCCAAATTTGCAATAGCCTTGCTTTGTCTGCCTTTTTCAAATGCAAGTGTTGAGCGCGCGTTTTCCATTTACGCAATAATAAAAAATAAATTGAGGAACAAATTATCACCAGAAATGTTAGGTTAGGTTAGGTTTATGTGGCTGTCGGCAGAAACCGACACACTTAGACCAATTCCATTGTGATACCACGTATGTTATGCTCTTCAAATAAAACGACTGATCAGTTGGACTGCTAAATGGGGATTGACAAAAGTTCTCAGCACGAATGAATCCTCACCGTGCACACAGTCACTTAGTGCACACTTACACACAAGAAAGGGTATGAGGGTGAAGAATAGATAGCGAATTCAACAGATTGGCAAAGTATAAATCATATCTCGTATGCGACATGATCAGTCTCTGGACTGTTTACGTAAGCACAATTATTGTTGGCGTCGTGAAACCATAGGATTGTTTATCGTAGGATGTTTACAATCGATCATAGGATAACCATGAGATTGTTCATCGTAGGATGTTTACAATCGATGATGCTTTTAAGTGTCTTGCAAAGCAGAGTAATATCTCTTATTTATACAAAGCATACATTCCTTGGGTGAATGGAGATTGAGTTTGTGTAGCAAAAGCCATTTTGACTTCACGCAATGCTTATTAAGCATTTTCTACACGTCTCCATTAGCCGTCGACACCACGATCTATTTTATAATATGTATTAATGTACATAAATATATTATCGCATTATCTATAAGCGTATCCGCTTAACACCTCCCCCCTTAAGAAAAGTAATTAAATAAAATTACTTTCAGGTTGACCATGTACACCAGAATGAACCGTGAGCACAAGGACCATCCGAATACCAAAAACCCATGTCACACCTCTAATTTATTTATTTATGTACTTCTTAAACTAAGAATATAATGTAAAATCAAAGTATAATACCATACAAGAATATAATATGAAATAAAATTATAATGTGTTTCTTCATGATTCCTTTTTATAAATCATAATTATATCTTAAACTTCTAGGATAAATACTTTCATGTTTTACAGGTTCAACATTATTTTTGTAGGTAACGGTATGCTTTACTACAGGCCTGCGTTCCTTTTTATTAAAACATTTATTAAATAAGGTTAAGGTATTGTTACCTTTAATACATTTAATGGTGAGTAAACCCATTCCAATTAAGACTAACAAACTCATGAATCCATATCCAAACTCTGCTGGTCTAAGTTTAACATTCAAGAATTTTAACAAATTCGATTTTTGATTATTGATTTCAATACTTGGATCTTCAATTTCTTTTATACTATTGGTCTTAATATTTTTTACAAATTCAATGGGTTCTACATCTTTAATTCTTATGTTAAAACAACAATCATCAGAATAGTTATGATATACATTATTGAGGTAAGTTTCATTACCTTTTTCTGAAACTACAATCTTAAAATCTACAGTACTAAAGCAACAGTTATTTTCAAGAGTTAATAATCCCACTCCTTTAATTATTCCTCGAGTTATATGGTGACTACAATTGTTATTAAATTGCGTATTTTCTGACACAAAAAATAAGTACTTATTTTCTAACAACTTTATATATGATTCAATATTTTGAGGGATTATTCGAATATTACATATTTTCTTACTTCTTTTCATAAAATTATTTAAAACACAATCTTCCATAGACATAGTTGACTCAAGAACTAGACTGTGCGTTGTTAAATATAAATCTTCATACATTGTGATATCATTTAAATCATCCTTATATCCAAAATATTCTTTATCATTAGATATGAAAAAGTAATTATATCTTTTTTCGAACATTACTTGTTTGTGGTCTTCAAATATTGGTATTGCAATTACTTTGTATGCATCATATGAATTTGCTTCAAGAAAGGGTACAGCCACAATTACTACAATATTTTTATTTTTCTCAAAACATTTTACTTTTGCATGTTTTATTATTTTATTGTACATACTGTTGCATGTTTGCTTGAACTATGTCATTAATTAGTCAACTACGCCATCTAGTAGAAAGTGGCCATATTACCGATTTTGGCAGCATTGGAATAGCAGTTTGAGTAGCTGTGGTATAACTTGGTATGTTGTTCTCGAACCTTCTGAACTTAACGAACCTTCTCAACGAATCTGGAAATTTCGAGAGGTGTCACTAGGAGATATAAATAGATGTCGCAGGAGCACCCAAGACATTCGAGTTGTGAACCGCGATAAAGAAGGGCGATAGATGACAGTAGTGAAAAGTATAGAGAATATTGAATAAGAGAAGTGATTGTTTATTTAAAGTGATTAATTGTGAAAGTGAATTGTTGAATTAAATAAGTGAATTATTAGAATAATAATCAAGAAGTAAAAGACATTGAAAGAGAACTAATAAAGATTAATTAAATAGAATTACGTTTTATCTTTTCGAATCCTAGCCTGGATGCAACATTGGTGTCAGAAGTGGGATAAAACGTATTCAGTGTGAAATTAAAGTGAAGTGAATTAGTTAAAAAAAAAAAAAAAAAAAGTATTTAGTGAAAAAAAAAGGAAAGAAAAATGGGCCGCATATTGAAATTACTACAGCTCAGTATACCGCAGTTAAAAGCTGAGCTAGAAAAGCGGAATCTCTCCACAGCTGGAGGAAAAAGTGATCTGGTGCTTCGACTGCAGGAAGCTGTTGAAAACGAAGGAGAAAATCCCAAGTCCGTTTTGTTCGACGTAGCAGAAGAACAAGTAAGTACAGCCATTGATATGACTGCTATGATGGAACTACTTCTGGCCAAGTTCGATCAGAAATTCGACTGTATGGACTCTAAGTTAGATGAACAGACAAATTCTCTAGATTCCAAACTGCAATCAATGGAATCTAAATTTGATGAACAAAAGAATTCTCTAGATTCCAAATTGCAATCAATGGACTCTAAATTTGATGAACAAAAGAATTCTATAGACTCTCAGTTCAATGAACAGAAGAATTCTCTGGATTCGAAATTGGAGTCAATGGACTCTAAATTCGAAGAACAAAAGAATTCCATAGTTGCCGCCCAAAAGAGCGCTGTGGAAG
Source organism: Portevinia maculata (assembly GCA_949715645.1). Lineage (NCBI taxonomy): Eukaryota > Metazoa > Arthropoda > Insecta > Diptera > Syrphidae > Portevinia > Portevinia maculata. The sequence goes on along the minus strand of OX454526.1, from coordinate 170,111,825 downwards.
ATTTTAAAAATGTTCTCGAAGGAAAACTCGAAGAAATTGACCACAAGTTTGAGAAGGTTGAAACCAAATTCGACGAAATCCATCAGACGTTTTGCAAGCATGAAACAAACTTCGAGAACTTGGCTAGAGAGCTGGAGAAAGTGAAGAAGCAGAAGGCTCGAGAAAATTCTGCGGACTGCCCGAGAAGGAAAGAGATGCAGCCTCCTGTTTTCGACGGTCAAACATCATGGCCAATTTATAAGAAACAGTTTGAAGCAGCTGCAATGGCGAACAGCTGGGACAACGAGGAAAAGTCGATTGCGCTAACGCTCGCACTAAGAGGTACAGCTGCGGAGTTACTCCAAACCGTCTCAGAAGAGAAGCAACACGACTACGACGCCCTGGTCAAGGCTATAGAGATGCGCTTCGGTGATGAGCATATGCAACAAGTGTACAGGGTCCAGCTACGCAGTAGAGTCCAGAAGCGGGGAGAAACACTTCAACAGCTGCAAGCAGATATCGAACGTCTGGCACATTTGTCATATCGTAATGCTGGTGAGGTTCTCATCAATGAAATGGCTGTGGAGGCGTTTATCCAAGCCATTGAAGATAGACAACTGCAAATGGCCGTAAGAATGGCTGGAAAGAGAACTCTCGCTGAGGCCCTAGCATTTGCCTTGACAATGCAAGCTGCTGATCAGGCATCGCATGTGTTCCACCGCGTAAGGGAAATGACAGCCGTTGAATGTTCATGTCAAAGAGCAGACGTCGTAGACCGGAGCAGAGATAACAGAGGTCAAATGCGCTGCTGGAACTGCAACAAAATAGGGCACCTACAGAGACAGTGCAGAGCTCCACCCAGACAAGGCAGTTGTCCACATTGCGGGCCTAGGAGGCGCAACGAAGAAGCATCTGGCAGGGATAACATCCATCCTGCAGATATAGCTTCGCATAACCAGCAGTCGGGAAACGTGTAAGGACCAGCTTCGTGGGGCAGAAGTTGGTTTCCGGAATCGACGACCCCAGGACCACAATTCAAGTCTCCCAAACCAAACGAGGAAACCAGAGTCTAACAGTGGAAGCCTATATCGGACAAAATAAGTGCGTGGGAACCATCGACACCGGTGCCACCGCTTCCATCATAAGGAGGGACATCGTCCGTCAGTCTTGGCTGCACAGCACCAGCAATTACTGTCTGAAAACAGCAACAGGAGCGACAGCGAAAGTGTATGGAGAGGTCATACGAACAATAAATTTGGCAGGATTAGTATTCTCCCACGCTTTCCTAGTAGCCGATATATGTGACGAATGCATCATTGGAATCGATTTCATGAAGGCGCATGATGTAGTATTGGACATTGGTATGCAGGTACTCAAGTATCGAAACGTAGAAATTCCGATGGTGTACGGGAACGAGAACGTCGCATTCCTGAGGACAGTCATTAGTAAGGACGAGGTCCTACCACCTTCTTCAGAGACACTGATTTGGACAAAGCTGGAAGGTGATCCTGGGGCCCACCGATTCTTTCTAGTCGAGCCAGAAGACAACCACTGCCGAAATTGCGTGGTTGGAAAAATGCTTGTCGAGCCGAAGAACAATATGGTTCCCGTACGAGTTCTTAATGCGGAACACAAAAGCGTCAAATTGAAGCAAGGTGAGGTGGTTGGAAAGTGTGTACCGGTTACGGCCATCACGAAACTATCACAGGAAGGTGTTGCGAAGCCTCGTTCACCAATGGGAATGACTGAGGTCAAAAGAACTTTATTCCAGCACTGCGATCTGAATCAGGAGCAGCAAGCCTTGGCAGGGAACCTCATCAACGAGTTTGCTGATATATTCGCTTCGCGGGACTGCGAGTATGGCCGAACATACCTTGTACAACACCGGATAGACACTGGAGATGCGAGACCGATTCGTCAGCCTCCCAGACGATTACCATTGGCTAAGCAGACGGAGGTTGCAGAGATGGTGTCGACGATGGAGAAGGAAGGAGTAATCGAATGCTCTAAAAGCCCATGGGCATCTCCAATTGTCCTAGTCAAAAAGAAAGATGGCAGCACTCGGTTCTGTGTAGACTATCGCCAACTGAATAATGTCACCAAAAAGGATAGCTACCCTCTACCAAGGATTGACGATACGCTGGATACACTGTCCGGAGCTCGATGGTTTTCCACTCTAGATCTGAAGAGTGGCTACTGGCAAGTGCAGATACATCCGAAAGACCGTGAGAAAACAGCTTTCACAGCAGGAAACGGGCTCTGGCAATTCACAGTAATGCCATTTGGACTGTGTAACGCGCCGGCAACCTTTGAGCGACTAATGGAGCGTGTTTTGTTGGGGCTAACATGGAAAACGTGTTTGGTCTACTTGGACGATGTCATCGTGGTTGGAAAAACGTTTGAAGAACATCGAGATAACTTGAAGGAAGTGTTCCAGAGACTACGAAGTGCACAATTAAAGCTTAACCCGAAAAAGTGTGATCTCTTTAGATCTGAGGTAAAATATCTGGGGCACATCATCTCGTCCGAAGGAGTAAGGACTGACCCAGAGAAGGTCGATGCGGTGAAAAATTGGCCCGTTCCCAAAGACAAACACCAACTGAGAAGCTTCCTGGGACTTGCAACTTACTACAGACGGTTTGTGAAGGACTTCGCAAGGATCGCAAAGAGCTTGCATCAACTGACGGAAAAGGGAAAACCATTTAAATGGTCAGGTGAATGCGAAGCGAGTTTCAAGAGTCTCAAACACCAACTGTGTGATGCTTCAATTCTAGCGTACCCTACTCCAGGAAAGACATTTATTGTAGATGCCGACGCTAGTAATGTTGGGATCGGAGCCGTTCTTTCGCAGATCCATGATGGCCAAGAGAGAGTAGTTTCCTACTTCAGTAAAGTGCTATCCAAGCCGGAGAGGAACTATTGCGTAACCAGGCGGGAACTCCTGGCTTTGATCCTGGCAACAAAGCACTTCCACAAGTACTTATATGGGCAGAAATTCATCCTGCGTACAGATCATGCGTCTCTAAAGTGGCTGCTGCAGTTTAAGAACCCTGAAGGACAAGTCGCGAGGTGGATTGAGCGGCTGCAGATGTATGACTACGAGATACAGCACCGAAAGGGAACTCTTCACTCCAACGCAGATGCCCTCTCCCGGCGACCCTGCAAGGCTGATTGTAAACATTGCGTACGCCAGGAGGAAAAAGATAAATTATCAGTCCAACGGTTGAGAGCTGAGCCCATTAGCGGCTGGAGTGCACGGGAGATCCGGAATGCTCAACAGGAAGATCCGGATATCGAGCCGATTCTCGCCTGGAAGGAACATGAGGGCAAGCCGGACTGGCAGCAGATCTCCAATAGGAGTCCGGAATTGAAGGCATACTTGGCACAATGGGACTCACTTCATGTCCAGGATGGCATTTTGAAAAGAAAATGGGAAAGTTCGGATGGAACATCAGCCGTGATGCAACTTGTGGTACCCAGATCGAAAGTCAACGAAGTACTTAGGGAACTACATGATGGAGTGTCCGGAGGTCACTTGGGAGTAAATAAGACACTCGAAAAAGTGCGAGAACACTTTTACTGGATCCACGCAAGAGACGATGTCGAAAACTGGTGCCGAAAATGCGCCGCTTGCGCAGCCAGTAAAGGCCCGAGAGTAAAAATGCAAGGCAAGATGCATCAATACAACGTTGGAGCGCCCTTTGAAAGGATTGCAGTTGACATCGCAGGACCGTTTCCAGAAACCAACAGTGGAAACCGCTATATCCTCGTAGTGATGGACTACTTCACTAAATGGCCTGAAGCCTTTGCTATACCTAACCAAGAAGCTAAAACCGTGGTAGAGCAGATTGTCCACAACTGGGTAAGCAGATTTGGCGTACCAATGGAATTGCACTCGGACCAAGGTCGCAACTTCGAGTCGAAGATCTTTCAAGGAGTATGCCAGCTACTAGGGATTAAGAAGACAAGAACAACCCCGCTTCATCCACAATCGGACGGAATGGTGGAACGCTTCAATAGAACCTTAAACGAACACCTTTCTAAGGTTGTTGGCGACTGCCAGCGGGACTGGGACAAGCACATCCCCATGTTCCTATTAGCTTATCGAAGCGCAGTTCATAACACAACAGGACATACTCCATCCGAAATCCTTTTTGGTCGAACCATCCGGTTACCTAGTGAATTGATGTTTGGATCTCCGACTGATGAAGCAACGAATGAAGATGATTATGTGGCGGATCTCAGAGAAATCATCAGAAACATTCATCGGAAAACTAGAGATAAGATTCGGATATCCAGCGACCGCATGAAGACGAGGTACGATACAAAAGCGACCACCACAGGATTCCAGGAAGGAGATCTGGTATGGCTATACAACCCTCATCGCCGAAAAGGTATGTCACCTAAACTACAGCAGGATTGGGAAGGACCCTATAAGATAGTGAAGCGCATCAACGATGTTGTCTACCGGATCCAGCGAGGAAGAGGCAAGCTGAAAGTTGTCCATGTGGATCGTCTCCATCGCTACCATGGGGAAAATATTGACGTGCTTGTTCGGGACGAACAAGTTTAAGAGGGGGATATTGTTGCATGTTTGCTTGAACTATGTCATTAATTAGTCAACTACGCCATCTAGTAGAAAGTGGCCATATTACCGATTTTGGCAGCATTGGAATAGCAGTTTGAGTAGCTGTGGTATAACTTGGTATGTTGTTCTCGAACCTTCTGAACTTAACGAACCTTCTCAACGAATCTGGAAATTTCGAGAGGTGTCACTAGGAGATATAAATAGATGTCGCAGGAGCACCCAAGACATTCGAGTTGTGAACCGCGATAAAGAAGGGCGATAGATGACAGTAGTGAAAAGTATAGAGAATATTGAATAAGAGAAGTGATTGTTTATTTAAAGTGATTAATTGTGAAAGTGAATTGTTGAATTAAATAAGTGAATTATTAGAATAATAATCAAGAAGTAAAAGACATTGAAAGAGAACTAATAAAGATTAATTAAATAGAATTACGTTTTATCTTTTCGAATCCTAGCCTGGATGCAACAATACTTATGCTTGGAGTGTAAATCAAATTTTGTTAATTTTTACTTAGCATTAAGATTTCTATAATTTTTTCTGGAGTTATAATTGAAGGGTGTACAGTGCTCAATTGAAGAAACAAAATGGCATCTATAGTGATATCAAGTTCAGATTCTAACTCTAAACTTGCGGAAATTATTTTTAGTTGCATGTCTTGCAGGTATTCAAAAATCATTTCTTTCCTTTTTGCTTCATTGTTATCAAAAATTAAAGTATTCAGTGCTTCCATAAACTCAGAAGATTTCCTATTTATTGTTTCAATATTACTTTGCAAATTATTATTTTGATCATTCAACTTCTTTATTATATTAATTTCTTCTTCTAACCCTTGTTTTATTGTTTCTTCGTTTTTATTAAAGGACTTTATTGCCTCATCATAATACCTTGCATCATTGTCATCCATAGTTCCGAACAATGTTTTAAGACCTGTACCTACTATGTTAATTAATCCTCTCTTGTACCTACTTTTCATTTCTTTTGTTCGAGAACTGTTAATACCTAATAAATTATAAATTGTATCCATTTTCTTTAACAATCTACTATAATGTGATTTTCCGATCATCATTAATTCTTCACACTGGTGAAAGCTAGAGACGCATTCCTTTTCGATATTGTTAACTTTTTGCGTCAACCAGTGAATATGTTCTTCTAGATCCCTAAGTCCTTTAAAATCACTATAAAACCTAATTCTATATAATGTATGGTTTAACAAGGTTTTTTGAAACCTTTCTTGTCTTCCTATTAGTTCTCAAAAACACATTTGAGTCGGTTACTTTAGTAATAACATATGGTCCTACAAATGTTTTTTCCAACTTTCTGTTTACGCTTACATTTTTGACTAGCACCTGGTCTCCCACTTTATATGATGGTGCGTCTTTGGTGCTTTTATCGTACGTTTCCTTGGACTTTAACTTTGACTTTAATAAATTTTCTTTTACCTTGCCTTCTATGGAACTGATTTTATCTGAAATGTTCTTAACATACTCTCCTACTGTTACCAAGTCCAACTTATCAATATTGCTTGGTCTATTTGCTTGCCGCCCGAATAATACTTCGTGTGGGCTATAACCTGTTGTTGAATGTATTGTTGAGTTGTAACAAAAACTTGCAAATTTGAGAGCTTCATCCCAATCTTCCTTTTCAAAATTTACTGTGTTCAAATATTCTTTGAGTCTACCATGTATCCTCTCTACTGCTCCATTGGATTGCGGATGAGCAACACTAGTTGTTATGTGCTTGAACTTGAATATTCTTGCCAAATTCTTCATTAATTCATTGCAAAATTCGGTTCCGTTGTCACTTAGGATTATTTTTGGAATACCAAGATACGTAATCCAATCATTTACAAACGCTTTTGCTATTGTCTCTGCGTTTTTGTCCTTTATTGGAACGAACCTTATGAATTTTGACAAGCTATCCTGCATACTCAACGAGTAAAAATTTCCATTCTTTGAAACTGGATATGATCCTGTTAGATCCATATTTACTTGTTCCAAGCAGTACGTAGCATTGGACACAATTACCATTGGCATCCGTGTAGGATGTCTGTCTATTTTTCCTAGCTGACAATTCGTACAACTCTTAATAAATTCTATTACCATATGATTCAAATTTTCCCAATCATATTTTTCTCTAATCTTTGCAATAGTCGCTCTCTGTCCTGCATGTCCCCCAACCAAACTTTCATGGTATTCTTTAATAATATCCAATTGTTTTTTCTTATCGTTGCTCTTTTCCAAATTTGTATGGGCTAATGCTTCTGGACTTTCTTCGCTTAAATTATTTTCTAAAGAACCTCCACTACCATTTTCATTTCCTTCTATATCTACAGAATTGTCAATATTTTCACTAACTCTATCTTCGCATTCACACGAACATTTTTTCTTTTTCCTGACTTTTCTTGTTGTTACTAAGATATTTCTGCTTAAGTGGTCTGCAACCGCGTTATCGAGACCCTTTTTATATTCAACGACATATGTATACTCTTCTAACTTTAACCTCCAACGTACCAATCGTGATCCTGGATCTTTTACATTAAAAAGCCATGTCAATGGTCTATGGTCAGTTCTAATTATAAAATGCTGCCCATATAAATATGGTCTAAATACCTTTACCGCCCAAACAATGGCTAAGCACTCTTTCTCCGTGGTGCTATAGTTTCTTTCGGCTGCATTTATACTTCTGCTTATGAATTGTATTGGCAGATCCTTATTTTCGTGTTCCTGTGACAACACAGCACCTAATCCTGCATTCGAAGCGTCAGTTGTAACAATAAATGGTTTCTTGAAATCTGGGTATTGAAGTACAGTAAAACTGGATAATGCCTGCTTTAATTCAATAAAAGCTTTCTCTTGATCCCTCCCCCATTTAAATTCAACTCCCTTTCTCAGAAGCTTATTAATAGGACCAGCTATTTGGCTGAAATTTTTTATAAACTTCCTGTAATAATTCATCATTCCTAGGAATGACTGAATTTCCTTCACATTCTGCGGAGCTTTAAGGTTCTATATAACTCTTACCTTCTCAGGGTTTGGTTTAACGCCATCTTCTCCTATCACATGGCCTAGATAACTGACTTCCTTTTTCAAAAACTCGCTCTTATCTGCTTGCAGTTTAAGATTTGCCCTTTTTAGCTGTTCAAAAACCTCGTCAAGCGTTATATTGTGTTCTACTAAATCTTTGCCATACACTACAATATCGTCCATGTACGCAAAACATTTTATGCCTTTTAATCCTGTGAGGACAATGTCCATCATACGTTGAAAAATACTAGGAGCATTTTTCAATCCGAATGGCATTCTCGTAAATTCGAAATGTCCATGTGGAGTCGAAAATGCAGTTTTTTTCCATATCTATTTTCCTTACTTTAATTTGGTGAAATCCTGCTCTCAAATCGAGTATTGTAGAATACTTAGCATGACCCAAATTATCTAAAATTTCTGCAATATTCGGAATAGGATAGCTATCTGCAATTGTCAGATCGTTTAGTTTCCTATAATCCACAACCATTCGCCACTTCTTTTTCCCTGATGCATCTATTTTTTTCGGAACTATCCACACTGGTGAGTTCCAAGGCGATGTAGATTTTTTTATTATACCATCCTTCATTAATTCCTTAATATTTTTACTGACCTCTTCATCATGTACCTTAGGGTACCTATACGATTTAGTATAAACTGGTTTCGCGTCTTGCCCTGTTCTTATATTACACTCAATCGAATTCGTATTAGTTAGTGATTCACCTTCTAAAAGGAATAAATCATAATACTTTGATATGAGTTTTCTGATTTCATCATCTTCTCCTTTATTAAGATGATTCAACCTTAATGAATCCTGAATCAGTTTGCCTCTATCCCTGACGTGGTTAACATTTCTTTCATTGATTCTATTTTTATTATCTTTATAACGACTCTTATCATTCTTTATCATTTCAAATTCTCTCAAATGCGTTACTTCAACTTCAATATCATTTTTAACTATCTTATCTGATATATTCAACATACTTACAAGACATTTCCCGTCTCTTACATCACTTATGCAACTCGGCACTATAATACTTTCATTTACGAATCTGTTCACTATCACCGAAGTACCGTCTACCAATTCTTTATTAATTTTAACAAGTCTAAACACCTCTCTTCTAGTCATTACATTAGCTTCGTCTCCTTTATATCTTAATTCATAACAATTGTCCTTTACATACAATGTGTTACTACCGTAGTCTATCCTGCATTTCATTTCCCTAAGGAAATTCGCACCAATCAGACCATCGTATTCATAGATCATGTTGTTAGAAACAACATGGAATCCCCATCTATGAAATACTTTCTTGGAACTAGAATTTTCCCATATACAAAAACGTATATCACTAGTTCCTAATGTTTCTTTACTTTTACTTCCCAGTCCAACCAATTCTATTACTTTTTGAACGTTAAGTTCTTTTCTAAAAATACACTTTGCTTTTATTAAACTAACCGAAGCACCCGTATCCAACAACATTTTATACACGCGGTCTTTATAATTAATGTAAATGTAAGGGCTTTCTTCACTATTTAAGGAAAACGCTGCCTTACTGTTAGCGCTTCTTAATCTCGAAAATTTTGAGCTTGATTATTTTTGGAATTTAAATTCCGATTTTTCGAAAAACAATCCTTTGTATTATGGCCCATCTTACCACACGAATTTTATTTTCAAGGATAACCCTTGCATTGCCAGATATCTGGACCTTGATATATTTAAATAGAAAGTCGGTTTGATCCTCTTTGGACAATTGGAACGCATCGTCACATGCGTTAATAAAGGACGCTAACTCTGATGCCTCACTTCGAAATTGTGGGACGAGTTTCACCAGCGTATTAATATCTAATCTTTGGTTTCCTTCTACGTTATTTGGCATTCTGAATAAAAATTGAACTATATGGGTACAAACAAAATTTTACTTCTCTGAAGCCTGTACACTCTCCACCTCTATAATCACCACAGTTGTTAAATTAATTACACTCAAAATCTTAACTAGGCTTATCACTAATTTACCTGAGTAGTACTAATACTGTATATTGTATCATTTTATTTATAATGTCCACCGCTTTTGTTGCACCGCTTGTATAGTTCTACCGCTTCTTCCTTTGTTGTATTAATAAGTGTAGGTACCGCTTTTTGTTGCAAAACTTTTTCCAATTTTACCGCTGTATAACTATTTTCAATTTTACCACTTTTTACTTTGTAACTTTTTTCGATTTTACCGCTTTTTACTTTATGACTTTTTTTTTCAATTTTAACACTTTTTACTTTGTAACTTTTTCGATTTTACCGCTTTTTACTTTATGACTTTTTTTTCAATTTTAACACTTTTTACTTTGTAACTTTTTTCGATTTTACCACTGCCACCAATTTGTTATGCTCTTCAAATAAAACGACTGATCAGTTGGACTGCTAAATGGGGATTGACAAAAGTTCTCAGCACGAATGAATCCTCACCGTGCACACAGTCACTTAGTGCACACTTACACACAAGAAAGGGTATGAGGGTGAAGAATAGATAGCGAATTCAACAGATTGGCAACGTATAAATCATATCTCGTATGCGACATGATCAGTCTCTGGACTGTTTACGTAAGCACAATTATTGTTGGCGTCGTGAAACCATAGGATTGTTTATCGTAGGATGTTTACAATCGATCATGGGATAACCATGAGATTGTTCATCGTAGGATGTTTACAATCGATGATGCTTTTAAGTGTCTTGCAAGGCAGAGTAATATCTCTTATTTATACAAAGCATAAATTCCATTTGCCATTTTGACTTCACGCAATGCTTTTTAAGCATTTTCTACACGTCTCCATTAGCCGTCGACACCACGATCTATTTTATAATATGTATTAGTGTACATAAATATATTATCGCATTATCTATAAGCGTATCCGCTTAGCACGTATGTATTATCTACCTCAACTCTGTAGATGGGACTGGCCAACGACACGCGGTTGTTCTCAAACGGTCCCCCATCTACGTACTAACCGCGCCCAACGTCGTTTAATTGCGGTGATCTGACGAGAACCGATTAACTCGACGTGGTATGGTCGTTGGTTCACCAGAAATGTTACAGTGTTTAGTGATGGTAAGATATACTCTATTACGCAAAGGTTCTTGCGTTAATTTTAACCCGACCCCAGAAATGATACAAAAGTTCAATTATAAAATGTATGATTTTAAAAATAACAATGAGGCTGAAAATGATTTTGTTGCGATGGAAGATATATTAGAAAACATGGAATTTGTTACTTATATATATAAAATAATTATTATTTTAAATTCTTCTAATATCTACTGTGTGTACGTAATAATTTAAAAAATGAAACAAATAAATCAAAGTTTTTTTAAGTTTTTAATTAAGTTTTTTTTAATCTACACTTAAAAACACTACAAAATTTATAAATCTCAATTTAGGGTGTTTTGCCTCAATTTTAGGGGATTTTGGCATCACTTTTAGGGGGAACAAATTTCAAATGTTGGCGACACTGCTTCCAAGCCAGCGGTTGGGGTTGTTCTCATTGCACTGGTTGTCCCTATACATGCTAGTCTTTGTATTTTTGCCATCACCTTGAGATTGGTTGCCTTGTCTGTGGCTTCCCACCAGACTAAGCTGCCGTATGTGAGTATTGGTCGCACAATTGCCGTATACATCCACAGAATTATTTTGGGGCTTGGACCCCATTTTTTGCCGAAGATACGCATGCGTAGAAGGCGTTGGCCGCTTTCCTAACTCTGTCATCGACGTTTGGCTTCCAACTCAGCTTCCTATCGAGGATAATTCCTAGATATTTCGCACTCTCCGCCACCTTCAAGGGCATTCCCTCAATTTCTGGTGGTTTGAATTCTGGTATTCTACTTTTATTAGTGAACAACACCATTTCAGTCTTTTGTGGGTTGATCCCAAGACCGCATTGTCTTGTCCACGTAGTGAGTGTCCGCAGGGAGTTTTCTAACAGTTCGCTCAGGGTTGATAGGAATTTTCCTGTCGCAAGCAATACTACGTCATCCGGGTATGCAATTGCTTTGACCCCTCTGTTTTTGAACTTTATGAGTATTTCATTGACAACAAGGACCCAGAGTAAGGGGGATATAACTCCACCTTGTGGTGTGCCTCTGGACGCCACGACTCTTTGGTCATTATCGCCTAGTATTGCATTGATGTACCTTCCATTGAGCAGGCTCATAATCACCTTAGTGAGAGACTGATCGACGTTGGAGTTCTGCAATGCTCTTTCCACTGCTCGTTTCCACATTGTTGAATGCTCCTTCCATGTCTAAGAACGCTGCAAGTGTGTATTCTTTGTCCTTGAGAGACTTTTCTATAGTGCTGACGACGTCGTGTAGCGCAGTTTCCACTCCTTTGCCTTTAATGTAAGCGTGTTGAGCGGTGGAGATCGCGCTATAGTCGAGTCGACTGCGAATATGGATGTTCATTAGCTTTTCAAACGTTTTTAGAATGAAAGACTTATTGGTCTGAAGTCCTTGGCATAGATGGGACTAAATTTTCCTGCCTTGGGAATGAATACCACCTTCACTTCCCGCCAGGCTTTAGGAATTAACAACACGAAAATATAATAGCCGTTTTTTTTGCACGCAGATATAGGGATAATTTGAAATTTGTATGTAAAATACAACAACAACTTATCTTATATACGCTAACTTTAGCGGTGATAATTATCGCCGCTAAGTCATTTAGCGGGGATAAACTGTGTTTTTAAAATCCATTTCCTTCGTTTCTGATGAATTCTTCCGATGAATTTTTTCAGGAAATGTCAAAGTGTGACATCTCACCGACCACTGACACATTCCCATATGGGCTTAGCAAATTTTCAATACAAAAACGCAATCCCATGTAGGATTCGTAATCCCAGATAATTATCGGGGCTTATGCCTAACCCTACTGAATATGAAGCCAAATATGGCTTTTCACTTTTTTTCCTTTTTTCTCCTTATTCTCAAAAAAAAAGATTTTTATACAACACAATTCTCTTCTATGCATTTCTGAGAACACATAGCGGTACTTTTCGCGCGAGTGCGACAAAAAACAACGAAGATATTCCTACTTGTAGGCCAGTGGTTTGCTTGTTGTCGTTGACAACGAAAGCGTGAAAAATTTTCTGATTTGAAAAAATTATAACTTTGGTGTACGGTGAAGTGGTCATAAAAATATATTTGTGATTGGATACTTATTTCTCTTTGCCACAAATAAAATTTTATTAAAAAAAAAATATTATCTTGCTCGTTGAGAGGTAATACTGCAGAAGCCATATTTGGCTTCGTATGCAGCAAGGGGTTGTAAATCTTCACATTTTGTTCACTTGACTCTTGTTGTAGTGCACATGTTTTTTTCGTTTTTTTATCGTTTCGTATGTTACTTTTTTGCTTAGAAAAATGGAATGTCGTCTTTTTAATGGAGGATTATCATTTCTTAATCCCATTCCTGGAGACGGATCGCGAAGCGATGAGCTGGAGATTCAAATGTAGAGTTGGAGACAGAATTGCATATCAATGATTGAAGTGTCAACGTTACGGTTGAGGAAACGGAATTAGATTCAGATGATGAGCCTCTTGCAGCGTTGAAATCAAAATCCGTGAAAAGCAAGACAAAAAAAGGACAAGTAGCATGGAGAAAGGGACATCTTCCTGATTACGATGAAGAGCTTTTCAAATTTGCAGGATCGGCCGAGCTTCCAGAATATGTAAACAAAAACTAGAGACACCATCAGACTTTTTTTTAAAAAAAATTTCTGATGGTTTGTTGGCCTTCATTATAGAGGAATCTAATAAAAAAGCCCGCCAAGATGATATAAATAAGCCAGTTAATATCACAAAGAACGAAATGGAACAATTCATCGGGATGGTGAAATTCATGTCTTGTTGTGAACTTCCATCGTCCAGACATTACTGGAATAAGACGGTAGGTCAACAAATGACATGTGAAACAATAACGTGCAATAGGTGGGAAACTATCAAAAGGTCATTTTGAACAGAAGGACATGACAAACTCTTCAAAGTAAGACCCCTTTTGGAGAAAATAAGGGAACGTTTGCTCTTGATTTCAAAAGAAGAGTTGCTCGCCGTAGACGAACAAATTATTCCGACGAAATGCCGCCATGAACTGAAGCACTATAACCCAGCTAAGCCACATAAATGGGGCTATAAAAATCAAGTCCTTAGTTGAATTTCGGGATTAAGTTACGATTTTGATTTATTTAACGGACACCAAAGCAATAAGTATCCTAACGGAGCGCCAGATCTGGGGGTCAGTGGTAACGTTGTCACAAGGCTTACGTCAAAAGTTCATGAAAATGCTAATCCCAAGATTTTCTTCGACAACTGGTATAATAGTCCAAATTTGCAGGTTTATTCGTTGAAAAGTGGACTTTTAAAACTAGGGACTATAAGACTCAACCGAGTGCCAAACTCCAGAATTCCGAAGGAACAACTTATGCAAGGACGTGGAGGTATGATAGAAAAAGTGGCAACTATCAGTGGAGTAAAATTGAGTTTGGTGTCCTGGTTTGACAACAAACTAGTAACTTTAATGCTGCCTTATGTTGGAATAAATCCAGTTATAAATAAGAGCCGTTACTCCAGAAAGGATAAGGAATATAAAATTATTCCTGCTCCACAACCTGTTGAGGTCTAGGTACAACAAATATGTGGGTGGTGTCGACTTGCTAGATTTGATGTTGGGCTTATATCGCATACAATTACGATACAAGATCGTCAACATGATTTACCTTTATTTGATTTTAAACTAGAAATGGTCGAATATTTATGTAAAGCTGAAAAGCAACCTTTGAAAAGATGTGGACGACGCTGTATTGGATCTAGACTTGGATCTCCTGCGACTTCAACACCAAAGAGAAAGCGCCCTGAAAGACATGAAAATTTTCCATTGTTATCAGTTCGATTCGACAAATTTGTCAAAACGACTGTACTTTTCGTTCATTTACTTTTTGCCAAAAATGTAAAGCTTATTTATCTTACAATGAAAAGAGAAATTGCTTTTCTAAATTTCATGGCGTATAAACACACAACTTTCAACCATTATTTTATTTTTTTATGATACAATGAATTGTTATGTTTTGTTTCATTTATTTATTTATTAAATGAATTATTCTGTTTTGTTTATAAATTTTAATTCCCGGTGGAAGTTCTTGTTTTCTTTATATTTTGCTGCTTTTTATATATTTTTTTTACTTAAACTGAAATCAAAAATGTTCTAGTTTTACAACCGTTAATGCACACGAAGCCATATTTGGCATGTATTCTTATTATTTAAACAAATGATTTTTTTTTTGTTTTTTTAATAAAAGATGTCTTAAAACAGCCCAAAGGAGCTATTTCAAAAGTATTTTATTTTTTTTTCTCTTTAAATAATAATTTATGCAGTAGGGGGGCTAAGCCCAGATAAAAACTGTGCTACCAATCTATGATTACTTTAAATGTTATCGAAATTTCTATCGATTGTGTCAAAATCACATTAATATGACAACAAAAATTAGTTTAAAAAAATACACAATAGAGTATTTTGACCTCACGATCACCACAACGTCGCGAATATTTATTAAAAAGTTTATACCAAGCCAATTTTAACAACAAAAAGTTCCGGAACTAAAAAGGAGTATCCAAACCACGTTTTGGCATACTAAAAACTTAACTTTATAATATGATTGTGGACAAAAAATAAAACCGAAAAAGTGAGAATCGCGTAGTTGTGGCAAAAAATGTTATATAATATTATTAATAATATTAAAGCTAATTATAACAAAAACAAGTTTCCATAACTAAGGAGGAGTGTCCATCACTATTTTGGAATACTAAAAAGTTAAAATATATAAAGATTCTGTACAAAAAATAAAAGTGAAACCGCGAGAATCACGTTGTGGCAAAAAAATATTTTTGTTAAGATGAAAAGTTTTCTAAACATACTGTGGAAGAACGCCCTTAAAAACAACCACCAAATGCTAAACGAACAGATCCTCAAAGCAGCACCACCTATCCGACAGTCCATAAGCTAAATGAAATTGAAATGTAGTCGCTCCACGCAGTATGCACTGTTCACTAACCTAGCGCTTTACTTTGTCAATGTCTCTATTCCATTTTCTTTCACTCAATTGGCGTTTTTCTTTTTTAGCCCCGAGCGGGGAACAGAGCGGGGCCCGAGCAAACAGAGCTCGCTCCGAGCTGAACGTAACCTGAGCGCTCCGAGCTAATTAAGAAACAGAATTGAGCACTGAACTGTCATTAGATATTTTTTTTTTATTAATTGTCAAAATAGTAAGGTTTGCTTCTGAAATTGGTGTTTGTCAAGAATTGTTCCATTTAAATTATAATTTCTAGTAAATAAACTATGGAAAAAGCAATTATAATTTGTTTTGCTGTCATTCACAAAAAATTAATGAAGTCAGCCGCGCTCAGCTTTTCGCTCTATGTGCTCGGTCATTTTTAATCGAGCTCATCGAGCGAGCCCTGAGCTAGCTCAGAGATAAAAAAGAAATACAAATTTTGTGCTCAGAGCGCTCCGAGCTAAAAAAGTAACACAGTTCTTTTTTTGACAGCTCAGTGCCCCGCTCGGAGCTAAAAAAGAAAAACGCCTGTGGTGTGAGTGTTTACTAATCCAAGAGCGTTTTTCTCAATCCAACCAGATATGGCATGAGGTAATCTGCAGTTTTGAATAAGGACCCATATGAAAGTGTTAAACATTTCATTTAACTTTTTAACATTATTTGCAGTATCTTTCAATTATTCGAGCATTTATTTATTATTGGAATTGAATTTATTTATTTATATTTTATCGATTTCCATGAAGTGTATGGAATTGTTTGCAGAATTCATATAGGTACTTACTCAAATGTTTACCTACACTTCTTTATCTATTGCAGCCTATCTTGTGAAAAAAGTCTACCTTTTCGAGTACGCCCGTCTAATTTGAACGAGACATTTTTTTTATCAATTTGGTCATAACTTTTTTTCCTGGGTATTTTTGGAAATTATTGCTGAACTCATAATCTTTTGCATTATTTTATAGGTAGTTAAATTAATTTTTTTTAAGATTTCCATAAACCCGGAACCATTTCAAATTGCAAATTAACATTAATTAAACACGCAATTTTTTCAATTAGAATTTTTTATTTTATGGTTTCAAAAAAAAAGATCTCATCCCCTTAAAATGAACAATCTTACTGTATTGTTTTCATTTTCTCAAACTCAAACTTTTTCGATTTTCCATTCTTTTTCATTTTTTCATTTTTCTTTCAAAAAGATCTGCATTCATGGCACCAATTTCTTCCAAAATTTCAGAAGTTTCTTCATTGATTAGATTATTCTGCTTTATTTTAAGCAAAACTTCTTTTAATAGGCGTTTTTCTTTTTTAGCCCCGAGCGGTTTTTTTTATTAATTTTCAAAATAGTCAGGTTCGCTTCTGAAATTGGTGTTTGTCAAGTATTGTTCCATTTAAATTATAATTTCTAGTAAATAAACTATGGAAAAGCACAAATAATGAATGAAGTCAGCTTTTCGCTCGATGTGCTCGGTCATTTTTTTTCGAGCTCAGAGATAAAAAAGAAATACAAATTTTGTGCTCAGAGCGCTCCGAGCTAAAAAAGTAACACAGAAAACGCCTAATGAAGCTGTTTTTTTCGATTTGCGGCGAACTTTTTGATTAAGTACTTTCATTTTTCTGTCTTTATCTTTAATCAACTTTCTTAAAATACTTATTTTTGTTTTCATATGTTTGCTTCTTGGTGAAGTATTTAAAGATGATGCCCCATCAGAAGAGACCATTGCTCTTTTTAAAGTTATTCTCCGATTCTTCGTAAATTTTAAATACCTAAGTTAATAAATTTTAAATAATATATTAGCACTTGACTTACAACCAGAGCTGGATCACGAGTTGTTCCAACTGTTGGTGGGAAAATAGAAACGCACTCTGGGACTGTTTCTTCTACTATAAGATTAGCGGAATCTTCTACAGCCGGTCTAACACAGCGATCCTCAAAATATACTACTCTCGGGGCAATAATCGAAACTTCCTCCACACCATGGTGGTCCATATTACTGCAGCTTGAAATGTCTTGGCTAATGAAAAAAAAAGTTAAAAAGTAATGGCACACCATGTTTTAAACACACAACATTTACCTGGTCTTGAACTTATAAGACTTTGAACGAGGGAATCCACCACAACAACAAACAGAAAAAGGTACACACGAAGTGGAATAAGACATCACACCATCACTCAATCACTTTACTGTCACGAGGATCAACCAACAAGGAAGTTGACGCGAAAAGATCAAAACGCATAACACAAATTTTGATGTACACAACATTAGCAAAAATTAGCAATTCATAGGCCGAGGTACCATCGAGAGATGATACTGCAGACGGCATTAGTCTTTTCCTCTTCATATTGAAAATAAAATCGCTGGCATTAAAGTGTTTCGAACACACAACACTACGAATCGTTATGTCTTCATTTTTAAGGTTCAGGGCAGTTATCCAAAGATTTCTTTTGAATGAACACTGAGGAAACCTTAAACACGAACGGAAAAGTAAAAGCCATAAAGTTCAGAATAACTAGATAATTACTTGCGTCCCCTTTGCCCTACAAGACTCATTTGTTTACGTTTTTTAAAGAATTTGTAAAATTTCTGATGAATAAAACCTTTAGCAAAAACACTACATTAAAAATTTGAAAATCCTCAGGTTACATCCCTGCCATTTATAACATCACTGTAAATTTGCATTACTGTTTATAACATCCCTGAGGGTCACTGAGTTAAAGTGACATTAGTGACCCTGTGGGGGATTAATGTCAAAAATTTGTAAGAAAAATGCTTCACTCACACATACTGTGTGTGTGAAAAACAGCTATTCCTTGCCTCTTTATTCAATGCTTTCACTGCGATGTGAAATGAATTCTAACCTTTGAAGCGAGCGGTTGTGGAAGTGCAAACTGCGGGCCTCGAATAGCAGATGTTAGTACCACCTCATCACTACCTGGTGCTATACATAGCGTTTCTGTGGCCGACAACAACGCCACCGTATCGCCACCAGAAGCAATAAGCCGTATGACTGCTGCCATTTCCACTGAAGTACCACAACAAGTTATTATCGAGAGGCTGCAGAAGAAACTCGAGGCATTCGAAAGTGAACTGAGGATCACCCAGTGTAGTCTGAGTGAACGTGAGTTGCAGTGTCATTCATTGAGGAGGCGCTGTATAATAGACCAACACAAGCCGTCCCATCAACAGCTACACAGTGGACACCACCGTTATTAACCGGTGCAGTTACAACCGTAAGTACAGATAACGTTTATGGTAATCTGTCGTTACAGCCAACTATATCGGTACAGTCAACGGTACCAAGTCAGCCAACGGTACCCACGCAGCCAACTATACACCGTCAGCCACCAGTATCGTTCATGAACCCGCTATTGCCGCCATACAATTTTAGTTGTTCATTGACAAGTGCAGCGAATCAAGTTACGCTCAGCGATGTTTCACCCAACTTTGGCCCGCGACCATCGCCATCCATATCACGGCCATCTCCGCACACACTACACACTGCACCGAATTTTTCTGGAAGCTACAGTACCACGCCGCAACAACATCCATTTGCGCATAGAAAGCTTCAGGATTTGCCTGAATTCAGCGGCGACCCAGAGGATTGGCCCATGTTTTCTACAGCGTATGCCGAATCAACTGCAGCTTACAACTACAGTAGTTTGGAGAACAGTATTCGCCTGCAAAAATCTTTGAAGAGTGATGTGCGAGATGCGGTGAGGTGCATGATGATTCATGCAGACAACGTTAACATGGTGATGGAGCAACTTCGTTCTAGTTTTGGCCGTCCTGCACAGTTGATATACAGTCAGCTTCAACTTGTTCAGCAGAAAGCTCCAATTTCAGAATCGTCAGTGGAGAAACTGATCCCATTCGCAGTGAAGGCCAAGAACTTAGCAGTGTTCTTGTCTTTCAGTAATAGCCAACATCATTTATTCAACCCCACTCTTTTGAAGGAGCTTGTTCTTAAGCTTCCTATGAGCCAAAGGATTGAGTGGGCTGGATATGCCGCCAGGATACAGCCGTATCCAACATTAGTAGATTTCAGCCATTGGTTAAGTGGAGTTGCTAATCTGATTTCAGTTGTACGAGACACTAGGAGTAGCGGGAGTCGAACATCCGTTGAATCAAAACGCCGTTCAGTCCTTCATGAAAACGGGAGTTTGCCAGCAGATACAGCCAAGTGTCCAATCTGTCAATGTCTTCACAGGACAGTTGAATGCAAACAATTCTTGGAATACAGTGTGGGTGAAAGGTGGACTCAGGTAAAACGTTGTCGATTATGTTTCACATGCTTGGAAGTGAGACATGCTGTTCGGAACTGCCGCCGCCGACGAAGATCTTGTGATGTTGACATGTGTCAACGAAGTCACCACCAGATGTTACACGAGCTGAGACAACCTGTCTCCGAGGGTGCTCCCACGCCGCGGTCACCCCAACAGCAGAACGTGAACCAGACGAGGGGAGCCGTTCTAAGCTGCACAACGAGTAAAGTTAAGAACTGCAAACTACTTTTCCGAGTGCTGCCAGTCACTGTGTATTGACCCCTGAAGCAAGTCGATACGTACGCTCTTATGGAAGAAGGTTCTTCAATAACGATGATGGACAGTAGCCTTATTCAGGAGCTTGGGTTGGATGGCCATCAACGCAGTTTGGATCGCCAATGGTTTGGAGGTAGAGCCGCCCACGAGCCCGCAACTGTTGTCGACGTTCACATCAGCGGTGCGCATAACAAAAGGAAGCATGTGCTCCGGAGTGTCTACGGTATTTCTAACCTCCGCCTGCCAATTCAAATCCTGAACGAGAGTGACCTACGTAAGGACAACATATGTTTGAAACGATTGCCAGCCTTTCCTTACGATGATGTCATACCTCAGATACTCATCGGCTTAGACCATTGCCACCTAGGTCACCGAGTGAGACGGTTCAACTTCGAGATGGAGGACCATATGCTACCAATACGGAACTAGGCTGGTTGGTATTTGGCCCAACGAATGGAACTTCGCCAACGCAGATGTCATGCCTTTTGGTAAATAAAAATGATGACGCACTTCACGACCTGGTAGCCGACTACTTCCGTACGGAAAGCTTCGGGGTGCGGCCAGCACCAGTGGTAGAAACCGAGGCCGCCGCTACAGTTAATGGGATATCACTTAATACCTGTTTGCTGAAAGGACCACAGGAGTACTAGCCGATGTCATCAGTGCTGTTCAATTTTCGAGTGGGAGCAATCGTAGTGTGTGGCGACATCAGTGAAATGTTCCACCAAGTGCTCATCTGACCAGAACACAGAAGCTCACAAAGATTTCTCTGGCGCGATGGCAATGAAGATGTTCTTCCTGACGTCTATGAGATGCAAGTTGTGACCTTTGGCGCGGCCTGTTCACCCTGCGCAGCCCAACATGTCAAGTCTACCAATGCCCTCGCACATCGTGATACTCGTGCCAGAGCTGTGAGGTCTATCCTGCTGCACCACTACGTTGATGACTTCGTGGATAGCTTCGAGTCAATATTCGAGGCCATCAGCATTTCCAAGCAAGTTCGGGAAATACATCAAGATGCCGGATTTGAGCTGCGAAGCTTTAGTTCAAACTCGCCGGAAGTAGTAAGTGCATTACAGGATGGAGCTCAATTCACGATGATTGCAGTTGCAAAGGACCCGCCGACTGATGGAAGCTTGGTAACGGAGAAGGTGCTTCGTATGTTCTGGCAGCCACAGATTGACACCTTCAGATATAAGTTGAGATTCCACCGAGTTGATCCGAGCATTATTAGTGGAAAAAGATGCCCAAGCAAGAGAGAGCTGTTGAGCGTCATCATTTCGGTGTTTGATCCACTTGGATTTTTGGCGAACTTCTTAGTCGGTGCAAAGCTATTAATGCGCGAGGTATGGAGGCATAATTTGCCTTGGAACAAGGAATTGCCATGCAACATCAGTGCAGCCTGGACCAAGTGGTGTGACAATTTCCCACAGGTTGTCGGGATTCAGATCCCACGCCACTACTTCGTCCAACGCTTTACCGAAAGATCTCCAGCTTCACATCTTTGTCGACGCCAGCGAGGAAACGTTCGCCGCCGTAGCGTACTGGAGAACTGAGCTCCAAACTGCCGTTCTCGGAACTCGCCTGATGCAGACAATCATTGCCGAACACATCGCACTAGATGTCAGCCGATGTATAATGTGTACCGATTCTAAAAGCGTCACCAAATGGATTGGCTCTCAAAACCGCCGCTACAAACCCTTTGTAGCCCACAGAATAGCCGAAATTCCTTCCGCCACCGAGGTTTCCAATTGGAGGTGGATACCTACCCAAGAAAACGTTGCTGATGAAGCCACTCGATCGAACCGCCAGATCGATTTCAGCCCTTCGTCAAGATGGTTAACTTCGTCATATAACACCAGAAAGATGTTTGACAGAAGAGGAACTTCACGCAGCCGAACTCGTGCTATGCCGCCAAGCGACGGTGTAGAGGTTAGTGTGTTGGCTTGTGACCCGTGCGGTGCAGGTTCAATCCCCATGGGGAACAACAACATACGCCACCCAATCACATGCCTCTACACCAAAAGGAGGATTTCTGCCTGGTAGTACAATGGAACGTTACCGAGTCTGAGTGCTCTGGGATTTGGATTTCCTTTTTTTATAAAAAAAAAGAAAAAAAAAAAAATGCCGCCAAGCACAAGCTGAAGCCTATGCCGCCGATATCAACCTAGTCAAAGATGGCGAACATCTGACCAAGGAGAGCCCGTTGCACGATCTACTGCCATATGTCGACGAGGAGGGTATCTAACGTGTCAGGGGTCGAATTGACGCAGCCAGCTGGCTTCCACATGATACGAGAAGACCCATCATATTACCGCCTGATCACGTGTTCACTGAACTGGTCGTGACCCACTATCATTCCGAGATGAAACATCAAAACGTCGAGGCTACTATCTGTGAAATCCGTCGCTTATATTAGATTCCTCGCCTTCGACAAGTCATGCGCAAGGTGATAGCAAAATGTTGCTTGTGCAAGTTACGACGAGTCAAGCCTGTGGCACCACTGAAGGGTCCCCTGCCAGAAGATCGTTTAACGCCGTTTGTGAGACCATTCACCTACACAGGCCTGGACTACTTTGGCCCCCCTCACAGTTACTATCGGTCGTCATAATGAGAAGAGTTGGGTGGCATTGTTTACGTGCCTTGTAGTCCTAGCCATTCATCTAGAAGTCGCCTGCGACCTTCAACGGATGCATTCATTTTAACCAGACCAGCAAGCGAAACGTTTCAGTGAGGTGTTCGATTGCGGCCGGATCCAAAATGAGCTGTCAACCAAAGGAGTTGAATGAGTTTTCAACTGTCCTAGCAACCCATCCGAAGGAGGCGTTTGGGAGCGCATGGTCCAGTGCGTGAAGAAGGTCCTACGACACATATTGAAGGAAGTTTCACCTAGGGAGTATACGCTACAATGCCTAATTATCGAAGCAGAAAACGTCGTGAATTCACGACCTCTATCGCATTTGCCGATTTCCGTGGACCAGGAAGAACCGCTTACGCCGAACCACTTCCTATTGGGTACAGCGAACACTGCACAAATGCCAAGTGGGAGTGAACCCTTTAAAAAGTTGTGCAGCCTGAGGAAGCACCGACTCTGACACGCAGAACGAAGTGGTGCCAAACGACTGAACCGCTGAAGGAAGGAGACCTGGTGTTTATTTGTGACAGGAATGTGCCGAGGAAGGGTAGAGCGCGTTTATCAGGGTGCAGATGGCGTAGTGAGACGAGCCGATGTTCGCACAAAGTCTGGAGTGCTACGCCGCCCAGTTTCTAAATTGGCCGTTCTCAGCGTAGGTGGTAAATCGGGCTGATTCACGGGGGCGGGGATGTGGAAGAACGCCCTTAAAAACAACCACCAAATGCTAAACGAACAGATCCTCAAAGCAGCAGCACCTATCCGACAGTCCATAAGCTAAATGAAATTGATATGTAGTCGTTCCACCGCAGTATGCACTGTTCACTAACCTAGCGCTTTACTTTGTCAATGTCTCTATTCCATTTTCTTTCACTGCGATGGGAAATGAATTCTAACCTTTGAAGCGAGTGGTTGTGGAAGTGCAAACTGCGGTAAGTAAATTAGCATATCTTTGTCTATCTATATCCATCTCTATCAATTTAATCAACGAATTCTGGATTATTTTCGAGCTTCCCAATCGTCTCCAAAGGACACATACATTTTATACATCTAATACAACAAATAATTAAGAACAAAATTATACAAAAAAAAAGTCAAAATGCCTGCATCCAGAGCTGCTCAAGCCATTCAATACTGTGGACTGCAAATTTTATTTGTTTCCTCAAGAATAAAAAACCCTAAACTTAAAATTCTGTCTGTGGAAAGACACAAAAAATGGTTAAAAGCTATAAAAAGTAAGGAACTCAACACTAAAATAGCTCGTGTCTGTTCTAAGCATTTTATTTCAGGTATGTTTGTACATTTAAAATAAAATAAAACTATAGCAAAATATCTACTGTTTAGGAAAAAGTGCGAATCTCTGTGATCATTTGAACCCGGACTGGGTTCCTAGTTTGCACCTGGGATACACTTGCAGCTAGTCGATTTAATCGGTTCCGTCAACGTGTGACTGAAAGAGCGCTAAGAGAAATACAAATTTACTCTATGGAACCTAATGGTATGTAGGTACACACATATATTTATCTATTTTACTTACCCATAACAATAAAAATACACTTGTTATTGAGGAAAACATTCCAGACTGTTAGACAGCTTCTAAAAAGTTTTATGATTGCGTTATTGTTCTAGGTTCGGAACTCAGCTGCTTGGTTTCCTGGCCCGACAAAGATGTTAGAGTGCATTAAACACCGGAATACTTCAAACGTGTTTTTGGAAATAGACTTGCTGTTACGATAGATTGCTACGAAATCCGGTAAGTTAGAAATTTAGTAATAAAACAGCTATAAACTAATCATATATGAAATAATACCAAGTTTCCTTAACGACAACGTCGCTTAACACTAAAAGTTGATTCAATATTTTCCTTTGCAGGTCAACCTGTTGCAAGAGCCGCTACATATTCCTCCAGAACTAAAGATGCCATCATTTTTCCAAAAGTAAGCTGACACTAATGAAATGTAGGTACATGGACAAAATAGTGCTTACCTGCTGTGCATTGGTAAATATTAACGTTAGGTAAAAAGGTCTTAAGTCTAAAAATTGCATTTTGGGTTTTTGATTGGGTTTAACTCGATTTTTTTTCTCTTTCGATTGGTATTAACGACTTAAGTTTAGCACAACGGCTTTCCATCGTAATAAATAATTTAATCCCTATTTGCAAATAATTAAAATATTTTAAATTTGGTTTAACGAAAAACAGCAGTTTCTGACTTAAGACCTTTTTGCCTAACGTCAAAGAATTTAAGTCAGTCCGTAGTAAATTCAACTTTGCAAAGTGCAGATTAAGTATTAATGAAGAAAAAAGTTTTTTAATTATTTCGGTTTTTTATTGAAGCAAATGTGTTAAAAAGAAATAACAATAAAAGCAAATAAAAAGTTAAGAAATTAACATAAACAATCATTTGTTTTTCAATTTCTTCTCGGGCTATTGTCATATCATCCTTAACATCAGCAAAGACAGTTGGTTCAACGAAATATCTAGCGAGATCCTTACGTTTGCCTCCAGCAACCAAGTTGGCTCCTTCCTTTTTACCAGTATCAATATTAATGTAAGGATTTGTTTTCCATCTGTTTGTCATTTATTTGGGGTCCTTGCTCGTTGTTGTGGTCGAAAGGATAGCCAACGGTTCGCTTCTTAGCGCTGCACTACGTTCGACGAATTCATGTAAATCTTGTCTTCAATGAATGTTCTTGAACCGGCACAGCAACACTGACCCACGTTGAAAAAAAGTCCGAAGTGCGCTTGTTCCAAAGCATAATCCAAATCACTATCAGCTAAGACAATATTTGGACTCTTACCACCGAGTTCTAGAGTAACTCGCTTCAGATTAGATGTGGCTGAAGCTTGTTGGATTAATTTACCAACCTTGGTGGATCCAGTGATGGCAAATTTATCCACATCAAGGTGGTTAGCTAATTTAGCTCCAGTCTGTCCTTTGCCTGGAACAACATTTACAACTCCTTCGGGAAAGCCCGCTTCCTAACCAGTTGTGTAATATAAAGTGCAGTTAATGTAGTCCGTTCAGTGGGCTTAAGGATTATGGTATGCCGGTGGCAAGAGCTAGTCCCAATTTCCATGCCATCATGTGCCAACCCAGAATTTAATTTCATTTGGCTAAAACTCCATGTCCGTAGGCAATTAATACACTACTGTTTTATTTACAGAAGCCCCAACTTGGACAGACATTCAACTTATAATGAGTTTGATGCCCTGTCTGATTCTATTACAAGAATTGTGACCCTTCATCCTCGTTCTGAAATCGTTATTGCGGGCGATTTCAATATACACAATTCAAGCTGGCTTCGACATTCTGGTCAGACAACATCCGAAGGAAGGTACGTCGAGATCTTTGCTGAGGTAAATAATCTAACTCAGCTTGTAAATGAGCCGACACGAATACCGGACATTAGCAGCCAAACTGCCAACACATTGGACTTGTTTCTTACCTCTCACCCTGATAAATACGCTTTGAACGTATTATCGCCTCTAGATTCGTCAGACCATTGCATCATATCAGCAAATTTCTCGTACTCCAACCACATAGTTAAAGAACAAACTCCTAAAAGAACCGTATGGCAGTACGAGAAAGCCAATTGGGAAAAATTAAACGGTTTCTTTAAGAGTTTTAACTGGTCGCTGTGCTTCCTCGACAGCGACGTGGATGCTGCTGCTGATATGGTCACAAACATAATTCACCTGGGTATGAAGACTTTTATCCCTAACAGGATTAAAAGTATCAAACCCAAAGTTAACGCGTGGTGTGACTCGAGCTGCAAAGAGGCTATCAGGTTAAAAGAGGTAAGTTTTCGGCTATTCAAAGCCAACCCATCTGAGGAAAGCCGTAAAAAGTTTAAACGAGCCAGAAATGACTGCAATGCCCACATTAATCGTGTCAAATTCTCCTATGACCAAAAGTTGAGGCAAAAAATACTACAAAGTCCCACTGGTAGTAAAAACTTTTGGTCATTTGTTAAAAACATCAAGAATTCGGCCTCGTCATCTATCCCGACACTCATTTACAACGACATTCCAGCTGTCAGCTCTACAGATAAGGAGAATCTGCTTGCTGCTCACTTTGCAGTCAGCTCAACGCTCCCAGATTGTGCTTTGTCTCCCCCTGTACTCGAGCGCGTAGAATTCTCTATGGGACCAATCCACTTTCGCACTCGTACAGTGGCTAGAGTACTTCAAGATCTTGACGTTCACAAATCCGCTGGTCCAGATGGTATTTCCCCTATCGTTCTGAAGAGGTGTTCTTCTTCGCTGGCAAAACCATTGCGTAAGCTTTTCCATCTGTCCTATTCTTCAGGACTCTTCCCGGGAAGATGGAAAACAGCATTTGTCCAGCCTGTACCAAAAAAAGGCGAATCTTCTTCTCCCTCCTCCTACCGACCAATTGCACTTACGTCCCTTCTTTCTAAGGTCATGGAAACGCTGATAAACCGTCAACTAATGAAATATCTTGAATCGCGAAAACTTCTTAATGACCGGCAGTATGGTTTTCGCAGCAACAGGTCCACTGGTGATTTGATGACATATCTAACCGAAAAGTGGAACCAATCTCTTCACCAAGGTGGTGAAAGTAAGATCGTTGCGCTTGATATTTCAAAAGCATTTGACAGAGTTTGGCATCAAGCTCTCTTGTCGAAAATGCGTGCATTTGGAATCGATGATACTCTTCTTCAATGGATTAGAAATTACCTTTCGGACCGTTCAATTCAAGTTGTTTTGGACGGCTTCAAGTCTGCAACTCACCAAATAAATGCTGGTGTCCCCCAAGGCTCTGTTCTGTCCCCGACTCTCTTTCTCATTTTTATAAATGATCTACTGTCTGTTACTTCTAATCCAATCCATTCCTTTGCTGATGACAGTACCCTCAGCTTCTCATATTCGTTTCTTGGGTCACGCCCCTCATCTTCGGGTGTGGAACTAGAACGGCAACGTATGTTAAGCTCATTAAATTCCGATCTTAACAGCATAACTCAGTGGGGTAAAACCAATAGAGTGGAATTTAATGCTTCCAAAACTCAATGCTGTCTCCTGTCATTAAAGCAAAACCCACACACACTGCCATTATCTATGAATGGCACTTACATCGCTGAAACCGAAAGACTTTCCATTCTCGGTATGTGTGTTAATGACAACCTTCGTTGGAATGACCACATATTCGATGTCGCCAAGAACGCCGCGAAATGTCTAGGCTTCCTTAAGCGTTGTAAGAAATATTTCACCCCTTCTGATCTGGCTACAATTTATAAGGCGTTTATTCGCCCGAAACTCGAGTACAACGCTCATATCTGGTCCGGTGCACCAATAACTTATTTGGAGCTACTTGACAGGATCCAAAAACGCGCGATAAAACTCATTGGCGACCAAGACATCGCGAGATTGATTGACTCTCTTAGTCATCGTCGCAATGTCTCTTGCCTGTCGTTATTTTATCGTTATTTCCACCATAAGTGCTCAAACGAAATAGCCAGTTGCATTCCTCCCCTTGAACATTTCAACCGCAATACCCGCCATGCAGGGAATGCTCATCAGTTCACCCTCAAGCCTGTGTTCGGACGTACAGTGAAGTTCAAAGAATCTTTCCTCAGCCGTACAACACGAATGTGGAATGCTCTATTTTTCCTACACATTATAACCTACAGACATTCAAAACCAACGTGCATCGGCATCTCTCCTTTTCCTCTCACCCTAATTTCCTTAACGCCCGCGCTGTGTAGCTAATACATTATAAGGGTCCCAACAAATCCCTTTAGTGCGCGCTAATTATAAAAAAAAAAAAAAAAAAAAAATCATCAGAACAGGAAAATTCCATGGAATAATTTGAGCGCACACTCCAACAGGTTCATGGCGAGTGTAGCTGAAATATGGACCAATAGTATTGAAAATCGAACAGTCTTTATTATTACAGAAGGATACAACAAAATTGACACTGTTAACTTAACTATTTAATTAACGGGAACAAACTGTATCAAACATTTAATACGCCTTAACAAAGCTTCACTGAATCCTTCGTCCGCCACTGCCTGGGTTTGTGCTGTTGAAATCAATTATTTGCTGAAGGTTTCATTGAATATTGAAACAAGTCTCTTCTTAAGATAGTATATGCCATCGGAGGAAACACGCCAAATTTCTTCAGCTGACGTTGAAACAAAACCTTAAAAGATTTTATTAGTTATTGTCGCTCCATGTAGCACAAATATTTAAACTTACTTTCCGATGGAATCACTACTGATTTGTTAAACTGTAAAGTGTTAACCGGAATTGTTCTTCTCATATAAAAATCAAGGTGCGTCCACAAAAGATATAAACACAGTTTCGTTATAAATGCACAGTAATTCAGCTCATTCACATATTCACACATATTAAAATGATAAATGTTGTCTAAAACAAGATACTTACAACCGGAGTCGAGACTAATATTCGAAAGGGATGTGCGCTGTAAGAGAAGATCGTCATAAAATGATTTCTTCCAGTTAAAGTACTCCACGCACTGAGTTCTTCAGTTGATTAAGAACTATTCAGAGACTTGGAGAATTTGCAAGAGTTCCACAGCGGTTTTCATTTCTGTAATTATCAGAACATAAGCAAATATTTTACCTGAACAATTGGCCCTATTATAGTGAGAAAAGTATTCCAGTTGCACGGTGATCTGGCGAATGATTTGCAATGGTATTTCGACAGTAGAGGGCTAAATTGGACGCTTTTTGCAAGTACTTCATTTGAAGAGATTTGTTTTTATCAGTTGGTTTATAATAGACCATTCCATTTTTTTGACAGATGTCAAATCGATGCCAAGTCGAAAAACAACAACAAAGTGGAGGGTAAACAAAACAAAATCATTTGGCAGTAATAGGCGGGAGAATACTAGGAATCAGCAAACAAAAGTAAGTTTTTTTTATTAATAATCAATAGTTTCTCGATATATTTTTAGGATAATTGATTCATTAAAATATGCAAAGAAGTTGGAAGCAGTAAAGAGAAAGAACTGATCTGCAAAGTTGTCTTTATTTGCCAACTTTCAGGTGATGGCGAAGACGGAGCTGTGGTTTCGTGTGAATAAAGTGTGAAAGGCAGTCTTCTTAAAGATAAATTGAAACCAAATACCAAAACAGAGAGAAAATTCTCATCATTTTACAAACGGCTGGTCAATGAACTTGACAAAGACCTATATGGACCCGATAATCATCTCGTAGATTGACATCGAATGTATTTTACTCAAGAAACTGATGCCGTCCAAGTGAAACAACCTGGTGATATAAACGTTCATTGTATAATTCGCTTTCTATATGCCATTGCATTTCAATGTGGACCCAAGTTCGGCGCGTTTGCTGGGAGTGCATACTCAAACTCGTTCAGTAATCACATCAGGCCTTTGGCAATTTATTAAGACACATAAATTACAAGATGCACACGAGCGTGAATCAATCAACTTATTGATCCCAACTATATCTGGGGATGAAACAGTGGGTTTAAACGCTTCGGTGATCAGCAAACTTCATTCGTGGATAACCAAATATTTGCTCCAGATATTTGTCACAGTTTATTTAGTGAAGCTAGTGTGCATCTTATAATTTACATGTCTTAATAAATTGCCGAAGGCCTGATGTGATTACTGAACGAGTTTGAGTATGCACTCCCAGCAAACGCGCCGAACTTGGGTCCACATTGAAATGCAATGGCATATAGAAAGCGAATTATACAATGAACGTTTATATCACCAGGTTGTTTCACTTGGACGGCATCAGTTTCTTGAGTAAAATACGTTCGATGTCAATCTACGAGATGATTATCGGGTCCATATAGGTCTTTGTCAAGTTCATTGACCAGCCGTTTGTAAAATGATGAGAATTTTTCTCTCTGTTTTGGTATTTGGTTTAAATTTATCTTTAAGAAGACTGCCTTTCACACTTTATTCACACGAAACCACAGCTCCGTCATCGCCATCACCTGAAAGTTGGCAAATAAAGACAACTTTGCAGATCAGTTCTTTCTCTTTACTGCTTCCAACTTCTTTGCATATTTTAATGAATCAATTTTCCTAAAAATATATCGAGAAACTATTGATTATTAATAAAAAAACTTACTTTTGTTTGCTGATTCCTATTATTTTCCCGCCTATTACTGCTAAATGATTTCGTTTGTTTACCCTCCGTATTTTTCTGACATTTGTCAGGGGGAAAAAAAAGAAAAAAAAAACAAAATGTGACAGTCAAATGGAAGTCCCTATTAATATTTTCGGATTTCAACATTTCTTTCAATGTCGCTTCGTTTATTATGAACTATAACAGACTCAATTTTCAACGATAATATCAGATTTTTATTTTACTTCTCGTTCGCTCTTCTTTTTTAGTTAGTCTTCCTTCAAAAAAACTCAAAAAACTCCATTTTACAATGATACACTGAACTCTCCTTAAAAACTAAAGGCGCATGCAGATGCATATATCTCTCACAATCCAAGGGCATATGCACATGCAATTCGCTTACAACTCGGCCGTTCTGACAAGGAACTCGACTTCATTTTACGTTACAATCATTATCAAATTTTAGGATACATAGGTGTTATATCTAATTTCAGAAGTGTTGCTTTAGGGGCCTCAGTCATATAATCAAGGGATGGTTTAACCATAATTTTAATTTTGATGCTTCAAGTACACCGTCGTTAGGTAATTGAGTTATTTGACACCCATCAATGTCTCGAATGACATAACGATCATTGGGTAAACATTTATGAATGACATATGGACCTCGGAATCGCTGAATAAGTTTTTTGTTTGTGCTATTGTAGTGTCTACATTCTTGATTACGACATAATTACCCACTGCAAAGGTCCTTGCAGGTCTATGATGCGATGCGAATTGTCTAGCGCTTGCTTCTTGTGCTTTACAAATGTTTTGATATGCTTCTTCCCTCACTTTCGGCAGGTCAATCTCAGACGTATCATCAATTTCATCAAGGTATTCCGTAAGTTCATCAACCATGGGGCCACGTTGCTCAACACCGAACAGAAGTACCGAAGGGCTCTTTTTCGTGGAAGATTGGACGGAATTATTTAGAGCATATTCTATTTTAGGGAGCTGGCTTACCCAGTCTGAATGGCTAAGTGGTTCGGAAAGTTTACTTAGCATAGGGCTTAGGACACGATTAATGCGTTCAATTTGGCCATTTGCACGTGGCGAAGCCGTAGCACTTTTTACATGTTTGATATTATTGAAGTTTACAAATTCTTCAAATTCGGAGGAAGTGAAACAGGTTCCGCGGTCGCTAATTATTCGTCTCGGTCTACTATAAAATGGGAAATAATAATTTTTCAACGCTGAACACAATTCACGTGCATTTGTAGTTGCCGTCGGAAAAAGCTTAACGTGTTTGGTAAATGCATCAATGACAGCCAACAGGTATTTTTTCTTTGAATTAATTGACGGAAGTGGACCCAAGTGGTCAACATGAATTGTATCAAAAGGTTCCGGTTTCTTAGGTATAGAATGAAGGTTCGCATTGTTTTCATAGGGTGATGCGGAATAATAAATGCACTTTAAACAATTGGACACGAAATTCTTAACACGCGCTTTTATATGCGGAAACCAGTAATGTTTTTTGATTTTGCTACAACACTTATCGGTCGCTAAATGGCCTATTTTTTCATGGGTTATGCGTATAACATTGTTAATCATTTCAGAAGGGACACAAAGCTGAAGATGACCGGCAGGTGATTTATGAAAGACTAATCCGTCTTTTAATTCGAAGTCTTTTAATGCAATCTCTTCTAATTTATCCCGTAAATTAAGAATGTAGGGGTCACGGTTTTGAGTGATTTGGAGATGAAAATCAAGATCCGCATTGTCGATATAACCTATGACCCCAGAACGACTAAGTGCATCAACATGAGCCATAGTGGCGCCTGGGCGATGAATGATAGTGTAATCATATTTTTCCAACATTAATGTCCACCTCGCTATTTTGGCCGAATAACTTTGATTTTGCAACGTAAGTGCTAAGGAATTGCAATCAGTTACTAATTTAAATGGAATTCTAATCAAATAAGTGTTGAATCTCTTAAGCGCATTGTTTTGTAATGTAATTGTGGACTGTATTATGTTTGTTGAATTGTTGAAATAATTAACTGTTACCGTTTCTGTTTAGTATAGTTTTAATTTAATTGATTCTGTGTTCTTTATAAAGTATGTTATAAATGTCGTATTGTTCTAAATGTATACTTAAGTTCTGCTGCTGTTGCGACTGTCTCGGATGGTAGTTGCCTTCAAAAAAGAAAGTTAAATAAATTCTGAACTGCAACAGCGGCAGATTACATAGGCTGTTAACAAAGAGAATGCAATATTAAATATATACCAAACAGTTAAACAAATTTAAGAGAAAAGATTACGGTAGGTTACAGTATTAATAAGTAAGTAAATTTAGTAAGGCATATTATCGTTTGTTTGGTAAATGAGCAAGTAAATAAATATTTAAAGTAATTCATGCTAGTTTAGACTATGCCAAAAAATGTTAATTTCATAACATTCAGCCCCCCCATGGAAGACTCCGGTCTTTCAGTAAACGGTAAGGGAGCAAGTTTCACTACTGGTCGAACATAAAGGCCACTGTTGGTCTTGACGCTGACGACTCGGCATTTGTTGTCTGATCCAAGATGTATTTCAGTCACACGTCCAAGAATCCATTTGGATGGTGGAAGGTTAGGCTCCTTTAGTAGCACGACGTCATCAACCTGTAGGTTTCGTTGCGTTTTTTGCCACTTTGGTCGACTCTGTAGTGACGTCAGGTACTCTTGGTGCCATCGCTTCCAAAACCCTTGCATAAGTGCCTGTAAAAGAGACCAGTTATTTTGGATTGAAACATTATGCAAAGGAACATCAGGTATAGGGACTGCAGAATAAGATTCTCCAATCATAAAGTGTGATGGAGTTAGAGCGGTCGGTTCGAAGTCAGATGTTTGCCACATCGGACGTGAGTTGAGTAGGCTTTCAATTTTGGCTAAAAGGGTATACATTTCTTCGTAGGTTAGCCTGTGGTCACCAATAACACGTTTGAGATGGGCTTTAACCGATTTTATTCCAGCCTCCCACAATCCTCCAAAGTGAGGTGCAGAGGGTGGAATAAATTTCCAACTGATTTGGTCCTTTGAAAGATGGTCGATGATGATGGTGTTCCGCTGCTGACTCAGAAGAAGCTCGTAAAGTTCGCCCAGTTTTCTTTTAGCCCCATGAAAATTAGTTGCGTTGTCACTCCATATTTCGGATGGTCTACCGCGGCGCGACACGAAGCGGTCTAGAGCTAAGAGAAATGCGTCTGTTGATAGATCACCAACTAACTCCACGTGAACTCCCTTGGTGACGAAACACACGAACAGCGCGATGTATGCTTTTACGAACTTGGGATTGCGCCCACGAGCTAGGCGAAGGGTGATTGGGCCCGCGTAATCGCAACCGACTTTGCTGAAAGGACGTGCAAACCGAACACGTTCTACTGGTAGATCACCCATCAGCTGATATGATGACGTTTGACGCTGTCGAAAACAATCGTTGCAACTAAAAATAATTTTGCGTAACAGATTTCTGCAACCGAGAACGTAATAGTTTTGCTTAAGTAAAGCGACCATAAGAGTCACACCGGCATGTAGATATTGGGTATGAATGCAGCGAGCTATAAGTTCAGAAATGGGATGGGATTTGCACAAAATGATTGGGTGTTTCTCATTGTATGTTAAATCAGAGTTCATTATACGTCCACCGACCCGAAGAACGTTTGAGCTGTCAAGGAACGGAGCAAGCGGCAAAAGTTTATTTTTTGAAGGCAGTTCCCTTCCTTTTTTTAAAATGTTTATCTCGAAACTAAATAAGGAGGACTGAGCACTTTTTATAAGAAGAGTTTTAGCTATACCGATTTCTTGCGAACACAAAAAAGAGGAAGTTTTTCGATCACCTTTGAAAAAAGTATTTTTATAAAACCGATAAATATATGCCACTACACGAACAAGCTTAAACCAACTCGATGAATTACAAATCAAATTGTGAATAATGTTTTCAGAGTTTATATTGGAAACAAATACCTGAACTTTAGTGCTTTTTCGTTCCTCCAAGTCTTTAATAGGAACGTCATCCATACTATACCGCGAATCCGGCCACTTAGTAGGTTCCTCTTTTAGCCAAGGCGGTCCGTTCCACCAGATATCAGTTGATGATAAGAGTGATGGTGCAATACCGCGCGACGCGACGTCAGCTGGGTTTTGGGGAGAACGAACGTGATTCCAGCATTTGAATGGGATTGAAGATTGAATTTCCGAAGTACGATTTGCGACAAAGACCGACCATTTCTTAGGAGGAGCAGATAGCCAATGCAGTACTATTGACGAATCTGTCCATGCGAACACGCGAAGATCCTTTTCCTGCAACGAGAATTTAATTTTATTAACAAGTCGAGTTAACAAAAGTGCTCCACAAAGCTCGAGTTTTGGCAAGGATAAAACTTTAATCGGAGCAACCCTGCTCTTGGCTGCTACAATATATATCGCGACGTTTCCATTGGCGCTAATACTTCGGCAGTAGACAACGGCTGCATACGCGTCCAACGATGCATCGCAAAATGCATGTAGTTCCCGGTTTTTCCTGTTCGACCACATGACCCTCGGAATAGATATCGTTTCGACCAAGTGAAGTTCATCACGGATGGCACTCCAGCGATTCGCGAGTTCCTCAGGAACGTCCTCGTCCCAGCTTAGTTTCTCCCGCCACAAATCCTGGAAGAATATTTTGACTGCAACGACAATCGGAGCAAGAAATCCTAAAGGATCAAAAACACGAGAAGCATCGGAAAGTATACGGCGTTTTGTGCATGTTGTTGGCTGGGAAAGAACTACCTTATAGGAGAAGCAATCTTTTAACGGACACCATTGCAGCCCAAGAACCTTGACCACACTTGATTCCTCAAACTCTACTGGTGACAACTCACGTTGATCCTCTGGCAAAGAAAGCAACAGAGGCCAGCAATTCGTTGTCCATTTTCGAAGATTGAATCCGCCTAACTTGAGAAGTTCCACAAGTTCATTACGAAGAGATATGATGTCATCTATAGAATCTGCTCCAGAAAAAACGTCATCGACGTAGAAGTCGTTGAGAATAACGTTTGAGGCTCGAGAGTGTGTTTTTGCATAATGAAGTGCCAGCTGTTTTAAGGAGCGTACCGATAAAAAGGGTGCTGCTGATGTACCATAGGTAACTGTAAGCAACCTGAAATGCTTCAACGGTTCCTCTGGAGAAGAACGCCAAATGATTCGTTGAAAGTTAGTGTGGTTCGGTGCAACCAAAATCTGACGGAACATCTTTTCGATATCCCCAGATACGACAAAAGCATGGCGACGACTTCGAAGACAAATTGCGAAAATGTCGCGTTGAATAGTGGGGCCAACAAGAAGAAGCTCGTTGAGAGAAGATGTTTCAGAATGATGAGGTTTAGCTGAACCGTCAAATACTACCCTCAGCTTAGTGGTAGTACTATCGCTTTTAATAACCGCGTGGTGAGGCAAATAATAACAACTGGAAGGTTGCTGTGCAATTTCATGCTGTCGTACTTCCTCCATATGCCCTAATGCGAGATATTCATTAAGAAAGCGAGTATATTGGGCTTTTAATTCAGGATTAGCCGAAAACCTTCGTTCCATAGAGCGCAATCGACTTAGCGCTATTCCAAAAGAGTTGCAGAGTTTCGAACTGGAATGTAATCTAAACGGCAACTGTACGACGTAGCGTCCGTCAGAGGCACGAATATGAGTCGAAGCGAAATGTTCCTCAGCTTGTTGTTCTTCAATTGAGAGGATAGGTTCACAATGAACCTCTTCCAGTCGCCAAAATCGTTCCAGGTCAAACTCCTGCGAAAAATCAAGCTGCGTACAAAAAGTCCTCACTTCCTGTTTGGCAAATGAACGCTGCTGCTGGATGCTGCCTGCTATTACCCACCCAAATATAGTGGAAATACAATTAGGAACATCTATTGTTTGATGTGTCGAAGATACTTTAAGGATGCTGAACACACTGTCTGCCCCTATCAAAATGTCAATAGGACCTGGTTTATTGAAACTTGGGTCAGCTAATTCAAGCGACAGGTAAGCTTTAGTATTTAAGTGTGAGAGGGAGACAGGTGGAATCAACGTAGTCAATTTAGAGATGACATAGCAATCTACTTCAATATTGTTTGTATCAAACCGAGAGTATAATTGAAGGGTTACCAAACCATTCGTAACACCTGCAGAAGTGGATGCAACACCCATTATAGGAATCCGCGATGGTTTCCGCAATAAACCCAAACGTTGGACGACCTGCTCAGTTACAAAAGAGACTTGCGATCCTGTATCCAATAAAACGCGTAAATTATGGTGTGCTCCTTGTTTATCCTGAACAATGACAAGAGCAGTTGGAAGAAGAGTAGACAAATGATGAGTCGATTCCAAATGAGACGCTTCCAGCGAATGACAATTAACGACCGTGGGATGAGATGTGCTAGGCGTCGTCGAGGAGGTACAAGGCTCATGGCTGAGTTGACCTCCACCAGCGGGAGTTGTTGGTGCTACGTTCTCAGTAGGATGAACCAACGTATTATGCCGTTTATTGCACATCCTGCAGCGTAAATATGACCGACATCTGTTTGATGCATGTCCTGGACGAAGGCAGTTGAAGCAAAGTTTGTTTTCCCTAGCAAAATCTCGACGAGCTTCACAACCTAGCGAAGAAAAGGAATTGCAAGAGGAAAGCTGGTGGTCGTCCTCACATTTTGGACAGCCTGCTTTGGTTTCAACCATGTGTGACCGAAAACTTTTTTGACCGTTGTTAACGCGTTTCACTAAAGAAGACTCGAGTGCTGATGAACTGCAAGCTTCAAGGCAATTGCACCTTGTTTGTAAAAAGTCAAGAAACTCCTGAATTGTGCAGTCCGTTCTAGACCCTGCCTCATTAGCCCAAGCTTGTTTAGTTTCATAATCCAATTTTTGCAACAAAATATAAATTATCCAAGGATCCCTAGATGTAGCTTCCAATGAATTAAGACCCCTTATTACCTCATCCGCTTGATCAAATATTTTACGAAGCAACGCAGAATTAGAAGATTTAACTGCTGGTAGTGAAAGAAATGTTTCAATAAAAGATTGAACAATTAAATTGTTTCTGTCGTAACGTTCTTCCAACTTGTCCCAGGCTTCAACATAATTTTTGTCTGTACACGGAGTATTTTGAAATAAATCAGCAGGCTGCTTGCCTAGAAATGATTTCAAATACTGAAACTTTTGAGTCCCAGTAAGAGTCGGATTTGAATCTATCGTCCCTAGGAATATATCTTTAGACCCTGGCCAATCCTTGTAATCGCCATTAAAAGTTGGAACGAAAAGTTGTGGCAAGTGCACAGATTTCGGCGACTTCGTTTCCTCGAGTTTTTTGAAAAATTGCGCCTGTTGTGCAGCAAGCGATTCAAATATTGAAGCGGCGTCTAGATTTGGAGGAGGCTTGGCAGCAGGAGTTTTGGTATTTATCGCACCGATTATTGCCGCATGGGATTTTAAATATTTGCTCTCGTACTCCGCGTATTCTGGTTCCGGGTCCACGAACCCAGGATCGTCTACAAATTCATACATCTTGTCTGACAAAGAATTAAAATCCGACCAGGCT
The DNA here is from genome assembly GCA_949715645.1 of Portevinia maculata. NCBI lineage: Eukaryota > Metazoa > Arthropoda > Insecta > Diptera > Syrphidae > Portevinia > Portevinia maculata. The sequence goes on along the minus strand of OX454526.1, from coordinate 170,073,305 downwards.
TCCTTAAGCCTCGCTAAATGAATTTCCAGAGTCGCAACCGAGGTGGAGTCATTGATTGTTTCAGAAAATACTAATTGCATGGATAGAGAAGCCTTTGCGCGACCGCGTTTTCCCTTAATGAACTGCATATTTAATTACAAGGAGCAGAGAAATGTCTAAATGAAGCAAATTTATGTTTTGAACACGCACAAGATTTATCAAGATGCTGACTGACGATAAAAAGTTGTTCATAAAAACTATGACACGTGTTTGAAGAGTATATAATATATGTGTACACGATATGCATATATGTAAAACACTTCGTAGAAATTTGAGCTTCTAATTTGAAAGCATCAACTCGCTAAGATATCCGTACGAGGAGCCGCCAATCATTGACACATACACAGCACAGTATAAAGGGGACAATAATTATTATTAATCGTCTCAACAAATCAATTTATTTATTCGATTAATTCAATCGAACGCGAACCTCACTGATAGCACTTTTAATCCGGCTTGACAAAAGGACCATGTTTTGTAATGTAATTGTGGACTGTATTATGTTTGTTGAATTGTTGAAATAATTAACTGTTACCGTTTCTGTTTAGTATAGTTTTAATTTAATTGATTCTGTGTTCTTTATAAAGTATGTTATAAATGTCGTATTGTTCTAAATGTATACTTAAGTTCTGCTGCTGTTGCGACTGTCTCGGATGGTAGTTGCCTTCAAAAAAGAAAGTTAAATAAATTCTGAACTGCAACAGCGGCAGATTACATAGGCTGTTAACAAAGAGAATGCAATATTAAATATATACCAAACAGTTAAACAAATTTAAGAGAAAAGATTACGGTAGGTTACAGTATTAATAAGTAAGTAAATTTAGTAAGGCATATTATCGTTTGTTTGGTAAATGAGCAAGTAAATAAATATTTAAAGTAATTCATGCTAGTTTAGACTATGCCAAAAAATGTTAATTTCATAACACGCATAAACGATGGCCAATGTTTCAAGTTCATAACTATGTAATTTTGATTCAGAGGCTGAAGTGGTTTTCGAGAAAAATGACACTGGATGAAGTTTTCCGTCGGTTTGCTTTTGCATAAGTACTGAACCAAAGCCTAGGGAACTGGCATCACAATGAAGTTCGGTTTCGGCATAGGGGCTATAGATGGACAGGATAGGGGCTTCTAATAATTTTCCACGTAAGTTGCAAAAGGCTTGTTTGCATTCGGAATTAAAAACATAGGGGGTATCCTTTCTTAAGAGTTTACTCATTGGTGCTGCAATTGTGGAAAAATTAGGAACAAAACGTCTGAAGTAAGAAAAGAGCCCAAGACATCGCTCTAATTCCTTACGATTAGTTGGTTCAGGGTAATCCGAAATGGCTTTCATGTGTGCTCGTTTAGGTGCGATGCCTGCTGAATTTGCTAAGTGGCCCAAATATTCCAATTCGGTATATGCGAATTTACATTTTTTGAGCTGAAGACGTAAACCATTTTGACGTAAGGTACATAAAACATCACGTAAGGTTTGTAAATGGCTTCGGTAATCTTCTTTGTTTTTTTTTGTTTTTTATAGAGTTTCTAATATTACTCCCAAGCCATAGTAATATTATCGTTACTCTCAGCAAGCTGAGAGTTACCTATCCTGGTTAAAAGCACGAGACTTGGAACCAGAACTAGGCTCGGACGAATAATAGGGGTAGGTGGAAAATCGTACATGCGACTCTTTCTCACTTAAGATAAGAAAACAAAAACCACCTCCCTTCGAAACCTGCATACTACAACTAGGTTATTCCTATCTAGTAGTTTTATTTAAACTGTAAATTACGCGTTTGGCAGGCAGTTTCCCAGTGGAGGCACCTGCTAATACCGCCATAAGCACGCGGTTACATCTTATTGCGCTAATTCAAATGGTTTTATCCTTTGTAATCGGCGCACTAGGTTAGTATCGTCTCGAATTTGTAGCATGGTGATATTGCAATGACCGTGAAGGCGTGTCTGTTGTTTGCAGGCAAAATGTTTTATTTCATCTTCGACGGTAGCCATAGTTAGGTCTCTGTGGATATCAGTGTTTCTGATAAACCATGGTGCATTTACTATTTTTCTTAGCACTTTGTTTTGAAAAGTTTGTAAAATTTTGATATTACTGGATTTGGTACAACCCCAAAGTTGTATACCGTATGTCCAAACCGGTTTTAGTACTTGCTTGTATAAAAGCAGCTTGTTCTACATGCTGAGTTGGGAAAATCTACCAAGCAGCCAGTGCATTTGTTTACATCGAATGGCGAGCTCTTCGCGTTTCTTCTTGACGTGCGGTTTCCATTTTAATTTCGCATCGAGTGTCATACCCAAATATTTTGCCTCGTTTGCGTACGGAATTCGTACCGAATCAATGAAAATGGGTAAGTTGTCTACCTTTTTATAAGTAAAATTCACGTGCGTTGATTTGGCCTCGTTGAGAGCAATACGCCAAGTCTTTGTCCAATCACAAATTTTGTCAATAGAACGTTGGAGTTTATTAGTTGCTGATTCAACGGTATTACTGACCGCTAATATAGCTGTATCGTCTGCAAATGTGGCTACTGTTGTGCCTTCTTCTTGAGGAATATCACTAGTGTATATTAGAAATAGGATCGGTCCAAGAACGCTTCCTTGGGGAACTCCTGCCGCGATTTCTTTAAATTCAGAGTAATCATTTCCGTGTTTTACACGAAAGAGTCTGTCTGATAAGTAACAACTAAGGATATCAGATAACTGTTTCGGAAAAGCTTGTCTTAGCTTATGTTTCAACCCTGTATGCCATACTTTATCAAAGGCCTGAGAGACGTCGAGAAAAACACTAGAACATATTTTTTTTCTCCTCTAGGGCTTTTTCAATTACATTGGTTATTCTGTAAACCTGGTCGATTGTAGAGTGCTTAATCCTGAATCCGAATTGGTGGTCAGGTATTAATCGACGTTCTTCGATAATCGGATGTAGGTGCTTTAACAAAAGTTTTTCGAATACCTTCGACATTATCGGTAAGAGAGATATTGGCCTATATGATTTTTTGTCATTCAGTGGTTTACCGGGCTTTGGAACCATTATAACTTCAGCTACCTTCCATTGTCGTGGAACGTACAATAACCTGAACGATGCATTTATAAGATATGCAAACTTTATTAAAGCTTTCCTAGGTAACTCTTTAAGGACCTGTCCTGTGATTAAGTCATATCCAGGAGCTTTGTTTAATTTTAGTTTCTCTATTTCGAAGCGTAGTTCGGCTAGCGATACACTTTTTATTCTATAATTGTCAGGTGCCACGGTTAGGACAGGAAATTCGAGCAACGCTTGACCATCAAATGGTTTAAATGTTTCTTCCAAATGTTCTGCAAATATTTCGGCTTTTTCCTTGTCACTCTTCGCCCATTCTCCATTGATTTTCCTGATGGGTGGCGCTTGGGTTTTTGGTTTTTTAATGCCTTTCATGGCTTTCCAGAGCGAGTGATTTGTACTTTTATCCGCAGTTAGGCTTCCAAGATATGTAGAAATTTGACGATTTTTAAAGTCTCGAATTTCTCTCTTAAGTTTACTACAAAGGTAGTTAAGAGTGGTTTTATCCTGTGGAGCGCGAGATTGTTGCCATCTTTTGCGCGCTCCCCTTTTCTTCTTTAACAATTGCGTGATTTCCAAGGGATATGTTATTTCGCAATTTGTGGTTATTTTCCGTTTATGGGGAGTATTTTTCCAGGCTGAGCATTGTATGACGTTAATAAATTGATCGACTTCGTCTTCAAGTTCGTGGGGTGTTCGAAGAGACACTTTGAGATCGATTTTACTTTCACAGTATTTTTTAAAGGATTCCCAGTTTGTTTTCATGTTAGTTAGTCTGGGCGGACCATCTTTTTTTCGTAGACAGCCGTTAATTGTCAAAATGACCGGTGAATGATCAGAAGAAAGATCGAAGCATTCCTCAACTACAATAGAGTTTCCCGACAAACCTTTCGTGATGAAGAAATCGATGAGGTCTGGTGTTTTTGCCGAATCCGAGGGCCAGTATGTCGGTTTACCTGAGGAATGAAAGTCTACCCCCAATTCCATACCGGCTTCGTAAAGAACTCTACCTTTTACTGAAATGCATCTCGATCCCCAGAAGGTATGTTTTGCGTTAAAGTCACCTCCGATGACGAAATTTCGTCCAAGTGAGTCAAAGATACTTATAAAATCGCTTCTTTCCATCGTTGCACGTGGGGGGCAATAGATAGCTGCAAAATCATATTTTATGTGTTTAATTTTTACGCTCACCGTGCATAATTGCATTTTGTCAAGCTCGATTGTTCCACTGACTGAGTGTTCAATGGTATTTTTGATCAACAAGGATGCCCCGCCTCTCGCCCTTTCCGAAGGGTGATATGCGTAATAGGCAATGTATCCTCGAATGTTTGTGCTGGTTTCTTTCGTCAGATGAGTTTCCGAAATCAAACAAATATCAATTTCATATTTATGAATGAATATCTCGAGCTCGTCCATCTTATGAAGAAGGCCGTTCGTTAGTTAGTTAGTTAGTCTTCCTTCAAAAAAACTCAAAAAACTCCATTTTACAATGATACACTGAACTCTCCTTAAAAACTAAAGGCGCATGCAGATGCATATATCTCTCACAATCCAAGGGCATATGCACATGCAATTCGCTTACAACTCGGCCGTTCTGACAAGGAACTCGACTTCATTTTACGTTACAATCATTATCAAATTTTAGGATACATAGGTGTTATATCTAATTTCAGAAGTGTTGCTTTAGGGGCCTCAGTCATATAATCAAGGGATGGTTTAACCATAATTTTAATTTGATGCTTCAAGTACACCGTCGTTAGGTAATTGAGTTATTTGACACCCATCAATGTCTCGAATGACATAACGATCATTGGGTAAACATTTATGAATGACATATGGACCTCGGAATCGCTGAATAAGTTTTTTGTTTGTGCCTATTGTAGTGTCTACATTCTTGATTACGACATAATTACCCACTGCAAAGGTCCTTGCAGGTCTATGATGCGATGCGAATTGTCTAGCGCTTGCTTCTTGTGCTTTACAAATGTTTTGATATGCTTCTTCCCTCACTTTCGGCAGGTCAATCTCAGACGTATCATCAATTTCATCAAGGTATTCCGTAAGTTCATCAACCATGGGGCCACGTTGCTCAACACCGAACAGAAGTACCGAAGGGCTCTTTTTCGTGGAAGATTGGACGGAATTATTTAGAGCATATTCTATTTTAGGGAGCTGGCTTACCCAGTCTGAATGGCTAAGTGGTTCGGAAAGTTTACTTAGCATAGGGCTTAGGACACGATTAATGCGTTCAATTTGGCCATTTGCACGTGGCGAAGCCGTAGCATTTTTTACATGTTTGATATTATTGAAGTTTACAAATTCTTCAAATTCGGAGGAAGTGAAACAGGTTCCGCGGTCGCTAATTATTCGTCTCGGTCTACTATAAAATGGGAAATAATAATTTTTCAACGCTGAACACAATTCACGTGCATTTGTAGTTGCCGTCGGAAAAAGCTTAACGTGTTTGGTAAATGCATCAATGACAGCCAACAGGTATTTTTTCTTTGAATTAATTGACGGAAGTGGACCCAAGTGGTCAACATGAATTGTATCAAAAGGTTCCGGTTTCTTAGGTATAGAATGAAGGTTCGCATTGTTTTCATAGGGTGATGCGGAATAATAAATGCACTTTAAACAATTGGACACGAAATTCTTAACACGCGCTTTTATATGCGGAAACCAGTAATGTTTTTTGATTTTGCTACAACACTTATCGGTCGCTAAATGGCCTATTTTTTCATGGGTTATGCGTATAACATTGTTAATCATTTCAGAAGGGACACAAAGCTGAAGATGACCGGCAGGTGATTTATGAAAGACTAATCCGTCTTTTAATTCGAAGTCTTTTAATGCAATCTCTTCTAATTTATCCCGTAAATTAAGAATGTAGGGGTCACGGTTTTGAGTGATTTGGAGATGAAAATCAAGATCCGCATTGTCGATATAACCTATGACCCCAGAACGACTAAGTGCATCAACATGAGCCATAGTGGCGCCTGGGCGATGAATGATAGTGTAATCATATTTTTCCAACATTAATGTCCACCTCGCTATTTTGGCCGAATAACTTTGATTTTGCAACGTAAGTGCTAAGGAATTGCAATCAGTTACTAATTTAAATGGAATTCTAATCAAATAAGTGTTGAATCTCTTAAGCGCATAAACGATGGCCAATGTTTCAAGTTCATAACTATGTAATTTTGATTCAGAGGCTGAAGTGGTTTTCGAGAAAAATGACACTGGATGAAGTTTTCCGTCGGTTTGCTTTTGCATAAGTACTGAACCAAAGCCTAGGGAACTGGCATCACAATGAAGTTCGGTTTCGGCATAGGGGCTATAGATGGACAGGATAGGGGCTTCTAATAATTTTCCACGTAAGTTGCAAAAGGCTTGTTTGCATTCGGAATTAAAAACATAGGGGGTATCCTTTCTTAAGAGTTTACTCATTGGTGCTGCAATTGTGGAAAAATTAGGAACAAAACGTCTGAAGTAAGAAAAGAGCCCAAGACATCGCTCTAATTCCTTACGATTAGTTGGTTCAGGGTAATCCGAAATGGCTTTCATGTGTGCTCGTTTAGGTGCGATGCCTGCTGAATTTGCTAAGTGGCCCAAATATTCCAATTCGGTATATGCGAATTTACATTTTTTGAGCTGAAGACGTAAACCATTTTGACGTAAGGTACATAAAACATCACGTAAGGTTTGTAAATGGCTTCGGTAATCTTCTTTGTTTTTTTTTGTTTTTTATAGAGTTTCTAATATTACTCCCAAGCCATAGTAATATTATCGTTACTCTCAGCAAGCTGAGAGTTACCTATCCTGGTTAAAAGCACGAGACTTGGAACCAGAACTAGGCTCGGACGAATAATAGGGGTAGGTGGAAAATCGTACATGCGACTCTTTCTCACTTAAGATAAGAAAACAAAAACCACCTCCCTTCGAAACCTGCATACTACAACTAGGTTATTCCTATCTAGTAGTTTTATTTAAACTGTAAATTACGCGTTTGGCAGGCAGTTTCCCAGTGGAGGCACCTGCTAATACCGCCATAAGCACGCGGTTACATCTTATTGCGCTAATTCAAATGGTTTTATCCTTTGTAATCGGCGCACTAGGTTAGTATCGTCTCGAATTTGTAGCATGGTGATATTGCAATGACCGTGAAGGCGTGTCTGTTGTTTGCAGGCAAAATGTTTTATTTCATCTTCGACGGTAGCCATAGTTAGGTCTCTGTGGATATCAGTGTTTCTGATAAACCATGGTGCATTTACTATTTTTCTTAGCACTTTGTTTTGAAAAGTTTGTAAAATTTTGATATTACTGGATTTGGTACAACCCCAAAGTTGTATACCGTATGTCCAAACCGGTTTTAGTACTTGCTTGTATAAAAGCAGCTTGTTCTACATGCTGAGTTGGGAAAATCTACCAAGCAGCCAGTGCATTTGTTTACATCGAATGGCGAGCTCTTCGCGTTTCTTCTTGACGTGCGGTTTCCATTTTAATTTCGCATCGAGTGTCATACCCAAATATTTTGCCTCGTTTGCGTACGGAATTCGTACCGAATCAATGAAAATGGGTAAGTTGTCTACCTTTTTATAAGTAAAATTCACGTGCGTTGATTTGGCCTCGTTGAGAGCAATACGCCAAGTCTTTGTCCAATCACAAATTTTGTCAATAGAACGTTGGAGTTTATTAGTTGCTGATTCAACGGTATTACTGACCGCTAATATAGCTGTATCGTCTGCAAATGTGGCTACTGTTGTGCCTTCTTCTTGAGGAATATCACTAGTGTATATTAGAAATAGGATCGGTCCAAGAACGCTTCCTTGGGGAACTCCTGCCGCGATTTCTTTAAATTCAGAGTAATCATTTCCGTGTTTTACACGAAAGAGTCTGTCTGATAAGTAACAACTAAGGATATCAGATAACTGTTTCGGAAAAGCTTGTCTTAGCTTATGTTTCAACCCTGTATGCCATACTTTATCAAAGGCCTGAGAGACGTCGAGAAAAACACTAGAACATATTTTTTTTCTCCTCTAGGGCTTTTTCAATTACATTGGTTATTCTGTAAACCTGGTCGATTGTAGAGTGCTTAATCCTGAATCCGAATTGGTGGTCAGGTATTAATCGACGTTCTTCGATAATCGGATGTAGGTGCTTTAACAAAAGTTTTTCGAATACCTTCGACATTATCGGTAAGAGAGATATTGGCCTATATGATTTTTTGTCATTCAGTGGTTTACCGGGCTTTGGAACCATTATAACTTCAGCTACCTTCCATTGTCGTGGAACGTACAATAACCTGAACGATGCATTTATAAGATATGCAAACTTTATTAAAGCTTTCCTAGGTAACTCTTTAAGGACCTGTCCTGTGATTAAGTCATATCCAGGAGCTTTGTTTAATTTTAGTTTCTCTATTTCGAAGCGTAGTTCGGCTAGCGATACACTTTTTATTCTATAATTGTCAGGTGCCACGGTTAGGACAGGAAATTCGAGCAACGCTTGACCATCAAATGGTTTAAATGTTTCTTCCAAATGTTCTGCAAATATTTCGGCTTTTTCCTTGTCACTCTTCGCCCATTCTCCATTGATTTTCCTGATGGGTGGCGCTTGGGTTTTTGGTTTTTTAATGCCTTTCATGGCTTTCCAGAGCGAGTGATTTGTACTTTTATCCGCAGTTAGGCTTCCAAGATATGTAGAAATTTGACGATTTTTAAAGTCTCGAATTTCTCTCTTAAGTTTACTACAAAGGTAGTTAAGAGTGGTTTTATCCTGTGGAGCGCGAGATTGTTGCCATCTTTTGCGCGCTCCCCTTTTCTTCTTTAACAATTGCGTGATTTCCAAGGGATATGTTATTTCGCAATTTGTGGTTATTTTCCGTTTATGGGGAGTATTTTTCCAGGCTGAGCATTGTATGACGTTAATAAATTGATCGACTTCGTCTTCAAGTTCGTGGGGTGTTCGAAGAGACACTTTGAGATCGATTTTACTTTCACAGTATTTTTTAAAGGATTCCCAGTTTGTTTTCATGTTAGTTAGTCTGGGCGGACCATCTTTTTTTCGTAGACAGCCGTTAATTGTCAAAATGACCGGTGAATGATCAGAAGAAAGATCGAAGCATTCCTCAACTACAATAGAGTTTCCCGACAAACCTTTCGTGATGAAGAAATCGATGAGGTCTGGTGTTTTTGCCGAATCCGAGGGCCAGTATGTCGGTTTACCTGAGGAATGAAAGTCTACCCCCAATTCCATACCGGCTTCGTAAAGAACTCTACCTTTTACTGAAATGCATCTCGATCCCCAGAAGGTATGTTTTGCGTTAAAGTCACCTCCGATGACGAAATTTCGTCCAAGTGAGTCAAAGATACTTATAAAATCGCTTCTTTCCATCGTTGCACGTGGGGGGCAATAGATAGCTGCAAAATCATATTTTATGTGTTTAATTTTTACGCTCACCGTGCATAATTGCATTTTGTCAAGCTCGATTGTTCCACTGACTGAGTGTTCAATGGTATTTTTGATCAACAAGGATGCCCCGCCTCTCGCCCTTTCCGAAGGGTGATATGCGTAATAGGCAATGTATCCTCGAATGTTTGTGCTGGTTTCTTTCGTCAGATGAGTTTCCGAAATCAAACAAATATCAATTTCATATTTATGAATGAATATCTCGAGCTCGTCCATCTTATGAAGAAGTCCGTTCGCATTCCATGTCACTAATTTAACTAAATCCGTCATATTTATATTATTGCACGTGTACTTCGAAATTGATTTTCGAGCTTGTCGAGTTTTTCAAACATACGTTTATTAATTTGGCTCTGTTCTTCTAGCCTGGCAAGAATTGCAGAGAAAACTTGGGAGACTGGATCAGATGTTTTATTTGTTTGTTCGCGTCCTTGCAACGCAGCTTCAGCGTATGTTTGTGGAACAGCTTTCGGTGACTTTTTTCTAAACAATTTTCCTTCTCTTGGGTGTTGTGTTTTGACCATTTCTTTAGCCTTTTTTCGTCCTTCATTGGTTTTATTGTTGCCCCTTTCAGGTTTGTTATTGGTTTTATTTGCGATTGGTAGCGTAGTTTTCTTTATTTTGTCGCGCCTATTTTGAAGTTCCTTAGCCACTTCGCATCCGCGATAATTTGCCGGATGTTTTCCATTGCAATTTGTGCATGTTGGTAGGTCTTGTCTACTTAGAGCGCATTCCTTCGATAAATGTTTACCGGCACATTTTACGCAACGCGGCTCTTTTTGGCAATACGTGTGCGTGTGATTGTAGCCTTGGCAACGCTTACACTGAGGAATCTGACGAGTCCTTTGGCGCATCGGTTCAATTTTAACCACTATGTTTAGGATAGTTTTAATGTTGTATATTTTTTCCATGTTTTCAGACTTTTCGAAACTAAGCATGAATAGCGGAAGTCCGCGTTTGACAACAATTTCCTCGTCTTGTTCCGTTTTTTGCTTTTCTTTTTTAAGTATATTAACCGCGTCGATAATTTTGAAACCTTTAGTTTTAAGATCTTGCAAAACATCTTCTTTGCGGCACGAAGAGTGGAGCCCTCTGGCTACAACTCGGTGTGGCCTTTCAGACTTGTTTTCATAAGTGTACCATTGTACCTTCTCAGTATTCAGTTTTTGAGAAACTGCGCGATAGCTCTCAGGATCGCTTACATTTATTTTCCACACATTATTATTCAGAGATGTTACTTTGAATGTGGACTTTGCTATTTCCTTAAGAAGGCTACTTAGCTTGCTGTAATCGGTAATCTTCTGATGCAATTAATATGTCGTCCATATAAATGACTAATTGTCCAGCGTTAATGAACTTCCTCAGAATTAAGTTAATGAAGCGTTGAAATTCAGGAGGCCCATTGCGTAAGCCGAAGGGCATAAACAGATATTCATATTGACCGTCAGGCGTAACAAAAGAAGTATACTTGATTGAATCAGGGTGCATTTTAACGTGATGAAAGTCATTTTTCAAATCAATTACCGAAAAGAAATGTTTGCCTCCCAAATGCTCAATACACTCTTCCATCAACGGCAGTGGATAATTGTCACGTATGGTAATTTTATTTAAAGGCCTATAATCTATGCATAGACGAATTTCACCGTTTTTCTTTTCAACCGGTACGATGGCAGAAGCGTAAGGTGAATTACTTTCTCGAATAATGTTCTCTTCAAGGAGGGACTGTATTATTTTTCTAATTTCTATTTTTTCATAGTGTGATAAGCGGCGAGGTCGGCAGAAAATTGGTGTGTCATGCGTTACGTTGATCTTCATATTATAATTTAAATTTTGCACTTTGTCTGAAGGAAGATTGTAATATGACTTTGCAATAATATTTTGAATCTCTGAAATACACTCAGCCGAAAGGGACGGATTGATGTCAAGTGAACCTTCCATAACACCAGAAAAGGGGTTTTCAATATTAATAGCACATAGTTCCAGAAACTCATCATTAGCATCATTGACCGCAAACGGATCAGAGGTACCTGCAAAAGGCAGTGTTTTTAACAATTTAAGCGATTTTTCATCTTGAACTGTGTTATGACTGAAGCAATGATTAATTAAACCAAGTGAGTGAAGAACATCAGTGAGTTTCGAATCTAAACTTAAGTTTTTTACATTTTTATTTAATTCAATTAAACGATCTTTGCCATACGTATATTTCATTCTACACAGTTGGATCTTTGCTTTTTTAAAAAAATCTCGACCCAATAAGATTGCATAAGGCATATCTTCAGTTGGAAGTACTATTAATTCATGGTTGATATTTTGATCTAAGAATCTGATGTCACATTGAACTGATCCTAATTGCTTAAGTGGGTGATTTCCAATGCTGCGGTAACTGATGTTTGGCTTCAGTTTGGCGTAAGTGCAAGGTACCTCAGCACATCGAATGAAACTTCTAGGACTACCGGAATCGAAAAGACAAAAAAACTCCTTAAACTCACTGTGTTCACACTCATTCCGAAAAGCAACACTTACCATTCTTAAAGATTCAATAGATTCAGCGAGAACGTCCTTCTCATCTGGTTCGACGGCGGAAACAAAGCAGCAGTGGCACGGTTGGGGCAATGACGGTACGCATGTTCTGTAGATGCGCATTTGAAGCACGAGTTCGGTGGTCGTTTTGGTTGTGGGCATTGGCTCTGGTAGTGGCCATACTTTGAGCAGTTGTAACATCGGGGTAGTTCGGATTGATTGGTTGCAGAAGTGGCACTTGTTGATCAAGTTTTGCCTGAAGTTGTGATGGCGGATCGTACAGCAGTTGACACATTTCGATTGGCCGCAGATACTGAAGGTCGCAAGCGTTTGCGTTCATAACGTTCCACGTTTTGCTTCAGTTCAGCAATGGTGGATGCTGAATACAATAAACTGGCATTCGCGGATGTATCCCCGATGCCTTCAATGATAAAATCGACAAGTTCGGCTTCGGGTATGTTCGACCGCATTGCAATTTCTTGCATTTCGATAATGTAGCGATGAATTTTCTCATCAGACTTCAAACGGCGTCTGCTCAACTGAATATACACTTCTTGTACAGTGCGTCTTCTGCCAAACTCTCGCATAAGTGCAGATTTCAATTCGGAATATTGAAAAGCGGAAATCGTGCGTACAAAGATTTTTGCAGTTCCCTCAAGCATACGGCGACAGGCGACAAAGCGTAAGCGTTCATCAAACTGAAGAATTGTGCAAGCATCTTCTAAATCCTCAAACCATTTTTGGACTTCGTAAAAGTTGTCGGCAGAAAATTTCGGCACCATGGATTCAATTGCACTGACGTCAGCTAATCGGTTTTGCTGCAGGTTTGGCTGAAGTGTTTGCCGTGAAAGTGCCTCAATTTCGTTTTGCAGCAACAAAAGATCACGTTGTTTGCGTAATCGCTGCAGTTGTTGATCAATGGTTTCATCGGTGGCCAACGTTGGTGGTCCAGCGGGTGCATTAGCGGCGTCTGTTTCAGAAGATATTGCATCAGTGGCGGTAGAAGACACGTTGACCGCCTCCATTTGTTGGTTATGCACCTTTTCCTCAGCGTCGGATATATCAGACAGGTCGGCAGTGGCACCAGCTGACGGTAGCTGGAAATATAAGCCTTTAATTTGCTTCATTGTTGCAGTCGGTGGCACGATAATTTCTGCAGATTGTAATGCCATGAGCATCATTTCCTTTGTCACGATCACCATTTTGTATTTCGTCGAATTGTCCGTAATTTCGGCAGGAATCGATAAAATATCGGTTTGTTCACTTTTAATTTTAATTGTTTTATTGGTATATCCCACTTCTGAGTTATAACAGACTCAATTTTCAACGATAATATCAGATTTTTATTTTACTTCTCGTTCGCTCTTCTTTTTTAGTTAGTCTTCCTTCAAAAAAACTCAAAAAACTCCATTTTACAATGATACACTGAACTCTCCTTAAAAACTAAAGGCGCATGCAGATGCATATATCTCTCACAATCCAAGGGCATATGCACATGCATATCGCTTACAGAACCGAGTGACAGCGACATTTTCGCGATGTCAAATATATGTCAACTAGGATAGTGCTGCCAAGTCAAAGTTAGGCGTTTTTTTGTGCTTCATCTAAGCCCATATAGGATTGCAAACAAAAAAACACGGCTATTGATATTTTCCAAACTCTATTATAAGAGTAATTGAATTTAGCAAATCTGTTAATGTGAAATGGTTTTTTATATTTTTATAATTATGTTGGCATCAATTTCAATTGGCGGAAGTAAATATTTTACAATTTCAGGATTTTCAATACAAATTTCTTAACTACAACTTAAAGCTGTAGGTCCGTTCGCGAACTAATATGCAAACGTAAATTTATATAAGCTTTCGTGCAGAACTACACAAACGCGTTCGCGTACTGAGAAAATGGTAAAAAGATGAACGAAAGAAAAATGTATTTTCGTTCATTTTTCTTCAAACAGAATTTCAGATGGCAAGAAAATGAAAACTGTCAAATGATGAATTCCTATCAGTTTGCCAGCAAAAAAAAAAACAGCTGTTGCTTCTTTTCAAGCCAAACTACGATGTTTTTTCAACTTTTTACACAAAAGCGTTCGCATACTTTTCTTAGAAATGAGAGGATTCTCTCTCGATTTTGGAGATTTGACACTTTTCATTTTCCTACACATAAAGTACGCGAACGGACCTTGTGTCACGCTGCATGTCATAGGTGCATGTGTGCTGCCAGTTTTTTTTTTATGAATTCTTAATGGGCGATGGTCGTTTTTTGGTGCCTATCCTATATCCGCGTGCAAAAAAACACGGCTATTGTTATTCATAAAAATAATAACAATAACTTAGTAATAAAAATATATATGTATTAAGCTTTTTCTGAGCGAAAGTCTTATATTACTGCATTGGGTACTTCGTTAAGAAACGCAGCTGTGGAGACCGTTTCCGGTACCTATGTATTGTTTTGGTTGTGGAAAATATTGATAGTTTTAAAATGTTCAGTCAATCACAAATTCGTCACTGACAAATAAATTTCGACAAATCATTCGCTGTTTTTGTTTGTAAAACCACATTTCGAAAACAAAATGTCGTGAATAAAATTGTTTTTTGGGAAAATAAAATAATATGTATTGAATAAATAGGAACTTCACTTCCATGTATCTTATGAATAAGAAGCAGTCACAAAATGCATGAGCTTAAACAAAACAATTCAAAAAGTTCATAAACTACTTTCGTTTCATTAACTCATTAACAAAATTAAATTTTAACTTAAGCAAAACGAACGAACCAGAGATAACAGATTTGAATAACATAAACGTCAGATGAAATACGTTTTCACAACAGTAGTACTTCGCGTCAACCCCAGCGTCAAATAAAAAAGAAAAAAAAAACAGCTTGACGTTTAAGAAAGAAATTCGGCACTTCAGAAAGGGATAGCTTCACGAAGTGCTCTATCGCATTTTGCTTGTCAGTATTTGCAATAGATGTACCTATAATTTGCCAATTGAAATGAATAATAGCAAAATGTCGATCGATTAAAAAATTTTGTCGTTTATTTTTGACAACCATAATAACGTCGCAAGATTTCCGCTGAGAAAAAGTTTAATGTAATATTTAATACTAAGATGTCGTTATTATTTTAGTTTTTGTGAACTAAAATTATATTTTCGTATCTAATGTTTCTTATATTTGTATTATTATATATGTTTTTATTTTAATGTTTAATTATTATCTCACATGTGAGCTCAATAAATAGAATAAAATACACATATTAATTGTAAGTACTAAATTTTTTACTTCTTCTTGAAGTAAGTAGCATCGCTGGTCATGAGACAAATGGCTGTCATTCTATTTGGTCCATTTTTGTTTCTTTATTTATTCCATTCTGGATATTCCGGATACAAAATTCGAAAATTCTGTATTTTCTATTCCTTATCCGCCTATCCGGAAAACATAAAGAAACACGCTGAAAGAAAGCATGAAAAGAGTACTTTGCGACAACGTTAGTGGCAAATGAAAAAAAAGAAATCTGCAGCAGAATGAAATGAAGAAAAACATTGGCGAATTTGTATGGTGGTAAACCGGTTTTGCACGAATGTTTCTTAAAAAGTTTATTATAAAGCGTATTTTGACAAAAAAAGTTCCAGAATAAAGTGTAGTGTGACTACGTAACATTGAATCGCTGCGCTTTGCTTCGAATACGGAAGGTGTCAAATGGCATCCAAGTAATAGCGACAGTGATTCATGCTATGCAATAGTTCAACATAGTTCATGTGTCTGTTATTGTTTTCATTTGCATTCATTCACCCAGGTAATAGAAGTTAGGACAATTAATTGATTGTAATAATGAAATGTGAGCATGAATGTTTTACGAATAATGTAGGTTAAAAGAATTATATTTATTCTTATGGTATGCATGTATAGTTGTTAGCGATACGTATTGTGAATTAGTTATAAGTGATTTTTGTATAAAAGGGCGATATCGATTTGAATAAAATCAGTCTTAATCCTAATTTCGACTCATCCTTAACAGCGGCACTCACATGCCATTTGTTCATTAGCGAGCTGCGCTACAATAACAGCAAATAAAAAAGCGTGCTGCGCTTAATACAGCATAGGGCGATAGGCCACACCTTTGTTCTGCAATGTTAGGATTTATGTATCAAAAAACATTATATGGCGATCCTGCAAAACTGCGCATAATGAGGACCAATCAACCTATAACCTGCGAAACTGCGAAACTGCGCATAATCAACCTGTAAAAGCAGACACAAACAGACAAACGAACAATTTGATGTCATACAACAAAGCCGAGTTAGACGCTCTATTCGAAGAGCTGGACCAGCAATACATCCCCAAATCTACAGACAGTGCTGACCACGATCCACCACCATATGTAGCAACACCAAAGGCAGCCGGACCAAAACCCTTAACAATTGAGCAGTATAAGACGAGGCAGCAGAAGAGACCCCAAGATGAAGAAGAAACCCCAAAACGGAACAAGAGGAAACGAGCTGGAAGGGCTAGCAAAATAAGAAAACAAAAAGCTGAACTCTACAGAGTGATAAACATCACCACGGACAAGAAACTAAAAGGAAAACTCATAAAGCAGCTCACGGGCCTGTCAAACGACTATGGGACAACCAAATTCGAAAGAAGTCATTAACAACAATCTAAATAGCAGCCAGACGAACCAGCTTTTCAGCAACAGCAACACTTATATTTTATTATTATTATTATTACTATTAGTTGCTAAAATTCATTCATATTACAAGAAATATGTAAAAAGACAAATAATGAGAAATAGCATAAATAATATATAAACAATAAAACAACAATTTTCATAATGCCATAGACAGTTTAGACACAATTTCGGAAATACTAAGAAATTTAAGAAAGAATCCCAACAGAGAGTACAGTGAAGAATACATAAAAAAAGGTAAAACTAGAAATTGAAAATGCGTGGAATGACCATTATAGATAAAGCAGGTGAAACAGAATTAAATGATATAACAGTCGGTTTTAAAAAAAAATAGAAAGTCAAATTTTAGAATTGCTGAGACCAAAATCAAAAAAAAGGGAATTAGACAAAATGGAAAAATTCGAAATATTGGTAGCTGCGAAGCTAATTCCAGAATTTAATGGGGAACAGGAAAATTTAACAAATTTCTTAGGACTAATAAAATTTTATAATGACACACTTGGTGAATCACAAAAACAAAATAAGCTAATAGAATTTGTTTTTGCAACAAAGCTGACAGATAAAGTTAGGAACAGGTTATTAGTGCAAGATAAACCAACGACTTATGAGACGCTTCAGAAAGCATTAATAGATAGCTACAAACCAAAAGTAAATCCGGTCACAATACATAATGAGTTAGCCAATCTATACCAAGGGACTCAGAATGTTGATGGTTTTTCAGAGAGAATTGACAGCCTAATATCTCAGCTCAATGAAATTCAGATATCAGAACAAGGAGAAGCAAACAAGGAAACCATTATAAAGTTAAATGACCAATTAGGTTTAATAGCATATAAGAACGGCGTTAACCATCCCATTAAAACTGTAATTCAGGCGTCCAGAGTTACAAAATTAAGTGAAGCTGTACAAATAGCAGCTGAAGTAGAAGCAACCAGCAAACAAAACAATGTTATGCAGTTTAGAACAAATTACAGAGGTAGTCTTCAAAGAAATCATGAATCCAATCAAAGAAATTTCAGAAATAACAGGGGTAGAAGACCTTTTACTAGAGGACACGAAAATAATTATAACGACAACAATAATTACTGTAGGCGTAATAATGACTACAGAGACAATAACGTAGGCAGTGCCAGAGGTAGAGGTATCACGAGAGGATACCACCAAGGAAATACTAGGTCGGAAAACAGAGGTATCCCCGGTCATCAGAATCGGGGCAACCAAAGAAGATTCTAAATTTCTATGGGGAAAATGATACAAATTTCGTGAGCATATTTGTAACAAACTTAAGAAAACCTTCAAGATTTTTGGTTGACACTGGTGCAGATATTTCTGTTTGTAAGGAATATCTGCTGAAAGAATTAAATGAGAATTCGGCATGTCAAATAAACTGTATAACAAATAAAACAATATTCTCGATAGGTGTTTCAAAACTAAAACTTGCATTAGGAGAAGCAGGTATAGTGCATCAATTCCACATAGTAAATGAAGATATAAATATAACGACTGACGGAATACTGGGAAGAGATTTCCTTAAACGTATGATTGCAAAATTGATTATGAAACCTGTGTACTAGTAGTAATAATGTTGCCAGATGAAGAAATTGTACTACCAATGAACATGACAATGAGAAACATTGGGAAACTGACAGTTCCACCAAGGACAGAGCTAATCACAAACATCAAAATAGATCTGAATCAAGACAGTGTGGTAATTGGCAATGAGATAAAGAAAGGAGTCTTCATATCAAATACAATATTACCAGCTGAGGGAATCAAGCATGTAAAAATACTGAATACAGGAGATAAAGAAGAAATCATAGAATTGCGATGATCAGTGTAGAACCATTAAATAACTATAAAATACTGTCAAACATCATGAAACCCAAAGACAAAGCAAGGTATCAACGCTTAGAGAAAAAGATAAATATATAAGATTTAGATAAGTCCGCAGTTCAGTCAATACTGAAAATTTGCGAAGAGTTCCAAGACGTTTTTCATGACGAGAATGAAAAACTAACCATGAACAACTTCTATGAGCAACACATCTCTACGACAGATAAGAATCCTGTTTATATAAAGAACTATAGACTACCAAACGCACAGCTAAATGAGATACAGAAAAAAGTGGCCGAATTAATGGACAATGACATAATAGAAGAATCAGTCAGTCCTTATAACTCACCATTACTCATTGTGCCCAAGAAGAGTCTCAACGGACAAACTAAATGGAGACTGGTAGTAGACTTTAGATCTTTAAATAAGAAAGTGGTAGACGACAAATTCCCACTTACAAGGTTAGAAGATGTACTAGATAAACTAGGTAAAGCTAAATATTTTTCGACTTTGGACATGACAAGCTCATTCCACCAGATCGCACTAAATAGAAGTTCTAGACCATTAACGGCATTCTCAACGAATGAAGGACATTACCAATTCAAACGTCTACCATTTGGTTTAAAAATCTCAACAAACAGTTTTCAAAGAATGCTCTCGATAGCTCTTAGTGGTTTACAAGCTTCAGCATTTCTTTATGTAGATGATATAATTATATTTGGTAAAAATCTAAAAGAACATAACGAAAACTTAATTAAAGTTCTAGGAAGGTTGCGCAAGTATAATTTAAAACTAAACATACAGAAGTGTGACTTTTTAAAACCAGAAGTTACTTATCTAGGTCATCTAATAACATGTAATGGCATTAAAACCGATCCAAGAAAGTATGAAACCATAAAAAACTATCCCGTACCAACAAATGTGGACAAATGTTAGGAGATTTGTAGCTTTTTGTAATTACTATAGGAGATTTATAATAGACTTTGCAGAAATTGCTAGACCACTGAACCAACTACTGAAAAAGAAACAAATATTAACTTGGACAGATGACTGTGAGAAAGCCTTTAAGACACTGAAGCAAAATTTAATGAAGCCACCTGTACTCAGCTATCCTGATTTCGAGAACCCATTCATACTAACCATAGATGCTTCATATTTTGCTCTGGGAGCAGTGTTGTCACAAGGTGAAATTGGAACAGATAGACCCATAGCATACGCAAGTAAATCCCTAAACAAACATGAGCTGAACAAGCCAATCATAGAAAAAGAACTACTAGCGATACACTGGGGAATAAATTATTTCAGACCATACCTATTTGGAAGAAAATTTATAGTTTACACTGACCATAGACCACTAGTAAGTCTATTCACGCAAAAGAGTCCTTCATCTAAACTGACAAGAATACGTGTAGATCTAATGAACTACGATTTCGAGATAATATCAAAAAGGGAAAAATGAACACGAACGCTGACGCGCTATCAAGAATAAAAATTGATTCAGAAACGCTAAAAGATATGATACCAAATTATACCATTGATTCATATTTGGGACTGTACATCAATATCGGACATAAAGCGATTAATGAAAATAGAATTTAGAGAATGTAACGTTACAGGAAGAAAAAGAAATAAAATAATAATAGCAGCAAACACTGTGATAGTAGAATTTAGCGATAAATTTTTATCAGAGATAAAATTGATTCTGAGGAAGCTAATATTCAATATGAACAATGCAGGTGTTAAAACATTAGCGCTATCAAGAAATAGCCAAATATTTGAATATGTATGCATACAAGAATTTAAAGAAATATTTAACAAGCTGCAAGAAAATAAAAAAGAGGAAAAATGTCTAGACATAATATTATTTCAACCTCCAAAACAAATAAAAGATGAAAAAGAAATGCACAAATTAATTGAAGATCATCATAACTCAAAACTGGGAGGACATTGCGATATAAGGAAATGCGTCAACAAACTAAAACAACAATATGTTTGGAAAAATATGAACAAAATGGTAAAAAGGTACATTAATAATTGCAAGACCTGTAATGAAGTTAAAGTAACAAAATATACTATATATTATGTATCAAAAAACATTATAAAAGAAGGAGTATCCAAACACTATTTTGGAATATTAAAGAGTTAACAATAGCCGTGTTTTTTTGCACGCGGATATAGGATTGGCAAAAAAAACGACCATCGCCGCTTGAGAATTCATAAAAAAAGACTTTGCAGCACACATGCACCGTGACACAGCTGTAAGTTGCAGTTAAGAAATTTGCATTGAAAATCCTGCAATTAAAAAATATTAACTTCCGCCAATTGAAATTGTTGCCAACATATTATAAATATATAAAAAACAATTTCACATTAACAGATTTGCTAAATTTAATTACCCTTATAATAAAGTTTGAAACTGATGTCAAACTTTGACATTTCCTGAAAAATTCATGGCAACAATTCATCAGAAACAAAGAAAATGGATTTTGGAAGCACTGTTTATCCTCGCTAAAGGACTTAGCGGCGACAGCTATCCCCGCTGAAGTTAGCGTATATAGGATAAGTTATTGTTGTATTTTAAAAAACGGCTGATTTGTGCAAATTACTAAAATTGTTTCATTCAATTTGTTTCTCACGTTTAAGAAAGAGTTACAGCTGTCGGATACCAGCCGTGTTTCTTTGCACGCGGATATAGGGATGGCATCAGAAAACGACTATCGCCGCTTAAGAATTCATCAAAAAAAACTTGGCAGCACACATGCACCTATGACATGCACCGTGACACAGCTGTAAGTTGTAGTTAAGAAATTTGTATTGAAAATCCTAAAAATTGAAAAATATTTACTTCCGTAAATTGAAATTAATGCCAAACATATTTTAAAATTATGAAAAACACTTTCCCATTAACAAATTTGCTAATTTCAATTACCCTTAAAATGAAGTTTGAAAAATAATAATAAAATCACGAATAAAATATTCGGCGGGATGTTTGAGTGGTCGGTGGGTTGTCAAACTTTGACATTTCCTGAAAAAGTCATCGGAACGAAGAAAATGGATTTGGAAGCACTGCTTATCCCCGCTAAAGGACTTAGCGGCGACAGCTATCCCCGCTAAAGTTAGCGTATATAGGATAAGTTGTTGTTGTATTTTACATGCAAATTTAAAATTATCCCTATATCCGCGTGCAAAGAAACACGGCTACTATCAATTTATCGCAAGTGGAGACCGTATGTTAACACGCATTCTAAGCGCACACTATGCGTGTTAACACGCGGTCTCCAATTTCCACATCATTAGATTTTCAGTATTCGTGTTCCCACTAAGAAAATTTCAGTCGTAAAACTAATATAAACTCGAATTTTGTCTACTGATTAAGTGACAACCGATTTTTTCGCGAGCGACAATCAAAACACAGGCAATTTAGTCATAACCAGACTTACCAATGGAATACAAAAGATCGGATTTTTGGGCCATTGAGTGTGATTGCGGAATTCGGAGATTCAGCAGAGGAGGATTTTTCAAGGGTTCTAAAGTATTCTGAACCAGGAATGGAAACAAGGCCATCTTGAGTGTACATAAGCGATTAGAGAAGTGGTTCAAAGGGAGTATATGAGCTGATTAATATATAATTTTTATTTTACCTCCGCCAGGTGTTAGCTGCCGGTCCCAAGCACGGATAAAGGACGAGGGTTATTCCAACTGGAAATACGAGGATGCAACCTTGTTATCAAGCACGATGACTAAACCTTTTTTTTTTTATTTATTCCTCAACTTTCTTTCATTGCTCTTTCATATCATTCTTATTGCGGCTCTTCATATCGTTGAAAAAGTTGTTTTTTCTTATGAATAATACACTTGAAACTGGTTATATTACCACAAAGTGTATAGGATACACCATTTCAATTAATAATTCATGGTTAATTGTACCAAATTTCTCTTTACAGTTTTTCTCATTAATTAAAACCTTTGTATAAGAATTGCTGTATAAAATTATAATATTGTAAGATATAAAATTGTAAGTAGTAAATTGTAAGTAGTAAAATAGAATTAGAAATTGAAATGAAATAAAAATTCACAAATTCACAAATTCACAAAAAAAATTAACCTCGCCTACAATAACCCCGTCAAAAAATCCCTAATATTAAGATGGAAAGGCAAACGCCGAAGGATGTCCAGTACTGCAAGGACCAGCAGGTGCATATTATTATAGGCTGCGACGCAAATGCACACAACATGATTTGGGGCAGCCGAAATACAAACAAAAGAGGTGAATCACTGTTAGAATACCTATATACTAAAACCCTCGTTATACTAAATAAGGGGAATAAATCAACATTTAGAAACGCTATAAAAGAAGAGGTATTAGACCATACTATCTCATCTCATATGAGATAGGATCATATGCACATTAGATTCAAGATGAGGTGCAACACCGAACACACGCCAGTCCGTTATGATAACAGATTGACTAACTGGAGAACATATATATCTCGAAAATCTGGCGGTCAAACCTGACATGTTGCCAGCAGCACCACATACAACAAATGATGCAAACGCTGCACAATGTCAGAGAAAGCATCATTCATACTTCAATCAAAAAAAAGTTGCAAGGTAAAGCGCACTGTGATCCATGGTGGAACGATAACCTAGGGACTATACGGAAGAGATTAAGAATGCTTTTAAACTAAGCCAAACGCACCGGCGCATGAGAAGAATACACATCCCTGCTGACCATGCACAACTTAGAGTTGCGACATCCAAAAGGGCCTCCTGGCGTGAAAGCTGCGAGAATCTTGAAAAACTTCCTGCAGCCTCCAAAGGGCTCTTTCAAAGGATCAATCACAATGCTTGGGGTTGTTAATCAAACCAGATGGTACAATCACATGCGACCAGGAAGAGACGCTGAACATTTTTCTTCAGGCCCACTTCCCACGGTCCTTCATTATGGATATATCAAATGGCCATATACGGGAGGATTCAATTCCAAGAAACCTCCGCAGAAATAACATTGTTTACTTCGGATAAGGTAAAATGTGCAGTTAACTCATTTAATTTTCAATTTTTTTTTTTTGAAAACGGTTAAATAGTGTCCCAAAACTTTCTTCGAATTGTATTACAACTAATGTTTATGGTTTTAAATGTAAGTTTTTCTTATTTTAGTGTTTTAATGTTTCACATCTCTGCTCGCTCTCACAATCAGACTTTTCTTCAATTAATTCCGTATTGTTGTCTGAATCATCACCTGAATCATAAATCTAATTCGTCTTCGCTCTCTAAGTCTTTCGGCATCATACAAAAGCCTTGCAAGGGATTCATTGTTCGAATAATCCATTTTGCTGTAAAACTTAAACTAGTACATCTATCTAAATGTGTTTAAAACTATACAAATCTTCCACTTCCTTAGTCAAATAGATATATAATTACTGAGTAGTTTTTTTTATATATTATTCTTGATAATTCACTATAAAAAAAAATATTCCCTAAGAAAGATTAATTTGTAAATTTCAGAAAGTACCAACGCCAACAGCACACTTTGGTATGTGATACCCAATTGAAAATGTCGAAGTAAAATCTAACACGCCCAAAAAAATTTAAATTGAAAGCCTACTGCTGAAAAAATGTTAAACTGCATTTACAAAGGCATAGTATAAATTTACAAAAAAATGTAACGTAAATTGCCCCGTTTTAAATTTTGTGTGGGGTTTATTATACTCCAGAGTGCAGTTGAAGGGCTAAATATTGTGATATTTGTATGGACAATAGGGTGGAGCACGGATGTATGAAATTTTTTTTTTGTGATTCGGAATTCTAATAGGGGGGGGGGGGGGGATTGGTGCGTTATGCTAAAAGAAAAATAAATGTTGTTTTTTGATTAGATTGGTAAAGATCTTCTGCCTCCGCACTCACTTGAAAAATCAAAATTTGGTACAACATTTTAGTAAACAGATGTGACTGAAAACAATATAAAAGTAAATAGATAGATAAAAGTGCGTAAAATATACTATTGATAATTAGAATTTTAATTCAATATAAACAAAAAATAAATTCATTCGTAACAATAAACATTATTTTTTTATAATTAAGATGCTTTACAATCTTGTTTTGTCTCAAATTTAGGCATTGTCTTCCGTGATTCTATTTTGGCCTTTATTGCGCCTAGTTGGTCCTTTTTGGTGTACTGAGAAGTGGCAGCTTCCGTTGTTATCTTTACAGCTCGTTCAACAGCTTGGGTATAGCATGGGAGCCTTAAAAAGAAAACTTCACCTTCACCACCAGATTCCACGATGCTCCGAATGTCTTGGTCACACAAATTTTGCATAAGCGGTGGGTCAGAAACCTTTTCTTGCCAATTTATTAAATCGATATACGTTGATGCATTGAAGTTAATAAGCGGCACTTCAAACAGCCTGGGTGTTGAAGACCGAGGCATATTACGTGCCGTAATATGCGCCGAGCTGCCACTTCTCTTATATGTTTATTGTTATCTGTTACCATAGCAAGAAGAATGTTTTCAGGATGCGCAAAATAACCATTCCGCTGAATGACAGGATCGATTACGTTCTTAAGTTATCTGGAAGATATCTGGAGGCCATAACTATGTTAAAAAGATGGTGTGTACCATCCTTGCACGATGGTTTATTTTTGATGGAGAACCAAGATGGCCCGTGTGAGCCAACGCACAGCACATGAGACATTTTGCCTTTAGATTTATTTAATTAATTTAATTTAATTTTTAATTTTAATTTGGTGAGGGCAGAGATAGCCCTCATTTATTTGGCTTACTACAAGCTAAAACTAACATCTAATGAATAACTTAAATACTAAAACTTAAAAAAATAAGAAAGCTTAAAACTAAAGCTTAAGGATTAGGGGAATGGTGAAGGAGATCGATTTTAAGGCGGGCAGGGTTACGGTTGAAATCAAAGACGGAAAGATTTGAGTTAACCTTCTGCAGCATACGGGAGATTGGTTCGTTGGAGCCATATGAGGTTCGATGGGTCGGAAGGTAAAAGAGACGAGGGCAGCGTAAATTACGAGGATTAGTGTTAAAGAAAATAGAGTTGTTAAGAGAGGCGCAGTCGACGGAGCCTGAGAGTAGGCGATAAATGAAAAGAATGTCCGCAGCGTCCCTACGATCCTCAAGGGATTTCATGTTGATGAGACTTAGGCGATCTGAGTATGGAGGCAACATAAAAGGATCATTCCAAGGCAATCCTCGAAGAGCAAATCGAAGGAAGCGACGTTGGATGTTCTCGATTCTGAGCACGTGAACTTGATGAAAAGGAGACCAAGCTTGGCTGGCGTACTCAAGGAGGGGGCGAACAAAAGTGGTGTAGAGGGATCTAGTCACGTAGGGGTTGCAGAATTCTTTAGACCAGCGTTTAACAAAGCCAAGTGAGGCGTTGGCTTTACGAATTATTTCGTCAATATGTAAACGAAAATTTAACTCACTGTCGTACAATATTCCAAGGTCACGGAGAGATTGAACGAAGGAGATTGGTTGACCATGGAGAAGGTAGTGACGGGGAGGGGATTTGTTGCGCTTGCGCGATAGGGTAATAGATTGGCATTTGGGAATGTTAAGCTCTAAGCAATTTTTGAGGCACCAGGTTGAGAACCGATCAAGGTCTTGTTGAAGGAGAGAGGAGTCATGAGGTGAAGAAACAAGTTTAAAGAATTTGGTATCGTCGGCGTATAGAGAAAGAGAGGAGTGATTAATGACCTTTTCAATGTCGTTTATAGTGAGGATGAAGAGAAGGGGGCCCAAATGACTGCCTTGCGGAACACCAGAGGTTGCCAAGAAAGGGGCCGATAGGACGGATCTGAAGAGAACACTATAAAACCGGTTTTCCAGGTAGGAAGATATCCATTTTTACAAAATGGGTTCAAACCCAAGAGCGGACAATTTAAAATGAATTAATTGATGAGGTATCTTATCAAAGGCCTTGCTAAAGTCAGTTGCAATAACGTCAACTTCGTTGCCGTTCTCTAATGCTGACAGGGCAAATGACACGAATTCGACAAGATTTGTAGTGGTTGATCTACCTTTCAGAAAGCCATGTTGGTAAGGGGAAATAAGAGACTTGCATCGAAAGCTTAAGGCTTCGTATATGATACTTTCGAAGATTTTGGGAATATGTGAGAGTTTGGCAATAGGGCGATAATTAGTGATTTCACTTTTTAATCCTTTTTTGTGTATCGGGGTGATGAAAGCGCTCTTCCAAATCTGTGGAAATGCTCCTTGGGAGAGAGATAGACGAAAGAGGAAAGAAAGAGGGACCGACAGATTGGAAGCACACTTCTTGAGAAAAATTGCGGGGAGGCCATCTGGGCCGGGTGAGAATTCATCGTTTAGCTTTTGTAACTTATTTTCGATGAGAGTATGGTCAATAGTTTGAGAGAGAAAGGGGCCAATAGAGAAGTTAGGTAGGTAGCTGAAGTACGTGGAGTCCGGTACAAATAAGTTGTCAGAGAAAGATTGCTTGAAAAATGCGGCAAATGAGTTGGCAATGGTATGTGGGTCCGTAAATGATACGTTTTCATAAGAGAGAGAAGGAGGGTAGCCGTCTGATTTTTTTTTGTAGTTGACAAATCGGAAAAAGGACTTGGGGTCATTTATTAAGATGACTTGTGCAGTATTTATATAGCGTTGGTAGAGAGAGTTATAAAGCTGGACGAATTGTAGACAGATACCGAGATAGTTAGAGTAGTCCGAAGAAGAGTTGGTGCGAAGAAAAACTGTCCATAGCTTGTTTCTCTTGTTTCGTAAGGAACGAAGTCTATGATTATACCATGGGGGAGATGTAGATGACGTTTTATGACGAGAAATGGGAACATAGTGCGAAATGGAATTGAATAATTCTCTGTAAAACATGGACAGAGCATCATTTAATGAAAGATTGGCGAAGTCGAAAGAGCACTTGCTGAGATAGGAATTAATTTTTCGGAAGTTAGCCTTATGAAAATCATAAGAGGAGAGAGCTGCGGTAGATGTGGGCTGAAGTGGAGAGTCGTTGAATAACGAAAGAAGGAGAGGGGGGTGATAGTTATCAATGGTAGAGAGCGATAAGGGGCAAGGCGAGACCGAGGAGTTGATAGGATTAGTTGTGAAAATCAGGTCTAATTGCCTACCCATGCAGTTTGTGACTCCACTAACTTGGGATAGGCTAGAGTCTGTCATCCTATCTATGAAGAGACATTCCTTAGCTGAGTTGGCATTTGAGGCGATTAGAAAGGATTCATCGTCTGAAGGGGTCCAGTGCAGATGAGGAAGATTAAAGTCGCCGAAGATGAGGATATCATCTAGGGAGTCAGATGAGCCAATTATTTGGTCAATCGCATCAATGGCAAGTTGGTAGGATTCAATAGGTTGGGCAGGTAAAATATAAAAACACATAATGTACAGGGACTTACGGGGGAATGATATTTTTATTGAAACGAAGTCTAGTTTTGAGGAGGAGGAAGTAGCAAGGGGAGATGCGTCCAGGCTATCGTGGATGGCTAGTAGAACGCCACGACATGGAGAGTCATCTATGGCATTGGTACGTTCGTCATCTCGAAAGACATTGAAGAAAGGGGGGAATAGCTCTTGGTTTTTTATGTCGGGTATTAGGTTGGTTTCAGTAAGAGCATATATATCAAAAGGGAGAGCATGAGCTTGGCGCAAGACGGCGCTGGATTTAGAGCGCAATCCTCTTACATTTTGGTAATAAAAGGTAAGGGGAACATTGTTTGGGGATGGTGGAAGGCATTTGGGCGGGTTAGGGACGAAAAAATTTGCTGTGGTCAGCTCGGCTCCGTTGGAGGTGTGAAGTCCTTTTAGAATGAAGAAAATTTCTAAAAGCCGCGAGGTCTTCCGCTACTTTTTGGGGGGATATGTTAAGAGTCTCATGAAACTTGATGTAAATATCACGGAGAATTGTAGGGTCGGAAGGGAGTCCTTCCTGTTGAATTGAAACGATGACACTAGTTTTAGTTTTACCCTCATAACAAACTGAGTCAGATTTATCATGAAGGTAAGCTAGAAATAGACGTATATTCTCGTACGTCTTTTTTTCTCTGAGTCTAGAGAGCGCATAGCGACATTCTGTCAATGGTGTATCAATTGATTGCTGGGTTAGTTTAACATGGGGTGGCATTAAGGGATCAGGGAAGGGGATAGTAGTGCTAGTGGTTGTGGGATTCATAAAATGGGAGCTAATAAAGTTGGGGTACTTAGCTCCTGTAGTTAGGTCGAAATTTGGGAAGGAGTTGCAAGCAGACGCAGATATTTCTGATGGTTGAGGAAGGAGAATGTTCGGAGTTGGGGTTAGTTTGAAAGAAACCCGGTTACGTTGAGGTTTCGGTGGTCTGGGTGCCATTGATGGCAGAGAGGAAATGGTTTCGGGTGTAAGGGATGGTTCACTAGAGGAGGAAGGTGGGTTATTAGGTAAATGGATAGGAGGGGCACTAGAGGAGGAAGGTGGGTTATTAGGTAAATGGATAGGAGGGGCAAAATTTGGAAAAAGGTTCGTTTTGAGGCTCCAATTTGAGTCAAGTTTAGGAGGGGAATCGATAGATTTTGATGTCTTAATCTTAATTCTAGGTTTCTTAATATTATTAGAGGACTTGTCCGTCCACTTACAAACACGCATCTTATCAAGGAGGGAGATATTCTTCGCATCGGGGTTGCAGAATAGCCATTCGTATTTTTTTGGGAGGTCGAATTTAAAGTTGCGATTCTGTTTATGATGAGATGGCAGGAACATTTTGCATTGGGTGATGGTTATGCCGAATCTATTTGCAAAAAATTTCGTTATCCAGTGAGTATCAGCGTAATGGGGTGCACCCTTGATGAAGAGGGTGGTGAATAACTGGTGTCCTGACTCTAGTTTATCGAGTCTCTGTTGCCATTCGGAAGTTGTCCATGTAGTTCCAAAATGTTTAATGAGCTTACGTGGAGTAGGGGTTGGAGGGCCTCGAGCTTTGGGATTCGCTGTAGTTTCTACTGATTGGTTGGGCAGGGGGGGACGAGGTGGTGGTAGGCGTGATTCGGATTCTGTGTCTAGAATTTCAGCTAATAGCGATGCGTTATACTGGACCACTGGATGATGATGCTGAGAGGCATGGGTTGGTATTTCGCTAATCTTATTGAATAAAGTCTCGATACTATCCTCGATACCGCTGATGTAAGATCGTGTTACAGTTAGATCATCGCCAATATCATTCAGTCTATCGAAAATAACTTCGAGCATCGGGTCAGGCTGAATGGGGGACCGTATTTGTTTAGAGGTTGATTGAGAGCAATTGTCTACATCTGCACGAATGGAATTCAACACTTCGCAAGCTTTCAAATTAGAGGCAGTATGCGCGGAGTGATTCAATCTGAGTTCTCGTAGAATTGTAGTAAGGTGAGAGAGGATGGTTTCATCTGTTCTGGACCTTACGATGTTTGCCTCTTTTAGACCAGCTATCGATTTTTCAATCAGGGTAAGTTTGGATTTAAGCAACACTGTTGAGGTCTGAACCGTATTGTCTAAGTCTTCAATACATCTAACACTGGACTCTAAACCCGATAGTTTGTCCATGATCTTTTTAATTAGTTTTTTTTGGTTATTTTCATTTGAGTCACTTAGGCATTTTATCGCTAGGAGCACGTGTGACAGCGATATATTTTTGCATTCATCACAAAAGAAGTGGAGATTATGGGATAGATCTTTGATGAACACAGTGTTTCTTTTATTAAGCCCGACACAAATGGCATGGAATGATTTCCCACAGATGCCCTTACAAGCAATCCAGTCGGCATTGCTATCAATAATTACGCAATTGGCGATTCCGCAAGACATTGCAATTAAACGGCACTTGGGTCACGTAAAAAAAAAAAAAAAAGTAGGTCGGTACGTGATAAAGCAAAACACCAAAAAAAAAAAAAAAAAAAGAACGCTTAGGCGGCGGAAAACAGGTTTACGACTGCACTTCGTGGTGGGTTTAAGTTGGAGACGGAAAAAGAACAGACAGATCTTGTAGGAACTCACCTGATAAAACCGCTGACACAATCTTGTGCAAGTACTGTTGATCTGTACTTAAATCTTTAGCCATTTCTGGTAGAACATTCCCTTCAATACTTCGAAATGTTTTAACAGGTAATTGTTCCCAGGTTTCAAGTGCTTTTCCCAAAGGTCCAGTGTAAGAGTTAGGTCCCGAGGTACATCCCTAAAGATGTCCAAATAAGTGTCTTAAGGGTAGTTCATTCATGTGTAGTAAGGATATTATAAATTGAAGTGGTTTTTGAAGTTCTGTCTCAAGTAGTCTTATAATACCGCCGTACTTTTCTGTATTCACATTTGTACCGTCACAACCGATAGCCATAAGATGATGTTGAGGAATTTCTTCATCTGATAGAAAACTTCGTATTGAAATTTGTACTCCTTTGGCCGAACCAGTCTTAGGAACTACATATCCCATGTATATACGAGTAGACCCTGACTCTTGCAGTAAAGAGATGTGCTGTTCAACAATTTTAGTTTTGTAGATTTTTTATGGTTTTGTCTTTCCTTCCATCAATGTATAATGCAAATAATTCTGCAGAAGTCTTTTCGTTCAATAACTTCTCTCTGGTTTTAGTTTTCTCTCTTCGTATTTTATGTCTGTCGATGACCCCGACTTCAGACCCAATATCAAACGAAACAGACGACGCTATCGCTGCTGCTGCCCTATCTAATACTCCATACTTATCACATGTCTTCGATAATGTAGGAAAATCAACGCTTGAGGAAATTATTCTTTTCTTCTCAGGAATGTGTTTTTCTTTGGGCTGAATGAAGTTATCCGTACTTTTGGAACTTTCAGGCGCTGACGATGAGGATGTCAAAGAAGAACTAATCTCCAAAACAGCAGGGGTAGCAGTATTTATAGCAGTTTGGTATTTCTCTCGAGTCTGTTTTCTTCCCAAACTCTTTCGCAGCCTTTTAGTGACAGTAACATCAATTCCACCGATTGCCATACTTCGAACATTTCTTTGGTCAACTAAAAAAGCTTGTTCTTGTGTCGGAACCTTTTTATCTTTGGTTCAGGAAGGTGCAGTGATTGAATTCATTGCATTTGCATGCCGTTATATCAAAAAGGAACTTACTACTTCGCTAAAAACTTTCTAATTTTTCTGGGCAGAGTCTCTTGACGGTTTTTAGTAAATTCTTGTATTTTAAATGATACGTTTAAATGATATGATGAGGTTGGAATTCTTTGTTAATTGAAGGAGGTGCCTTCAATTATTTGTTGCAGTTAAATGTCTTTAAATAAATTCAAGAAAGAAAAAACTGTTCAAATACTGCATTATAAGTTTTATTTTATTTGCTAATGAGCCTTATTGCGAAGATCAATCGACAGTTGATAATTGACTATTTTCAATGTGTGCTATTGTGAACGAACGATTCTAAAGGATTTTGTCAATCGCAGTCAATTAAAAAAATGCGATTGACAAAAATACCAAATAAATCGTTCGTTCACAATAGCACACATTGAAAATAGTCAATTATTAATTGTCGATTGATCTTCGCAATAAGGCTGAATATATTGATCAGCGGGGATGAACATCACAGTCTCGAATGCCGCAAATTTCTCTACAAGCCAACCTCGTAATCTCGGTACATCCATAGTAAATCAGCTGGACTTTTATTCTTAATATACTGTTGCATGTTTGCTCAAACTGTGTCATTGAGCATCAATTAGTCAAGTTGCGCCATCTAGTAGAAAGTAGCCATATTACCGATTTTGGCAGCATTTGAATATCAGTTTGAGTAGCTGTGGAATAACTAGTACATACATAGTTGTGTTGTTCTCGAACCTTCTAAACTCAACGTATCTGGAAATTTCGAAAGGTGTCACTAAGAGATATAAATAGATGTCGCAGGAGCACCCAAGACATTCGAGTTGTGAACCGCGATAAAGAAGTGCGATAGATGACAGTAGTGAAAAGTAGAGAGAAAAAGTATAAGTATTGAGTAAGAGAAAAGTGATTGTGTATTTAAAGTGATTAATTGTGAATGTGAATTGTTGAATTAAATAAGTGAATTATTAGAATAATAATCAAGAATTACATTGAAAGAGAACTAATAAAGATTAATTAAATAGAATTACGTTTTATCTTTTCGAATCCTAGCCTGGATGTAACATTGGTGTCAGAAGTGGGATAAAACGTATTCAGTGTGAAATTAAAATGAAGTGAATTAGTTAAAAAAAAGGAAAACAAAAATGGGCCGCACATTGAAACTACTACAGCTCAGTATACCGCAGTTAAAAGCTGAACTAGAAAAGCGGAATCTCTCCACAGCTGGAGGAAAAAGTGATCTGGTGCTTCGACTGCAGGAAGCTGTTGAAAATGAAGGAGAAAACCCCAAGTCCGTTTTGTTCGACGTAGCAGAAGAACAAGTAAGTACAGGCGTTGATATGACTGCTATGATGGAATTACTTCTGGCCAAGTTCGATCAGAAATTCGACTCTATGGACTCTAAGTTTGATGAACAGAAGAATTCTCTAGAACAACAGACAAATTCTCTAGATTCCAAATTAGAATCAATGGACTCTAAATTTGATGAACAGAAGAATTCTCTAGATTCCAAATTGCAAGCAATGGACTCTAAATTCGAAGAACAAAAGAATTCCATAGTTGCCGCCCAAAAGAGCGCTGTGGAAGATTTTAGAAATGTTCTCCAAGGAAAACTCGAAGAAATTGAGCACAAGTTCGAGAAGGTTGAAACCAAATTCGACGAAATCCATCAGACGTTTTGCAAGCATGAGACAAACTTCGAAAATTTGGCTAAAGAGCTAGAGAAAGTGAAGAAGCAGAAGGCTCGAGAATATTCTGCGGCCTGCCCGAGAAGGAAAGAGATGCAGCCTCCTGTTTTCGATGGTCAATCATCATGGCCAATTTATAAGAGACAGTTTGAAGCAGCTGCAATGACGAACAGCTGGGACAACGAGGAAAAGTCGATTGCACTAACGCTCGCACTAAGAGGTACAGCTGCGGAGTTACTCCAAACCGTCTCAGAAGAGAAGCAACACAACTACGACGCCCTGGTCAAGGCTATAGAGATGCGCTTCGGTAATTAGCGTATGCAGCAAGTGTACAGGGTCCAGCTACGCAGTAGAGTCTAAAAGAGGGGAGAAACACTCCAACAGCTGCAAGCAGATATCGAACGTCTGGCACATTGCTCATATCCTAATGCTGGTGAGGTTCTCATCAAGGAAATGGCTATGGAGGCGTTTATCCAAGCCACTGAAGATAGGCAACTGCAAATGGCCGTAAGAATGGCTGGATAGAGAACTCTCGCTGAGGCCCTAGCATTTGCCTTGACAATGCAAGCTGCTGATCAGGCATCGCATGTGTTCCACCGCGTAAGGGAAATTAAAGCCGTTGAATGCTCATGTCAAGGAACAGACATCGTAGACCGGAACAGACACAACAGAGGTCGAAGGCGCTGCTGGAACTTTTTTTTTTTTTATAATTTGCTTACGCTAAAGTAATTTTTTTCTGTTGTTACAGTACCCTTATAATGCTAAGAACACAGTGTAAGCTACTTGGTATTAGAAAGAATAGAGAGATGGGAAAGAAGTGTTTGGGTGCAGTTGTAGGGTTTTTCTCCACGAGTGGTGTCTAAGTTACTTAGGGAGATTACGATTTCATGTATTCGGTATAAAGTAATGGACTTGGCCGGGATTCGAACGCACGACCTTCCATTCCGTAAGCGAATACACTACTACTGCACCATTGCCACCCGCAAACTAAATAGGGCACCTACAGAGACAGTGCAGAGCTCCACCCAGACAAGGCAGTTGTCCACATTGCGGGCCTAGGAGGCGCAACGAAGAAGCATCTGGCAGATATAGCTTCGCAGAACCAGCAGACGGGAAACGTGTAAGGAGCAGCTTCTCGGGGCAGAAGTGGGTTTCCGGAATCGATAACTCCAGGACCACAATTCAAGTCTCCCAAACCAAACGAGGAAACCAGAGTTTAACAGTGGAAGCCTATATCGGTCAAAATAAGTGCGTGGCAGCCATCGACACCGGTGCCACCGCTTCCATTATAAGGAGGGACATCGTCCGTCAGTCTTGGTTGCACAATACCAGCAGTTACTGTCTGAAAACAGCAACAGGAGCGCCAGCGAAAGTGTACGGAGATATCATGCTAACAATAAATTTGGCAGGATTAGCATTCTCCCACGCTTTCTTAGTAGCCGATATATGTGACGAATGCATCATTGGAATCGATTTCATGAAGGCGCATGATGTCGTGTTGAACTTTGGTATACACATACTCAAGTATCGAAACGTAGAGATTCCGATGGTGTACGGGAAAGAGAACGCCGCATCCCTGAGAACAGTCATTAGTGAGGACGAGGTCCTACCACCTTCTTCAGAGACACTGATTCGGACAAAGCTGGAAGGTGATCCTATGAGCCACCGATTCCCTCTAGTCGAGCCAAAAGACAACCACTACCGAAACTGCGTGGTTGGAAAAGTACTTGTCGAGCCGAAGAACAATATTGTTCCCGTACGAGTTCTTAATGCGGAACACAAAAGCGTCAAATTGAAGCAAGGTGAGGTGGTTGGAAAGTGTGTACCGGGTACTGAAATCCACCGAAATATTCATCCGATATCCAGCGACCGCATGAAGACGAGGTACGATACCAAAGCATTCACCACAGAATTCCAGGAAGGAGATCTGGTATGGCTATACAACCCTCATCGCCGAATAGGCATGTCACCTAAACTACAGCAGGATTGGGAAGGTCCCTATAAGATAGTGAAGCGCATCAACGATGTTGTCTGCCGGATCCAGCGAGAAAGAGGCAAGCTGAAAGTTGTCCATGTGGATCGTCTCCATCGCTACCATGGCGAAAATATTGACGTTTTTGTTCGGGACGAACAAGTTTAAGAGGGGGATATTGTTGCATGTTTGCTCAAACTGTGTCATTGAGCATCAATTAGTCAAGTTGCGCCATCTAGTAGAAAGTAGCCATATTACCGATTTTGGCATCATTTGAATATCAGTTTGAGTAGCTGTGGAATAACTAGTACATACATAGTTGTGTTGTTCTCGAACCTTCTAAACTCAACGAATCTGGAAATTTCGAAAGGTGTCACTAAGAGATATAAACAGATGTCGCAGGAGCACCCAAGACATTCGAGTTGTGAACCGCGGTAAAGAAGTGCGATAGATGGCAGTAGTGAAAAGTAGAGAGAAAAAGTATAAGTATTGAGTAAGAGAAAAGTGATTGTGTATTTAAAGTGATTAATTGTGAAAGTGAATTGTTGAATTAAATAAGTGAATTATTAGAATAATAATCAAGAATTACATTGAAAGAGAACTAATAAAGATTAATTAAATAGAATAACGTTTTATCTTTTCGAATCCTAGTCTGGATGTAACAATACATAGATAGTCATTGACCCTAACTTGCATGATATAAAATAGGCTAACATTATAATTGCCCTAGATTACTGTGATCCCAAACAATGCCCCTGCTGCGCTGGCTGTTGTTAGAGCAGGATACCCCCCCCCCTGCTTGGGTTCACTGTTTGCTTTGGGATAGGTGCGAGGGCCATTGTATGCTTGAGTTAACTGTTCGATTTGGGGTAGGTGCGAGGTCCATTGTGAAATCACAAGTACCTAGATCCCATAAACAGAACAATGTGTATCAAAAACATAATAATCAATAACAAACCCTATTAACATTTTTGTTATCAATTATATATATATATATATATATATATAGATATAATATATATATGTATAAATATATGTACATATGTACCTAATAAACATAACATTTTCATACTCAAGTGAGAACTCTTCCACTCAAGTATTTTGTTATCAACTCCACCTAGCATATACACCCACCCATGCAGCCATTTTGACATTTGTCACTGATGAATTAAATAAATTTGTATGTAAAAACCTTAAATTTGCAAATATTTGTTTCCTTAAGTAAAAATTGATGCAGAACATATTCTAAAATTATAACAAACATTTCCACATCATTAGTTTTTCGTAAGTTGGAGTTCCCCAAGGTAGTCACCTCGGACCAATTCTATTTATACTAGCCATTAATGATGTTAAAGCATGTAATTAACAGTAATATCCTGATCTACGCTGATGATATGAACATATTTAAATCTATCACTAGTCAGCAAGATAGAATTTTTCTTCAATCTGACATTAATAGCTTCGCCAATTGGCGTGATAAAAACGGTTTATCCCTGAACCCTACTAAATGTCAACATATGACATTCTCTAGAAAGAATATACCTTCCACCTTTCAATATTCTTTGTCTCAACATATTCTTTGTCTCAACATATTCTTTGTAATGTTGATAATTTTAAGGATCTTGGGGTTTATTTCGATCCCAAACTGGTTTTTGCCAAGCATATCAATTTTATTGTTATAAAATCTAATTCTATGCTGGGCTTCGTAAAAAGGTGGGCGAAAGAATTTAATGACCCATACGTTACAATGTCATTGTACAATTGTTTTGTCCGTCCTATTCTAGAGTATGCTTCACAAGTTTGGACGCCGTTTACAACATTTATTCGATTTGCACTTAGAGGACTTCCATGGGATGATCCTTTTAACCTTCCTCCTTACAGTCAGCGTATTAAGCTTCTTCAAATGTTACCTCTTTCTCAACGAAGGCTTAATAGCGATATCATTTTTTTACAGCAGCTTATATCCGGTCAAATAGATGCACCTGACTTGCTGTCATCTATTGGCTTTAATTTTCGGTGTGGTGCCCATAATTTACGTAGTGTTGATTTATTGTTTAGCCCCCATCATAGAACGAATTATGGGAGGCATGAGCCTATTAGTCGCATGAGTAGAATATATAATATACTCGTAAATGATCATGTGATTGACTTGCATGTTAGTAAAATTAAGCTGAAAAATATTTTGCGCAATAATACCTTAATGTCTTAATTTATTTGCATGATTTGTGTTAGTATTTTATAGGTACATAATTATTGTATTTTTAATTGTTTTGTCCTTACTAACACCTGCACTAAATGATTAGCCTGTGGGAACACTTTTAGTGCCGGCAAAATTCTGCTCGTGATAGTTGCTTGCTTTAAGCACTCCACGACACAGAACTGATAGTGTATTTAAAAAAAAAAAAAAAAGTCGAGATCCTATTTGCGAAACCATAACCTGGAAAAATAAGAAATCTGGCTTCTTCGTCTGCGAGTAGAATGTATGATGGAGGAGGCGATTCGTTTGAAAGGAAAAATTGAATAAAATTTGATTTCGGTATTTTTCATCAAATGAGATATTATGAGTTTGTCGCATTTTAGACTCTCACTGTTTCGGCTATATCTTGTCGCAAAAGGTACCGATTTCAATTCAATTCAATTCAATTCAATTTTTATTTAAGTGAAAATACATAGTACAAATAAGACTTAAGTCTTTTCTATCATTTTTTTTGTAATTGATTTGGAAATATTCGATCTAATTTATAAAGCAATGACATTTGTCAGTATTGTGCCATGCCGCACTTCTTGGTCTATAGGTACCTATACGATGAATATGAATATTTATATGGATAGTAAGATTTTTCGTTGTTTTGAGTGGAGCTGGATTGCTAAATTCGATGAACGACATATTTTATAGGAGTATTGCGCAAGTTTATTTATCTTTAATCAAAATGTGAAATTGTTGGTATATACTTTAAAGTCCTTGTACCTTTTCAATGAAGCATTGAGGAAGGTCACTTGTTGGTATTTTTTGCTTAATGGAGGCATGTTATAACATTAGATATACTTCGAGGCATTTAGAACTTCACTACAAAGATTACGCTGGCTAACTCTAGAGCTTTTAGCTAAGCTTCAGCAATTGTAGACTGTAGAGTGTTCTATTGTGTCTCTTGGCGGTTCAAGTTGAGTATGACTTTCATTAGTATAGTCCGGGTATATTCATAGTTTTAATTGTAATCCGCGTTGCGACTATTGGATACCAGAAAGAGTTGAGCTGCTTTTTGTATTCATATTGGTCTAATTTTATTCGTGAAAGGATAAGTTGTGCATATTGTTGCATGTTTGCTTGAACTATGTCATTAATTAGTCAACTACGCCATCTAGTAGAAAGTGGCCATATTACCGATTTTGGCAGCATTGGAATAGCAGTTTGAGTGGCTGTGGTATAACTTGGTATGTTGTTCTCGAACCTTCTGAACTTAACGAACCTTCTCAACGAATCTGGAAATTTCGAGAGGTGTCACTAGGAGATATAAATAGATGTCGCAGGAGCACCCAAGACATTCGAGTTGTGAACCGCGATAAAGAAGGGCGATAGATGACAGTAGTGAAAAGTATAGAGAATATTGAATAAGAGAAGTGATTGTTTATTTAAAGTGATTAATTGTGAAAGTGAATTGTTGAATTAAATAAGTGAATTATTAGAATAATAATCAAGAAGTAAAAGACATTGAAAGAGAACTAATAAAGATTAATTAAATAGAATTACGTTTTATCTTTTCGAATCCTAGCCTGGATGCAACATTGGTGTCAGAAGTGGGATAAAACGTATTCAGTGTGAAATTAAAGTGAAGTGAATTAGTTAAAAAAAAAAAAAAAAAAAAACGTATTTAGTGAAAAAAAAGGAAAGAAAAATGGGCCGCATATTGAAATTACTACAGCTCAGTATACCGCAGTTAAAAGCTGAGCTAGAAAAGCGGAATCTCTCCACAGCTGGAGGAAAAAGTGATCTGGTGCTTCGACTGCAGGAAGCTGTTGAAAACGAAGGAGAAAATCCCAAGTCCGTTTTGTTCGACGTAGCAGAAGAACAAGTAAGTACAGCCATTGATATGACTGCTATGATGGAACTACTTCTGGCCAAGTTCGATCAGAAATTCGACTGTATGGACTCTAAGTTAGATGAACAGACAAATTCTCTAGATTCCAAACTGCAATCAATGGACTCTAAATTTGATGAACAAAAGAATTCTCTAGATTCCAAATTGCAATCAATGGACTCTAAATTTGATGAACAAAAGAATTCCATAGTTGCCGCCCAAAAGAGCGCTGTGGAAGATTTTAAAAATGTTCTCGAAGGAAAACTCGAAGAAATTGACCACAAGTTCGAGAAGGTTGAAACCAAATTCGACGAAATCCATCAGACGTTTTGCAAGCATGAAACAAACTTCGAGAACTTGGCTAGAGAGCTGGAGAAAGTGAAGAAGCAGAAGGCTCGAGAAAATTCTGCGGACTGCCCGAGAAGGAAAGAGATGCAGCCTCCTGTTTTCGACGGTCAAACATCATGGCCAATTTATAAGAAACAGTTTGAAGCAGCTGCAATGGCGAACAGCTGGGACAACGAGGAAAAGTCGATTGCGCTAACGCTCGCACTAAGAGGTACAGCTGCGGAGTTACTCCAAACCGTCTCAGAAGAGAAGCAACACGACTACGACGCCCTGGTCAAGGCTATAGAGATGCGCTTCGGTGATGAGCATATGCAACAAGTGTACAGGGTCCAGCTACGCAGTAGAGTCCAGAAGCGGGGAGAAACACTTCAACAGCTGCAAGCAGATATCGAACGTCTGGCACATTTGTCATATCGTAATGCTGGTGAGGTTCTCATCAATGAAATGGCTGTGGAGGCGTTTATCCAAGCCATTGAAGATAGACAACTGCAAATGGCCGTAAGAATGGCTGGAAAGAGAACTCTCGCTGAGGCCCTAGCATTTGCCTTGACAATGCAAGCTGCTGATCAGGCATCGCATGTGTTCCACCGCGTAAGGGAAATGACAGCCGTTGAATGTTCATGTCAAAGAGCAGACGTCGTAGACCGGAGCAGAGATAACAGAGGTCAAATGCGCTGCTGGAACTGCAACAAAATAGGGCACCTACAGAGACAGTGCAGAGCTCCACCCAGACAAGGCAGTTGTCCACATTGCGGGCCTAGGAGGCGCAACGAAGAAGCATCTGGCAGGGATAACATCCATCTTGCAGATATAGCTTCGCATAACCAGCAGTCGGGAAACGTGTAAGGACCAGCTTCGTGGGGCAGAAGTTGGTTTCCGGAATCGACGACCCCAGGACCACAATTCAAGTCTCCCAAACCAAACGAGGAAACCAGAGTCTAACAGTGGAAGCCTATATCGGACAAAATAAGTGCGTGGCAACCATCGACACCGGTGCCACCGCTTCCATCATAAGGAGGGACATCGTCCGTCAGTCTTGGCTGCACAGCACCAGCAATTACTGTCTGAAAACAGCAACAGGAGCGACAGCGAAAGTGTATGGAGAGGTCATACGAACAATAAATTTGGCAGGATTAGTATTCTCCCACGCTTTCCTAGTAGCCGATATATGTGACGAATGCATCATTGGAATCGATTTCATGAAGGCGCATGATGTAGTATTGGACATTGGTATGCAAGTACTCAAGTATCGAAACGTAGAAATTCCGATGGTGTACGGGAACGAGAACGTCGCATTCCTGAGGACAGTCATTAGTAAGGACGAGGTCCTACCACCTTCTTCAGAGACACTGATTTGGACAAAGCTGGAAGGTGATCCTGGGGCCCACCGATTCTTTCTAGTCGAGCCAGAAGACAACCACTGCCGAAATTGCGTGGTTGGAAAAATGCTTGTCGAGCCGAAGAACAATATGGTTCCCGTACGAGTTCTTAATGCGGAACACAAAAGCGTCAAATTGAAGCAAGGTGAGGTGGTTGGAAAGTGTGTACCGGTTACGGCCATCACGAAACTATCACAGGAAGGTGTTGCGAAGCCTCGTTCACCAATGGGAATGACTGAGGTCAAAAGAACTTTATTCCAGCACTGCGATCTGAATCAGGAGCAGCAAGCCTTGGCAGGGAACCTCATCAACGAGTTTGCTGATATATTCGCTTCGCGGGACTGCGAGTATGGCCGAACACACCTTGTACAACACCGGATAGACACTGGAGATGCGAGACCGATTCGTCAGCCTCCCAGACGATTACCATTGGCTAAGCAGACGGAGGTTGCAGAGATGGTGTCGACGATGGAGAAGGAAGGAGTAATCGAATGCTCTAAAAGCCCATGGGCATCTCCAATTGTCCTAGTCAAAAAGAAAGATGGCAGCACTCGGTTCTGTGTAGACTATCGCCAACTGAATAATGTCACCAAAAAGGATAGCTACCCTCTACCAAGGATTGACGATACGCTGGATACACTGTCCGGAGCTCGATGGTTTTCCACTCTAGATCTGAAGAGTGGCTACTGGCAAGTGCAGATACATCCGAAAGACCGTGAGAAAACAGCTTTCACAGCAGGAAACGGGCTCTGGCAATTCACAGTAATGCCATTTGGACTGTGTAACGCGCCGGCAACCTTTGAGCGTCTAATGGAGCGTGTTTTGTTGGGGCTAACATGGAAAACGTGTTTGGTCTACTTGGACGATGTCATCGTGGTTGGAAAAACGTTTGAAGAACATCGAGATAACTTGAAGGAAGTGTTCCAGAGACTACGAAGTGCACAATTAAAGCTTAACCCGAAAAAGTGTGATCTCTTTAGATCTGAGGTAAAATATCTGGGGCACATCATCTCGTCCGAAGGAGTAAGGACTGACCCAGAGAAGGTCGATGCGGTGAAAAATTGGCCCGTTCCCAAAGACAAACACCAACTGAGAAGCTTCCTGGGACTTGCAACTTACTACAGACGGTTTGTGAAGGACTTCGCAAGGATCGCAAAGAGCTTGCATCAACTGACGGAAAAGGGAAAACCATTTAAATGGTCAGGTGAATGCGAAGCGAGTTTCAAGAGTCTCAAACACCAACTGTGTGATGCTTCAATTCTAGCGTACCCTACTCCAGGAAAGACATTTATTGTAGATGCCGACGCTAGTAATGTTGGGATCGGAGCCGTTCTTTCGCAGATCCATGATGGCCAAGAGAGAGTAGTTTCCTACTTCAGTAAAGTGCTATCCAAGCCGGAGAGGAACTATTGCGTAACCAGGCGGGAACTCCTGGCTTTGATCCTGGCAACAAAGCACTTCCACAAGTACTTATATGGGCAGAAATTCATCCTGCGTACAGATCATGCATCTCTAAAGTGGCTGCTGCAGTTTAAGAACCCTGAAGGACAAGTCGCGAGGTGGATTGAGCGGCTGCAGATGTATGACTACGAGATACAGCACCGAAAGGGAACTCTTCACTCCAACGCAGATGCCCTCTCCCGGCGACCCTGCAAGGCTGATTGTAAACATTGCGTACGCCAGGAGGAAAAAGATAAATTATCAGTCCAACGGTTGAGAGCTGAGCCCATTAGCGGCTGGAGTGCACGGGAGATCCGGAATGATCAACAGGAAGATCCGGATATCGAGCCGATTCTCGCCTGGAAGGAACATGAGGGCAAGCCGGACTGGCAGCAGATCTCCAATAGGAGTCCGGAATTGAAGGCATACTTGGCACAATGGGACTCACTTCATGTCCAGGATGGCATTTTGAAAAGAAAATGGGAAAGTTCGGATGGAACATCAGCCGTGATGCAACTTGTGGTACCCAGATCGAAAGTCAACGAAGTACTTAGGGAACTACATGATGGAGTGTCCGGAGGTCACTTGGGAGTAAATAAGACACTCGAAAAAGTGCGAGAACACTTTTACTGGATCCACGCAAGAGACGATGTCGAAAACTGGTGCCGAAAATGCGCCGCTTGCGCAGCCAGTAAAGGCCCGAGAGTAAAAATGCAAGGCAAGATGCATCAATACAACGTTGGAGCGCCCTTTGAAAGGATTGCAGTTGACATCGCAGGACCGTTTCCAGAAACCAACAGTGGAAACCGCTATATCCTCGTAGTGATGGACTACTTCACTAAATGGCCTGAAGCCTTTGCTATACCTAACCAAGAAGCTAAAACCGTGGTAGAGCAGATTGTCCACAACTGGGTAAGCAGATTTGGCGTACCAATGGAATTGCACTCGGACCAAGGTCGCAACTTCGAGTCGAAGATCTTTCAAGGAGTATGCCAGCTACTAGGGATTAAGAAGACAAGAACAACCCCGCTTCATCCACAATCGGACGGAATGGTGGAACGCTTCAATAGAACCTTAAACGAACACCTTTCTAAGGTTGTTGGCGACTGCCAGCGGGACTGGGACAAGCACATCCCCATGTTCCTATTAGCTTATCGAAGCGCAGTTCATAACACAACAGGACATACTCCATCCGAAATCCTTTTTGGTCGAACCATCCGGTTACCTAGTGAATTGATGTTTGGATCTCCGACTGATGAAGCAACGAATGAAGATGATTATGTGGCGGATCTCAGAGAAATCATCAGAAACATTCATCGGAAAACTAGAGATAAGATTCGGATATCCAGCGACCGCATGAAGACGAGGTACGATACAAAAGCGACCACCACAGGATTCCAGGAAGGAGATCTGGTATGGCTATACAACCCTCATCGCCGAAAAGGTATGTCACCTAAACTACAGCAGGATTGGGAAGGACCCTATAAGATAGTGAAGCGCATCAACGATGTTGTCTACCGGATCCAGCGAGGAGGAGGCAAGCT
Organism: Portevinia maculata; assembly: GCA_949715645.1. Classification (NCBI taxonomy): domain Eukaryota; kingdom Metazoa; phylum Arthropoda; class Insecta; order Diptera; family Syrphidae; genus Portevinia; species Portevinia maculata. The sequence goes on along the minus strand of OX454526.1, from coordinate 170,029,188 downwards.
GAAAGTTGTCCATGTGGATCGTCTCCATCGCTACCATGGGGAAAATATTGACGTGCTTGTTCGGGACGAACAAGTTTAAGAGGGGGATATTGTTGCATGTTTGCTTGAACTATGTCATTAATTAGTCAACTACGCCATCTAGTAGAAAGTGGCCATATTACCGATTTTGGCAGCATTGGAATAGCAGTTTGAGTGGCTGTGGTATAACTTGGTATGTTGTTCTCGAACCTTCTGAACTTAACGAACCTTCTCAACGAATCTGGAAATTTCGAGAGGTGTCACTAGGAGATATAAATAGATGTCGCAGGAGCACCCAAGACATTCGAGTTGTGAACCGCGATAAAGAAGGGCGATAGATGACAGTAGTGAAAAGTATAGAGAATATTGAATAAGAGAAGTGATTGTTTATTTAAAGTGATTAATTGTGAAAGTGAATTGTTGAATTAAATAAGTGAATTATTAGAATAATAATCAAGAAGTAAAAGACATTGAAAGAGAACTAATAAAGATTAATTAAATAGAATTACGTTTTATCTTTTCGAATCCTAGCCTGGATGCAACAATATGAATAATTTTATAATATGTAAATTCTAATTCTTTTATAGTATTGTTGCATGTTTGCTCAAACTGTGTCATTGAGCAGCAATTAGTCAAGTTGCGCCATCTAGTAGAAAGTAGCCATATTACCGATTTTGGCAGCATTTGAATATTAGTTTGAGTAGCTGTGGAATAACTAGTACATACATAATTAGATTGTTCTCGAACCTTCTAAACGAACTCTACGAATCTGGAAATTTCGAGAGGTGTCACTAGGAGATATAAATAGATGTCGCAGGAGCACCCAAGACATTCGAGTTGTGAACCGCGATAAAGAAGTGCGATAGATGACAGTAGTGAAAAGTAGAGAGAAAAAGTATAAGTATTGAGTAAGAGAAAAGTGATTGTGTATTTAAAGTGATTAATTGTGAAAGTGAATTGTTGAATTAAATGAGGGAATTATTAGAATAATAATCAAGAATTACATTGAAAGAGAACTAATAAAGATTAATTAAATAGAATTACGTTTTATCTTTTCGAATCCTAGCCTGGATGTAACAGTATAATCCATTGTCTGGTAGTTATTACACTGCACTATGTTGCTACTATTTTCATTATAGTTGCCAATTATATACAGTCTTGTTCGTTTTGTGTGCATTGATTTGCACATGCCGTCTATTTACCAAGATAGATATCTTAATGTAATGTAATTTTGGTTTGTAATAAAATAACGTCCGAATAATCTCGCTATCAGAGTGCGCCCTCTGCAGTTCGTAGGTAGCTTTAAGAGTGACAGCAGCAGCAACAACTTCACTACGGAGGCAGCCATTGTTTGGGCTTTCAGGTCCGGTTTAGATTTCGTTGGTTGGTTGAGAAAGAAAGTGTGACGACAAGAAAAATAAAGATCTGAAAAGAATTTAATCGCTTTTAATTGCGACAATCATTTTTGTAATTTATAACTCAGATGTGGGGTCTATCCCTGGAAAAAAGGAAATAAAGTGTTCAAATAAAAATTATAATGACATCGCGAGTCACGCGACAAATTTTAGTGGATACACTCACGAAAGCGGGAGTTGAGTTCCCACCGAGTGCCACCATTGCCCAGTTGCGGCCATTGTTTGATGAGTTACCAGCGAATTATCGTCCGGCCGCTGAGGGGGATCAGCGAAGTGAAGTACCAGGCGAAATGATTGCATCCGAAGTCCTCGACGACCGAACTAATGCTGGAAATGCGGTCACACAAAATCCACCCCCACCCGAAGTCAACGAGGAGGCACGTTAACTGGAGTCGCAGCTAAACATTCTACGTATGCGACGCGATGTAATAATACTCCAACAACAAATTCGCGAGATGGAGGTTAGAGCACCGCTATCGATGGACAGCCCGAACAACCAGGGAGGCACAGTCAACTTCGACCACCTGGAGTGCGCTCTGAATGTATTTACCGGGAGGAACCACTACGACATAAGGAAATGGTTTGCTGAGTTCGAGCAATATACCGCAACGAGAGGATTTACATCGGATGAGATGTGCCTAGGCGTACGTCGACTGCTCAAGGAAACCGCCAAAGAATTCCTTGCCACGTTGGGTGTTGTTGACTATGACCAATTAAAGGAAGCACTCATCGCCACGTTTGGGCGTCAAGTCACGTATCGAGACATCTACAGGCAGCTAGAAAACCGCCGCATCAAGCCCGATGAATCGTGTCTGGAGTAGGTGATTTCGATGAAAGCACTCGCAGCCAAAATTTCCATCCCCAAAGCCGAGCTCATTACATTTATTATCGATGGGTTCGATGATGACAGCGCAAACATCACGATGATCAATGATGTCGAAACATTTGCCGACCTGTTAACCAAATTGGACCGGTACCAGGAGAAGAGAACGATGGCACACACCAAATCAACCGCTGTCAAACCAGCCGCAGTCATCAACAGACGCCCGCCGTCCGCAGTCAGTAACGTGAAAGCCAAGGAACTTTCCGAAGTCCGCTGCTATAACTGTTCCAAATTTGGACATTTCGTCGCTACAATGCAGAACTAGTCTAAGTCCAAAATATCGAAATTTACGAATTTTACATGAGAAAATAACCAGTCGCATTCTGCGCGTGCCCGTGTGATGACCGTATTCCTACGCGCAATAGTATGTACACAGTTTTAATCACACAAAAAAATCCTATGTCCTTAGTAATTTTTTTTAGCGCAGAACTAACCTATGTCCACTACACGGACTTAGGTTTTTTTTTTTTTCTACAAAACCAATAGCCTAAGTCCTCAGTATGGACATAACTTAGTTCTGCAAAACAAAGTAAATAATTTTTGCTCCCTTTTTTATTGTATATGTGTTGACTTAGGATAGTTTTGCTAGTAAGGAAAGTGAAACGGTTTAGTTTGTCCCTCTTTAGTTATAAGATGTTTAACAATATGTCAAGAGGCCAGAAGATGCTCAGCCTTGTCTTAAAACGACGGGGTAATACAGGTTAGTATTATGTTTAAATAATTATATAATATTTTCTTGATATTATGGAAAAATAAAACAGTTTTTATTTTTAAAAATAACTTTTGGTAAAAACAATATCAATTTTAATTTATTATAACTTTAAAGATTCATTCGAGGTTCAGACAGAGCCACTAACATTAGAAGAAAATTCAATTAATCAGTCCAAGTTTGAAAACGTAACTGATGAAAATGGTACGTACAGCCTATAACTAATAACAAATATTGAATAATTTTTACTAATTAAAACATTTCTTCATATAGTGGGCAGGAGTACGTCAATTCTAAAAATAAAACGATTTGCGAACGAACAATGAAACCTCCTTGCCAGAAAAATGCAGGCTCAAATGCAACTCTAAAATTGACGAAGCTTCTAGAAAACTCGTTTTCGAAGAATTTTGGAAACTGGGAGACATAAATCGACAGAGAGATTACATTTCGAAATATGTTGAAGTTCAGCAAAAAAAGCGAGTACGGATAAGACCAACGATTAATATTATTTCTTATGGTAACGAAGAGAACGTGGAAAGTAGCAGAAATCTCTCGTATTATTACTACATGCCGACCGTACAACCTAATAACAAAATTAAAGTGTGCCAGACTTTTTTTATAAATACGCTATCCATAAGCCATCAAATGGTTAAAACCGTGGTTAACAAGTCATATAAAAAAGGAATCACTGTAGTAGAGGACGATCACCGTGGGCGCACAAGTCTGAATTCTCTTCTTCCAAGTTCCGTAAAAAACTCAGTTCGAGAACACATAAATAGCCTTCAAAGAGTAGAAAGCCATTACTGCAGGTCCAACTCAAAAAGAGAGTATCTGCCACCTGGACTGAACATGACAAGATTATATGAAATGTATAAAGAGAATGCAAACATCACTCAAAAAGCATCCTTCTCTGTGTATCGGCAGGTTTTTTTAAACGAGTTTAATTTGTCATTCCATATACCGAAAAAAGACCAATGCGATCTGTGCAACAAATTTAGAAATTCCTCTGATCTTGAAAAAGACAGCATGAAAGAAATTATGGCAAATCATAAAAAATCATTCAAAAGAACTTGCAAGAAAAGAAAAAAACAATGACAAACTCCGATCTGAAAGCTCTCCTGATTTCTGCGTTGCTGCTTTTGACCTGCAAAAAGCACTTTTATCCCCAAAAGCTGAAATCTCCCAATTATATTACAGACGTAAGCTGTCGACTTATAATTTGACAGTGTATGACATCGGCTCCCGTCAAGGTTTTTGCTTTATGTGGCATGAAGCTATAGCATCGCGAGGGGCGTGTGAAATAGGAAGCTGTGTGTTCTCTTTTATAAGAGCCAAAGTTGCTGAAGGGAAAAAAAGTTTTAGTTTTTATTGCGACAATTGCAGCGGACAAAATCGAAACCGATACTTGTTTTGCTTGTACCAGCATTGCTCAGCTAAATTTAAGGTTAAAATCAGGCACAGTTTTCTAGAGCCTGGCCACACACAAAACGAGGGCGACTCGATGCATAGTGTCATCGAAAGAGCCACCAAAAATATTCCTATTTACTGTCCAGACCAGTGGTACAGTGTTGCTCGGACTGCTTGTAAAACTAAGCCATATGTTGTCAAAGAAATGTATGCAAGCGACATTTTCGACTTAAAAAAAATGCTTACAGACACAAGCAAAAACTGGAAAAAAGACGAAGAAGGAAACGTCGTAAAATGGACAAAGGTAAAAGTTGTTCAAACATTCCCAGAAACTCCAAATTTAGTACAAATTAAGTATGCCTTTGATGGTGAAACGAAAATTATTAACACAATGGAGAAAAAAAGAGGGACTGTGCAAAATCTGGACACTTACAATCTTGTGCAGCTTAGAACAAACCAAATTCCAATCCAAAAATTAAAACATAAGGATCTTATGCATCTTTGCCGGGAAAAAGTAATTCCTCAAATATATCATCCATTCTACAAGCATCTTAAAGAAGGGTCCACATCCGAAGATGTCTTGGAGATGGATAACAGCGAGTCTGATTAATTACTTATCACTTATTTTTTTAACCTTTTTTTAAGGAAAATGCGAGTGTATTATTTACTATATTACTATTTTTTTTATATAGATTATACTATTTTTTTTAAGAAAATGACCTGATGATGAATTCTTGAACTCTATGACCTGATAATATTTAATTTTATAGTTTATAATTACTAAAATTTTACTCTTAATAATAATTACTTTTAATGCAAAGAATAAATATATTTTTTTATTTTTTTTAATGATGATAACTGTGTTAATTTTTTTTGTATTCAAAACATAAATTCTTTAGACTGAATATAATGTAAAACAATATAATAATACCTTTAAAATATTTTATTAAAAATAAAATTGTTTAAAACAGAAAATATATTGCATTTATATACTTTACTCAACTTTTTCCCATACTTAATCATTAATCCTATATCCATTGTCAAAAACAAAAAATGTTTAAATAGTTAATCCACTTTGATAAGATAGGCTCCTTCTACACTCAAAATCTATATGCATCCTATGTCCCAAAATCAACTAAAATAATAATGTTTTTTTAAAAATCTAGTGCCGTTCAAATACAGCTCAAAAAAATAATGGATATGTTTTTTACGCCAAGCTGTTTCATAAAATAGTTTGGGTGCAAATACATTTTCAAATTTGAAAATCGCTCTACTGATTTTTTTTAAAAGTGTGACTTAGTCTAGTTCTGCATTGTAGCGACGATTTTAAGAGCAGCTGCACCAAACCAGTACGACCAGCAAATGCGTGTTTCATCTGCAGTGAGGTTGGTCACTTTCATCAGGACTGTCCGAAGGCACAGAGGAAGCATCAACGAATTGTTGCTGCTGTCACCAAGGCATTGGCCGATTGTCCAGATAGTGAAGATGAATTAGCTGGTGCCATCAGTGCCATGCAAACGGTGAGTGTTGCTTTTTATGTTAATGAAGGCGAGCGCACGGAATTCATGAATTGTTTTTCTCTTTTTGATACGGGTAGCGCCATTAGTTTCATTCGAAGATCTACCATCCCAGTCCAAGTCAGTGTATCCGATGTTTTGAAGCCAACCAATTACATGGGAATAGGCCGATCTAAATTATATTCGCATGGTAATATTAAATGCCAAATTAAATTTCAAAACGAAACTAAATCTATATCTATTTTGGTTCTCCCAGATAATATGATGACACTGCCTTTTATATTGGGACGCGATTTTCTAAAAATGTTCAATATTCAATTACACAAAATTAAAGTAATTAAAGCTAGTGCGAGAAAAAAAATGAATTTAATAACGAATAAACATTTATTTTCTGAACATTCATGGCAACGTGCGTTCGATTTTATTGATTTAAATAAAGTAGTTAGCAACCGTAGTAGCCCAGGGATCCCTGTCCGCAGTGTAGATGTGGCTCCTGGAATCGTCGATGTCAATTCGGGTAATATGTTAGATTCATCGAGAAGTATCAAGTTAGGCGAAACCGAAGTTCTAATTCCGCCGACTGATGGTGTTCCGAAGGTACGCATTCCTGAATTATTTGCTATTGAAATCGAGTCTCCGATGGCTGTAGTCGATATTTGTCCACGATTGGATAGATGTCGTGTTGATGTTCTTAAAGGAGTTATTGATAGGGCTTATATAAATCCCATAGACGTTCAGCGTAGACCGCATGATTATAAAATTAAAATTCGCCTTACCGATGATACGCCATTCCATTGTTCACCGAGACCATTATCGGTTTTTGAGCGGAAGAAAGTTCGGGAGAAAGTTAAAGAATTGTTAGATAATGATATAATCCGCCATAGTAAGTCCCCCTATGCCTCCGCAGTTGTACTCACGAAGAAAAAAAACGGCGAATTACGCATGTGTATTGATTATCGCGCCCTTAATAAAAAAACAATTCGAGATAATTTTCCTTTGCCGTTAATCGAAGATTGTATCGCGTTCATGGGGGGTTAACGCCGGTTTACACTAATAGATCTGAAGGATGGTTTCAATCAAGTGGGTGTGGAATCTGAGTCGGTGCAATTCACTTCCTTTGTAACGCCAGACGGCCAGTACGAATATATGCGAATGCCGTTCGGATTGAAAAATGCACCTGCGGATTTCCAACGTTTTGTACATGAAGTGTTTCAAGACTTAATTGAGGCGGGTAAAGTAATCATCTATATAGATGATATAGCTATAGCCACAAAAGATTTTGAGTCACATGTAATGATTCTAGAGGAAGTTTTGCGGCGACTTTCTGAAAAGGGGCTTGAGCTAAAATTGAGCAAGTGTAAGTTCGGTTATGACGAGATTGAATACCTCGGCTACCTGGTTAATTCAGCGGGAATTCGTCCTACTGATGGACACATTCGCTGCATAAAGCAGTACCCTATGCCAAGAAATGCAAAAGAGTTGCATACTTGTATCGGCCTGTTTTCTTACTTTCGCCGCTTTGTCCCGTCATTTTCGAGAATTGCCAGGCCACTTCTCGAACTCTTGCGTAAGGACGTAAGGTTTGATTTCGATGTAACATGCGTGGAAGCATTTGATGCATTACGCAATAAGCTTGTATCGGCCCCTGTGTTGGCTATTTATAGCCCTGAAAAGGAAACTGAACTTCACTGTGATGGAAGTAGCCAGGGATTTGGCTCTGCACTTATGCAACGACAGGATGATGGTAAATTCCATCCGGTCGCCTTTTTCTCCAAATCGACAACTGCAGCTGAAGCCAAGTACCACAGTTTTGAGTTGGAGACATTGGCTATCATATACTCTTTACGACGTTTCCAGGTATATTTGGAAGGAATACAGTTTAAAATTGTAACCGACTGCAATTCGCTTACACTTACTTTAGGTAAGAAACAGATTAACCCGCGGATTGCTAGATGGGCTTTAGAGCTCGAAAATTATGATTACTCCATACAACATCGAGGTGGCTCCTCAATGGGCCATGTTGATGCGCTTAGTCGATGCCACCTAGTTGCCGCTATTGATGCTGATGAAGTGGACTTCTCTATCCAAGTAGCCCAGAATCGAGATATGGAGATAAAGAAACTGAAGGACCAGTTGATGGTAGAGTCGCTCAAACATTATGAACTAACGGTTGGTTTAGTTTTTCGGAAAATCAATCCTGATCGACTACTACTTTATGTACCAGACGAAATGCAAAACAACGTTATTCGGATGGTACAAGAGAAAATCGGCCATTTAGGGGTAGACACACAACCAATTATTGAAGAATTACTGGTTTCCCTTTATGAAGGGTAAAATAGACCGTTTCATAAAAAACTGTATAAAGTGTATTATGTTTTCGGCGCCTGCCCGATCGAATGATCATAATCTACATAGCATTCCAAAGAAGCCAATCCCGTTCGATACGATTCACCTGGACCACTTCGGTCCCTTACCGTCTTTGGCATCTAAACGTAAACATATCCTGGTGGTTATCGATGCCTTTACTAAGTTTGTACGGTTATATCCGGTTAACTCGACAAGTAGCAAAGAAGTTTGTTGTGCTATGGACAAATATTTTAGTTATTACAGTCGCCCACGGCGTATTATCACCGATAGGGGCACCTGCTTTACATCGTTAGAATTCAGTAATTACCTCCTCAAGCATAATGTCGAACATGTTAAAGTGGCAGTAGCTTCACCCCAGGCGAACGGGCAAGTTGAGCGGGTAAACCGAGTGATCAAATCTATGCTAAGTAAGATAAGCGAACCTGTAAATCATGCTGATTTTGCGAACAAGTTGACAGAAGTTGAATACGCTATCAACAATACAGTACACAGTTCGACGAAGGAGTCCCCAAGCAAATTACTTTTCGGTATAGACCAAAGGGGTACGGTTGTTGACGAACTTACCGAATATTTATGTAATAAAATTGATTATGGTACGAGCCGTAATTTAGAGACGAGTCGGTCAAGAGCCTTGAATGCTATAGAACAGTCGCAAATTCGTAACGAGCAATATTTTTTGAAACATAGCGTGCCTGCCAGAACATACTCAGTCGGTGATTTTATAGTTATTAGACATGTCGATACATCCGTCGGGACAAATAAGAAATTCGTTCAAAAGTATCGGGGACCATATGTCATACATAAAGTTTTACCAAATGATCGGTACGTTGTCAAGGACATCGACAATTGCCAATTGACACAGTTACCATATGATAATGTTGTAGAGGCCGTACGTATACGTAGATGGCTGATACCACCGGAGGGCTTGGGTGCAGCGGTTGCTGACGACAATGGGCAGCACGACACCAGTTAGGTATTTCTAAATGTCAGAGGAGCGCTTAGGTTATATAAATTGAGTTTATTTGCTTATGATCGAGGCCGATCATTGAGTCAGGTTGGCCGAGTTGTAATGTAATTTTGGTTTGTAATAAAATAACGTCCGAATAATCTCGCTATCAGAGTGCGCCCTCTGCAGTTCGTAGGTAGCTTTAAGAGTGACAGCAGCAGCAACAACTTCACTACGGAGGCAGCCATTGTTTGGGCTTTCAGGTCGGGTTTAGATTTCGTTGGTTGGTTGAGAAAGAAAGTGTGACGACAAGAAAAATAAAGATCTGAAAAGAATTTAATCGCTTTTAATTGCGACAATCATTTTTGTAATTTATATAATATTTAATAATATTTCTGTGTCAACAAGGAATAACGACATAAGTCAGTTTTTGCAACTTTTCAGAAGAGCGATTTAAATGTTTGTCTTCCGATTACAAATCAAGGACAAAACTTATGGACGAAGTGTAAACGCAAAAATAAGTAATATTACTAAAGGAATTTATTTTTAATTAATAATAATAACTTTTTTGTCCATTCATAGTTGATTTTGATAAAAATATGACTTATCTCGTTTTTACTTTTTTAAACATTTAGTCAAATCCCGGTTAAGTCGACTTATACCTTTTTTCCTAAATGAGTACGTTGAAATTATTTTTTTTAAGTTGAGTTATGTTGTTTTTCCAAATAAAAATTAAAATAGTGGACTGTCATAGATTGACTAAGGTCCTTTTTCCAAAGCAAATTCTTGAAATTTTCAAAAATAAGTCAAAATCGTTGAAAATATAAAAATAATACTTACTTTCAATGAATTCACTGAATGACACAATCTACTTTCTTTTTCATCATAATTACTAAAAAGCAACAATAAATAAAACAAATGTGATCAATTATAATTAAAAAAACAACCAACATTTTTTATTTTATTACAAAAATTCACAGACATTGTTGTATATTTGTTGGTAGATAAAATAAACAAATTAAATTAAAGATAAGATAAAATTAACAAAAAAATAATTTTTTAATCATAAGCATTATGTATCTACATCGCTATCACATACATTTGGATGAACGTTTTCGCAGTTAGTAATGGTATCAACAACCAAGCTTCTATAAAATGCATGAAATTGGGGATCTACAAAGTCCATCAAAAAAAGAAGATCTTGAGCTTTTTCTTTTGAAATAGGAGGGACATGTTGAATCATTTTAATGTCAGATTTGTTGATAGTATTTCCACCACGTTTTCTTAAATTAATTATCTTGAATGGTTCATCCGCGTCTAAGGTGTTTTTGTACAATAATGAACCAAATTCATTTTTTTTTATATCTGAGCCATCTAAATTCTCGCCATGAACACTTCTCTCCATCAATATTAGCCTTTCGTCAAAGTCAAAGAAATCTGGCTGCTGCATTTCCTAAACTTTAAAGGGATTTCTGTCCCTTATTCCGGAAATTAAGTTCCTTCCTCTTTTGTTAAGCATAGTAGTGGAAGGTGAACTTAATTTCTTACTTATTACGGATCTTACAAATTCATTTGATTCGCCAAAACAACCTAAAAAGCAAAATGTACATACTTTGATATTTTCACCTGCAAGTTGAATTATGTATTCCGGAGAAAATTGTCGATCCCTGTGCTTAATTCAACACTTTTTGATTTTTGAGGAAGTCTTTGGTTTAATACAAATCAGTGAGGAAATATAAAGGACTCTTTTATTCTAACTTCCTAAGGCCCAATAATTTGCAAATAATAGTTGTTGATTTTCAAGAGATATTTTGTTACAGCAATTATTTCGGCATGACGATAAGGGTTTTAATTTGTTGGCCAGAATGCTTTCTTATTTAAGAGTGTTGTAAGGTAAACCTCTGTTTCTGTGCTCCTGTCGGTATTTTTTAGCCCCTTTTATTTTGTTATTTAAAGTGTTAGCAATATTTTCATTTTCTTCAGTAGAAACTGTTCCATCAATATCAAAATGATTTACATATTCTGGTCAAACCTGCACCGAATCCTGACAAATTTTCTCAACAGAATTTTCAAGGACCTTACCCCAATGCTCTATACTTTCTTCGTTACTAGAACTTAATTCATAATTCGGATCCTTAACTGAATCATCTGAGTCTTCGAAAATTTTAATTTCTGAACTTTCTAACATAGAAGGATAGTCAACATTGGCAATACCAGCTAGAAATTAATGTTGTTTGAACTTAGCAGCTACTTACTTTAATGTACATATATAAAAAATTATTGCCAATGAAATTCAATTTACTGTTAATAAACAACTTATAACAATAATAATATTCCTATGATTATAAAGCTTAAGAACTTACCTTCTATATTTTCACAAATGTTATCTCGCTGACTCGCTTTTTTTATGGATCTTAGAGCGGCAGCTCTTTCCAAGACCAAAGATAACATTCTGCTACCGCGTGACACCATTTTTATTAATTAAAAGGATTTTTACACTTTATTTAAGTTTGTTAAATCAATGAATTTTATTTAATACAAATAACACTTTCGAAGACAATTCACAAATTAGGTGTATAGACAAAAATCGGAAAAAAACTGCTACACGACAACCTACCAGAACAGAACGTTTATAAGAAGAAAACAGGATAAGTCCCAACTGAGTATGGGTTTGCTCTCAGAATAACAGCACATGTATACTTATTTCCAGGGATAAACAGTAATGCTTTTTGGAATAACAGCACAAGTTAACTTATGTTCGGTCTTTTTACAAAAAGGAGTAAGGAAAAACTACACAAGTTAACTTATCTTCTTATAACTAACAAATTTATTTTGGTAAAAGGACACAAGTAAACATATGATCGCGAAATAAAATTTTATAATTTTGGAAAAAGAGCAAAGATGACCTTATGTGTGTGTTAATTTGTTTTTTTTTTTGCATAAGAGCATAAGTAAAAAAATACAAATTAGAGGATTGTACTTATGCTGTTTTTCCTTGTGCAAGCTGTGTACAAATGGACTTATGGCATTTTTCTTTTGTGTGTAGTTCATGTTTCGGCAGACGCCTCAACGTCTACTGACCTTGAGTTGCCGATTACTGAAGTAAAGCAGTGTACCCAACGGGCCATGGATACATTGACTTCATTTGACACAACAGGTTCCCCAACTGTTGAAGCTACCCCTGAGCCCATTGTTAATTTAGCATCGCCCTCATCTAATCTACCCGCAGGCAAACGAAAACGTGATATAACTTCCTTTGTGTTGAATCCAAAGGCAAAGCGGTTTAACCTTAGGAGTCAGCGAAAAAACTCTAACGAGGCGCCCACTCTTAATGTTAGCCCCACATATATAAATCATTCCTTAGGTACAGAATCTGGAACTATTGAATCGATTCCCAGGCCGAAATCTATTTTCATTTCTCGACTAAAACCAAACACTTCTTCAGACGATGTCTTGAACCATTTGGTCTCGAGAAACTTGATCCCAAAAGATGACTCAATCAAATGCACCAAAATCAGCAAGGCTGAAGGGTTTGTTGCGTCTTTCAAAATTGTCGCCCCTTCAGTATATTTCGAAAAGCTGTGCAATAGCACTGCATGGCCTGAAAATACGTTAGGAATTTACACCCCGTTCGACAAAAAGTCGCAGGAAAGATTGTCCGTCCAAGTTAAAAAACCAAGTAGGCTGTCCCTCTACTATCAAAATGTAAGGGGACTCCGCACAAAAACCGCTGAATTATATATAAACTCGCAAGCCCTCTCTCATGATATCTTCTCCTTGACGGAAACATGGCTAAATGCCGGAATTCTAGACACGGAACTCTTCAATCATGAGTTCTCCGTATTCAGAAACGACCGTCATAACAATGACCTGAAAGCGCTTGGAGGAGGTGTTCTGATCGCTGTTCGTTCCAACCTTGAGTCACGCAAGATTGACTTTCCATTTCAACTTAATGTCGAAGTTATCTGTGTAAAAATTACACTTAAGAACAAACATTTATATGTTGTTAATGCGTACATTCCATCGTCTCGTCTATGTTCTTTGTATTCGGAACGCTCTATGGCACTAGACCATATTTTTGACATATCTCGTTGTGACAGCACTGTCTTACTTATAGGCGACTTCAATCTGCCACATATTGGATGGGTACCTTCTGAGGATGATTCTCATTTCATTCCATCCTTTGACTCTGCCCAACAAGAGCTCGCTTTACTTGACAACATTTTGTCTTTTGACTTACAGCAAACAAGCTGTATAAAAAATTTCAGAAATCGAACTCTCGATCTTGTTTTCTCTTCTGACTCTGTTAGTACTGTGGTTCTGGAATCCCATCTCAGTATAACTAACATAGATGACAGTCATCCACCCTTGGATGTATTTATTGAACTGGGCGCACATCTGTACGAAAACAGTAATTCGTATGACCGTTCGCAATCTTTTGACTTTCGGAAAGCAAATTTTCAAAGGCTTTCTGATGAAATTAACAGCTTTAATTTTAACCTTACTGCCTTATCTAATATTGAAGATGCAGTAGGTTCTTTTTATTCTCTGATGGATAACTGCATGAAAAAAGTGATTCCTGTGAAATCCTCTAGGAATCTGAAAACGTCCCATCCCTGGTACACTAAAGAGCTAAAATCGATACGAAACAGACGTAATAGGGCTTGGAAGAACTATTTAAAAAGTCTCTGCCATTCAGATCTTGAACTCTATTTCACATTATTCAATGAATTCAAATCTTTATCCTGCAACTTATATATTGACTATATAAGTAAAATGGAATGCTCTTTAAAATCGAACCCCAAACTTTTTTGGAGTTTTGTCAATTCTAAGAAAAAAACTGATGGTTATCCATCGAAGCTTACTTACAATAGTTCTACAACTGCTGATTCAGTAGATGCAAGCAATATGTTTGCAGATCATTTCAGTAAATCATTTAGGGGGACCCCTCTTCACATTGATGATCAATATTTTAGTTATCTAACTAGCTGTTCCCAAATAAGTTTTAGTAGTACCTCATTCGATTTGGAAACAATTTTAAAATGTATTTCTTCTCTCAAGAATGATTATTCATCAGGTCCTGATGGCATTGCACCGATCGTTCTTAAAAAATGTAGTCATGCAATTGCTCCATATCTTAAGTATCTGTTTGAATTGTCCATCAGTACTGGTAAATTCCCTAATCTATGGAAAAGTGCTTTTATCACACCTGTATTTAAAAAAGGCGAACGTGGTGATATCACTAATTATAGGCCTATTTCAAAGCTTTCGTGTATCCCTAAGCTTTTTGAACAAATTGTTTGCGAAAAGTTAATATTTCTTTGTCGCAATTTAATTTGTAATGAACAGCATGGATTTGTAAGAAACAGATCCACTGTCACTAATCTGTTAAGTTTCTTGCATGATTGTTCTAAGACCTTAGAGAATAAGGACGAAATGGATTGCATATACACTGACTTCTCTAAAGCTTTCGACCAGCTGTCCCATGAAATAATCGAGTTTAAGCTCAGGGCTTTTGGCTTCCCACCAAGTTTCATAAAATGGGTTAATTCATACCTTAGATCAAGGGTTTATCAAGTGAAATTTAGAGGATTGCTATCCGTATCTTTCACAGCGCAGTCTGGAGTTCCCCAAGGAAGTCACCTCGGACCAATATTATTTATACTTGCCATTAATGATGTTAAGGCATGTATAAATCACAGTAATATCCTGATCTACGCTGATGATATGAAAATATATAAATCTATCACTAGTCAGCAAGACAGAATGTTTCTTCAATCTGACATTAATAGCTTCGCCAATTGGTGTGATAAAAACGGTTTATCCCTGAACCCAACTAAATGTCAACATATGAAATTCTCTAGAAAGAATATCCCTTCCACCTTTCAATACTCTCTGTCTCAACATCTTCTTTGTAGTGTTGATAATTTTAAGGATCTTGGGGTTTATTTCGACCCCAAACTGGATTTTGCTAAGCATATTAATTCTATTATTAATAAATCTAATTCTATGTTGGGCTTCGTAAAACGGTGGGCCAAAGAATTTAATGACCCTTATGTTTCTATGTCATTGTACAATTGTTTTGTCCGTCCGATTCTAGAGTATGCCTCTCAAGTTTGGACACCGTTCTACAACATTCATTCAAATCGAATAGAGGCCATTCAACGTAAATTTATTCGATTTGCACTTAGAGGACTTCCATGGGATGATCCATTTAACCTTCCTCCCTACAGTCAACGTATCAAGCTTCTTCAAATGTTACCCCTTTCTCAACGAAGGCTTAATAGCGATATCATTTTTTTACAGCAGCTTATATCCGGTCAAATAGATGCACCTGACTTGCTGTCGTCTATTGGCTTTAATTTTCGTGGTGGTGCCCATAATTTACGCAGTGTTGAATTATTGTTCAGCCCCCATCATAGAACGAATTATGGAAGGCATGAGCCTATTAGTCGCATGAGTAGAATCTATAATCTAAATGATCATGTGATTGACTTGCATGTTAGTAAAATTAAGCTAAAAAATATTTTGCGTAATAATGCTTTAATGTCTTAATTGTTTGCATTATTTTGTGTCTGTGTTAGTACTCGTATTTTATAGGTACATATTATTGTATTTTTAATTGTTTTGTCCTTACTAACACCTGCACTAAATGATGAGCCAGTGAGAGTACTTTTAGTGCCGGCAATTTCTGCTCGTGATAGTTGCTTGCTTTAAGCACTCCACGACACTGAGCTGATAGTGTATTTAAAAAAAAAAAAAATAAACCGTAAGAGATAAAAATACGAAAAAAATATGACAGATAAAATCGCTTATTGCCGATCAGATTGTGTAAAAATCTCAATTTCGGCATAAGTCGACTTATGATGTTATTCCTTGTTGCCACAGATTTAGTTAGGGTATATTACACTGCGACCTATTGGTCTATTCTCAAGTAGCGCACTGGTGTATAATTTGGTATATTTTCTTGAATTTTGGTGTAAAATTGAGAAAACTGAAGAAAATTTTAATATTTTGGTGTATTTGATAAAATATACCGGTATAAAAATTACACCATTGCCTTTTCTGTGCAAAATTTCAACATTTCTGTTCCAATTCGGTGCAAGAAATAAACCGATTAGCAGCTGTTTTTTTATATACCATTAGTGGCGCAAAAAAAAATCCAATTTTGAAATCAACCAGCATGAGATATTTTGTACATCAAATTTTGTAGATAAAATACACTATTTTAAATGAGCAACCATTTTTCGGTGTAAGATTTAAATCCTGTTGAGATTAAATACACTAAACTATATCAATGCCAAGTCATATGTCAACAAAATGTTTTATTCAGTTCGGCTGCCATTTGCTTACAGTCACCGCGCGTTTATTTCTTTAGCAAATAAAACAATGGGTAACTCGATCTTTAATAATAATTAGAAGTAGTATCGTAGGAAAAAAAAACTTTTTAAAAAAATTAAAAAAACAGTGTGAGACCCAGCATTCAGCAAAATCGTAAAAATTTGTTTGAAACGACGAACATCAACTTTTATATTCGGGACAAAAACTCTACAAATTGTTCAATATCGCGAAATATTATTTTATTTTAAATGAACCTAATATTAAAGTAGAGCCAAATGAAATATTATTAGACTCAAATTTGAAGTTGTGGAAAATATAAATCGGGAAGTGGAACCGTCTTCGGAAGATTGCGTCATTGATGATTTGGACGAACACATTGATTATGTCTCAATTGGCTGATTGGGCTGTTAATTATAAAATAACAGATTGTGCTTTGTCTGAGCTACTTCTTTTATTGCGAAGTGAAGGAAAAGCTGAACTGCCAGAACGAGGCTATTCTACCACACCCCTCTAAGGAAATTCAAGGCATTGACATGATAAAAAACTTCCCTAGTTTGTTTTGTTTATTAAATTTTTTTTTGAAAATATAAGTTTATATGAAAGAACACCTAGTCCATTGTGTATTTTATTTGGTGTACATAAACTCATTGGTTGAATATACGCCATTCTATACACCACGCGGTCAGTTTGGTGTACTAAATACACTCATTGGTTGAATATGCGCCATTCTATACACCACGCGCTCAGTTTGGTGTACTTAATACACTTTATTTATTGAATATTAGAACCTAAATATATTTATTTTCTTGAATTCCAATCTTAATTATAATTTTGTTTCTGTTTTGAACATTTCTTACACTATTTACAGCAAATTATAAACATACTGTAACAAATTACTCGATATATTTTTCACAATGGTGCATTTTTTTATTGCTTGGGGTATATTTTGCACAGTTTCCCGCATAATAAATTTACCGAAAGCAGAATATTGGTTATATTTTGTACAATGGTGTATTTTTTTTTCTTGTTCTTTGAAATTGGTGGAATATTTTGCACATTTTCCCGCATAGTAAATGTACCGAAACCGGAATTTAGGATATATTTTTTACAATGGTGTATTTTTCTTCTTGTTATTTAAAACGGGTGCATTTTTTTCCAAATTCAGGAGTTAGAGTATACGTATACAGGGTGTCCCACAGTGACCGCCGCAGACAAAAGCCATTTTAATTTAGCAAAATAATACGTTCGATAGTTAATTGTGGGAAAATCGGTAATCACATAGAAAAAAGCTGTATGGCGGAAAGAAAATCTTACCTGTTCTTGTTTTAATAAAAAAGAAAAAAAATCAAGATAAGTCGTCTTCAGTTTTGCCAAGTTAAAGCTAGTTAAAATATCGGTCTCAAAAATGGACGACATTTTTAAATAGAGCATTAACCTGCAAATATTTGTATGATTTTTTCTCACCAGTTAGGTATTTTCCAAGAGCACGTCCATAACGGGCAATCGGCAAAGAGCATCGACTTAAGATATGCGTTGTTTTTTTGCGTACTGATTCGTCGTATCATTTACCATCTTCAGTTCATAGGTTAGGTTAGGTTAGGTTAGAAGGGAGGTGCACATCAATTGCTGTGCTTGCACGGGGGCCCATTGGTCCATTGTGATCTCTTGTTGTGGTAAAAAAAACACTTACCATACTCCGTTTAAATTATTCTTGTTGGTTGGCCTATTGGAACCAACCTGTCTTTTTGACAAACCTTATTGTGTCCGTCAGTGGTACCTGCGCTACGTCCTCTAGGTCTTCGAAAAATCTGTTGCCCAGAGAGCGAAGTCGAGATGTCTGGAGGTTTGGACACTCGCAGAGCAGGTGTTTGATGGTCTCGGTTTCTTCTATATCCTGACAGCTCCTACAGTAGTCTGGTGAGCTAATTCCCAGCCTGTTTGCCATTACACCTATAGTGCAGTGGCCTGTCAGTACGCCGGTTAGGATACGTATTTCTTGTTTATTCATTTCCAGGATTTGTTTTGTTCTTTTCTCGTCGCTTCTTGGCCACAGACTGCGAGATATAACACAGTCGTGCCTTTGGGACCAGGTGGTGTTAATTTGTTCCCTCAGTTTTTGGTCAATGTTTCTTTTTGCTGCACTAATTGGGATGTCTACTGACGTAATGGCGTCCATTGCGTCAAGTTCTGACCCTGTTCTTGCCACCTCGTCTGACTTTTCATTCCCCACGATGTCGCTATGACCGGCGACCCAGCAGAGGGTGATCCTGTGTCGTTCGCCTATTTCGTTGAGGGATTTTTGGCAGTTCCTGACTGTTTTTGACTTTATGGTTTCGCTGTCTAGTGCTTTGATCGCCGCCTGACTGTCTACGAAAATTGTAATTTTGGAAGGATCCAGATTCTTCGCGGATATTGTTTTTGCTGCCTTGTCTATGGCGACTATTTGGCTTGAAAGACGCTGCATTCATTGGGGAGTCTGTACGAGTCCTTTATGTCTAGGGGGTCGCAGAAAACTCCTGCTCCTGTACCTACATCCATTTTTGGCCCGTCCGTATAGATATGGATTTCTTGTGCGCTGGCTGGCGTGTTCCAGTTCTCTCTTTGGGGTATGTATGTAGAGTAGTTTTTCTCGAAGTTTCGATTGGGGATTATGTAGTCCGTTTTCCTGGAAAGATCGATACCCAAGTAATTGTGAATTATGGAGCCGTGCCCATAGGAGCTGTGTCTCCACATGTTTGCCTCCTTAAGGCGGAGGGCTCCTTTGGCTGCCATGCTGCGAATGTATTCACCAAGGGGTGGTAGATTTAAAATGACTTCCAGCCCGGCTTGAGGTGTTGATCTCATTGCTCCTGTTGTACCGATGCATGCTAATCTCTGTACCTTTGAGAGGTTATGGAGATAGGTAGTCCTTTCTGTTGCCTTCCACCATACAAATGACCCGTATGTAAGTATGGGTTATATGATCGCTGTGTACATCCAATGGGTTATGTAAGGGCGCATACCCCAACGTTTGCCAAAGGTCTTCTTGTATGTGTGGAAGGCGCATAGTGCTTTTTTTGCTCTTCCTTCTGTGTTACGTTTCCAAGTAAGCTTAGAGTCTAGGACGATGCCCAGATACTTTGCCTCCGGGGAAAGTTTCAGACGAGTTCCGTTTAGCTTTGGCATATCGAATTTCCCGATTTTTCTTTTCCTAGTGAACAGAATGCATTCGGTTTTAATTGGATTAACTCCAAGGCCGTTTGGTCTTGCCCACGAGGATAACTCTTTTAGGGCAGATTCCATGACTTCGCTAATAGTGGGGAGATACTTGCCACTTATTAGAATTACAATATCGTCTGCGTACGCTACTATTTTCGTCCTTTTGACCTTTAGAGTCGTGAGGATATTGTTGACCACTATGAGCCACAGAAGGGGAGATATGACTCCTCCCTGTGGGGTGCCCCTGGTCACTATTTTCCTTATGTGACTCTCACCGATCTCTGAGTTAATTACTCTGCTGTTGAGCATTTCGTAAACCCAGTTCGTTATTTCTTTTTTCGCTCCAAGTGTTCGAGCGCTGTTTTTATGGCCGCTGTTTTAACATTGCTGAAAGCTCCCGCAATGTCCAAAAATGCTGCCATGGTGAATTCTTTGTGGTGTAGTCCTTTTTCTATTATTGACACGACTTCGTGCAGGGCTGTTTCAACGGACTTGCCTTTGAGGTAGGCGTGTTGAGTGCTGCATAGGTTGTTTTCGTTTAGAAGGTCCCTTGTGTTTAAGTCGATTATTCTCTCCAGTGTCTTTAGGAGAAAAGAGGAGAGACTTATCGGCCTATAATCTTTTGCTGTGCAGTGTATATGTCTCCCTGCTTTGGGAATGAATATCACTTTAACTTCTTTCCAGCTTTGCGGTACGTAGCAGAGTCTTATACAGCTTTTGAAAATGGCTTTTAGCCATGGCAGTATTACATTAAGAGCCTGTTGAATCATTGCTGGTATGACATTATCTGGTCCCGCCGATTTGTAGGGCTTGAATGATTTGACTGCCCAAGCAATTTTTTGCTCTGTTATAATGCTTTCCATTGCTATTTCCGTTTGTGTGTCTGGCGGAACCGGAGTGTAGCTGATCTCACATCCAGTGATTTCACTAGACTCCGGAAAGTGAGTATCCATTAATATTTGTAGAGTTTCTTGGCTATACTCTGTCCAAGAGTCGTCAGCACGTTTAATATAGCCTGGGACCGTGGGGTCTTTGGACAATACTTTACGTAGTCTGGCGGCCTCGTTTGTACTCTCTATGGATTCGCAGAACGTGTTCCAGGATTCGAGTTTTGCTCTCCTTATTTCTTTAGTGTATAGATTAAGTTCGGATCTATACTTAGTCCAGTCTTCATCTGCCTTACTCTGTCTTGCTTTGTTAAATAGTTGTCTTACCAATGTTCGCCGCTTTTGTAGCTCGCAGGTCCACCAAGTTGCCTTTTTGGGTTTGCGATTGCGAGAGATGGGACAGTGTTTGACAAAGGCTTTGTGCATATTTTTGGTAATATAGTAGACTGCGTTGTCGATTGAGTGAGTGTCCACAAACTTGTCCTCTTTTGGATGCTGTGTGTACTCACTGACCGTTTTCGCATAGTCTGCCCAATTTGTTTTCCTAGGGTTCCTAAAAATCGGTTGTGCCCTATATTGTAGATTAACTGTAAAGAGTATTCTACTATGGTCTGAGAATGAGTTCTCTCGACAAACTCTCCGGTCTTCTACCCTGACCTGATCATTGTTGCTTTTGAGAGTAATGTCTAAAATTTCTGCCCTGTTTCTGTTTTGGAAAGTGGGCTGGTTTCCCCTGTTACACAAAACTAGATTTGTGGAAATAATATATTCAAACAACGACTCACCTCTTTCATTTATTCCTGTACTACCCCACAGAGTGTGGTGTGCATTTGCATCGCAACCTACCACCAGGGATGTGTTCCGTGTGTTAGCGTGTTCCACTAGTTCCCGGACTGTATCGGATGGTGGGTTTACCTCATCGTGTGCCATATAAATTTACGGCCACTGTGTCTCCATTGCTGTACCCGTGAAGAAAAAATATATTACTAACAGTTTTTTTTGACTAGAATACAGCTTCGTACTTTACCTTCTTCTTTGGTGTGGAACAGATGGTAATATGGCGATTTCAGTCCTTGGATTTTATTTTTAAAAATCCAGGGTTCCTGAATTAATGCCACGTCCACGCTTACCTCAGATATGAACAGCAGTAGGTCGTGTGTTGCTGCTTTACAGTGATGCAAATTAATTTGCACCACTAGCAGCTTTTGTGACCTTTGGCTCTTCATCTTCGTCTAGCCGTGCCCTTACGGCACATAGTCCGAACTTCAGTTTGCTGCCTGGGGTCTGCCTTATGCTTGCTGCAGAAGATTGGTTGATCGCAAAGCAGATCTCCTTGCCGTCACCACTTCTTCTGGAGTATAACTTCACCCACTCCTTGATCGGGATGCTTTTGTTTTGCCCTGCGAGGAGAACCACGATGTTCTCGTCCTCTTCTTTATCGAAGGGGGGTGGTATCCAAACTTTGGCTTTCTGTCTTAGTGGTAGTGCGGATCTTGGTATGACCTTGAGTTTGGCTCCCTCCCACAGTTCGCTAATGCTGGCGATGGTTTTGGAGAGAAACTCAAGGGTATACCCGTCTCCACACCTCACTATCTTCACGCCCTTGTGCCCTCCGGCTCCGTCAAACTCGTAGTCTGGTCCCCCATTTCGGATGTTAACCATCATAGCCTTGAGGATGACGTTTTCTGCTAGCAGCCAGTGTTCAGCTGTGATCTTCCCATCGGGATCTTGTCAATGACTGCTGCTATTAAGCTCGTCGGAGTGCTGTCTAGGCTTGTTGAAGCCTTGGGTCTTTTCGGGCGGCTTTCTTTATTCTCTTCCTCTGACCGTTACCTGAGGTGCCAGAGGTTCCGGCCTTAGTGCCAGTAGAGACCCTGCTTGAAGCCTATTGTTCTTTGATTCCTCATGTCTGATGGTTTTAGACTGTTCCTTGTGAGCCTTATTAGGGGCACCTTTGGATTTGTCTGTCACCACTACTGTTTTTCGTTTTTCCAGTTCGGGAGCTGACGGTTCATTGGGTTTGTGAGCCCTCAGATTTTCATAGCTCTTTATTGCCCTCTTGTGCTTCCTGATCAAGGCCCTGTCTCTATCGTTGATAGAGGTTGGGTCTTTCTCACTCATTTTTTTTAGGAATCGTTTTGAGGCCCTGTAGTTGCTCCGCTTTCTTGTCTCCTTTTAGACTGCGTGTGGTTTCAGGGTGTTGTCCTCAGATTCCTTGTCGTCCAGCAATTCGTCTTCAGTCTCAGATCCTATGTTAGCGGTGTTGAATGAGGATTGGGACCCCTCCTCAGCGCTTTTAATATTTAGACTTTTGAAAATGGGGAGGGTTGTAGTAAGTACATAGGTCCGAATCGCTGGTTGTGAGTTGGTCGTCGCGTTTGTCCTGTGTTTGTTGGTTAGGTTCGTCTTGTCTGGTAAGTCTTGGTCGGTTAGGTCGGTTTACATTAGCCATGTCGTCTTTGTTTGGCATGTTTTTAAAAGAAAAGATTTGGTTCCCACGAGTAGGTCGGAAATAAAGGTCCATCCCGGCAGAGCCGATATACCGGGATAAGGCAACAGGGGTACGACAGAACTTGCCTGGGCGTCTGAATGAGCTCGCTATCGACTGATTTGGCCCTCAGCCTTGCACTCTTCGGCACGGATTTATGTACTATGTAAACTCGCACGACCACTGAAATTAGGCACCTTCCGTCCTATGGTAAAGGAGCATCACTGGGTATTGAACTATTGATGAGTAAAGGAATACCACAGTGATGCCCCCTGACCTTAGCTGATCACCGTCTTGATATCGCACAAGACAATTGTAGTGACCATTACCAGCCGGCACCCACGGGGAGGGTTTGGAGGAGGATTTTGCCAGCCTTCAGTTCATAGGTACTCAATGTAATCTGTTGCCTTTTCAATGTAAATATTTCTATGCGATTAAAGATTTTTCCACAATTTACTATCAAAAGTATTATACATATATTGCTAAATTGAAATGAATTTCTTTGTTTGTAGCTAAATAAGCTACAACTTAAAAATTTCAAAAATGGGTTTAAGAGAAATAATTCTAAAAATCATAAAAATTATTTTAAGTCAAAAAGGAAGTAAAACCGAATAAATTACTTCATAAATTGCGGCGGTTACTTTGAGACGCCCTGTATTTTGGACGATGGCCATATTATACAAGAAATATAAAAAAAAAAAAATATTAAATGAAAACATTGATTAAGTATTTTAATTTTATAGCGACTTAATTATCCGCATTTGGTATTTTTGTTATTAATATAACGTCTCTAAAAAAAAAGTTAAAACCACCCAACAAATTTTAGGTTTCGAATAAATAATTTTCACGAATCCTTTTAGAAATTATTAATTAATGGATATTTATGAGCCGCGCAATTTTTAGACGGGGTAGGACCAAAAATCATTCGGCAGAATATGCTTCGTTTTTAAATTAGGCTGTCGCATTCATACTAATTCATGATTTTCTTGAGTCCATATAATGCAGGTGAATAATTAGAATCATAGAAACAATTACAAATCATTCAGATACATTTCCGATCAGAAAGTAAACTTCGGTGTAAAATTTAATGCTTTCAAATTTAAAAAAAAATAAACTTCGGTGTAAATTTTATTTCAAAATAAATTCTATGTTTCAGATTTTGGTACGCTAATAGTATATTTTATTCATCGAATCAACGTGTATTTTTCACACTCGTGGGAATAATTTTACACCAAAATATGGTGTAAATTATTTACCATCGAGGTATATGATTTAAACCAATTATTAGTTTATTATTTACACATTCGGGGTATACAATGTTCTAGTAACCAGACTAATTTGTATACCACTAGCACAATTTATGTACCGAAAATCGGTATAATTTGTGAACATCCGGTGTAAATTATAAACGACAACGCGGTATTATATACACCGAATTGAAATTAATTGTACAAAAACTGCACTCAAAAGTGGCATATTTTTAATATTTAAAATGTATATCACGAAAGTGCAAAAGATACACCAAATATTTTGGTGTATTTTGGACGTTTGTGCTACTTGAATTGTGTCCCCCTACTTGTGCCTCGGAGAGGTTCATGCCCTCTTTAAGAGCGCTCTCAAGAAACTCCTTTGTGAAGCGTGCAGAGGTATTGCTCTGATTTATCTTTGGCAGGTCACACTCCTTAGATCACAGCGTCCAGTCCAGTTTCTTTGATGAATCTGAGAAGTCCATGGTTTGTATGTCCTTTTTTGTTATTTGGTGCCTGCCTAAATATCTCATCCTTTTGTGGGCCAGGGCCCCACAGGATTTCAGTATGTGATCTGGAGTTTCGGCGGTTTCACTGCAGAATCTGCAAAGCCCGTCCCTTGATATGCCCATTTTCCTCAGGTGGTCCTTGAGTCAGCAGTGCCCCGTGAGGAGGCCTGTTAGGATTCTTAGGTTGTTTTTGTTAAGGCTGATACAAGCTTTGAATCTCTTTTGGTTATAGTTTCCTAAGAGTTTCTTTACTTGCCTCAGACCTTGGAGGTTGAGAAAGGTTTTAGCCCTTGTTTCTTTCTCCAGTCTCCTGAACTCTTCGCGTAGAGTTTGTTCTCCTATCCCGCAGAACGGTAATTCCTGTAGTTTTTCTCGAGGTTGATTCGAACGCACCTGTCTATGGAACATATTTCTGCCTGGAAGATGCTGGTACATTTGCCCATGGATTCATTGTGCTTAGTTCCTGGCCCAAACACTCCTGCACCAGTTCCCTCCTCGGTCCTAGAGCTGTCCGTGTACTACTTTGTTGTGTGGTTGCTCAGTCCATAAGTTAGATAGATATCTTGCTCTTAAGCATATTTTATCTAATCTTATCTAATTTAATATCTAATTTAGCACCGACCGCCCTGATCCCAAATTATG
The DNA here is from genome assembly GCA_949715645.1 of Portevinia maculata. Classification (NCBI taxonomy): domain Eukaryota; kingdom Metazoa; phylum Arthropoda; class Insecta; order Diptera; family Syrphidae; genus Portevinia; species Portevinia maculata. The sequence goes on along the minus strand of OX454526.1, from coordinate 170,003,614 downwards.
CATGTATTACTTTGTTTTCAATTGAGGTTTATTAAAAGATAATGAAAGTTGAAAGTTTTGAATTTATATTTAAAATCCGAAATTTTCTATTATGATTAATAGAGTTCCAAATACACGTTCTAGAGGAAGAGTAAGTAATATGAGAAGTTCGTCGAGTTTTAGAAATGCAACTCCCCTCTCAGGACCAATGGATGCCAGACCAATAGTTGCTCGTACTCCACCTGGGGCTAGTGTAGGCTTAAACCAGGATCAGATTTCACCACAACTGGAAGATTACCCTCCTGCAGCAATGCAATCCGGTCAGGCAAGTAACCACAATAGTGATGATAATAAATGAATGAACATCGTCCACCTGTTCAAGAAGGGGCCACAGACATTAGAGTTATCACGTCAGCATTTCAACGAATACTCGAGGCAAACTAACGAGTTTTCATTCGTAAAATGCTGTCTTTTAGAGATACCTTAGTTGGAACATTGGACAATTTGAATTTAAATACTCCCAATGTGAATCCTACGAGACCTTCGAACGCTCGTTCTGACTTCGAACATTTTTTAAATAACGCTTCGTTTTCGACCCAACGCAGACAAGCACCACCAATAAGTCAACAAACTTCTTCAGTAAGTTCAGTTTGTAAAATTGAAAAGTGGCAAATTGCATTTGACGGGTCCGAAAATATCCACGATTTTCTTTTTAAAGTGGAAACCCTTAAGGATCGTTGCAATGTAGCTGGGAATACACTATAACTTGTCTTATCTTTTTTTTTTTATCTCTGCCTCAATTAATATTTGTTCACCTGCAAATATGGTTTATAAATCATTTGGGAATCCTCAGTGCTGAAATGCGAATCTCCTTCACCGATGTGAACATACACACCAATTGTATTAAATACAAAGAAAACAAGTTACAGGTGACTGTGATGGTCTAATTGCAAAATGCCATAACCTACCTCAAACATCCATCAAAGCCAACAAATAATAACCATCAACTAGATAGGTTCAATCTTTCATTGGGAACAGTATGCCGAATAATAAATCGCACGCTTGGCTTTTTGAGCAACCTCTCAGATTCAGTTATTCGGTGGCCTACAGAGGAAGAAAAAGGTAGAACTACCTTATAGATGTATAATAAAACTGGTATTCAGTGGATAATATGTAATGTTAATATTATTTAATCTAACCGAAATAACTTTAATATATTTTATTTAGGTGCTATCGACGGTACCCAAATAAGGATTGACCCTCCTAAGCGAGCCAAGGACGATTACATAGATAGAAAAAACGTTATAAGTATATGTTTGCAAGCTATCTGTAACGAAAGGAAGCAAATTATTGACATCTTCGTTGGATATATAGGATCAGTTCATGACAATAGAGTTTTGGAAAATTCCGACATATATCCTGAGCTCTCAAATTTATGTGGAGAATTGTTTATACTAGGGGATTCTGCATACGCTTGTACAAGGCACCTTATAACACCTTATCGTGACAATGGCCATTTGTCAACCAAGCAAAAGTTTTTTAATAGAAAGCTTAGTTCGGGAAGAGTTGTCATTGAACACTCATTTGGCATTCTAAAGCAAAGGTTTAGACAACTGTATTATTGCAAGTTGCGAAGTATAGAAAAACTTTGCCATTTTGTACGTGCTTGTGTTGTATTACATAATCTTTGTGGTGTGGATGGATTAATCTTAGACCCCGAAACAAACGACAGCAACGAAGAAAGCTCGAACCATAACAGTACTCCCGATGCAGCAGATCAGCAACAAGGTTCAAGTCTACGAAACCAATTATGCGAGCAGGTTTACGCCGTATACCACCGAATATAAATAAAAAAATACGTCATTTTAATTAATTCATTTTTATTACTTAAAAATAAAGCCACTAAGGAAACACTACTTCATTATTATTACTTTAAAATAAAGCATAAAGCTTAAAAAACAACATTTATTACTATATGTACGAGTATATAGAGCAGAGTATTTACTGAAACTTAATTTCCTGCTGTGCCAAATGTTTCTCAAAAAGATCATTTCGCCTCTTAATTTCCTCTGTTCTTTCTTTGTATGCCGCTAGTTTCTTCTCCTGGTAGTTTTTTTTTTCTTCATATTCTTTTTCTTTGCGCTTTTCTTAAAGAAATATGTGTATGTACTTTATTATAATTATCTTTACCATTCGTATTTGGTTCAGCTAGTCCTTTTTCCATTAAAACTTCGTCTCGGCTCTTACCACTTCCAGAAGCACTGCCTAGCTGGTACGTAGGAATGATGGCACCTCGTTCCACCATTATATCCGTAAGTTCACTGAAATTATTTAAACATTACATTACGTTTACAAAAATGAGTTCATCACATATACTTACTTTTCGTACTCGCAAGTCATTCTATTTCTTCCAGTCTTTTTATTGCGACTAGTTTTGTTTTTGAAACTTCGCTCCAAACTTTTCCATTTTCCTTCAATTTGGAAGGGAGTATATGTACAGCCGAGTTCCTTCATGCGACCGGCAATGTATACCCAGAGCTTCCTTTTAGAGCTAATTTCAAATGTTTTCCCAATTTTGGGATGCGCTTCTTTGTACAATGTTATAAGAAGCATGCAGTCCTTGTCCAACCAGACCGCCTTTGTTTTTTTTGTGGGCGGTGAATTCAACTTGAAATCTTCGTCCACGTTTTCATTTTGAGGGAACTTCTGGTTCCATAATTGGTTGCGAAGTTCTTCTGTGGCAGCCACCCTGGGAAAGAAAAATAATATAAATATATCGCACAGAAAGCCCCACATGGATATAGTGATGACATTACCTTTAAGTACTTTTAAACAGGTACCTTAAAACTTACGCTGCACTCATGATGACTACGCATCCAAAGGACACTTAATCAGCACCAAGTTGTACTGGGAGGCTTAGTGGAGTATAAGCAAGTCGTGCACGATTTGTTTAATACACGATGCAACGTCACGCTTACGTTTCACCAGCCGCCCGGTTTAACACCCAGAGGAATGGAACTTCACGTTCAAGTGCGAGGACATTACCATGAGGCATGGTGTGTGCAATTGTGTCCACGGCGGAGATTGTCCAGTCCATGTAGTGGCCGAAAAGGTCTGTATCTCCTAGTTCTGTAAAGTGCATGTAATTTTTCTAAAGACCTTACATACTACGTGAGGCAGTGCCGGGTATATTTTTTTTAGTACATACTTACATTGTGAAAACAAAAAAAAAGGGAAAGTAAAAACTATAGGTGCACCAAGACACCATTTCCAAAAGGAGACACCCGGATCCATTTAAAGCTATACTGAAGGGGTGAGTGACGAGGGTAGTTTTCTTATGTGCGGATAGATTAACGGCGCGTATTTGTTAGGAACCGAAACTGGACGGCCAGACTGCCTAGAGAGAGGTGGCCGTCCAAGAATTAAAAGGTGAACCCAAGAAAATTTTAATTACCAAAGAGTACGAGAGGCCCAGACTTCAAGGAAATCCCGAGCAGACGAGAAACCACTTGAATACGCGTGGAGCAGATATAAATGGCAGTATCCTAGTGAGATATCGCGTTATTAAATTCCAGTATATAGTAGAAATTATAGCGCGTTAATTAGTTAAATTAAAACTTAAATGTGCTACCGGCAGAGGCCATAAGACCCAAGGTCAAAAGAACATACGGGCAGGACAAAATTATAAGTACCTGAATCCTATACAGGGTACATATATGTATTTCGAAATTTCGTTCAGTTGGCACGTAGTATTAAGTAGTTTTAAGTTAGTGATAGTGTGCATTAATTTATTTATTTATTTATTATATTCGAAAATTGGCGTGATATCAAGGGTAGTGTAATAACCGTTTTCCATTCAAAACGTGTAGGTGAATTTGTTGGATCCTTGGTGGACAATTGTCGTTTACCCCCCCCCCCCCCCCCCCCCTTTATCGTTTATCTGTCGTGTTCACTGCTTGTGTGATAAACCCTTACACCCCCTACAGAGAGCTCTTTTTAGGCAGGTAGGGATATCGGGATTCGCGTGCGGGAAGATTTGTGTTGAGGCCCATTGAAGCCTAAAATTTCGCTCACAGCGGTGGGGGAAAGCGGGAGTTTGCCATTTTTCTTGGAAAAAAAAATAAAGATTAAATTTAAACTAAATTAAAAGGAATCAATCCAAAAGCCACCTTGTGGAATAGTAATTGTAGTCCGGTAATGTTCGTGTCTTTTGTTCGGGTTTGGAAACCGGTTAATGTTAAATTTGATTGCGTTATATTTTAAGATAATGCTCAATAGAATTTTTGAAAAGTGAATAAAGAATATTTTGTAAATCACGCCAAATGGTGGATGATTTTGGTCTTTTGTTTATCGCACTGGAAAGTGTGATGGAGTGCTAGGGCGTGAATTTTCAGGGGTGTTAGGGGAGCTAAAGCCCGTTCGGAAACGATGACGTGATCGTGGACCAGCATCCGATTCGGTTTGGGGAATTCCAGATCATTGGCCGAGGAAATTCCAGGATGGGAGGGAACTGGCCAGCGCTGATTATCATCCTAAGCGCTCCTCAGAATGGTGAACGTCCGTCCGCGGTCCGACAAAGTAAGTAGATGTCCTTTTCGGCATGATTTATGTTTTTTTGTGATTAAGGCTGGTGGAAGTAGGAGGCAAGAACTGCGACAATCCGACGAGCGGAGCCGTGCGATAAAGACAAGCATGCCGCGCTTGCTGCTTCCATCATTCCTCCCTTTTTAATCCTGTTCCCTTTTCCTTAGACCCAGTCCACATCCTGACTTCCTTCCGAGATCAAGTTTCCACGTCATTTCCCTTCACACCCTTCCTTAGCCCAGTAGAGCCTTTATTACAAGTGGCGCCCAACGTATGTCGTCTTTTCGTCCTTTTAGTGTTAGAAATTAGTAAACATTGTTCTTGTTGTCGCTGCCCAGGATTCGTATGTCTTCGTTTGGATAGCTCTTCAGCATGCCATAACGAACTGCGACGAACAACTTCCGCAGCGATAGTGACAACAATTAGCCTCATTTTGGTTGCTCAGGTGTTTGCCGATTGCAGGGGAATGATGCGTAGGTCTTTGAGGGGATAGCTCATTAGAATGCCCGCTCAAATTGCGACGATAATCTCCAACGCCGCTAGCAACTAAAAATAAGTAGAATAAGTGTATTAATCGTCTCATCTTTCCTATCCACCTTGTTCATGATTCTTTTACTTTCCTATCCCAACTTTAAATTTTCACTTTCTTATAGTCCAGTCAACGTAGAATAATTGAACACAGAGAGGGCAGCAAGGCCGAATTGCTCTCGCTGTCGACATGAAATCCAATCGTATGTCTTTAAGTGGATTGCTCGTTAGAAGGCCAGCTTAAATTGCGACGATTCGTTTTATGTCGACAGCGACAGTGATTGTAACCACTGTCATTCTCTATACTTAGATAATAGTTCCTACTTTATGTTAGTGAGTCCTTGTAGAAATCTATGTTCATAATTTCACCATTCTGAGGAAAGAACTTCAAATGTCCGTCTGCAGTCGACTATCTCGGATGCTGAGACCAGGACGCGTCATTGGGAAAGTACGCAACAAATCCACCAACGACAACTGCCCGAAGCACCCCTAACAAGATGATAGAAAACAACCCTACGAAAATAGTTAACCTTACAGTATATACATAGATGGTATAAGTGATTTCTTTGTCTTACGCACGAATAAGAATAAAATACGAAATAGAAAAAAAAAAAACAAACTATCCGTGATTTTTTTGTGATTTGTGGTATCTTAGGTATTTAATAGTTTAAATATTTTCTATAGATTTACTAGAAATAAGTTAGATTATAAAATTATTAGGGTTTTTTTTTTTTTTTTTTTTTTTTTTTTTTTTTGTCGGGATGTGTGAAACTTTCTGCACTGGAGCACTCAGACTCAATACTGGTCCATTGTACTGCCAGGCAGACACACCACATTTTACTGTGGGAATTTACTCGTTTTTCTAAGAAAAACGAGAAGGCGCTTCAATGATAAGGAGCTTAGGTTTACAGCACTCACCATATCCGCACCAAATACCTGCCACCTGATACGAGCAAAAGCAGGACAATCACAGACGAAATGTTCCGCAGTGTCGTCGCTTTCTCCACAGGCTTCGCAGTTGGTGGTGTCGCTTAGGCCTAGCACCTTAAGGTGTTTGGCAAAAGCGTAGTGTCCCGTAAGAACGCCAGTAGTCTGTCTGCAGTCTTTTCTGTTGAGAGACAACAAGAATGCCGCGGATTTCCCACAGACGTCGGGGAGCATTTGCTTAGTCTGTCTGCACCCTGGAGAGTCATGCCAACGGCGATTGTGTTCATAGGAAACCCAACCGTCAATGGAAGCCCTGACCGAGGACGCAGGCAGACAGATCGCTGGTTCAGGTCCTGAGAGGTCCCCCTCTGAGCCTTGTCTAGCAAGTTCATCGGAGATCTCATTTCCCGTGATCCCGTTATGACCCGGGACCCAGACAAGTTTAAGTGAATTCAGCCTTCCGACCGAATTCAGAGATATCTTGCATTCACGTACTATTTTGGAGGTAGTTAAGGGTTTGAGTAAGGCCTTAAGCGCAGCCTGACTGTCGCTACAGACGCAGATACTTCGCCCCCTCCACCTGTTCCTCGTAACATAGTCCATGGCCATTAGGATAGCATAAGTCTCTGTTTGGAAGACTGACGCATGTTTGCCTAACGGAAAGAAAAGTCTAACGCTATCGCTCTCCACGAAGACACCAGCACCAGATCCTTGATCGGTTTTGGAGCCATCCGTAAAGATTCGACTGCATTCCCTTCCAGGTTCAGAGTCCGGCCAGAGCCAGTCCTGGACGCGAGGAAAGTCGACCTCGTATTTGCGCTTTAGCCGAAGTTCCGGTGTCATCGCATCAGACGGCATATCCATAAGACAGGAGTCGAAGGACAACCGTTGCGCAAGTTCATCAAAACTCCAGTGCGAGTTATACCAAAAGCCACCTCTTGTAAGACGTGAGATAGCCTTGATTGTACAGCCCATGATGTAAACATCAAGGGGCGGAAGGTTCAATAGTGCATCTAGGCCGGAGCCAGGCGTGCTGGGGAAGGCCCCCGTGCAGCCGAGACATACCTGCCTTTGGAGTTTGGCAAAAGCAGCAGTGACGTATTTACGTGAAAGCTTATTCCACCAAACAACCGATGCGTATGCTATAAATGGTCTTATCATAGCCGTATAAATCCATAGGACTCTTTTCGGTGATAAGCCCCATGTCTTGCCGAAAATGCCTTTGCACTGCCAGAAAATAGACAGCGCCTTGGCAGTCTTCAGCTCAACATGTTTGGACCAAAGAAGTTTGCTATCCAGGATGACTCCCAGATACTTTGCTTCATTGGAGAGTTGGATTGTGACGCCTTTTAGCACTGGCTGAGTCAACCCGACCAGCTTCCTCCTTCTCGTAAAGAGAACAACCTCAGTTTTAAGAGGATTGACCGAGAGCCCATTCCTAGTGCACCATTCCTCGATCACGTCAAGGGCCGCCTGCGCCTTGGCGCATACAGTCGCTAGGCATGATCCAACAGAAAGCACGGCAACATCATCCGCGTACGCCTGAGCGTAAATATTAGAACTGTTGAGTGCGTTCAACAGAGAGTCGACCAGCATACACCACAGCAGTGGAGACATGACGCCGCCTTGCGGGCAGCCTCTGTTTACCCCCGCCATAACATAGCGGCCACAATCCGCATCCGCAACCAACGTTCTATTCATTAGCATTGCTTTAATCCACAACACCAATGGTTCGTCTACTCCGTGTTGTCTGGCGGAGCTGCACATGCTATCGAAAGTCGCATTGTCAAAAGCACCCTCAATATCGATGAAAATGCCTATCGCGTATTCTTTCCTGTCAAGCGCGCCTTCAATTCTACCAACTAGATTTTGGAGCGCAGTCTCGCAGGATTTTCCGCGTTGATAGGCATGTTGCATCGGAGATAGTGGGTGCAATCGTAAAGCACCTTTGCGCACATGAAGCTCGACCAGCCTTTCCAAGCTTTTCAGCAAGAAAGAAGTCAGACTGATTGGTCTGAAGCTCTTGGCGAGCGAGTAGTCACTTCTGCCAATTTTTGGTATGAATGCCACTCTAACTGTACGCCAGGGTGTTGGAATGTATGCCAGTGCTAGGACAGCGGTGAAGATTTTCTTCATAGTCGGTAGCAGCTGGTTTGTACATTGTTGCAGCATGGCTGGGTATATTCCGTCCGTACCAGGCGACTTGAAGCCGTCAAAAGACGCAAATGCGTATTTAATGGCCTCGTCCGTCACCACGGCCTTCGCAATATACCAGCTACGCCGAGTTGTTTGTATTGGCTCACTCATAGTCTCGGTAATCGGGGCTGGTTGTGAACCAATTGTAATCTGGTTACCCGGAAAGTGAGACTCCAGCAGATAACTAAGAGTTTCCGCTTTCGTCTCAGTGAAGGTGCCATCAAGTTTTCTAAGTGAGTCCAGTTTGGCTGGTTTGCCCTTTTTCAGAACTTTAACCAACCTACTAGTTTCACCCAGCGTTTCAATCTTTTCGCAGAAATTCTTATAAGAAGCACTTTTCGATACCCGAATTAGCCTCTTATATTCCTTCTGCTTCGATCGGTAGAGATTCCAGTCTGTCTCCAAATCAGTCTTGTGTGACCTATTTAGAAGCTTTCTAGCTTCTCTACGAATTCTTTGCAGTTCCGAGCTCCACCAGGGAACCGGTGTTCTGCCAGGGGGTTTGCCTACTGGGCACGTCAGTTCAAAACAGCTAGTAATGGCACTATTCAGGTCTTGAACAGCTTCCTCTACCTTTTGTCTCGTCCTGAGTTTGGTTGGAGTTTTGAGAGTTTTCCCTAATTCCTCCCTGAAGCGTATCCAGTTGGTTTTTCTCGGATTCCTCCTCTCCTGCAAAGTTATGGCTTCGCATTCGATTTGGAATTCGATATATCTATGGTCTGAGAGGGACACCTCCGAAGAGACCCTCCAGTTAGTAACCGCCTTAAAGTATCTATTTGATAAAGTTAGGTCGATCACTTCCTGTCTTCTTGACGTCACAAAAGTTGGTTGCGAGCCAACATTGTTGATAGTAAGATCAGATGATAGAATGAAATCCAGGAGATGGTTTCCTCGCATGTTGCATTTGCTGCTGCCCCAAACAGTGTTTTGAGCATTGGCATCACAGCATATAACTAGGCCCATCTTCCTGGTGTCGCAATAGTCAATGAGTTCAGCAATTGCCCTCGGTGGTGGAGGCACTACCGAATCATAGGGGAGATAAGCTGATGCCACGATGAAGGTCTTCCAATTTCCATTCGTTTCGTAGCTAATGGCTGCAGCAACCAAATCTTGGCCACAAAATTGTCCAAGCTTAGTCGCTGAGAAAAGGTTCGACACAGCAAGACAAGCCCTTGGTCTCTCGGACCGCTCGTCACAGAGTATCGTAGTGCCACATTATTAGGGTAGTTTGCGATACACCAATTTAGTGGGGATAGTCCTAAGTTAATATATATTTTTTTTGTCGTTTATATTTTTTTTTGTTTCAGGTACGAGTACTTGAAATTTTTTGTAGATTTATTTCCTGTCATTATTTAGTGATTGTGGGTGTTCTTAGAGAGATCAGGAGTATACCGGCAGCAGATATTAGACGTTTCTTCAGAGAGACATTATATCTTCTTTCATAAAGTTATTTCAACCTTGGTTTAACAAACCTTGTTCAGGGTTAAAATCTCAATATATTTATTGATAAAATTTTGGTCCTATTTAATATAAAATTGTATATTTAGTCTTTACCGGATTTTCCGAGTGTGGTCCAACCTCTGTTTCAGCTCGCACCTAGTGACTATCCGCAGGTAATGAATTCAGCGTCTAAGGATAAAGAAAATAGGAGAATTAGGCTAGAGTCAATAATAGGAGACAATAGAGTAATTACCCGTTCGTTAGCTAAAGTATTCCAAAACACTGAGACGATGCCGGTGGAACGCTCGCCTGAGGGTAAAGGGGCGTCGGCAGCAGGTGCTTCAGCATCAAATCCACCTACAGCTGGAGCTGTGCCACCGCAGAGATCGCCGGAGGTCCCTCCGCAAGCACTGCCAACATCCAACTGGTGGGCGGGTCCGCCTCACAAGCACCAACCATCCCAATTAGAACCACTGGCAGCAGTTTTTACGGAAACAGCCGGTGCAACTTCACGCACTCGGAGCAGTATGGGTACGATTAGTCGCCATTGGAGTTCCTCCAGTTCTCTTCGCGCTCCAACATACAGTGGTCTAACTGGTCTAGAGGACGTGGGACCAGAGGAGAGGCGCGAGTCCGTAGCGAGTAGCTTTGCGACGTTGATGGATAGGCAGCAGCAAATGCCTGTAGCAAGTCGGTCCGAAGATATGCACTCAGTGGCTTTCGGAATGGAACAGCGAGCGCAGGTGCAGGAAAAGATTGGCGAAGATTTAAAGGCGTATGTTAACTTGGCCTTAGTACAGGCATTTTCGTCATACAAAAGCTCCATTAGAGAGGATATCTCCCAAAGTATACGCGATGAGATGCAGCGCAGCCTGATGGGTTTTATGGGCGAAATAAACGCCGTCTTGCGTCCCCCTTACACGGCATTGGCGCAGCCAGAAAATGTAGCGTTCAATAACCCGTCAACTGTTGTTCAGGCGAGACCATTGGCGCAACCGTTGGGAGCTGAGCCACAGTACGGTTACGAACCAAGAGTAGGTTCAACGTGTCAAAACGGGGCAGGTCCGCGATTTAGGCAGACTCCGCCGGCATTAACTCTGCTGACACAGCCGACAGAAAGACATGCTTTTCAACCCGCAGGAGCGCAACGGCCACCGGCGGATTCGTATGTCCAACAGCCGACAGTCGGACGATTTCCACAGCCACCACCGAATGCAATACACAACCCTGTAAGCAATAATGGGCGATCTGTAAAAAGAAATGTGAGTAATTGTAGATCTAATAAGGATTGGGGGTACCAGCATGCCAATTCTTACAATTTTACAGATCAGACCTTGTACGGCCCACCACAGCAACCTCCGGAAACGAATCCATTTGTAAGAGACAGAGGGCCCATCCGACTCGATAAATGGACCTTGCATTTTGACGGGAATCCAAGTACACTGCGAGTGGAGAGTTTCACGTCGCGGATCGAACGGATGCAACAGCTGTACGGATGCCCTTGGGCTGAAATACTCCGCGATTTTCATATGCTGCTCTCTGGCGCCGCCAGGGACTGGTATTTCGAGTTCCTCAAGGAGAATTACCGCTACGACTGGGTCGGATTAAAAGACGGGCTAGAGCGTCGGTTTCGCAGCATCAAAGCCGACTGGGAAGTTATGCGAGACATCGTAGATAGGCGTCAAGGTCCGTATGAGCCCAGCGAGGAGTTCTTTGCGGAAATAGCGAAGCTGAGATCGCAGTTGAGGGCGCCCATTTCTGACACCGAGCTGATTGCGATTCTGAAAAGAAATGTGGATGCTAGAATAGGTAGATTGGTGTACCCCATGGCAGTCTTTTCGGTTGACCAATTGCGCCATGAATGCAGAATAGCCGAAAACGCTTTTCCGGCTAGGGAGTCTCACCGACTGCAACGACCACCTGGCAGATACCATGTGAATGAGTTGCTACACGAGTGTGAGGGACAATGCGACCATGACGAGCATTTGGACGCATTAAACCCGTCTTCTGGGAGACTACCACCAGCGGGAACTCGATACCAATGCACGGGACCAGTGCGATGCTACCGTTGTGGAAAAGAGGGGGTCAAAACACCCGAGTGCAGTCGTTGCAATCCGGGAAACCGTCAGAGGAGCGCGATCTCCATGGTAGAGTCGCGCTCGACTCAAACAACCCAACCAACACAAACTCAGATAAGCTAGAATTAAAAACCGATTCTGCTTGCCAAACAAGTGAGAGCGGTAATATAGATAGTAAGATTAGAATCCTAAGAAGAGACAGTAAAGAAAATCAAGTAGAAATAGTTAAAACGAATAAAAGAATACAAATTAAGCCATTGCATATTAGAATAAGAGAGTATTATGAAGCTAGGGATAGAATTTTTAATGGATACCGAGACCAAGTCTCACATAAAATTGAAAAAGCGAGAAATAGACATCAATTAAGAAAAGAAATCGGTAAATGTCTATCATCGGCACGTATTCCCATTAATGACGACCCAAGACCATACGCGTTTGTCAAAATATCGGGTAAGGAAGTACATGGTTTACTGGATAGTGGTGCGACCTATAGTTTCTTAGGGAAAAATTGCCTGGAGCTAGCTTTATCCCTTAATTTGAAAACAATTCCATATCGGTCATTCGTTAGGACGGCTGATGGGAAAAACCAGGATATTGTAGGTAAATTACAGGTGCCAGTAGAGTATGAAAACATGAAGCAAATTCAGTCCTTTTATTTAGTACCTAGTTTGGAACAGGAATTATACCTAGGCATAGATTTTTGGAGAAAATTCAACATCGCTCCGCAACTTTTCGCCAACACCATTTCCGCTGCTATAGTGCCGGAGCTGAGTGTTAGCAGCATCTCGACTACCGGTGACGCAGCTGATCCAAACATGCACATTCTGACTCCGGAGCAACAATTCGAGTTGGATGCGGTCAAGCAGAAATTTCTCTGCTACTCCAAACATGGATTGGGAAAAACGGACGTGATGGAACATGTCATCGATACTGGAGACGCGGCCCCTATAAAGCAGCGTCATTACCCGGTTTCTCCAGCGGTACAGGCCCTTTTATACGAAGAACTAGACCGAATGATAAAGTTGGGTGTTGTGGAAGAGAGTGAGAGCCCCTGGAATTCACCAGTCGTGCTCATACGTAAGCCTGGGAAGAATCGTTTCTGCCTGGATTTTCGTGGAGTAAACGCAGTGAGTAAAAAGGACGCTTACCCTCTTCACCAAATCTAAGGCATTATCAGTCGGTTGCCAGATACATATTGGATGGCCAGCATCGATCTAAAGGATGCCTTCTGGCAGATACCATTGGAGGAATCGAGTAAAGAAAAGACTGCGTTTACGGTTCCGGGAAGACCCTTGATGCAATTTAACGTCATGCCGTTTGGGTTGTGCAACGCTGCCCAAAGGTTATGTCGGGTGATGGAAAAGGTAATTCCTGCACGTTTAAGGGACCGCGTCTTTGTTTATTTAGATGACCTGCTGATTGTCGCACCGGATTTTAAAACGCTGATCGCCTTGCTAGAGGAAGTGGCCCAATGTCTGCGAGAGGCGAACCTGACCATCAACGTGAGCAAGTCCAAGTTTTGCTTTAAGGAGCTTAAATACTTGGGGTTCATCGTTGGAGGCGGTAAGCTGAAGACCGATCCAGCCAATGTGGAGGCCATAGTAGACTTTCCAATGCCCAAAAACCCAAGGCAGGTTCGTAGATTACTTGGTCTAGCGGGGTGGTATAGGAGGTTTATAAGGGACTTTTCTAGTTTGACCGCGCCTCTCAAAGATACGCTCAAAAAGAAAAACGAAAAATTCAAGATGACTGAGGAAGCGATCGTGGCATTCGAAGGGTTGAAGAAGGCTTTGACCTCAGCTCCGGTATTAACGCACCCAGATTTTTCAAAGCGTTTCTCTATACAATGCGATGCGTCTGATTCGGGAATAGGGGAAGTTCTATTCCAGAAAAATAATGAGGGGGGGAGAAACCCCAATCGCTTTCTTTTCCCAAAAGTTAAATAGCGCCCAGAGAAATTATACGGCAACGGAGAAGGAGTGCCTGGCTGCGGTCAAGGCCATCGAAAAATTCAGGCCGTATGTCGAATTGATGGAATTCACTGTCATTACCGACTGCTCCAGTCTACAGTGGCTTATGAGTCGTCCAGATTTGAGTGGTAGACTGGCAAGATGGAGTTTAAAGCTGCAGTCACATTCATTCGACATACAGCACCGCAAAGGCCTCTTGAATGTGGTCCCAGACACCCTTTCTCGCGTTCACGCGGATAGCTTGGAATTAGCGAATGTGGCTCCTTTAATTGACCTTACCTCCGAAGAATTTAAGTCCGACGCTTACTTAAGCCTAATCGACACAATCGAAAAAAATCGAGAAAGCTTACCGGATCTGAAAATAGAGGACGGGTTCGTGTATAAGCGCGCATTACCACCAGCGGGGGAGAGTGACTTGGTTGAACATACATGGCGTTTGTGGATTCCTTCGGAATTAACGGAAGAAATAATCGGCAACGCGCATGATCCTCCGCACGTAGCCCATGGCGGCATTCAAAAAACGTTGTAAAGGATTCGGCAGTACTTTTACTGGCCGAACATGACAGTTCAAATCCGGCGATATATCGCACAGTGCTCCGTATGTAAGCAATGCAAGTCTTCCAACAAAGTCACCTGCCCACCCATCACTACCAATTATTGTACCGATCGCCCATTCCAGAAAATTTACGTAGATTTTCTTGGCCCTTATCCGAGGTCGAAAGCCGGAAATGCCTACGTCTTCATTGTGTTAGACCATTTTTCGAAATTCGTGTTACTAAAAGCACTTAGAAAGGCCAACTCTAGTAGTGTGGTGAAATTCCTTCGCGACGAAGTGTTCAACACGTTCGAAGTTCCGCAGATTTTGCACTCCGATAACGGTAAACAGTTCTTGGCCAAAGACTTTCAAAGTCTGTTATCCAAATATTGAGTGCGTCATTTTCGGACGGCGAATTATTGACCACAATCGAATGCGTCGGAGCGGGTGAACAGAACGCTGCTGGCGGCTATTCGCTCTTATCTAAAGGAAGACCAGCGTGACTGGGATCTTCACCTCAGCGACTTTGCATGCGCCACTAGAAGCTCGGTCCATAGTTCCACCGGAGTATCGCCATATTTTTCTCTGTTTGGCATCAATATGATGACACACGGGTCCAGCTATGAATTGGCGCAGAAGTTAAACGCGGTAAATGAAAGCGAACTACTCACTCTGTCCCGGCAAGATCGATTGCAGGTGGTACGCGACAAAGTGAAAGAAAACATCCGAAAAGCTAACGAAAGAACAGCGAAAACGTACAACATTCGCACGAGAAAGATACGTTTCCTTCTTGGGCAAGAAGTCTACAGGCGAAACTTTGTCCTAAGCGACTCCTCCAAGTACTTAGCGTCAAAACTCTGCCCGAAATACACCAAGTGTCGGATAGTACAACAAGTAGGGGAAAACATGTACGAACTAGAAAACCTAGCGGGGAAGAAAATGGGCATATTTCATGCTAAAGACCTGAAGCAATAAAAACCAAGAAATTTCTCAGGTAGTTACTCGTATTCAGGTAGTTCACTAATTATCTTATCCCCTAGTGCCAGTACACAATAGCTTTCCTGGCCTAAAACAGAAGGCACCAGCAATTCAGTAAGGGCGCGAAAAATGTAGGTATTTAAGTGTTATTTAGTTGAGCATATTCGTACGTGGTTATTTGTATCACTCTGCTAGGGACTAATTAGTTTTCCAATGGTGGATTAATTAACTGGTCCAATATCCTACATACATATTACACATATTTCTTATCTATGTACTTACCCGTTCGTATAATCGGTTGGTATTAGAAGAGCCTCGGCTACAGCCTGACCCCATCTATCCTCAAGCTCTGATACCACCTCCCGTTATCCCTTCGGGAAGATAAAAGTTGTTGCGTGCATTTTTTTTTCTCAAGAAAAATTTTATCACTGCTCTCACTTGACAAAAATGCAATGGTGGAAGGAAATCCTGGACTCAGCAGTCAGAGATAAAAGGTTGCCTGGCTAGCTCAGTCATGAGAGCACGAGAATGGTGTTCTAGGGTCGTGGTTCTTCCCCACGTTACTCGGAGGCAGGGTGTCTGTGTTCCTTCGACTCCATCGTTCGTGAACTCCCTCAAGAGCAGAAGTTTTGTGGCAGCCACCCTGGGAAAGAAAAATAATATAAATATATCGCACAGAAAGCCCCACATGGATATAGTGACATGACATTACCTTTAAGTACTTTTAAACAGGTACCTTAAAACTTACGCTGCACTCATGATGACTACGCATCCAAAGGACACTTAATCAGCACCAAGTTGTACTGGGAGGCTTAGTGGAGTATAAGCAAGTCGTGCACGATTTGTTTAATACACGATGCAACGTCACGCTTACGTTTCACCAGCCGCCCGGTTTAACACCCAGAGGAATGGAACTTCACGTTCAAGTGCGAGGACATTACCATGAGGCATGGTGTGTGCAATTGTGTCCACGGCGGAGATTGTCCAGTCCATGTAGTGGCCGAAAAGGTCTGTATCTCCTAGTTCTGTAAAGTGCATGTAATTTTTCTAAAGACCTTACATACTACGTGAGGCAGTGCCGGGTATATTTTTTTTAGTACATACTTACATTGTGAAAACAAAAAAAAGGGAAAGTAAAAACTATAGGTGCACCAAGACACCATTTCCAAAAGGAGACACCCGGATCCATTTAAAGCTATACTGAAGGGGTGAGTGACGAGGGTAGTTTTCTTATGTGCGGATAGATTAACGGCGCGTATTTGTTAGGAACCGAAACTGGACGGCCAGACTGCCTAGAGAGAGGTGGCCGTCCAAGAATTAAAAGGTGAACCCAAGAAAATTTTAATTACCAAAGAGTACGAGAGGCCCAGACTTCAAGGAAATCCCGAGCAGACGAGATACCACTTGAATACGCGTGGAGCAGATATAAATGGCAGTATCCTAGTGAGATATCGCGTTATTAAATTCCAGTATATAGTAGAAATTATAGCGCGTTAATTAGTCAAATTAAAACTTAAATGTGCTACCGGCAGAGGCCATAAGACCCAAGGTCAAAAGAACATACGGGCAGGACAAAATTATAAGTACCTGAATCCTATACAGGGTACATATATGTATTTCGAAATTTCGTTCAGTTGGCACGTAGTATTAAGTAGTTTTAAGTTAGTGATAGTGTGCATTAATTTATTTATTTATTTATTATATTCGAAAATTGGCGTGATATCAAGGGTAGTGTAATAACCGTTTTCCATTCAAAACGTGTAGGTGAATTTGTTGGATCCTTGGTGGACAATTGTCGTTTACCCCCCCCCCCCCCTTTATCGTTTATCTGTCGTGTTCACTGCTTGTTTGATAAACCCTTACACCCCCTACAGAGAGCTCTTTTTAGGCAGGTAGGGATATCGGGATTCGCGTGCGGGAAGTTTTGTGTTGAGGCCCATTGAAGCCTAAAATTTCGCTCACAGCGGTGGGGGAAAGCGGGAGTTTGCCATTTTTCTTGGAAAAAAAATAAAGATTAAATTTAAACTAAATTAAAAGGAATCAATCCAAAAGCCACCTTGTGGAATAGTAATTGTAGTCCGGTAATGTTCGTGTCTTTTGTTCGGGTTTGGAAACCGGTTAATGTTAAATTTGATTGCGTTATATTTTAAGATAATGCTCAATAGAATTTTTGAAAAGTGAATAAAGAATATTTTGTAAATCACGCCAAATGGTGGATGATTTTGGTCTTTTGTTTATCGCACTGGAAAGTGTGATGGAGTGTTAGGGCGTGAATTTTCAGGGGTGTTAGGGGAGCTAAAGCCCGTTCGGAAACGATGACGTGATCGTGGACCAGCATCCGTTTCGGTTTGGGGAATTCCA
Source organism: Portevinia maculata (assembly GCA_949715645.1). Classification (NCBI taxonomy): domain Eukaryota; kingdom Metazoa; phylum Arthropoda; class Insecta; order Diptera; family Syrphidae; genus Portevinia; species Portevinia maculata. Next base: position 169,986,038 of record OX454526.1, on the reverse strand, counting down.
GATCATTGGCCGAGGAAATTCCAGGATGGGAGGGAACTGGCCAGCGCTGATTATCATCCTAAGCGCTCCTCAGAATGGTGAACGTCCGTCCGCGGTCCGACAAAGTAAGTAGATGTCCTCTTCGGCATGATTTATGTTTTTTTGTGATTAAGGCTGGTGGAAGTAGGAGGCAAGAACTGCGACAATCCGACGAGCGGAGCCGTGCGATAAAGACAAGCATGCCGCGCTTGCTGCTTCCATCATTCCTCCCTTTTTAATCCTGTTCCCTTTTCCTTAGACCCAGTCCACATCCTGACTTCCTTCCGAGATCAAGTTTCCACGTCATTTCCCTTCACACCCTTCCTTAGCCCAGTAGAGCCTTTATTACACTTCGTCTGAAAGAAATCCATGATTTTACATGTTCTAGATAAGACAACTCTCTACTCACTTTTTTCAAGTAAACTTCCGGTTTTGGGTGAGCATTGCACCGTCAATGTTTGACCCGACGCTGATTTTATTTTGATTTGTACGTTTTCCATTTTAACAAAATTAGCTGATGTTGCGATTCAAAGGCTGTTATAAATGTTGAATGTTGAAACGAACTAAAAAATTCTGCTGCCTTTGCCGTATTTCCACTGTCTATACTGAACTGATATCCTTTGCGCTTGTGTTCCTTATTTTATAGCCTGCCTGCTACGTGCCGGTGAGCTAAACGATTATGGCATCCTTAATGGTTCTCTTTGAAATTCATTTTTTTTATTCATTGATAAATATCTACTTACATACTAGACAAAAATGATTAAACCTAACTTAAAATTAACAGGATACTTATTCTTATTTATTGGTCCTTATGCGAACGCTCTAAACTTAACTATATCTTAGAATTATTGCCTTTCGGCCTACGAACTATTTTACGAACTAATCTTACATATATATTCCTCGAGAAAATTTATTAAAACTCGGTTTCATTACTGAGATTTTATATAAAACAAATTACAAACTACCTATTCTACTTACTTAAACTACTTAACGTATTCAAACTATAATTAGGATTCTGAGCACTCGTTGCCTGGCGCAATAAGTGGTCAAAATCCCAATTGCTTTCCGAGCGCCTGGCAGTCGTCAACGTGCACACGCGCCGCCGTGAGCCGACTGAAGCCTTACAGCGTCAGTCAACTCCCGGAAGCACCACCACACGTTGGCGAGCCCGGCCCCCAAAAACGCCCTAGCTGACTTAATCTAACTTATAAGCTAAGAGGATGTTACCTAGAGTAACGCACCGTCCTGGGAGGGCATGTTGACCCCTCCCCCCTCAACAAGCCACCAAAATTCGGCGAATTGCTTTTCCGTGTCGAATCTATCCCTCTCCGATATTGCGGTACTAAAACGGAGGAGCTCATGAGCATTGGCGACGTCCCCGTCATGGAGGAGCCGCTTATCTCTCGCGCTGCGGTAGCGATGGTATAAGACCGGGATACCATCCCTCGTCTGTACCAGCCCTTTTGAATCAATATGGATAAATGCCTCTGGCGGGATAAAGCCAGACCGGAGCGTACTCTCTATGTACATTTCATTGGGGTAGTAAGCCCCAAATATCAGACTATTGTCGCTGGCCATCGCCCTTGCAACGTGCCTTCGAGTGACCTTAATGAGGAAATTGTCAATCCTATTCAACTGAGCCCCATCGTATAGGACCTTGTTGGGATAGTATTTTATATAGTTGGATTCGGGCGTTCGGAACAACCGGAGACAGGTCCTAAGACATTGTCTCTCCAAAACCCGAATCTTTTCCATATAACTAGGCGCTATATTAAACCACAATGGACAACCATAAGCGATGATCGGCCTTATAAGGGCCACGTAGCAAATGACCTTCACTCTAGAGTCAAGTTGACTGCTATGAAACAGTCTCCTTGTCAGAGCATAAGCCTTCTTGGCCCCAGCAAGACAAGCAACTATATGTCTGTCGAAATACAGATACTGGTCAAGCCAGATACCCAGATATCTAACTACGCTTCTCACCGCCAATGGCTGCCCATTTTGTCCAATAATGGCCAATTTCTTCCAGTTTTTTCTGGTATCCCTAGAGGCCCCAGCCAATGGAGTTCTGAACAAGATTGTTTCCGTCTTCTGAAAGTTGATTTTCAACTTCCAGTCGTCGCAATATCGCTTAATTTGATCGAAGTCACGCTGCAAAAGGATATTAATGACCTCGATTTTAGGACCTGATCTGTATGCCACCAAATCGTCGGCATACGCTATAGCATGTCTAAGTGAACCCACCAGATCACTCGTGTAAATGTTAAACAGGATCGGAGAATTGACCGCCCCCTGCTGTAAACCGTTTTTAATTTCAAAGACTCTGCTCGAAGTCACGTTGCCACATTTGACAACGAACTTCTTTCCCATAAGCATATTATAAATTACATATAGCAAAGGTTTGTGCATCCCCCGCCTGGTCAACTTGTAGAAAAGTCCCTCTAACCATACGGTGTCGAAAGCCTTCTCAAAATCAACCAGACAAGCACCCGTGCCTTGGTTCTTGCATTTATTCCACTGAATGTCGGAAACCAGTTTCGACGCGGCATGAATAGTGTCATGCCTCGCCCTGAAACCAAACTGGTTTCCGGGATTATGTTATTGTCCTCGACCCACTTTAACAGGGCTCTATTGACAACTTTTGCAAAGACCTTGCTAATATTCGGAAGCAAGCTAATTGACCGGAGATTGGCAGGGTTAGTCCTATCTTTACATTTTTTCGGGATAGGGTGTACCACAGCTACCTTCCAATGCGCCGGATAATGTGCATTATTCAGCGCATTGTTAAACAGCGTGGTGAAAATATCTACAGCCTCCAGAGGCAGGTGTCTCAATACGACGTTTGGGACACCATCCATCCCCGCCGACTTTTTATTCTTTAGTGACTCGAAGATGCACAGAAGATCATCCTTCGACACGAACAAGTGCGATGCATCTCGGCCATTGGCGACAACTGCATTAGCATGGTTTTCATCAGTGAACACGGTGAATCCGTTATTCTCAGATCGCCAATTCTCAAGTTCGGTGCGCAGATAGAAGTGGCTCACTAGAGCCCTATTCTCAATGTCGTGGTTACGGCGAACACGATTGTTCACCGTATACACGGCCTCGAAACAAGCGCCCAGCAAATCCACTTTCTCCTGTGGGTCCTCGACCACGAAAAAATCGTCGTTTGAAGCGACACTTTCTGGACTTATTCCAGCAGTCAGTACTGTCTGTCTGTTCTCTGCTGTCTGGGAGATTCGAACACAAGGAATATCATTGTGATCTTTCCTCCTGAACAACTTATTTATCTGTGGGAACATATTCGGACTACAGGTTTTAATAGCCCGAATTTTATTGCCCCAATACAGACTTACAGATTTTCTGTAATTTTCTTTTATCAGCTGTTTCAGGATTCGGATCTCTGACTTCAGCATCCTTACCTCCGGGTGGTCGCGATCAGTAAATTGCCTGTACAGCCGTTTAAGCCTCGAGAGCAGTCTACTTTTCTGTCGGTATAGTGCGTCGATTGTAGGGTTTCTGTACTTTTCTGTCTGGTCGTCGTTCGAACGTCCTACTCGAGGAATAGTTCGTTCCATAGTTCGTTTGATGGCGTCGTTCATTTGCAATAAATGCCGATCAATGTCATCATTTGTCATGTTACTGTTTGTCGGTGGGTCGATCCCACTCGAACGTATATCTCGCTTTAACAATCTGGAGAAGCGCGACCATTGTGCCCTCCGATAATCGAATGAACACACTGCTTCGTACTCCTCCAGCAGCGTTTGCTCGTTCGGGATCCGTATTGCGGCGGCGAGTCCGTAGTGGTCACTATCGTACTCAAACGCACGTAAACAGTTCCGCGTGTATTGGTCTATGTTTGTCAGTTGAAGTCTTGCGTCCGTTAAGGCCAAGTCCAGGAAAGCACCGCTTCTTGGAAAAGAAGGGATATCCGTCGCGTACAACTCGAGTTTGTACTCAATCATATTGAGGCGCCACCAGTCGTGAAACTGGTTGCCCCTGGGATTTGCAGTAACATTTCCCCATGCCGCATGTTTGGCATTAATATCTCCGGCCAAGAAGTAATAATTCTCCTCCGAGTTCAGCTGCAGACTACGAAAAAGTATCTCGAGCTCTGTCATAAATTGGTCAGGTGGAGGTGCTGCAGGTGCATAAAGTGACACCACATACACTCTCCTCCGGCTATGGAGAGGAATGCATATGATGCATGCTTCCAACAACTGGAACCTACGCAGGTCCCCGCTATATATAACCCTATGGCGCAGGCCTTTTCGAATTAAGATTCCAACCCCACCTCCTTGAGTGGAGAGAGGCCGGTCTCTTCTTACTACATGATAATTTTTGTATCCCAATTTGTGCTTCTGATTTAGCTTAGTTTCGCTAACCAAAAGCACATCCGGGTTTTCGGTTTTTAACAAATTGGCAAGTGACGTTCTTTTCTCGATCCTGACTAGTGAATTAACATTCACAGCAAGGATCTTTAAGTTTCCCTCATCCAGCGTAGCCATTTGATTTATGGCACACCAGACCCTACAAACAACTCCGAATAGATAAAGTCAATTCGGGCCGCTTGTTCATTTAATTGTTTCTGGAACTTATCGATCTTTCCGTGCAGAGACAGAAGGATCGATTTCAAGTCCAGATCCACTTCTGGTGCCTTTTGGGCTACCTTTGGTTGGTTTAATGTTATTTGGGCTTGACCCGGTCCAGCTGCCATTTGGGCAAAGGACACGTTGGGTGCCACAAAATTAGAGAACGAACGACTCTTCTGACGCCTATCATCTTCAGATTGCTGTTTGCGGGCCTGGACTCTTTTTTTCAACTCCTGGTACTTTGGGCAACCCCTGAAGTTGGCGGGATGCCCAGAGTTCCTGCAGAGCACACAAGAGAGGACACTCCGGTCTTCAACTCTATCCTTACCCAGAGGACATTCACCATGTTTGTGGTCCATATCGCACTTCACGCATCTGAACTGCATGTTGCAGTTAACTGCGGCGTGCCCGAACCTTTGGCACCGCATACATTGAAGTATGCGATCCGACCTTTTTATTTTCTCCCATCTTACAGCGTGGTAGTACAGGAAGCGGATATTTCGCAGCCTATCAATTTTGCTGTCGGGAGTAAGCTGCACTAAGAAGAATGGTAAGTAACGGTTACCAACCCTTGCCACAGCCGAAGAAAATGGCTTGACCCCCACGAACTTGAGGTCGTCGCTTTCAAAAAGTTTGAGCTCTTTTTCTAGCTCCTCCGTTTTTATTGAGGGATCAATTCCCTTCAACACAACGGTTTTAAGTTTTTGCTCCCTTGGGGTGTACGTAAAGTACTCGGTCTTAACCTCTCCCATGGCGGCACGAACCCTATGGTACTCCTCTATTTTTTCACATAAAATTATGTGTTTGTTGGCTGAAAGCCTTTTAACATGGAAATTTTTCGTGATAAGTTTACATAACCTAATGCTATCTACTATTTCAAAATTACTCACATTTATTGGTGGAATTTTTACCTTAGGTTGTGTCTTTTGTTGCTGCTGTTGCTGCTTTGATTGTTCTTGTTGTTGTTGCTGTTGTTGTTGTTGCTGTTGTTGCTGTTGTTGTTGTTGGTGTTGTTGTTGCTGGTGTTGTCGTTGTCGTTGTTGTTGCTTCTCCTGAAGTTGTTGCTGAACTTGCTGCTGAGCACAGCTTGTTGTTGCTGTTGCTGCAGCTTCTTTCTGCGCAACTGGTCGCGCTTCTCCAGTAGCTCTTTTATGAGCTTGTCCAGCTGCGCCTCTTCATCGTCCTCTTTTTCTTCGTCCATTTGAACGACTTCCTCGTCATCGACCGGTAAGTCCTTGAAGGAGTTTCCCTCTCCGACGTACCGGTCCACTCCCCCGTCATACTCATAAGAGCTGGAGTTTGCTCCGTCATCATCCGTTGCAGCCACCGATGATGCCACACTATCGCCTGCCAAGTTTAACCTTCTCTTGGCTGAAAGATTCGGCTTCGGTTTTAACTTTCGTCGCCGTTTTTCCACCGTCCTATACTCCTCGCTTACAGCTTCTGCTGGCGTTGTAGCGAGAGCTGCTACTGTAGCTGCATTTCCAGCTACCATTTTAGGTGCTGCTATTGGAGTTGTAGTTGTTGTTGATGCTGTTGTTGCTGGTGGTGAGGACACCCGCCTGGGCAACGCGAAACCCGCTGTTGTTACGCTTGGACTTGATTTATTTTTTGTGCCACTTAAAGCTGCCCTTGTCATACAAACTGCGGCTGTTTTTGTGGCTGGTGTTGTTGCTGATGCTGTTGTTGCTGCTATTGCTGCTTTTGTTACTGCTGTTGTTGCTGCTGTTTTTTTTGCCGGCTCACGTGTTCGCACCACACGTCGCAACGGCACACCCACACCCGTAAGCGGGACCTCCGATTTTTCGGGGTCCATCGCCTGATATGTCGCGGCACTTTGTTTTATTTTTTGTTTGTTTTCTTGACTTTATCACTTTATTTCCGAGAAAAAAAAATAAAAATTAAAGACTTTGGCCGAGAATCGAACCCGAGTCTCCGGCGTCAGAGTCGGACGCTTAGCTTACTAAGCCAACTTCGGAATAAAAATCTCTTGACTAAATCGCTACTTATCACGGTTACACTTTCCTTTTTTTTCCGCTGAACACTAACTAGCCGCCCTATCTCGATAAGAGTTGCGGAACGACTGCATCCTTAATGGTGGTAATCAGGTAGATGTACATTTCGGCCTAATCATATCGTAAGGCGCAAGCACATTACGTGTGTGTGCTCGTCAGTAACAGACTCAGAGCAAAAAAATAGTCATAAATGACTATTGTTGTGCCCCGTTAAAATACCTACGAGGGTGGATAGTGATATTCTATCCTTTTTCATTAGACTCTCGGTTCTGGCCTCATTGTAGGTTGACCATAGCGTTCTAGTGGTGTGGCAAGTATCTAGTGCCGTACATCTAAGGTTCGCCTCTCTTATTGCCTTTTTCCCTGCTTCAAGCCTGAGTGAGCAAGGCGGGGGGAGTATAGAGGGATCAGCTTGTTCTGACACAGCTTCCGAACCTTGTCTTGCTAATTCTACCGCTTTCTCGTTGCCCGGAATACCTTCATGTCCCGGGACCCGGCAGAGCGATACCTTATGCTGGGTACCAAGAACCTTGAGTTCTTCGCGTAACATATTGTGAAAGTCATAGACTGTCATAGCTTGACGTTGTTTTGTTTTGTGCACGTTTTATTTCTTTTATTTAGCTTCTTTTCTGTGAAAAATTTAGTGTTTTAGTGTAGTGTTCTAAACATTTTTAATATCTGATCATTTAGTTTATTTTAATTGTTTATTTTGGTTGGCTTTTTGTGTAATAAAAGTTATCTCTTTGTATTTTTGGTAAGCGGTTGTTACTGTTCTTTTTTTCTCTTCCTCTTCAATAATATGTATATATGTGCAGTTTATTTTTTTTGTACATACTTATTTCTAAATTTTGTTCGCGATTATTACTGACCTCCTTGGTGCAGGTGGCTTTGACTTTGAAATTCATTTTTTTATTCATTGATAAATATCTACTTACATACTAGACAAAAATGATTAAACCTAACTTAAAATTAACAGGATACTTATTCTTATTTATTGGTCCTTATGCGAACGCTCTAAACTTAACTATATCTTAGAATTATTGCCTTTCGGCCTACGAACTATTTTACGAACTAATCTTACATATATATTCCTCGAGAAATTTTATTAAAACTTGGTTTCATTATTGGGATTTTATATAAAACAAATAACAAACTACCTATTCTACTTACTTAAACTACTTAACGTATTCTAACTATAATTAGGATTCTGAGCACTCGTTGCCTTGCGCAACAAGTGGTCAAAATCCCAATTGCTTTCCGAGCGCCTGGCAGTCGTCAACGTGCACACGCGCCGCCGTGAGCCAACTGAAGCCTTACAGCGTCAGTCAACTCCCGGAAGCACCACCACACGTTGGCGAGCCCGGCCTCTCCCAAAAACGCCCTAGCTGACTTAATCTAACTTATAAGCTAAGAGGAAGTTACCTAGAGTAACGCACCGTCCTGGGAGGGCATGTTGACCCCTCCCCCCTCAACAAGCCACCAAAATTCGGCGAATTGCTTTTCCGTGTCGAATCTATCCCTCTCCGATATTGCGGTACTAAAACGGAGGAGCTCATGAGCATTGGCGACGTCCCCGTCATGGAGGAGCCGCTTATCTCTCGCGCTGCGGTAGCGATGGTATAAGACCGGAATACCATCCCTCGTCTGTACCAGCCCTTTTGCATCAATATGGATAAATGCCTCTGGCGGGATAAAGCCAGACCGGAGTGTACTCTCAATGTACATTTCATTGGGGTAGTAAGCCCCAAATATCAGACTATTGTCGCTGGCCATCGCCCTTGCAACGTGCCTTCGAGTGACCTTAATGAGGAAATTGTCAATCCTATTCAACTGAGCCCCATCGTATAGGACCTTGTTGGGATAGTATTTTATATAGTTGGATTCAGGCATTCGGAACAATCGGAGACAGGTCCTAAGACATTGTCTCTCCAAAACCCGAATCTTTTCCATATAACTAGGCGCTATATTAAACCACAATGGACAGCCATAAGCGATGATCGGCCTTATAAGGGCCACGTAGCAAACGACCTTCACTCTGGAGTCAAGTTGACTGCTATGAAACAGTCTCCTTGTCAGAGCATAAGCCCTCTTGGCCCCAGCAAGACAAGCAACTATATGTCTGTCGAAATATAGATACTGGTCAAGCCAGATACCTAGATATCTAACTACGCTTCTCACCGCCAATGGCTGCCCATCCTGTCCAATAATGGCCAATTTCTTCCAGTTTTTTCTGGTATCCCTAGAGGCCCCAGCCAATGGAGTTCTGAACAAGATTGTTTCCGTCTTCTGAAAGTTGATTTTCAACTTCCAGTCGTCGCAATATCGCTTAATTTGATCGAAGTCACGCTGCAAAAGGATATTAATGACCTCGATTTTAGGACCTGATCTGTATGCCACCAAATCATCGGCATACGCTATAGCATGTCTGAGTGAACCTACCAGATCACTCGTGTAAATGTTAAACAGGATCGGAGAATTGACCGCCCCCTGCTGTAAACCGTTTTTAATTTGAAAGACTCTGCTCGAAGTCACGTTGCCACATTTGACTACGAACTTCTTTCCCATAAGCATATTATAAATTACATATAGCAAAGGTTTGTGCATCCCCCGCCTGGTCAACTTGTAGAAAAGTCCCTCTAACCATACGGTGTCGAAAGCCTTCTCAAAATCAACCAGACAAGCACCCGTGCATTGGTTCTTGCATTTATTCCACTGAATGTCGGAAACCAGTTTCGACGCGGCATGAATAGTGTCATGCCTCGCCCTGAAACCAAACTGGTTGTCCGGGATTATGTTATTGTCCTCGACCCACTTTAACAGGGCTCTATTGACAACCTTTTCAAAGACCTTGCTAATATTCGGAAGTAAGCTAATTGACCGGAGATTGGCAGGGTTCGTCCTATCTTTACATTTTTTCGGGATAGGGTGTACCACAGCTACCTTCCAATGCGCCGGATAATGTGCATTATTCAGCGCATTGTTAAACAGCGTGGTGAAAATATCTACAGCCTCCAAAGGCAGGTGTCTCAATACGACGTTTGGGACACCATCCATCCCCGCCGACTTTTTATTCTTTAGTGACTCGAAGATGCACAGAAGATCATTCTTCGACACGAACAAGTGCGATGCATCTCGGCCATTGGCGACAACTGCATTAGCATGGTTTTCATCAGTGAACACGGTGAAACCGTTATTCTCAGATCGCCAATTCTCAAGTTCGGTGCGCAGATAGAAATGGCTCACCAGAGCCCTATTCTCAATGTCGTGGTTACGGCGAACAGGATTGTTCACCGTATACACGGCCTCGAAACAAGCGCCCAGCAAATCCACTTTCTCCTGTGGGTCCTCGACCACGAAAAAATCGTCGTTTGAAGCGACACTTTCTGGACTTATTCCAGCAGTCAGTACTGTCTGTCTGTTCTCTGCTGTCTGGGAGATTCGAACACAAGGAATATCATTGTGATCTTTCCTCCTGAACAACTTATTTATCTGTGGGAACATATTCGGACTACAGGTTTTAATAGCCCGAATTTTATTGCCCCAATACAGACTTACAGATTTTCTGTAATTTTCTTTTATCAGCTGTTTCAGGATTCGGATCTCTGACTTCAGCATCCTTACCTCCGGGTCGTCGCGATCAGTAAATTGCCTGTACAGCCGTTTAAGCCTCGAGAGCAGTCTACTTTTCTGTCGGTATAGTGCGTCGATTGTAGGGTTTCTGTACTTTTCTGTCTGGTCGTCGTCGGAACGTCCTACCCGAGGAATAGTTCGTTCCATAGTTCGTTTGATGGCGTCGTCCATTTGCAATAAATGCCGATCAATGTCATCATTTGTCATGTTACTGTTTGTCGGTGGGTCAATCCCACTCGAACGTATATCTCGCTTTAACAATCTGGAGAAGCGCGACCATTGTGCCCTCCGATAATCGAATGAACACACTGCTTCGTACTCCTCCAGCAGCGTTTGCTCGTTCGGGATCCGTATTGCGGCGGCGAGTCCGTAGTGGTCACTATCGTACTCAAACGCACGTAAACAGTTCCGCGTGTATTGGTCTATGTTTGTCAGTTGAAGTCTTGCGTCCGTTAAGGCCAAGTCCAGGAAAGCACCGCTTCTTGGGAAGGAAGGGATATCCGTCGCGTACAACTCGAGTTTGTACTCAATCATATTGAGGCGCCACCAGTCGTGAAACTGGTTGCCCCTGGGATTTGCAGTAACATTTCCCCATGCCGCATGTTTGGCATTAATATCTCCGGCCAAGAAGTAATAATTCTCCTCCGAGTTCAGCTGCAGACTACGAAAAAGTGTCTCGAGCTCTGTCATAAATTGGTTGGGTGGAGGTGCTGCAGGTGCGTAAAGCGACACCACATACATTCTCCTCCGGCTATGGAGAGGAATGCATATGATGCATGCTTCCAACAACTGGAACCTACGCACGTCCCCGCTATATATAACCCTATGGCGCAGGCCTTTTCGAATTAAGATTCCAACCCCACCACCTTGAGTGGAGTGAGGCCGGTCTCTTCTTATTACATGATAGTTTTTGTATCCCAATTTGTGCTTCTGATTTAGCTTAGTTTCGCTAACCAAAAGCACATCCGGGTTTTCGGTTTTCAACAAATTGGCAAGTGACGTTCTTTTCTCGATCCTGACTAGTGAATTAACATTCACAGCAAGGATCTTTAAGTTTCCCTCATCCAGCGCAGCCATTAGACTTATGGCACACCAGACCCCACAAACAGCTCCGAATATATAAAGTCAATTCGGGCCGCTTGTTCATTTAATTGTTTCTGGAACTTATCGATCTTTCCATGCAGAGACAGAAGGATCGATTTTAAGTCCAGATCCACCTCTGGTGCCTTTTGGGCTACCATTGGTTGGTTTGATGTCATGTGGGCTTGACCCGGTCCAGCTGCCATTTGGGCAAAGGACACGTTGGGTGCCACAAAATTTGCGAACGAGCGACTCTTCTGACGCCTATCATCTTCAGACTGCTGTTTGCGGCCTGGACTCTCTTTTTCAATTCTTGGTACTTTGGACAACCCCTGAAGTTGGCGGGATGCCCAGAGTTCCTGCAGAGCACACAGGAGAGTACACTCCGGTCTTCGACTCTCTCCTTACCTAGAGAGCATTCACCATGCATGTGGTCCCTATCGCACTTGACACATCTAAACTGCATGTTGCAGTTAGCTGCGGCGTGCCCGAACCTTTGGCAGCGCATACATTGAAGTATGCGATCTGATCGTTTTAATTTCTCCCATCTTACAGCATGATAGTACAGGTAGCGGATATTTCGCAGCCTGTCAATTTTGCTGTCAGGAGTAAGCTGGACCAGGAAGAATGGTAAGTACCGGTTACCACTCCTTGCCACAGCCGAGGAAAACGGCTTAACCCCCACGAACTTGAGGTCGTCGCTTTCAAAATTTTTAAGCTCTTTCTCGAGCTCCTCTGTTTTAATTGAGGGATCGATTCCCTTTAATACCACGGTTTTTAGCTTTTGCTCCCTTGGGGTGTACGTAAAGTACTCGGTCTTAACCTCTCCCAAAGCGGCACGCACCCTATGGTACTCCTCTATTTGTTCACATAAAATTACGTGCTTGTTGGCTGCAAGCCTTTTTACATGAAAATTTTTCGTTATTAGCTTACATAACCTTATGCTATCTAAAATCTCAAAATTACTTACGTTTATAGGTGGAATTTTTACCTTTGTTTGTTTCTTTTGTTGCTGCTGTTGCTGTTGTACCTTAATCTGCTTTTGCTGCTTTGATTGTTGTTGTTGTTCTTGCTGTTGGTGCTGTTGTTGTTGCTGTTGGTGTTGTTGTTGTTGTTGTTGTTGTTGTTGTTGTTGTTGTTGTTGTTGTTGTTGTTGGTGTTGTTGTTGTTGTTGTAGCCGTTGTTGCTGCTTCTCCTGCAGCTGCTGCTGTACTTGCTGCTTGAGCACAGCTTGTTGTTGCTGTTGCTGCAGCTTCTTTATGCGCAACTGGTCGCGCTTCTCTAGTAGCTCTTTTATGAGCTTGTCCAGCTGCGCCTCCTCGTCCACTTCTTCGTCCATTTGGACGACTTCCTCATCATCAACCTGTGGGTCCCTGAAGGAATTTCCTTCTCCGACGTACCGGTCATTTCCACCCTCAAATTCGTAAGAGCTGGAATTTTCGCAATCATCATCGGTTGCAGCCGCCGATGATGCCACATTGTGACCTGCCAAGTTAACCCTTCTTTTGGCCGAAAGATTCGGCTTCGGCTTTAACTTGCGTCGCCTCTTCTCAACCTTTCTGAGCTCCTCGCTTACATTTACCGCTTCTGGTGTTTTTCCTGCTACCATTGATGATATCATTGCTGTTGCTGGTGTTACCTGCGAGACCACCCGCCTGGTCAACGACCGAACCGCTGTTGTTGTTGCCAACTCATTTTCATTTGCAGCTACTGCCCTTGGCGTACATACTGCTGCTGCTGCTGTTGTTTTTGTTGTTGTTGTTTTTGTTGTTGTTGTTGTTGTTGTTGTTGGTGCTGCTGCTGATGTTATAGCTGCTGCTGTTATTGCTGCTGCTGCTCCTGTTGTTGCTGGTCTTGCTGCAGATGATTTTTTTGCCAGCTCGCGTGTTTGCACCACGCGTCGCAACGGCACACCCACACCCGTACGCGGGACCACCGTTTTTCCGGGGTCCATCGCCTACCGTCACTTTTTATTCTCCACTTTTGTTTTTACACTTTTATTGACTCTAGTTGTTTCTCAAATAAATAAAACAAAATTTTTCCCGGCTGAGAATCGAACCCACGCTTTCGACGTCAGAGTCTGACACTTAGTTTTGACTTTGAAATTCATTTTTTTATTCATTGATAAATATCTACTTACATACTAGACAAAAATGATTAAACCTAACTTAAAATTAACAGGATACTTATTCTTATTTATTGGTCCTTATGCGAACGCTCTAAACTTAACTATATCTTAGAATTATTGCCTTTCGGCCTACGAACTATTTTACGAACTAATCTTACATATATATTCCTCGAGAAAATTTATTAAAACTCGGTTTCATTATTGGGATTTTATATAAAACAAATTACAAACTACCTATTCTACTTACTTAAACTACTTAACGTATTCTAACTATAATTAGGATTCTGAGCACTCGTTGCCTTGCGCAACAAGTGGTCAAAATCCCAATTGCTTTCCGAGCGCCTGGCAGTCGTCAACGTGCACACGCGCCGCCGTGAGCCAACTGAAGCCTTACAGCGTCAGTCAACTCCCGGAAGCACCACCACACGTTGGCGAGCCCGGCCTCTCCCAAAAACGCCCTAGCTGACTTAATCTAACTTATAAGCTAAGAGGAAGTTACCTAGAGTAACGCACCGTCCTGGGAGGGCATGTTGACCCCTCCCCCCTCAACAAGCCACCAAAATTCGGCGAATTGCTTTTCCGTGTCGAATCTATCCCTCTTCGATATTGCGGTACTAAAACGGAGGAGCTCATGAGCATTGGCGACGTCCCCGTCATGGAGGAGCCGCTTATCTCTCGCGCTGCGGTAGCGATGGTATAAGACCGGAATACCATCCCTCGTCTGTACCAGCCCTTTTGCATCAATATGGATAAATGCCTCTGGCGGGATAAAGCCAGACCGGAGTGTACTCTCAATGTACATTTCATTGGGGTAGTAAGCCCCAAATATCAGACTATTGTCGCTGGCCATCGCCCTTGCAACGTGCCTTCGAGTGACCTTAATGAGGAAATTGTCAATCCTATTCAACTGAGCCCCATCGTATAGGACCTTGTTGGGATAGTATTTTATATAGTTGGATTCAGGCGTTCGGAACAATCGGAGACAGGTCCTAAGACATTGTCTCTCCAAAACCCGAATCTTTTCCATATAACTAGGCGCTATATTAAACCACAATGGACAGCCATAAGCGATGATCGGCCTTATAAGGGCCACGTAGCAAATGACCTTCACTCTGGAGTCAAGTTGACTGCTATGAAACAGTCTCCTTGTCAGAGCATAAGCCCTCTTGACCCCAGCAAGACAAGCAACTATATGTCTATCGAAATATAGATACTGGTCAAGCCAGATACCTAGATATCTAACTACGCTTCTCACCGCCAATGGCTGCCCATCCTGTCCAATAATGGCCAATTTCTTCCAGTTTTTTCTGGTATCCCTAGAGGCCCCAGCCAATGGAGTTCTGAACAAGATTGTTTCCGTCTTCTGAAAGTTGATTTTCAACTTCCAGTCGTCGCAATATCGCTTAATTTGATCGAAGTCACGCTGCAAAAGGATATTAATGACCTCGATTTTAGGACCTGATCTGTATGCCACCAAATCATCGGCATACGCTATAGCATGTCTGAGTGAACCTACCAGATCACTCGTGTAAATGTTAAACAGGATCGGAGAATTGACCGCCCCCTGCTGTAAACCGTTTTTAATTTGAAAGACTCTGCTCGAAGTCACGTTGCCACATTTGACTACGAACTTCTTTCCCATAAGCATATTATAAATTACATATAGCAAAGGTTTGTGCATCCCCCGCCTGGTCAACTTGTAGAAAAGTCCCTCTAACCATACGGTGTCGAAAGCCTTCTCAAAATCAACCAGACAAGCACCCGTGCATTGGTTCTTGCATTTATTCCACTGAATGTCGGAAACCAGTTTCGACGCGGCATGAATAGTGTCATGCCTCGCCCTGAAACCAAACTGGTTGTCCGGGATTATGTTATTGTCCTCGACCCACTTTAACAGGGCTCTATTGACAACCTTTTCAAAGACCTTGCTAATATTCGGAAGTAAGCTAATTGACCGGAGATTGGCAGGGTTCGTCCTATCTTTACATTTTTTCGGGATAGGGTGTACCACAGCTACCTTCCAATGCGCCGGATAATGTGCATTATTCAGCGCATTGTTAAACAGCGTGGTGAAAATATCTACAGCCTCCAATGGCAGGTGTCTCAATACGACGTTTGGGACACCATCCATCCCCGCCGACTTTTTATTCTTTAGTGACTCGAAGATGCACAGAAGATCATTCTTCGACACGAACAAGTGCGATGCATCTCGGCCATTGGCGACAACTGCATTAGCATGGTTTTCATCAGTGAACACGGTGAAACCGTTATTCTCAGATCGCCAATTCTCAAGTTCGGTGCGCAGATAGAAATGGCTCACCAGAGCCCTATTCTCAATGTCGTGGTTACGGCGAACAGGATTGTTCACCGTATACACGGCCTCGAAACAAGCGCCCAGCAAATCCACTTTCTCCTGTGGGTCCTCGACCACGAAAAAATCGTCGTTTGAAGCGACACTTTCTGGACTTATTCCAGCAGTCAGTACTCTCTGTCTGTTCTCTGCTGTCTGGGAGATTCGAACACAAGGAATATCATTGTGATCTTTCCTCCTGAACAACTTATTTATCTGTGGGAACATATTCGGACTACAGGTTTTAATAGCCCGAATTTTATTGCCCCAATACAGACTTACAGATTTTCTGTAATTTTCTTTTATCAGCTGTTTCAGGATTCGGATCTCTGACTTCAGCATCCTTACCTCCGGGTGGTCGCGATCAGTAAATTGCCTGTACAGCCGTTTAAGCCTCGAGAGCAGTCTACTTTTCTGTCGGTATAGTGCGTCGATTGTAGGGTTTCTGTACTTTTCTATCTGGTCGTCGTCGGAACGTCCTACCCGAGGAATAGTTCGTTCCATAGTTCGTTTGATGGCGTCGTCCATTTGCAATAAATGCCGATCAATGTCATCATTTGTCATGTTACTGTTTGTCGGTGGGTCAATCCCACTCGAACGTATATCTCGCTTTAACAATCTGGAGAAGCGCGACCATTGTGCCCTCCGATAATCGAATGAACACACTGCTTCGTACTCCTCCAGCAGCGTTTGCTCGTTCGGGATCCGTATTGCGGCGGCGAGTCCGTAGTGGTCACTATCGTACTCAAACGCACGTAAACAGTTCCGCGTGTATTGGTCTATGTTTGTCAGTTGAAGTCTTGCGTCCGTTAAGGCCAAGTCCAGGAAAGCACCGCTTCTTGGGAAGGAAGGGATATCCGTCGCGTACAACTCGAGTTTGTACTCAATCATATTGAGGCGCCACCAGTCGTGAAACTGGTTGCCCCTGGGATTTGCAGTAACATTTCCCCATGCCGCATGTTTGGCATTAATATCTCCGGCCAAGAAGTAATAATTCTCCTCCGAGTTCAGCTGCAGACTACGAAAAAGTGTCTCGAGCTCTGTCATAAATTGGTTGGGTGGAGGTGCTGCAGGTGCGTAAAGCGACACCACATACATTCTCCTCCGGCTATGGAGAGGAATGCATATGATGCATGCTTCCAACAACTGGAACCTACGCACGTCCCCGCTATATATAACCCTATGGCGCAGGCCTTTTCGAATTAAGATTCCAACCCCACCACCTTGAGTGGAGTGAGGCCGGTCTCTTCTTATTACATGATAGTTTTTGTATCCCAATTTGTGCTTCTGATTTAGCTTAGTTTCGCTAACCAAAAGCACATCCGGGTTTTCGGTTTTCAACAAATTGGCAAGTGACGTTCTTTTCTCGATCCTGACTAGTGAATTAACATTCACAGCAAGGATCTTTAAGTTTCCCTCATCCAGCGCAGCCATTAGACTTATGGCACACCAGACCCCACAAACAGCTCCGAATATATAAAGTCAATTCGGGCCGCTTGTTCATTTAATTGTTTCTGGAACTTATCGATCTTTCCATGCAGAGACAGAAGGATCGATTTTAAGTCCAGATCCACCTCTGGTGCCTTTTGGGCTACCATTGGTTGGTTTGATGTCATGTGGGCTTGACCCGGTCCAGCTGCCATTTGGGCAAAGGACACGTTGGGTGCCACAAAATTTGCGAACGAGCGACTCTTCTGACGCCTATCATCTTCAGACTGCTGTTTGCGGCCTGGACTCTCTTTTTCAATTCTTGGTACTTTGGACAACCCCTGAAGTTGGCGGGATGCCCAGAGTTCCTGCAGAGCACACAGGAGAGTACACTCCGGTCTTCGACTCTCTCCTTACCTAGAGAGCATTCACCATGCATGTGGTCCCTATCGCACTTGACACATCTAAACTGCATGTTGCAGTTAGCTGCGGCGTGCCCGAACCTTTGGCAGCGCATACATTGAAGTATGCGATCTGATCGTTTTAATTTCTCCCATCTTACAGCATGATAGTACAGGTAGCGGATATTTCGCAGCCTGTCAATTTTGCTGTCAGGAGTAAGCTGGACCAGGAAGAATGGTAAGTACCGGTTACCACTCCTTGCCACAGCCGAGGAAAACGGCTTAACCCCCACGAACTTGAGGTCGTCGCTTTCAAAATTTTTAAGCTCTTTCTCGAGCTCCTCTGTTTTAATTGAGGGATCGATTCCCTTTAATACCACGGTTTTTAGCTTTTGCTCCCTTGGGGTGTACGTAAAGTACTCGGTCTTAACCTCTCCCAAAGCGGCACGCACCCTATGGTACTCCTCTATTTGTTCACATAAAATTACGTGCTTGTTGGCTGCAAGCCTTTTTACATGAAAATTTTTCGTTATTAGCTTACATAACCTTATGCTATCTAAAATCTCAAAATTACTTACGTTTATAGGTGGAATTTTTACCTTTGTTTGTTTCTTTTGTTGCTGCTGTTGCTGTTGTACCTTAATCTGCTTTTGCTGCTTTGATTGTTGTTGTTGTTCTTGCTGTTGGTGCTGTTGTTGTTGCTGTTGGTGTTGTTGTTGTTGTTGTTGTTGTTGTTGTTGTTGTTGTTGTTGTTGTTGTTGTTGTTGGTGTTGTTGTTGTTGTTGTAGCCGTTGTTGCTGCTTCTCCTGCAGCTGCTGCTGTACTTGCTGCTTGAGCACAGCTTGTTGTTGCTGTTGCTGCAGCTTCTTTATGCGCAACTGGTCGCGCTTCTCTAGTAGCTCTTTTATGAGCTTGTCCAGCTGCGCCTCCTCGTCCACTTCTTCGTCCATTTGGACGACTTCCTCATCATCAACCTGTGGGTCCCTGAAGGAATTTCCTTCTCCGACGTACCGGTCATTTCCACCCTCAAATTCGTAAGAGCTGGAATTTTCGCAATCATCATCGGTTGCAGCCGCCGATGATGCCACATTGTGACCTGCCAAGTTAACCCTTCTTTTGGCCGAAAGATTCGGCTTCGGCTTTAACTTGCGTCGCCTCTTCTCAACCTTTCTGAGCTCCTCGCTTACATTTACCGCTTCTGGTGTTTTTCCTGCTACCATTGATGATATCATTGCTGTTGCTGGTGTTACCTGCGAGACCACCCGCCTGGTCAACGACCGAACCGCTGTTGTTGTTGCCAACTCATTTTCATTTGCAGCTACTGCCCTTGGCGTACATACTGCTGCTGCTGCTGTTGTTTTTGTTGTTGTTGTTTTTGTTGTTGTTGTTGTTGTTGTTGTTGGTGCTGCTGCTGATGTTATAGCTGCTGCTGTTATTGCTGCTGCTGCTCCTGTTGTTGCTGGTCTTGCTGCAGATGATTTTTTTGCCAGCTCGCGTGTTTGCACCACGCGTCGCAACGGCACACCCACACCCGTACGCGGGACCACCGTTTTTCCGGGGTCCATCGCCTACCGTCACTTTTTATTCTCCACTTTTGTTTTTACACTTTTATTGACTCTAGTTGTTTCTCAAATAAATAAAACAAAATTTTTCCCGGCTGAGAATCGAACCCACGCTTTCGACGTCAGAGTCTGACACTTAGTTTTGACTTTGAAATTCATTTTTTTATTCATTGATAAATATCTACTTACATACTAGACAAAAATGATTAAACCTAACTTAAAATTAACAGGATACTTATTCTTATTTATTGGTCCTTATGCGAACGCTCTAAACTTAACTATATCTTAGAATTATTGCCTTTCGGCCTACGAACTATTTTACGAACTAATCTTACATATATATTCCTCGAGAAAATTTATTAAAACTCGGTTTCATTATTGGGATTTTATATAAAACAAATTACAAACTACCTATTCTACTTACTTAAACTACTTAACGTATTCTAACTATAATTAGGATTCTGAGCACTCGTTGCCTTGCGCAACAAGTGGTCAAAATCCCAATTGCTTTCCGAGCGCCTGGCAGTCGTCAACGTGCACACGCGCCGCCGTGAGCCAACTGAAGCCTTACAGCGTCAGTCAACTCCCGGAAGCACCACCACACGTTGGCGAGCCCGGCCTCTCCCAAAAACGCCCTAGCTGACTTAATCTAACTTATAAGCTAAGAGGAAGTTACCTAGAGTAACGCACCGTCCTGGGAGGGCATGTTGACCCCTCCCCCCTCAACAAGCCACCAAAATTCGGCGAATTGCTTTTCCGTGTCGAATCTATCCCTCTTCGATATTGCGGTACTAAAACGGAGGAGCTCATGAGCATTGGCGACGTCCCCGTCATGGAGGAGCCGCTTATCTCTCGCGCTGCGGTAGCGATGGTATAAGACCGGAATACCATCCCTCGTCTGTACCAGCCCTTTTGCATCAATATGGATAAATGCCTCTGGCGGGATAAAGCCAGACCGGAGTGTACTCTCAATGTACATTTCATTGGGGTAGTAAGCCCCAAATATCAGACTATTGTCGCTGGCCATCGCCCTTGCAACGTGCCTTCGAGTGACCTTAATGAGGAAATTGTCAATCCTATTCAACTGAGCCCCATCGTATAGGACCTTGTTAGGATAGTATTTTATATAGTTGGATTCAGGCGTTCGGAACAATCGGAGACAGGTCCTAAGACATTGTCTCTCCAAAACCCGAATCTTTTCCATATAACTAGGCGCTATATTAAACCACAATGGACAGCCATAAGCGATGATCGGCCTTATAAGGGCCACGTAGCAAATGACCTTCACTCTGGAGTCAAGTTGACTGCTATGAAACAGTCTCCTTGTCAGAGCATAAGCCCTCTTGACCCCAGCAAGACAAGCAACTATATGTCTATCGAAATATAGATACTGGTCAAGCCAGATACCTAGATATCTAACTACGCTTCTCACCGCCAATGGCTGCCCATCCTGTCCAATAATGGCCAATTTCTTCCAGTTTTTTCTGGTATCCCTAGAGGCCCCAGCCAATGGAGTTCTGAACAAGATTGTTTCCGTCTTCTGAAAGTTGATTTTCAACTTCCAGTCGTCGCAATATCGCTTAATTTGATCGAAGTCACGCTGCAAAAGGATATTAATGACCTCGATTTTAGGACCTGATCTGTATGCCACCAAATCATCGGCATACGCTATAGCATGTCTGAGTGAACCTACCAGATCACTCGTGTAAATGTTAAACAGGATCGGAGAATTGACCGCCCCCTGCTGTAAACCGTTTTTAATTTGAAAGACTCTGCTCGAAGTCACGTTGCCACATTTGACTACGAACTTCTTTCCCATAAGCATATTATAAATTACATATAGCAAAGGTTTGTGCATCCCCCGCCTGGTCAACTTGTAGAAAAGTCCCTCTAACCATACGGTGTCGAAAGCCTTCTCAAAATCAACCAGACAAGCACCCGTGCATTGGTTCTTGCATTTATTCCACTGAATGTCGGAAACCAGTTTCGACGCGGCATGAATAGTGTCATGCCTCGCCCTGAAACCAAACTGGTTGTCCGGGATTATGTTATTGTCCTCGACCCACTTTAACAGGGCTCTATTGACAACCTTTTCAAAGACCTTGCTAATATTCGGAAGTAAGCTAATTGACCGGAGATTGGCAGGGTTCGTCCTATCTTTACATTTTTTCGGGATAGGGTGTACCACAGCTACCTTCCAATGCGCCGGATAATGTGCATTATTCAGCGCATTGTTAAACAGCGTGGTGAAAATATCTACAGCCTCCAAAGGCAGGTGTCTCAATACGACGTTTGGGACACCATCCATCCCCGCCGACTTTTTATTCTTTAGTGACTCGAAGATGCACAGAAGATCATTCTTCGACACGAACAAGTGCGATGCATCTCGGCCATTGGCGACAACTGCATTAGCATGGTTTTCATCAGTGAACACGGTGAAACCGTTATTCTCAGATCGCCAATTCTCAAGTTCGGTGCGCAGATAGAAATGGCTCACCAGAGCCCTATTCTCAATGTCGTGGTTACGGCGAACAGGATTGTTCACCGTATACACGGCCTCGAAACAAGCGCCCAGCAAATCCACTTTCTCCTGTGGGTCCTCGACCACGAAAAAATCGTCGTTTGAAGCGACACTTTCTGGACTTATTCCAGCAGTCAGTACTGTCTGTCTGTTCTCTGCTGTCTGGGAGATTCGAACACAAGGAATATCATTGTGATCTTTCCTCCTGAACAACTTATTTATCTGTGGGAACATATTCGGACTACAGGTTTTAATAGCCCGAATTTTATTGCCCCAATACAGACTTACAGATTTTCTGTAATTTTCTTTTATCAGCTGTTTCAGGATTCGGATCTCTGACTTCAGCATCCTTACCTCCGGGTCATCGCGATCAGTAAATTGCCTGTACAGCCGTTTAAGCCTCGAGAGCAGTCTACTTTTCTGTCGGTATAGTGCGTCGATTGTAGGGTTTCTGTACTTTTCTGTCTGGTCGTCGTCGGAACGTCCTACCCGAGGAATAGTTCGTTCCATAGTTCGTTTGATGGCGTCGTCCATTTGCAATAAATGCCGATCAATGTCATCATTTGTCATGTTACTGTTTGTCGGTGGGTCAATCCCACTCGAACGTATATCTCGCTTTAACAATCTGGAGAAGCGCGACCATTGTGCCCTCCGATAATCGAATGAACACACTGCTTCGTACTCCTCCAGCAGCGTTTGCTCGTTCGGGATCCGTATTGCGGCGGCGAGTCCGTAGTGGTCACTATCGTACTCAAACGCACGTAAACAGTTCCGCGTGTATTGGTCTATGTTTGTCAGTTGAAGTCTTGCGTCCGTTAAGGCCAAGTCCAGGAAAGCACCGCTTCTTGGGAAGGAAGGGATATCCGTCGCGTACAACTCGAGTTTGTACTCAATCATATTGAGGCGCCACCAGTCGTGAAACTGGTTGCCCCTGGGATTTGCAGTAACATTTCCCCATGCCGCATGTTTGGCATTAATATCTCCGGCCAAGAAGTAATAATTCTCCTCCGAGTTCAGCTGCAGACTACGAAAAAGTGTCTCGAGCTCTGTCATAAATTGGTTGGGTGGAGGTGCTGCAGGTGCGTAAAGCGACACCACATACATTCTCCTCCGGCTATGGAGAGGAATGCATATGATGCATGCTTCCAACAACTGGAACCTACGCACGTCCCCGCTATATATAACCCTATGGCGCAGGCCTTTTCGAATTAAGATTCCAACCCCACCACCTTGAGTGGAGTGAGGCCGGTCTCTTCTTATTACATGATAGTTTTTGTATCCCAATTTGTGCTTCTGATTTAGCTTAGTTTCGCTAACCAAAAGCACATCCGGGTTTTCGGTTTTCAACAAATTGGCAAGTGACGTTCTTTTCTCGATCCTGACTAGTGAATTAACATTCACAGCAAGGATCTTTAAGTTTCCCTCATCCAGCGCAGCCATTAGACTTATGGCACACCAGACCCCACAAACAGCTCCGAATATATAAAGTCAATTCGGGCCGCTTGTTCATTTAATTGTTTCTGGAACTTATCGATCTTTCCATGCAGAGACAGAAGGATCGATTTTAAGTCCAGATCCACCTCTGGTGCCTTTTGGGCTACCATTGGTTGGTTTGATGTCATGTGGGCTTGACCCGGTCCAGCTGCCATTTGGGCAAAGGACACGTTGGGTGCCACAAAATTTGCGAACGAGCGACTCTTCTGACGCCTATCATCTTCAGACTGCTGTTTGCGGGCCTGGACTCTCTTTTTCAATTCTTGGTACTTTGGACAACCCCTGAAGTTGGCGGGATGCCCAGAGTTCCTGCAGAGCACACAGGAGAGTACACTCCGGTCTTCGACTCTCTCCTTACCTAGAGAGCATTCACCATGCATGTGGTCCCTATCGCACTTGACACATCTAAACTGCATGTTGCAGTTAGCTGCGGCGTGCCCGAACCTTTGGCAGCGCATACATTGAAGTATGCGATCTGATCGTTTTAATTTCTCCCATCTTACAGCATGATAGTACAGGTAGCGGATATTTCGCAGCCTGTCAATTTTGCTGTCAGGAGTAAGCTGGACCAGGAAGAATGGTAAGTACCGGTTACCACCCCTTGCCACAGCCGAGGAAAACGGCTTAACCCCCACGAACTTGAGGTCGTCGCTTTCAAAATTTTTAAGCTCTTTCTCGAGCTCCTCTGTTTTAATTGAGGGATCGATTCCCTTTAATACCACGGTTTTTAGCTTTTGCTCCCTTGGGGTGTACGTAAAGTACTCGGTCTTAACCTCTCCCAAGGCGGCACGCACCCTATGGTACTCCTCTATTTGTTCACATAAAATTACGTGCTTGTTGGCTGCAAGCCTTTTTACATGAAAATTTTTCGTTATTAGCTTACATAACCTTATGCTATCTAAAATCTCAAAATTACTTACGTTTATAGGTGGAATTTTTACCTTTGTTTGTTTCTTTTGTTGCTGCTGTTGCTGTTGTACCTTAATCTGCTTTTGCTGCTTTGATTGTTGTTGTTGTTCTTGCTGTTGGTGCTGTTGTTGTTGCTGTTGGTGTTGTTGTTGTTGTTGTTGTTGTTGTTGTTGTTGTTGTTGTTGTTGTTGTTGTTGTTGTTGTTGGTGTTGTTGTTGTTGTTGTAGCCGTTGTTGCTGCTTCTCCTGCAGCTACTGCTGTACTTGCTGCTTGAGCACAGCTTGTTGTTGCTGTTGCTGCAGCTTCTTTATGCGCAACTGGTCGCGCTTCTCTAGTAGCTCTTTTATGAGCTTGTCCAGCTGCGCCTCCTCGTCCACTTCTTCGTCCATTTGGACGACTTCCTCATCATCAACCTGTAGGTCCCTGAAGGAATTTCCTTCTCCGACGTACCGGTCATTTCCACCCTCAAATTCGTAAGAGCTGGAATTTTCGCAATCATCATCGGTTGCAGCCGCCGATGATGCCACATTGTGACCTACCAAGTTAACCCTTCTCTTGGCCGAAAGATTCGGCTTCGGCTTTAACTTGCGTCGCCTCTTCTCAACCTTTCTGAGCTCCTCGCTTACATTTACCGCTTCTGGTGTTTTTCCTGTTACCATTGATGATATCATTGCTGTTGCTGGTGTTACCTGCGAGACCACCCGCCTGGTCAACGACCGAACCGCTGTTGTTGTTGCCAACTCATTTTCATTTGCAGCTACTGCCCTTGGCGTACATACTGCTGCTGCTGCTGTTGTTTTTGTTGTTGTTGTTGTTGTTGTTGTTGTTGTTGTTGTTGTTGTTGTTGTTGTTGTTGGTGCTGCTGCTGATGTTATAGCTGCTGCTGTTATTGCTGCTGCTGCTCCTGTTGTTGCTGGTCTTGCTGCAGATGATTTTGTTGCCAGCTCGCGTGTTTGCACCACGCGTCGCAACGGCACACCCACACCCGTACGCGGGACCACCGTTTTTCCGGGGTCCATCGCCTACCGTCACTTTTTATTCTCCACTTTTGTTTTTACACTTTTATTGACTCTAGTTGTTTCTCAAATAAATAAAACAAAATTTTTCCCGGCTGAGAATCGAACCCACGCTTTCGACGTCAGAGTCTGACACTTAGTCTACTGAGCCAATTGACTATAAGAATTAAATTTGGCTAATCACCACTATATCGCACTTGCTTGCTTTAAATCTTCCGTAACTAGCCGTCCTGTCTCTTCGGGAGTTGTGGAACGACTGTGGTGCAGGTGGCTAACGTGTCGTGCATGTAATTTATAGTGTTGCGAGTTCAATACTGGTTATAAACATATCAGCAATTTTTTGTCTTTTTTTCTGTTTCCATTGTTTTTCTTTTTTTTCCTGTCTAAAATCCCAGTTTAAAAATGGATTGCAGCGCTTATAAATGTTTGGAATCTAAAAATTCCTCCAATCCACTCTTTGCTTGTTATGGCCCTTGTGGCATGATGTTCCATGCTAAATGTGTTGGTTCAACCAATGCATTTATGGATAAAGTTAAAGCTTCAGAGATCGCCTTATGGTATTGCTCCCCATGTCGAAAATTGTCACTGTCTACCCTTGCTTTCAAAATGTCAGTAGTCAAGGCTGACATGCTGAAATTATCTAAGGGGTTTAAAGACTTATGCGACATTTTTAATACCACCGTCCTCAACGTATCAACATTCTCTGATCTTCATGTTTCGGCAGACGCCTCAACGTCTACTGACCTTGAGTTGCCGATTACTGAAGTAAAGCAGTGTACCCAACGGGCCATGGATACATTGACTTCATTTGACACAACAGGTTCCCCAACTGTTGAAGCTACCCCTGAGCCCATTGTTAATTTAGCATCGCCCTCATCTAATCTACCCGCAGGCAAACGAAAACGCGATATAACTTCCTCTGTGTTGAATCCAAAGGCAAAGCGGTTTAACCTTAGGAGTCAGCGAAAAAACTCTAACGAGGCGCCCACTCTTAATGTTAGCCCCACATACATAAATCATTCCTTAGGTACAGAATCTGGAACTATTGAATCGATTCCCAGGCCGAAATCTATTTTCATTTCTCGACTAAAACCAAACACTTCTTCAGACGATGTCTTGAACCATTTGGTCTCGAGAAACTTGATCCCAAAAGATGACTCAATCAAATGCACCAAAATCAGCAAGGCTGAAGGGTTTGTTGCGTCTTTCAAAATTGTTGCCCCTTCAGTATATTGCGAAAAGCTGTGCAATAGCACTGCATGGCCTGAAAATACGTTAGTTAAAGAATTTACAAAAAGTCGCAGGAAAGATTGTCCGTCCAAGTTAAAAAAACCAAGTAGGCTGTCCCTCTACTATCAAAATGTAAGGGGACTCCGCACAAAAACCGCTGAATTATATATAAACTCGCAAGCCCTCTCTCATGATATCTTCTCCTTGACGGAAACATGGCTAAATGCCGGAATTCTAGACACGGAACTCTTCAATCATGAGTTCTCCGTATTCAGAAACGACCGTCATAACAATGACCTGAAAGCGCTTGGAGGAGGTGTTCTGATCGCTGTTCGTTCCAACCTTGAGTCACGCAAGATTGACTTTCCATTTCAACTTAATGTCGAAGTTATCTGTGTAAAAATTACACTTAAGAACAAACATTTATATGTTGTTAATGCGTACATTCCATCGTCTCGTCTATGTTCTTTGTATTCGGAACGCTCTATGGCACTAGACCATATTTTTGACATATCTCGTTGTGACAGCAATGTCTTACTTATAGGCGACTTCAATCTGCCACATATTGGATGGGTACCTTCTGAGGATGATTCTCATTTCATTCCATCCTTTGACTCTGCCCAACAAGAGCTCGCTTTACTTGACAACATTTTGTCTTTTGACTTACAGCAAACAAGCTGTATAAAAAATTTCAGAAATCGAACTCTCGATCTTGTTTTCTCTTCTGACTCTGTTAGTACTGTGGTTCTGGAATCCCATCTCAGTATAACTAACATAGATGACAATCATCCACCCTTGGATGTATTTATTGAACTGGGCGCACATCTGTACGAAAACAGTAATTCGTATGACCGTTCGCAATCTTTTGACTTTCGGAAAGCAAATTTTCAAAGGCTTTCTGATGAAATTAACAGCTTTAATTTTAACCTTACTGCCTTATCTAATATTGAAGATGCAGTAGGTTCTTTTTATTCTTTGATGGATAACTGCATGAAAAAAGTGATTCCTGTGAAATCCTCTAGGAATCTGAAAACATCCCATCCCTGGTACACTAAAGAGCTAAAATCGATACGAAACAGACGTAATAGGGCTTGGAAGAACTATTTAAAAAGTCTCTGCCATTCAGATCTTGAACTCTATTTCACATTATTCAATGAATTCAAATCTTTATCCTGCAACTTATATATTGACTATGTAAGTAAAATGGAATGCTCTTTAAAATCGAACCCCAAACTTTTTTGGGGTTTTGTCAATTCTAAGAAAAAAACCGATGGTTATCCATCGAAGCTTACTTACAATAGTTCTACAACTGCTGATTCAGTAGATGCAAGCAATATGTTTGCAGATCATTTCAGTAAATCATTTAGGGGGACCCCTCTTCACATTGATGATCAATATTTTAGTTATCTAACTAGCTGTTCCCAAATAAGTTTTAGTAGTACCTCATTCGATTTGGAAACAATTTTAAAATGTATTTCTTCTCTCAAGAATGATTATTCATCAGGTCCTGATGGCATTGCACCGATCGTTCTTAAAAAATGTAGTCATGCAATTGCTCCATATCTTAAGTATCTGTTTGAATTGTCCATCAGTACTGGTAAATTCCCTAATCTATGGAAAAGTGCTTTTATCACACCTGTATTTAAAAAAGGCGAACGTGGTGATATCACTAATTATAGGCCTATTTCAAAGCTTTCGTGTATCCCTAAGCTTTTTGAACAAATTGTTTGCGAAAAGTTAATATTTCTTTGTCGCAATTTAATTTGTAATGAACAGCATGGATTTGTAAGAAACAGATCCACTGTCACTAATCTGTTAAGTTTCTTGCATGATTGTTCTAATACCTTAGAGAATAAGGACGAAATGGATTGCATATACACTGACTTCTCTAAAGCTTTCGACCAGCTGTCCCATGAAATAATCGAGTTTAAGCTCAGGGCTTTTGGCTTCCCACCAAGTTTCATAAAATGGGTTAATTCATACCTTAGATCAAGGGTTTATCAAGTGAAATTTAGAGGATCGCTATCCGTATCTTTCACAGCGCAGTCTGGAGTTCCCCAAGGAAGTCACCTCGGACCAATATTATTTATACTTGCCATTAATGATGTTAAGGCATGTATAAATCACAGTAATATCCTGATATACGCTGATGATATGAAAATATATAAATCTATCACTAGTCAGCAAGACAGAATGTTTCTTCAATCTGACATTAATAGCTTCGCCAATTGGTGTGATAAAAACGGTTTATCAATGAACCCAACTAAATGTCAACATATGACATTCTCTAGAAAGAATATCCCTTCCACCTTTCAATACTCTCTGTCTCAACATATTCTTTGTAGTGTTGATAATTTTAAGGATCTTGGGGTTTATTTCGACCCCAAACTGGATTTTCCTAAGCATATTAATTCTATTATTAATAAATCTAATTCTATGTTGGGCTTCGTAAAACGGTGGGCCAAAGAATTTAATGACCCTTATGTTTCTATGTCATTGTACAATTGTTTTGTCCGTCCGATTCTAGAGTATGCCTCTCAAGTTTGGACACCGTTCTACAACATTCATTCAAATCGAATAGAGGCCATTCAACGTAAATTTATTCGATTTGCACTTAGAGGACTTCCATGGGATGATCCATTTAACCTTCCTCCCTACAGTCAACGTATCAAGCTTCTTCAAATGTTACCCCTTTCTCAACGAAGGCTTAATAGCGATATCATTTTTTTTACAGCAGCTTATATCCGGTCAAATAGATGCACCTGACTTGCTGTCGTCTATTGGCTTTAATTTTCGTGGTGGTGCCCATAATTTACGCAGTGTTGAATTATTGTTCAGCCCCCATCATAGAACGAATTATGGAAGGCATGAGCCTATTAGTCGCATGAGTAGAATCTATAATCTAAATGATCATGTGATTGACTTGCATGTTAGTAAAATTAAGCTAAAAAATATTTTGCGTAATAATGCTTTAATGTCTTAATTGTTTGCATTATTTTGTGTCTGTGTTAGTACTCGTATTTTATAGGTACATAATTATTGTATTTTTAATTGTTTTGTCCTTACTAACACCTGCACTAAATGATGAGCCAGTGAGAGCACTTTTAGTGCCGGCAATTTCTGCTCGTGATAGTTGCTTGCCTTAAGCACTCCACGACACTGAGCTGATAGTGTAACAGCATTTCACAAGCTTTGATTTTATTTCTGCTGCAGTTAAGGTTTTATTGCTGCCTGGCTCTGAACAGGACTCGGTCCAGTTTCGCTCAGGTTTCTTGAGGGATCCCATAGTTAATGGTTCTCTGGTTAGAACTTTCCTTAATCTCGCGGTTTCCGTAGTGCCCTTTAATTCGTCACAGAAGTTTTTCCATGATTGGCGCTTGGATCTCTGAACTTCATTTTTGAAGCTTCTCTGGCTGACTTTGTATATTTCCCAGTCAGAGTCTAGTTTCGTGCTGTTTGCCGTATTAAGAAGTTTCCTTGTTTCCTTCCTAATTTCGGCCAGTTTCTTGTTCCACCAAGGAGGTGATATTTTGTTCTTTCGTTTTACGACCGCGAATGCCCTTACGAAAGCCTCTTTGAAAACAGAAACTACTTTCTCGGCTTTCAGGTCGATGTCGGTCGGGCAATTAAAATTACCTACTTGTAAAAGATCTTTACTTTTCTCGATCTCCTTTCTAAAAAGAACACAGTCGGGTTTTTTTTGAATTTCTGTGTGACTGGGGAGGTTCACAGCAGTTACCTACAATGAACTCAATCAATCTATGATCGGAGAAGGAGTGCACATTCGGAACATTCCATTTATCAATAGTATGGGTGCTGGAGTTGTTAAATAACGTTATATCTATAACTTCCTGCCTATTTCTAACTACGAATGTTGGTTCGTCTCCTCTATTGGCTACTAGAAGATTGTTTTCAATAATGAATTCAAAAACTGACTCACCTCGTGTGTTAATATCTTGGCTGCCCCATTGCGAATGGTGGGCATTTGCATCACAACCCATTAACAGGTCCCATCCCTCCTGTTCCGCTTTGTGGACTAAGGCGTGAGTGATTGGAGCTGGCGGTCCTTCGTCTTCATAAGGCATATAAACGGCTGATATAATCAGTGGGGGGAACCCCCTCCGTTCAAGCCTTACCACGGTTTGGTCTGGATTGCTGTAGGTAGATAGAAGTAATAGTTTAATATGTTTTCTAGCTACTATACAAGTTCTATTTTTACACTCCGCGTTAAGCGGTTTGATGCTGTAGGTTACTAAATCTTTATGGTTTAGCCCACATATTTTGCCACGGAATATCCATGGCTCTTGCACCAAGGCGACGTCTATTTTCCTGTCACCTAAGAGATGGATGAGGTTAGAGCTAGCAGCTATGCTGTGGTGTAGGTTTATTTGTGCTACCTTCATACTGGACTTACCTGGCATTCCATCACCCTCTTCTTTCTCTCAGTTCTTTCCGTAAAGGGTCGAACCTTGCACCTGGTGATACCAGTGCGAACTTTGTTGTTGAACCTCCTCAGCAAAAGCATTGATATGTGGCTTAGTAAAACCACAATCTCGGTGCCTGCCTCGGAATGTTCACCTACCTCGAGCACCTCCCAGTTCTCACTACGGAGTTCAGGATTTAGATGCCGTAGGTTCCTTTCGATTCTATCTTTTGGAATATGTGGGCCGGAAATCGAAATCCGACCCTTTGGTCTCATAAGTTCATACAGATCCTTCTTTACGACAAGTCGTAAGTCGGCATTTGCCCATGGAGCCTGTGTGGTTTCAACAAACGTTTTCAACCAGTTCAACGTAAATTCGTTGTCACACGACAGGAGCTTAAAACCTTTGAAGGTAGAGAGTTGCTCAAAGAAGGGTAGTTGACCCTCTTTGTTAACGATAGTTCCGTTAACACCATCTAGAATGCGCAACTCTATGAGCCTCCATTGGTCTTTGCTTAACCTGCGTTCTGGCTTGCTGAAGTCGACAACCGCTACCTGGAGATTTGTGTTGGTAGCAATCGTTTTGGGCTTCTTGCTGACCCTACTAGAGGGTGGCGATATTGTATCGTCATGCCTACCTCTCTTTGAACTTCCCGCCACCGGCCCGGATGCTTGTCCGGAGACTGCTTCCGCGCCGATTGGTGGTCGCTTGAGTCTTTCCGAGACTGAGGTGGATGGCAAAAGGCTTTCCCTCCTCGTCCCGGTCAGTTCTCCAGCTGTCCGCCTAGTCGTCCCTGGAAAGTGTCGTCTATCAGTCGCGTCTTGTTGACGTATGTCGCGTACGTTTGGGGGTTGTTTGGAACAACTTGCCGCCGGCTCGGAGTCAGGTGATTTCGAGTCGGTTGCTGGCCTAAGTCTCTCATCGACTGAGGTGGGGAGCAATCGGCTTCCCGCCCTCGTCGTAAGAGGTCTTCTCTCCTTTTTCCCCCGTTTGTCGACGTTATCCCTAGAGGACCCGGCGTGCTTGAGCGTGATGCGGGCTCTGTCCAGAGCCGCTCTATCCTTATCCGTGATGGACTTCGGATCACGCTTTCCAAGCCGCCGAATAAGACGAATTGCGTTCCGTCTCTTGTTGCGTGGTGTCGATTTTGTAGCGTCCGTAGTCTTTGTTTGTGTAGAGATTGGATGCGGCGCA
This sequence comes from Portevinia maculata, assembly GCA_949715645.1. NCBI lineage: Eukaryota > Metazoa > Arthropoda > Insecta > Diptera > Syrphidae > Portevinia > Portevinia maculata. Next base: position 169,954,043 of record OX454526.1, on the reverse strand, counting down.
TCCTGAACTACTCTACCAGTCCTCACTACTGTCGCAAAGCTATCTACTGTGGAATTACCCTTATCTACAGGACTGCAATCGCTTGACACTGCAGGTAGCGAAGATTTCTCCTCCTGAGAAAAGCAGAGGCTTGTCTCTTTGATCCTTCAGCGTTTCCTTGCAGCCGTCATCCTGAGATTCTCTCACACTCAACTGCGGGATAGCCTCGATCACCGTTGAGGAGATTGGGTCCTCACATGGCTTCTGTGCTGCCACTGAGAGAGTTGGAGACTTCACGCTAGTTGATGCAGCTACCTTTGGTCCTGACTGGCAAAGGCTTGTCGAGGATTTGGGTGGCCCCATCAGCGTGCCACTGCTCGAGTTACCCGAGGGTGCAGCTGGCAGCGGCGAGCAGTCCATTGGATTGTCCCCCGATGCGGATCGCTCCTGGAGGTATGCTCGCGCATTGTGGAGTCTCTTTCTATCGTTCTCGGACAATTCTTCCCATTTTTTTGTCCCTAGCCTCTTGACTGTTAGATTACAGTTTTTTGCATATTTAGAGCTGGTGGAACTGCAGCAGAACGATGAGCTAGCGATAGACCATGTGTCGCTAGAATCCAGAAGGAGTTTTTCTAGATTTCCGTCAATAGCTCCAACGCATCTTCCGCATCTGCTCCTTTATTCCGGTCAGTGTTGCTTGAGCTAGGAGCGCCTGGCCGGTCCGCGCCCTTCGCTTTTTGAAGGTTGTTGTTTTTGTTTTGTTTTAACATTTTAATTTGATTTTGGGTCCCACGAGTAAGGGGGAAGAAGATGTCTGCCTGCACTCACCCCCTGTATGCAGGTAAGAGGAATTAATTTAAAACTGAAGGTCCTCAGGTATTCAGAGTTTGCGCTAACGACTAGGCACCCCCCAGCCATGCAGGCCTCGGCGCGTCGTACCTTGCCTTGGGGTCGTCTCTGTCTAAAAGAGAGAGGACGACAAGTGGTTTGGTCCGCGATAGGGCTTTCACAGAGAATAATCACTGCTATGACCCTAAAACCTAGGATCACGAACGGATCGTACCCAGGCTCCACTATCCGCCACCCGTGGTCGCGCCTGGTAGGGAACCACCCCCCAAGGAGTAAAAGGATAGACTGGGCCGGTTATGCCGCATCAATACAGCCGTACGCGACGATTGTTGACTTTAGTTATTGGTTGAACGCAATCTAATGCTACGGGCGAAGTTCTTAGCTGTGCAGTTAGCAGAATTGGACCATCGAAGCTGTTGTTCCGCGTTTTGCCGGTTACTCTTTATGGACTTAAGAAGCGAGTCGAGACGTATGCGTTGATGGATGAAGTTTCGTCTATTACAATGATGGACCGCGACCTGGTCGAGGAACTTGGACTGGTAGGACAAAAGCATCAACTCAACGTTCGGTGGTTCGGAGGCAGAGCAACTTAAGAGCCTTCAATTGTAGTCAACGTACACATTAGTGGTACTGCCATGACGAAGAGGCATCTGCTACGAAATGTCTTCACTGTGTCGAATCTTCAGTTGCCAACGCAAAGCTTGCACAGCAGCGATCTCCGTGAGATATCCAGGGACATAAAACATTTGTCACTACTGCCGAATTCTGATGTCACCCCGAAGCTGCTCATTGGCTTAGACCACTGTCACCTGGGTCTGCCAATTGAAACGTTTTCAATGAATCCTGGAGGGCCATTTGCTGCCAAAACTGTTTTTGGGCCAACACAAGGAACCGTCCCGACGAATGCTTCGTGCCTTATGACAAACGTTTACGAGGATGCCAAAGCAGAGGAGGATGTCCTGCATAAACTGATAGAAGATTACTTTATTACGGAAAGTTTTGGAGTGCGGCCAGCACCAATCGTTGAAACCAAGGAGGAAGTGCGAGCCAAGAGTATTTTGGAAAGTACAACTGTCAAGGTTAATGGTAGGTTCCAAACTGGATTGCTTTGGAAGAGCGATCATATAGAGCTGCCTGATAGCTATGCCATGGCCAAGAAGAGGTTAGTCGCCATTGAACGAAAGATGAAACGTGATGAATTGTTTGCCGCCGCCTATAACAACATCATTCGAAGCACCGTTGCCAAAAACTACGCCCGTAAGCTGCAACCAGCCGAAGCCGCCATCGTTGGGCCAAAGACGTGATACCTTCCACATTTTGCAGTGACAAATCCCAACAAGCCAGGCAAAGTACGCTTGGTTTTTGATGCCGCCGCCACTGTTGAAGGGATTTCACTCAACTTGTGCCTGCTTAAGGGACCGCAGCAATACCAGCCGATGCCATCGGTCCTATTTAACTTTCGAGTAGGAGCCATTGGCGTATGTGGAGATATCGGCGAGATATTACATCAGATCCAGATACAGCCAGACGACAGATGCGCGCAGAGATTCCTTTGGCGTGATGGGAATGATATAGAGCCACCAGAGGTCTATGAGATGATGGTAATGACATTGGGGGCTGCTTGTTCGCCTTGCGCAGCCCAATATGTCAAAACAAAAAATGCATTGGAACACCGTGATCACGACATTCGAGCTGTTAAAGCTATCCTACAGCACCACTACGTCGATGACTTCGTGGACAGCTTCGAATCGGTAGAGGAAGCTACCAGAATTGCGAAACAAGTTCGCGAAATCCACAGGGACGACGGATTTGAGCTGCGCAACTTCACTTCAAACGCACAAGCAGTCTTAAACGCTTTGGCCGATGGTAAGGAGTCCACGATGGTAGGGATCAATCGTTCGAATGAAGACAGCCTTGCTACAGAGAAGGTGCTGGGGATGTATTGGCAGCCCTCGAGTGACACCTTCAGGTATCATCTAAAGTTTCATCGTGTAGCAGCTGAAATCGTCGATGGAAGACGGTATCCCACGAAGAGGGAGTTGCTGAGCGTGGTCATGTCCGTATTTGATCCACTGGGATTCCTTTGCCACTTCTTAATTGCAGCAAAACTGCTCATGCGTGAGGTATGGAAACGTGATATACTCTGGGATGAGCCATTGCCGGATGACATCAATGTGGCATGGAGAAAATGGTACTCCAACATAAGCCAAGTCATCGAGTTCCAGATTCCACGGCATTATTTCATCGGAACCTTGCCAAATTGCCTGCAGCTCCACATTTTGGTGACGCTAGTAAGAATGCATTTGCTACCGTAGCGTACTGGAGAGCCATGAACTCAAATGGTAAGGTATCTGCCACACTTGTAGGTGCCAAAACCAAGTGTGCACCATTGAAGCCGATGTCTATCCCAAGGCTTGAGCTCCAAGCTGCCGTCCTAGGAACACGTCTGATGCAGACGATCATCAAAGAGCACTCTATTGATGTCAACAGATGCTTCCTATGGAGCGACTCCAAGACTGTGATCAGGAGGATCGCATCGAAAAATCGCCGCTACAAGCCATTTGTGGCGCATCGAATTGCAGAGATTTTAGATGCCACCAAGGTTTCAGATTGGAGGTGGATCTCCACTCAGAACAATGTAGCTGATGATGCTACGAGGCCCAACTACCAGATCGATTTTAACCCTTCATCCAGGTGGCTGAGCGGACCAGAGTTCCTATGGAAATATGAGGAGATGTGGCCCGCAGACGCTGACGCCGGCAGCTGTCATATAGAAGGAGATGAGGAAGAGCTTCAGGCGAAGTTCACCATGCTTGTCGTAAGTCATAATTTTAATAATTTCACCGATTTTTCTTCCTTCATCAGGCTCAAGCGAACGATTGGCTGGGTCATACGATTTGCTAATCGATGTCGACGAATTTATCACCCTGAGGAGGAGAATGGCCTGTCCGTTGCTGAGCTCGATGAAGCTGAAACCGTCATATGTTGCCAAGCTCAATCTGAGGCATATGCTGTGGAGCTGAGTCAAATCAGAAGTGGCCTGGACTTAGCCAAAGGAAATGCCTTATATAAACTTTCGCCTTACTTAGATGACCACGGTGTTTTGCGCGTGAATGGACGCAATGATGCAGCCAGCTGGCTTCCAAACACAACGAGACATCCCATAATATTGTCACCAGAACATCCATTGACAAAACTGATTGCATTCCATCACCACTGCCGGATGAAGCATCAACATTTCGAGGCGACGATGAGTGAAATACGACGCAAGTTCTGGGTCCCTCGTCTGAGACAGCTCCTGCGTAGAATAGTTTACGATTGTTTCGTCTGCAAAGTCTCGCATGTGATACCTGTCACGCCTTTGATGGGTCAGCTACCAAGGGACCGCCTGACGTCGTTTGTAAGGCCGTTTTCCCATACTGGACTGGACTACTTCGGTCCACTCACTGTTACCATTGGCCGTTACCAAGAGAAGCGGTGGGTGGCATTGTTAACATGCCTTACTGTGAGAGCTATTCATCTCGAAGTCGCCCGTGACTTGTCGACCGACGCCTGCGTCATAGTCATTCGAAACTTCATCAATCGACGTGGAGTGTCAGTAAGGATTCGAAGCGATAATGGCAAGAACTTTATCGGAGCTGATCATGTGGCAAAACGTTTCTCCGATGTTTTTGAGTGCGGCCGCATTCAGGATGAACTAACGTCGAAGGGTGTAGAATGGCTCTTCAACTGCCCCAACAATCCATCTGAAGGAGGCGTGTGAGAACGCATGGTTCAATGCATCAAGATCTACGCCATACACTGCACGAGATTGCACCTCGCGGACATACATTAATGTGTCTCATCATCGAGGCTGAAAACGTGGTGAACTCACGTCCCTTGACGCATCTGCCCATTTCGGTCGACCAGGAAGAGCCGCTTACTCCGAATCACTTCTTGCTCGGGTCAGCCAACACCTCACAGACCCCGAATGTGGCCGAACCTCCACAGAAGCTATACGCCCTAAAGAAGCAGTGGAGAATTGCTCGGCAACTGAGGGATCGATTCTGGAAACGCTGGATTGCGGAGTACTTGCCGACGTTAACGTGCCGTACTAAATGGTGTCAGAAGACGACACCATTAAAAGAAGGAGATCTGGTATTGATCTGCGACTCAAATATGCCAAGGAAGCAATGGTGTTGTGGAAGAGTTCTGCGAGTGTACCATGGAGCGGACGGAGAAGTAAGGAGAGCTGACGTAAATACGAAATCTGGTGTGTTGCGTCGTCCAGTGCCCAAGTTGGCCGTTCTTAGCGTTGATGGTGAATCTAGTCGATCCACGGGGGCGGGGATGTAGCAGAACGACCACTCGCTAATAATTTCTCTTCGTAATAAAAGACACAGTACTGAATCCAGACGAATTCATAGCAGCAGATGTGCGATTAGAACATCCAAGTAACGGCGACGCAGAAGAGGAGGCACAAGACATACGACTACAAGAAGAGATCGAAAAACAGCCGTTAGACACTGCAGCTGGGGAAAAGAAAAACGTCATAATGAGAGAAAATGAACTGTTGCAACGGATCGCAAAATCAAATGATAGAGCAGAAGCTAAGTCAGGAGGTGGTGGAAAACGATCGGACGTTACGACAGGAGAGTTTAACGTGGCTCAACAAATTGGATTGTGGAAGGAGATGTTGCCGGAATTCAGCGGAACGACAAGTGTTGATATGTGGCTGGCACAGCTCATGTTAATCGACTGTAAAGATAATGATAGTTCAGAATTGGATTTAGAAGTTTGTAAAGACGTATGTTATGTTCATAAAGAAAAACTTAAAACATTGTATAAGTCAAGTTATTTGTTTGCCGATCGCCCTACGGAACCGGTAGTTAAAACTAAAATGAATTTAACGCTGAATGATGTGAAACCGTTTCATTGTCGACCGCGTCGTTTGTCGTATGCCGAAAAAAACGAACTTTGTTCATTGCTAGACGAATATGTCGGTATAGGGTATATTAGAGAAAGTGAATCTGAATACGTGTCGCCGATAGTATTGGCAAAGAAAAAGACAGGTGATCTTAGGGTGTGCATAGATTTTCGTACGTAAAATAAAGCGACTGCAAAAGATAGTTACCCGATACCGGTGATCGACGATTTGCTAGACAGACTGGCAGATAAGACCATTTTTTCTAAGCTAGACCTCAAGAATGGGTTTTTTCACGTTTACATGCATAAAGACGCGGTAAAATATACGTCGTTCATATCACCTTTAGGGCAATACGAATTTTTGAGAATGCCGTTTGGTTTGAAAAACGCGCCGTCAACTTTTCAGAGACACATTAACAAGATATTTGCATGACATGATTAGGAACGATGAAGTTATAGTTTACCTAGACGATATAATGATAGCTACGACAACGTACGAAGACCATTTTAGAATACTCCCTGAAGTTTGGAGGAGGATGGTAGACAATAGATTAGAACTAAGGATAGATAAATGCAAGTTTCTACAAAAGAAAATAAAATATTTAGGTTTTACGATTACGGGAGCGGGTATACAGGCAGATGATAGGGGTATCGAAGCTATAAAAAAAATTCCGGTTCCACAAAAAACTCATGCGGTACAAAGATTTTGAGTTTGTGTTCTTATTTCCGTAGATTCGTTAGAGATTTTTCGACCATAGCAAAACCACTGTACGATCTTACAAAAAAAGATAGGGAATTCAAGTTTGGTGACAAACAGTTAGAGGCCTTCGAAAACTTGAAAAACAAATTGATAGAAGCTCCGGACTTGGCACTGTATAGTCCAAAGGACGAAACAGAACTTCATTGCGACGCAAGTGCACAGGGATTTGGAGCGATTCTGCTACAAAGAAAGCAAGACGGAAAGTTACATCCGATTTTTTTATTTTTCAAAGAGAACGACAGATTACGTAGCAAAGTTGCATAGTTTTGAGTTAGAGGCGCTGGCAATAATAAGCGCTTTAAAACGTTTTAGGGTATATTTACAGGGTAAACAGTTCAAGATCGTAACTGATTGTAATTCATTGACTCTAACGCTAAACAAGAAAGAACTCAACCCTAGAATTGCCAGATGGGCGTTAGAACTACAAAATGTTGATTACACTCTAGCACACAGGGCAGGTAGCTCGTATCTAGCTCGTATGCAAGACGTCGACGCGTTAAGTAGATCGACAAATATTCTGACGATCGAAACGAATACTTTCGAGGAAAACCTGATAGTATGCCAAGGAAAAGACGGACATATAGTTAAGATCAAAGAGTTGTTAGAACGATCGAACCATAATTTAAATGGGATGAGAAACGGAGTGGTATATAGAAAGAAAAATGATGGCAGTGTCGTATTTTGTGTACCAACAGAAATGGAAAGTCATGTTTTGTATAAATATCATGACGAAGTAGGTCATGTGGGAACAGATAAGGTGTTCGAATTAGTGTCAAAAAGTTACTGGTTTCCCAAAATGAGAGAGAAGATAGGATCGCACATAAAAAACTGTTTGAAGTGTATTGCTTTTTCGGTTAAACAGGGCCGTGAAGAGGGTTTCATTCACAACATACCTAAAGAAGAAAAACCGTTCGTGGTAGTACATGTAGATCATTATGGTCCAATAGACAATTCAAGGGCTGTTAAAAAGTATATACTAGTGGTAATAGATGCTTTTACAAAATTCGTGAGACTCTACCTGACCAAAACTACAAATACAAAAGAGGTAAATAAAGCATTAACGGACTATTTTAGAGCATATAGTAGACCGAAGTATGTTATATCAGATAGAGGTAGTTGCTTTACCTCTGCAGAGTTCAAGATTTTTTTGCCTGAAGAAGGTGTTCAACACATAAAGGTTGCGACGGGTTCCCCACAAGCGAACGGGCAAGTAGAGAGAGTTAACAGGAGCTTAGGACCAATGATAGCCAAGTTAGTGAAACCAGAAGAAGGGGTATTTTGGGACCACGTATTAGAGGTAGTCGAACATCCGAGTGTAATGTTGTTTGGAGTGATTTTTTTTTTTTTTTGCGTGTAGCTAGGTGAAAATCGTTAAAAGACATCGCTTGCGAGCTTTGCGATAGTGTGGGACTTGAATCATCCACTAAAAACACCCAGGGAAGGCATGATGTTACCATCCTTCCAGTAATCGCACCTAGTCTAAAGACTAATCAGCAATTTTGTTTTAACATTTGCTTATGTACTTATGTACTGTTTCTAGGAACTAACTTTGGTTTGTTACCTTTTTTTCTTAATTCATTATCACTTTGTTCGTGTGATTATGTTGTAACACATATATTTCTTTCCTAATAACCTAGTAGGTTATTAAAACCTAGTTAACTAGTTCAAAAGGTTTAACTCTACGTAATCTTCTAACTAAATTATTGTTATTAAGTAGTTGAACTACTTCTAAATTAGCATGGTTGCGAAGCCTAACTTCATGTCTTCTTGCGACCTTGCGAACCTCGTCCTCTACCATTTCAATTTTTAGATCCCTATGTAGATCAGCATTTCGTATGTACCACGGCGCATTAACAATATTGCGTAATACTTTGTTTTGAAAGCATTGTATGCTTTGAAGATTTGTCTTTCTTGTGCACCCCCATAACTGGAGGTCATATGTCCAAATTGGTTTTAATATTTGCTTGTAGAGAAGGAGTTTGTTGTAGATTGAGAGACATGAATTCCTCCCTATGAGCCAATACATTTTATTGTATCGTATATTTAGTTCATCTCGTTTTTTTTTGACATGTGTCTTCCAACGCAACTTTTCGTCTAAAGTCAAGCCTAAATACTTAGCTGAGTTCGAATGTAGAACTACTTTATTATTTATGTACACAGGTATGTGTTGTACGTTTTTATTCGTAAAGTTAATATGAACCGACTTTAGTTCATTTAATTTTATTTGCCATTTTTTGGTCCATTTGGATATATCATTTACTGACCTTTGCAGTTTTTCTGTAACTTCCTGTGCTGTTTTTCCTACTGCAAGTACAGCAGTATCGTCTGCAAAAGTGGCAACAGTAGTTTCGTCATTTTGTGGTAGGTCGTTCGTGTATAGGAGGAACAGTACTGGTCCCAACACTACCTTGCGGTACTCCAGCTTTGATGTTTTTCAATTCGGAGTACTCATTCTCTTGCTTAATTCTAAATAATCGTTGCATTATATATGACTCTAGTATTTCATGATACTCTTATGGAAGATATTTTTGTAGCTTTGTGCCAGGCTTTATCAAAAGCCTGTGTTACATCAAGGAGGATGGCAGAGCATATTTGTTTTTCTTCTAAAGCTTTTTCTATTATATCAGTTATTCTGTGGACCTGATCTATTGTTGAGTATTTATTTCTGAATCCAAACTGATGGTTTGGGGTCAGCGTCCTTTATTCTAGAATCGGATGGAGTCGTTTTAGGAGCATTTTTTCGAATAGCTTTGACAGGATTGGCTGCAATGATATCGGCCGATATGACGTTACTTCACTGGGCAATTTTCCCGGCTTAGGTACCACGATAACTTCCGCAACCTTCCACATGCGCGGAACATACCTTAGTCTGAACGCAGCATTTATTATCTGTGCTATTTTGTTCATACCTTTCTTAGGCAGTTTTTTCACCCGTTATTAGATCAAATCCCGGGGCTTTTTTCGGGTCTTTTCTTTTATTTCTTTGGCTATTTCCCTAGAGGTTACTGCTGGAATCGATCTCTCGTCTTCGCACATTTCTTCCGTTTGTTGGGAAAAATCATTATGGTCGTATGGCTTGAAAACGTCTCAAGATGTTCCGCAAATAGATCCGCCTTTTGTTTGTTTGTTTTAGCCCAGTTATCACTGCTGTTTTTCACTGGCGGAATGTATGCCGTTGGTCTTTTAATTTTTTTTGTAGCCTTCCACAGTGAGTATTCTGTACTAGCATCGTTTGTCAGATTTGTAAGGTATCTTTCCAGCGATGCGTTTTTAAATTCTGCTATCCTTTTTCTGAGCTTATTGTTTAAGCTATTAAGTCTACTTTTATCACTTGGAGCTCTTGACAGTTGCCATCGCTTGCGACCTCGTCTCTTTTCTGATATAATGTCGCAAATTTCGTTGGGATACACGTTTCTTTTTACTTTGCTATTTAATTCAGGCGTTGCAGCCCATGCAGCCTTTTGTATAGCTAGGGTGAAGGACTGTACTTCACTTTCTAATTGCTCTATTGTATTAATTGTTGTGGATAGTTCGATGCGTTCATCTATTAAATATCTGAAATATGTCCAGTCAGTTAGTTTGTTTACTAGACGTGGGTTTTGTTCCTTCATTATAATTTTATTACCAAGTGTTAGCAGCACAGATGAGTGATCTGAGTCAAGATCTGGCCCTTCCTTAACTTGGGTAGTATTTGAGGAAATATTCTTAATTAAGAAGAAGTCGACAACATCCGGGATTTTGTTCCTATCTGTGGGCCAGTAAGTAGGATTTCCCGTTGAATGGTAGTTAACATTGTTTTTTTTAATATATTCAAGGAGTTCTCTTCCTCTTGTATTTGTTAATCTTGATCCCCAAGATATGTTCTTAGTGTTGAAATCTCCGCCTATTAAGAATTTATTTCCGAATTTACGGAAGAGGCTTTCAAAATTGTTTTGTTTCAGCCTGTAGCTAGGAGAACAATATGCCGCTGCTACCGTTATCTGGCCGCTACTTGTTTTTATGTTTACGGATTTCGCTTGTATTTCACACGACTGATATTCTTCATCTTCTTCGTGGCTAACATCTTCCTTAATTATAACTGCGGCCCCTCCTCTTGCTGTATTTTGAGGATGTGTGGTTTGGTATGTCTTGTATCCGCGAAGTTCGTATTTAGTTCCAATTTTAAAATGTGTCTCGGAGACTAGACATATATCAATTTTGTTTATGTCGAGAGTCGCTTGCAATTCGTCTTTACGATTCTCGAGACCATTGGCATTCCATAAAAAGATTTGTATGTTTTTAGCCATTATGATCTTTTAGGTACAGTTCTTTTATTACTGTTTTGTTTTTCAAGGAGAGATATTCTTTCCAGAATTTTCTTATTATTCTTTTCCACGTCTCCCATTCTATTAAGGATTCTTTGCATGATATCCTCCACAGCATTAATGGGAGGCTTGGAGTTTCCGACTGGTTTTACAACGTTTTTCGAAGCAACCTGTGCATATGTTTTCTGTGGACCGGTTATGAGGCTTAAGTTTTCATTTTCGCTTAATGGTAGATTTCCTTTAGCTCCTTTAGATTTCGGTCTCAAGTCTTTTTTGTTTATTTTTTCTCCGTTTTTGGTTGCGTCTTTTTGAACAGGCTTGCATTTTCTTTTGCTTCTTGTCTTTTACTTGCTGTATCTCTTTTGCAACTGCACACCCTCTGTAGTTAGCTGGGTGTCTTTCGCTACAATTGGCGCATTTAGCGGCAGCATTTTTTCCCTTATGCAGTCTTTTGTATGGTGGTCTCCTGCACATTTAACGCATTTCGGGTTTGAGTTGCAGTATTTGTGAGTGTGACCATGCTTTTGGCAGTTCTTACATTGAGGAACTAGCTTTGATTTCCGCAAAGGATGAATTTGAACTTTCATTTCTAAGATACGAGTATCTTTAATTTCATAAATTTTGTTGATGTCTTCATCTTGCTCCAAAATAAGCATGAACATCGGGAGCGGTGCTTTACTCTTGTACTTAAGCATGTTGACAACTTCAAGTATTTTGAAGTTTTTCTTTATTAGGTCATTTGCAATGCGTTCAGGTGTGCATGAGTAGTGTAGTTTCTTTGCAACAACCTTTATTGGTCTTGTTTGTTTATTTTCAAACGAGTACCATTGAACTTTTTTCTGGTTTAGCAATGCCTGTTAAGATCCACCCTAATTCGGGGAACTGGGGAACCTTTTCTACCTTTAATTAGCCCTTCAAGAATAACAGATGCATATAAGTCGGCGACTATCAGTAAATCAATCTTCCCGGTGTAGTTGTAAGAAGGATCTGCTAATGGAAGTTTCGATAAATGACCCAAAGAGGATGTTTGGAGCTTTTGCGTTGGCAAGACAGAGGAGAGTTTAGATAAAACAAACGCCCTGACATTGAGAGAAAATGAGGGGTTGTTAAAAAAAACATGTTGCACCTAAACCTGTCACATTTGCTTCTGCTCGATGGCTATTTAAATTGAGAACCTGTTCGACGTTGCTCTCAAGATATGGTGGTCTCAATAAGCTGAAAAAACTTTAACAAGTGCTGTAGCTAACAACACTTGGGATCACATTTGATTAAAGTGAGCATTAATGTTTTGATTTTGCGACGGCGAAGGCCCAGCTTCTCCACTATTCCAGTTAGGATGTGTTTTGAATTAGGTGATTGTTATAATTGACGTTTTGTCCTTGCCATGGACCCCTTTGATGAATTGGTTGATTGTTTTTCGGCTGATGCCCGACTTGTAAATCCACATGCAACATTGTACGATGTTTATTTCCATATTTTTGACATCTGTTGCTAGTTTTGCAAATTGATGCGTGGTGATCATATCCGAGGCAGTTGGAACAAGTTGAGCTCCATTTAACTACCTCTAATCGTTCCTTTACGTCCATTTTAAAGAATTTCTTGCAATGCCGAATGCCGTGCGAGGCCTTGCACAACCTGCAGAGAAATTTCTTCCCTTCGTGTGAAGACTTAATATGGTAGGCCGTAGGCGCAGCTTTTCGAAATGAGGTTGTCACCCACCGTCCACCAACGACCATACCACGTCGAGTTAATCGGTTCTCGTCAGGTTACCATAATTAAACGGCGTTGGGCGCGTACGTAGATGGGAGACCGTTTGAGAACAACCGCGTGTTGTTGGCCCGTCCCATCTACAGAGTTGAGGTAGATAATTACATACGTGGTATTTGTTAGAATTTGTTGGTTATTTTCCGGCGAACTCTGAAATAGAAAATTGAACAAAAAGAGATACGACCGATCGCTTCAGTTTAAAGACAAAAAGAAGAAGATTTTATTCGCATGAAGAGAAACGTCAAGTTAATACAAAAGAAGAATGTAATAGATTCATTGCTAGAGAAGTTACTTTAAGAAATGATTTTAAAAAAGCAAATTAATAGATAATAAGGATGATAGATTTTCTTAACATTCCGCCCGCCTCGACGACTGTTTCAGGGCGTCGAAACTTCTGGATCGGGATGTCTGATGCGATTCTCGTCAGTGGTTGAAGATACTGGAAGTAGACACAGCTTTGATATTGGGCCTTTAAAACTGTTAGTCTGCGTTTTGATGGTAACTACGCGTATGAAACCATCCGACCTAGGATGGGTTTCGATGACACGAGCAAGAGGCCACTTCGATGGAGGATAACGTTCGTCCTTAAGAAGAACAAGTGAGCCTACCTTGATATTAGGTGATGGATGATGCCATTTTACCATTGCTTGCAGTCGTTGAATATATTCGATTGACCATCGTTTCCAAAATCCTTCCAGCATTTGACGTATTAGTTGATACCGTGATAGCCTTGATTGTGGTAGATGCGTTAGAGATGGTTCAGGGATTGTATTGAGAGCTTCTCCGATGATAAAATGACCGGGAGTGAGGGCTTCTAGATCGGTCGGGTCTTCAGATAACGGACAGATTATTCGAGAATTCAGCGCAGCTTCAATTTGAGCCAAGAGTGTGGAGAATTCTTCATAAGTTAGAATAGCTTCACCAACAACTCTCTTAATATGAAACTTAACAGATTTGACGGCTGCCTCCCACTTACCACCAAAATGAGGCGCTGCTGGTGGGTTAAACTTCCATTTTGTCCCATTGTTTGCGAGCAGGTCACTTAGTATTTGAAGATCCTTTGAGGCAGCGTCGAATAGTTTTCTCAACTCAGCATCAGCACCAATAAAATTCGATCCACAATCACTTGATAATGTGGCGCAAATACCACGGCGACTCGTGAAACATTTGTAGGCAGCTATGAATCCCTCAGTCGTGTAGTCGGTAGATAACTCCAGGTGAACAGCTGATGTAGAGAAGCAAACAAAGACTATAAGGTAACTTTTTTGCTCCCCGTCCTCTCCAAGTGCTGATAGTAAACGGCCCTGCATAGTCAGCTCCTGAATGTAGAAATGGCCGAAATGATTGTGTTCGAAGAGGGGGTAGTTGACCCATGATTTGTTTGGCATTGGTTGCCCGATGACATATGCAGACTACGTAACGATGTATGAAGCAACTTACTGGATTACGGCCGCCCATGATCCAGTATTGTCGCCTTAATGTATTCAGAATAAGTTGAACTCCCCCATGTAATGTGGATTGATGAATGTTGTCTAGAACCAATGTAGTAAACGGTGAGTTCCTAGGCAGGATTATTGGGTGCTTCATATCTGGATCGATTTTTGCAAGGCGAAGCCGCCCGCCAACTCGCAGTATTCCCTGCGAATCGATGAATGGTGTTAAGCGAAGCAGCGGACTGCTTGACTTTAGCCATAATGAGGCCGAGAGTTGATTGATTTCTGTTGAAAAGTAAAGTGATTGCGTTGACTTAATCCAATAGATTCTAGCTTGATCTAGCTCCTCAGGTGATAACGATTTGGACTTGATTACTGATTCTCCCTTGATATGCTTGAAATTTGATACTGCTCTAATACACCAGGCGGTAATACGTAAAAGATTCAGAAGCGATGAGTACTTATGGATGAGATCCCAGGTGTAAGATTGATTCACTATAGTTGTCGATGCAACGATATGAGTACGTTCTTCAAGATCAACATTTTCATTGAGTTTAGGCGTTAGTTGAGGCCAATGGGAAGAAGCAAGACGAAGCCAAGGCAGTCCATTCCACCAAATTTCGCTCTCAGATAGCTGACGTGGTGAGAGTCCTCGAGAGGCATAATCTGCTGGATTGTCTTCGCCAAAGAAGAATCACTTGGATTTGAGAAACTCGATTACTGATGAAATCCTTCCATCTTGATGGTTGACCTTGAATCCAATAGAGCGTCGTACTAGAGTCCGTCCACAAATGAATCGGGGTTGATTCAAGTTTTAACACATTCCTAACATGATTGACTAGCCTTGTTAGAAGTAATGCAGCCGATAGTTCTAAGCGAGGAATAGTTATTCGGGCAGATCTTGATCTTTTTGGTAATACAGATTCTTTTCTTATTGGTGTAACTTTTGATTTCGACGCTACGATAGTAACTTGAGTGATATTTGGTGGCTGTACTACTCGAAGATAAACGACAGCTCCAATTGCAGCTTGCGACGCGTCTGCAAAGCCGTGTATCTCGATTGATAGGGACGACAGAGATAGCCCGATCCATCTGGGAACTGAGATAGATGAAAGATCCGCGAGCTGGTTGATATATTTCCTAATAGGAATAGGTTGATCCCAGCCTAAGTCGGATTGCCACAGCTCTTGAAGAAAGATTTTGGCTTTGACGATAACATGCGATATCCAACCGAGTGGATCGAAGAGCTGAGCTGTTCGAGATAAAACCATTCTCTTCGTATATGTGGTAACTTCTTTGAACTGGGCAGGAATGAAAACAAATCTGTCTGAATTTGGCTGCCAATTAAGACCAAGAGTTCGATGAATAGGATGACCATCAATTGTAAGCGATGTTGACGTAGGTGATTTTTCGCTTGTTTGAATTTCTTCTAGCAATGCTTCGTGGTTGGCAGCCCATTTTTGTAGCGGAAAGCATCCTGTTTTGAAGAAATTGATAATTTATTTGATTTTGTTCTTACCTTCTTCAATGGTTGAAGAACCGGAATAGATGTCATCCACATAGATATTTTCCTCGACCAATTCCTTGGAAAACGGAAAGCAATACCCCTCGTCAGCAGCAAGTTGTCGTATGACACGATTGGCCAGGTAAGGAGCAGGTGAGGTTCCATAGGTTACTGTTGTTAGAACGAACTCTACCAGATCCGTACCTTCAAACCATAATATGTGTTGATAACTCCAATCGTCAGGATGAATTTCGATTTGTCGAAACATCTTCACCACGTCCGACGAAAAGGCAAATTTGTATTGCCGCCAACGAGTGAGCACATCTGGTAGATCCACTTGTAACTTTGTGCCTTCGTGTAGATGTTTATTTAGAGAAGTCCCTTGATCAGTCTTCAGTGATCCATTGAATACAACTCTAAGTTTTGTAGTTGTACTCGATTCACGAACAACACCATGATGAGGAAGATAGAAGACGTCTGGTGATTGATTGGCTGATGATTCTATAGATGTTGTTCTGCGCATGTGTCCGAGATCTTCGTACTCTTAGATGAACTTAGAGTACTCATCGAAGAATGATTTGTTCTGCTTAAAACGATTCTGCATACGTAGAAGTATTTTGAGTGCTGGAGACCGAGAATCACCTAATGTTGATGGATGCGATTTAAAGGGCAGTCGCACAATGTAACGTCCATCTGAATTTCTGAAATGGCTTGATTTGAAGATTTGTTCACAATCTGCTTCGTCGGATGTCATTTGATTTGAAGATGATTGAAAGGGTTCTTCCTGCATCCAAAATCGTGTTAAAAATTCGTCGAGCTTAAGATCCAGATGACAATGATAACTATGCGCTCCGATTGATGACACAGCGCCTGATACGATCCAGCCCAGTGAAGTATGTTGTGCTATTGGAGCACCCTCTTCACCCTTTCGTGACCCTCCAGCAAAATTTGGCCATATAACTGTACTCTTAGTATAAGATCCACACGTCCGGGTTGATAATATTGTGGATCTGCTAGCTTGATTCCGTGTAGATGCGACCAAATTTTCGGAGAAACTTTGGTTGTTGGAAGATGGCTGGTTAGTTTCGGTAGAATGTGTGCCTCGATATTGCAACTGAACTCAGTAACGCACGACGATAGATTTAGTAAAACTGTACCTTTAGATTGATGAGTTGAAGAAGAATTTGCTCCGATACCAGTGATTAAAAGTGCTGAATGACGTCTCGTAAGATGAAGAGCCTGAGTTAGATGTTCTGACACTAAATTGATTTCGGAGCCTTGATCCAAAAATGCTCGTACTGTGCAAAATTCTCCTCTACTTGATTGAATTTTCACTAAAGCAGTTGCTAAAAGTACTGGTTGTGTACCAGATTTGGTGATACAGGTCACGTGAGATGATGCGGTGTTGCTGGACGATTCCTTTACTGATGACGATGGTGTAGCAGTCTCTGTTGATACTTTTGATGTGGATGTGGAACAGGATTGATGAATTGAATGAATTGAGGTGTGATGACGTTCGTTGCAGAATTGGCACCTCCTCTTGGAAAAGCACTTTGACAACTGATGATATCCCAGACAATTAAAACATAATTTCAATTGCTTGATTATTTCAAGACGCTGCTTGACACTTTTTGATTTATACATGGGAGAAAGAGAGATATAATGGTCACCTTTGCAGTTTTCGCATGTTTGAGCCGATGATTTAGTTGATATAATGATGAGTTTTGGCCTTATTCCCTGCGATTTTATTTGATGTAACAAGAGACTTACTTGGCAAATTGGGCGAAGCACATTCGTAAGCTTGAAGTGAGCGAATACGAGTGATGAGAAAGTCCTTGAATGATGTCCACGATGGTGAATCTTGAGAAGAACCTAGGGTTTTCTCCCACTCTTTGATTGAGACAGCGTCAAGTTTCCGGGATACGATATGCACAAGAATATCATCCCATTTGTCCACATCACGACCGAGTCCCTCCAACGATCCAAGGGCTTGATTCGTTTCGTTGAATAGAATTTCGAGTTCGGAGGATGACTCGGTAGTAACTGGTCTAGCCGAAAATAGGGAAGTTAGGGCTGCATCGACCAAAACACGTTTATTGTCATAGTACGACACCAATTCATCCCAAGCGATTTTGTAGTTTGCTGCAGTTAACGATAGATTCTGAATGCGTTGTGATGCCTTTCCGATTAAGCATCCCTTTAAATACTGCAGCTTTTCGACACATGTAAGCGATGGATGATTACCGATTACAGCAATGAATGAGTCTTTAAACGGAACGCACTCGGAATATTCTCCATTGAATGATGGCAATCCCATAGTTGGCAATCGCACTAAATGTGATGGATGCGAATCTTCCGGCTTGTCCTCCGAATGTTCTTTTCCGCGCGATGATGTTGCTGACGATGATGGTTGTAGGCTGTCCATGAGGATCGTCATTTCTTCGATAGCTTGGAGATAGTTTTCATCACATTCGGAGTACATACTCTCCTTAAAGTAAAGCTCTTCAGCAGCTTCGGATTTGACTTCTGATTTTAGAGATGATTTTATTGCTCCTAACGCGTCGTGATTTTCTTTAAATTTACCCCAGTTTTCGATTAGCGCGGTTTTCCTTGCTTCCACTCTTTGCACGGTAACTGTCGAAGATGATTTGAGTCTCTGCGCACATTTCTCAATAATATTAAATATTTCGTATTGTTGTTCCAAATAAAATTCCAATTGATTGCGCTTCGACATATTTAACACTGTATTTTTAGATGGAAATTGATCAAAATCGATATTAAATACAAAACAACCATGTGATTGATTGAATTCAATTCAGTTTTTTTTTTTTTTTGATTTGCCGTTTGAACAGAATGCATTCACCGGTAAAAACGACCACTGCAACAAGAACACGCCACTGCGACAGTTTTCCTCACACGATTTCGCTTAGCGGCATATACTCGTATATATATACTGTATACGATTGCAGAGCTGTTCTTGTAAAGGCGATTCGCGTGATGTATGTACGATATGTGATAAACACGATTTGATAAGAACTTTATTATAGCGATTGATACGAACTTTATTATTTCAGAGAACAATCCGGCTCAAGAAGGACCAGAATGTTAGATTTTTTTGGTTATTTTCCGGCGAACTCTGAAATAGAAAATTGAACAAAAAGAGATACGACCGATCGCTTCAGTTTAAAGACAAAAAGAGGAAGACTTTATTCGCATGAAGAGAAACGTCAAGTTAATACAAAAGAAGAATGTAATAGATTCATTGCTAGTGAAGTTACTTTAAGAAATGATTTTAAAAAAGCAAATTAATAGATAATAAGGATGATAGATTTTCTTAACAGTATCACAATGGACATAATTTGGTCTAAGTGTGTCGGCTTTTGCTGACAGCCACCTAAACCTAACCTAACCTTGTCACCCCCTGATACCTTGTACTCACATTTGCTTCCAACATATTTTCAAGGGAGTAGTTGAAAAATTCTTCCATTAAGAAAGTAGCTTGGATGTACCTAATTAATCTTCCCAGTCCTTTTGGGTTTAAGTTGGGAGTTTATGATAAATAACATAAATCCAAATACAATCCCATGCTCCAAGGGGTATTCCCAGATTCGAAAGAGCGTGAATGCATTCGGTGCTCGTATCGTGTAATGACTTGAGCGATTCAGCGGATTCATGGGTAATTTTCCGATGTTCCATTCAAATTCTGAGTTGTGTGTTCACCAGCTTGCGTTTATTTTGAAAACGATCTTTTAAAAATTCCCACGCGGATGAATAATTTTTCCTGTCAATTAGGAGATGCTGGATGAGACGAGCAGCTTCTCCTTAAACTTGCGCTTTGAGGTATTGAAGCTCTTGAATCTCAGACAGATCAGCGTTTTGATCAATCATACTCTCAAAGAGATTGAAAAGTTTACACCATTCTTCTACTTTGCCAGAAAATCATCTTCTTCGACTAATTACCTTGTCGTGGTGGAGATGCTCAGTAAGACCCCGTTGATACCGGAGAGCGATTGCATAAGGGGTTCCCATGCTGTAAGGTCTCCGGAGGAGGGCTCCGAAGCTAAAGAGTAGTCAACCCAATTCTAGTGGTGGAGCGAGCGCAATGTAAACCGTGCCCAGGGACGAAAGGTTGAGGGTTTTATCAACCGATAACGAGCTCCTTCTAGTGCCCTGGCAGGGCCTGTCGTATTCAGCCTTACCCCAGTAGAACCGGCAATGCTGGGGTGGACCTTTTCTCACCGGCTTACTCGTGGGACTCAGATCTAACAATGAACAAAAATCAAACAAAAACAAAACAAAAAAACCTAAAACAAGAACAACAAAGCTTAGCGACATCTTCTAGGGCAGGCTTACGAACAAAAGACCTAGAAAAACAGGACGGGACTGACGACCGACTGAACTACAGAGTCAAAGACTGCTCGGAGTCCGTGAATTACTCGGACTCAGAGACAGCATCCGTCAAGACATTGCACTCTGAGGCGGAGGGTTCGACAAGCGCCGAAGCGGCCAGCTGCAGTCAGAAGCCCCCACGTAAAAGAGGCGGACCCAGTTCCAACAAGCATAAAATGACCCGCTTAGCCAGGTTCCAGCTGAACCGTATTCTCGAAAAACCAGAGGATACATGGGACCTCAAAGATAGGGACACGGTACGGTGGGCTAGAGACATACTGGCGGAGAAGTCCGATCATCCTGAGACAGGGATCGTCCTCCTCCAGCCACATATGGCTCAGGCGAAACCACGTTAGCGTTGGGCACCGTTAAAAGGGAAGCGACTCCTGAACACGGGAAATCTGCCCTCAAACACGGTGCACAAACTAATAGAACGGGGAAGGCCCTTTCTGTAATAGGAGGACCCCCCAATCCGCACCAAACAACAACAACAACAAAAAAATGAGCAGCTCGTCTGCTAATAAAAAGGACTTTGCGTCCAAACGTCCTAGATCACAGGACGATACCTCCAAAACCCCGAAGAAGGCAAAGAGCGCTGAATCAGCGCACAGACCCTTCAACGAGGTAGCGAAGGACAATTTGGTCTTCGGCATCTGCGACTGGAGCAATGATGAGGGGAGAATTAGTGGCGAGAATTGGCGAACGCTGAAGACGAGACTGACTATTGGCATTCTCGCCTTTAGCGACAGAAACCCCTCGGCACTACTTCCCACCTTCACAGACAACGGGTGGTACCTCAACGGCGCCAAATTAGTGAGGTTCACGGACCAGATGTCGGCAGTCTTTTTGAAGGTAGCGATCCCGAGACTAACAAATCTCTGGGTCAATGCCAACCTGAGTATCGCTCATTGGAGCGACATTCCGGTCCGCCCGAGAGCTCGCACTTGGGTACCCCCAGGACCAGATAAGCCGGACGAGATTCTCCGGCTTATCAAGAGACAGAATCGTGATCTTCCAACAGAGAATTGGAGGATCATAAAGGCCGATGAACCGGAACAGAGGGGAAGACTCATATCCTTGTTGGTTCCCAACAAAATAATCACAACAAGGAAAACCAAATGGGGCTGCGCACGCGGCACTGGCAGAAATGGTGAAATTGACAAGCGTGCATTTGGGCTAGTCGCTGGAATGTGGGACAACATTGTAACTCGAAGTACGAGTTTCACACTTCCTGCAAACTGGCCTCAAAGGACGGCTCATCCAGGAAAAACACCACAAAACAGCACTCGAGATAAAGAAAACCGACAAACGACACAAGAAGACGATCAAAACCGAAAATAAAAAACACCACGACACACCGCCAAGAAATACAATTGAGAACTGTCAAATGCAACCTGGAATTCATGATGGCCGACTTAGATGTGAGCGAGAAGTAGATCAAATCATGCTGTCTCAGTCTGGCATGCATTTAGATGCAAATGGTAATCCTGAATGTAGTAGTAGGAAGTTATTGTAATAAGCCATAGTTATGTAACGAATACGAAGACAACTATTTTCACGGTCAATGTCAATGACCACATTAAGCTTTACAGCTGATCAGTAAATAGTAAATAATAATACCAAGGTTTCCCAATAACTTTGAAAGTCATGTTCGGGTCATTCGAATTTGGCAGTTGGGATTTAAAGGAAGCAAAATAAAGTAAAAAGTATTATTACGTTTAACAAACGTGCGTAGTTTTATTTTTAAATTAAAGTGAATCATCTTTTCACTGTTTGCGGAGACACCTTCTCTAGCATTGCAAATTTCTAACGTCCTCTATACGTTAAGAACATGGTCCTTCGATCCTTTTTAAATAAAACGAACTAGTGAAAAGTGAGTGATTTAAACTACGTTAAGACATTTTAAACGTGTATACTGTGAGTGAACGTATTGGATCACCAATCCAATTAAAAACCACGGAACAAAAAAGAAAGTGTTTCAAGTAAAACATTTAAAGTGTACTGTGGAGAGAGTGTAGTTGGATCAACAATCCAATAAAAATCACATCCGATCAACGACGGACTGTCAATCGGCCACAGTACCCAACGGCCTGGAAACTTCCGAAAGAAACGGAGTCAACGGAGGCGCAGTAAAGCGGTTGAAAAGGAATCATCACTAAGGGTGACAACTTTACAAAGCCTTCTGCAACTGTAACTGATAGTTACATACACTGAAGTTACAGTTGCACAAGCAAATCAAGGTAGGAATATCAATCCTCTTTAATGCTTTTTGTTGCTAAAATTGTAAATACGAATTAACACGTATATATACATATTTTATTACATACACAATACAATACCAAAACGCACCGAGTCAACGATTATTGTATCCAACGGATTCACTGTGGCACAACAGTTGGCAAGCGGTACAAGGTCTAAAAGCGGCACAACAGTTGGCAAGCGGTACAAGGACTACAAGCGGCACACAGTTAGCAAGTGGTACAACGGTCTACAGCAGCATTACGGTCAGCAACACAGCAAGGAACGGTGCAACATAAAGCCTTATGCAACTGTAACTGATAGTTAAATAGACTAAAGTTGCAGTTGCTTAAGCAAGTTAAGGTAATAACATTATTCCTTTGTTTCTTTGCTTTTATTGCACAAATAAAATTATATATTATACCTACATATATTTTAAATCTACACAAATTCCAATTAAAACACAACTGCTGATTAAAGTCCATTTATACAAGTGCGCGATAAATATATAATATTTAATAATGGCGAAAGTCGCTAAGTACATTGAAAGGCAAGACCTTATTTTAAGAGAATTCGAAAAAGATTTTCAAGAGTTTAAAAACCAAACCGGGGCGCGACAATCAAGGGGGTATTTGAACGCGTGTTTTACAGACATTGAAGAAGGCTTTAAACGAGCAAAAAAGGATCATGACGCAATCGTCAATAGTGCGGCTGATCCTTTAAAAGACACATATTTCGAAGCCGAAACATTCTCCAAAATTAAACAAGTTTATTTCGGGTTCATGGGCATGTTAACCGACGAAATGGACAAATTTCCTGAAAGAAACAACGAAAATTTGGACATCTCTCGGTTAAATATGACTAGTCGCACATCGGTTTGTCACATTCGTCTGCCACCGATACAAATTAAACCATTTTCTGGCAAACTAGAAGAATGGTGTGAATTTTTTAATCTGTTTGAGAGTATGATTGATCAAAACGCTGATCTGTCAGAGATTCAAAAGCTTCAATACCTCAAAACGCACGTTTGCGGAGAAGCTGCTCGTCTTATCCAGCATCTCCCAATTGATAAGAAAAATTATTCATCTGCGTGGGAAATTTTAAAAGATCGTTTTCAAAATAAACGTAAACTAGTGAACACGCAACTCAGAATTTTAATGGAGCAACGGAAAATTACCCATGAATCCGCTGAATCGCTCAAGTCATTACACGATACGAGCACCGAATGCATTCACGCTCTTTCGAATCTGGGAATACCCGTTGGGGCATGGGATTGTATTTTGATTTATGTTATTTATCATAAACTCCCAACTCAAACCCAAAAGGACTGGGAAGATAAATTAGGTACATCCAAACTGCTTCCTGAATGGAAGAATTTTTCCAGCTTCATTGAGGCTAAATTCAGCTCACTTGAAAACATGTTGGAATCAAATGTGAGTACAAGGCATCAGGGGGTGACAACCTCATTTCGAAAAGCTGCGCCTACGGCTTACCATATCAAGTCTCCACACGAAGGGAAGAAGTTTCTCTGCCGGCTGTGCAAGGCCTCGCACGGCATTCGGCATTGCAAGAAATTCTTCAAAATGGACGTAAAGGAACGATTAGAGGCAGTTAAAGGGAGCTCAACTTGTGCCAACTGCTTCGGATACGATCACCACGCATCAATTTGCAAAAGTAGCAACAGATGCCAAAAATGTGGAAATAAACACCACACTATGTTGCATGTGGATTCACAAGTCGGGCATCACCCGAACAACAATCAACCAAATCAACAAATGGGTCCTTGGCAAGGACAAAACAGCAATTATAACAATCACCTAATTCAAAACACGAATCAACAAACACATCCTAACTGGAATAGCGGAGAAGCTGGGCCTTCATCGTACCAAAATCAAAACATTAATTCGCACTTGAATCAAATGCGATCCCAAGTGTTGTTAGCTACAGCACTTGTTAAAGTTTTTCATCTAATGGAGACCAGCATATCTTAAGAGCCCTGATAGACGCAGGTTCAGAGGCAACCTTCATAAGGGAAGACGTCGTGCAGGTTCTCAATTTAAAGAGGCATCGAGTAGAAGCAAATGTTACAGGTTTAGGTGAAACATCTACAGGTACTGCAAACTGTCAGGTCGAATTCCCAATATTTTCTTTTACCAGTCCCTCATTTTCTCTCAATGTCAGGGCGTTTGTTTTATCTAAACTGACCTTCATCTTGCCAACTCAAAAGCTCCAAACATCCTCTTGGGGTCATTTATCAAAACTTCCATTAGCAGATCCTTCTTACAACTACCCCGGGAAGATTTACTGATAGGCGCCGACTCATACGCATCGATCATTCTTGAAGGGCTTGTTAAAAGTAAAAAGGGTTCCCCAGTGGCACAAAACACGGAGTTAGGGTGGATCTTAACAGGCGCTACGACCAGGGAGTCCCACATAAACTCAATAAGAGTACAAACTCATCACGTCACACTCGAGGACCAACTTCGGCAATTTTGGGAAATCGAAGAGAAGGCAGAGGAACGTAAATTGACGCAAGAAGAGGAGAGGTGTCAACTACACTTCCAAAAAACAACGCAACGGAGACCAGATGGAAGGTATGAAGTGCGCTTTCCATTCAAGGAAAATATTCGACCAAAACTAGGAAATTCTAAGAGAGCGGCCATGGCGCTTTTTTTCAGATCGAAAGAAGACTTAATGCCAATAAGAAACTGAGAGATGCATATAACAAATGTATCGACGAATATATAGCCTTGGGGCATATGAAGGAGGTTCAAAGAGACTTTGAAATGGTGGATGGAAAACACTACTTTCTACCACACCATGCAGTTTTTAAAGAATCAAGTACCACAACCAAGCTGAGGGTGGTTTTCGACGCTTCGTGTGTGACTTCAAACGGAAAGTCACTGAACGATCATCTGATGGTGGGTCCACGGCTCCAAAGAGACATCATTGATCTCATCGCACAGTGGCGCAAGTTTAAGGTCGCATTTGCAGCGGATATCAGCATGATGTATCGGCAAATATGGATGGCCCCAGAAGATACAATCTACCAACTTGTGTTGTGGAGAAATAGAGACGATGAGCCAATAAAAACTTTCGCTCTCAACACGGTGACGTTTGGTACTGCTTCGGCACCATATTTAGCGGTACGAACGTTACATCAGATAGCCACGGACACCGAACGAACTTACCCCCATGTAACAAAGGCGCTTCTCAAGGGCTTCTATGTTGACGACTTTCTCTACGGAGCCGATAATGAAGAAGCGGCCATTAGGTTGCAAAGAGATGTTCTGGCTGTATTAACTGCGGCTGGATTTCTTCTGCGCAAATGGGCCAGCAACTCATCACATATTTTGGAGCAGATACCTGAAACTGAAAGGGAAGTGAATCTCCCGTTACAATTTGATTCACCGGGTGTCATTAAGACTTTGGGTATCCAATGGCACCCGGCAAAAGATACATTTACTTTTGCAATCAACTTACCCAATGTGGAAAAACACACAAAACGATCTGTTTTAGCAGATATTGCACGCCTTTTCGATCCCTTAGGATGGATCGCCCCATGCATAGTCAAAGCTAAGTTGATTTTGCAGCAGCTGTGGGCATCTGAACTAGCCTGGGATTCCACAATTACTCCAGATATAGAAGGACCTTGGGTTGAACTGCGAGAAAGTTTCAAGGCGCTGGAAGAGGTGAAAATTCCACGGTGGATAGGATACGGGAGTTCATGCCAGGTGCAACTCCATGGTTTTAGTGACGCCTCAGAAAGAGCCTATGCAGCGGTGATATACGCACGGGTCTGCAAAAACGGCCAGGAACACATCCACTTGGTGGCATCTAAAACGAAGGTGGCTCCTTTGAAACGGGTATCATTGCCACGTTTAGAACTATGTGCGGCAGTACTATTGGCAAAACTTCTGCACAGGATCATCAATGCCATGCAACTCGAAGAGGCCGAAACGTTTGCCTGGTCCGATTCCATGATCACCTTAGCATGGATTAAAGGATCTATATATGTTCAACTTGAAAAATAAAGAAAATCAAATGATGATTAACATTCATCCCATAACAGCGAATGAACGCAGTCTAGCACATGACAAGCTTTTCCAACTCGTTCAGATGGAAATGTTTCAGGAGGAGATCAAGGCACTTCGGCAAGGAAGGCCATTACCAAATGGAAGTTTGATCCGCAATCTGAATCCATTTTTGCACAAAGATGGATTGCTCCGAGTTGGGGGTAGATTGCTCAACTCAGCACTACCATTCAACCAAAAACATCCCATTATTCTTCACCAATCTCATCATTTGTCTAGATTAGTGGCTAGTGACGCGCATCAACGCACGTTACATGGTGGGCAGCAGATAACGATGGCTGACATACGAAATAGATACTGGATAACAAATCTGAAAAGAATTGTCAAATCAACAATTCATCGATGTGTTCGCTGCCATCGTTACAGCGCGCAAATGCAGCAACAGCTAATGGGCAACCTCCCAGCTGAGCGTGTCAAGGTCGGGCGACCATTCACAAACACATGATTATGCGGGACCAGTAGAAATTAAGCTATGGCGTGGTAGATGCAACCGTTCCACCAAGGGATACATAGCCGTCTTCATTTGTTTGGCCACAAAGGCCATACATATTGAACTGGTCAGTGATCTTAGCGCTGCAGCATTTATTGCAGCTATGAAAAGATTTGTGGCAAGACGAGGAAGTTGCAGCAACATGTTTAGCGACTGCGGCACCAACTTCAAGGGAGCGAACAACGAAATGAGAAAAGAAGCAAAGTTCATAAGCTCCGAATGGTCAGCCGAAATTGCAGACAATCTGGCATCGCAAGGCACAACGTGGCACTTCATTCCACCCTCTTCGCCACACTTCGGAGGACTGTGGGAGGCAGGCGTAAAAAGCATTAAGCATCACTTAAAACGAACAATCGGGTCGGCAAAACTGACGTTCGAAGAGTATGCAACCGTACTGACCCAGATTGAAGCTTGCCTCAACTCACGTCCGCCTTGCCCCATGACATCAGACCCAGACGACCTAAGCGTACTCACACCAGGACATTTTTTAATCGGGGCACCACTGCTAACACTTCCAGAGAGGAATCTGACAGAAAGAAAACTCAACAACCTGGACAGATGGAAGTACATGCAACGATCAACGCAGGACTTCTGGAAACAGTGGAGTTCAACATATCTCCACTTGCTTCAACATCGACCAAAATGGTTGCAAACGCATCCAAACATTAAAATTAATGACATTGTCTTAGTCAAAGAAGACAATCTCCCACCTTCCTCATGGCTACTCGCGCGAGTCATTGAGCTACACCCCGGGTCTGATGGTCTTACGCGCGTGGTGACCATTAAGACAGAAAAATCGATACTTAAACGACCAATCGCGAAAATATCCCCCTTGCCGATATCAACCGCAATCGAATCGAATTAAACAATAGAACGAAACATGAACTATGAATAGATCTGAATTCAATGAAACCAATTTTAATTGAACTTTAAAATAAAACCCTTACAAGAAAACATAACATTATACATACAAAAAACAACAATCAACAAAACAACAATCAACAAATTAACAACAACAACCAACACCATTATACTGAAACAAAACAACCTCTAAAACTTACCCTAATATGTACATAGATGTTTTTTGCAGCTAGACAGATAACTAGAAATTTTTGAACTTATTACTTATAATTTCTTGTAAAATGCATAACACTAATTCATTTTTTGTTTTCATTCTTCGCATTTGGATTCGATCCTAACCTCAAATGCAAACGAGGAACACCATGGAGAAAAGGAAACAACAACAACACATGATCAATTCACGATCCCGAGACACCACAGCCCAAACGAGATACAACTTCAACACGGCCGGAGGCGGGAGCATGTTGGTTCCCAACAAAATAATCACAACAAGGAAAACCAAATGGGGCTGCGCACGCGGCACTGGCAGAAATGGTGAAATAGACAAGCGTGCATTTGGGCTAGTCGCTGGAATGTGGGACAACATTGTAACTCGAAGTACGAGTTTCACACTTCCTGCAAACTGGCCTCAAAGGACGGCTCATCCAGGAAAAACACCACAAAACAGCACTCGAGATAAAGAAAACCGACAAACGACACAAGAAGACGATCAAAACCGAAAATAAAAAACACCACGACACACCGCCAAGAAATACAATTGAGAACTGTCAAATGCAACCTGGAATTCATGATGGCCGAATTAGATGTGAGCGAGAAGTAGATCAAATCATGCTGTCTCAGTCTGGCATGCATTTAGATGCAAATGGTATAATCCTGAATGTAGTAGTAGGAAGTTATTGTAATAAGCCATAGTTATGTAACGAATACGAAGACAACTATTTTCACGGTCAATGTCAATGACCACATTAAGCTTTACAGCTGATCAGTAAATAGTAAATAATAATACCAAGGTTTCCCAATAACTTTGAAAGTCATGTTCGGGTCATTCGAATTTGGCAGTTGGGATTTAAAGGAAGCAAAATAAAGTAAAAAGTATTATAACGTTTAACAAACGTGCGTAGTTTTATTTTTAAATTAAAGTGAATCATCTTTTCACTGTTTGCGGAGACACCTTCTCTAGCATTGCAAATTTCTAACGTCCTCTATACGTTAAGAACATCCTTCCTCCTCAACCAGGAATCAGTTGAGCTCCTTAATAAAAAGGGGTTCAAAATATTCTACGGCATGGACACTCTGGTCCTAAAAATCCATGAGAAGGACGAGAGACTACTCGCAGGCATGGTATCCTCGCTAAGTAGTCTTGGCTTAGAGGCTGCGCCCGAAAGTTCTTCTCGGGAAACAGACACGGCTGGAAGAAAAGTAGATGAACAACTCTCGACATCGGGGGCTGCTTCATCACAAGATCCGCTCCCTCAAGAGCAAAACAGTGGAGAACTATCCTCTGAATCAGAGGACGGGGACACCACAATTATAGAGACGCCTGTACTAGTCAGCGATGATGCTCCGACTAGTGCAGATTAACCTTCACCACTCTAAAATAGCTTCGGCTAATCTACTTCTCCGCCTGGAAAAAGGTGGGTCCAAGAGCCATGGGTCACAAACAACGACCGCATATCTGGACTCAGGGCAAGAAACTATTCCTTGTTTTATGTAAGAAATTCAGGTAAACCCAGAACGTGCATACTAATAAGGAATAATATTAAAGCTTTCCTTCTTCCGAATTACAGCGAACCTGACTTCACTTGCGTGGGGTTAGATTTTTTTTTTTTTTTTTTTTTTTTTTTTTTACGCTGGGAGGTGGTAATCTTCCAAAGACGAAACCGAGCCCGTACTCAGTAACAGTGTGGTGATTTCTACCCACTAACCCCTTCTCCCGTCTTCCCGTTTTCCCTGCAATACAACCTTCTTGGTATTTCATTGCCGCAGGGCGGGGATTAGCCAGCTTTCCAATTATTGCACCTAGTAGTTAAACCAATCAGCAATTTGTCTTTCTAATTTTACAATTCATATTCTAAGTATTTGTCCATAGAGGATTTAATACTGTTTTTGTTTTATTTTTCGAGCTATGTAGCTAGTTCAAAAGGTTTAATTCTTCTTAACCTCCTAGTCATATTGCTAGTATTTAATAGTTCCTTCATTTCTGAGCTGACGTGATTGAGAAGTCTAAGTTTATGTCTATTAGCTACTTTTTTGACTTCATCTTCAATCATTTCTATTTCTAGATCTCTATGCAGATCAGCGTTTCTTATGTACCATGGTGCATTTACTATATTCCGTAGAACTTTGTTTTGAAATGTTTGAATTTTCTGTAGATTTGTTTTGCATGTGCATGCCCATAGCTGGAGCCCGTAGGTCCATACTGGCTTTAGAATTTGCTTATAAAGCAGTAATTTATTGTAATTTGACAAACAAGAGTATTTCCCTATAAGCCAATACATTTTACTGTAGCGCATATTTAGTTCTTCTCTTTTTTTCTTTACATGTGCTTTCCAGCGCAGTTTTGCGTCTAGTGTCATGCCTAGATATTTGGCTGTGTTTGCGTAATCTACTTCTTTATCATTTATGAACACTGGTATGTGCTGAACATTTTTATTTGTAAAATTTATATGGACCGATTTTAGGTCATTTAGTTTAATTTGCCAATTTTTTGTCCATTTTGTTATATTGTTCACTGCCTTCTGTAGTTTTTTTGTCGCTACTTCAACTGTTTCTCCCACAGCAAGTACAGCAGTATCATCTACAAATGTTGCCACAGTTGTTTCATCACTGTTCGGCAAGTCGCTAGTAAATAAGAGATATAATACAGGACCTAACACACTTCCTTGTGGTACACCAGCTTTTATTTCTCTTAATGTGGAGTAGTCATTTCCTTGCTTAATTCTAAAGAATCTCTCTAATATATAGGACTCTTAAATTTCTGAAAATTGTTTTGGCAGATGCTTTTGCAATTTGTAGATCAGTCCTTTGTGCCATACTTTGTCGAAAGCTTGTGCTACATCGAGAAATATAGTAGCGCATATCTTTTTTTCTTCAAATGCTTTTTCGATTTTATCTGTTATTCTATGCACCTGATCGATCGTGGAGTGTTCATTTCTAAAACCAAATTGATGGTTTGGGATTAGCGATTTTTCTTCGATTATTTTGTTCAGACGTTTAATCAACATCTTTTCAAATAACTTGGACAACATAGGTAGTATAGATATGGGGCGATAGGAGGTGACTTCACTAGGCGGTTTGCCTGGTTTTGGTATCATAATCACCTCCGCGACTTTCCACATGCTAGGTACATACCTTATCCTGAATACAGCATTTATGATCTGTGCTAGTTTCTTTAGGCCTTTTTTTGGGAATTGTTTAAGGATTTCCCCTGATATTAAATCAAATCCCGGGGCTTTTTTAGTACTGATGCCTTTTTTTATTTCATTGGCAATTTCTTTAGCCGTTACCGGTTGGATGTGACTTTCCTCTTCGCACAATTCTACGCTTTCTTGACAGTCTTTATCTTCATATGGTTGAAAGACGCCTTCAAGATATTCAGCAAAGAAATTAGCTTTTTCTTGGTTGTTTTTTGCCCAGTTACCTTCACTGTTTTTAACTGGTGGAATGTGAGCAATTGGCCTTTTCATTTTCTTTGTTGCCTTCCAGAGTGAGTACTCGGTATTAGCATCATTTGTAAGATTGGTAAGGTATTTTTTAAGAGACTCATTTTTAAATTCTCTTATCGATCTTTTAAGCTGGCTGTTTAGATTATTTAGTATTGTTTTGTCTCTGGGCGCTCTTGTTTGTTGCCAACGTTTTCTAGGTCGTCTCTTTTCCGTAATTATATCACATATTACTTTTGGATACGAGTTTTGTTGGATTTTAGTTTTCATTTTAGGTGTTGCAGCCCATGTAGCTCTTTGGATATTGACAGTCAATATTTGAACAGCATCTTCTAATTGATCTTCTGTTTCTATTGTTTCTAAGAGCTGAATACAATCCTCTAGATGCTGTCTGAAGTAGCTCCAATCAGTCAGCTTATTTCCTAGCCTTGCGCTATTTTCTTTAACAGTGATTTTATCGCCAAGTGTTAAAAGTATTGTGGAGTGATCTGAGTCAAGATCTGGTCCTTCTTCTACCTTCATATTGTTAGTCGAGATATTCTTTGTTACGAAGAAGTCGACAAGATCAGGGATTTTGTTTCTATCTGTTGGCCAATACGTAGGTTTTCCCGTTGAGTGATACTTGCCGTTAATTTCGTTTATTGCTTCATAAAGTTCTCTTCCTCTTGTATTTGTCAATCTAGATCCCCAATACTTGTTTTTGGCATTAAAATCTCCCCCTGCAATAAATCTATTGTTAAATATTCGGAAGAGGCCTAAAAAGTAATTTTTCTTTAGATTGTAACTGGGAGAACAGTAAATTGATGCAACTGATATAGTTTGTCCACTTTTCGTTCGAATGTTAATAGAAATTCCTTGCATCGCGCATGATTGGAACTTGGCTTCTATATGGTGATCGATCGTATTCTTTACTATAACTGCAGCCCCGCATTTTGCTGAATTATGGGGATGTGGGGAGTGATATAATTCGTACCCTTGCAGTTTAAAGTTTGTATTGAATTTTAAGTGCGTCTCAGAGACAAGACATATATCTATTTGGTTCATGTCGAGGACTACTTGGATTTCATCCTTACGGTTCTCGATACCATTAGCATTCCATTCCAGGATTTTTAACCTATCCATCATGTTCTTCTTTTTTGTGCAGCCTTGTTATTGCTGCTTTTTTTCTCGAGGAGCGAGATTCTTTCTAATATAGCTTTATTGCTTTTATCCATGCTTTCTATTCTACTTAGGATTTTTTCCATGAACGTTTCCATATTATTATTTAATTTAGTTTTGGTTGTAGTTTTCGTTTTTGCGACATTATCTACTTTTTTCGATGCAGCCTGTGCATATGTCAATACTGTACCCGCTCCTGTTTTTGGTACTAATGTCTTTTTGATATTTTTATCGGCTATGGGTACTTCTTTTGGCGCTCGCATCTGCAAGTTTTTTATGTCTTTAGGTGCGTCCTTTTTTGTATTTGTCATAGCTTGTTTATGCTTTTTGTCTTTTGCTAATTGAATCTGTTTAGCAACTAAGCAGCCTCTATAGTTGGCTGGATGCTTTTCGTTGCAGTTAGCGCATTTTGTTGGTTCGTCTTTTTTCTTCATACAATCTTTAGTATGGTGGTTTCCTGCACACTTTACGCGTGGGGTTAGATCGAGCCGGAAAGGGACCGCTGTGGATATCGTCAGCGTACCTCCCATATGAAGTACCATCTAACACGATACGCAGGACGGTACAGACAGCGGCAGCTAATAATACCCCACTGGTTGTAGGTGCTGACGCAAACGCGCACCACACCATATGGGGCAGCAGTGACATTAACAAAAGGGGTGAGTTACTATTTGAATACATTATTGAAACTAACCTCGTAGTGCGTAACATAGGGTCTGAGCCCACTTTTATAAACAGAATCAGGTAGGAAGTCATTAACCTGACAGGATAAGTTCATCTGATAAAGTAATAGAAAATTGGAAAGTATCTAGTGAAGTCTCATTCTCGGACCACCGCTACATACTCTTCAATCTTAAATTCGAGATCCCCCCAACGAAAGTGTTTAAGAACCCAAAAAACACAAATTGGCAGGTCTATAATTCTTCACTCAAAAAGAAACTAGACAGCCTCCAAATCAGACAGCCCAATTCACCGGAAGAATTAGATGAAATGGTGAACGCAGTAACGTCTGCCATGAACAATGCCTTTAATAAGGACTGCCCCACTAGTAGACATAAAGTAGGTGGTAAACCCCCGTGGTGGACCTCCACTGTAGCTTCTCTGCGCAGAGATAGCAGGAGAAAGTTTAACAAGGCCAAGTCTTCAAGAAACTCAGATGACTGGGATAATTATAAAGACAGTCTTAAAATCTGCAAAAAGGAGGTAAAGAGAGCACAGCGAGAGTCGTGGAAATCATTCTGTGAGAATATAGAAAGAACAAGCGACTCCAGTCGGCTGCGTAAGATCCTCTCAAAATCTCCACAAATACCTAGCGTCATACAAAGCCAAGGAGGAGTGTGGACTTCAACCAGCGAGGAGACCTTAGGCCTACTACTGGATACCCACTTCCTAGGCAACAAAGTAGAGGTAAATCACCCTACACAACACCATCACAGGGTCCAAATGGTTCCGGAGCATATTGCTGACAATCGCAAACTGGCGTGGGCGATTAACAGCTTCCTCCAATATAAATCACATGGACTAGATGGAATCACACCCATAGAGCTACAGAAGAGTATCGAGACTCTCACACCCTGGCTACGGGTGATTTTCAATAGCTGCCTAAAACTCAGCTTTACGCCCACAGTTTGGAAAACGGTAAAAGTGGTCTTTATACAAAAATGTGGTAAAGCTTCACACTGTTCTCCAAAAGACTTTAGACCCATCAGTCTAACTTCATTCCTCCTGAAAACGTTGGAAAGAGTTGTAGATTACTACATACGCTCAAACCTGGAAAACAATTCCCTTTCGAGGTGTCAACACGCCTACCGAAAAGGTTTTTCAGTAGAAACAGCACTCCATTCGCTAGTCAGCACTATCGAAAAATCGTTGTATCACAAAGAATACACGATGGTATCCTTTATGGATATAGAAGGGGCATTCAACAATGTCAATACAGAAGCCGTCACGAATGCACTCATCAGACTAAACGTGGATAACTGCCTCTGCACCTGGATAAAAAAACATGCTAGAAAGCAGGCTGATCCAGGCGGAGCTTGGCAGCTGTCTGACCAGGAGGTCAGTGTACAGGGGCACACCACAAGGAGGAGTGCTCTCACCGCTACTATGGATCTTAGTAGTCAACGAGATCATCTCCAACCTAGAGGACGACATTGCCATTGCCATAACGGGGAAATTCCCCAACAAGATCAGAGACCTAATGGAATCAGCTCTCAGGAAACTATCCTCCTGGTCCATTAAGGTCGGACTCAATGTTAACCCATCCAAAACCGAACTGGTTTTATTTACAAGGAAAATCAAGGTTCATGAGATAACGCCACCTACGCTCAACAACGAACCACTCATTTTTTCCAGCCAAGCTAAATATCTGGGAACGATCCTAGATAGCAAACTCAGTTGGAAACCAAACATCCAAGACCGCATAAGGAAGGCTACGATTGCCATTTACACCTGTAAAAAGGCCTTAGGCTCCAGATGGGGTCTACAGCCTAAGATAACTCACTGGCTGTACACGGCGGTCGTTAGGCCTATCCTCACTTACGGTATCATAGCATGGTGGCCTGCAATATCGAAGCAATGCCACGCAAGCGCCCTGGAACACATCCTGAGGGCAGCCTGCATATGCATCACAGGAGCCTTAAGATCCACACCAACAGCAGCCTTAACGACTTTTCTAAACCTCCTCCCCATTGATATCTATAGGAAGGTGGCGGCCCTGAGATTAAGAGAATCCAATTCGTGGCAAAGTTCACACTTTGGGCACAGCAGCATCCTAACTGCCCACAAGATCCCCAACAATACGGATTATCTAATCCCAACACTAGATTTCAGTAATAAATACAAGACGGCCATCCCAGACCGAGCCAGCTGGGAAGAAGGTCGCATTGTAAACAATGACGCCATTGAAATATACACCGACGGGTCAAAGACAGCCGACGGCACATGGGCGGGCGTGTTTTCAGACGTCACGGCTATCCGCGAAGTAGCACGCAGACTCTCTTTGAGCCCGATAGATGGAAAAACTATCGTGATTTACATAGATAGTCAGGCAGCGATTAAAGCCTTAGAATCACCAACAATAAGATCCAAGTTGGTAAAACAATGCCTCGAATCTCTTAACGAGATCGCGGTCAGATGTAACACTTCACTGTCTTGGGTACCCGGTCACAGTGATATTCCAGGCAAATGTAAGGCGGACGAGTTAGCCAGACGGGGTTCCGCACAAGAACTCTCTGACAACAGAGAGACACCGGCGGTACCCATTCAGACACTGAAACTCAAACTTCTAGATAACGCGTTAATAGAAGCAAATAACAGATGGAAAGCATCAGTACATGTGTGTCCTCAAAGCAAATTTGGACCAAATACGATGCGAAGAGAACATCCAAACTTCTCTCCATCAGCAGGAAAAATATCAGCTCTGTAATCGGAACAATCACCGGGCACTGCCTTTTAGGCAGACATGCCATCAGATTGGGAGCTCCCTCAAACGACTTCTGCAGAAGCTGTAGAGACGTCGAAGAGGAAGAAACCACCACTCATCTCCTGTGCAACTGCCCCGCACTAGCCAATTCAAGGAAACAAATCCTCGGCAACTATTTCCTCGATGATCTAAGTGATCTCAGTGAGACAGATATTCGCTGTATCAGCAAATTCGTCACTAGGTCCAAATGGTTAAACTGAACTAGAGGACGGATTGGACGATGACTTGAGCCCCTCCTACTCCCCTCCCGCAGACCACCCCAAACCTATTCCCCTGCAAAGGAAAAGAGTTCTCACTGAAGTTAGATTGTATCAGTCACTTCAGTCAGAACTCCACTCCGAGGGTGAGACAGTAACCCGGCGGATCGACTGAAACGGTCTCCACCGGCCTTGCTGCCTCCCCGCTATGCAGACAAAACGGGAACAGAGTTGAGGTTAGATTGTAACAGTCACCACACTCTGTTTCTCTCCCATACCTCAAAACCTGCACCACAAATCCCCGAACTCAGTCATCATAATTCTAAATCGACTATCAAGGCCGCCCCTCCCTGCTTCTTTCCGCGGAAAGGTGTAACTCGAGGCTCGTACTGCAACAGTCGCCACAAGCCGCATCCCCCCCCCGTGATGCGTGTAGCAGGGTTGGACCACCTTCAGTCACGCCCTCTGGCACAGTTTTGTAACCAACTACTTGATTGTGCAGCCGGTACACCCTGACCCCCCCTCCAAGGAATGTAATAGCTTGCGCGGGATTGACTGTATCGGTCTCCCTGGCACGGTATTGCCTGCAAAGAGAGTGAAGAGCAGTTTGAGGTTCGATTGCAACAGTCATCTCAAAAGACTCTTCCCTCCCCCGGTGATCAGGAGGCAATAGCTTCCCTCCGCGGCGCAGAATTTGAAATCGACCAGGGGTTTGATTGCATCAATCGCCTCATCTCGATCGCAACCCTTGGTTCGGATGTCGGGCGAAAGTCGCCTCTGCACTAGTCACCCAACACATCGCAACCCATGCGAAACACAGCCAGGCTGCATACCCTGACCCCTTCAGGAGTATCTTCCCCCCTAAGACCACTACCTCACAAGAGGCAATCACAGAGA
This sequence comes from Portevinia maculata, assembly GCA_949715645.1. Lineage (NCBI taxonomy): Eukaryota > Metazoa > Arthropoda > Insecta > Diptera > Syrphidae > Portevinia > Portevinia maculata. The sequence continues at coordinate 169,917,072 of OX454526.1, read as the reverse complement.
ACCAAGTAGGCCGAGCGACGACCGGCAGAACACCCCCCCCCCTTTTTTGTGGTATCACAACGGGCCGAAACTGCGGTCTAAGTGTGCCTGGGCTCACGCCCTCGCAGCCACCTTACCTAACCTAACCTTGCCAGAAAATGGCTTAATTTGTATCGGTGGCAGACGAATGTCACAAACCGATATGCGACTAGTCACATATAACCGAGAGATGTCCAAATTTTGGTTGTTTCTTTCAGAAAATTTGCCCATTTCGTCGGTTAACATGCCCATGAACCCGAAATAAAACTGTTTAATTTTGGAGAATGTTTCGGCTTCGAAATATCTGTCTTTTGAAGGATCAGCCGCACTATTCACAATTGCGCCATGATCCTATTTTGCTCGTTTCAAGCCTTCTTCAATATCTGTAAAACACGCGTTCAAATACCCCCTTGATTTTCGCGCCACGGAATGGTTTTTAAAATCTTCAAAATCTTTTTCAAATTCTCTCAAAAGAAGATCTTGTCTTTCGATGTACTTAGCGATTTTCGCCATTATTAAACTTTATCGCGCACTTGTATAAATGGATTTTAATCAGCAGTTACTTTTAATTGTGATAATGTAATGTGTGTATGTGCAATAAGCGAAAAACAAAGGAATAATATTATTAGCTTAGTTTGCTTAAGCAACTGCAACTTTAGTCTAACTATCAGTTACAGTTGCATTAGGCTTTATGTTGCACAGTTCCTTGCTATGTTGCTGACAGTGATGCTGCTGCAGATCTTGCGAACTGTATGCCGCTTGTAGTCCTTGTACCGCTTGCCAACCGTTGTGAAACTGTGAATCCGTTGGATACAATAATCGTTGACTCGTTGGGTCTGGGTGTTGCATAGTAGTAATAAAATATAATATACGTGCTAATCGTTTGTACTTTAGAAAAAAAGAGGATTGATATTCCTACCTTGGTGTGCTTTTGCAAATGCAACTTCAGTATATGTACCTATGAGCTACAGTTGCAGAAGGCTTTGTTGCGTTTTGACCGTTGGGATGATTCCTTGGAACCCGCTTCACTGCGCCTCCTTTGAATCCGTTTCTTCCGGAAGTTTAAAGATCGTTCGGTACTGTGGCCGATTGACTGTCCGTCGTTGATCGGATATGATCTTTATTGGATAGTTGATCCAACTACACTCCCACAGTACACTTTTAGTTTAATTTTTTTTCCTCACTGATGTGTTTGTAATCGAATAGATGATCCAACACGTTCACTCACAGTACACTTTAATTTAATTTTGAATTGTAAAAGAAAATCAAGCACTTCACAAGCAAAATAAAAATTGTTGACTGATTCTTTATTTAAAGGATCGAAGGACCATGTTCCGAGCTAGATGTTAATTGAAGGATGTGCCTTCAGTTATTTGTTGCAGTTAAATGTTCTAAAATCAATTGAAGAAAAAACTGTTCAAATACTACATTTTAAGTTTTCTTTTATTTGCTAATATATTGATAAAACTTGATGGTGATGGGACTGTGAATCATGGTCCCCTCCCTTCCAACACCAAGCGTCCCCGTATCAACAGATCCAAGGCGTCTTACAAGCAACGACGCAATGGCATCCGGATCCAGCAGATGTGTGGCACCATCGCGGAGAAGGATAGGACGCCCGCACAAACAGCCAAACTAGATTGGGCTCAGCAGATCCTCAAGTCCTGCGACCCGTCGATAAAACGCCAGAGGTCAGTGGAAGGAACCAGCTCGGTTCCCAAGAGGCAGAGAGTGCACAACACCGGCATCTCTCCCACTATTACACCTCTCAGGTCTTTCAGCGACATCTTGAAAGACAAGATTGTGGTCGCAGTCATCGATCGCAACGACATTGATGGGTCCATCACCCAGGAGAAGTAGGATATGATTAAGAGAGCGCTTTCGCGTTCCTTCTCCACCTTCATAAGGAATCATCCCGGACCTCTTCCGCTTACGCATGAAGGCGGGTGGCATCAAGGTCACATCAAACTGGTCGCGTGTGATGACCAAAGATCGGCCGATCTCTACAAGCTTGCAATAAGCAGGCTTGGAGAGGTGTGGCCTGGCGCAAATCTCGAGGTTGTTGCGAGGGAAGACATCCCCTGCCGACCAAGATCTCGCATCTGGATCACTGCGGATCCATCCACCCCTAGAGGGCATCCTGGAAGTCCTGCAATTAAGCAACCCCTCACTTCCGACCCACAACTAGAAGGTTGCCAAACTGGAAGAGCTGAAGGGCGATTACAGATGTGTCGTGGTTGTAATCAACCAAGAAACCTTGGCTCCTCTGGCCAAGAACGACTACATGATTAGATTCGCATGGGACGATGTCAAAATGCGGGTCTATAAAAAGGACGAAATGGATGCGGGTAAACTACCCCCTCCTCCTCCTCCCTCTGACTCTATGATCGCAGTCTCAGATCCTGGAGCTTCAATCTCCTTCCCCTCGCTGGAGGATTATGAACCCTCTTTACCCAAAAAATCACCATCCACTTCCAACGTCCTGTCAGATATGGAGACTGATTCTCTAGACAAGGTTCTTCTGAGTGAAGACGAGCTTCTCAGCTCATCCTCGGAATTGGAAGGCCTGAACAACACCGTGGTGGAGGTATCTCTGCCTGATTGCAGCAAAATTGCTGCAGTTAGTACAGATTAACCTCCAACATTCCATTAAGGCTTCGACCGCACTCATTCTTCGTCTAGCCAAAGGCGCAGAAGACATCGTCTTGATCCAAGAACCCTGGATTGTACACAACCAGATTCGAGGACTCAGGACTCCCGGATACTACCCACTGTATGTGACTGATAAAGGTAAACCCAGATCGTGCATACTAGTGAAAAGTAATGTTAATGCTTATTTACTCCCTAATTTCAGCGATCGAGATATGACTGTGGCAAGACTGGAGACTGCAGGCAGATCATTCTGGTTGGCATCAGCTTATCTCACCCACGATCACGTGGGACCTCTCCTGATGTGATGCTAACGCTCATCACACCGTATGGGGCAGCTCAGATATTAAAAACAGAGGTGAGTCACTTTTTGAATATCTTTTAAGTACTAACCTCATTGTCTGTAACCTAGGTAATGAACCCACATTCATTACCAAAAACCGACAAGAAGTCCTTGATATTACTCTTGTCTCCGATACCATCAACGACATAATAACGGGTTGGAAAGTATCGGCTGATCACTCGTTCTCCGATCACCGATATCTTTAATTCAACCTTAACGTTGATCCTCCATGCCAACATACCTTCCGAAATCCTCGGAAAACCAACTGGCCTTTATACAGAGAAACTCTATACAAACGTGTTAACTCTGAACTCTTAAGTCCCCCCTGTAACTCCAACGAGCTCGACGATAAAGTCGATGAGCTTACTCTGGCCTTTAACGAAGCAATGTCTACATCGTGTCCCCTCGTATAACCTAGGGGGAAAAAGAAGCCTCACTGGTGGTCCACTGAGCTGGGACCACTTAGGAAGGAGTGCAGGAGACTCTTCAATCTTGCTAAAAACTCAAAAGCTGTAAACGATTGGGACTCCTACAAGGAATCCCTCAAATTATACAAAAAAGAATTAAGGAAAGCCAAAAGAACGTCATGGAGACTCTTCTGTGGAAAAATAGAAGAATCCTCTGAGGCATCTAGGCTAAGAAAAATCCTTGCTTCAAATCCTACTATGCCTAGCTGCCTTACGAAGGCAGACGGCTCTTGGACGACATCTAGCGAAGAATCGCTCAATCTGCTACTTGATACTCACTTTCCAGGTAGCTCCAATATTACCGGCAATTATAGCCTTAACAGGTCACATGCACAGGTAACTTACCCTCACGGTCTGATAACTAGGGACAAGGTGACTTGGGCGCTACAAAGCTTCAAACCCTTCAAGTCTGCAGGACCAGACGGCATAATACCTGCCGAACTACAAATGTCAGCGGATATCATACTGCCTGCGCTGGAGATGATCATGGAAAGCTATCTAAATCTGGTTCATATCCCCCGGGCTTGGAGAGAAGTAAAAGTGTTTTTTATACCCAAGGCTGGCAAATATTCCCATGTCAGGCCAAAGGACCTCAGACCTATTAGTCTATCTTCATTCCTCCTCAAAACGCTGAAGCGATTGATTGATATCCACCTCCGTATGCACATAAACCCGCAATTGCTGTCTACAGCTCAGCATGCGTACTGTAAGGGAAAGTCGGTGGAAACCGCTCTTCATTGCCTTTAACAACGTTAACACATCTGCAATCGCAAACGCACTGGCAGAACTGAATGTGGATAGCTCGCTTGGTGAATTGATCGATCTACTGCTAAATAGTCGGATTATCAATTCAAAACTGGGCGTAACATCTGCTAGGAGGTCTGTCAGTCGAGGGACGCCGCAAGGCGGTGTTTTTTCTCCCCTTCTCTGGAACTTGGTGGTGAACAAACTACTGATAAACCTGGAAGGGGAGGGCTGCAGAGTGATTGCCTATGCGGATGATGTTGCTATTGCCGTCTCTGGAAAACACCTCAACACCATAGAGGAACTCCTGCAAAACGCTCTTAACATGCTAACGAGATGGGCTAATCGGTGCGGACTGGGCGTTAACCCCCGCAAAACGGAGCTTGTCCTCTTTTCCAGGAAATATAAAATCCCATATATTGACCCTCCCTCTATTAGCGGTACAAGCTTAACTTTCTCTGACGAAGCAAAATTGTTGGGTCTAATCTTCGATAGGAAGTTAAGCTGGAAACCCAATATACAAGAAAGAGTCAAGAAAGTTACAGTAGCACTTTTCTCTTGTAAAAAAGCCATTGGCAACAAGTGGGGTTTACAACCTCGCATTACGCACTGGCTATATACATCGGTGGTAAGACCAATTCTTACTTACGGGGTGGTTGTCAGGTGGGCTGCTCTAGCAAAAGCTATAAACCGCGATAAGCTGGGCAAAGTCCAGCGTTCAGCGTGTCTGTGCATTAGCGGAGCACTCCGTACTACCCCCTCCGCTGCTCTGGACATTCTGCTACACCTGATACCCCTTGATATATTTAGCATGCAAACAGCGGCATGTTCCGCTGTCCGCTTAAAAGCTACCTCGCAGTGGGCCAATAACAATATTGGCCACTACATTATTCTAGACTCATTTAATTCCCTACCCAGAAACATAGACTACACCATACCCCGTTTGCAGTTCGGAAAAAAATTCCAAATCACCATTCCTCCCAGATCATTCTGGGATGATGATGCATTTGCGAACGATAAATCGATCCACTTTTACACCGATGGATCAAAAACTAGCGATGGGGTAGGTGGTGGAGTCTTCTCAGAAAAGCTAAATCTTAGCCTCACTTTCCGTCTTCCTGATTACTGTAGCGTGTTCCAGGCGGAAATTTTGGCGATAAAAGAAGCCCTGACGTGGCTGAAGAGGAATGTGATATCCTCAAAAGATATCCGTATCTTCTCAGATAGTCAGGCCGCGATTAAGTCCCTGGACTCAGTCTCTTCAAATTCCATCATAGCCCAAGACTGCCGATCATCTCTTTCGGAGATGGCAGAGCAGTTCAATATTCACCTCTGTTGGGTGCCGGGGCATAGGGACATTCCAGGTAACTGCAGGGCAGATGATCTCGCCAAAAAAGGAACCACATTACCTCCTTTACCTGATAAAGGTTCCCTAGGTATACCAATCGCTACTTGCAAACTCTTGTTTAAGCTATCCGCAATCGAGAGAACAAACCTTAGGTGGACGAGTAGCAATACATGTCTAGCGACTAAGCGGATCTGGCCAAAGCTGGATCTGCGACGCTCTAAGTGTCCAATCTCATTAAACTGACTGCATATTAGCTCCACTATAGGTGTTATCACAGGTCACTGCTTAATAGGCAGGCACGCATCCAGACTCGGTGTGTGCTCAAATGACTTCTGCAGAAGCTGCATGGACGAGGAGGAGGAGGTCTCTGCACGTGTCCTGCGCTCTCCCATATAAGAAATCTCCATCTAGGGGACTTCTTGTTCAATGACACAAGCGACTTAGCCAGCACTGGCGCTAGAAGTCTTTCGCGCTTCATAAGAAGCTCCTACTGGTTCAACGAGCAGTGAGGATAATCCCCAGATCTGTGTGGTACCACAATGGACATATCATTGGTCTAAGTGTGTTGGCTTTGGCTGATAGCCACGTCTACCTAACCTAACCTAACCTATCAGCTGGGATGAACATCGCAGTCTCGAATGCCCCAAATTTCTTTACAAGCCAACCTCGTAATCTCGGTACATAGATCTTGCATAGTAAATCAGCTGGGCTTTCATTGTTAATATACATAGATAGTCATTGACGCTTACTTGCATGATATAAAATAGGCTAACATTGTAACTATCGTATATTAATCTAGGATACGCGCCAAGAGCCGGCAGCTCTTCGCGGCAGCGACTTACAAGCCTCGATTTTATTTCTGTGGCGGAAATCGGTTTTATTGCCGCTTGGCTGTTAATGAAGAATGTAATATCAGGCTGTGGTATTGCCGTCATTGCAGCCTGTTTAACGACGGTTGTCACCGCCAGAACTTCAGCTTGGAAGACGCTGCTGTAGTCGGGGAGGCTGATCGAGCCAGATATTCCAACTATTTCGGAATAGAAACCCGCGACAACGCCGGTATCCATCTTGGAGCCATCTGTATAGATGGGGATCGTTGCTGCATGGATTGGTACTTGATTCTCATGCCATTCTTCCCTGCAATGAAAAGAGACAGTAAATTGTCTTATAAAATCTAGTTGGGAAGTAATATAGTCTGTGCATACATTACCTGCCATAAATGTCTCTAGAATCCGTGCATGTCCTGTTGTAGTGGGTTTCCAGTTTTCTGTTTGGCTTCGCCGCAGGGCACTGTTTGCTGCAGATTCTTGTACAAAAAGGTCTAGTGGTTTAAGATTGAGAATTACCTCCAACCCCGCTGTAGGAGTGGTTCTCATAGCCCCAGTAGTACCAATACAAGCAGTTCTTTGGACTCTAGTCATAGTCTTAAGGTTGGTGACCTTGAACAACCCCTGCTACCAGATAAATTACCATATGTGAGACCTATTTACCACTGCCGTATTCAACCATAAAATAATTTTGGGACTAGGACCCCAGGTTTTGCCAAAGATTCTATTGCAGACATATAAGGCTATCATTGCCTTCTTTGCTCTTTCTTTTATATTGAGGATCCAGTTTAATTTTCTATCCAGAATCACGCCAAGATACTTCGCGTATTCTGATGTTTGTAGTGGATTACCCTCACTGTGGAGTGCTGTCTCTACACTTTTGGCTTTCGTATACGCATGCTGAGCTGGGGATAAGACCTCTGGACTCAGTTTACTATGAATATAAATGTCAATCAGTCTCTCAAAAGTTTTTAAAAGAAATGAGGTTAAGCTGATTGGCCTTAAGTCTTTAGCGGTAGCGTGACTGGGTTTTCCAGCTTTGGGTATGAAAACTACTTTAACTTCTCGCCATGCTTTGGGTACATATCCCCATTTTAGGATACTTAGGAATATGTTCCTCAGATGTGGGGTTATATGTTCTTCACATCTTTGTAGCATAATACTATCAATACAAGGATATTTACACGGAGAGAAGGAGTTAATATCCCATCTTATCCTTTCTTCCGTTATAATTTCCGCTGATGCTGTGTGCTCCGCGTAGTGCTCTTCTTCGGAATTGTTGTGCTCATTGGTGCATCCCGGAAAGTGAGTATCAAGGAGGAGCTTAAGTGTTGCATTGCAGGATTCTGTCCGGTTGCCGTTAGGGTCCTTGAGAGATCCCAAGGCTACTGGTTCCTTAGCAAGTATTTTCCTGAGCCTAGCTGATTCCGTGGTGCTTTCTACTTTACTGCAGAAGGATTTCCACGAAGATCGCTTTGCTTGTTGCGTTTCTGCTTTGAATTTTCTTTGGCTGGACTTGTAAGTTTCCCAGTCATGGTCTATTCCTGTACGTTTTGCTAAATTGAAAAGTTTTCTAGTTTTTTTCTTAATGTCGTACAGTTCTTTTGTCCACCATGGAGAAGTCGATTTTTTATTTTAGAATGTTTCCTCCTTTAATACCTTCCACTGATCTATTGTGATTGTATTCGAGTTTTTTAATATTGTAACATCGATTACTTCTTGCCTATTTCTAATAACAAAATTTGGTTCTGAACCCCTATTAGCTATAAGTAAGTTATGATCTATAAAAAATTCAAAAAGTGACTCACCCCTTGTATTTATATTTGAGCTACCCCACAGGGCGTGGTGGGAGTTGGCATCGCATCCCATCACCAGGCCCCAATTTTCCCGTGTAGCACGTTGAACAAGAAGGTGGGTCAGGTCTGACGGTGGTTCTTCCGTTGCATCATGGGGCATATAGCATGATGTTAGAATCAATTCAATTCATTTTCAATTCAATTCAAATTTGATTTCATATGAATTCAAATATAACAATTTGCAGGTGGCAATGGTGCGATGGTAGTGTATTCACTAAAGTGATTGGCAGGTCGTGTGTTCGAATCCCGACCAGGGCCATGATTTTTATAAATTGAATACACACAACAAAAACAGATCTCCCTAAAGCAATTTAGGCGCCACCTGTTGAGAAAAAAAAATCCCATCGCACCAAACTTCTTTCCTATCCTTCTATTCTTTCATACAGTAAGTAGCACCCAGAAATAGGCAATGAATCATTTGCTGGCAGCTACTTACAGCAACAAACAAAATGCCTGCGCTGTGGTTTCCACTATAAGGGTACTGTGTATGTGTACTACAGAAAAAATAAATCCCTTTAGCGCACGCAAATTATAAAAAAAAAAAAAAAAATAGAAGCAATAAGTTTTAACAATATTATATTTAAATACAGAATTCAATAAAATGATTAGTGACATTTTTTATTTTTGTATACTTTAAGTATTGAAAATAGTGTCAAATGCCACTTCGATATTCTTTACCTGAGAAAATAATGATTACGAGTGAGGCGCCCCATTTAAAAACATAGGGACGGGCTACAGTCCGCTTAGGCGAACTGTTGGATACCCTATTCTTATTCCTATCCCTCATAAGTGGGCGTGACAAAAGTCTAAGTATGGTTGAATTGTTAAGAACGCTCTACATATTTTGTTATACAACATTTAAAGGATTTTATCAAAAAAAACGCTCCCTAGCTCAAACTTGGGTGTTTCAATAAAATTGTTTTATTTAATTGTGGGCGTGTCGGTAGGCGGATTTAAAAAAAATTAACACATGAGCATAAAGGGCCCCTAGAGAGTATATATTATAAATTTCAGCTCCCTAGCTCACTTTGAATTTTCAAAAAAAAAAAAATAATAATAATTGTGGGCGTGCCAGTGGGCGGATTTTGAAAATATTTACACATGAGCATAAAGGGCCCATAGAGAGCATATATTATAAATTTCAGCTCCCTAGCTCAAACTTTGGATTTTCAAAAAAATTGTTTTATTTATTTGTGGGCGTGTCAGTGGGCGGATTTTGAAAATATTTATACATGAGCTTAAAGGGCCCCTAGAGAGTATATATTAAAAATTTCAGCTCCCTAGCTCAAATTTTGGTTTTTCAATAAAATTGTTTTATTTTTTTGTGGGCGGATTTTGAAAATTTTATATCCCGAGCAGTTTTAGGGGTCATAGATCATATATAAAAAATTTCAGCTTCCTAGCTCAAAATTCGATTTTTTCCAAAATTTTGTTTTTTTGAGTTTGTGGGCGTGTCTGTGGGCGGATTTCAAAAATTCGTAAAGTTGATTATTTCGGGACCCTAGAGAGTATATGGTTAAAATTTCAGCTCTCTAGGTCCAGTTTAAAGGCCTAATTTTTGCCGACGGACGGACGGACGGACGGACGGACGGACAAGGCTAGATCGACATTACTATCGATGCTGATCATAAATATAGTAACTTTTAGGGGTCTACGGGCAATATTAAGGTATGTTACAAACTATGCGTCAAAATTAATATACCCCTAGAATAGGGTATAAAAACATAGGGGCGGGCTACAGTCCGCTTGGGCGAACTGTTGGATACCCTATTCTTATTCCTATATCTCATAAGTGGGCGTGACAAAAATTTAAAGGATTTTATCGAAAAAACTAAGCTTTTGTAAATAAAAACGCTCCCTAGTTCAAACTTTGGTTTTTCAATAAAATTGTTTTATTTAATTGTGGGCGTGCCAGTAGGCGGATTTAAAAAAAATTTAAGTATGAGCATAAAGGGCACCTAGAGAGTATATACTATAAATTTCAGCTCCCTAGCTCAAACTTTAGACTTTCAAAAATAAAAAAAAAAAAATTGTGGGCGTGTCAGTGGGCGGATTTTGAAAATATTTACACATGAGCATTAAGGGCCCCTAGAGAGTATATATTAAAAATTTCAGCTCCCTAGCTCAAATTTTGGTTTTTCAAAAAAAATATTTTATTTAATTGTGGGCGTGTCAGTGGGCGGATTTTGAAAATTTTATGTCCCAAGCAGTTTTATGGGCCAAAGATCATATATAAAAAATTTCAGCTTTCTAGCTCAAAATTCAATTTTTCCCAAAATTTGTTTTATTTAATTGTGGGCGTGTCAGTGGGCGGATTTTGAAAATTTTATGTCCCAATCAGTTTTATGGGCCATAGATCATATATAAAAAATTTCAGCTCTCTAGCTCAAAATTCGATTTTTTCCAAAATTTTGTTTTTTTGAGTTTGTGGGCGTGTCTGTGGGCGGATTTCAAAAATTCTTAAACTTGATTATTTCGGGACCCTAGAGAGTATATGGTTAAAATTTCAGCTCTCTAGGTCCAGTTTAAAGGCCTAATTTTTGCCGACGGACGGACGGACGGACGGACGGACGGACATGGCTAGATCGACATTACTATCGATGCTGATCATAAATATAGTAACTTTTAGGGGTCTACGGGCAATATTAAGGTATGTTACAAACTATGCGTCAAAATTAATATACCCCTAGAATAGGGTATAAAAACACTACATATAGAAAATAAAAAAACAATAATAGAAAAGGAAAAAGAAAAATACATAGTAAAATTTCATAAACAGAACATATATAACGTTACACCAAAATGTCAGAAAGGATGGATTCTGAACCCCTATTACATAGCTATAAGTAAGTTATGATCTATACAAAATTCAAAAAGTGACTCACACTTGTATTTATATTTGAGCTGGGCGTGGTGGGAGTTGGCATCGCATCCCATCACCAGGCCCCAATTTTCCCGTGTAGCACGTTGAACAAGAAGGTGGGTCAGGTCTGACGGTGGTTCTTCCGTTGCATCATGGGGCATAAAGCATGATGTTAGAATCAATTCAATTCATTTTCAATTCAATTCAAATCAAATTTCATATGAATTCAAATATAACAATAGAAGCAATAAGTTTTAACCATATTATATTTAAATACAGAATTCAATAAAATGATTAGTGATATTTTTTTTATTTTTGTATACTTTAAGTATTGAAAATAGTGTCAAATGCCACTTCGATATTCTTTCCCTGAGAAAATAATGATTACGGGTGAGGCGCCCCATTTAAAAAAAAACACTACCTATACAAAATAAAAAGCAATAATAGAAAAGGAAAAAGAAAAATACATAGTAAAATTTCATAAACAGAACATATATAACGTTACACCAAAATATCAGAAAGGATGGATTCTGAACCCCTATTACATAGCTATAAGTAAGTTATGATCTATACAAAATTCAAAAAGTGACTCACCCCTTGTATTTATATTTGAGCTACCCCACAGGGCGTGGTGGGAGTTGGCATCACATCCCATCACCAGGTCCCAATTTTCTCGTGTAGCACGTTGAACAAGAAGGTGGGTCAGGTTTGACGGTGCTCCTTCCGTTGCATCATAGGGCATATAGCATGATGTTAGAATCAATTCAATTTTTTTTCAATTCAATTCAAATTTGATTTCATATGCATTCAAATATAATAATAGAAGCAATACGTTTTAATAATATTATATTTAAATACAGAATTGAATAAAATGATTAGTGACATTTTTTAATTTTTGTATACTTTAAGTATTGAAAATAGTGTCAAATGCCACTTCGATATTCTTTACCTTAGAAAATAATGATTACTGGCGAGGCGCCCCATTAAAAAAACACTACCTACATATGCAAAATGAAAAAACAATAAAAGAAAAGGAAAAAGAAAAATACATAATAAAATTTCATAAACAGAACATAACGTTACACCAAAATGTCAGAAAGGATGGATTCTATCTCAGCATATTTGAAATTTAATACCCATTGCTTTAAGGAATTTTCAAGCCTACCAGAAAATGTTGCAGCTCTTATGCATTGAGGGAGCTTATTAAATAAGCGACAGGATGATACCAAATAAAAACTGCGAAAGGCAGTCGTGCGGGTGTGAGGTACAGATACATCATTCATAAAGTTTCTACGCAGATTATATTCAGAAATTAATCTGCAGTTTAGATTACCCGATCTTTTAAAAAACGTTTTTAACACTTTAAAACAGTACAAATGGCGGACTGGGAGTATTTTCAAATCACGAAACAAAGGGTAACTGGGATGACGACGGTGTTTTCGGCATATTTTTCTCAAAACATTTTTCTGTAGGATTAACAGAGGTTGAATTTTATTCATATATGTACCACCCCAACAACATATAAAGGGTCCGCCATCTAACTTTTTTTTTCAACTAGTGCTTATTTCGTGAATGGTAACACTTAGCTCATGTCTGATTTGACAGTTAATTAGTTTTATCCTTCCGCTGAACGAATATGGTTGTGTATACGCTTGAACAACGCTGGGAAATATTGCGACATTACTTTGAAAATCATGGTAATGTTGCAGAATGTGTGCGAAAATTGCGTACGGATGTTCAGCTCCGTATGTTCGTTATCTTGTGAAAAAAGTGAAAGAAACTGGCATCCTCATCGATAAACCAAAGCGTGAAAAGCCAAAAACAGTGCGTACACCCGAGAATATTGCTGATGTGGTAGAAAGTGTGTGAAGCGCCATCAACATCAATTCACCGTCGTTCTCAACAATTAAAAATTTCGGAGACATCATTGAGACGAATTTTGCATAAAGGCCTTGGTATGACGATCGTGTAGGCTACTGCATGGCCAGCCGAGGCAGCCATTTGAACGAAATTGTTTTCCATTATTAACGATACGGTATGAAAGCTACTGAGTAGACGTGCTTCTTTTTCTTGGCAATACCCGTCCTTTTTTTCACAATAAATCGCTATTTAACTCATCAAGACATTGAAAAACGCAGAGTCCTACGTGAATAATTAATTCCTAAAATTGAAATTTGTTGTGAAAATGGCAATTACTTGAGTATTTTCAAAATTTAAAACAAATAAAAGAAAAAATCAACAGAGTAACAATCTTACACGAATATACATACATATCTATTGTACACTGCTTTTTTTTTGTTCTCTCTCACTCGTGTTTTCGGAAGTGACAAGTGTTTGGAAGAGGACACCGATATGTGGGATAAAATGGACGAACGACTCAATAAACAAAGTGAGTTTATTATTAATCTGATCTCAGCTAAAATGTCAGCAATAGAAGAACGAATTACGCAAAAACTTGATCTCCAAGTCTGTGAAATCAAGGAAAGCGTCAATGCCATAGACCACAAAATAATAATAATTGATTCTTCACTTTAAAATACAATCTCTGATGTAAATTCTCTTAAGTCAGACATAGTAAACATTAAATCTTCACTCACTGATGTTAATAAAGAGAACGACTGTGCAAAAAATAAACAAACTGCACACACAAATCAAATCGGGGTCATCACGACGGAGGATCTAAGCGCAATATCAAAAATTGTAAATGCGCAAGAAAACCGACTGGTGGCTTATGATGCTTTGTTTGGAGTTCCTCAGACGCCAGCCGAAAATCTTCTTCTGATGTTTAATCCACTTTGCAGCACAATAAAAATAACACCGCCACCCATTAAGACAATATATCGCACTCGCCCGAAAACCGACAGAATGAACTCACATATTTTTGTAAAATTTAATTCACCGTACGTTAAAAATTTTGTACTTAAATCGATCGCAGTATTTCGTAAACAAACGAACCAGGAATTATGTTTACACAATCTGGAACTCAATTCAACCAGTAAAATACATTTACGCGAATGCTTAACAAAACAAAACCAACTGATACTAAGCCATTCGTCGAAAATGAAAAAAATGTTTTTTTTTTTTGTTTTTCCCCTGAATGTCAGAAAACCAATGGAGGGCAAACAAACCAAATCATTTAGCAGTAATAGGCGGGAAAATACTAGGAATCAGCAAACAAAAGTAAGTTTTTTTTATTAATAATCAATAGTTTCTCTATATGACCTATATGAACCCGATAATCATCTCGTAGATTGACATCGAACGTATTTTACTCAAGAAACTGATGCCGTCCAAGTGAAACAACCTGGTGAAATAAACGTTCATTGTACAATTCGCTTTCTATATGCCAAATATTTGCTCCAGATATTTGTCACAGTTTATTTATTGACGCTCGTGTGCATCTTGTAATTTATCAGCCATATTAATAGAAACACACTATCCGCTCCTTAACACACGAGTTAGCTGGCACACGGATAGCGAACTTGTCCATAGGATAACTTTTCTGATTAATAAAAATATTTGTCCCCTGTGTTAGCTGTTTGCTCTTTATCACCTACAATACGGCAGCACCTCAGCTACAATACGGCAGCATTTAACCAAATTATATTCAAAAATCGAGTGTATCTGTCATATTTCATTAGTTGACACTCATTTCTGTGTATTCCATTTCAATACGATGGGCCTACTATGGAGTCAACGCATTATGAAAGAGTATTATGCCCAAATGGGTGACAGTGTTCTCTCTCATCCTCTCAATGTTTCTACATATACATGCGCATCCTCTCAATTTGTGAATACATGAACTACAATCTGAGAATGTGTGAAGTTATCCGCTCCTTATACGCTGAATTCGGTGAGTTAAGTTATCCACTCGTTATCACACGTCAGTGAAAGCTAACACACGTTTATTAATCAAAACTAAGAGTTAACACGTGTGCTAGTGCTAACTCGCCGCTATCCGTTGTTTAATAATTCGGGGGTATGTGTCTTAATAAATTGCCGAAGGCCTGATGTGATTACTGGACGAGTCTGAGTATGTACTCCCAGCAAACGCGCCAAACCTGGGTCCAAATTGAAATGCAATGGCATATAGAAAGCGAATTGTACAATAAACGTTTATTTCACCAGGTTGTTTCACTTGGACGGCATCAGTTTCTTGAGTAAAATACGTTCGATGTCAATCTACGAGATGATTATCGGGTCCATATAGGTCTTTGTCGAGTTCATTGACCAGCCGTTTGAAAAATGATGAGAATTTTCTCTCTGTTTTGGTATTTGGATTAAATTTATCTTCAAGAAGACTACCTTTAACACTTTATTCACACGAAACCACAGCTCCGTCTTCGCCATCACGTGAAAGTTGGCAAATGAAGACAACTTTGCAGATCAGTTCTTTCTCTTTACTGTTTCCAACTTTTTGCATATTTTAATGAATCCATTTTCCTAAAAATATATCCAGAAACTATTGATTATTAATAAAAAAAAACTTACTTTTGTTTGCTGATTCCTATTATTTTTCCGCCTATCGCTGATAATTATTTTGTTTGTTTACCCTCCACACTGTTGTTGTTTTTCGATTTGGCATCGATTTGACATCTGTCAAAAAAGTGTGGATCCCTATAAGAATCGTTAGACATTCGAATTTGGCGGTTAGAATTATCAGCATTAAATAAAATACTTTTATAACGTTCATCAAACGTCCAGTGACTTTCCTTTCACCTTGCTCAGTGAATCAACAATTCACTATCGCTAAGACGCCTTCTTAAGTAGAGCAAATAATTTCTTAACGTCATCTACGTTCAGAACATGGTCCTTCGAAGCCTTTTTAAAGGAAACCGCGGCAGAAATTTAAATTAATTTTAAATTGAAGTAAATTAAAAGTGCAACTCACCAACGTACAAAAAAAGTGAAAAGTGTTTAAAACATTAAAAACATTAAAAGTGTACTGTGGACCAAGTTAGTGTGAAATTGATCAACCATCAAGAATAGCATCCCGGTCAACGACGGACGTAATCGGCCACAGTATCAAACGAGACGAAAAACCCGATATCCAGCGGATTCGCAGCGGCCCAGAAACCTGTAAGCGGCACAACGGTCGGGAATCACAGCTAGGAACTGTACAACACAAAGCCTTCTGCATAGCGGAGTTAAGAGACACAACGGTCCGAAAGCAGTACAACGCCCTACAAGCGGTATAACAGACAGCAATCACAGCTAGGAACTGTGCAACAAAAAGCCTTCTGCAACTGTAACTTAGAGTTAGTATACTGAAGTTGCAGTTGCAAAAGCAAATTAAATTAATTAATTAAATTAAATAATTGTTCAGTGCCAAATTTAACAAACCTTTGCCTTCAATTGAAAAATCTGAACGCCCATATCTTTATCAAGTGAAAGGAAAATGGCAAACGCAAAACTTGCTAAGCTAATCGAACGGCAACAATTAATTTTAAAAGAAATTGAATCCGATTTCGGTGAATTTAAAAACTCAAACGATGCGCGAAAATCAAGAGGTTACGTAAACGCGTGTTTAACGGATAGTGAGGAATATTGCAAACGCGCAAAAAAGGATCATGAGGCCATAGTAAATAGTTCATCTGATCCGCTTAAAGAAGAATAATTTGAAGAAGAAACATTTGCTAAAATTAAACGTGCGTACTTCTCATTTACGGGAGTGTTACACGACCATAACGACAAATTTGCGCATGAAACCAATGCTAATTTAGAAATTTCGCGGGTAAATACCACAAAAACATCGGTGTGTGACATTCGGTTACCACCAATTCAAATCAAGAAATTCTCGGGATTGTTAAAGGAATGTGTAGTGTACCCATAACATACTGATCATATTACCCAAAAACGATCGACAAACGAAAGCAACAAGCGGAAAAGAAAACTAATGACAAGTGACCTAATGGCCCACACTTATTGCAATCAGTTGAGTAACCTAAGTGACGACACATTGCACAGTGCTGGCACTGACTCACCGGCGCCACTTAAACAAACCAATGTGATAAGCTATTATGACATGGGTGCCATTCACTGTTTCTGTTTATCGCTTACGAATTGCCAGATGTGAGTCGAAGGAGTAATCCGATCCCTTCGATTCGGGTCACAAGTTTGAAGTGGAATTGAGAATGTTATGAAGGGAATAATTAGTATATAAATAGAATATTTTTGTTAATAAAATCAGATTCAATTTGACTCACAACCAAGCTGTTTCTCACTTCTGGCACTATTATGGCGTATTGAGCCTGCCTTTTCTTCTTTACACACATTGAATACCTTACTTTATGCATACCTTACATGGCGATCCTACCAGGAGAAAATGAACACAAATGCCATACTATACAACCATCAACCAAATCAGAATTATATGAACAACCATCAACCAAATAAAAAGTACACAAACAACCACCAACAAGTTCACAATAGCTACAACTCGTATAATTCACCCAATCAACGAAACAATTATAACAACAACAACAACTACAGAATCAACCCTCAAGTAAGACAAAACAATGGACAGACAAGAAACAATTTTAATAGACACACCAACAATAGAAGAATAAACGTCATCGACAATCAGGGAAACGTAAATGGTCCGGAGAACCAAATGAACAACTCTCCGGGACAACAAAATTGATAGTATTTAACATCTCCAACAACCCCATAAATCATATAACAGTACAAGTGGAAACACTCAAAAGAAACCTGACATACCTTATAGATACAGGCGCGGACATATCCATATGCAAAGAAGAAAATATAGACATAAACGTAAACGAAAGATGCAGACTGACAGGGATAACAAGAGAAGAAATCCACTCACTAGGAACAGCAAATTTAGAGCTAAAATTGAACGACACTATAATAACGCACAAGTTCCACATAGTAGACAAATATTTCCCAATTGCAACCGATGGTATCCTAGGTAGAGACTTTCTCGCACGGTACATGTGTTAAATAGATTATGAAACCTACACACTCACGACAATAGTAAACGAACAAGAAATAGTCACACCAATACCTAGTAGCAAAAATACAAAGAAAAATTACGATACCACCTAGAACAGAAGGAATATTTCCAATTGATATAAAAGTAACTAGAGACAGCATAATTTTGAATGAGGAAGTCAAAAAAGGAGTTTTCATAGCCAACTCTATAATACCAGTCAAAGGAAGATGTCACATAAAGTTGCTAAACTAAATAACTAGAGAATTACAGCATAATGAGGATAAGCGAGACAACAAATGACGAACGAAGAGTACAAAAACTACTAGCAGAACTAAAAGTAGACCAAACTGACACAGAAACAGAAAAATCACTTACACAAATATTCCGACACTATCATGACATTTTTCACCTTGAAAATGAACCACTCACGACAAATAACTTTTATTCACAAAAACTAAATACAACAGACAACAGCCCAGTATACGTACAAAATTATAGACTCCCGCAAACACAAAATGGTGAAATAAGAGAACAAGTCAGAAGCCTTCTAGAAAATGACATAATAGAACATTCAGTTAGTCCATACAATGCACCACTACTTCTAGTACCAAAGAAAAGTGAAGACAATACGAAGAAATGGCGTTTGGTAGTAGATTTTAGAAAATTAAACGACAAAATAGTTAACGATGAATTTCCACTAACCAGAATCGAAGATGTACTCGACAAACTAGGTAGATCAAAGTACTTCTCTACTCTCGACATGACGAGATCATTTCATCAAATACCACTAGAACAAGAATCAAGACCACTAACAGCATTTTCCACACAAGACGGACATTTCCAATTGAAAAGACTACCGTTCGGATTGAAAATATTCTAAAATAGTTTCCAACGAATGCTTACTATAGCTCTAAGCGGATTGGAATCGGACGCTTTTTTATATGTTGACGACATCATAATTTTCGGATGCAGTTTGACGCACCACAACAGAAAACTTATTAATGTGTTTCAGAGACTAAGACAGTACAATTAAAAACTCAATGCTAGCAAGTGTCATTTCCTTAAATCAGAAGTTGTATACTTAGGACACTTAATAACAAGTAATGGTATAAATACAGACCCCGCCAAATACAAGACCATAGAAAACTACCCAACACCTAAAAACGCTGATGAAGTCAGAAGATTCGTTGCATTCTGCAATTACTATAGAAGGTTTATTCCAAATTTTGCCGAAATCGCAAAAAGTTTAAATGCACTCCTCAAGAAGAACCAACCTTTTATCTGGTCAAACGAATGCGAGACAGCATTCACTGAGTTGAGGCAGAAACTAATAAACCCACCAATACTGCAATATCCGAATTTTGACAAACCGTTCATACTAACAACAGACGCATCAGATTTTGCACTAGGTACTTTCGCAAGGCGAAATAGGTCACGATCTACCATATTCATACGCTAGCAAGTCACTCCAAAAACATGACATAAATAAACCGATAATAGAGAAAGAGTTACTAGCAATCCACTGGGGAATTAATTTTTTCAAACCCTACCTATATGGAAGACTAGATGTTGCAACTTTTTGAGTGGAGAGCGGAAATAAAAGATACGCTGCAGTAGTTGCAAATATTTATTAGATAATTTAATACTTTAAGATACTTAGATTATAATTTAATATAAGGGTGGCGCAGCGTGCACCGATCTAGCTGGAGAGAAGAGAATGACAAATCGAATATCTTGACAGCTGTTGACAGCTGAGCGATGATGTTCAGTGTTCGTTAAGTACTGCCAACTCCTAATTCCTAGCGGATGCAACACCTCCCCTTTTAGATGGAGGAGAAGGTGGACTATACCTCTCAGGTGCCCGGCGTTTTCAACCAGTCCTTCGACTCTGGAGCTGTGGTGTCGACAATCTGTCAGTGGTTAAAACCTCGTTACCTTGACTTATATTGATGGTAGATGACGTTGAATCAGAAGATGTTGATGTTTCCTTAGGAGTGAATAGCATCTCAAAGTCTTCCATGAGTATCTGAATAGGCACTCGATAATCGTGCGACTGACTGCTCTGCCAAGGTGAACTTCTACGCCTGAACTTCTATACATGAACAAAAATTGCTGAAGAATATTTTGCGTCGTTCTTTAGAAGCTCTTTAACTTTTGAAGAGACCTTTTGAGTGTGTCAACAAATCTCTCTGCCTGTCCGTTGGATTGAGGATGAAACGGCGCTGTTTTGATGTGATTAATGCCAGCAGAATTGCAGAAATTCTTAAACTGCTGACTACAAAATTGCGTCCCATTGTCCGATACAAGAGTTTTTGGATAACCTTGCCTTGAGAAAACTTCCCTCAATATGTTGATAGTTGCGGTTGCAGTTGTTGAGGTAGTGGTTATGATCTCAGGCCACTTAGAGAACGCATCTATGATCAGTAGATAGTAGGTGTTTTGTATCGGTCCGGCATAATCAATGTGAATCCGTTCCCAAGGTTCGGATCCTAAAGGCCATGACTGAAGGGTAGTTTTTACTGGTGACTTGGCTACCAATTGGCAATCTGTGCATTGCTTCACATACTGCTCAATGTCCTTGTCGATTTGAGGCCAGTAAATATATCCTCTAGCAATCGCCTTCATTTTCTGGATGCCTGGATGTCCTCGATGAAGAATCTTGGATCGGAAGCGTTCTGGAATGACTAGCCTTTCTCCAAACATAATGCAATCATTAACCAGAGACAATGCTTCGCGTCTGTTGAAGTACTGAAGAACAGTGGGAGATAGATCGTTTTTGTTGGGCCAGGTTGTTTTGATGAACCCGCTCACTTGAAGTAGAACAGGAGACTTCAATGTTTCAGTGCGCACCATATGGAATGTAAGTGGCAATCGTTGAATGGTATGTGCCAAATCAGCGCAATCATCTTCTTCTATTGTAGCGCTCGCGATGACGTATTCTTCAATGGTGGTTTGTGAGTGTCGACCAATTAAGCGCGATAAGACATCTGCATTACCAAAATATGCGGATGATAGATATTCAATTGAAAAATCGTACCTGAGTAGCATTAACGCCCAACGTTGGAGTCGATTGGCAGTGTAGACTGGAATCCCTTTCTTACAACCGAAAATAGATAGGAGTGGCTTATGGTCAGTTTGAAGTATGAAGTGACGCCCCAAAAGCATTCTATGAAACTTTTTGATGGCAAAAATAAGCGCTAACCCTTCCTTCTCCACCTGGCTGTAATTTTTCTCGCTTGAAGTGAGTGTTCTCGATGCATGTTGAATAGCTTTGACGCCCCCATCTTCGAGTCGATGAGAAATGCAGGCGCCAATACCAGTGTTGGATGCGTCTGCTGCTACTATTATCGGTAACTCAGGGTTGTAATGAGTGAGTCCCAGATCCGACGATAGTATGTGCTTGAATTTGTTAAACGCGTCTTGGCACTTTGCAGTCCATTCCCAATTAGTATCTTTGCAGAGTAACGCGTGAAGTGGACCACTTAACTTGCTGATGTTAGGTATAAAGCGTCCATAATAGTTGATAGCCCCCAGGAAGGACCTTAGTTGAGTTAAATTTTGCGGTTCTGGCATTGATGCGATGGCTTTGGTCTTGTCAGGATCTTTCTTTAATCCACTTGAGGTGATCACGTGACCTAAATAGTGCAGTGAAGAGGTGAAGAATGCACATTTTTCCAACTTGAGGCGAAACCCGTACTCCTGCAATTGCGAAAGAACGGCACGAAATCTGTGTGTGTGTTGCTCTGCCGATTCTCCGGAAACTAGTATGTCGTCCAAGTATGCCGATACGCCATCGAAACCAGAAAGCATGGTGTCCATCAGCTGCTGAAATGCACCAGGTGCTGACTTCACTCCGGGCGGCAGGCGATTGAAACGGAAAAGTCCCCGATGTGGTTTTGCATTCGTCCTCCACTTCCACCTGAAGGTACGCGTCAGACAGATCGATGTGACTAAATACTTTACCTCCCCCGTGTTTTATGAAAATATCCTCTGGCCTTGAAAGAGGATACTGATGTGGTTGGAGGGCAGCGTTCAGTCCAGTTGAATAATCGGGACATATTCTGATGGATCCGTTCGCTTTACGGACGGCTACTATGGGAGCATCCCAATCAGAAAAGTCTACAGGTGATATTATCCCAGAAAGTTCTAAGCGTTGGAGCTCCTCATCGATTGCTGTTAAAGATGCATACGGAACTGGACGTTTGCCTCGAAAAATTGGTGTGACATTTTCCTTAAGGTACATCTTGGGTTTGAACTTTGTTCAGTGTCCAAGGGCAGCAGCAAAAAGGTCTGCGAAATCCTTTCGAATATTCCTGATCTTGTCTTCCATCGTTGTGCACTCTGCCTTTTGAACTGATTGGCAAATGCTTTCATACCCAAGAGTTCAACATCTGCATTGAAAGAACCAAGCATTTTAATGAAATTACCTTGAGCATCTTTTACTGTTTGATTTTGTATGCCGGCTGTTAGTGTTGGTCTGCCAAGATGTTCCCATATCCTGCTGGAAATAATGGTGACGTCTGAAGCGGTGTCTACCTGAAGCTTGATACGTTGACCATTAATTTTGAGATTAACGAATTTTCGATTGGCTTGGCGGGTTGAGTTGACGATGACTGAATTTGATATCCGCTGCTGACTTCGACGAATTTTACCTCTGCTACGAAATGACTGAGTTGTAGCAGCGTTCTTTTTATTATTGTTCCTCTTCGAAAAACAAGCGCAGTAGCCCTCTTTGTGACCTCGTAGCTGGCATGATGAGCATGTGTGGTCTTTGTTTGTGCAATTTGCGGAAAAATGCATTTCACCGCAACCCCAACATGGTGTTTTTGGGGCTGATTTGACTGAAGTACTGTGACTCGCGGGATCAGTGTTGAGTGTTGAGTTATGCTGCGATTTCTTATGCTGCTTGTTGCTAAAAGATATAGCCTGCGCCCTGGATGGTGTTGACTCCAATAACTGAGTATCCTGCTTCAGCTCAGACACGCACTGACACTCCAACAGTAAGTTTTCTAGTGTGATTTTTGACTCGTCCCCCGTTTCGAGCAATGACAGCAATCGGGATCGAACATCCGAATCGCTAGATGACTGAAGACCCTTAACAAAAATCAAGCACTTAAACTGCTCACTTGTAAGCTTGTTGTGTTGAAATTGCTCACAGTTTTTATTGACATTGCTGGCGTACGTCGTAAAGTCTTCCAGACTGCTTTTTGTTGTCTGTAAACAGCTGAAGCGTATACTAAACATTGATTCAGACTTACCAAAAATATTGCTAAGCTTGTCGATTGTGGTTTTGAAATCGAGACTAGCTGGCGTGGACGGCAAAATGAAATTGGCGTAGCGGGTGTACTTTGAGATTCCAAGTTTCCTCAAGAGCAGACGAACTTTTGCGTTGTCGTCCAACAAGTCTGCATCCTTCTCAAATAGACTGGAGTAACGTTCGAACCAGTTAGCGAATGTGATACCACTTTCTTCATCGAAGTGAAATTCCTGAATATTTTTGCATAGGACTTCAATGGTATATTCCACGGATGATTTTTCCTTTTTGGTGTCCAACACGTTTGTAGATAGACGTTCCATCAGCGCTGCTTGATTTGACATCAACGCTTGGAAAAATGTTATGAAATCCTGCGGAACCTGCTGATGAATTTGAGGTTGTGGATTCGCCATTGCTACGATGAATTATAATCCGTTCGTAGTTCCAAAATCCTTGTCGCCACTGTTGCAACTTTTTGAGTGGAGAGCGGAAATAAAACATACGCTGCAGTAGTTGCAAATATTTATTAGATAATTTAATACTTTAAGATACTTAGATTATAATTTAATATAAGGGTGGCGCAGCGTGCACCGATCTAGCTGGAGAGAAGAGAATGACAAATCGAATATCTTGACAGCTGTTGACAGCTGAGCGATGATGTTCAGTGTTCGTTAAGTACTGCCCACTCCTAATTCCTAGCGGATGCAACACTAGACTTATCAGACTATGACTTTGAAATAGTCTACAAACAGGGGAAAATGAACACAAATGTAACGCCATGTAAGGTATGCATAAAGTAAGGTATTTAATGTGTGTAAAGAAGAAAAGGCAGGCTCAATACGCCATAATAGTGCCAGAAGTGAGAAACAGCTTGGTTGTGAGTCAAATTGAATCTCGGGTTGTTGTAGTAGTTGTTTTGTCTAGTTGTATTGCCTCGGTTGTTGTTGTTTTGGTTGTAGCTTCCTCTTCTGACATGCATCATTTGTTTATTGACTTGGGTTGCATCTCTCTCTAACTCAATTGCTAAATT
Source organism: Portevinia maculata (assembly GCA_949715645.1). Lineage (NCBI taxonomy): Eukaryota > Metazoa > Arthropoda > Insecta > Diptera > Syrphidae > Portevinia > Portevinia maculata. The sequence continues at coordinate 169,892,718 of OX454526.1, read as the reverse complement.
GATAGCTTCTGTCAGTGTTTTCGGTTGTGCGGCAAATATCGTTGGTTTTATGTGTTCGTTCAAACCATTTTTGAATATTGTAAGTGCATATGTTTCGTTTATTTTGCCAATTACTGCTTTTTCTGCATTGGTTGCACCGCTATGTAAATCCTCGCTTTACAGATTATTGAGGTCTGCTATCAGTGACAAAATCTTGCCCCTGTATTGTATTATTGCTAGATTTCTTTGCCTTAATTGTGATAATTGTGTGTGGATCTGTGCTACTGTTGTTCTGCTTACGTATTTCTCTTTTAGACTGTTCCCTAATGAATTAAAGTCTGGGAATTGTGTTGCAAATCCCAACGCAGTTTTTACGCTTGGACTGAGCTTAACATGAAATATAAAATCTAGTAGCTGTTGTTTGTCTGAGTCCTTTAGGGTGTTGAATATAATTTCATTTATCTTAAGAAATGAGTCTAAATCCCTATATGATCCCGTGAAGATTGGGATGATCTTCATTGAGCTTTCAATGCTAAAATCAGCCATCTTATCGAGTTTTTCTTTTATTATTTTGTCTATTATTTTGTACTTTTCTATGAACTCCTCTGTAAATTTTGCAGAGATATCCTTAGTTTTTAATAATCCCTTAACTTCTTCTTTGATCACTTGGATTCGCTTTTCTTTTGCACCCCACGTTGCCTGTGAATACCCTCTGTTGGCACTTTTCTTTATATTAACATGAATTTGGTTGAGTTCTTTGAGATACTCTTCCATTACTTTCTTGCCCTAATCATAGATAAATTTCTGTTTATGTTTTTATATTTTTCTATGCATCAAACTGTCTTGTATTTTAGTAGAAGTTTATCTCATAGAAAATTTTATTTTATACATTATTAATACTATTTCTAGCTATTCTATTTTTAACATAATTTTTGTAGTGAATGTTTAATTTATATAGTATATATAGTACTATATATATATAACTGCGGCTGTTGTTGCTGATTACGTTATTGTTACGTGTTGGTCGTTATTTGTGTTCACTACAACTTCTTCTTTAGCGCTGTTATTGCCCATTTTGGTTTTCCAGTTCATCTACTTTATGTCGTTGTATCACTTTGGATTGCGGATTTGCAATCATATGTTGCTTATAAAATAAATTAAATTTTTGTTAGGTCTCTTTCTGTTGGGTTATTTAGAAATTCCGCTACAGTTTTGTATAGGAACCTAATGTATTGTAAGATCTGGTTCAGTCGGCAGGATCGTGGTGCAGGATCGCCATGTAAGGTACGATTATATTCATTGGCGAGTATTTCACAAACCGTTCATACTGACAAGAGTAGGAAAGGGAAATAGGTCACGATCTACCAATTTCATACGCTAGCAAGTCACTCCAAAAACATGACATAAATAAACCGATAATAGAGAAAGAGTTACTAGCAATCCACTGGGGAATTAATTTTTTCAAACCCTACCTATATGGAAGAAAATTTATGGTCATAACAGACCACAGACCATTAGTATCTCTATTTGCACACAAAAACCCATCCTCCAAAATGACAAGAATCAGACTAGACTTATCAGACTATGACTTTGAAATAGTCTACCAACAGGGGAAAATGAACACAAATGCCGATGCACTATCAAGAATAAAGATTGACAGTGACATTTTGAAATCCATGATGGTAGAGAGTAATAATAAAAATAATATTAGCCGCAGCGATACTGACTCCAAGGAGCAGATCACGGCAATTACAAGGGGTATGGCACAAAAGATTGCCAACAATAACAATAACACGGAGAACTACACATCTCAACAGAAGATTGATCACCTTCACATGTGGGATTGTACGTCCACATCCGACGTCAGAAAATTGAAGAAGTTGAAATTTGAAATAGCGAGCGAAGCAAAGGAAAATATGAATATTAGAACGAAGAAAATAAAAAGTAGCAGTCCTACTATTGAAATTACTAAAGATAACGTTATCGTAAGATGCAGCGATAATCCAGCGAAACACGTTTCGACTCTGGAGAAGCTTGTATCCAATTTAAAAAAGATTCCTGAAAAAGAAGTAGCGCTAAATAATGAAGATAAAATATTTGAATACATAGAAAAAGAAAGATTAAAAGAAGTTTATAATAGGTTGCAACCAAATGAAAGATACTCGGCAATGAATATAATAATATACAAACCCCCTAAGAAAATTACAAAAAATGAAGAAAAATATAATATAATAGAAGAATACCACAATACACCATATGGAGGGCATTTAGGCATACGAAAAACGGTGACAAGACTCAAACAAAAATACGTCTGGAAAAACATGAGACAAATGGTGAAGAAATACGTGAACGCATGTGAACAATGTACTAAAAACAAACAAACAAGACACCTAGTTTTGAAACAATACAAATTGATACTGTAGGACCACTTCGCATATCAAACGGCTACAGATATACTCGTATACTCACGATGCAGTGCGAGCTTACGAAATACATCGGAGCACATCCCATCGAAAGTAAAGATGCAGAGACAATAGCCAAAACCTTAATAGAACAATTTATTCTGAAAGACGGATGTTTTAAAATTCTCAAATCCGATAATGGAACTGAATTTAAAAATGAGCTAATGAAAAACATATGCGAAATGCTAAAAATCACACCTACCTACTCAGCACCTTATCATCATCAAAGCATAGGTTCTTTAGAAAGAAACCATAGAGTACTCAACGAATTTCTTTTAAATTTTACAGAAGATCACGAATGGGACATTTGGATTCCATATTATGCATTTGCATACAATACCACACCACACTTTGATACCAATTACTCACCCTATGAACTTATATTTGGAAAATGTTCATACCTACCAAATGATGTAATTAATAATAACACACCAAAATATAACTTAGATAATTATGTAAACGAAATAAGAATAAGACTTAAGCATGCAATAGATAAGACACATAGAATTATAAAAAACGTTAAACATAAGAGAAAATTAGAATACGACAAACATACGAATAGTTCAAACTTTAAAATAGGAGACTTAGTTTTCGTAAGACTAGAAAGTAGAAAGAAGTAACAAAATCCATATCATGGACCTTATAAAATAATTGAAACTGACAATGTAAATACAATCATAGATATACACGGTGAACATAAAAAGTATCACAACAATAGCCTTAAGAAATATAATGTAGACAATTAAGCAACAACAATATAATTATAACCTAGAATAAGTAACAATAAGAATATTTATTTATATATGTACTACAAGTAAGAGCACTATTCAAAGTAAACAAATCAATGTAAATATCACACAAAACAAAAAAAAAAAAAGGTATCGAACAATGTAATTAGAAACTAAGAAAAACCCTATGTAAAGCATTTTCAAATTGACCACCAGCCACATTATCTTGCAAAATTATTCTTCGTATAATTTTCCGTTTAAGGATGAGGGTGTAGTGTACCCATAACATACTGATCATATTACCCAAACACGATCGACAAACGAAAGCAACAAGCGGAAAAGAAAACTAATGACAAGTGACCTAATGGCCCACATCAGTTGAGTAACCTAAGTGACGACACATTGCACAGTGCTGGTACTGTGGCTATTATGACAGGGGTGCCATTCATTGTTTCTGTTTATCGCTTATGAATTGCCAGATGTGAGTCGAAGGAGTAATCCGATCCCTTCGATTCGGGTCACAATGTTATGAAGGGAATAATTAGTAGGTATATAAGTAGAATATTTTTGTTAATAAAATCAGATTCAATTTGACTCACAACCAAGCTGTTTCTCACTTCTGGCACTATTATGGCGTATTGAGCCTGCCTTTTCTTCTTTACACACATTGAATACCTTACTTTATGCATACCTTACAAATGGTACGAGTTCCACAACTTATTCGAAAGCATGGTTGATCAGAACGTTGATTTATCTGATACACAGAAGCTTCAATTTCTGAAAACCCATGTACCAGATAACGCTGCGTTGTTAATTCAGCATTTGTTAGTTGATGCTGATGGGAAAAACTATTCGGCGGCATGGAACATATTAATTGAGCGTTACCAAAATAAACGCAAATTGGTAAGTAAACAATTAAAGGTCTTAATGGAGCAAAAGAAGCTCACCCATGAATCAGCAGCGTTAAAATCTTTGCATGATACAAGCACCAACTGTATTCATGCACTTTCTAATCTTGGACTGGCTGTTGAAACTTGGGATGCCTGTATCGTATTGACATACGAGTTCTGCGCGTACGACTGTACCTCTCTTGAGTAGTTAGTCCACTTACAGCTAGCGAGGAATAAACATGAGTTTTTTCTGAGCACAGCTCTTTTCTCCAAACCAAAAGTTGTTGGTGTTTTTTATTTATTCTTTCCACGTTACAGGTCAATAATATACATTTTGGTCCTTCGAGCCGGATTCGAACCAGCGACCTATGGATAACGTGGAAAGATAAGTAAATTAGTGCAAGTGTGCCGGGAAAGTGTAAAGTGCCAGCATAATGGATAAAGTGTAATAAAACCCAGCATAATAAAGTGCCAGCATAATATAAACCTCAAATAAATGGCGTACCTAAAATGAAAACCATAAGAAGTGCCAGCATAATAAAAACCCTAAATAATGCATGCGCAAATAATTACAAAATTCAGTGGAAAGTTTTATCGAACACACAAAGAAGACAACGCAATAAAAATTGCACATGGAAACAGCAAAGCAGCCTATGTACAGACAAATTTACACAAGCAGAAGGGGATTATCGTCAACGTCCAACGAACAGCGATGCAAGCGCACAACCACCACCACACACACATGCGTACAGCGAAAGGGCAAGCGAATATGCAACAGCTATATTGCCAGCGAACAAAATACAAAGCGGTCAGGTAAGCCAGCCGGCTGGGTTCTTTTATTTTTACTTTTTCCTCTAGCATAGCGAATATATGGGTGGACGATGACACACTGCGTCATTACAAGTTGAGACGTGCGAGTGGTTAGACGACAAAATAAAAACCAGAATCATTCAAGTGTTGCAAGCCGTAATTTTATATTTAAAAATGAATACAAATTACTACACAGAGAGCGTAGAGTTTTCGCTAGAGGACAGCGTTGGGTTAACCGTCCGCCTGGAGAGGCTAGAGGAGGCATGGACTAACCTTGGCAAGATACATGCCAAACTTTTGGAAAGCGCAGCCAGCGAGCGGACAGCAGAAATAGAGGCCAGATTGATCCGAGCGGAGTCGCTATATTGCGGCACAAAAGCAACCCTACGGCGACGTCTGGGGACGCAAAGAAGCCGAACAGAGAGCCAGCTGAGCCAGCGCAATGACAGCAAATCCACCGACTCCAATATCGGTCCAGGTGGAACTACCGATCCAAATGCGGGATATTAGGAATTCGTGGGGAGAATTCGATGGTTCCCTCACAAAATAGCAAGGGTTCCGGGATAGGTAAGAAAGGCAGCCAGCACAATAGGGTATATATTTGTCGTACACATGTTGCATGAGCGACTAGACAGCGAGACAGCGAAGCAGTGGGAACTCCAGCGTAGCTCTGAGACTCCGACCACCAGGGAGATCTCGGAGTTTCTCGACAAGCAAGCGGCTGCGATCATCCACCAACCCCGCAGCCAGCGTTCCAGACCAGCGGAACTAGCCTGCAGTTCACGACCAGCGCGGACAGAGGTTCGCTTCAGCCAGTTAGACATTGGGTGTGCCGGACACCGCCAGGGTAGGGCGATCCAGCGAATCCCAGAGCCAGCAAGACCAGCCAGCCATTTTGCAAAGCCAGCAACCAGGGCCAGCACCGGAGCCACACCTCGCCGTCATCGGTGCGAAGTGTGCAATGAAGAACACCAGCTGTACAACTGCCAGCAGTTCCTTGAGTTGAATCTGAGGACGAGGAAGGAGTTCATCAAAGCCAGGGGGCTCTGCGAGAATTGCCTGAAGATTGGGCATGGGATCCAGCAATGCTACCAGAGCGGTTGTCCACGCTGCCCTGGGCAGCAGAGGCACAATAGCAGCCTGTGTCCAGCCAGAGACCGCCAGCAGCCAGCAGCAGTACTAAAGGTAGAAGCAGCCAGCACGAAGAGGACGTCGCATCGTGATTGACTAGCGGAGGCAGCATGCAAGCGACGAAAGATAGTCAGCAGGCCAGCAAACACACAAGCCAGCGAGAAAGCCAGCCAGCCAGCCAACAACAAGCCAGCTACAACATTGGTCAAAAATGAATTTCCTAAAAATAAAATAAACACAAATTTGTTTGCGACTTATCTGAATTCTTTTAGTCAGTCTATAGGACAGCCTACGACAGCATTGATGCTAACCGTGGTCGTGAGAATACGATCATGTGGTGGCCTCTCCAATCCAGTCCGAGTACTGTTGGACTCGGGAGCGCAACCAAATCTAATGTTGCACAGCGTGTTGCAAGTCTGCAATATTGAGCCAGCCTCGGCAGCGAAAAAAGTGATAGGGATTGATGGGAATCCTATTACACTACGAAAGCGAGCGACGGTGTGTGTAATACCTTGGTTCGCCACCAACGCATGCATCAGCGATGAATTTTGGATTCTACCAAAAGAGCACAGCTGGACAGTCTATACTCCGCAAGCAAACGTACAGCCGATAGCGTTAACATCCAAGGTTCCACTAGCAGATCCAGATTACTTTAGAAGAGCTCCATTTGACATACTATTAGGCGTCGGACTCTTCGCAAAGATGTTGGCCAGCTCAATCAAAAGAAGCATCGGAGATGTGGTGATGATAAATACAGCGTTTGGAACAGTGATTTTCGGGTCTCATCCGATGAACCTGAACAGCGAAACAGGGGATGTTATGTAAGTTGCAAGGTGCAGTGACATGGACAGCTTGGACAGCATGGTGAGACGCCTCTGGGAGATGGACCAGATTACTTCGCAGCCAACCAGAACGATGGAAGAGCAAGAGGTTGAAGACAAGTTCATTCGTACAGCTAAGCGAGACGAGGAGGGTCGTTTTGTGGTCACAATTCCACTAAAACCAAACGCCAGCGGAATTGGAAGTTCGAGAGAGATAGCGTTAAGAAGATTTATGTATCTTGAGCGAAAGCTGGAGAGAGATCCTGTGTTAAAGGAGAAATAAGTGAGCTTCATTCGAGAGTATGAGTCATGCGGACACATGACAAAAGCGAATCGACAGCCGAGAGCCAATGAGCAAGTGTACTATGTTCCGCATCATTGTGTGATAAAGAAATTCCGAGTGGTTTTTGATTTCAGTTGTCAAACGGACAATGGAATCTCGCTAAACGAGGTGCAGCAGCTTGGGGAAAAGTTACAGCGAGATCTGCCGGAGATAGTGATGCGTTTCAGACGGCATCGGATAGCGTTCAGCGCCGACATCAAGATGATGTTCAGCCAAGTACGAGTAGCAGCCCATCAATGGGATCTACAAAGAATATTTTGGCGTGAGTCGCCAAAGGAAAAGCTACAAGAATATTGGTTGACAGTAGTCACCTATGGTATGACATCGTCAGCGCACAATGCTGTGCGGGCCGTCGTACAGTGTGCAAGCGATGCAAGCGAATCATTTCCGGATGCAGCAAAAATAATAGAGAATGACCTATGGTTGGTTAGTTGGTTTGAGTGGCTGTAATTCCCGTCATCTGACGAGGGAAAACACAAATAGCGCAATGAGCGCCGTTTTGATACCACAACTAACGGAACCTAAAATTAAAGGGCGAGATGGATATTATTAAGGGGGCTCAAAACCATCCTGTGGAGTTGAGGAATTTGATGATGTTGTTGAAGTGGATGGTATGAATGGCCGAGAGGTCATTGTAAAATGGATGACCTGTGCGCTGCGTCTGGTTTTGGCTAAAGCCGGACACTCACAGAGAAGATGGAACACTGTTTCACTCTTTTCTGTGTTAGAGCAGCTGCGGCAGTGGGTGTTGTGAGGGATGCCAAGCTTGGCTGCGTGAGTGCCTAAAGGCCAATGGCCCGTACTGATTGCCGTTAGTCTGGCGACATCAACACGCGTTCTGGCTAAGAGGTTGTTTGTTCTGGCATCATCGTAGGTTGGCCAAATCTTTCTTGAAATGACACAGTCCGAACGATTCGTCCATCTAGTCTCGGCCCCTGAGATGAAGTGCAGGAGGATTTCTCTCTTTACATATCCCAGCGGAGGGAAAACTTCCTCCGCATGTGATACGCACAGAGCAGAGCCACGTCTGGCGAGTTCATCGGCTCTCTCATTTCCATCAATGTTCCTATGGCCGGCAAGCCAGACGAGAGAGATATCTAGCTGATGACAAGCCTTATTCAGCGTATTCCTGCATTCCACCACAAGCTTGGACGTAGACTTAGTTGAACTAACAGCCTTAATCGCGGCCTGACTGTCGACGAAGATGCCTATTTTTTTTCTGTGTGTCAATATGTTGAGAAGCAGTCTACACGCCTCCTTAATTGCAAATACTTCTGCTTGAAAGACGCTGGCTGCGTTGGGAAGGCGAAGGGTTTTAGAAATATCTAGCTCTGTAGAGAAAATGCCAGCTCCTACTCCACAGTTCATCTTGGAACCATCTGTGAAGATAGGTATGTCGAATTCATTTACGACCGCATTTTCTTTCCATTCTGATCTAGAGGGGAATCTCACAGAGAAGCTTTTATGGAAGTTGAGTTTGGGTGTAATGTAGTCTGTACCTATTAGACCTATGCCTTCGGGAAGAGAAAGAAGGATGCTGGTATGGCCATATGGCCTTTCCAACCAACATTTAGATTCCTTCAATCTAACAGCACTACACGCTGCAATGTTTTTGATATACAGATCCACTGGCAGAAAGTTGAGAATCACATTGAGCGCCTCGGTCGGGCTTGATCGAAGGGCTCCAGTGATTCCAATTCCAGCTGTTCTTTGGATTCTGCTTAATTTAGTGACGTTGTAGGCTTTACTTAAAGCGGGCCACCATACCAGGGATCCGTAGGTGAGGATGGGACGTACCACCGCTGTGTACATCCAACGAACCATCTTTGGTTGAAGCCCCCACTTCTTGCCGAAAGTTTTGCTACAGGCGTAGAAAGCAATGCTTGCCTTCCGCACTCGGTGTTCGATGTTGGACTTCCAGTTGAGTTTGGGGTCAAGCGTGACTCCAAGGTATTTTGCGCTGGTGGATAAAGGAAGATTTTGGTTATTTAAGCGGGGAAGTGAGAAGGTTGGTATTTTGGTTTTGGTGGTGAAAAGCATGAGTTCAGTTTTGCTTGGGTTAACGCATAGGCCACAACTTGTAGCCCACCCGCTAGTCTTGCCCAGTCGACCTGCCCTTGAGGTATGCATGCTGTGAGTTGCATTAGGGAGACCTTTCAAGGCCTGTTCTTATGTGAAGGTCAAGTACGCGTTCTAGAGTTTTGAGTATGAAAGAGGTTAGGCTAATAGGACGGAAGTCCTTCGCCGATCCGTGACCTCTTTTACCAACTTTCGGTATGAAAACTACTCGGACATACCTCCACGACTGAGGTATGTGATTTAGTAGGATACTGCTTCTGTAAATTTGAACTAGTAGGGGCACAACTATCTCGTCATGTTTTTGAAGCATGATGGGGAGAATGCCATCCTGCCCTGGTGATTTATACGGAGCAAAGCTGTGAATGGCCCAGAGAATCCTTTCCTTGGTTATAATGCGCTCAATCTCCTCCTGGTGAGAGGGGAGCTCTCCCCTCAATTGCGGCGGAAGTACGCAGTAGTCAGTGCAACCAGGAAAGTGTGTGTTAAGTAGAAGCTCCAAGGATTCGTCAGTGCATTCCGTCCAGGTTCCGTCCGTTCTCTTGATAAAAGATGGACTGGAGTGTCCTTTGGATAGAATCTTACTGAGTCTTGCAGATTCCTTAAGAGAATCGATGGATTGGCAGTATTCAGACCATGCTTGTGTCTTAGATGATCTGATAGATTTTTTTATAGAACTTTAGGCAATCCTTGTAGGGTTGCCAAAACTTATGCCTATAGCAGATGTTGAAAATGTCCCTAGTCAGCCTTCTGAGGATTGTTAGGTCGTCATTCCACCATGGCGGTAAGGTTTTCTTGCTATATTTAACGGGACACGATGCCTTAAAAGCTGTGTTCATAGCTTTGCCTAGTGCAAACGCAATTGTGTCCAGTTCTGCACCTGATTCAATTTTCAGGTGTGGTAGATTAGGGAGTTTAGAATTCAATATTTGACCGAATTTGTTCCAGTCAATTCTTTTTGGATTTCTGTACGGAGTAGGAGTATCTATCTTGATACTCAGATTGAAGAGTATCCACTCGTGGTCCGAGAAGGACTTTAGGTTGGAGACTCTCCAATTCTCAACCCTGAAGATGTCATTGTTTGTTTTGAGTGTAATGTCTAACACTTCTTCCCAGCCGTTATGAGTTTCCGTACTTGGAAATATAAAGGTAGGGGTGTTACCTATATTACATACACATAGATCTGTAGTTAAAAGAAAATCAAATAAAGACTCACCTCGTTCATTTATTTCTTTGCTGCCCCAAAGATGATGTCGTGCGTTAGCGTCACAGCCTATGAGCAGACTGCCTTGTCTCGCTTGTATCTCTGCTGTGAGTTGCTGCACTTCTTCTGGCGGGGATGGTTTATCGTGCGCCATATAAGCGGATGATATGAATGTGGTTTGGCCCTGGGTGAGTTCAAGCTTAACGACGGTTAGATCACCCGAGCTGAAGTTGGGACATAAGAAAGCGTTATTGTATTTGTAGATGTACGTAAGCGGAGAAATGAAACGCGGTTGTTCTTAACATCTACTAACTTAGTAATCTATATTTGTCTCGCTTTTATACTTCTTAAATTAAAATTGTGTACAGTAATGAAACTAAATTAAATATGTACAGTATGAATTCATTAGCAAATAGGTCCCTACAGTACTCCCCCACTAGTATGTACGCCGTACTAACGAAACCTCGATGGGGTTATAATTTGTCGACCCGATCGAGTTGTCCTCTGGTCTTGAGTAGGAGATATCAGCAAGCGAAAGATACTGAGTTGTGTAGCTCAGTTACACGACCCTAATGGATATGTAGCGCCAGTAACAGTGCTGGGGAAGATCCTAATTCAGGATATGTGGAGGTTAAGCCTTGATTGGGACCAGGAGGTACCAGACGAAATGCAATACAGATGGACAGCTTATTGGAAATGGATTCGACAGCTGGAACGATTTCGAATAGACAGATGGTTAGGCACCGGCAGAGAGGGGAAAATCCAGATTGATGGGTTTTCAGATGCATCCACGACAGCGTATGGTGCAGTAATATATGTAAGGGTAGAGCAAGCGAACGGACAGACTACGTGCAAGCTAGTGGCAGCAAAGACACGAGTTGCGCCACTCAAAACCATGACAATACCACGTCTGGAGCTGGCAGCAGCCGAGTTACTAAGCAGACTGATGGTGGAGCTAGTGACAGCCATGGAATGGACAGCGGCGGATTATGTGTTGTGGAATGACTCTATGGTCACAATGCATTGGATGCAAAAACTTCCGCGCACTTTGAAGACATATGCAGCGAATCGTGTAGCAGCAATACAAACAAATACCGATGTGACTAAATGGCGGCACGTCGGTACAAAGGACAATCCAGCGGACTTGTTGAGTCGTGGAGTACTGCCAGCAGAATTGTGTGACAAAGAGTTGTGGCTACACGGGCCAGCATGGTTAACTAAGAAGGAAAGCGAATGGCCAGCCGGGCCAGCAGAATAAGCCAGCAGCAGCATGCGATGAAGAGATACATGTATGCGTAGTGACAAAGTTTATGGAAAGCATTGGCATCTGGATGCCAGAACAGCAAGCAACAGTTGCGATAGCAGAATATACGAGCAAGCTGGAAAAGGCATTAAGCATCCTCGGATACGTATTCCGATTTGTGAATGCGCTGAAAGCGAAGCGGCAAGCGACAGGACAGCGGCGAGCGAAAATACAGCGAAGACAGCTACCAGAAGCCAGCAAAATCGAGTCTCTTAGATCCGTGTTCGACAGCGAGGGTATCCTACGTGTTGGTGGGAGGCTACATAGAGCGAGCGGAGAGTACGAGATGCGTCATCCCGCGATAATTCCTAATGGATCGCGACTGGCATGGCTACTCATTGAGCAAGCGCATCGAATAACCAAACATGGTGGAGTGCAGGTAATGATGCAGTTCATCCGCCAGCAATATTGGATGCCGAAATTGCGAAGCAAGCTAAGGAATTATTTGCATAAATGTGTAATTTGTGCACGGTATAATTACCGATTCGAACAGCAGATGATGTCAGATTTGCCAGCGGACAGAGTACAAGCGGGAAAAGCGTTTCTAAACACTGGTGTCGATTATGCGGGACCATTTACAGTCAAGGTGTTGGACAGAGAGGGACGGCAGATTGCCAGAAGAAAATCTTGGGTAGCGATTTTTGTGTGCCTCAAGACAAGAGCGGTACACATTGATGTTGTCAGAGATCTGACATCGATGTCCTTCATCGCCTGTTATGAACGATTCATTAGCAGGCGTGGCAGATGCGAGCGAATGTACAGCGACAACGGCACATCTTTTGTAGGTGCGGCCAAGGAGATCAAGCGAGCGTTTACTGAATGGAAAGCGGATGATGTGTTTAATCGTCTGAGTCTAAAGGGAACCGAATGGAGGTTTATGGTGCCAACTGCCCCGCACCAAGGCGGCATATACGAAGCAGCGGTCAAATCAATGAAACATCATTTGAAGCGAATAGTTGGCCAGCGAGTGTTAGAGTGCGAGCAATTCCTAACATTACTCATCAGTATAGATGGCATATTAAATCCACGCCCACTACACCCATTAAGTGATGATCCAGCGGACATGCAAGCGTTAAAGCCAGCGCATTTCTTGGTAGGCGAGCCAATAGTGCTGCCACCACCGATAGCGACTATGGAGCCAGGAAATATGAAAGCGGTCAAAATGCTAAAGGAACGGCAAACGATGTTGCAACATTTTTGGATAAGATGGCGTGAAGAATATCTTGTGACGTTGCAAGAGCGAAAGAAGTGGAGAAGGGAAAAGAAAGATTTGAAGGTAGGGCAACTAGTTTTGATTAAAAGCAAGAATTTTCCGCCAGCGCAATGGTCTATGGGACGAGTCTGCCAGCTAATCACGAGTACGGACGGTTTAGTCCGGTCAGTCATGATACAAACTGAGACAGGACAGCTAGCGAGGGCTGTACAGAAGATTTGTATATTACCAGTTGACAGCGATCATACAGCGTAGTGATCAGCGATCATACAGCATAATTATCAGCGATCATACAGCATAATTATCAGCGATCATAGAGCATAGTTATCAGCGATCCTACAGCGCAGCCAGCAGCGATTACACAGCTTAGCCAGCAGCAAGAGAGCAGCATAGCGAGCGGCCAGAAGTGGCCACCTAAAAGCCAGCCAGGTACCAGCGAACAGAACAGATGGAAAGAGGCCTAAAGGAAAACATTCCCTTTTCGGTGGCACTGTATCGTATTGACATACGAGTTCATCACAACCAAGCATTCACATGTATACAACAAACCATTCATATGTAATATATATATCAATACATAGAAAGGGGTATCGTCGTACTACTGCGCGTTCGACTGTACCTCTCTTGAGTAGTTAGTCCACTTACAGATAGCGAGGAATAAACATGGGTTTTTTCTGAGAAAAGCTCTTTTTCCCAAACCAAAAGTTGTTGGTGTTTTTTATTTATTCTTTCCACGTTACAGGTCAATAATATACAATGCCATTCTCATATATGGGATTTATCACAAACTTCCTCTCCAAACGCAAAAGGATTGGGAAGAAAAGCTTGGTAGCTCCAAACTGCTTCCAGAGTGGAAGTCATTTTCCAAGTTCATTGAAGGGAGATTCAGCTCCCTCGAAAATATCATGGACTCAAATGAGGTTATAAAGCCTGATATGACAAAATCGTTCAAGAGAACCATGCCAACGGCGTATCATATTAAACCGTCTCATGAGACAAAGAAATTTCTCTGTCGTCTGTGCAAGTCGTCGCATGGAATACGACAATGCAACAAATTTTTAAAAATGGAACTGAAGGCACGAGCTAAAGCAGTAAAGGCATACTCTGTCTGCCCAAATTGTTTAGGATACGACCACCATTCGTCAAGTTGTAAGAGCGGTAATCGTTGCCAAAAATGTGGTTAAAAACACCACACGCTTTTACATTTTGAGCCCCAAAATGCGTATCATGGTAACAATCACCAACATTACCCTCATGCATCTTTTCAAGGGCAGAATATCACCGAGTACAACACTCCCTTGATTTAAACGCGAATCAGTTCATTCCTCCAAATGGTTAGAGCAATGGACAAAATGGTGTACCAGCATCAAACTACACGCAGCACCCTCACCAAATTCAGAACGCAAATCAAAGCATATCCCAAAACGAGCAAAACAACGAACCCATCAAGACATATGCACTCAATACCGTCACATTCGGAACAGCATCAGCCCCATATCTAGCTGTACGGACTTTACAGCAGTTAGCGATGGACATCGAACAGTCTCAACCACGTGTTGCCAAAGCAATCACGGAAGGGTTTTACGTTGACGACTTCATATACGGAGCTGATAATGAAGAAGACGCCATCAAGATACAAACCGACATGTTAGAGACTTTAATTTCAGCTGGATTTCCGTTGCACAAGTGGGCCAGCAACTCAACAAACCTGTTAGAAAGGATACCTGAGAAAGAAAGAGAAGTGAATCTTCCTTTGAATTTTGATTTACAGGATCCTATTAAAATGTTAGGCATCCAATGGCATCCTGCAAAAGATACTTTTACCTTTAAAATCAACATACCTAACGTAAATAAAGACACGAAGAGATCAGTACTTGCCGACATTGCACGCCTTTTCGATCCTCTGGGATGGATTTCACCGTGTGTTATCAAGGCGAAATTAATTTTGCAACAACTCTGGGTAAGTGCACTACCCTGGGATGCTATCATAATGCCGGAAATAGAAAGACCATGGGCAGAACTTCGAGCTGGGCTTCCAAAACTGGAGAAAGTAGAGATCCCACGTTGGATCTCAAGTGAAGGATCTTCGCAGGTCCAATTGCACGGTTTCAGTGACGCCTCTGAGAAAGCATATGCAGCGGTCATATACGCAAGAGTGATATTCAACGGCCAAGAGAGGATTCACTTGCTGACATCGAAAACTAGAGTGGCCCCAGTAAAGCGCATATTCTTGCCACGACTGGAGCTCTGTGCGGCATTATTACTGGCAAAACTTCTGCAGAGAATGGCAACGGCCATGCAGCTCCAACAGCAACAGTGTGGGATGTATGCATGGTCCGATTCCATGATACCTTTGGCATGGATAAAAGGAAGTCCAGCCATTCGCACCACTTTTGTAGCCAATAGAATCACTGGAATTTAAGCGCTTACAAGCGCGACTATGTGGCGGCATGTGTGCAGCGAATACAATCCGGCTGACATTGGGTCTCGAGGATTATACCCCGAAGAGTTAATCGCCAGTCAACTGTGGTGGCACGGCCCGCAGTTTCTAAAAGGTTTCTCGCTAAGCGATCAAACAACAACAACTCCTATAGAAACAGATTAGGAAACAAAAAGGGAAGCACGGCAATGTCTTTACATTACAATGGATAGCGCATACATCCAACATTTTTCCACCCTTAAACGGCTTGTACGCATCACGGCAATCTGGCGACGATATCTCGACAACGTAAGAGATAAGCACACAAGGAAGCGACTGGATACTCATCCATCACTGCAGATGAGCTGATGTCATCTCACGATCAGCTCATCAAGTTCGTCCAAAGGGAGTTATTTCAGGAAGAAATCAAAGCGTTAAAGGGCAAACGAGCGATACCAAACAAAAGCTCGATTCGAACACTCAACACTTTTCTCGATGAAAGAGAAATTCTTCGAGTAGGAGGTAGATTGATTAATTCACCACTTCCATTTCATCAACGACACCCCATTATACTCACCATTTAGCAAAATTACTGGTAGCAGACACTCACCAACGAACGCTTCACGGTGGCCAACAGATGATGATGGCCGAAATCCGAAACCATTATTGGATACCAATCCTCAAAAGGCTTGTTAAATCAACGATTTACAAATGCGTTCGGTGCCATCGCTACAATGCGAAAATGCAGGAGCAACTATTGGGAAATCTTCCATTGGAGCGCGTGAGTGTGTCAACACCATTTTCCAACACTGGCGTTGACTATGCGGGACCAGTGGAAATCAAAATGTGGAAGGGCAGATGTAACAGAATGACCAAAGGGTACATTGCCGTGTTCATCTGTCTGGCGACTAAGGCAATCCACATTGAGTTGGCCAGTGACTTGAGTTCAGCAGCATTTATCGGCGCATTTAAGCGATTTGTGTCTCGACGAGGAAATTATACGAACGTGTTTAGCGACTGTGGTACAAATTTCAAGGGGGCAAACAACGAGCTTAGAAAAGACAGCAAATTTATAACGGCTGAATGGTCATCCGAAGTAGCAGCAAGCCTCGCATCCCACCAAACGACGTGGCACTTTAACTCTCTATCATCACCAAATTTCGGAGGGCTATGGGAGGCAGGTGTTAAGTCGATAAAACACCACTTAAAGAAAACTATAGGATTTTCGAAATTAACGTTTGAGGAATATGCAACACTGTTGACGCAGATCGAAGCATGCCTCAATTCTCGGCCACTGTGTCCAATGATGTCAGACCCTGATGATCTGACGGTGTTAACGCCCAGACACTTCCTAATTGGAGCACCACTGCGAGCGCTACCAGAGAGAAACTTGGCGGAGAAAACCATCAACAACCTGGACAGATGGAGATACCTGCAGCGACTTGTGCAGGAATTTTGGAAACAATGGAGCACAAGCTACCTGCACCTACTTCAATAGCGTCCGAAGTGGTTGCAACAGCAACCTCAGATAAGGATGGGCGATATTGTACTCGTCAAGGAAGACAACCTTCCCCCATCCGAATGGCTACTCGCGCGAGTCATAGATCTACACCCCGGGTCGGACGGTCTCACGCGCGTGGTGACCATAAAAACACAAAATTCGATACTAAAACGACCGATCGCAAAAATATCCCCTTTGCCGGTATCAAATTAATAAAACGTTTAATCATATCAATAACAGAATCAATCAACAATGAAATCAGTAAAGGTTAAACAAGTGAATTCTTAATACCCGATTAAAAACAAAAACCTGCACCCTTGTAAACCCAACCTTCCCAAGGGAAGCAACCCCCAAAAAACTCAAAAAATTAACTCACCAACAAGACTCTGGTTAGGCCTTAGGATATCATATACATAGTGCAATTTATTCTTTTGTATATTAACCACAGCATTTTTTGTTCATAATTCACTAATGCTTTTTTATGTTTTGTTTCTTTGGCACATGCACTTAACCTCAAATTCTGATGATGCAATGTTGCTGAGAGGACTAAGTCAAACAACAACGACTCATGAGCAAAACCATCAGGACGATAAAACACCACTACCGGACACCACTAGACACAAAACCCGGATGCCAGGAGCATGTTGGTTCCCACCAAAACAGACCATCAACGTCTTCCAGCCGGAGCGCTGCACGTGGAGACAGTGAGATGTTGTTTCTACATTGTACTAGTGATTGGAATATGAATATTTGACGTTAATTAAAGTCACAACGATATTCGCAATCACTAGTAGTAATGCACAGAACAAGAAAAAACACAATTTCCACACAATTTCCACGAGCCAACGAACAAATTAACGCGAAAATACCCGAATTACAATGAGGAACTACTGGCCCGACCGAGGAAACAACATATTACTAAACTGAAGGCCAAACGTCAAACACGAAGGCACACTGATCACCAACTTATGACATCATTAATGGCAAGTATAAATAGAATTGGTCCGAGGTGACTTCCTTGGGGAACTCCAGATCGAGCTGTGAATGACCAAAAGCCCTGAGCTTAAATTCGATTATTTCATGGGACAGCTGGTCGAAAGCCTTAGAGAAGTCAGTGTATATGCAATCCATTTCATCCTTATTCTCCAAGGCATTAGAACAATCATGCAAGAAACTTAATAGAGTAGTGACAGTGGATCTGTTTCTTACAAATCCATGCTGTTCATTACAAATTATATTGCGACAAAGAAATATTAACTTTTAACAAACAATTTGTTCAAAAAGTTTAGGGATACACGAAAGCTTTGATATATAAATATATTATTTAATTAAAAATTTAACTAAAAGCCAATCAATCTTTTAGATGGATTCTCCATTAACCTTTCAATACTATTCCAAGCAATCATAGCTCCATTGTCTGAGCAAAACTGTTTAGAGGCACGAAATGTTTCCGCGTCATATATCCTGGACATGTTTACTATGTTTTCGAACATGTAGTCGTTGTTTGCAACACCACCAGAGATAACTTTAGTCGGCCTTACATTATCGAAAAGTCCCTTTCGTATGCAAAATTCCAGCGCTCGAAACGTGTTGGACGAACTTACTTTCTTCTTCCTCCACAGATTTGATAGCGTATAGTTGTTTTTCAGTCAACACACACAAACAAACACAATTTGACTGTATCCTTCGCTTTTTAAAAGGCACAGAAACAGAAAGTCTACTCTTTGTTCCATTCTCACTGCTAAAACATGAGCTTCCATGTGATGAACTGGTATTATTGGCTTAGAGTACTGACGCGCCAAGTACTTTACATAGCGTAAGCCCACCATAAGACTCATCGGTAAACTATAAGGAAGGAATTCTCGTAGCATAAATTCATAGTTTATTTTAGATGATAATAAAAACCTGGCTTGGTTGTAACTGCAATTGCTCCTTTACTGCTGCGATCTACATTCTATACCGGCTGCGTTTGCCAAAACATGTCTACTTCAAAAGTAAATAAATGCTTGGCTTGACGATTTCTGTTTGACGTTTGCCAAAGTTTTTGATTTTGTGTCGTGGTGAGATTGAAGGGTGCATGGGGTGGTAATTATTTTTACTGATTGATTTGACTTATGTTATTATCATTTTTTTGTTAATTATTCTTATTTTGTTTGAAAATAATTTTGTTCGTACAATTTGTTGTCCTCGAACGAACAAAAACCAAATGACATGCAAGTCAAACCATTTATGAAAAAAAATTGCGCAAAATTCTAGGCTACTATGATAAACTAGTTTATGAATCTCTAACAATAAATTCAAGTTTTTGGTACGACAAAATAGGTTTAGCTAAAGATACACATCTTAAAGTTAACGCTGTATCTTAAGTGACAAGATGATTTAACAAATAAATAGTGAATACATTTGGAGTATTTGGAACTTTGATAATATGTAATATTCAATTTAACATAACTTCAAAACAGCTTAAGCTGACTTATGCAATCACACTTTGAAGCGTCGTGTTGAAAGATAAATGTCGTTGAAAGCTAGAAAAGCAATGAAAAAACAGGTTGTTTTTCCCTCTGTTATGAAAGATCATTAATTGTGTCCCACTCATACGTTTCAAAAAAATTATAAACAAAGTGAAAACGGTTGGAAATGTTTGCATTACCGATTTGTTTCACTTTTATATATACGAACGTCAATCATCACACAATAACTATCCAATTATTGTAAGCCATAAATTCAAAATCATTTTCACCGATCATATGACCTGCATTTATAATGCCATTGATATTTCTAGTGTTGGTGTAACGAAAAGATTAGTAATGACAAACTTATTTCAGATGTTCGGACACATAAAACTCATTTCGTACGGATTACTGAAAATAATAATTTTGTTAGTAAGTAATCAGGCTTTAGTAATGAGCGTGGTGAGTGGAAAGTTTCATCATTACTAGAAACAACATTATTTTTGACCATGTAGGAGCAGCCACTACAAACTTTTATATACATTCGACCTATATACGACAATCGATCCTACTTGCTACTGATTTAGGGGGTACATAGCGGACAAAATTAAATTATTTTCGTTTATGCTGTGATTTACGAGTATATTTAAGTTTTTTAATTATTATTTCTCTAAAAAAAAGTATTATAAATGATTTAAAACATTATTATGTACAATTTATACTATATTTTACATTTATTACTAATTCACCATGGAACGAAGAAGTTTGCAGGTACTTTATTAAAATTCTACAAATCCACCTCGAAACGAAGTAAGTTTGTTAACACAGCGTATTTTCAATCATTTTGAGAGGGGATTTCAATATTTATCTACAGTTGCTCCCAACTTCACACTATCTCCACTAAATATCCTTTCTGTGTGCAAGCTTCCCATTTGATTTGCATGCAAACACTAATACGGGTAGATATTTATTCCGAAAAAAAATTCTCTCAGTTGACTGTCTAGTATAGGTAGTCTGTGAAACGCAGTCACCAACATCTGGCAGTACGCTAGGCACTACTTCTGATGGAGGAACAATCAGCAATATAAGAAGCTGTACGACCTGCCTAATTGTTCAGGGAATCCGGAGGATTGGCCATTGCTCCTGGCAAACTACGAGAAGACGACAAGAAATTTTCGATATTCCGCTATGGAGAATACAACCAGATTCCAAAATGTCTTCAAGGCGAACCAAGGGAGGCAGTTCAATCGCTCTTGATTCACCCTAGCAATCTGGAACAAACTATTTTTTTTTTTTTTTTTTTTTTGTAAGAGGGTAGGTGAAGATCTTCCAAAGACACTATGAGAATAGCAAGCGCGTGCTCAGCGCGTGCTCATAGTAGTGTCAGATTTTTACTGACTAAAAACACCTCCCTTCGATAGATTGATGGGTACTGCAACTAAGATATAACTTATCAAGCAATTTTTCTATCACGAAATAATAACTTTTGACAGGTTACTTTCCAATGAAAGATCCTGCATGTTCCGCAATTTAGGCGCGGTTAATCTTATCTTGCCAAGTCGAACGGTTTCGTTCTTTGTAGTCGGCGCAATAAATTGCTCTCATCCAAGATTTGTCGGACTGTATTGTTGGTATATCCGATTAGTCGGTTTCTATGCTTTCTCGCGAAGCTTCTAGTTTCAGCTTCGATTATTGGAATTCCGAGATCCCTGTGGATATCGTCGTTTCTAATATACCATGGTGCTTGTACAATTTCTCTAAGCACTTTATTTTGAAAAGTTTGTAAAATATTGGCATTTGTTTTCTTGGTACAACCCCAAAGTTGTATACCGTAGGTCCACACCGGCTTTAGCACTTGCTTGTATAAAAGCAGTTTGTTCTCGGTACTGAGCTGGGAATGTTTTCCGAGTAACCAGTACATTTCTCTATATTTGATATCGAGTTCTTTACGTTTCATTTTCACGTGCGAACTCCATTTTAGCTTTGCGTCGAGAGTCATTCCCAGGTATTTGGCCTCGTTTGCAAAGGGTATTCGGGACATGTTTAGGAAAATTGGCAAGTCATTAGTTTTCTTATACGTGAAATTCACGTGAACAGATTTAGTTTCGTTGAGGGCGATCCGCCAGTCCCTCGTCCATTCATTTACCTTATTCAGTGCGATTTGTAGTTTTGCAGTCGTTTCTTCAATTGTATTACCTACTGCAAGGATAGCGGTGTCGTCGGCGAACGTAGCAAGGGTAGTTTCATCTTCTCTTGGTATATCGCGTGTATATAAGAGATAGAGAAGCGGCCCGAGGACGCTACCTTGCGGTACGCCGGCCGAAATTTCTTTGAGCTCCGAGTATTCGTTCCCATTTCTAACACGGAAGAGTCTATTCCCGAGATATGATTCTAGAATATCATATAGGCATACGGGAAGAACTTGTCGTAATTTAAATTTTAAGCCGTCGTGCCACACCTTATCAAAGGCTTGTGAGACGTCAAGGAATACGCTTGAGCATATCTTTTTTTCTTCAAATGCTTTCTCGATTACGTCAGTAATTCTATGCACTTGGTCAATCGTCGAATGCTTGGTTCTGAACCCAAACTGGTGGTCATGGATAAGATTATTTTCTTCTATAACCGGTTGTATTCGCCTTAATAGTATTCTCTCGAAAACTTTGGATATCACTGGAAGGAGGGAAATTGGTCTATATGATTTTACTTCATTTGGCAAACTATTAAGACGCTCTCCTTCCGTTTTGGACGTCCAGACGTTTTAGTCAAAGCCCAACTGCCGGGTGGATCAAATAATCCTGTTTACAACTATGGTGCAAAACATTGTGGCCTTTTTGGGAGCTGCTAAATGCGAGCAGCATCTGGCAAATCCAATGTTGCTGGAAGAATTAGTAACTGAAACTGCCGATTTCTAGGAGGTTCGAATGGGCTAAGAAGGCATCTGAAATATCACCCTACGCGACCATCAGACGTTTTGCCACCTGGCTGAGTGAGCAAGCGAGGATAATCCAACTCCTGCCGCAAGCAGGTACTTCCGCGGTTGCCAGAGGTCGAAGGATGTTCCTCACCAACGAGAGAGCTGTATCAACATCACATGGAACGAGAGATCAGTGCATGTGCTGCGGAAGTAATCACCAGCCAGGTCATGGAATAGCGACGTGCCGTAGTAGAAGGAGGTGCAACGAGAGTAGTTTTGCTAAATTTCACCATCAGCTCCTGCACGAGGGAACCAACCTGCTACCATCACAAACACCAGTAGTCGAAGCCACTGAAACGCCGCACCAGGAACCAAATGTAGAAGCCCGCGCATCGACTTCCCAAGCATCCAGAAGAATGCACACATGCCAAACGCGAAATAATATAGGTCAGTTATTTCGAATCCTGCCAGTGATGTTGACTGGTCCACGAGGAGAGATGCCAACTTACGCGATGTTCGACGAGGGATCCTCAATCACCATCTTAGAGGAAGGAGTTGCGGATGAGTTGGGACTGAAAGGTCAGCAGCACGTCGCCTGAGAATTGTTTTGTTCCATACGCCACTTTTGTCGTTTTTGAGTTAGGAGCGGATTCTATGGTAATTTCGTCAGCTCTTTTCAATTTGTGATTCGATTTGCTCTAAGTTGTTTCAATCCCGAAATATCTATCATCGATTTTGTGCCATATCCACCAAAATCAACAGTGTGTAGAATTGTTTTGTGCCATAAACCATTTTTTGGCGTTTGGGACAAATTTTCCATATAATTTTTCGCAATTTTTTTGTGAGAATTGTTTTGTTCCACGTGCATATCACGGCGACAAGAGATGCAGAAAATATTAACAAAGTTGAGAACTGGTTTGTCCTACGTGTACTTGCGTTAAAGAAAAGCTATGGATGTGGGACACTGATCCCAAACAAAATTTTAGTGTTATTTTGTTCCACCTCCATTACAGTTGTGTAGATATTCGATATGATGAAGATATAAATTCGGTGCGGTAATGAATAGTGCTGCAACCTAGTTGGAGACCTAGTTGGTACTTGCACGGATAAGTACAGAAAAAATCAGAAAAGTACAAGATTTGGTGTTCCATGAGTAAAAGTCTTGCCGCAAAGTGTTCTACATTCTGTCAGTTTGTGTTTCGCGAAGCTGTGCAGATCAGTTTAGCACATGATTTTCTGTACCTAGTTTGGAGATAGGGCAAGTGAGTAAAATGTATCAAATTTGAAAATTCAAATTGTACTGATGCCAACTGATTTATTTATTTGGCATGAGATATCGTATTTCTTAGTTTAATGTTACAAATAATCGCATATATGTATATGCAACAAAAATCGAAGAAAAACATGAAACGAGTTCAAATTGTGATCAATTCGACATCAGGCGGGTGGCATTGTTGCGATGGTAGTGTATTCACTAACTGATTGGCAGGTCGTGCATTCGAATCCCGGCTAGGGCCATGATTTTTAATTGAATTCACATAAATCCCTAAGCAATTTAGGTGCCACCCGTGGAGAAAAAAAAAATACTAAGCACCAAAAACTGTTTTCCTATCCTCCTACTCTTTCGAATAATAGGTAGCACCTAAATTATGCAATACAATACTACATTGCTAGGTGCAGTTTACTGTTCAACAAAAAATGCATGCTGTGTTTAACACTATAAGGGTACTGTACATGTACATATACAGAAACACCAAAGCCCCTTTAGCGTAAGCGAATTATAAAAAAAAAAAAAACATTGACGGTACAATGCTCACTCAAAACCCGAAATTCACTAGAAACCCAAGAGGATTATCTATTTGAATTTTCGCAGCTAAGAGGAGAACATATGACTCGAAGCTGATCTGATTTGATCTGACATTTTTCACTCACTTTGAATAATTTTCTTATTTTATTGTATTTTTTGAATAGAAACTTTGTTGATAAAAAAAAATGAGTGTGCTTAAGACCACACGACTGAAGTAAAACATCTTTCGCTCCATCTATATGTATGTATATATATATCAATATGTGAATAAATAAATAAAATATCCTTTTTCGACTTTTAAGGACCTTTTTTGTTGTTGCAAGGACCTTTTAGTCAAATAATATTGAACACAGATATACCGTGTGGATTCTAATGGCATTTTGGAAAAATATCCTTTCTTCGACTTTTAAGGACCTTTTTTGTTGTTGCAAGGACCTCTTAGTCAAATAACGTTGAACACAGATATACCGTGTGGATTCTAATGGCATTTTGGAAAAATATCCTTTCTTCGACTTTTAAGGGCCTTTTTAGTTGTTGCAAGGACCTCTTAGTCAAATAACATTGAACACAGATATACCGTGCGGATTCTAACGGCATTTAAGAAAAATATCCTTTCTTCGACTTTTAAGGACCTTTTTTGTTGTTGCAAGTACCTCTTAGTCAAATAACATTGAACACAGATATACCGTGTGTATTCTAACAGCATTTTGGAAAAATATCCTTTCTTCGACTTTTAAGGACCTTTTTTGTTGTTGCAAGGACCTCATAGTCAAATAACTTTGAACACAGATATACCATGTGACTGATATGAAGTTATGTATATGAATTTTTGTTTTGATCTGTTTTTGTTATGTTTTTGAAGAAAAATTAATGTTTATTTTATTATTTTATATTATTTATTTGTATATCTATATTATGTTTCTTCTTGCTTATATTTTGAAAATATAAAAATCTACTGCGTTTTTTTTTAAATCTACTTCGGATATTTTTACAAAGTCCCATCACTGAAGTCAACGTTTGTCTACACTTCCGTTGCACCCAAAGGTCTACACTTCGTTGCGCCAGAAGTCCACATTGGCCTATACTTCCGTTGTGCCGGAAGTCTACATTGGTCTACACTTCCGTGTCGCATTCACTAGCTTACTCCCCAAGTCAAGCGTGCGTAAAGAAGGAGGGGTAGCATATGGCCCTCAATATGCCGATAACATCAGTTCGCGAGTAGTTATGCATATTAGAAAAGCAGAGGCTCTCAGTGACTTGGAAAGACTAGTTGAAGCCTATTTTACCGTGGAAGGGTTTGGCGTGCGCAAGGTGAAAACGGTTCTGGAGTCTGATGATGACAGTCGAGCCAGACAAATATTGGATTTAACAACAAAACGAGTTGGGAAGCGTTTCGAGACTGGTCTACTTTGGCGCCAAGATAATGTGGTTCTTCCTGATAGTCTAAAAATGGTAACGAGACGTCTTTATAATATCGAGGCCAAAATGAGGAGGGAACCAAACTTTGCACTTATGTACCGATCACAAATAGCAGCTTAAGTACAAAAGGGTTATGCCAGACAGCTGCAGCCGGAGGGAGTGGAATCCACCAACAGCCGAACCCACCAAAAACCCACCAAAAACCGGGAAAGGTGAGAGTAGTCTTCGATGCAGCCGCTGAGATCGCTGGTACTTCTCTCAACACACCGCTATTAAATGGGCCAGAGATGGCCAAGCCATTGTTATCAATTTGGTTCAAGTTCTGCCAGGGGGTGGTCACTGTCGTCGGCGATATAAAGGAAATGTTCTCACAGATTAATATAAGTCCAGCTGATCAAGTAGCCCAACGATTTTTGTGGAGAGACGGGAGAGAAGATCATCCAATAAGAACATACGTTATGATATCGATGATCTTTGGAGCCGCCTGCTCACCATGCTCAGCGGAATACATCAAAAACAAAAACGTCAAGGAATTTAAAGAAGAGTCACCGGAAGCTGTGAGGCAGATAGTGGAAAACCATTATGTCGACGATTTCGTTTGCAGTTTCGTTGCAATTTGAATGACTGTTGAGGCATCGGTCAACTTGGAATCAGACAAGGAAGCTGAGAAGGTTCTTGGAATGTACTGGAACCACGAAAAAGATGCATTCCGTTTCCGCCTCAAGTTTCACAAAATCGCCACGGATGTTTTAGGAGGAACAAGAGCACCTACCAAGAGGGAGATGTTAAGCATCATAATGGTGGGCGGAGCTGGACAGGATTAAAGATTTGATTTGATTTAATTTTTATTTCTTATAAGATCATTGTACAATTCAGACATTTTTTTAAAAAGGAAACGAATTCATTAAGCATAAAATATAAGAAATAGTAGCGACATTCTGTATTTTTTGTATACAAAGTATTAAAGATAGTGTTGAATGCCACTTCAGTGGGCTTACTCAATTTAAAATATATATTAGTTTTGGGTGGGGGGGACCCTATTACAACAAATGAGATACATTATCAAAATAATATAATTAACAAAAATGAATTAAAATAGACCAACAATACTAAACAAATTAAATGATTTATTACAGGAGAAAAATAATGTACTTTAAATACTCAATTACTTCAAAAGATAATACTAAAATTAAACCAGAACATCAGAAAGAATAGTTTCTAAGTTAATAAAATTCAAATTTAAAAGCCAATCCCTTACAAGTTTTAAAAGCATTCCAGGCATTGCTATCGTTCTGATAGATTGAGGAAGCTTGTTAAATAAACAATATGATGAGACTTAATAAAAATTACGATACGCAGTAGTGCGAAAATTTGGTACAGATACGGTATACGCAAAGTTTCCACGAAAATTATAATTTGAAATTAAACGATAATTTCGATTTCCAGACTTCATAAAGAAAGTCTTCAACACTTTAAAACAGTACAAATGACGTTCAAACCTAGCCGCTGTTATTCGCCGAATCTACTATCGGCTGAAAGTCTTTGCAGCGAAAGTGCCTTTGCAGCCGTAGGATACTTTCGCATACAATGCGGAGGAGGAGTAGACGTCGCGTTCGTTTCTGATAAGACCAGGTGTGCGCCGAAAAAGCTGCTCTCCGTCCCCCGCCTAGAGTTACAAGCCGCAGTTCTGGGGAGCCGATTACATACTGCTATACGAGCGAACCACGAAGTGGCTATTTCGCGAGTCATATTTTGGAGCGACTCCAAAACAAACATTTGGTGGATCCGGTCTTCCCAGAGAAGGTATAAACCGTTCGTCGCACACCGAGTAGCAGAAATATTGGATACAACAAGAGCTTCAGACTGGTATTGGCTTCCGTCGGAGTTAAACGTAGCCGACGACGTCACACGACCCATGCCAACACCCAGATTTACAACGAAGAGCAGATGGATATCAGGAACAGGATTTCTTCGCCTTCCTGAACATGATTGGTCAAACCATTTCGACACTCCAGCCCCAGAGAAACTGCAAGAAGAAGTTAACCCGAGGATGCTACATATGGTCCAGGCAAGTAGCCTTATAATACAGATTGCTAATTTTTCTTCCTTTAACAAACTTAGAAGGACAATACCTTGGGTGTTGCGCAGTCGAGCATGGCTGAGTCGAACGAGAGCGACAGCTGTACCAGAATGGTGAAACAGTCATCGGATGTCCTATACGTACTTCAGAAAAGAATCCAGCAGTCCGCAATAACAAGTTGATAGCCACGGAGATTGCAGACGCCGACAATTTTTCTTTGCCGGTGTTTAGATCAGAAATAAAACACGAACTACGAACTGAGGAGTGGATGTCAATTAAATTTATTCTTACTCTATTGATACCTTAAATATTAATTATTTGTCTACCTTGCATTTTAGGCAGCACGCTGGTGAACATTTGTTACCACACCACCAGGTGCTGCTTGGCTTGCATTACGTATGTTGACATACCTCTTTATTTGTTATGTCCTTATTCGTTTAACCTAGATTGCTTATATCTACTCTAACCTATTTGTCGCGATGACCTACTGATCCACCGAAGGTATTGTATTATTCAGTATTTGTTGTGGTGCCATACTCCCCTTCTTGAAATTTAACTCACTTCAACCGTAAACCTCTCGTCGGCCTTGACCTCTTGAGGCGCTATGGGTTTGGGTGTCATCTGATGTTGTCTTCGTTTCCAGTATCGAAATATTGCGTAACTAACCAATAGGAGCACAATCGCGTAGGATACTGAAAATTGGTGTATGTCATGACTTGACATATCTGGTGCTTTTATTGGTTCGGCGAGTTGACTCTTTAACTCGCTGAGCGGATGGTTCTTCTCAAATACCAGTGCCTGTATGACTGTCATTGTCGATGTTTCCCTTTGAATGGCAGGTACATGTGAGATGTTGGTAAACGGTATGAATGGAACAGTGCTGCTGGTGTTCACCATTGTGAAACTGTGTATGGTCGCAATCTTAGGCTCGAGGACGCATTTTCCCGTCATGGTGAGCTCTCCTTGCCCGTTTAGTTGAATTGGGTAGACCTTGGGTCCATATATTGCATTGATTGTTTGCGGGAGTAGTGTAGAGAATATCCAGGTGCTAGCTGTGTGTAATTGTATCCAAACCTGGTTTTCGTTGATGGTGATCAAAGTACAACGTTGGTACGGCATTTCTGCATAGTTGAAGAATTCTATCTCACATGGGGCGTTGCTTTCCTTATATGTGTATATTGGATGTTTACCTGGGCAGATATACATTAGATCTTCGGATTTCTCACACTCGTTTAGGTCGGTCGTTGTGAATTTTACAAAATGATCCCGATGTGGCGTTACGGCGATATATTCGGTTGTTGGCTTGACAAATGTCAATTTTTCGTTTTTTGGTATCGGTAGAGGTACCACACTGTAAAGGTCAAACGTAGTGTCGTGTACTAGGGGCAAGTTGATGTTGGGTATAATTAAACCTTCCACTCTGGTCTTAATCCGAGCCAACGAGTAGATAGTGCTGAGCCTTGCTGATGATAGTGCCGTGTTATCAGGAACATGTGGCTTTATAAGTTCTAGTTGACGTATTAGTTCTGAAGGTGTGAGAATGCGTGTGCTGATCTTCCCGTGATATGCATCCATAATGGCGTCGATTAGTGCAGTTTGAATCCTTTGATATCGTGCAAAACTCAAGCTTAAGATGTTTACCATAGAGTTGAACAATAGCATTGCTCTAGTTTCATCCAAAGTCTTTGTCCTATCGATCCATGCTAGTTGGATGTGAGCTTTATGCTCGTTCAATGATTCTAGCTGACTATTTGTGTGCTTCTCGTCTCGTTCTATGATATTGAGCGTTGATTGTAGTACTGTTTTTTGACGTTTGTTTAGTTCTGATTGGTACCTTTGACTGTCACTTAGTCGTTTGATGTCGGTGTTGAATTGTTCAGCTTGCTCTCGATCCACTATTCAAAACAACTTGCTGGCCACTGTACCGATTACATCCAATGGTGATCGTCGATTTCGCTCGTGGTTTTGCATGCGCTTTACCTCATTCGTTTAAATCGCATTTTGATATTGGTACTCTAGTTCGTGTAATGTTATTCGGCAGTTAGTCGTGTAATATAGTGAAAGTTTGCATAGGCGGCTCATATTTTGTAGTGACAGCTGTAGGACTTCCAACTCTCTAAAATATGTGGTTGTGTTGTGGTATACCACGATGTTCCAAGCGTCGGTGATCAATTCAGTCCTTCCCAGTCCTTCGAAATAGATTCCAGAACTTGAGTTCAACTGACTGATTGATATGGGTGTACTTGGTTGTGTAGCGGCTGTAGGATATATGCAGCACGGCACTATCAATAGTGTATTCAACAGTAATCTTCCAGTCGTTGTTTTTTGTTGGATGTGGTGCTGGTGTGTGCCGTTTCATCACCGATGGATTGGCTAGCCAATTGGCGTTGATTGGGTGAATACGTCTCTTCTTGGCGGCTCGTGTGCTTAGATTCTGGTGCATGATGTTAATGGTGAAAGTGCTGACATCCTCTGCACCTTTGCCGCGCTTTGAAGTTGCCGTTAATGATGATAGTGGTGCCCTTTCCTCTTGCATTGCTAGTTGCTCCGTTGGTGGGGTTGAGTCGGTTTCATATGGCAGTGGGCAAATTTTGGTTACTGCTCGCTTATATACTCCATTATTTGTTCGTACCTCCACTACTTGGACCACATTGTCTTCGCCTCGATAGACCTTCTGAAGTCTACCCAGTGGCCATTTAAGTGGTGGCTGATTCTCCTCCATCATCAAAACCATCATTCGAGGTGATAACTCCTTGTTGCCATCCTTCCACTTTGAACGGCCTTGAAGTTGAGTAAGATACTCTTCGGACCATCTCTTCCAAAATTGCTGTTGGATACACTGTAACCGTTGAAAGCGTTTGAGGTATTAAATCCTTTTTTCTCTGACACAGGGTTCTGACAACGCACATAATGGTTCTCCGATTAGGAAGTGTCCTGGTGATAGTGCCTCCAAATCGTTGGGATCATTTGACATGGGCGTGATGGGCATAGAGTTTAATATAGCCTCGATCTGTGCTAACGTTGTGTTTAGTTCTTCATAGGTCAACGTCGCCATTCCGGTGTGCCTGATCAATAGTTGTTTTGCAGACTTGACTGCTGCTTCCCACAGCCCTCCGAAGTGTGGCGATCGGGGGCGTATGAATCTCCACTTAATTAACTTCTCTTGACAACACTGTTGAAGGCCTTCCTTCAGTTGCTGTGACTCCAACAAATTGCTTAAGCGGTTTAGCTCAGCCGTTGCGCCAACGAAATTAGTGGCATTGTCACATGATATTGTGGAGCAATATCCTCGCCGTGAGATGAACCTTTTTAATGCATTTAGAAAAGCCTCGGCCGTTAAATCGCAGACTACTTCTAGGTGCACAGCCTTTGTTGTAAAACATACGAATATGGACATTAGGGTGGGCCACATTTGTATGAAAAATTTTTTTTTTTGATAGTTTTCGATTCTAATAGCGGTTAAAAGTTGCGAAATGATGTTGTGAATGAACACAAAAAATTTTATTGAGATCAGACAACTCCTTCTGCCTCCAATTTTTAATTAAAAAAGTATTGAGTAATAAATTTCCAAAGTAAGGTAAATCTCTTTCTTAATTCATTATTTTCACTTAAAAATGCAACAAAAATTATTTTTTTATCACATTGGATTTATTAAAGGGAACTTTATAAATATTTGATTTTAAATTGACAATCATTTTACACAAAAGTCTTTTTTACTGTCAAATTTTGGCATTAAATTACGAGATACAATCTTAGATTGTATAAATCCTTCACGTGCTTCTTTTGTACATAAAGTTGCTGATGCTTCTGTGACGGTCTAAACTGCCCTCTCAACGGCCTGGATGTGACATGGTAGCCGCAAAAATTCAATCTGGTTGTTTTCTTCCTGAGCAATAAAGTATTGAAGTTCATCGTTTGTAATATGTTTTAATATAGGTGGTTCAAAAATATCCTTTTGCCAATCGATGAGGTCATAGTACACTTTTGCATCCAATTTTATATTTGGCACTTCAAAAACTCTTAACCGAGTTGGTTTTTCGGAGCGAGCTTTTAAAATACGGCGCAGAGCCAATTCTCTGATATGTTTTCTTGGATCAGTTAACATTGCCAGCAATAAATTTTCTGAATGCGCAAAGAAACTGTTTCGTTTGATTACAGGATCAATAACAGTCTGATATTCAACGGAAAGATAGCGACTTTTCGAGATTAAACCCCATAAATGCCTGGCTCCATCTTTGCAGGTCGGTTGGCTTTTAATATTGAACCAAGTTGGAGCATACACCTTCACGACGTAAGTTGCTAACAATATCAAACTATCCGTAGGAGTTGCTGTTCCGATATACAGACGAAGAATACGATTAGCTTTAGTGAGCCACCTAGCATGGGACAACTTTCCGGGGGATTTATCACCTAGGTCATCGGGACAACTGCCGGTCAAAACCGCTGAAACGATCCTGAATAAATAAAGTTGGTCAGAGCTAAGTTTCTTCGTGTCCATTATCGGCAGCGATTCTCCTGGAATGCTCTTAAATTTAACTATGCACTTTTCTTCGCAATTTTCCAGATCCTTTCCAATCACTCCTGAAAATGTTCTTGGTCCCGAAGTTACGCCATCAATATGGGCAAATAAATGACGGAATGGCAGCTCATTCATATGTAACATGCAAACTATCCATTGTAATGGTCTTTTTAATCTTTTTTCCAACAGACGCATGATCCCTCCAAATTTCCCAACATTGACATTGGTACCATCACATCCAATAGCTACTAAATTTTCCAATGATATGTTTTCTGTCAGAAAATAGTTAAACAACTCTTGTTCAACACATTTAGCAGTTCCTGATGTTGGAGCGATGTAACCTAAGTATTTTGACTCTGGTTCGCTTATAAGTGAAATATGTTCTTCGATCACTTGTTCGCGATAATACTTTCCATTTATTTCCGGTTGACTAAAGTTTTGTCCTTTCGACCGTCGAAATACAAAGCACTGATCTCAGAAACAGATTCTTTATTTTGAACACTTTCTCTTGCCTTTTTTCGCTCCCTTCTTAGTTTATTTTTGTCAATAATGGGTAATTCAGATTCCTGTAAGATTACAGAAGCAATGGCAGCTGCCGCTCTGTCTGATACCCCATATCGGTCGCAGGTTTGAGATAACGCGGAGTAATTCAGTGTTACGGATTGCTGTTTTTTTTCCTTTTCTTTGGAGTCGTCAACTGTAAAAATATCTTCGCTATCTGAATCTTCACATGAATCCGATGGTACTTCTGTTGCAATATTGTTTAGAACAGAAGCAGAAACAGTTTTAGATGTTTTCGCAAGGCAAGTTGCTGATGTTTCTCTATCCATTTTTCTTTTCAGATTATTTTTTGTAGCGAGTACATCTGTGTTCCCAATTATCATTTTCCTTATTCCTTGTCGTTCTTTGATCATTCAGAAAACTTCTTTCATTCAGTGGTACCTTTCTCTCTTTTGGACAGTTGCATTTTGAAAAATCGGAGCATTTACAAGATGAAATGTCAAATAAAACTTAGCTAGCAGAAACAAATTCCTCTAGCTTTTTTTTTTGGAATGTTGGGATGGAACTTAAGAAGTTGTTTACACTTACCATGATAAGGTTTTATCATTTGTAATGATCTCGTAGTCGAAACAACCGGTAGTGATGCCTGTTTCCAAACAAATTCGATTTTTTCACACACTATATCACTTATTTCCTTAAAAGTTGGTTCCTTTTTATTAATTTTCAAATTTTGCCTGTTCCATTCATAACATTTCATTACCTCTTCGTAAGTGGGGAGGACATTAGTTTTAAAATCACAAGTCTCGCCAAATATAGGACATTTGAAAGCCTTTCTAGTACGTTCCATTGCGACAGATTTAATTCAAGGAAATTTTAAAAGCAATCACAATCACAACTATAATATAAACTTAGCTTCAATTTTGCGACTACACTGAAGATGAAAAACTTTTTAAATGGATGCCAGTTACTGTGTTTTTTTTAATTTGGGTAACGGCCTACTTTGATTTTTTTAAAAATAAAGTTCAAATAACGAAATAAGCCCAACAGAAAGTCAAAGCCACCTCATTTAAAAATTTGAAAAATTTGAAAAAGAAAAAAATCAATTATGGTAAATAAGTTGAAAACGTCAAAACTTTAAAGATAAATTGGAGGCAGATAAAGTCAACCGATTTCAAAAATATTTTGCATATGTGCTATGGACACCAGATGGCCACTTTTTAGTGCTATTAGAACTCTCAATTCCAAAAAATAATTTTTTGACCCACCCTAATGGACATGGATTTTCATTGGAAGTCTACGCCAGTGTTATAAAACGCTCTTGGTGGTTTTACCCGTTCACCTGGAAGATCTCCCATTAGTTGCTGTATCTGTTGTGGCTTTGTTCGGAAACATCTGATGCATTAATTGTGGACGATTTCTGTGCATGCTCTCCTTGCGTCTATGATCCAGTCTTTATGACGCGATAATGCCATGAGCGCCTGTGGTCCCACGTGCATGTGCTGTCGGTGTAGAGTTTCCAGGATTAGTTGGGATACTTGGCTTCGTTTGGGGAGTAGGATTGGGTGTTTGATGTTTGCACAAAGTTGCGAATGCCTGAGCCGCCCTCCTACTCGTATTAGCCCGTGGTCCATGAATGGTTGTAGCGTCATTAGTTTACTGGAATGATCGATGGACATTCCTTGTCTTAATTGCTGGTATTCCTTGTTAAAGGCGACCAGTTGAGTGTTTCGTAATAGGGCTACCAACCCGATTTTGAGTTCCTCATCTGTTGGTACTTCCTCGTAGTTTGCCTTGTTCGACGATCGGGCGTTAGTAATGAATCTTATGCAGTAGGCAACTATTCTTTGCATTCTTAGCAACGATCCTGGTCTATGAATTGAAGTGGATAATTCCTCTATTGGCGCATTCTTCCATGTGCTAGTAAGTGTGTACTTAATAGCACTGCGCTCGGGTATATCTTCCATTTGGCCTCCAACCGCAGCGAGCGCCATTTGGAAATCAGAGTTCACACCATGTTAGGGATAAAACACAATAGGTAAATTCTGTCGTCTGCCATAACACAACTATTTTTCAAAAATTAAATATATGCTCGTATAATATAACTGGTCTCAAAAGTAAGCTTTTACATTCCGATTTTTTTAAATATTTACACCAATTCGATGTTATAATTCTTATAGAAACTTTTATTGAAGAAAAGAATCAAAATGAATTTCTAAAATATTTCAAAGACTTTAAAGTAAT
This sequence comes from Portevinia maculata, assembly GCA_949715645.1. Taxonomy (NCBI): domain Eukaryota; kingdom Metazoa; phylum Arthropoda; class Insecta; order Diptera; family Syrphidae; genus Portevinia; species Portevinia maculata. The sequence continues at coordinate 169,857,907 of OX454526.1, read as the reverse complement.
GTTTACACCCGCGATAAGATCTAATTTGCATGGAAGAGCCAGTGGGGGTATTCTATATGGGATTAAAAAATCTTTATGGGGTAATCTTATTAATTTTAAAATTATTGAATCTAAAATTATTTTTCATATGGTTAGCAACAACCTAAACTATTATATTATTCCTATTTATTTAAATTGCAATCATTGGCTTAGCGACTTCGATGAACTAGTGGAATTTATGAATAACACTTCTCTTGACCATGTGTTAATCGTCGGTGATTTAAATGCTAGGATTGGTGAATATCAAAATTCTTCCGCCAATATTTTACGAGCACGAGTTGCACTGGCCGAGAGTAGATGTTCTAAGGATAAAATTTATAACCGCAACGGGGGGAGTTTAACAGAATTTTTTGAAGTTTTCGGTCTATTTGTTTTGAATGGGTCTTCTATTAGTGATGCATGTGGCGAATTCACTTTTGTTAGCGGGCAGGGACAATCCGTGATTGACTTTGCTGCGATTTCAGGGGACTGGCTGAACATTATCGATGACTTTGAAGTTGCACTAGTCAACTACTCGGCTCATTTTCCAATTGTAATTAAAATTCAGCTAAAGGAGTTAAACCAGCAAGCTACACCTTCTAGTTTTAATAAGCTGAAGTGGTCGGAGAACAATGCAACCCTCTATAGAAGCCTCCTTTCTCGGCACTTACTATCTCTGCCCCAACAATCCGCAGTCTCGTCTGAAGTGGTATGTGAAAGTATAGAACGGGTTATAAAGACCGCAGCCCCTTTTGCGTTGAAGAGTACACACACTTTTGTAGCTAAAAATGTATGGTTTGATAAGGATTGCAGAAATCTCCGTAAACTTTCGTTCGTTTACTTAAAACTGTTTAGAACGACCAATTCTCAATTTTTCAAAAACATCTATCTTCGCGTTAATAATGATTTTAAAAAAATGTGCTCAGTTAAGAAAATCACCTATTTAAAAAACGTGGCTAAGAAATTGGAAAACTGCACAAACTCAAAGATATTTTGGGAGACAGTGCGCAATCTTGGTGGGCGCAATCAGGGTATGAAGTTCTCTTTAGAAGTTGAGACGTTAGCAGCTCATTTTAAAACTCTACTCTCAGCTGATGAAGACCTTCATACCTTTGATTACGCGCTACCTGATACTAGAGTCAACGAGCTGGATTTAGAATTCTCATTGCCCGAATTGGAAGTAACGCTCCAAAGATTGAAAAACAGCAAGGCTCCTGGCCTAGACGGCATACCAGTCGAGTTTTATAAAAACAGCACTATTGATTTTAAAAACTACCTTGTGTCTTTCTATAACAAAGTGTACAATGATGGATGTGTCCCTAACAGTTTCAACGAATCTGTAATTTTTGCAATTTTTAAAAAAGGTGATGCTAACGCTGCGGAAAATTATAGAGGTATTTCAATTTTAAATTCAATAAGAAAAACTTTCACTGCAATCCTATATGAAAGGCTCTCAAAATGGATTGAGGATAACAGTCTTTTGAGCATCTTTCAAGCCGGTTTCAGCCCAGGTTTTTCAACCATGGATCATATCTTGGCCATTTCAAGCATTGCTCAACAATTTATAGATAGAAAAAAGAAACTATACACTTGCTTTGTTGATTTTAAAGCTGCATTCGATAAAGGCAATAGACAAGCTTTAATATACAAACTTTCTTGCATTGGTTTGTCAAGAAAGTTTCTCGAAGTGTATGCAAGTCTTATTTCGTCAACAAATGCAAGGGTATGGGACGGTTTCACATTTTCAAATCGATTTGATACAATTACAGGTGTTCCTCAGGGTTGTATCCTCAGCCCATTATTATTTGCCCTGTTCATAGATGATGTCTGCGAGCTTCTTCCGGGTGGAGTTAATTTTGCTAACATTATAATCAAAGTCCTGTTGTACGCGGACGATCTAGTTATGCTTGCTGATAATCCTTTCACGCTTCAATTGCAAATAAACCGTCTAAGTTCATTTTGCGAGTCTTGGGGCTTGCAAATTAATATCCAAAAAACTAAGATTGTTATATTTGAAAAGAGACAATCAAGAAGGCGAGCGGAAGAAAAATGGTCTCTAAACAATACACACATTGAGGTTTTACAAGAGTTTAAATATTTGGGTGTCCTCTTGACCTACAATTTAAGCTATCTAAAGCACTCCAAAGAAAAAAGCAACGAAGCTAAATTGGCTCTTAATATAATGTGGCCAAAGTTTTTTTCGAACCAAAATGTTGATTTAACGTCCAAGTACAAAGTTTTCAACGCGACAGTAAATGCATGCATGGCATATGGCGTCCAACCCGTCGGATACACACACTTCGAAGCTTTTGAAACTGTACAAAGGAACTTTTTTAAGAGGATATTTCGTTTGCCTAACTCAACACCCAACTACGCCATATATGTAGAGTCAGGAATAGTCCCTATACATATACAAAATTTGAAGGCAAATGCGAACTTCATTACTAGAGTGATGAAAAGAAGTGAAACTTGTCTTCACAAAATCATCTTAAGAAAATTACTTCGAGTGAATGCTTCCCCGTTTAAAAACTGGAACGAACTAGCTTTATCGAACGAAACAAGTTTAAACTTAACAGAAACTAATGTGACCGATTGGCAGGCTCAGTTTTCTGATGTGATTGCTAAGGTGGATCACAAAATGTTTCTGGATAACCTTTCCAGAGCATCTTCATCTACTTCAAGAGCTATTTATAGTCATTTAAACGATGAACTGCCCTCGGAAGTCTCTTACTTTAGTAATGAATTTTCAGCCTCTGTTATAAGTATTATTTTTAGAGCAAGAGTTGAAATTTTAAATTTGAACTTTATACCTCATCGATCAGACTTGCCCCAGCTATGTGATCTATGTAACGGAAGAGTGAATGAAGATATATACCATTTCGTTGCTGCTTGTCCTATTCTACAAGAAATTCGTCGGTTGCATTTTCGGGAAAGTTTTATATCTTTGGACAAACTTTTTGAAATTTTAAATGGAGCAATGGGCTGGCTCAGCCTCTTTAAATATTGCCAACATGCTCTTTCTTACCGTAACAGTTTCACATATTAAACTTAGTCGATTACCCACTTATTGCAGTTTTGACCAAATTGTATACCTAACTATTTATTGTTTTGTTGCTGATCATACTAAATTTGATAATATCTCTTTTGTGTTTCAAATCACGTTAAAATTGATAATATTGTATAAACAGCTATTTCTAACCAAATTGTGTATTATCTTGGGTTTCAAATCATGTTAAAATTGATAAACTTTTGTATAAACAGCTAATCAAATTAACCAAATTGTATAATATTTTGTGTTTCAAATCACGTTAAAATTGATAGCATTGTTTTATATAATAATATTTCTTCATATCTTTTGTTAAACATTTTTTTTTTTGTTTTTTTTGTTTTTTCCTTTTCTTTATATTTTAAAATTTTTGCTTTTTATTATTTCTTTTATTTTTAAATCATATTATGAAATGTCATCTCAGGCAGACGGCAGTATTGCCATGTCCTTATTCTTAAGTATACCAATTTGTAAACTTTATGATGAAAAAATAAAGAATCTATCTATCTATCTATCTATCTTCCATTTCGCTGGAATCTCGTGTAGGCCATAAGGCTTCTTGTTGCTCCAGAAATGGTGGCCCCTTAAACCAAATTGAGGCGTCCAATAGTTGGGCGGCGGGTAGTCCGCGTGAGATCAAGTCGGCCGGATTGTCCTTTCCCGCTATATGACTCCACTGATTTCGATTAGACAAGGCTTGGATGCGTGCAACTCTATTTGCAACGAAGGTCTGCCAGGTGTAGGACGGTGAGGAGATCCACGAAAGAACTGTGGTGCTATCGGTGTAATAGCAAACCTTGTTGATTGTTATGCGTAGTAGCTTCATTAGTCGGATTACCAGCTCGACCATCAACACTGCTGCACATAGCTCTAGTCGTGCCAGCGTCGTGGTTTTCAATGGTGCTACTCTGGATTTGACACACAACAATGATGTCTGAATGTTACCCAGGTTGTCGACTGACCTTAGATAGCAACATGCTCCGAAGGCTATCATGCTGCTATCTGAGAATGCGTGTAGTTGGATGACTGATGCTTGTGGAAGGAGTGTGCATCTAGGAATGCGTATTTTAGTTAACGCGTACAACTACACCTTGTATGCTTCCTATTTGCTACGTTGTTCTGCAGGCAATGGTTCATCCCACGCTGATTTGGATCTCCAGAGTTCTTGCATGAATAATTTTTCCTAGACCACCACCGGGCCTATGATGTCAAGGGGGTTAAATAGCCGTGATATTTCAACGTACGCGGTTCGTTTCGTAATGTGGTTCGAGTCACTGAAGTTGTCTGGGCAACAGGAGAAAAAGATGTCTCTTGATGGCTCCCAGATCAGTCCTAAGCTTTTGACTACGTCTCGTTGATTAATTGACAATATTTTCTCTCGATGTTCCTCGGGAATGCCTGCGAGTATTGCTGGTTGGTTGGCGCAAAATCTGCGCAATTCGAATCTGCCTTGTGCCAGTATCTCGATCAGTTGATCACGTAACCTTGTGGCCTCTTCCTCAGTGTCCGCACCGGTTAGGATGTCATCTACAGTGCTGCAGCCTTTCCATAGGTGACCGTGTTGAGTTTATATCTGCTTGTCATATGCCCCTCCTCTTCATATTCCTTCATGAATTTTGTATACTGCATCCGTAGTTCGAGTTGTGTTTGCAGCCTTTTTTCCAGGGCGAAGAACCGTTTCATGGCTATGGCTTCAGATTGCCCTACAGCCTCCGGATCCCGCTTGAATGGTAGTTGGACCATGCAGGTCTTCGCGTGATAGCCTTTCCTGCTACTATCCATCCTAAACGAGTATTTTGTAGTGTGGGCAGTGAGGGACCAACCTGTGTTTGTCCCGGCAGCATGAGCTTCAGATATAATTCCGCTCCAAGCAGTAAGTCTATCCTTTGGGGTCGGTGGAACTCAGGATCTGCTAAGGTCGCGTATGGTGGTATGTTCCATTTCGCGATTTCCAAGTGCGCCGTTGGTTGTGCCTCGCTTATTTTTGGCAGCACCACCGCCTCAATAACCGTTTGAAAGCAAGTGGCTCGAGACTGGAGTCTTATCGTCGTGCTATACCTCGCCGTTGTTTCGATGTCACCAATTCCTGCGATAGGTGCATTGATTCTTGACCTTGGTGGTCCGAGTTGCTGGCAAATCTTCTCAGAGATGAAGTGCATCTGGGATCCCGAATCCAAAATATTCCGGCACGGCATTGAGGTTCCATGGGCATTGCCTACGTCTACTACTGCTGTCGCCAAGATGACAACATGGTCTCCCTTTGGTGAGGTGTTAGCTGTAAGCGCACTGTTGTTTGGCTTCTTCGCTCCAGCTTCGGGATGAAGCATTGTGTGGCGAAGATTGTTGCACCGTTTGCAAGATTGGGCCGTGCAGCTGCTGCTTCCCCTTGCTGACCCCTTTGAAGGCAGTTGAAACATAACTCCAGATGTTTCACTAATTGGCATCGTGCGTCATACTTTTTCTGAGCAAATTGTCTACAGGCAAATATTGTATGTCCAATGGTAAGACATACCACACATTTTTGGGAATTCGACGTTATCAGGATCGTTTGTCGTGGTCGATAACTCTTTGTATTGATTGCTTCTAACGTCTGATAGCGTGACATCAGAAATTCATAAAAGTCGGATAGTCCTTGAAGTTCCTTGCTCGATTTGAGTGACTGCTCATATAGTCGCCGACTTTCCTTGTCTAGTCTTTGAACCATTAAGTGCAACACTAATGGATCCCAGTTGCTGATGTCGATCCCAAGGTTCGATATGGGGGCTAGACATTCCCTTGTTGTGTCTAACAGGCGCTTTACCGCTCCAGCGCTCTCGTTGGTTATAGAGCTCTGCTGACACAGGTTGTTCAATTCCGATGTGACGATCAACCTCTTGTTCTCATATCGGTCTACTAGCATATCCCAGGCTGCTTGGTAATTGCGATCTGTTGTAGCAAAATGTCGAGGGTGCTTGCTAGGTTCTCCATGCAGATTAGCCTTTAGATAATGCAATTTTTGCGCCCCGTTCATGTCGCGTTTGTGGATCAGTTCAGTGAAGAGATCCTTGAACTCAGTCCACTTAGTGTATTGCCCATCAAAGGTTGGTAGGGTGATTCGTGGTAACTTTACCTCTCCCACTGCTTCAGTGGTGCTACCCTTGAGCTGGTCCAGTTCATCTTGTAGGTGGATGGAGACCTTTAGATATTCGTCCTCCGCATTGAAGTATTTGTTAAGGCATGCTAGTTCTGCTATGTCAGCGCTGCAGCAAACAACACTGAGGCAACGACCTCACTTCAGACACGGTTTTTATTTTTTGTACTGTGGTCTTTAATATCCATGATCTTTTTATTGTTATTATTATTATTCACTTTCGCACTGTAATATCCATTTACCTATGTCAGCACTTATTACTTTATTCACAATTTACCTATGTCCGCACTTATTGCATTATTCACAAATTCATGATGTCAGCACTTGTTGAGTTATTCTTTTTCATGCACACGTTACCGATGTCAGCACTTTGTTGACTTTGTTATCAATTGTATTATTGCTAGGCTAAGCTAGTTTTAAGTATATATTGACTTTCAATAAATTATATTTTTCACTTGTTATACAGTCATCAAAGAGTTTCATTCTCTCTAGCTGCATTACTTGTCATTGATATTCTGGTTTATGTACCAGCAATATCCAAGATAGACACGGTACAAGAATCGTGAGCTATCCAGCATAATTACAGTAAAAGCACTGTAACATTTTGGTGACCCCGACGTGATTCCTTCCCCCCACCAGTGGTAAGGGGCAAATCACAAATATATACTACAAGTATCGTCAGGGCAAACAATTGCCTAAATACAGTATTCGCTTCTCACAGTACGAGAGGCGATTTACAACAAATTAAATAGCGTTCGCCAGGGCTAAACATTGGCGAGGCGTCGACAGAGCCATATACTGATCGCAACAATTTGAATTTATTGACGCTGAGGAATGGACGAATTAGAGACATTCGCACTAGTAGCGCGACAGAAGCTTCTAGCAGAGCAGCTAGCGAAGCTACTCGTTAACACAAAGAAGGATGGTCCTTCAAGAAGGACGAGCCAAAACATATCGAATAAGCTGCAAACACTTGAAACGATATGGCAGGAATTTGTCGAAAACCATGATCGCCTCAAGAGCCATATTAAACAAGATACTCCTTATATACAGGGAGATATGCCTGGGAACACTAAAACCAAGTATGAAGAGTTGAGATCGCTTCTCCTATCATCGCCATGGATTGAGGACGAGGAATCATCCGATCCCACATCTGGCACCACAAGTCAAAAAAGGCCTGAGCCTACTACGAGGATCCAAGCGCAACACTCAACCACCAACAATAATATCTCCGAAGTCACTAGCCTCCAAAGGCAACTACGGAGACAGCAGGCCTTGATAGCCACAATCCATAGAGTAATGTCGAATCTGGATTCATTAACGGATAGACAATCCAAACAGTACTACCAGGTACAGCTTTCCACATTGGAAGGGCATTGGCGTGAGGTAGACAGCCTACACCACGCAATATCTGAGAACCACGACGACCTCAGTCAAACAAATTATGACATGGCTCAGTTTATCAACATTGAAGACGAAGCACAGAGGGGATTGGCTAAACTACAAGAGATCATTTGCTCATTCTCTGATCCCACTCCTACAATAAACACAATGGCTGGTATTCAGCTACCAAAAAATACGCTACCCAAGTTTGATGATACATATTCCAATTGGAGGCAATTCCATGACCTCTTCGAGCAGATGGTTCATTCACAACTAATTGGATCTGCACAAAAGATGTGGTATTTAAAAATTAATTTATCTGGCGAAGCACTTAGACTAATTAGCCACTTAGCTATAAGTGACAATAACTACGAGTCATCACGAGTCATCACGAGAACAAGAGACTTCTGGTGGGATCATTTCTGGAAAAATTGATGTCTCAGTCTCAGTGTACGGTTGATACTGCAGCAGCATTGAAGAATCTTCACCGAATGATACAAGGATTAACTAATCTTGGAATAGACGTAACGAGCTGGGATCCCTTGTTAGTGCACATGCTTATCAAACAACTTGACAAGAACAAGCACGCAGCATGGGAGCAATCTCTCAAAGATCCAAGAAGTCTTCAATCCATAGACAATCTTCTTAAATACATCGAAATTAGATTTCAGTCGATGGAGGCATTGGGCAAAAACACCAATGCCACAGATAACACCAATCGCCGATCGATAAATAATCATAAATCGCTTGCCACCATAGCACATGCAACAATTCAGTGCGTATGCTGCAAGGATAATCATCAGCTGTTCCATTGGCCAAGATTCAGACAGCTATCACTATCCCAAAGACTAAATTTGGTCAAGGGATCAAAAACATGCATTAATTGTTTGAAGATTGGACACTATTCCTCTAAATGCCCTTCTGGAGGTTGCAAAACCTGTTCAAGAAAACATAACACATTATTGCATTTAGAGTCTTCTACAAAACCATATACTGCACCACTATTACCGGATAATACAGTGAACACAGGCAATCCAATACCAACTGTGTCATCCACCAATTCATCAACTTCCCTGACGACGCAAGATGCATCTAAGAATCAGGGTTATGTGTTCTTGTCTTCTGCCATTGTGAGATTGACAAATCAACAAGGTCAGTCCATTGAGTGTAAGGCCATACTGGACTCAGGTTCGCAGCTCAACTTTATTACTGAAAGAACAGTGAGGAAACTCGGTCTTACTACCACCCCTCTAATAACAACCATCGAGGGTATTGGTCGGCAAACTCAGCAAGCCAGTCGAAGGGTGAATATCGGGCTAGGATCACGTATCACTAGCTTTTTTACAAACATCGAAGCTCATGTTATACCAAAAATAACTTCTACATCAACATGGAAGATACCAGCCAACATTCCATTAGCCGACCCAGAATTCAACATTCCAAGTTCAATAGACGTTTTAATTGGAGCTGAAATATTCCACTCGCTTCTATCAGTCGGCCAGATTAAGATGGGAGATTCATTACCAATACTGCAAAACACAGTCCAGGGCTGGACAGTTGCTGGGAAGGTAAAGAATGCAGAAACCAATTACGCTGTGTGTGGAATCTGGATGAGACATTGGACCAACAAATCGAAAGGTTTTGGAAGTTAGAGGAACCAGAACCGCAAGACAGAGACATGACTGTTGCAGAAAGACGTTGCGAGAATCACTTCAGCCAAACTGTAGCAAGAATTTCTGAGGGAAGATATGTAGTAAGCTTGCCGTTTGTGGATCAACCTGTTAACTTGGGAGAATCAAAGGATATAGCCTTCCAAAGATTCATCTCACTTGAACGAAGACTTGCTAACTCAGAGGATCTGAAGAAGCAGTACGTAGAATTCATGCAGGAGTATCGAAGACTTGGACATATGGAAGAGGTGAATTATAAGCAGTTGGACAAACCCTACTACTTTTTGCCACATCATTCTGTCAAAAAAAATATACCACAACAATGGCGACATGTATGTTCTAAGGACAATCCCGCAGACATCTTGTCACGAGGGCTTTCACCCACACGATTGGAAGGGAATCTCCTATGGTTTTATGGATCACGATTCCTGCATGGTGCGGAAAGCATAGAAGGCCACAGGCCAACAAGGGAAGGACATCTCGCTATCAGCAACAATTGAAGATAATCCGTCATCGGAAGGCAGCATTTTGGATACAATCAATCACAAAAACTCCTTTCAAAGAACAGTACGTATTGTTACATCCAGGCTAGGATTCGAAAAGATAAAACGTAATTCTATTTAATTAATCTTTATTAGTTCTCTTTCAATGTCTTTTACTTCTTGATTATTATTCTAATAATTCACTTATTTAATCCAACAATTCACTTTCACAATTAATCACTTTAAATAAACAATCACTTCTCTTATTCAATATTCTCTATACTTTTCACTACTGTCATCTATCGCCCTTCTTTATCGCGGTTCACAACTAGAATGTCTTGGGTGCTCCTGCGACATCTATTTATATCTCCTAGTGACACCTCTCGAAATTTCCAGATTCGTTGAGAAGGTTCGTTAAGTTCAGAAGGTTCGAGAACAACATACCAAGTTATACCACAGCTACTCAAACTGCTATTCCAATGCTGCCAAAATCGGTAATATGGCCACTTTCTACTAGATGGCGTAGTTGACTAATTAATGACACAGTTCAAGCAAACATGCAACAATATCCCCCTCTTAAACTTGTTCGTCCCGAACAAGCACGTCAATATTTTCCCCATGGTAGCGATGGAGACGATCCACATGGACAACTTTTAGCTTGCCTCTTCCTCGCTGGATCCGGTAGACAACATCGTTGATGTGCTTCACTATCTTATAGGGTCCTTCCCAATCCTGCTGTAGTTTAGGTGACATACCTTTTCGGCGATGAAGGTTGTATAGCCATACCAGATCTCCTTCCTGGAATCCTGTGGTGGTCGCTTTTGTATCGTACCTCGTCTTCATGCGGTCGCTCGATATCCGAATCTTATCTCTAGTTTTCCGATGAATGTTTCTGATGATTTCTCTGAGATCCGCCACATAATCATCTTCATTCGTTGCTTCATCAGTCGGAGATCCAAACATCAATTCACTAGGTAACCGGATGGTTCGACCAAAAAGGATTTCGGATGGAGTATGTCCTGTTGTGTTATGAACTGCGCTTCGATAAGCTAATAGGAACATGGGGATGTGCTTGTCCCAGTCCCGCTGGCAGTCGCCAACAACCTTAGAAAGGTGTTCGTTTAAGGTTCTATTGAAGCGTTCCACCATTCCGTCCGATTGTGGATGAAGCGGGGTTGTTCTTGTCTTCTTAATCCCTAGTAGCTGGCATACTCCTTGAAAGATCTTCGACTCGAAGTTGCGACCTTGGTCCGAGTGCAATTCCATTGGTACGCCAAATCTGCTTACCCAGTTGTGGACAATCTGCTCTACCACGGTTTTAGCTTCTTGGTTAGGTATAGCAAAGGCTTCAGGCCATTTAGTGAAGTAGTCCATCACTACGAGGATATAGCGGTTTCCACTGTTGGTTTCTGGAAACGGTCCTGCGATGTCAACTGCAATCCTTTCAAAGGGCGCTCCAACGTTGTATTGATGCATCTTGCCTTGCATTTTTACTCTCGGGCCTTTACTGGCTGCGCAAGCGGCGCATTTTCGGCACCAGGTTTCGACATCGTCTCTTGCGTAGATCCAGTAAAAGTGTTCTCGCACTTTTTCGAGTGTCTTATTTACTCCCAAGTGACCTCCGGACACTCCATCATGTAGTTCCCTAAGTACTTCGTTGACTTTCGATCTGGGTACCACAAGTTGCATCACGGCTGATGTTCCATCCGAACTTTCCCATTTTCTTTTCAAAATGCCATCCTGGACATGAAGTGAGTCCCATTGTGCCAAGTATGCCTTCAATTCCGGACTCCTATTGGAGATCTGCTGCCAGTCCGGCTTGCCCTCATGTTCCTTCCAGGCGAGAATCGGCTCGATATCCGGATCTTCCTGTTGAGCATTCCGGATCTCCCGTGCACTCCAGCCGCTAATGGGCTCAGCTCTCAACCGTTGGACTGACACTTTATCTTTTCCCTCCTGGCGTACGCAATGTTTACAATCAGCCTTGCAGGGTCGCCGGGAGAGGGCATCTGCGTTGGAGTGAAGAGTTCCCTTTCGGTGCTGTATCTCGTAGTCATACATCTGCAGCCGCTCAATCCACCTCGCGACTTGTCCTTCAGGGTTCTTAAACTGCAGCAGCCACTTTAGAGACGCATGATCTGTACGCAGGATGAATTTCTGCCCATATAAGTACTTGTGGAAGTGCTTTGTTGCCAGGATGAAAGCCAGGAGTTCCCGCCTGGTTACGCAATAGTTCCTCTCCGGCTTGGATAGCACTTTACTGAAGTAGGAAACTACTCTCTTTTGGCCATCATGGATCTGCGAAAGAACGGCTCCGATCCCAACATTACTATCGTCGGCATCTACAATAAATGTCTTTCCTGGAGTAGGGTACGCTAGAATTGAAGCATCACACAGTTGGTGTTTGAGACTCTTGAAACTCGCTTCGCATTCACCTGACCATTTAAATGGTTTTCCCTTTTCCGTCAGTTGATGCAAGCTCTTTGCGATCCTTGCGAAGTCCTTCACAAACCGTCTGTAGTAAGTTGCAAGTCCCAGGAAGCTTCTCAGTTGGTGTTTGTCTTTGGGAACGGGCCAATTTTTCACCGCATCGACCTTCTCTGGGTCAGTCCTTACTCCTTCGGACGAGATGATGTGCCCCAGATATTTTACCTCAGATCTAAAGAGATCACACTTTTTCGGGTTAAGCTTTAATTGTGCACTTCGTAGTCTCTGGAACACTTCCTTCAAGTTATCTCGATGTTCTTCAAACGTTTTTCCAACCACGATGACATCGTCCAAGTAGACCACACACGTTTTCCATGTTAGCCCCAACAAAACACGCTCCATTAGTCGCTCAAAGGTTGCCGGCGCGTTACACAGTCCAAATGGCATTACTGTGAATTGCCAGAGCCCGTTTCCTGCTGTGAAAGCTGTTTTTTCACGGTCTTCCGGATGTATCTGCACTTGCACTGGCACTCTTCAGATCTAGAGTGGAAAACCATCGAGCTCCGGACAGTGTATCCAGCGTATCGTCAATCCTTGGTAGAGGGTAGCTATCCTTTTTGGTGACATTATTCAGTTGGCGATAGTCTACACAGAACCGAGTGCTGCCATCTTTCTTTTTGACTAGGACAATTGGAGATGCCCATGGGCTTTTAGAGCATTCGATTACTCCTTCCTTCTCCATCGTCGACACCATCTCTGCAACCTCCGTCTGCTTAGCCAATGGTAATCGTCTGGGAGGCTGACGAATCGGTCTCGCATCTCCAGTGTCTATCCGGTGTTGTACAAGGTGTGTTCGGCCATACTCGCAGTCCCGCGAAGCGAATATATCAGCAAACTCGTTGATGAGGTTCCCTGCCAAGGCTTGCTGCTCCCGATTCAGATCGCAGTGCTGGAATAAAGTTCTTTTGACCTCAGTCATTCCCATTGGTGAACGAGGCTTCGCAACACCTTCCTGTGATAGTTTCGTGATGGCAGTAACCGGTACACACTTTCCAACCACCTCACCTTGCTTCAATTTGACGCTTTTGTGTTCCGCATTAAGAACTCGTACGGGAGCCATATTGTTCTTCGGCTCGACAAGCATTTTTCCAACCACGCAATTTCGGCAGTGGTTGTCTTCTGGCTCGACTAGAAAGAATCGGTGGGCCCCAGGATCACCTTCCAGCTTTGTCCAAATCAGTGTCTCTGAAGAAGGTGGTAGGACCTCGTCCTTACTAGTGACTGTCCTCAGGGATGCGACATTCTCGTTTCCGTACACCATCGGAATTTCTACGTTTCGATACTTGAGTACTTGCATACCAATGTCCAATACTACATCATGCTCATGAAGGCGCATGATGTAGTTCGATTCCAATGATGCATTCGTCACATATATCGGCTACTAAGAAAGCGTGGGAGAATACTAATCCTGCCAAATTTATTGTTAGTATGACCTCTCCATACACTTTCGCTGTCGCTCCTGTTGCTGTTTTCAGACAGTAATTGCTGGTGTTGTGCAGCCAAGACTGACGGACGATGTCCCTCCTTATGATGGAAGCGGTGGCACCGGTGTCGATGGTTGCCACGCACTTATTTTGTCCGATATAGGCTTCCGCTGTTAGACTCTGGTTTCCTCGTTTGGTTTGGGAGACTTGAATTGTGGTCCTGGGGTCGTCGATTCCGGAAACCAACTTCTGCCCCACGAAGCTGGTCCTTACACGTTTCCCGACTGCTGGTTATGCGAAGCTATATCTGCAGGATGGATGTTATCCCTGCCAGATGCTTCTTCGTTGCGCCTCCTAGGCCCGCAATGTGGACAACTGCCTTGTCTGGGTGGAGCTCTGCACTGTCTCTGTAGGTGCCCTATTTTGTTGCAATTCCAGCAGCGCATTTGACCTCTGTTATCTCTGCTCCGGTCTACGATGTCTGCTCTTTGACATGAGCATTCTACAGCTGTAATTTCCCTTACGCGGTGGAACACATTCGATGCCTGATCAGCAGCTTGCATTGTCAAGGCAAATGCTAGGGCCTCAGCGAGAGTTCTCTTTCCAGCCATTCCGAACTTTTGGTCAATTTCTTCGAGTTTTCCTTCGAGAACATTTTTAAAATCTTCCACAGCGCTCTTTTGGGCGGCAACTATGGAATTCTTTTGTTCTTCGAATTTAGTGTCCATTGCTTGCAATTTGGAATCTAGAGAATTATTCTGTTGTTCTAGAGAATTCTTTTGCTCATCAAATTTAGAGTCTAGAGAACTCTTCTGTTCATCAAATTTAGAGTCTAGAGAACTCTTCTGTTCATCAAATTTAGAGTCGAACTTGGCCAGAAGTAGTTCCATCATAGCAGTCATATCAACGGCTGTACTTACTTGTTCTTCTGCTACGTCGAACAAAACGGACTTGGGGTTTTCTCCTTCGTTTTCAACAGCTTCCTGCAGTCGAAGCACCAGATCACTTTTTCCTCCAGCTGTGGAGAGATTCCGCTTTTCAAGCTCAGCTTTTAACTGCGGTATACTGAGCTGTAGTAATTTCAATGTGCGGCCCATTTTTGCTTTCCTTTTTCTTTCACTAATTCACTTCACTTTAATTTCACACTGAATACGTTTTATCCCACTTCTGACACCAATGTTACATCCAGGCTAGGATTCGAAAAGATAAAACGTAATTCTATTTAATTAATCTTTATTAGTTCTCTATCAATGTCTTTTACTTCTTGATTATTATTCTAATAATTCACTTATTTAATTCAACTATTCACTTTCACAATTAATCACTTTAAATACACAAACACTTTTCTCTTACTGGATACTTATACTTTTTCTCTATACTTTTCAATACTGTCATCTATCGTACTTCTTTATCGCGGTTCACAACTAGAATGTCTTGGGTGTTCCTGCGACATCTATTTATATCTCCTAGTGACACCTCTCGAAATTTCCAGATTCGTTGAGAAGGTTCGTTAAGTTCAGAAGGTTCGAGAACAACATACCAAGTTATACCACAGCTTTTTTTTTTTTTTTTTATAATTTGCGTGCGCTAAAGGGATTTCTTTTTTCTGTAGTGACACAGTACCCTTATAATGGTAAAACCACAGCGCAGGCATTTTTAGTTTGTTGCGCAAGTAGCTCCCAGCAATTCATTGCCTATTTTTGGGTGCTACTTACTGGAAGAATAGAAGGATAGGAAAGTAGTTTGGTGCGATGGGATTTTTTTTTTTCTCAACAGGTGGCGCCTAAATTGCTTTAGGGAGATCAGTTTTTGTTGTGTGTATTCAATTTATAAAAATCATGGCCCTGGTCGGGATTCGAACGCACGACCTGCCAATCACTTTAGTGAATACACTACCATCGCACCATTGCCACCTGCAAACTACTCAAACTGCTATTCCAATGCTGCCAAAATCGGTAATATGGCCACTTTCTACTAGATGGCGTAGTTGACTAATTAATGCTGAATGACACAGTTCAAGCAAACATGCAACAATACTAATTATTTGTCTACCTTGCATTTTAGGCGGCACGCTGGTGAACATTTGTTACCACACCACCAGGTGCTGCTTGGCTTGCATTACGTATGTTGACATACTTCTTTATTTGTTATGTTCCTATTCGTTTAACCTAGATTGCTTATATCTACTTTAACCTATTTGTCGCGATGACCTACTGATCCCCCGAAGGTATTGTATTGTTGCATGTTTGCTCAAACTGTGTCATTGAGCAGCAATTAGTCAAGTTGCGCCATCTAGTAGAAAGTAGCCATATTACCGATTTTAGCAGCATTTGAATAGCTGTGGAATAACTAGTACATACATAATTAGATTGTTCTCGAACCTTCTAAACGAACCTTCTCTACGAATCTGGAAATTTCGAGAGGTGTCACTAGGAGATATAAATAGATGTCGCAGGAGCACCCAAGACATTCTAGTTGTGAACCGCGATAAAGAAGGGCGATAGATGACAGTAGTGAAAAGTATAGAGAATATTGAATAAGAGAAGTGATTGTTTATTTAAAGTGATTAATTGTGAAAGTGAATTGTTGGATTAAATAAGTGAATTATTAGAATAATAATCAAGAAGTAAAAGACATTGAAAGAGAACTAATAAAGATTAATTAAATAGAATTACGTTTTATCTTTTCGAATCCTAGCCGGAATGTAACATTGGTGTCAGAAGTGGGATAAAACGTATTCAGTGTGAAATTAAAGTGAAGTGAATTAGAGAAAAAAAAGGGAAAGAAAAATGGGCCGCACATTGAAATTACTACAGCTCAGTATACCGCAGTTAAAAGCTGAGCTATTAAAAAAAGCGGAATCTCTCCACAGCTGGAGGAAAAAGTGATCTGGTGCTTAGACTGCAGGAAGCTGTTGAAAACGAAGGAGAAAACCCCAACTCCGTTTTGTTCGACGTAGCAGAAGAACAAGTAAGTACAGCCGTTGATATGACTGCTATGATAGAACTACTCCTGGCCAAGTTCGATAAGAAATTCGACTATATGGACTCTAAGTTAGATGAACAGAAGAATTCCCTAGAAGAACAGACAAATTCTATTGACTCTAAATTTGATGAACAGAAGAAATCTCTAGATTCCAAATTGGAATCAATGAACTCTAAATTCGAAGAACAAAAGAATTCCATAGTTGCCGCCCAAAAGAGCGCTGTGGAAGATTTTAATAATGTTCTCCAAGGAAAACTCGAAGAAATTGACCAAAAGTTCGAGAAGGTTGAATCCAAATTCGACGAAATCCATACAAACTTCGAGAACTTGGCTAAAGAGCTCGAGAAAGTGAAGAAGCGGAAGGCTCGAGAAAATTCTGCGGACTGCCCGAGAAGAAAAGAGATGCAGCCTCCTGTTTTTGATGGTCAAACATCATGGCCAATTTATAAGAAACAGTTTGAAGCAGCTACAATGGCGAACAGCTGGGACAACGAGGAAAAGTCGATTGCGCTAAAGCTCGCACTAAGAGGTACAGCTGCGGAGTTACTCCAAACTGTCTCAGAAGAGAAGCAACACAACTACGACGCCATGGTCAAGGCTATAGAGATGCGCTTCGGTGATGAGCATATGCAGCAAGTGTACAGGGTCCAGCTACGCAGTAGAGTCCAGAAGCGGGGAGAAACACTTCAACAGCTGCAAGCAGATTTCGAACGTCTGGCACATTTGTCATATCCTAATTCTGGTGAGGTTCTCATCAATGAAATGGCTGTGGAGGGGTTTATCCAAGCCATTGAAGATAGACAACTGCAAATGGCCGTAAGAATGGCGGGAAAGAGAACTCTCGCTGAGGCCCTAGCATTTGCCTTGACAATGCAAGCTGCTGATCAGGCATCGCATGTGTTCCACCGCGTAAGGGAAATGACAGCCGTTGAATGCTCATGTCAAAGAGCAGACATTGTAGACCGGAGCAGAGATAACAGAGGTCAAATGCGCTGCTGGAACTGCAACAAAATAGGGCACCTACAGAGACAGTGCAGAGCTCCACCCATACAAGGCAGTGTTCCACATTGCGGGCCTAGGAGGCGCAACGAAGAAGCATCTGGCAGATATAGCTTCGCAGAACCAGCAGTCGGGAAACGTGTAACGGGCAGCTTCGGAGCAGAAGTGGGTTTCCAGAGTCGATGACTCCAGGACCACAATTCGAGTCTCCCAAACCAAACGAGGAAACCAGAGTTTAACAGTGGAAGCCTATATCGGTCAAAATAAGTGCGTGGCAGCCATCGACACCGGTGCCACCGCTTCCATTATAAGGAGGGACATCGTCCGTCAGTCTTGGTTGCACAACACCAGCAGTTACTGTCTGAAAACAGCATCAGGAGCGACAGCGAAAGTGTACGGAGATATCATGCTAACAATAAATTTGGCAGGATTAGCATTCTCCCACGCTTTCTTAGTAGCTAATATATGTGACGAATGCATCATTGGATTCGATTTCATGAAGGCGCATGATGTCGTATTGGACTTTGGTATGCAAGTACTCAAGTATCGAAACGTAGAGATTCCGATGGTGTACGGGAAAGAAAACGCCGCATCCCTGAGGACAGTCAATAGTGAGGACGAGGTCCTACCACCTTCTTCAGAGACAATGATTCGGACAAAGCTGGAAGGTGATCCTATGAGCCACCGATTCTCTCTAGTTGAGCCAAAAGACAACCACTACCGAAACTGCGAGGTTGGAAAAGTGCTTGTCGAGCCGAAGAACAATATTGTTCCCGTACGAGTTCTTAATGCGGAACATAAAAGCGTCAAATTGAAGCAAGGTGAGGTGGTTGGAAAGTGTGTACCGGGTACTGAAATCCACCGAAATATTCATCCGATATCCAGCGACCGCATGAAGACGAGGTACGACACAAAAGCAACCACCACAGGATTCCAGGAAGGAGATCCGGTATGGCTATACAACCCTCATCGCCGAAAAGGTATGTCACCTACACTACAGCAGGATTGGGAAGGTCCCTATAAGATAGTGAAGCGCATCAACGATGTTGTCTACCGGATCCAGCGAGGAAGAGTCAAGCTGAAAGTTGTCCATGTGGATCGTCTCCATCGCTACCATGGCGAAAATATTGACGTGCTTGTTCGGGACGAACAAGTTTAAGAGGGGGATATTGTTGCATGTTTGCTCAAACTGTGTCATTGAGCAGCAATTAGTCAAGTTGCGCCATCTAGTAGAAAGTAGCCATATTACCGATTTTAGCAGCATTCGAATAGCTGTGGAATATCTAGTCCATACATAATTAGATTGTTCTCGAACCTTCTAAACGAACCTTCTCTACGAATCTGGAAATTTCGAGAGGTGTCACTAGGAGATATAAATAGATGTCGCAGGAGCACCCAAGACATTCGAGTTGTGAACCGCGATAAAGAAGGGCGATAGATGGCAGTAGTGAAAAGTATAGAGAATATTGAATAAGAGAAAAGTGATTGTTTAAAGTGATTAATTGTGAAAGTGAATTGTTTAATTAAATAAGTGAATTATTAGAATAATAATCAAGAAGTAGAAGACATTGAAAGAGAACTAATAAAGATTAACTAAGTAGAATTACGTTTTATCTTTTCGAATCCTAGCCGGAATGTAACAGTATTATACAATCTGCCTACCTTCGGTATTTGTTGTGGTGACAGCCGGCAAGCTCAATTGGGCGAGTTTTCAGAAGAAAGGTCTTGTCTGGAAAAGGGACTATCGATCGCCAAGAACAGCAGTATATACCAGCTCACCCCATACTTGGATGAGGACAAACTGCTTCGCCTAATTGGACGAATTAACGCCGCCTATTGCCTCCCGTTTGAAGCCAGGTGTCCGGTTATCCTACCGCCCTGCCACTACTTTACTAAACTAATAATTTATCATTACCACGATCTCTATCATCATCAAAACGACACCGCTACCATCAACGAGATTCGTCAGCGATACTGGATACCTCGCATCCGAACCGTACTGAACAAAGTGAGAACAAACTGCCAGGTTTGCAAGCTCGCCCGAGCCAAACCTGTGACACCATTGATGGGACAGTTACCAGTAGACCGATTGACGCCCTTCACTTGACCTTTCACCTACACGGGCCTGGACTATTTTGGCCCACTTCAAGTTGCTGTCGGTCGCAGAAGGGAGAAAAGATGGGTGGCACTTTTTACTTGCCTCACTATCCGAGCCATCCACCTGGAATTAGCGGCGGACCTATCCACCGACGCTTTTATCCTATGCCTGCGGAATTTCATCAACAGAAGGGGAACTTCTATCCGAATAAGAGGCGACAACGGCACAAACTTCATAGGAGCCCAGCGGGAGCTCATACGAGATACTGTTCGATTTTGATCGAATTCAAGGTGAGATGGCAGCAAGACGGATTGACTGGATGTTCAATTATCCCCTTAATCCCAGTGAAGGAGGTATATCGGAGAGAATGGTACAGCCGGTGAAGAATGATAGTGACGATGCGAGAAGAAGCGCCAAGAGTAGAAACTCTTCGAAGTCTTTTAATCGAGGCCGAAAACATCGTGAACTCCAGACCTCTGACGGAATTGCCCGTGAGTTCGGAAGAAGGTGAGCCGTTAACCCCGAACCATTGTTTGATTGGATGCGTAAACTCGACACAGACGCCTAGTCTCGATGACTCGCCATTATGTGGACAAGCAGTGGAAAATTCTCTTCCGATGTTGACGAAACGGAGCAAGTGACATGTTATAGTACCACCTCTTAAAGTTGAATATCTAGTTATTATATGTGATGCTAGTCAACCCCGTAGTAAATGGCAACGAGGAAAGATTGTTAAGGTGTATCCAGGGAAGGACGGACAAGTCCGTAGTGCTGATGTCAAGACCATCCATGAAACGCTGCGCCGTCCTGCTTCCAAGCTAGCTGTGCTAGAGATAAGTGGTGAATCTCCACGAGGATTCACGGAGGGTGGGATGTCGTCGCCAACAAGTGGCAGCTTTGGTAAAGGAAAAGGCCAATAGGAGTCAACAAGTGACAGCCGAAAATAATAAAGGCATCTCTCATCGCCCACCAGATGGACTGATAAATCCTAACCTGAATTAATCGACCACGTTCTTGTACTTCAATATATGGAATGACATTTATTAATTCATTCCCTTCAAGCAAGAGACTCCGTTTTACGTCCGCAAACGGAGTCAATGACATATAGAGTACTCCGCATACGGCTCCGCATACTTCGTTTTTCGGATCCAATTAGTATGGAAATTGTAATAGCCGCGCATGTGTATGTGTTGTGACAGATTGAGTCCGCTGTGCTCAGCAAAAAACGAATCCAAAACTGATCCCAAAAAAAAGGTACAAATCGAGGCTATATAAGAAGAGAAACGAGAATCGAGTATCGCTAAAATAAAAATCAGAAATGTTTGATCATGTTTATTTTATTTCTTAAAAACAATACATTTTTCCATTTGGAACACCTGCTACCATTTCTCCTTTTCCTGCAAAATAAATGAATCAAATAAATGTGTATGTTATCTATACATATGTATATTAGGTACTTACTTTCAGCATGAATTTGTGCCGGTAGCATTAAAATCATCGAAATTTGGACCACGATTGGTAGACTCGCCTTCATCGGTTGCTATTTCTTTTTTGATTTTGATAAATCGAAATTCAAACAAAGTTTAATTAAATAATTTAATTTTTAGTTTAAGCAAAAAATTGTGTGCAATAATAAATTCAATTTTAGTTTACCTTTTAAAGAAAATTATATCTGCAGCTGCAGCCAGAGACAGTGTCGAATGACAGATGAACGAATCGCCATTATAAATAACTATTCTCGACTCTCGCTCTTCTTCTTATTGGCAATGTAGCTACAGTCAATTTACAAATGTGTGCGTGGAACGCCCCATATATCGCGGATCCAAAAATGACGGGAAAAGTTGGGTCAGTGTTTTTGCTTGAAGGGTAAATACAGGATTTGGCAGCTTATGGATATGATGGTACTCCATTTTATTTTAAGGTATTAACATATGGAAATTCAGGGTAATTCATGATCGAGTTCGAATATGTGACAGTCTTCCCCACATAATTTTACGTAGCTTGGTACCGAACGGATTCAGTTCGTGTTCTCTTTGATCTACTTGGCTCCCTTACTTGTTGTCGCTTCCCATCAGGATAAGTCACGTCTCTGGCCAACGCATTTGGCTCGGGGCACCCATTCGGCTCTGATGCGGGAATATTTGGAACATCGGCTGAGTTGTCCGCTACACTCGTAATCTCTTCTGTGGTCCTCCCCCTTGGCGTGACGTCGTCGATAGTCGATGTTTCTTTGAGCGTCGCTGGTTGACCTTCTATTGGAAGAGACAGTGGAATACAATCTGTAAAATTACCTTCAACCAGAGTAGGCCTCATTTGATCGATGTGTCTCCGATATGAGGTACCCTCAACAATTTAAATTTCAGTTTATTTATTTATTTTGTTGGTTTGTACATTAAGAAAAGTATGTTTTATAGTACTTAGACCGTTAAGATTGATTTACATTAAATTCAAATGTCTTAAAGCTAAATTACACAATTTTTAAACAGATAAGAGAAAGCTATAAAGGAAAGGGAGGATAAAAGATAGTGAGAGGTAGAAGAACAGCACTTTTAAATGTTTTGGAATTAGCGATGGTTCTTATTCGGGTAGGCAAATAGTTCCATAGCCTGACAGCGTGAATGAAGAATAGTAGTGAGCGGTTGAGGTGCGTATATCGAAGGGTGGTGGGGGGGGGGGGGGGGGGGGGGTAATATTCATAGTTCTAAGAGGTTGAGAAAAATTAAGCTTATTGAACAGATATACAGTGCATTGGCTGTATATGATTTTGTGAAGGAATAAACAGTTTCTAGCGTTGATGTAATCTTGCAGAGCGCAACCAAGAAGCCTCCGAGAATACACGGATATGTGGTCGCTTCGACGAAGGCCATGAACATATCGCACCGCATCATTAAAGGCAACTTGTAGTTTACGTTGCGATAATGAGTCGAGAGTGCTGTAGACAACATCAGCATACGTAATGATAGGTAGTACAAGGGTTATTATGAAAAGCTTCCGCCGAGTTTCAGTTGGAGTAAAGTCTGCGGAAAGCCATAATTTACGTAGACATCCGTATATTCGGCCAATGAGAATGACTATACTGATGTGATTGTAACTGGATAAGCTACGGTTTATTACAAAGCCTAGACTGGTGACAGATTCAACTGCTTTAATTTTTATATCATTTAGCCATAATCCGGTAAAAGGGTAAGATCAACATGTAGTTGAACATCATCTGCATATAGGTGAACTGATGTGTGTTTACAGACACATGGAAGGTCGTGTATAAAAATACAAAATAAGATCGGTCCCAAAATTGATCCCTGTGGTGATTGCTTTTAACTGAGAATGGTTTTCATGAGTGGTAACCCTTTGCAACCTTCCGGAGATGAAACTATTTATCAGATTAACTGCTCTGTCACTGAGCCCGAATAAATGTTTAAGTTTCCAAAGTAGAATTTCATGGTTCACTTTATCAAAAGCCTTCGAAAAATCTAATAAACAGAGAAGCGTTATATTGTTTCTGTCAAAATCTTGCCTAATTTCCTCCAGTAAGTTAACCATAGCAGTGAAACAGCTGTGGTTAGCTCTAAAGCCAGACTGTCGAGAACTTAGCAAATCAACATCCACGATATAATGAAGATGCCCGTCTTGATGAGTGACCTTTCCAAATTTCTACTTAAACTCCTTATTTTGGTAAAAACGAACCTGAACTAGGTCTCCCTTATTAAAACCTCGATTGCACTCAAATGTCGTTTCACCTTCGATAGTGGAGGGCCGCAACAAATCCAGTCTGGTACGAAGGTTAAACCTTAACATCATCTCCGCTGGACTTTTACCCGTAGACGAGCAGGCAGTTTTCCTGTACTGGACTAGTAGACGATGTAGTTTCGTATGAAAATCTCCTGAGTCATTTCTGGATGAGCGTAAGCCATTCTTTAAAATTTGAACAAAACGTTCCGGTTGCCCATTTGTAGACGGGTGCGCTGGAGAAGTACGTTTATGGGTAATATTGTTGGATTTCAAAAAATCCTGAAACTCCTTCGAAGTAAAGTTGCTGCCATTATCAGAAACTAAGACCCTGGGGATACCAAACCGAGCAAAACCTTCCCTCAATGCATATATAGTATGAAGACTAGTGATCCTATTCATCGGAAAAACCTCCAACCATTTTGTTCTAGCATCGACGATGAGTAAAAAGTAGCGCTCCATAAAGGGTCCCGCGAAATCAATATGTAACCGTTGCCACGGCTGAGTTGGAACTTCCCACGGATGTGTGGTTATCTTTGCAGGCTCCTTAAGATCTCTCGCGCACTCTCGACAGTCTCTCGCCAGCTCCTCTATATCCCGGTCGATTCCTGGCCAATAACAGTAGCTCCTGGCTAAAGCCTTCATCTTGACGATACCTAGATGTGCCACATGCAATTAATTAAGTACTTGTATACGTAGTGTAGCTGGTATTATGATCCGTGTTCCACGATATATACATCCGTCATGCAGCATCAGTTCCCCCGCCATATTGTCGTCGGCCGTCCTTCGTAAGCTCCCTCCGTTTTGCAGATTAATTATTAGCCACGATAACTCTTTATCTTTCTTAATTTCATCTACAATTTCTTTGTTTGTTACGGGTAAGTATTCGTTCCACAGCTGGTAGATTTCGTGCAGGCTACTGGAATTAGTATCATGGATATTTCTTGGGTTTCTGGAAAGAAAATCAGCATAAGTATGATCTTTTGTAGTTTTATGTTGGATTGTGTATTTAAATCCGCCAAGAAATTGAGCGTAGTGTAACAGTCGCTGAGCTGTAAGTGAAGGTAGGTTATTCGATGGGTGAAAAATTGACGCTAGGGGCTTGTTGTCGGTTATGAGTGTAAACTCCCTCCCGTAACAATAATAAAAAAACTTATGTAGGCCACAGAAAATTGCCGTTGCCTCCTTATCTAGCTGGCTGTAGTTCGATTCTGCCTTACTTAAGCTTCGGGATGCGTAAGCTATTGGCCTCTCGCCTAGATCAGTTACATGAGATAATAGCCGTGTTTCTTTGCACGTGGATATAGGGATAATTTGCATGTAAAATACAACAACAACTTATTCTATATACGCTAACTGTAGCGGGGATAGCTATCGCCGCTAAGTCAGTTAGCGGGGATAAACAGTGCTTCCAAAAACCATTTTCTTCGTTTCTGATGAACCGATGCGATGAATTTTTCAGGAAATGTCAAAGTTTGACATCCCTCCGACCAGCGTTACCTTCGGGACACCAAAGTGTCCCATAGACACCTTTTCAACGCTGGGACACCAGGACGCCACTTTTTGAAAATCAGTACAATTTTACATCTTTTAGAAATGCGGGACACTTTTTTTTAAATTCAGTTATAAAAAATTAAAAACTCCTTGAAATCAGCATAAGTGTCGTTGAAAACGTTCCTTTCACTCCAAACAATAAATTGTAGCCAGTTTTCCCTGAATTCATTCAATTCGTATACATCAGAGCTCTCCAATCCATATCAGCGATGTGCGACATAAACATCGTGTGTGTTTTGTGAATGTGTTTGTGTTTTTTCCCGAATCTATATACAGTTGTGTGTGTGTGAAATGTTTTTCCCCGAATTCTTATTCTGTGTTTTATCGTTGCGTTAGCATATTGGATTGGACAATTGGAGTATTTTGTATGGGACCCTTTTTGCTCTTGGGACACCTTTCTGGGACACCATACAAAATTTCTCAGAGGTAACCTTGCCTCCGACCACTAACACATCCCGCCGAATATTTTGTTCGTGATTTTATTATTATTTTTTTTCAAACTTCATTATAAAGGTAATTAAATTCAGCAAATCTGTTAATGTGAAATTGTTTTTCATAATTTTAGAATATGATTGGCATCAATTGCAATTGGCGGAAGTAAATATTTTTCAATTTCAGGATTTTCAATACAAATTTCTTAACTACAACTTACAGCAGTGTCACGGTGCATGTCATATGTGCATGTGTGCTGCCAAGTTTTTTTTGATGAATTCTTAAGCGGCGATGGTCGTTTTCTGATGCCATCCCTATATCCGCGTGCAAAGAAACACGGCTGATAGTAATTAACCATACCAAGGAATTGACGTAGCTCGGTTAACTGTGACGGTGGCTTAACACTGATAATTGCCTCAATCCTCTCTTTGGTCTTATGTAAACCATCTTTATCGATTTTATGGCCCAAGTACACAATACTCCTCTCAAATAGTCTGTGGTTTTGACTGAGTTTAGCCCTAGTATATTTAATAAAATTTCCCCTTCACCAAATATAAATGTGATGTAATCTTCCTTTTATCGCATTCAATCACTACTTCGGACTCGGACTTACCCACGGCTGGAAAAATATCACCGTTGTATGTTTTAAGCATGACTTTAGTGGATATTATTTTGGAATTTGGCCAGTGTTTTTTAAAAGTATTGTAGTTCATTACTGATATTGCAGCTCCGGTGTCTAATTCCATGTCGAAAGGAACTCCATTAATTGTGAGGTTAATAAAGTACTTACCACTGCGAGTACGAATACAGTTTCTGTGTAGGGGGAGTGGGGGTACATTGATTCGGTTTTCATTCAATAATGAAAAAACATGTTTTCCATTTGATTTGACGTTAACTTAATAGATTCATTTTGAAGGCTAGGTAATTTTCTCTTTTTTTTCAATTGACTTTTTTGTTAAAATATATTAAACACTATTCTGCACTTCTTTTTTAAAAAGAGGAATTGTATATCAATGAGGCGGGGCAGATTGATATGAAAATGGGGCACGTTGGAGTGAAAAATACTTACCCTCATCATATAAAAGATAACAAATTCAGTCTTAAAACAAATTGTTTTTTTACTTTATCGCATTTATTTGTTATACAAATTCAATAAAAAAAAGCTAAGTCAAGATTTTTTATGGTTTTAAGTATTAAATTAAATATGATTAATATGCCAGTCGTTAAAAGCTAACTTCAGTTTTGACTTAAACGGACCATATACTGCCACATCCTGTGGTTACAATCTGTGCGATGTATGAAGCGGAAAGGACTAATATATGTGTTTCTTTTACGGAATCCTTTTGTCCACTCAATGCCAGCGCATTTTGCATCATCCCAAGATGTAGGGTAGGTACTGACAACATAATTTGTTGGCAAATTCGAATGCCAGCTTTTGCACTTGGATAACCAACGACCATACCACGTCGAGTTAAACGACGTTGGGCGCGGTTATACGTAGATGGGGACCGGCTGAGAACAACCGCGTGTCGTTGGCCAGTCCCATCTACGAGTTGAGGTAATATATACGTGGTATCACAATGGACCTAAAATGGTCTAAGTGTGTCGGCTTCTGTCGACAAGAACTATAACCCAACCTTACCTAACCTTTGCACTTGGATTAATGCCATCCCATAATGCATTTGACTGCATTTTATTATGTAATCATTAAGCATATTTCCTTGGTTCACACTGAACACTTGTTGCGAGCAATATTTAGACGAAAAACGTTTCAGTTCTATTTTATTTGCAAATATTTTTGTTTTATTTTTCGATTCTATGCTGTAAAGTGGCTGGTTTTAAATTGTAGCGTTCAGCTGATTTTCTGATGGAAAGTTTTCCCTCTAAGACCTCGAAAATTGATAAGCCTATGTCGATTTTATTTATATTAGCTCTTTCAGTTTTTTTTTTACGTTCTTAGGTTCTAACCATTTTGTTCCTTAACACCAGAAAAGTTTTGTCTTTATAAAACTTAACATAAACATTTTCTCATGAACAGTATGGGGCAGATTCATTCACCAAGTGTGAGGCACATTGATACACATCGATGTGCCCCACACTTGGTGAATGAATTTGCCCCATCACGTCACTTTTAATAAAAACTAGTCTTATGAAAAGAAAACTAACCACTAGTTTACTATTTATAACAATTCATAAACTAAACATATTTAACTTACTTTTAAGACAGAGGTAGCTGAATTTTTTCATAAAAGTTGCACAAAAAGTTTACTTAAAAAAAAACCAAAATTTCACTTAACAGAAGCCAAAACACGTGCAAACGCTTTAGTAGTAAATTTGCAACTGAAATGGCGGGAATAAAAATCCTTTGTATCTCCTCGTATTTGGCTATGTGTAGGTATAAGGAAAGAATATGTTCAATACTTCCAGTTTAAAGCTACAAGCACTGTATCAATGAGCCCACTGTATCAATGTGCCACCTCTCCCCCTACCTTCAGGGAATGTATTCATTCACTCCCTTCCTTTGCCAATGTCAGCACATTTATTTCGTGTGGACGATAGTTATCGCCAATATTATCATCTTGCATCTTCATCCTCTTCATCCTCATCATCTGTTATTACGGCATTGGAATCTCTCTGAGATGATCGAGACTTGATGCATACAGATGTAGTGTGTCCTGTTGTTCGGCACTTTTTGCAAAACCAGTTTGTCGCTCAACACTTGTTTGCCATGTCCCTTCAAGCAAGAGACTCCGTTTTACGTCCGCAAACGGAGTCAATGACATATGGAGTACTCCGCATACGGCTCCGCATACGGGTCCGAAAAACGACGTTTTTCGGATCCAATTAGTATGGAAATTGTAATAGCCGCGGACTCACATGTGTATGTATTGTGACAGATTGAGTCCGCTATGCTCAGCAAAAAACGAATCCAAAACTGATCCAAAAAAAAGGTACAAATCGAGGCTAGATAAGAAGAGAAACCAGAATCGAGTATCGCTAAAATAAAAATCAGAAATGTTTGTTCATGTTTATTTTATTTCTTAAAAACAATACATTTTTCCATTTGAAATACCTGCTACCATTTCTCCTTCTCCTGCAAAATAAATGAATCAAATAAATGTGCATGTTATCTATACATATGTATGTTACTTACTTTCAGCATGAATTTGTGCCGGTAGCATTTAAATCATCGAAATGCGGCCCACAATTGGTAGTTTCGCCTTCATCGGTTGCTATTTTTTTTTGGTTTTGATATATCTAAATTCAAACAAAGTTTAATTAAGCAAATAATTGTGTGCAATAATAAATTCAACTTTTGTTTACCTTTCAAAGAAAATTATATCTGCAGCTACAGCCAGAGACAGTGTCAGTGACAGATGAACGAATCGCCATTACAAATAACTACTCTCGACTCTCGCTCTTCTTCTTATTGGCAATGTAGTTACAGTCAATTTACAAATGTGTGCGTGGAACGCCTCATATATCGCGGATCCGAAAATGACGGGAAAAGTTGGGTCAGCGATTTTGCTTGAAGGGGTGACACGGTTTCCCACATCTGAAGCATGTGATGTCTCTCTGCCGAGTTTGTGCATAGTTGGTGGTTCTCCGAGTGCTCGCCTGTGCCGTGGTTAGTGTTGCCACTGACAAAATTTAAATCCAGCCGAATTTGACTGGTTGAATGGAATTCATTTTCTTCATTTCCGGTTAAAAAACCAGTCAAATTGACAAAAACCACTTATCATATATGAAAATGAAAAAAAAAACAATAAACTTTTTATTTTAATGAAACAACTTTTATTTTAATGAAAAGATAATTGCACAGTTCTTGTGTTTACATTAATTATATCTAAACAAATTTTGTTTGCTAGATAATTTTAAATTTAGGTACTCAAAGTAGGTGTTTATGTTATTATAAATTATATAATTATATAATAAATTAAATTATAAGTTGAGAAATCAAATTTCACAGAGTGCTTAGCTTAAACTAAATTTAAAGGAACTTTGTTGTATTAATTCAAAGGAGTAGGATATCCATATATATGTATATTATGTTAATAATGTTTCCTTTTTTATCTTTATTAAAGTCGAATTATAAATAAAAATTTTCTTCATCACCCTTATCAAATAATTCGGTATCCTCTTCATCGTTATATATTGCGTTTGTACCAATCTCTTTGACTACTTCGGATGGAATCTCATAATTATGACAACATCTGCTGTTGCGGAGATTATTGCAATCTATTTCTGTGTTTGATTTTTACAAGGTTCATTTGACTCAATATCCTTTCAACTTCCGCGTTTGAAATAGGTAACACCAGAACGGAAATGGCAAAGTATGTAAGATGGAAAAAGGAATTTTCGCCTGTGGCGTCCTTAAAACTAAAAACTTCACACCAACATTTGTCAGTGCTCTGTATGTTCTGCCATTTGTTGAATAAAAGAGTGCTCCACTGATTACAAATTTTTTCTATTGTTGAAATATCGAATTGCATCTCTTGTAGTATTGGACTAAGTGACTGTTTATTTAACTTTCATGCATTCTTCGATGGACAAAAAACTGATTTGTTTTAAGACATTTAAGTTTTTGGGCATTAGTTGCTGCAATTCCTTAATGAGCTTAACAATAAAGCCTTTGCAGTTTGACCTAAAGACTTCAAGTTGCTCATTACTAATTACCTTTTTTGTTTGAAGTTCTAAACGATTTTCTTCACAGTCAACACCCAAATGAGGTTTGATTTGCAGCTGAACCTTATCGATATCAAGCTTAGTGTTAATAAATTGGCTTTCGTCACTTCTCACAACTTTGTTTATTAAAACCAAGATGAGTAGCTCCAGATCTTGTAAGACTTTTGCAAAGTCGACAGTCTCGATTTCAAACATTTTGTTCACACGTTGAACTTGTTGTACAAGAAAATGTGTTCGTTTGGTGAAAGGTTCTTCTAATGCGTTTTTGTTTGCAAAATATTTTATACATATATTTTACTTATTTTATAAACAGTCAAAAGCAGTCAAATCTAGTTTGTATTCCAGTCAAGAAACCAGTCGGCTGGATTTATTTTTTTTCTCCAGTCAAATCCTCCAGTTTCCAGTCAGATCTGACTGGAAAACAGTCAAAATGGCAACAGTGGCCGTGGTGGCCGTTTGGTTTCCCTGTGCTGATCCCCGATATTTTCCTCTGATTTGTACCTAACTGTTGAATATTATTCATTGTGCGGCTTTCAGTTTTCGATGATTCTATTCCGATTGCAATTGAAAGCGCTTTATCCAATGTGAGATCTTTCTCTTATATCCGAGTCTCGTAATCCTCTGATAAACTGTGAACGCAAATGAGTTGAAAGTGTGGATTTTTTACAAGATTCACAAGCAAAATTACAGTAAGAACTTAATTTCTTCGCGTAACGTCTGGCACGGACTTGGCTGCGTGCAAAACGTCTTGAACTGATATTTTCATGCTCAAGAGGGCATGTTCTATGTATGTTGAAAATTTCATTCGGTTACACTCATTATTACTATTGTGGAAAATAACGCATATTCAACGCACTGTCACACGCATTGGCTGCCACTATTTGCTGCCAGACTTATATTTTCGATACACCCTCTAATCAGGCTACACAATATGCAAATATCATTCGGTTACCTCTCAGACCAAAAAATTACTTCGGGCTCTTAGACTAAAAGTACGGTTGCTCATGTACCTACTAAGCTTGACGAAACTGAACAAATTTAACCAAAGCTAGATTATTCCTATTGCCATTTAATAGAGGTGATCCATTACGATCGTACTCTTGAGGACGCTTCAATAGTAGAAGGTTGTGCACATTGTTGTCGGGCTTCGAGGCAGCTTTAGAAATATTCATCTGAGCATAAATGATCCATCTGTCACCAGATCCGGCACAAGCTGACGAGTAGACGATTTTCCGCGGCTATGGTACAAGGCGAAGGCAAATCTCTTCCGCATTTCGCTTACACAGCTGACCTTCTTTTCACCTTCTGGGTGTTTTCATTGTATTATCATATCCCTCTAAGTAACCACAATCCCACTGAGAGACGACAAAAGCAAACCCGTTTTCGTACAGTTCATCAAGTATTTAATAAAACTCATTCATTTAAATTAAGCTACGTATATTATATTTTTGTATAATGTGGCTTCGTTGAAACCTCAAAATAGATTTCCAACATATGTCAAATAACGATACAATTTGTTACTGCATATACATTTACAAGAAACAAAAATTTAATAACTACTTAAGCATTTAGATCTTTTAAGCAGTTAAGTGCAAAAACATTAAAAAAGCTAAGGCCAATAGTTACAATCTCAATCTTTGGCACATTGTACCTTCTGGATAACTTCTTAAAAACATAGTGGTTTAAAGCGGTCAATGCAAGCAAACCTCCCGTCCAAACACCAGTTTCTTTCACTACCTGCAAATATATCAACGATCCCAGGTTTCCCAATATGACCATATCGATTGCTTTTGTTGTATTTTCTTCCAATGCAATTTGTGCAATAAGCGGCAGAAAAGCTGAAGCGAGGTGGGCGTACGCATATTCCCTTGCAAATCCAGTTAGAAGGTACAACTCTGCATTAATCAAGGCTAGGGGTGCTACTTCTGCTAGTATCGATGTTTGTCTGAATATTTTCTCCACTATTTTCGGCGGGTTTGGATGTGTCGAATGCAAGAATCCAATAAAACTGTGTCCCAATAAAAACGAAAAAGTTCCGAGCGCGTATGATGTGCATGTTGATTTCAGTGCCCAACCAGATGTGCCACTCAAAATTAAATACGACACACAAAGTGACGGCTGGCTTCCACCAGATGGTAGCGGTTCCATATTTCTCAGTCGCCCCTGTAAAGTGATAATGAAATAAAATTATTTTTGTGTGACGACGGTAAACGCTAAGTTTATTAGGAAATGATTTGTTTCTATTTTCGGGCGAGAAAACAAAGTGCATAGTATACTACTTACATTATTTGCACTTCGTGTTGGTGTCATAACTATATCGTTCGTGAATGAGAGAATTTATAAGTTTAAATAAATTATATATTAATTCATTTTTAGTAGGTGAGGTATGTCAGTAAACTTAAACAAAGTTTGTAGATCTGTTCGATATGGCTTTTCCCTTTTTGACAGATGACAGTTCTCGAAAGTAAACAAATAGAAGTGGAAATACTTATCAGTAATAGGCGGGAGAATCAAAGGAATCAGGAAAGGAAAGTACGTTCTTTAAATTGTAATGTATAATTTTCATTTTTTTTTTCATAATTATTATTTATTTTAATAGCGCTATTTATTGCAAGTACTATTCCTTTCATTAATTCTACAATAACATTTAATTTTTATTTATTTTCTTGGTACAGTTTATTATTTCATTGAAACAGCTTACAAATCGTTTTAGATGTGTTATTCTCTATTTTTTTATATACATAATTACTTCCATTGATTCTAATCAAAAATTCACTTTTAAAATTTAATTCTTCATTATCTTGATTAGGTATCGGACTAAGAAAATATTTATTGAAAGTTACTATTTAATCAGGAAGTTGGATTACAAATCTCAATAAATTTTCATGAAATGCTCGAACTGATAGTTGAATTTTCTTCAGTTTCTACAAATCAACATTATATTCATCAATTTCTTCACAAGTTGATAGACTTTCTACCATTACAAATAATATACTAGCTAAGATTATATTTTGGATTGTTTCAATAAGTTCTTTCAATGAGTCTAATCATCTCTGGTAGGAGATTTAATCTTTGTTCAATTAAAATTAATTTACTTCCATGTCCTGAGTCTAAGTTGACTTCCATTATTAAACTATGTTTTATTATATTTATATCTTCTTGAAACTGGTTATTGATTTTTCTCTGTTTGTTATTATTAGTTATCAGGCTGCGATTATTTTCGCTAATCGTTTCTAATTGTTCTTCTATTTCTTTTTGGTCTTTCTCTTTCTTTCGAATAAAAATTTAAAAATTCGTCCGCCAAAGTTAAATAGTCCTCCTCTTGATCTTTTTTTCTGAGTTGGATAGCGTGTTATCTAGGTACTATTTTCGGCTTGGGGTTTGATTTTCTTAACTTTTTTTTTTTGTTTCAGTGGTTTATTTTCGGCTAGCTGTGGATTGAGTATATCGTGGGCTTGCAAGCAGAAAGCACTAAGTCAAAATTCATAGTTTTGAGTAAATTGATATTTAAGATTTGTTTTCTCGTGAAAATTCAATGCTAACGGTTTTAAGTCAATGGAATCCATAAAGTACAAAACTGGTTTCATGACATAAGATTCCAATAGACAATTTCATTTTTGGATAAGCGAAAACAAAAATATATACGCATAATTGAAAAAACCGCTGACATAGTGCTTTTTACCTGAATTGATTATGCAATTAATGTTCTTGTATAATTTGAAAACAAAAGTCCTAAAAACAAACAATCTTAGTCATATTTTTTTAAACAACAATTTTTTTATTTAAGCGTAAGAATATTAACAAAAGAGCTTTAATAAGAAATAGCAATGGAAGAAGTACATACTAAAAGCAAAATTATAGAAATAATAAGAATAATAGTAGGAACTATTCACTATCACTTTCTTGATATACGTCAGGTTCTGGCAAGTAGTCTTTTGTTTTAAGTTGTGAAGGCAAAGATGAAAACCAGGAATGAAATATTTCGGGAACCACTCCTTTTTCGCACATTTCGATTAAATCTTTCTTTTTAGCTTCGCTTATTTTAAGTGGTTCTCTATAGAGTTTAGGCCACTCTTTTATCGTAAGATATTTTGGAGCAGCATTTCTTCCTCTTTTTGAAATATTTACCACGTTCATAGTTTTAAAATTGTCATCATAATTATATTTAAATTGGAGAATTCCGGGTTTATTTTTTTCGTACCGGAACCATTTTATTTTAAGCCAATTTACTTTTCGGCCATTGGTGTCCACTTGTTTATTTTTAATCAACTTTTCGGCTAATAACTTTAAGTTATAGAAATTTTCAAATTTCATTTCCACAGCTTCATAGGGAAATTTTTTTGGCACACGAACTCTCGCAGCTCTGAATATGTTAAGCCAGTCATTGACACAATAAATTGGCACGAACTTTTTTTGTTTTTCTATCGCGCTATGCATCGAATCAACTTCCATATAAGAGTGACCACTTTCTAAAAACTTTTGATCAATAACGTTCAATGATGATGTTTGCACAATATTTAAAAAAAAGCCACAATACGCCTTTACCATTTATTTCAGTCCACGCATAGCAAAATGCATTATTCGGCAAACCCGATTCATAAATTGTGAAATTGTGAAGTATAAGCTTTCTTTTGTAGTACGTCAAAGAAACATCCGTGGATGGTATTTGAAGTACGCTCTGCATATCCATGGAAATTGATCTAAAGCTCTGATCTAAGTTGGCCCTTTCTTTATCAGTTTGTTTTTCTTGGAATGCTTCTTTCTTGCGTTGCAAATGACTTTCATAATCCGTTAGCATTAAAAGTTTTGCTTCAGCAGATGAAATTTTGTACTTATTACAAATTAAGCATTGATCTTTTTTCGGCACAAAGAAAGATAAATTGTAGTCGTTACAAAATATTCTTCTATAAGTGATTTCAGAAACTGGATTTTCTGAACACTGTAATTTGTATAATTCGAATATTTTTCTAATTGAAAGATTACTGTCTAAATATTTTCTTTTAGTATCTTTACGACAGTAATGACTTTCCATAGACGGAAAACTTTCGATACATTTTTTAACACTCAAAATCGGGCTTCGTTTTATTGGGTGGTGTATGTTTACCCCTTTTATCCTCCGCAGAATAATGCCCACCAAACTCGTCCTTTCCTAGAAATGCGTTTAATACGCTCCTGTTGGAAATATTCAACGTACTTAGAAAAAATGTCTGGCAAACTCTTGTTTTCATATCATTTTGGATAAAAAAATACTTTTTTGCAGTTTTCCGCAGAGTTGCATTTTCATTTCGTGGTCGTCTATATTTTGGGGCAACGCATTCTACATTTTGAATTATAAAATTCTTCTGCTGCACGTAACTCAAAGCCCAAAAATTTGTACATAATTTCAGTCGGCAAAATAGCGAGTTTAAAATAACCTTTGCTGTCGTTGTAGGACAAACATTTGGATTTAAGACTCCTGTTAATGTTCCGCTTCCATTTTCTTGGACATGCTTTTTTCCATCTGCCGCCTTTTGCTAGACTTTTTGTTGCTGTCTCGTCATTTGTGCCTATTTCTTCCACTTCGTCGTTGGAACTTGACAAGCCGTTTTCACCACAATCATAATTAGGATCTTTAATATTGTCGCCGCTCGAAAAACCTGCCGTTTCATCAATGGCATTCCCTAATGGTCTCAGGGATTCATCGAGGCCCATCGTAGCAGAACTTGTTCCTTCACCTAGGACTATTGAAAACCATTTTCTTTACTAAGCATAATTAAGCTTTTATTGAATTTACCAACCAATATTCATATCCCTCTCCAAAGCTTCATCCAAATGCATTTCTTGGTTTTTTTCATCAGAGCAGTATTTTCTTTTATCTACGAGTAATTTTAGTAAAGGTAAACCTTGCTGTGAGCCAAACTATCTCTTTTATTTATTAAAAGTACCCACCTGCAACTTTAATCTTTTTAGCTAATTGAAGTATTTGCCAAGAACGCGAATTTCTAATCATTTTAATTAAGAATCAAATTTACTGAAACATCTAAACTCGCACAATACAACTGACAATTTGAAAAATTCTTTGGAATTTGAGGCATTTTGCGTGCATGATTAAGCAGCCTACTGAGTAAGTCATTTTTTAAATTTAAAAATGTAGCTTTGATGACAGGTAAAAAGCATTAAATCTCATTAATGCTTTATTGCTGTGCGGTTATAGTAAGTTAATATTCTTGAATGACAGGTAAATCGCACTAAGTCAACTTAGTGCTTTCTATTAGTATTAAACATGATATTTCTGACTTAGTGCAAAGTGAACTCTTAAATAACATACAAAAGACATTGAATATGACATAGAACATTTTTCCAGTGCATAGATATCATTATTTTGAATCAATTTGCATTAAAATGTTAAAATCATAAAAAAATGACTTGTGCTTTCTGCTTGTAAACCCACGATATCTTCTACTGGGGTTTGCTTCAATTATAATTATCGCTATTTTAAAATTTTGATTTTATTTCTTTCTGTATATTGTTGGGCAGTTGTTCTTTTGGTTTATTAAATTTATGTCTTAGTTCAGTTTTATGTCTTTCTGTTCTAGAGTTTTTGACAAAGTCCTGGTTTCTGTGTCCTTAATAATCCTCTCGGTTCTTATTCAGTTTATTGAAGGTTTTTAGTTTGTTTGTATGAACGTGTTGGTATAGTCTTTTTTTTTTTTACTAATATTACATTTCTGAATGTCGTACGGGGTATGTTTTGTGGTCGAGGGAACAGAGTTATTATAGTAAAGTGTAGCTGTGTGTACAGCTGTGTATACAGCTGTGCGAATTTCATGTATGTTTTGTATGCAGTCTTATGTTTTTGGGGTAGCTCTTTCCAAATCTTTTATCCGTTTTGCTCTATTTCTTTCCATTGCAAAGATATACAGAATGGTTTTGACGTATATCCATCAAATTCATCAAGTTTACGTATTGTTTGGACGTTTCCAAACGCCAAAATTTGACATGAATCTCAGCGGTTGGTTTTCATACAATAGGCTCTCAAAACCTTAAATGCGATTTCCCAAAAAACATTAAAATGGCAGCCCAAAGTTGGGGCGACGAATTATCGAGTTTTTAAATAATTTGGCGTAAACTAGTTTTGTTTACCTGCGAAATCTCAGAATACTGATTTTGTGATGGCCATTTCACATACTCTGCCAAAAGGAAATTTCAAAATATCGAGTATTTCGCACAAGGTATGTTGAGCAGAACTCTAGGCAAAATCAAACCGGTCACCCACTGACAAGAAACTTTTTTCCCCAAGTTCAGCACCCGCTATACGTTTCCAACTTTATGCACGAGATTCTGCACAATAAACGGGAACAACTTGGATGTTGGTGTTACTATTATTTAAATTTAGCCTTACCAATAAGCAGCTTCGACTCATTCGGACGTGAAATCGAAACTCATCCAGAGAATACATTGGTACGAGTTTCTCATAGGAATTCCTGCTCCTTACAGGTTCATTTCTTCACTTGCGTTTTGTTGCCCACGATGAAGCAATAGCGCAGGCGCCAGTAGGTCAATTACAACAAATACCTTCTCGTACCTACCTAAAATAGTAATTTGATTAAATGGGGTTCGACGTATGAAAAGATTAAAATAACTTACTTAGAAGTTCATCTTCTTCTTGATTTGTCATTTTAAAATGGAACTTCTTGAAAACTTTAGTTTGGATTCTTTTTGAGAAAAATAAAAAAACCATTGCATTGCATGCCATTGGTCAGTTCTCTCAAATTTTTAAAATACATTTTTGTTTTCAATCCTCTAGGAATCACTTCGATGCCAGAAAGTTCGGTTTCTTTCTCAGGGTACCTATAGTTTAATCTGTTGAACGGCTTCTTCTTCGATGGTTATGTCTTTTGCTAGGTATTCGCATTTGAAGAACTTGATCCGCGTTCCAAATAATTCTATTAGTTTTTGTTGTAACTCATTACATTCCGAGTCTGATGCTTGCGAATAAATAAATATTTTTTTCCTTACATTTTACTTTTTTTTATTAAAATCTGGTTTTCTAACTTCCTCTACGCCTACAAATATTTTTCTATTTTTTGATCTTAGTACTTTTCTTACTTTTATTTCTTTTTGTTAAAAAGTATTATCTGTTGATTATAAATATTAACGGTGGTTTCTCTAATAGGAAATGGTCTTTTGCTTGCTCTTCATGTGAATGCATTTTTGGTTGGGCAGAGTCGTTGGTTTCTAAAACATTTATTTCCCCTATATCCTTGATTTCTCTCCTACAGAAATCTGCTACTGTATTACTTGTTTCTTTGAGATACTTTATTTTCATATCGTATTCACTTAGTTGAAGTATCTATCTCTGGAGTCGAGGTGAAATATCTCGTCCTAAATTTTTTATATGTAGCCAATGGAAAGTTGCGGAGGTCATAATGGTTTTAAAACCAGGAAAACCGCCAAATGAACTAAAATCATATAGACCAATTTCCCTCCTTCCAGTGATATCCAAAGTTTTCGAGAGAATACTATTAAGGCGAATACAACCGGTTATAGAAGAAAATAATCTTATCCCTGACCACCAGTTTGGGTTCAGAACCAAGCATTCGACGATTGACCAAGTGCATAGAATTACTGACGTAATCGAGAAAGCATTTGAAGAAAAAAAGATATGCTCAAGCGTATTCCTTGACGTCTCACAAGCCTTTGATAAGGTGTGGCACGACGGCTTAAAATTTAAATTACGACAAGTTCTTCCCGTATGCCTATATGATATTCTAGAATCATATCTCGGGAATAGACTCTTCCGTGTTAGAAATGGGAACGAATACTCGGAGCTCAAAGAAATTTCGGCCGGCGTACCGCAAGGTAGCGTCCTCGGGCCGCTTCTCTATCTCTTATATACACGCGATATACCAAGAGAAGATGAAACTACCCTTGCTACGTTCGCCGACGACACCGCTATCCTTGCAGTAGGTAATACAATTGAAGAAACGACTGCAAAACTACAAATCGCACTGAATAAGGTAAATGAATGGACGAGGGACTGGCGGATCGCCCTCAACGAAACTAAATCTGTTCACGTGAATTTCACGTATAAGAAAACTAATGACTCGCCAATTTTCCTAAACATGTCCCGAATACCCTTTGCAAACGAGGCCAAATACCTGGGAATGACTCTCGACGCAAAGCTAAAATGGAGTTCGCACGTGAAAATGAAACGTAAAGAACTCGATATCAAATATAGAGAAATGTACTGGTTACTCGGAAAACATTCCCAGCTCAGTACCGAGAACAAACTGCTTTTATACAAGCAAGTGCTAAAGCCGGTGTGGACCTACGGTATACAACTTTGGGGTTGTACCAAGAAAACAAATGCCAATATTTTACAAACTTTTCAAAATAAAGTGCTTAGAGAAATTGTACAAGCACCATGGTATATTAGAAACGACGATATCCACAGGGATCTCGGAATCCCAACAATCGAAGCTGAAACTAGAAGCTTCGCGAGAAAGCATAGAAACCGACTATTCGGACATACCAACAATACAGTCCGACAAATCTTGGATGAGAGCAATTTATTGCGCCGACTACAAAGAACGAAACCGTTCGACTTGGCAAGATAAGATTAACCGCGCCTAAATTGCGGAACATGCAGGATCTTTCATTGGAAAGTAACCTGTCAAAAGTTATTATTTCGTGATAAAAAAATTGCTTGATAAGTTATATCTTAGTTGCAGTATCCATCAATCTATCGAAGGGAGGTGTTTTTAGTCAGTAAAAATCTGACACTACTATGAGCACGCGCTTGCTATTCTCATAGTGTCTTTGGAAGATCTTCACCTACCCTCTTACAAAAAAAAAAAAAAAAAAAAAAAAAAAATATGTAGCCACTTTAAAGGCTGATGATCTGTTTTCATCGAATTTTCTACCATAAAGGTATGGTTAACTGACCGAACTATGGCTTAAAGCTCTTTCTCTGTGGTTAAATAATTTCGTTCATGTTCATTCAGACTGCGAGACATAAATAAGATGGGATGTCCTTTTTGACTTAGAACTGCACCGATGGCATGATTTGATGCATCTGACAAATTTCTCATTAAAGTCGGGATAGGCGAGTACAGGCTCACTCTGCAGTGCATTTCTAGATTCCTAACTTTTTTTTTATATTGTACACGCACTAAAGTGTTTTTGGATACCCTTATAATGTAATAGCTACACAGCGCGGCGTTAGGGAAATTAGCGTTAAAAAATAGGGCGAAATGCCGATGCACGTTGGTTTTAAATGTTTGTACATTATAATCTGTAGGCAAAATGGAGCGGGAAGAGCATTCCAGGAAAGGAAAGATTCCTTGTATTTCACTGTACGCCCGAATACAGGCTTATGGGTAAACTGTTGCGCATTCCTTGCACAGCGGGTATTGCGGTTGAAATGTACTAGGGGTGGAATGCAACTGGCAATTTCATTTGAGCACTTATGGTGGAAATATCGATAAAATAACGAGAGACAGGAGACATTGCGCCGATGACTAAGAGAGTCAAGCGATCTCGCGATGTTACAGGCACCGATGAGTTTTATCGCGCGTTTTTGAATCCTGTCTAATAGCTCCAAACAAGTAATTGGTGCACCAGACCAGATATGCGCATTGTACTTAAGTTTTGGGCGAATAAACGCCTTATAAATAGTAGCCAGATCAGAGGGTGTGAAATATTTCTTGCAGCACTTAAGGAATAGGCATTTCGCAGCGTTCTTGGCGACATCGAATATGTTTTCATTCGAACGTCATTAACACACATACGAGAATGGAAAGCCGTTTGGTTTCAACGATGCAAGTGCCATTCATGGACAATGGCATGGTATTAGGGTTTTGCTTTAATGACAGAAGACAGCATTGCGTTTTGGAAGCATTAAATTCCACTCTATTAGTTACACCCCACTGAGTAATGCTGTCGAGATCGGAATCAATGCGCTTAACATACGTTGCCGTTCCAGTTCCACACCCGAAGATGAGGGGCGTGACCCAAGACACGAATATGAGAAGCTGAGGGTACTGTCATCAGCAAAGGAATGGATTGGATAAGAAGTAACAGACAGGAGATCATTTATAAAAATGAGAAAGAGAGTCGGGGACAGAACAGAGCCTTGGGGGACACCAGCATTTATTTGGTGAGTTGCAGACTTGAAACCGTCCAAAACAACTTGAATTGAACGGTCTGAAAAGTAATTTCTAATCCATTTAAGAAGAGTATCTTCGATTCCAAGTGCACGCATTCTCGACAAGAGAGCTTGATGCCAAACTTTGTCAAATGGCTTTAAAATATCAAGCGCAACAATCTTACTTTCACCACCTTGATGAAGAGATTCGTTCCACTTTTCGGTTAGATATTTCATCAAATCACCAGTGGACCTGTTGCTGCGAAAACCATACTGCCGGTCATTAAGAAGTTTTCGCGATTCAATATTTTTCATGAGCTAACGGTTTATCAGCGTATCCATGACGAGGAAGAACACCTCTTCAGAACGAT
This sequence comes from Portevinia maculata, assembly GCA_949715645.1. Taxonomy (NCBI): domain Eukaryota; kingdom Metazoa; phylum Arthropoda; class Insecta; order Diptera; family Syrphidae; genus Portevinia; species Portevinia maculata. The sequence continues at coordinate 169,816,288 of OX454526.1, read as the reverse complement.
AGGGGAAGTACCATCTGAACCAGCGGATTTGTGAACTTCAAGATCTTGAAGTACTCTAGCCACTGTACGAGTGTGGAAGTGGATTGGTCCCATGGAGTATTCTACGCGCTCGAGTACAGGGGGAGACAAAGCACAATCTGGGAGCGTTGAGCTGACTGCAAACTGAGCAGCAAACAGATTGGCCTTATCTATAGAGCTGACAGCTGTCATTGTAAATGACTGTCGCGATAGATGATTAGGCCGAATTCTTGATGTTTTTAACAAGTGACCCAAAGTTTTTACTACCCGTTTGACTTTGTTGTATTTTTTGCCTCAATTTTTGGTCATAGAAGAATTTGACACGATTAATGTGGGCATTACAGTCATTTCTGGCTAGTTTAAACTTTTTTTGGGTTTCCTCAGATAGGTTGGCTTTGAATGACTGAAAGCTTACCTCTTTTAACCTGATAGCCTTTTTGCAGCTGGAGTCACACCACGCGTTTACCTTGGTTTTGATACTTTTTATCCTGTTAGGGATGAACGACTTTATGCCCAGGTGAATTATGGTTGTGCAGCAGCATCCACCTCGCTGTGGAGGAAGCACAGAGACCAGTTAAAACTCTTAAAGAAACTGTTTAGTTTTACCCAATTGGCTTTCTCGTATTGTCATACGGTTCTTTTAGGAGTTTGTTCTTTAACAATGTGGTTGGAGTACGAGAAAACAGCTGATATGATACAATGGTCTGACGAACCTAGAGGCGATAATACGCTTAAAGCGTATTTATCGGGATGAGAGGTAAGAAACAAGTCCAGTGCGTTGGCAGTTTGACTGCTAATGTCCGGTAGTTGTGCCGGCTCTCTTACGAGCTAAGTCAGGTTATTTACATCAGCAAAGATCTCGACGTACCTTCCTTTGTCTGGCCAGAATGTCGAAGCCAACTTGAATTGTGTATATTGAAATCGCCGCAATGACGATTTCAGTACGAGGGTGAAGGGTCACAATTCTTGTGATGGAATCAGACAGGGCATCAAACTCATTATAAGTTGAATGTCTGTCCAAATTTGGGCTTCTGTAAATAAAACAGTAGTGGATTAATTGCCTACGGACATGGCATTGGCTAACACAAATGAAATTACATTCTGGATTGACACATTGGCCAATATTGAGGCTGAAGTTGGTAGGCTACGTCACTACGTATATAAACGGTGGGACCGCGATGGGGAAGGAATAATGACACCAAATTGTAACCAGGTAGACTAAACTTCGTGCAGAGCCGTGAAGTCAAGATGCGCGTTGGAATTCCAAAAAAATTTACTGCAGGAGTTATGCCCGTACGTATTCTTTTTCAGATATTTGGTGATGGGTTAGGCTATGTTAGCAAAGTGTTTGATTAACTTTTGGTAATAGCCAGTAAAATCGCTTCCCGGATCATCTTAATTTTATGAAAACCTTTAGCAAAGTGGTAAAATATTGAACTCGTCCCAGTTTGCCTAGGATATCGTTCATGTTGGGTAGAGGGTGCTTGAACAATATTGTTTATACCCTATTCTAGGGGTATATTAATTTTGACGCATAGTTTGTAACATACCTTAATATTGCCCGTAGACCCCTAAAAGTTACTATATTTATGATCAGCATCGATAGTAATGTCGATCTAGCCATGTCCGTCCGTCCGTCGGCAAAAATTAGGCCTTTAAACTGGACCTAGAGAGCTGAAATTTTAACCATATACTCTCTAGGGTCCCGAAATAATCAAGTTTACGAATTTTTGAAATCCGCCCACAGACACGCCCACAAACTCAAAAAAACAAAATTTTGGAAAAAATCGAATTTTGAGCTAGGAAGCTGAAATTTTTTATATATGATCTAAGACCCCTAAAACTGCTCGGGATATAAAATTTCAAAATCCGCCCACTGCCACGCCCACAAAAAAAAAAAACAATTTTATTGAAAAACCAAAATTTTGAATTTGAATTTTTATTTTGCTCAAATTGTTTTATACTTTACAATATTTTTCCTGCAAAGCCTAAGTGGCTTGTCTGCAGAAGATTGAATATTTTGTTAATCTTTGAGTTCTATTTGCATGAATTCAATAATTTAGTTTACTTCATTAAATTAAGGAAAGGATATTAAAATACCAGTAAAAAGAATAAAATGTTGAAAAATTTACATAAATTGTTAAACATTGACATTAAGATACATTTTTTTGATTTTTTTCAGAAATACTGATTTGGGTAGATCCAGAAAATGTGTTGGCACTTCATTGAATGTAGCTGGCACAGTTACTGCATAGCGTCTACGTCCATATTCGTTCCAGAACATCGGGACCATATATTTGTTTCGTTGTCGTCTTCTTGTATTTACGGTTTGTTGGGTTGGTGTTTTATACGTGCTGTCATCCTTGAATGTTGAGAGTATCTCCAATTTATACAGTTGGTTGACGGAAAGATACGATTTACTGTTACCATCTTGTTGTCGCTGCGCTCTCATCATCGTCTTCTGAGTGCTCCTGTGGAGCATGTTGAGTTTTTGGAGCTGCGGCGCATTCCCCCAAGCCATAATGCCATATCTCAAATGCGACTCCACCAAGCCGAAGTAGCAGTGCCTAAGAACTTCGGGTGGTCATCTACTGCTTAGATGAAATAGAGCGTATGCGGATTGCCTAAGTTTTTTCGTCAGCGCGTTTATGTGATAGCTCCATTTAAAGTTATAGTCAACGATGATTCCCAAGTATCTGTACGTTGATACGTTTTCAAGTACGGTCGAGCATTCGTCATCGTCTTGAAGTAGTACGTGGTCATGGACCTTGTGCAGGCATTCCGTATTATGTATTTTGATTTCTATTTTCTGCTTAAGAATATGCGGTGGACGGATATGCATGACTTTGGTTTTTTTGGCGTTAATGATGAGTCCATTGTCATGACACCATGACGATACTGCATTGAGTTCTTTTTGCATAATTCTTTCCGCAACTTCAAAGTGTTTGTGATTAACCACAATTGCCGTATCATCTGCATAAGCATATACCGCACTTTGTCGGAGAGCTATTAACAAGTCGTTCATATAAATGATGAAAAGTAGCGGACCCAGCTTTGACCCTTGCGGCACGCCATGGTTTGACAACTTTTCTACGCTCACACTATTTTTGATTTTAACTCGGAATCTTCTATCTTTTAAATAACTTTCGAACCATGCAAGTAACGGTCCTCTTACGCCTACTTTTTCCAGCTGATTTAAAATGTTTTTATGGCATAATGTATCGAAAGCTTTTTTAAAATCAATGAAAAGTACTATTGTATGATGTTTTTTTTCTTGATTTGTGTTTATTCTATTTGAGAAGTCTCCGAGTAGTCGATTCATACTTTTATTTGGCCTGAAACCAAATTGGTTGCTTGCCAGAATATCATATTTCTCAAGGTATTGGTGTAGTCTTTTGGCAACAATATCTTCTAATACCTTGTCCGTTACCGAAAGTATAGATATCGGCCGATAGTTTCCGATATCGTTTTTTATTCCATCTTTATATATAGGACGGACAATTGATGCTTTAAAACCTTCAGGGACGGTTGATTGCTCAAAGCTCATATTAGCAAGTTTTGCTACTACTGGAGCCAAAACGTTTGCATTGTTTTTAAGGTCTTTCGGCCGTATGGCATCTTCACCGGCTGATTTATTTTCTTTCAGTGAGAGGATAGTCTTAAAGATTTCGTCCGTACTGACTTCACCGAAAAACATTGAACGCTGGACATTGCTTGACGGACCGGAATAGGACTTATAATTACATACATGTACTGTGTTTGTGATATCATTTACTAATTTTTCCGCAAATTGGTTGGCTAAACCATCAAAATTGTCGGTTTTGAAGTTTTTCGCTAGGACATCGTCCAAATTTACCACCTTTTTGCCAAGTATACTATTTACAATTTTCCAGGTTTCTCTGGGATTGTTCTTTACTTTTGAAAATTGTTCCATGAAATAACTTGATTTTGCGTTGTTTATTAGTTTATTTAGATTATTTCGATACCGTTTATATTCGTTTTTGTATTCTTCGTTCCTGCGGTTGTTCTTATATCGCCGGTACTGTCGATCTCTCTCTAAACATGCATTACGCAACTTTGAGCTAGGGAGCTGAAATTTTTAATATATACTCTCTGGGGGCCCTTTAAGCTCATGTATAAATATTTTCAAAATCCGCCAAAACAATTTTTTTGAAAATCCAAAGTTTGAGCTAGGGAGCTGAAATTTATAATATATGCTCTCTATGGGCCCTTTATGCTCATGTGTAAATATTTTCAAAATCCGCCCACTGGTACGCCCACAATTATTATTTTTTATTTTTTTTTGAAAATTCAAAGTGAGCTAGGGAGCTGAAATTTATAATATATACTCTCTAGGGGCCCTTTATGCTCATGTGTTAATTTTTTTTAAATCCGCCTACCGACACGCCCACAATTAAATAAAACAATTTTATTGAAACACCCAAGTTTGAGCTAGGGAGCGTTTTTTTTGATAAAATCCTTTAAATGTTGTATAACAAAATATGTAGAGCGTTCTTAACAATTCAACCATACTTAAACTTTTGTCACGCCCACTTATGAGGGATAGGATTAAGAATAGGGTATCCAACAGTTCGCCTAAGCGGACTGTAGCCCGTCCCTATGTTTTTTCATTACTTTTGCGATAGTCTATGACCATACGCCATTTTTGTTCATCTGAATTATCTAATTTTGTTGGTACGACTTTTTCTAATTATCCCTTGCTCTAACATGTCGTTGATTTGCCGTTCTATTTCTTCTTCGTGAATTTTGGGGTATTTATATATTTTGGTAAAAATAGGATTACTGTTTTCTGTTCTAATGAAATGCATTGTTAGCGTCTTAGAAGGGAGTCTTTCTCCTTCTTTATACAGAATGTCTTTATGTTTGTTAAGAAATGTTTTAAGTTCTTTCTTTTCTTCGAGGTTGAGGTATCCGTTGAGTGACATAACATTGTCCCTGTAAAGTAAGTAAACTTTGATTGAATTTAAAAAAACAACAACTTTTTATTTTCTCGATGTTACTGGTACACGGGTTCCTTACTAACTAACTTGTACGTTCTTAATTTATTCTTAAAGTTAACTCTACTTAGTTGACTCAGCTTTTATTTTAGTGTGGGAACTGAAGTCAATCGCGGATTCAGTTACTTCGTGTGCATTATGAACTTATGAAAAAACTGCGCGTATGTCAAGTACATATAAGTTGTGTGCGCTTGGTTTCCGTTGGAAATCAAGAGAAAAGAAAACGATGAATAAAATGTAACCCTACTCCGGAATGGCGAATATGGAGTGGTTCTAGTAGGGTTTCGGATATGTAACCTCTTCCTTCTTAATTTTAAAATTCTCCTAAATTTTAGGAATTTCTTTACTAGTTTTATTAATTGAATCTGGGTTCGTCTTTCTCTCTGGGTCTGTATATTTTTAACTAAACTTGCAAGGTTCGCGAGCATTGCATCTTCAGGTGTCATTTTAACAGCGGAATTCGTTCAAAAATAATTTACAAAATATTAATATTATCATGATAATGTTTTATCATATAATTTATTTACGTATACTTATACTGACTTATTTGACCATAAATAAGCACTTTACAGTTAACACTTTTATAATATATACTCTCTAGGGGCCCTTTATGCTCATGTGTTAATTTTTTTTAAATCCGCCTACCGACACGCCCACAATTAAATAAAACAATTTTATTGAAACACCCAAGTTTGAGCTAGGGAGCGTTTTTTTTGATAAAATCCTTTAAATGTTGTATAACAAAATATGTAGAGCGTTCTTAACAATTCAACCATACTTAAACTTTTGTCACGCCCACTTATGAGGGATAGGATTAAGAATAGGGTATCCAACAGTTCGCCTAAGCGGACTGTAGCCCGTCCCTATGTTTTTTCATTACTTTTGCGATAGTCTATGACCATACGCCATTTTTGTTCATCTGAATTATCTAATTTTGTTGGTACGACTTTTTCTAATTATCCCTTGCTCTAACATGTCGTTGATTTGCCGTTCTATTTCTTCTTCGTGAATTTTGGGGTATTTATATATTTTGGTAAAAATAGGATTACTGTTTTCTGTTCTAATGAAATGCATTGTTAGCGTCTTAGAAGGGAGTCTTTCTCCTTCTTTATACAGAATGTCTTTATGTTTGTTAAGAAATGTTTTAAGTTCTTTCTTTTCTTCGAGGTTGAGGTATCCGTTGAGTGACATAACATTTTTCAACATATGTATGTACTTCTTCATAGTTAAACGGACATTCCTCTAATTTTTTATAAAATTTAAAATAAGTTTTCCTATTATTTATTTCTATAAATCTTTCTCCTAGGTCTACCTTCACTTTGATAGGTTTTAATAGGTTCTGGCCTATTATTCTATCGCATTTATTATTTTTTTTTCATCAACTTCCATGCCATTGTTGCTTCATGTACGTTGAATTCAACAGGTACTTTGGTTATGACTTCTTCTTTAATGACACTAATTCCATTATTAGCAACTTTTATTTAGGTTGGTATCCGTAAAGGATTTCGTGGTATTTCTTTTAATTCGTCTCGTATACTAGTAGTTATTTTGGGAAGTGATTCACTGTCCCTATCATAGTAAAATTTACTTCATGTTCTTCTACATCTGTAATATTTACGTCCATAGGCTCTGGCCCATTGCTCCCAAACTGTTGTGCATTATTAGGTCTATAATTATTATAGCCTATGGTGATGAAAACGTGCTCTTAGTTGATAATTCTTTCTGAGTATATTATTATTATTCGTCCTAACCTGATTGCTATGCATTCGAATTTCTCTCCTTTTATGAAATTGTTAATATATAAACTGAGGTCTTTGGTTATAATATTTACTATTGCCTCTGAAATTGATTTGAATTATTGGGTTTGGGATCAGGAACATTTTCTCTGGAATTTCCACTGAGGTTTTTATACTATCGAATTATTAATTCGTATACTTCTCTTATAGATTTTATATTTTTGGCAATGACAATACACACTGGCACAACCGTTTTGCTAGCGACGCCGCTCGGCTATGCATACGGTCCAACCTCGGAGCAACACCTCGTGCGAGCCCTTTGCAATAATGGGTAGCAGGCAGCGTTGCCATTTTTTTTTCCAAGTCGGGATTTTGGAACTTTTTGAGTGAAAACAGCGGGATTCTTTCGTCGGAAGCGGGACATAGTAAAAAAAACGTGCATACTCAGAAGTTTTCGAATATTTATCTTTTTATTTGAATTTAAATTCCGTTTACGATGCTTGGTTAGCATTTAAATTATTTATAAATTTATTTTTTACTACGCTCTCATTAATTTTAGGATTATATATATGATTTACTTCTAATATACTCTTTTTGTTGAGTTTCAGCAGGATGTCTTCGGTCTGTCTATACAAGTGGTGGACGTCTCTGGTTTGGATGGCATGTAAGTCTTGCAGGATCTGCTCGTACGTCTCATGTACACCGACATCTTTAATAAGAGCTGCTTTGATCAATGGCCAGGTAGGCTGCAATATCCTTCGTTGCGTGTTTATAGCGCTTCCTTGGATTCGGTTCCGAATAATGAGGGTCCCTATCGTCTGGTTTCCCTCTGTTATGAGGGAGTAGATACATACTACATACTCTATGAAGGCAATAACGTCTTCCTAGGGTCTGCCGGAAAATATGGGGACCCTCTCTAGTCTTCCCAGAGTAATTGTCTGGTCTGCTGTAATTGCTGCCGCTGCTGGTGTCGCCAATTCCGTTACCTTTCTGTCTTCTTCTTTTGACAGTGGATAAAATCTGTGGATCGATTGATCAAGTTATTTGAAGATTTTCCCCTATGGATTTGGTATATTGGGCTACTAATAAGCTCCTGAACATTTAACACTTGCACTGATTTTAATCGTAGGTTTTGCAAGTTAATTAGGTATTTAACTTAATCAGTTTATACTTTCTCCCACTACAATATGCGGGTATAGATCTAAGAAATATCCTACCGATTGCGCCAAATAAATTACTAAGATTTTATTTATTCAAAAAAATATTTTATTAGAAAAAACAAATCTCAGATCCCGACGTTTGATGGGCATCTCCACAACTGGCAAGCGTTCAAAGACGCCTTCGAGACACTTGTGCATCGAGCCGACTTGCCACCCGCGAACAAGCTACAGAAACTACGCTCATCCGTCCTACCGGGAACGTGGCTATGGTAGGGAACATTTATTCCAGTCGTTACGAGGAGCTCTGGGCGGAGCTGAAGGAGCGATACGACAATCCGCGCCTTTTGGCGTAAACAGTGTCTCACGCCTTTACAACATGCGAGCTGCAACCGAGGAGACTTCTACACCCCTGCTCCGCATAGTGGACACATAGTGGACACAGCCCACGGAACACTGGGATGCGCTCACGGTTCCTCTGGTGGTGGCCAGATTCCCTTAGGTCACACAGCAGGGATGGTGCATGCATTGTCCATCAAAGGAGATCCCCACTCTCGTGAGTCTCCTGGTATTCCTGACGTAGCGGGCCCACAGTTTGGCGACCGAGATAGTTATCCCGTCGACATCAGCCCGGACAGAGCCACTGGGACAGCGACAGACACGAACTCAGTTCGCCACACCCAGCGACAAGAAGTGCGTGCATTGTCAAGGACAACACCGGCTATACCAATGCCCACAGTTTGAGCGCATGAACCTCAACCAACGCCTCCGCGCCACATGTTTTAACTACCTGCGGCCCGGACACAGTGCTGCACGCTGCCCCTCGACAACGTCATGCCGGCAGTGCAAGCTTCGACACCATACACTCCTGTGTGAAAGGAAATCCGCAGTTCAGCCGCAGCAGCGGAGGGAATCTGACGGCCAGTAGTCCAACCCTGGTGCATCGAACTGGCAATTCCATCAGAACCGGAATCCGACACCTGCGGAGCGTTGCCATTTTTTTTTTGCCAAGTCGGGATTTTGGAACTTTTTGAGTGAAAACAGCGGGATTCTTTCGTCGGAAGCGGGACATAGTAAAAAAACGTGCATAATCAGAAGTTTTCAAATATTTATCTTTTTATTTGAATTTAAATTCCGTTTACGTGACAATAGATAGCAAAAATAGCCATAAAAAATGTATTTTAATAAAAATATAATATATTAAATCAGATTCACCCTATCGTTAAATAGATGAGTCTTATTCGTCTTCAGAGTAAAAAAAACAGAAATAAAAATCAAAACAGTTTTATTCATTAGAAAAATATGGCGTTTTATACAATAGTCTGTGGAGTGAGTGTTACAAATTGCAACTTACAATAAGAGAATAATTATTTATAAGAATTACTTATTCATGATATTTCTATGAAGATTTAACTTCTTTTAAAGTTTCCGTTTTCTCTTTAATAAAGATGAAGAACTCTTCACAGGATAGCTGTAGATTCAACTGGATGAGTAATTCTGCTTTCATTAAATTTACGGAGCATTTATTTCTGGCATCCAACCATTTTAAATTCATCTGGGAAGAAACGCGTTCAGGAAAGTAGTTTGATGTTGGGATACTTAATATGAAAGCCACTAGTATATATATATTTTTGGAAACTGTTAAAAGAGCTGGTGCTATTTCTGTGCGGTGGTGGCAGTGGTGTCTGCAATTTCCTACTAATACGTCCAAGGATGATGGTAACGAGTTAAATTCTTCATATAAGTTATCTACCGAAATATCGCTTGTCAATTTTATTAAAGATACAGCATTTTCAATCATGTCAAAACTAACTTCACTTTCCAGGTTTATGAATTTAAGTCTAGAAGAAATATTTTCATCTGAAAAATTAAAACGTTTGTCTATATATTGTTGGCAAATTTGTGTAAAAAATTTTGAAGTCTTCGATGGCTTTGGTCCGTTTAGATTCAACCAATTTATTTAAAATCTGTTTCGTCTGGTAGCCGAAAAACCCATTCTTTAGCCTTTGAGTCAACCTTTAGCGGAAGAGGCACTAGGACTCATGCATTTCTGTTATGGCTATATCATTTCACTGAGACTCTTATTAATGTACCAGTACACACTTGTCTGTGCCACATACCCACGCTTCCGCAGCACGCTGCGCGTACGGTCGAGTTATCTCCGAAAAGCGGGACTGAGCCTGTCCCGCGCGGGACATTTAATTTTGATTTAAAAATCGGGACGTCTGGCAACGCTGGTAGCAGGTAAGATTTGTTACAAGCCAACTAACGGCTAGACTCCATCTCCGCAGAACTAGGGTAGAAGTAGCGATGCTTGGTATTGGTGCTTCCACACACGATATGGGCGAGACACGCGAGGCCGAGTGCAGCCGTCAATACGCTGCCACTCACGCTCGCACGCCGGAGGGTCGATACATGGTACAAATCCATTTCCGCACGACGCCTCAGAACTGGACGACTCCTACCGAGCCGCCTTACAACAGTTCTTCAGTAAGAGCGGCGCCTCCAAGGCAACACCAAGCTGCGAGACAGGTACCTCGCCTTCATGAGGGAATACGAGTCGCTTGGGCACATAGAGCGGGTCGGTCAACATGGCAACCACACCGCGTGCTACTACATCCCACACCACGCGGTTATCAGCAAATTCCGTGTGGTGTTCAACGCTTCTCCCAAGACAACTTCTGGAGTCTCACTCAACGACGTCCAGCTAGTCGGTCCAATGGTACAAGACTCACTTGTCAGTGTGATCTTCCGGTTTCGGCGCTACAGTGTCGCGCTTACCGGCGACGTGGAGAAGATATTCTGCCAAGTATTGGTGGCCCCCGAACATCGCAACTACCAGCGGATTCTCTGGTGATAATCATTGTTAGACAAGCTGAACGTTTACCTCTTGACGACGGATACCTACGTTACGGCATCCAGCCCATACACCTCAGTGCGCTCCATGGTGCAGTGCGCATAAGACAAACAGCAGCCGCCAAAGCCACAATCGAAAGGGCTTTCTATGTGGACAATCTCCTCACAAGCTGCAACAGCGTTGCCGAGGCGGTCGGTTTGGCTTCCGACATCAACACTGTCCTCCTGGCTGGACACTTTCAGTTGTGCAAATGAAACTCCAACAGCGCACCGGTAACCCACATTATGTGCATAAACTATCATCTTGGCCTATACTAAACTAGAAAAAAGTATAAGTATAAGGTCTCTACCAAGGATCATACTCCATTACATTTCAGAAAGAATTTCCAAATCACTATCCCTACCAGATCATTGTGGGAGGATGATGCATTTACGGAGGATAAATCGAACCACTTTTACACCGATGGAACAGAAACCAGTGATGGGGTAGATGGAGGTGTTTTCTCAGAAAGACTAAATATTAGTCTCTCGCCTCTCTTTTACCTGACAAAGTTTCTTTGGGTATACCTATCGCTACATGTAATCTTATGTTTAAGCTATTTACAATCGAGAGAACAAACCTTAGGTGGACATGTAGTAATACTTGTCTAGCGACTATGCACATCTGGCCAAAGCTTTACCTGCGACGCTCTATGTGTTTAATCTCACCAAATCGACTGCACATTAGCTCTACTATAGGTGTCGTTATAGGACACTGTCTAGGAAGCGCATCAAGGCTTGACGTCAAACGACTTCTGTAGAAGCAGCATGGACGAGTAGGAGGAGGAGACTACACTTCACCTTTTGTTGTGCATGTCCTGCGCTCTTCCATAAAAGAATTCTTTATCTAGGAGCCTTCTTGCTTAATGATCTTAGTGACTTGGCTAACACAGACGTTAGAAGTCTATCGCGCTTCATCGGAAGCTCTAAATGGTTTAGCGGGTAGAGAAGAAACTCCTTAGATCCACGTGGCATCACAATGAACCTTAAATTGGTCTAAGTGTGTTGGCTATAGACCAATTTTTTACAATGAAGCAAATCCTGGAAAAGACCAACGAATTTCAAGTCGAGACGCACCACCTATTCATCGACTTTAAATCCGCTTATGATAGTATACATCGTCAGGAGCTCTATATGGCGATGGCCGAATTCGGAATACCGGCAAAACTGATTCAGATGTGTCGCGTGACTCTGGAAAACACGCGATGCAACGTGCAGTTTGCAAATAGATCCTCGGGACGCGCTATCATGCGATATCTTCAATCTCGTACTGGAGCAGATTGTGCGCAGGGTAGGTGTCAACACGGAACGCACTATCTTCAACAGGTCCGTTCAGCTGCTGGGTTATGCGGACGATATTGACATCATCGGCCGATCACAGCGCTCTGTGATAGAAGCTTTCACGGCCATTGAAGAACAGGCGAAATCTGTTGGCCTTGTAGTAAATGAGGACAAGACTAAATACATGCTATCAACATACAAACAAACTTCTGTCCGCCGCCTAGGACAAAACGTCACTATTGATAGCAACAATTTCGAGGTAGTTAAGGAGTTCATCTACCTCGGAGCAAAGATCAACTCCACGAATGAATAGTGGAGATCCGGCGAAGAATTACCCTAGGAAACCGCTGCTACTTCGGTTTGGCAAAACAGCTGCGTTCAAAACTCCTAACTCGGAGGACGAAATGTATGCTTTAAAAAACCCTTATCCTGCCAGTTCTGCTTTATGGCGCCGAGTGCTGGACGATAAGCAGGAAGGTAGAGCTGATACTGGGCTCCTTCGAAAAAAAAATTCTTCGTTAGATTTGTGGTCCTGTGTGCGAGGAGGGCGAATGGAGGAGAAGATACAACCGCGAACTCTACGAGCTGTACCAAGATGTGGATGTTGTCAAAAAAGCCAAAATACGTCGACTACATTGGCTCAGCCACATCGAGCGAATGGACAATAATGCTCCAGCTAAGAGGATCTTCGAATCCAAGCCCCCAGGTTCGAAAAGGCAAGGAAGACCGAACCTCCGTTTCAAAGGCCAAGCCATCGCGGATGCCAGAGCGCTTGGTCTGGACAACTGGAAGCAGCGCGCCCGGGATCGTAGAGGATGGAAGGCTGCTGTGTCTCAGGCAGAGACTCTTCACGGGTTGGGAGCCCGTTAAGTAAAAGTAAGTAAACTTTGATTGAATTTAAAAAAACAACAACTTTTTATTTTCTCGATGTTACTGGTACACGGGTTCCTTACTAACTAACTTGTACGTTCTTAATTTATTCTTAAAGTTAACTCTACTTAGTTGACTCAGCTTTTATTTTAGTGTGGGAACTGAAGTCAATCGCGGATTCAGTTACTTCGTGTGCATTATGAACTTATGAAAAAACTGCGCGTATGTCAAGTACATATAAGTTGTGTGCGCTTGGTTTCCGTTGGAAATCAAGAGAAAAGAAAACGATGAATAAAATGTAACCCTACTCCGGAATGGCGAATATGGAGTGGTTCTAGTAGGGTTTCGGATATGTAACCTCTTCCTTCTTAATTTTAAAATTCTCCTAAATTTTAGGAATTTCTTTACTAGTTTTATTAATTGAATCTGGGTTCGTCTTTCTCTCTGGGTCTGTATATTTTTAACTAAACTTGCAAGGTTCGCGAGCATTGCATCTTCAGGTGTCATTTTAACAGCGGAATTCGTTCAAAAATAATTTACAAAATATTAATATTATCATGATAATGTTTTATCATATAATTTATTTACGTATACTTATACTGACTTATTTGACCATAAATAAGCACTTTACAGTTAACACTTTGTGGAAAATTGTTCCAGTGGCAAGTGTTTAGAAACTTTAGCGGGTGGCAATGGTGCAGTAGTAGTGTATTCGCTTACGGAATGGAAGGTCGTGTGTTCGAATCCCGGCCAATTCCATTACTTTATATCGAATACATGAAATCGTAATCTCCCTAAGTAACTTAGACACCACTCGTGGAGAAAAACCCTACAACTGCACCCAAACACTTCTTTCCTATCTCTCTATTCTTTCTAATACCAAGTAGCTTACACTGTGTTCTTAGCATTATAAGGGTACTGTAACAACAGACAAAATCCCTTTAGCGTAAGCAAATTATAAAAAAAAAAAATTAGATATTCAAAGGCTTAAAATGTCGAGATGCCGAAAGAGGGTGTTAATGCCATTGTTAGCATTGTATTGAAATTATGAATTATTTATTATGAACTTTATTATTATATCAAAAATTTTGTATTAATAGAATAGATCAATAATGATTTGAATTAAAGTAACAAATCTAAAAAGTAGTATCTAGTATTGCAAAGTTAAATGTCAACCCTAACGAATAAGACTTTACGCACTCTTTTCCTAAATTAAATTGTATCGAGTACAAAGTGTTATAGTTGAATAAGAACCACAGTGAAGACAAGACTTAGCAGCAAAGTAAGAAAGAAAGAAAGTAATAAAATTTAAAGTACAAATATACAAGTCAAAATTATATACAGAAAAGATTATATTTTATTTAAAACAAGTTGAAGTGTGAAAACTATCACATTAAACATAGGTGCCGAAACCCGGGAATAATTTGTATTCCAAACATAAAGTTATACCTTAGGAGCTGTTAAAGACAACTTCCTACATAAATTTCAACAAACGAGATCGTTTTCAACAAATCGCTTGGACGAACAAGAATTCGGTCTAAGAAAAAACCCTAAAGACGGCGATCGTGGTAAATTAATTGCATCCACAGTTTAATTTATAAATTCAATTGCAGTGCAATCGAGAGGAGGAAATTCTGAGTGATCGTCATCGCCATCTACAAGAAAGCTTTTTTGGTCATCATCTTCTACAGTGCCGTGACTTTTAAATTGGTGAAGGTCGGCGACGCCGACACGCATGGAAAATAAAGCTCTCACACAGACCAAGTAATAGCATTGTATATAAACTCTATAGTAAAATCATCAACACGATTTCAAAAAGCTCAACCTCCACGAATCTGGAGACCAAAAGGATGGAGTGATTGCTTCTCAATTTAAGCATAAAATATTTGTATGAGCTTTGAATTAAGAAAAGAGAATCAAATAAACTGTTGGTTAGGAAACAGAGCGAAGAGTTTATTTGATCCTCTTTTCTTCGATAAGGTATTTCGTAAGGATTTCTGACAAAAATAAGAATTCTATCATTGTATGGAATTTTGTTATCTCGCATTTTCAACTGTCTGCCTCAGGTCGCGCCATATGATTTTCATTTGCATGGACGTGTAAGTATTTATTTTTCTGTGTAACAGCGTAACAGCCGAATACTTTTTGGTAAATGGAATGTTTGATGAGAGGCAGATGGTGTAAGGGGAAAGGAAACATTTTTCTACAGGATATTGAATAAAAGCTGATTTCGGTATTTTGGTATTTTCCATCAAACAAGGAATTATGAGTTTATGATTTTTTAGGGTTTTGCTATTTTCGCTGTATCTCGTTCAAAATGCACCGATTTCTATCATTTCTTCAGTATTTGATTCGGAAATATTCAATTTGGTTGTATCAGCCCTTATTCAAAGAAATAGTTGTTGGATAGGTATATTTATCTATTAGGGAATCGATCACCTACAATAATGTTGAGGCAGGTCACTTGTAATTTAACAGTTTTTTTTTGTAAAATATTCGTGATCAGCATCGATAGTAACGTGTATCTACTATCTCAAACTCAAGCTAGTAAGCTGAAATTTTAACCATAAATACTCTCTACGTGCCCGAAATAATAAATGTTAGGACATAATATATGGGTGAGTTCCATTTTTTTTTGGGTGAGCTGAAATTTTTTTTAAAAGAAAGTTAAAATGTATACAAAATATATATATGAAAAATTTAATTTTTATTAAAACGGTAGGTTTAAGCAATATCACATTCATGTTTTTAAACTACGAATTAAACGTATATGCTATAGATCAAGAAATGGGTAGGTATAATATGTTTTTTATACACACACAAGTAGTACGAATATCTAATTAGAATTAAAAAAGTTGTATTCCTCGGTCTTTTTCGGCGAATTTATGTAAAATATCATTTTTTTGTAACGAATTCAAACGTTTTTTTTTTCAAATGCTATATAAGAAAGCAGTTGATCACTCATTGATGCACGTCGTATTGCGTATAAACAGACGGTATTTTCCCAGCCCTCATTCAAAATGAAATAGAAGTTTTGTTACCATCCACGATTGCCTTATTTAGGTTCAGCTTCAACTGGGGGTATATACCAGTTACCTGAAGGGAGGTAAACGTAGTATTCATACCTAAACCGGGAAACAAGCTTGACATCGTTTTTTCTGAAAACAATGGAAAGGATTATTGATATCCACATTAGAGAATGCATATCAAAAAGCATGCTTCTGCACCCTCACCAATATGCGTACCAAAAGGGACTTAAGGACCATCTGGAACTTAAGACCCTTCTCGATGAACTGCCAGAACTTAACATGAACTGCGCGATCACAGACCGCATTCAAAAAAAAACTATGCTTCAACAAACGTTTCTGCACGGAGATCCCAAGAGAGAAGCATGGGTTAGCAATAACCCACCAAATAGCCACAACGGCAGAAAGTGGTATACGGATGGTTATAAAATGGAAACGGGGGTTGGAGCGGGAGTATACGGACCACTTAAACGCTTTACTATACAAACGGGAAAAAGTCCCAGCGTATTTCAAGCAGAGCTCCAGGCCATCCAAGAATGCGCCAGCCAGATTTATTCATCTGGCATAAAAGGCGCAATCATCCATATATTCACGGATAGTCAAGTAGCTAACAACGCCCTTAGCTCGCATACCATTGACACCAAATCAGTCATGTACTGCTTCAATACCCTTTAAACACTCGGATTAAGAAACAAGACAAAATTATGGTGGGTTCCGGGTCATGTCAGGGTAGAAGGTAACGAAAAGGCCGACGAACTGGCCAGAAAAGGTCCAGAACCACCATTCATAGGTCCCGAACCTTTCTGCTGCCCTCCTAGATCAGCAGCAACGGCAGCTATATAAAGCTGGGAACATAGAAAATGTATCTATCTTTGGGAAAGCATCCCAGGTCTAAGGCCAAACGAGTCATTCGGCCCTTTAATCAAAATGCCAGCAAATGCCTAAACCTAAGCAGGTATGATATCAAAAGCTTAGTGGGTTACCTTACTGGCCACCATGGTTTAGGATATCATCTACACAAAATGAAAATAGTAGACTCTCCTGAGTGCCGACTCTGTCTTGAAGAGGAAGAGTCAGCTGAATACATTTATTGTGAATGTCCAGCCCTTAATGGAATTAGAAAGAAGATATTTGTCAGGGAACAAATGAGCACCGAGGACATAAAGAATTCTTCTACTGGTAAAATTGTCCGCTTTACACGGAAAGTGGAAATTCTACTAGTTTAAATTTGTCTGGCCCATACGGTACAAAAGATCTTTTTAGGTCGAAGTGCCCCCCCCCCCCCTTAAATAAATAATATATAATCTCTAAAATAAATGTATATACATAGGTAGATATAGGTATATATACATATATTAAAATTTATAAAAACGTAACAAAATATATAAATATGAATATAATAAAATATATGAAAAAGAATGAAATAATAATATAATAATGATAAATAATTTGATACTTATCAGAATGAAAGTCTTGAAATCGGATAAAAACTCTTAATAGATAACCTACCCCAAAATTCCTTGAAAACCAACACATAATACACCAACCATATCCCCCACCCCCTCTCAGGATCACATCATATTCATATCCTGAGAAGTAAAGAAAAATTAAAGTGGCAAAACACACACTTATGGAAATCTTCTTTATTATCGAAGGAAAGAGTAGCTACTTAAAGAGTATGCATTGCAAATATTAACGATAATGGACGCCAACAGAAATAACTACCAAAATGCATAATTAAATATGTATACCCCACACCTCTCACCAATTCCCATCAGGAGAAGTAAAGAAAAATTAAAGTGACAAACCACACACTTTTGGAAATCTTCTTTATTATCAAAGGAAAGAGTACTAAAGAGTACGCACTGCAAATATAAACGAGAATGGGAAAAGACAACAGAAATAACTACAAAAATGCATAAAAGCTTTCTGAAGGTTTTTTTTACGGCGTTTGGTGGCGTATCGTCGTATACACGAAGTGAGAATACTATCATTGTATATGAACTTTATAGTATTCTCACTTCGTGTATACGACGATGCGCCACCAAACGCCGTAAGTTCGTCATTAAAGAATCTACAAAAAGCTTTAATGTAGTTATTTCTGTTGTCTTCTTCCATTCTCATTTATATTTGCAGTGCGTACTCGTTAAGTACTCTTTCCTTTGATAATAAAGAAGATTTTCAAATGTGTGTGTTTTGTCAAATTAATTTTTCTTTACTTCTCAGGATGTGAATATGATGTGTGGGTGAGAGGGGTGGGGTATATATATAAAACTATGCATTTTGGTAGTTATTTTTGTTGTCTTCCATCCTCGTTAATATTTGCAATGCGTACTCTTTAAGTAGCTACTCTTTCCTTCGATTATAAAGAAGATTTGAATATGTGTGTGTTTTGTCACTTTAATTTTAATGTGTAAACATTTTTGCTTTCGTTGATGTATAAATATATTTTTTTTCTCGGTAGGGGCTAGTTGGAAATATCTAGCGTCACCATCAGATTTTGTCATCGTCAGATTTCGTCATCGTCAGATTTTCCCGTTAATTTTCACTACCACGTGAGTTAATCGCTGCTCGACAGATCACCGCGCCGTGTATACGGTGAACAATCCTGTTCGCCTTAACCACGACATTGAGAATAGGGCTCTGGTGAGCCACTTCTATCTACGCACCGAACTTGAGAATTGGCGATCTGAGAATAACGGATTCACCGTATTCACTGATGAAAACCATGCTAATGCAGTTGTCGCCAATGGCCGAGATGCATCGCACTTGTTCGTGTCGAAGGATGATCTTCTGTGCATCTTCGAGTCACTAAAAAATAAAAAGTCGACGGGGATGGATGGTGTCCCAAACGTCGTATTGAGACACCTGCCTCTGGAGGCTGTTGATATTTTCACCACGCTGTTTAACAATGCGCTGAATAATGCACATTATCCGGCGCATTGGAAGGTAGCTGTGGTACACCCTATCCCGAAAAAAGGTAAAGATAGGACGAACCCTGCCAATCTGCGGTCAATTAGTTTGCTTCCGAATATTAGCAAGGTCTTTGAAAAGGTTGTCAATAGAGCCCTGTTAAAGTGGGTCGAGGACAATAACATAATTCCGGACAACCAGTTTGGTTTCAGGGCGAGGCATGACACTATTCATGCCGCGTCGAAACTGGTTTCCGACATTCAGTGGAATAAATGCAAGAACCAATGCACGGGTGCTTGTCTGGTTGATTTTGAGAAGGCTTTCGACACCGTATGGTTAGAGGGACTTTTCTACAAGTTGACCAGGCGGGGGATGCACAAACCTTTGCTATATGTAATTTATAATATGCTTATGGGAAAGAAGTTCGTTGTCAAATGTGGCAACGTGACTTCGAGCAGAGTCTTTGAAATTAAAAACGGTTTACAGCAGGGGGCGGTCAATTCTCCGATCCTGTTTAACATTTACACCAGTGATCTGGTAGGTTCACTCAGACATGCTATAGCGTATGCCGATGACTTGGTGGCATACAGATCAGGTCCTAAAATCGAGGTCATTAATATCCTTTTGCAGCGTGACTTCGATCAAATTAAGCGATATTGCGACGACTGGAAGTTGAAAATCAACTTTCAGAAGACGGAAACAATCTTGTTCAGAACTCCATTGGCTGGGGCCTCTAGGGATACCAGAAAAAACTGGAAGAAATTGGCCATTATTGGACAAAATGGGCAGCCATTGGCGGTGAGAAGCGTAGTTAGATATCTGGGTATCTGGCTTGACCAGTATCTATATTTCGATAGACATATAGTTGCTTGTGTTGCTGGGGCCAAGAAGGCTTATGCTCTGACAAGGAGACTGTTTCATAGCAGTCAACTTGACTCCAGAGTGAAGGTCATTTGCTACGTGGCCCTTATAAAGCCGATCATCGCTTATGGTTGTCCATTGTGGTTTAATATAGCGCCTAGTTATATGGAAAAGATTCGGGTTTTGGAGAGACAATGTCTTAGGACCTGTCTCCGGTTGTTCCGAACGCCTGAATCCAACTATATAAAATACTATCCCAACAAGGTCCTATACGATAGGGCTCAGTTGAATAGGATTGACAATTTCCTTATTAAGGTGACTCGAAGACACGTTGCAAGGGCGATGGCCAGCGACAATAGCCTGATCTTTGGGGCTTACTACCCCAATGAAATGTACATAGAGAGTACGCTCCGGTCTGGCTTTGTCCCGCCGGAGGCATTTATCCATATTGATGCAAAAGGGCTGGTACAGACGAGGGATGGTATCCCGGTATTATACCACCGCTACCGCGGCGCGAGAGATAAGCGGCTCATACGCGGCGAGGACGTCGATAATGCTCATGAGCTCCTCCGTTTTAGTACCGCAATAACGGAGAGGGATAAATTCGACACGGCAAAACAATTCGCCGAATTTTGGTGGCTTTTTGAGGGGGGAGGGGTCAACATGCCCTCCCAAGACGGTGCGTTACTCTAGGTAACATCCTCTTAGTTTATAAGTTAGACTAAGTTAGCTAGGGCGTTTCTGGGAGAGGCCGGGCTCGCCAACTTGTGGTGGTGCTTCCGGGAGGTGATTGATTCTGTAAGGCATCAGTCAGCTCACGGCAGCGCGTGTGCACGTTGACGACTGCCAGGTGCTCGGAAAGCAATTGGGATTTTGATCACTTGTTTCGTAATGCAACGAGTGATCAGAATCCTAATTATAATTATAGTTAGAATTATAGTTAGAATATGTTAAGTAGCTTAAGTAAGTAGAGTAGGTAGTTTTTAATTTTAATTTGTTTTTTTTATATAAAAATATAAAATTTGATAAAGATGCCGAGTTTTCTTTAAAATTTTCTCGATGAAAACATAATATGTAAGATTAGTTTGTAAAATAGTTTTTAGGCCGAAAGGCAATAATTATAAGATAGAGTTAAGTTTAGGGCGTCCGCATAAGGATCAATAATCTAGAATAAGTATCCTGTTAATTTTAAGTTAGATTTAATCATTTTTGTCTAGTATGTAAGTTGATATAAGCTAATAATTAATAAAAATGAATTTAAAAGTAAAAGTAAGACAGATCACCGCAATTAAACGACGTTTGGCGCGGTTAGTACGTAGATGGAGAACCGTTTGAGAACAACCGCGTGCCGATGTTTTTTTTTAATGTGTATTTTTTATTTTATATATTTCGTTATTATACATATTTTCCAGTTTTAATTATGTTCAATTTTAGAGATTATTATGTAATTACGAAACACCGGAAAGTTGTGTGAAAGTAGATTTGTTTTGAATAATATTGAGGTTGTATAGCTTGAAGTTTGTTGTACATCAGTTGGAGGTAAGAGGAAAAATATCGATTATACTTCGGTAACCGATGGCCGATTTAAGAATGTCACTTTTAGTTGTAATAAGGTTATTTACCAAGTGGTCCTTGGATCGAAGAAAGGATATTTTTCTAAAATGCCGTTAGAATCCACACGGTATATCTGTGTTCAATGCTATTTGACTAAGAGGTCCTTGCAACAACAAAAAAGGTCCTTAAAAGTCGAAGAAAGGATATTTTTCCAAAATGCCGTTAGAATCCACGCGGTATATCTGTGTTCAATGTTATTTGACTAAGAGGTCCTTGCAACAACAAAAATGGTCCTTAAAAGTCGAAGAAAGGATATTTTTCCAAAATGCCGTTAGAATCCACACGGTATATCTGTGTTCAATGTTATTTGACTAAGAGGTCCTTGCAACAACAAAAAAGGTCCTTAAAAGTCGAAGAAAGGATATTTTTCCAAAATGCCGTTAGAATCCACACGGTATATCTGTGTTCAATGTTATTTGACTAAGAGGTCCTTGCAACAACAAAAAAGGTCCTTAAAAGTCGAAGAAAGGATATTTTTCAAAAATGCCGTTAGAATCCACACGGTATATCTGTGTTCAATGTTATTTGACTAAGAGGTCCTTGCAACAACAAAAAGGTCCTTAAAAGTCGAAGAAAGGATATTTTTCCAAAATGCCGTTAGAATCCACACGGTATATCTGTGTTCAATGTTATTTGACTAAGAGGTCCTTGCAACAACAAAAAAGGTCATTAAAAGTCGAAAAAAGGATATTTTAACAAAATGCCATTAGAATCCACACAGTATATATCTGTGTTCAATGTTATTTGACTAAGAGGTCCTTGCAACAACAAAAAAGGTCCTTAAAAGTCGAGGAAAGGATATTTTTCCAAAATGCCGTTAGAATCCACACGGCATATCTGTGTTCAATGTTATTTGACTAAGAGGTCCTTGCAACAACAAAAAAGGTCCTTAAAAGTCGAAGAAAGGATATTTTTCCAAAATGCCGTTAGAATCCACACGGTATATCTGTGTTCAATGTTATTTGACTAAGAGGTCCTTGCAACAACAAAAAGGTCCTTAAAAGTCGAAGAAAGGATATTTTTCCAAAATGCCGTTAGAATCCACACGGTATATCTGTGTTCAATGTTATTTGACTAAGAGGTCCTTGCAACAACAAAAAAGGTAATTAAAAGTCGAAAAAAGGATATTTTTCCAAAATGCCATTAGAATCCACACGGTATATCTGTGTTCAATGTTATTTGACTAAGAGGTCCTTGCAACAACAAAAAAGGTCCTTAAAAGTCGAAGAAAGGATATTTTTCCAAAATGCCGTTAGAATCCACACGGTATATCTATATTCAATGTTATTTGACTAAGAGGTCCTTGCAGCAACAAAAAAGGTCCTTAAAAGTCGAAGAAAGGATATTTTTCCAAAATGCCGTTAGAATCCACACGGTATATCTGTGTTCAATGTTATTTGAATGAGGGGTGCTAGGAAGAACAAACATTTTGGTAAAATATCCGTGCCGTTTCTAAAGACATTTTGGGAAAATATCCTTTTTCGGGTTTAATTATTGTGGCTCCAAGGACCTCTTTGTAAAATAACCTGATGTAAAATAAAAGGGACATTCAATCAATTTTTATTTTAAACGCAATATGCATAATAAATCCCAATAAATTATCACCATTATAGCAAAATAAAAAATTTTGATTTAGTTATTAGTCTTTAACGTTAGGCAAAAAGGTCTTAAGTCAAAAAATTGCATTTTGGGTTTTTGATTGGGTTTAAATCAAATTTGGTTTAACGAAAAACTGCAGTTTCTGACTTAAGACCTTTTTGCCTAACGTCAAAGAGTTATTACCTAGGCAGTTAAAAAGCTACAGCTAAAAACTAATCAACTTTAAGTTAGTTACACAACCTGCAACTAATAGCTAATAGCAAAAATTAGTTGTCTTTATGATAGCTAACCACCAAATCGATTGCATTTTTAGCGCAGCTAATTTAACTATGTTAGTTACTTAGTTGTGGCGTTAGCTAGATAACAAATTAGGTAGCTAACTCGCAACTGCGCCTACATGTTTACACATCAAGTATACCGTGAGTGCAGCGTGGCTCACACATTTTTTCTTTACTTCTCAGGATGGGAATATGATGTGTTGGTGAGAGGGGTGGGGTATATGGTTGCTGTATCATGTGTTGGTTTTGATGGAAGTTTGGGGTAGGTTATCTCATATTGCAAGCAGCTGTAGGTATTTAAAAAAGAAAAATTTCCGCCGGTTGAGCTTCGTACTTTTGCAAAGCCACAAATTTTAACTTACAAAGTGAATAATAGTTTTTATCCGATTTCAAGACTTTCATTCTGATAAGTATCAAATTATTTATCATTATTATATTATTATTTCATTCTTTTTCATATATTTTATTATATTCATGTTTATATATTTTGTTACGTTTTTATAAATTTTAATATATTAATATATATATCTACCTATACCTACTTCGACCTAAAAAGATCTTTTGTACGGTATGGGCCAGAAAAATTTTAAACTAGTAGAATGTCCACTTTCCGTGTAAAGCGGACAATCTTACCAGTAGAAGAATTCTTTATGTCCTCGGGGCTCATTTGTTCCCTGAAAAATATCTTCTTTCAAATTCCATTAAGGGATGGACATTCACATAAAATGTGTTCAGCTGACTCGTCCTCTTCAAGACAGAGTCGGAACTCAGGAAAGTCTGCTATTCTCATTTTGTGTAGATGATATCTTAAACCATGGTGGCCAGTAAGGTAACCTACTAAGTTTTTGATATCATGCCAGCTTAGGTTTAGGCATTTGCTGGCATTTTGATTGAAGGGCCGAATGGCTCGTTTGGCCTGTCTTACCTCTAGGATGCTTTCCCAAAGATAGATACATTTTTTGTGTTCCCAGCTTTTTATTGCTGCCATAGCTGCTGATCTAGGAGTGCAGCAGAAGGGTTCGGGACCTTTTGTGTGGATTTTGTCCACCATACTATAGAGGCGTATGTTATAATGGGTCTTATCATCACTGTGTAGATCCAGTAGATGATATTTGGAGAGATTCCCCAGGTTATGCCATATGTGCGACGACAGGCCCATAAAGCTCTATTAGCTTTACTAATTTTGTTATTAATGTGAGAGTTCCAGATGAGTCTCTTGTCTAGGATTACTCCAAGATACTTGACTTCGTCGGAATACTCTACGACCGTGTCGTTTATTGTGATCAGATCTAGGTCTTATTTCTACCTTTTAGTGAAAGGAACGATGACGGCTTTACTGGGATTTATGGAAAGATTTTCCTTGATGCACCAGTCTGTGGCTGTCTTTAGAGCATTTTTCATTTTTGATGTGACTCCAATTGAGTATTTGCCCCTGACTATGATGACAATATCATCGGCGTACCCAATTATAGTGTGCCCAAAAATTGCTCATATTGTGTACTAGGCCATCGATGACCAATGACCACAAAAGGGGTGAAAGTACTCCCCCTTGTGGGCAGCCCCTTACGGCTGTTACTGATACTGGTCATTCCTGACGATTCAGTTATTTTGCGACTTTTCAGCATCGCTTTGATCCATTTAATAGTTGGTTTGTCTATGTTTCTATGGTACAAAGCATTTAATATGGATTCATATCCAGTCTTGTCAAAAGCACTGAGGGTACAGGGGCATGATTTTTGATATGCATTCTCTAATGTGGATGTCAATAATCCTTTCCATTGTTTTCAGAAAAAACGATGTCAAGCTTATCGGATGATATGATTTAGGTAATTCGCTCGGCTTGTTTCCCGGTTTAGGTATGAATACTACGTTTACCTCCCTCCAGGTAACTGGTATACCCCCAGTTGAAGCTGAACCTAAATAAGGCAATCATGGATGGTAATAAAACTTCTATTCCATTTTGAATGAGGGCTGGAAAAATACCGTCTGTACAATACGACGTTCAGCAATGACTGATCAACTGCTTTCTTTTATAGCATTTGAAAAAAAAACGTTTGAATTCGTTGCAAATAAATGATATTTTACATAAATTCGCCGAAAAAGACCGAGGAATATAACTTTTTTAATTCTAAGTAGATATTCGTACTACTTGTGTGTGTATAAAAAACATATTATATACCTACCAATTTCTTGATCTATAGCATGTACGTTTAACTCGTAGTTTAAAAACATGAATGTGATATTGCTACACCTACCGTTTTAATAAAAAATAGATTTTTCTAAACTATACATTTTAACTTTCTTTTAAAAAAACATAGGGGCGGGCTACAGTCCGCTTGGGCGAACTGTTTGATACCCTATTCATATTCCTATCCCTAATAAGTGGGCGTGACAAAAATTTAAAGGATTTT
Organism: Portevinia maculata; assembly: GCA_949715645.1. Lineage (NCBI taxonomy): Eukaryota > Metazoa > Arthropoda > Insecta > Diptera > Syrphidae > Portevinia > Portevinia maculata. Next base: position 169,790,611 of record OX454526.1, on the reverse strand, counting down.
ATCGAAAAAACTAAGCTTTTGTAAATAAAAACGCTCCCTAGCTCAAACTTTGGTTTTTCAATAAAATTGTTTTATTTAGTTGTGGGCGTGTCAGTAGGCGAATTTAAAAAAAATTTAAGCATGAGCATAAAGGGCACCTAGAGAGTATATACTATAAATTTCAGCTCCCTAGCTCAAACTTTGGACTTTCAAAAATAAAAATAAAAATAATTGTGGGCGTGTCAGTAGGCGGATTTTGAAAATATTTACACATGAGCATAAAGAGCCCATAGAGAGTATATATTATAAATTTCAGCTCCCTACCTCAAATTTTGGTTTTTCAATAAAATTGTTTTATTTAATTGTGGGCGTGTCAGTATGCGGATTTTGAAAATTTTATGTCCCAAGCAGTTTTATGGGCCATAGATCATATATAAAAAATTTCAGCTTTCTAGCTCAAAGTTCAATTTTTTCCAAAATTTGTTTTATTTAAATGTGGGCGTGTCAGTGGGCGGATTTTGAAAATTTTATGTCCCAATCAGTTTTATGGGCCATAGATCATATATAAAAAATTTCAGCTCTCTAGCTCAAAATTCGATTTTTTCCAAAATTTTGTTTTTTTGAGTTTGTGGGCGTGTCTGTGGGCGGATTTCAAAAATTCTTAAACTTGATTATTTCGGGACCCTAGAGAGTATATGGTTAAAATTTCAGCTCTCTAGGTCCAGTTTAAAGGCCTAATTTTTGCCGACGGACGGACGGACGGTCGGACGGACGGACGGACGGACATGGCTAGATCGACATTACTATCAATACTTATCATAAATATAGTAACTTTTAGGGGTCTACGGGCAATATTAAGGTATGTTACAAACTATGCGTCAAAATTAATATACCCCTAGAATAGGGTATAAAAAGGTGTGAGCCACGCTGCACTCACGGTATAGTTGATGTGTAAACATGTAGGCACAGTTGCGCGTTAGCTACTTAATTTGTTATCTAGCTAACGCCACAACTAAGTAACTAACGTAGTTAAATTAGCTGCGCTAAAAATGCAATCGATTTGGTGGTTAGCTATCATAATGACAACTAATTTTTTCTATTTCTATTAGCTATTAGTTGCAGGTTGTGTAACCTTTCTCCGACTTTTAAGGACCTTTTTTGTTGTTGCAAGGACCTCTTAGTCAAATAACATTGAACACAGATATACCGGGTGGATTCTAACGGCATTTTGGAAAAATATCCTTTCTTCGGCTTTTAAGGACCTTTTTTGTTGTTGCAAGGACCTCTTAGTCAAATAACATTGAGCAGAGATATACCGTGTGGATTCTAATGGCATTTTGGAAAAATATCCTTTCTTCGACTTTTAAGTACCTTTTTTGTTGTTGCAAGGACCTCTTAGTCAAATAACATTGAACACAGATATACCGGGTGAATTCTAACGGCATTTTGGAAAAATATCCTTTCTTCGACTTTTAAGGACCTTTTTTGTTGTTGCAAGGACCTCTTAGTCAAATAAAATTGAACACAGATATACCGTGTGGATTCCAACGGCATTTTGGGAAAATATCCTTTCTTCGACTTTTAATTACCTTTTTTGTTGTTGCAAGGACCTCTTAGTCAAATAACATTGAACACAGATATTCCGTGTGGATTCTAACGGCATTTTGGAAAAATAACCTTTCTTCGAATTTTAAGGACCCTTTTTGTTGTTGCAAGGACATCTTAGTCAAATAACATTGAACACAGATATACCGTGTGGATTCTAACGGCATTTTGGAAAAATATCCTTTCTTCGACTTTTAAGGACCTTTTTTGTTGTTGCAAGGACCTCTTAGTCAAATAACATTGAACACAGATATACCGTGTGGATTCTAACGGCATTTTGGAAAAATATCCTTTCCTCGACTTTTAAGGACCTTTTTTGTTGTTGCAAGGACCTCTTAGTCAAATAACATTGAACACATATATACCGTGTGGATTCTAACGGCATTTTGGAAAAATATCCTTTCTTCGACTTTTAAGGACCATTTTTGTTGTTGCAAGGACCTCTTAGTCAAATAACATTGAACACAGATATACCCCGTGGATTCTAACGGCATTTTGGAAAAATATCTTTTCTTCGACTTTTAAGGACATTTTTTGTTGTTGCAAGGACCTCTTAGTCAAATAGCATTGAACACAGATATACCGTGTGGATTCTAACGGCATTTTAGAAAAATATCCTTTCTTCGATCCAAGGACCACTTGGTAAATAACCTTATTACAACTAAAAGTGACATTCTTAAATCGGCCATCGGTTACCGAAGTATAATCGATATTTTTCCTCTTACCTCCAACTGATGTACAACAAACTTCAAGCTATACAACCTCAATATTATTCAAAACAAATCTACTTTCACACAACTTTCTGGTGTTTCGTAATTACATAATAATCTCTAAAATTGAACATAATTAAAACTGGAAAATATGTATAATAACGAAATATATAAAATAAAAAATACACATTAAAAAAAAACATCGACACGCGGTTGTTCTCAAACGGTTCTCCATCTACTTACTAACCGCGCCAAACGTCGTTTAATTGCGGTGATCTGTCGAGCAGCAAATAACTCACGTGGTAATGAAAATTAACGGGAAAATCTGACGATGACGAAATCTGACGATGACAAAATCTGATGGTGACGCTAGATATTTCCAACTAGCCCCTACCGAGAAAAAATATATTTATACATCAGTGAAAGCAAAAATTTTTACACATTAAAAAATGTCAGCTCACCCAAAAAAATGGAACTCACCCATACATTTTGTCCTGGCTACGGCCGTGGTGGGCAGATTTTAAAAATTCTTAATATTTATTATTTCGGGCACGTAGAGAGTATATGGTTAAAATTTCAGCTTTCTAGCTTGAGTTTGAGATTTTTTTTTTTTTTTTTTATTAATTAACCCTTGCCCAAGGGCCGACACTGCGACCTAAGAGATCTTTTGTGTCACAAGGTTGTCTTATGCCAGGAGGCGACTGACTTCCCTAATGAAACTCAGCACTTCTTTGGTGGTAGAGTTGCGAAGCTCCACCAGTGATAACACCTCTCTGTGGAGAATGCGTCGTCTCAACCAATGCAGAGCCGGGCATTCACAGAGTATGTGTTCTGAGGTTTCCTCGTCCTCCATGCAGAATCTACATTCTGCCGTTGGGCTAAGATTTATTTTGTTGAGATGGTATCTCAGCCCGCAGTGGCCAGTGAGAAAGCCCACCAGCAATCTAATGTTTTCCTTATTTAGAGTAAGGATTTCCTTATAGGAGTAGGGCTTAATCAAGCGTTTGGACTGTCTCAGACCGGGGGCGTTTTCCCACTGTTTAAGGCGAGTCTCTTGCTCCCAATCTTTGATAAGCCCTAGAGCAGTAGTCCAGTTGACACTGCAGTAAGGTTCGGGACCGACAAAAGCGGCCTCAGAACCAGCTCTGGCGAGCTCATCTGCGGATTCATTCCCTACATAACCTCGGTGGCCAGGCACCCAACCGAGTTTCACTTTGTTGTGTTTGGCTAGCTTTTGTAAGGCACAGCAGCAGTTTCTTACAGTCAGAGAGTCTGTTGTGTTGGACGACAGTGCCTGAAGTGCCGCCTGGCTGTCAGAAAAGATATGTATCTTAGCGCCCTTAATTCCTTTGTTGGAGTTTAAGATAGCGCAGATCTCAATGGCATGGATTTCCGCCTGGAACACTGTGGGGCACATCCCCATAGGTATCGAGACCCTGGTATTGGGTCCAAAGACACCAGCACCAACTCCCGACTCCATCCTTGATCCGTCGGTGTACCATACCAGACTTTTTGAGTCCACAGCTGGAACTCCCGAGACCCATTTAGAACGGTCTAGTATTTCCACCTCAAACAGTTTATCGAAGCTATATTCCCTTACCATTAAGTCAGGTATGGTGAGAAACATGTCCAAATTTTGGATTGAGTTGAGTATTTTCAAGTGACCCACATGGTCATTTGAGTTATACTTGTGTTCAAGCTGAAGCTTGATAGCGCATCTAGCAGCTGTTTTCTGAATGAATACGTGTAATGGTGACAGTCCAATGATGGCTTCAAGTGCTACCGTAGGTCATGTGCGCATGGCACCAGTTATTCCCAGACATGCCACACGTTGTAGCTTTTGGAGTCTGTTAGCCGTAGTACGTTCAAGTACTTTTGGCCACCACACGATGGAGGCGTACGTGATGATGGGTCTTACCATCATGGTGTACAGCCAGTGTTTCATTCTGGGGTTTAGACCCCAAGTTCTGCCGTATAGGCGTCTACAGGCCCACATGGCTCTTGTGGCACGCTCAGTGGCGGCCTTTACGTGTGAGTTCCAATTTAGTTTCCTATCCAGGATGACTCCCAGATATTTGACCTCATTGGAGTAACTCAATGGTGTACCATTTACGGTGATAGGTTCAAAGTTAACCAATCTTTTACGCGTAAAAGGTACCAGGATGGTTTTAAGAGGGTTGATGGAAAGTCCTTCCTTAATACACCATTCTGAGACATGTAGCAACGCTTTTTGCATGTTATCAGTAATGGTTGCGCTACGCTTACCATTAATAATTATCGCCAGGTCATCAGCATAACCAATGCCGTTGAAGCCTAGTCTGTGTAGACTGACCAGTAGGTTGTCGATGACAAGTGACCACAAGAGGGGAGAGAGTACTCCTCCTTGAGGACAGCCTTTGGCTGCCGTCACAGACACCGATTTACCTCCAGAGGAGGAGGTAATTATACGACTTTCCAACATGGCTCTGATCCATTGGTTCGTCGATACTTCGATCCCTTTATTACTGATCGCCCTGGCAATCGAGTCGTATCCGGTATTATCGAAGGCACCCTCAACGTCCAAGAAGGCACAAAGTGCAATTTCCTTTGACTTGAAAGTCTCCTCTACCTTTTTGACAAGGCAATGAAGAGCGCCTTCAGTGGATTTGCCCTTTCTGTACGCAAATTGACTTGAGTGCAGGGGGCTTGATGTTGCTATCTGCTCCCTGATATGAACATCTATAAGTCTTTCCATGGTTTTGAGAAAGAAAGATGTCAGACTGATGGGTCTGTATGATTTAGGCAGTTCACTTGGCCTATTGCCATTTTTGCGGATAAAAATCACGTTGGCCTGTCTCCAGGAAAGTGGAATGTATCCCCAGTTGTAACTAGCTCTAAATAAAGCAATAGCCATCGGCAGAATGACATCACTAACCCTTTGGATAAGGGCCGGAAATATGCCGTCACCACCTGGGGCTTTAAATGGTTTGAATGAGCCAATTGCCCATCTAACCTTATCTGGACTAAACATTTTTCCAGATAAGCTGTTTACTCTGCTATCTATATGTACCTTGGGGTCCACATCGTTAGAGTTACCGCTTATGTCGCGAATAGACGAACCTGGGAAGTGAACCTGAAGAAGTGTTCTGATTGAATCTTCTCGGTCCGTCGTGTAGGTGCCATTTGGTTTCTTTAGTAATCCTACACCGTTATTATGATCTCTGCCTAATGCTTTGTGGATGCGAGCTGCTACCGGCATATCTACTATGTCTTCACAGCACTTCCTCCATGTTGCACGCTTTGATCTTCTCAGTTCTGAGTTGTATTCAGTGAGAGCGATCCTATAATCGTCCCACCTTTTAGTGTGTTTGGCTCGATTGAAGAGTTTCCTAACCTTCTTCCTATATTCAGCAAGTCTGTCATTCCACCAGGGGACCTTACGTCGCTTTGTGCTGGTTTTAATGACGCAACTACTCTGGTAGGAGGTTAGTAACACTTTGTTGAGCTGGTGTGCTGCTTCGTCAAGGTCCCACGTGGACTCAATTGACGAAATTAGCATGTCCGTTTTAGAGAGGACAAGTCCTCGATACGTATTCCAGTCCGTCGACTTAGGATCGTAACTAATCGTGGCCTGTGACAGTTGACCAGGCAGGTCGAACCTAATGTGTTGGTGATCCGACATCGAAGCCTCATCTGACACATGCCAGTTTTCAATGAAATTTGCCATAAATGGACTAGCGAGCGTGAGGTCAAGTACCTCTTCGCGAATTGAATTAATGAAGGTTGGTTTGGAACCCTTGTTTATGATATCTACATTGTATCCTACTATAAAATTTAACAAACACTCACCTCTTATTGTTGTCGCTGCTGCCCCATATCATGTTGTGCGCGTTGGAATCACACCTGAGCATAAAGAGCCCATAGAGAGTATATATTATAAATTTCAGCTCCCTACCTCAAATTTTGGTTTTTCAATAAAATTGTTTTATTTAATTGTGGGCGTGTCAGTATGCGGATTTTGAAAATTTTATGTCCCAAGCAGTTTTATGGGCCATAGATCATATATAAAAAATTTCAGCTTTCTAGCTCAAAGTTCAATTTTTTCCAAAATTTGTTTTATTTAAATGTGGGCGTGTCAGTGGGCGGATTTTGAAAATTTTATGTCCCAATCAGTTTTATGGGCCATAGATCATATATAAAAAATTTCAGCTCTCTAGCTCAAAATTCGATTTTTTCCAAAATTTTGTTTTTTTGAGTTTGTGGGCGTGTCTGTGGGCGGATTTCAAAAATTCTTAAACTTGATTATTTCGGGACCCTAGAGAGTATATGGTTAAAATTTCAGCTCTCTAGGTCCAGTTTAAAGGCCTAATTTTTGCCGACGGACGGACGGACGGTCGGACGGACGGACGGACGGACATGGCTAGATCGACATTACTATCAATACTTATCATAAATATAGTAACTTTTAGGGGTCTACGGGCAATATTAAGGTATGTTACAAACTATGCGTCAAAATTAATATACCCCTAGAATAGGGTATAAAAAGGTGTGAGCCACGCTGCACTCACGGTATAGTTGATGTGTAAACATGTAGGCACAGTTGCGCGTTAGCTACTTAATTTGTTATCTAGCTAACGCCACAACTAAGTAACTAACGTAGTTAAATTAGCTGCGCTAAAAATGCAATCGATTTGGTGGTTAGCTATCATAATGACAACTAATTTTTTCTATTTCTATTAGCTATTAGTTGCAGGTTGTGTAACCTTTCTCCGACTTTTAAGGACCTTTTTTGTTGTTGCAAGGACCTCTTAGTCAAATAACATTGAACACAGATATACCGGGTGGATTCTAACGGCATTTTGGAAAAATATCCTTTCTTCGGCTTTTAAGGACCTTTTTTGTTGTTGCAAGGACCTCTTAGTCAAATAACATTGAGCAGAGATATACCGTGTGGATTCTAATGGCATTTTGGAAAAATATCCTTTCTTCGACTTTTAAGTACCTTTTTTGTTGTTGCAAGGACCTCTTAGTCAAATAACATTGAACACAGATATACCGGGTGAATTCTAACGGCATTTTGGAAAAATATCCTTTCTTCGACTTTTAAGGACCTTTTTTGTTGTTGCAAGGACCTCTTAGTCAAATAAAATTGAACACAGATATACCGTGTGGATTCCAACGGCATTTTGGGAAAATATCCTTTCTTCGACTTTTAATTACCTTTTTTGTTGTTGCAAGGACCTCTTAGTCAAATAACATTGAACACAGATATTCCGTGTGGATTCTAACGGCATTTTGGAAAAATAACCTTTCTTCGAATTTTAAGGACCCTTTTTGTTGTTGCAAGGACATCTTAGTCAAATAACATTGAACACAGATATACCGTGTGGATTCTAACGGCATTTTGGAAAAATATCCTTTCTTCGACTTTTAAGGACCTTTTTTGTTGTTGCAAGGACCTCTTAGTCAAATAACATTGAACACAGATATACCGTGTGGATTCTAACGGCATTTTGGAAAAATATCCTTTCCTCGACTTTTAAGGACCTTTTTTGTTGTTGCAAGGACCTCTTAGTCAAATAACATTGAACACATATATACCGTGTGGATTCTAACGGCATTTTGGAAAAATATCCTTTCTTCGACTTTTAAGGACCATTTTTGTTGTTGCAAGGACCTCTTAGTCAAATAACATTGAACACAGATATACCCCGTGGATTCTAACGGCATTTTGGAAAAATATCTTTTCTTCGACTTTTAAGGACATTTTTTGTTGTTGCAAGGACCTCTTAGTCAAATAGCATTGAACACAGATATACCGTGTGGATTCTAACGGCATTTTAGAAAAATATCCTTTCTTCGATCCAAGGACCACTTGGTAAATAACCTTATTACAACTAAAAGTGACATTCTTAAATCGGCCATCGGTTACCGAAGTATAATCGATATTTTTCCTCTTACCTCCAACTGATGTACAACAAACTTCAAGCTATACAACCTCAATATTATTCAAAACAAATCTACTTTCACACAACTTTCTGGTGTTTCGTAATTACATAATAATCTCTAAAATTGAACATAATTAAAACTGGAAAATATGTATAATAACGAAATATATAAAATAAAAAATACACATTAAAAAAAAACATCGACACGCGGTTGTTCTCAAACGGTTCTCCATCTACTTACTAACCGCGCCAAACGTCGTTTAATTGCGGTGATCTGTCGAGCAGCAAATAACTCACGTGGTAATGAAAATTAACGGGAAAATCTGACGATGACGAAATCTGACGATGACAAAATCTGATGGTGACGCTAGATATTTCCAACTAGCCCCTACCGAGAAAAAATATATTTATACATCAGTGAAAGCAAAAATTTTTACACATTAAAAAATGTCAGCTCACCCAAAAAAATGGAACTCACCCATACATTTTGTCCTGGCTACGGCCGTGGTGGGCAGATTTTAAAAATTCTTAATATTTATTATTTCGGGCACGTAGAGAGTATATGGTTAAAATTTCAGCTTTCTAGCTTGAGTTTGAGATTTTTTTTTTTTTTTTTTATTAATTAACCCTTGCCCAAGGGCCGACACTGCGACCTAAGAGATCTTTTGTGTCACAAGGTTGTCTTATGCCAGGAGGCGACTGACTTCCCTAATGAAACTCAGCACTTCTTTGGTGGTAGAGTTGCGAAGCTCCACCAGTGATAACACCTCTCTGTGGAGAATGCGTCGTCTCAACCAATGCAGAGCCGGGCATTCACAGAGTATGTGTTCTGAGGTTTCCTCGTCCTCCATGCAGAATCTACATTCTGCCGTTGGGCTAAGATTTATTTTGTTGAGATGGTATCTCAGCCCGCAGTGGCCAGTGAGAAAGCCCACCAGCAATCTAATGTTTTCCTTATTTAGAGTAAGGATTTCCTTATAGGAGTAGGGCTTAATCAAGCGTTTGGACTGTCTCAGACCGGGGGCGTTTTCCCACTGTTTAAGGCGAGTCTCTTGCTCCCAATCTTTGATAAGCCCTAGAGCAGTAGTCCAGTTGACACTGCAGTAAGGTTCGGGACCGACAAAAGCGGCCTCAGAACCAGCTCTGGCGAGCTCATCTGCGGATTCATTCCCTACATAACCTCGGTGGCCAGGCACCCAACCGAGTTTCACTTTGTTGTGTTTGGCTAGCTTTTGTAAGGCACAGCAGCAGTTTCTTACAGTCAGAGAGTCTGTTGTGTTGGACGACAGTGCCTGAAGTGCCGCCTGGCTGTCAGAAAAGATATGTATCTTAGCGCCCTTAATTCCTTTGTTGGAGTTTAAGATAGCGCAGATCTCAATGGCATGGATTTCCGCCTGGAACACTGTGGGGCACATCCCCATAGGTATCGAGACCCTGGTATTGGGTCCAAAGACACCAGCACCAACTCCCGACTCCATCCTTGATCCGTCGGTGTACCATACCAGACTTTTTGAGTCCACAGCTGGAACTCCCGAGACCCATTTAGAACGGTCTAGTATTTCCACCTCAAACAGTTTATCGAAGCTATATTCCCTTACCATTAAGTCAGGTATGGTGAGAAACATGTCCAAATTTTGGATTGAGTTGAGTATTTTCAAGTGACCCACATGGTCATTTGAGTTATACTTGTGTTCAAGCTGAAGCTTGATAGCGCATCTAGCAGCTGTTTTCTGAATGAATACGTGTAATGGTGACAGTCCAATGATGGCTTCAAGTGCTACCGTAGGTCATGTGCGCATGGCACCAGTTATTCCCAGACATGCCACACGTTGTAGCTTTTGGAGTCTGTTAGCCGTAGTACGTTCAAGTACTTTTGGCCACCACACGATGGAGGCGTACGTGATGATGGGTCTTACCATCATGGTGTACAGCCAGTGTTTCATTCTGGGGTTTAGACCCCAAGTTCTGCCGTATAGGCGTCTACAGGCCCACATGGCTCTTGTGGCACGCTCAGTGGCGGCCTTTACGTGTGAGTTCCAATTTAGTTTCCTATCCAGGATGACTCCCAGATATTTGACCTCATTGGAGTAACTCAATGGTGTACCATTTACGGTGATAGGTTCAAAGTTAACCAATCTTTTACGCGTAAAAGGTACCAGGATGGTTTTAAGAGGGTTGATGGAAAGTCCTTCCTTAATACACCATTCTGAGACATGTAGCAACGCTTTTTGCATGTTATCAGTAATGGTTGCGCTACGCTTACCATTAATAATTATCGCCAGGTCATCAGCATAACCAATGCCGTTGAAGCCTAGTCTGTGTAGACTGACCAGTAGGTTGTCGATGACAAGTGACCACAAGAGGGGAGAGAGTACTCCTCCTTGAGGACAGCCTTTGGCTGCCGTCACAGACACCGATTTACCTCCAGAGGAGGAGGTAATTATACGACTTTCCAACATGGCTCTGATCCATTGGTTCGTCGATACTTCGATCCCTTTATTACTGATCGCCCTGGCAATCGAGTCGTATCCGGTATTATCGAAGGCACCCTCAACGTCCAAGAAGGCACAAAGTGCAATTTCCTTTGACTTGAAAGTCTCCTCTACCTTTTTGACAAGGCAATGAAGAGCGCCTTCAGTGGATTTGCCCTTTCTGTACGCAAATTGACTTGAGTGCAGGGGGCTTGATGTTGCTATCTGCTCCCTGATATGAACATCTATAAGTCTTTCCATGGTTTTGAGAAAGAAAGATGTCAGACTGATGGGTCTGTATGATTTAGGCAGTTCACTTGGCCTATTGCCATTTTTGCGGATAAAAATCACGTTGGCCTGTCTCCAGGAAAGTGGAATGTATCCCCAGTTGTAACTAGCTCTAAATAAAGCAATAGCCATCGGCAGAATGACATCACTAACCCTTTGGATAAGGGCCGGAAATATGCCGTCACCACCTGGGGCTTTAAATGGTTTGAATGAGCCAATTGCCCATCTAACCTTATCTGGACTAAACATTTTTCCAGATAAGCTGTTTACTCTGCTATCTATATGTACCTTGGGGTCCACATCGTTAGAGTTACCGCTTATGTCGCGAATAGACGAACCTGGGAAGTGAACCTGAAGAAGTGTTCTGATTGAATCTTCTCGGTCCGTCGTGTAGGTGCCATTTGGTTTCTTTAGTAATCCTACACCGTTATTATGATCTCTGCCTAATGCTTTGTGGATGCGAGCTGCTACCGGCATATCTACTATGTCTTCACAGCACTTCCTCCATGTTGCACGCTTTGATCTTCTCAGTTCTGAGTTGTATTCAGTGAGAGCGATCCTATAATCGTCCCACCTTTTAGTGTGTTTGGCTCGATTGAAGAGTTTCCTAACCTTCTTCCTATATTCAGCAAGTCTGTCATTCCACCAGGGGACCTTACGTCGCTTTGTGCTGGTTTTAATGACGCAACTACTCTGGTAGGAGGTTAGTAACACTTTGTTGAGCTGGTGTGCTGCTTCGTCAAGGTCCCACGTGGACTCAATTGACGAAATTAGCATGTCCGTTTTAGAGAGGACAAGTCCTCGATACGTATTCCAGTCCGTCGACTTAGGATCGTAACTAATCGTGGCCTGTGACAGTTGACCAGGCAGGTCGAACCTAATGTGTTGGTGATCCGACATCGAAGCCTCATCTGACACATGCCAGTTTTCAATGAAATTTGCCATAAATGGACTAGCGAGCGTGAGGTCAAGTACCTCTTCGCGAATTGAATTAATGAAGGTTGGTTTGGAACCCTTGTTTATGATATCTACATTGTATCCTACTATAAAATTTAACAAACACTCACCTCTTATTGTTGTCGCTGCTGCCCCATATCATGTTGTGCGCGTTGGAATCACACCCAATGATGTAGTGCAAGTTGTTTAGCAGGCAGTAGCGGATGAATGCCTGAACCTCTAGTGGAGGGATATTGTCGTCGTCTCCTGGGAAATACGCAGAGGCACATATGATGTTGTGTGTGCCTCTGGGTGTAGGTACTTCCAGTAGTACGGTATACAATGATAGTATAATAAAGATAGTATGATAGTATCATTGTATATAAACTTTATAGTAAAATCATCAACACGATTTCAAAAAGCTCGACCTCCACGAATTTGGAGACAAAAAGGATGGCGTAATTGCTTCTCAACTTAAGAAATAATCACCGTCAAAAATATTTGTATGAGCTTTGAATTAAGGGAAAACGAAGAAAAGAGAACCAAATAAACTGTTGGTTAGGAAAAACAGCCAAGAGTTTATTTGGTCCTCTTTTCTTTGATGAGGTATTTCGTAAGGATCTCTGACAAAAATAAGAATTCTATCATTGTATGTAATTTTGTTATCTTGTATGGATATCTCGCATTTTCAACTGATTGCCTCTGGTCGCGCCATATGATTTTCATTCTGGACGTGTAAGTATTTATTTTTCTGTGTAACAGCGGAATACTTTTTGGTAAATAGAATTTATGATGAGAGGCAGATGATGGAAGGGGAAAGGAAACATTTTTCTAAAGGATATTCAATAAAAGCTCATTTCTGTGTTTTGGTATTTTCTATCAAACAAGGAATTATGAGTTTATGATTTTTTAGGGTTTTGCTATTTTCGCTGTATCTCGTTCAAAAATGCACCGATTTCTATCATTTCTTCAGTATTTGATTCGGAAATATTCAATTTGGTTGTATCAGCCGTTATTCAAAGAAATAGTTGTTGGATAGGTATATTTATCTATTAGCGAATTGATGGCCTACATAAATATTGAGGCAGGTCACTTGTCATTTTACAGTTTTTTTTTTTGTAAAATATTCGTGATCAGCATCGATAATAATAGTATCTCAAACTCGAGCTAGAAAGCTGTAATTTTAACCATATACTCTCTACGTGCCCGAAATAATAAATATTAAGAATTTTTAAAATCTGCCCACCACGGCCGTAGCCAGGACAAAATGTATGGGTGAGTTCCATTTTTTTGGGTGAGCTGACATTTTTTTTAAAAGAAAGTTAAAATGTATAGTCTAGAAAAATCAATTTTTTATTAAAACGGTAGGTGTAAGCAATATCACATTCATGTTTTTAAACTACGAGTTAAACGTATATGCTATAGATCAAGAAATTGGTAGGTATATAATATGTTTTTTATACACACACAAGTAGTACGAATATCTACTTAGAATTAAAAAAGTTATATTCCTCGGTCTTTTTCGGCGAATTTATGTAAAATATCATTTATTTGCAACGAATTCAAGGGTTTTTTTTTCAAATGCTATAAAAGAAAGCAGTTGATCAGTCATTGATGAACGTCGTATTGCGTATATACAGACGGTATTTTTCCAGCCCTCATTCAAAATGGAATAGAAGTTTTATTACCATCCATGATTGCCTTATTTAGGTTCAGCTTCAACTGGGGGTATACCAGTTACCTGGAGGGAGGTAAACGTAGTATTCATACCTAAACCGGGAAACAAGCCGAGCGAATTACCTAAATCATATCATCCGATAAGCTTGACATCGTTTTTTCTGAAAACAATGGAAAGGATTATTGACATCCACATTAGAGAATGCATATCAAAAATCATGCCCCTGTACCCTCAGTGCTTTTGACAAGACTGGATATGAATCCATATTAAATGCTTTGTACCATAGAAACATAGACAAACCAACTATTAAATGGATCAAAGCGATGCTGAAAAGTCGCAAAATAACTGAATCGTCAGGAATGACCAGTATCAGTAACAGCCGTAAGGGGCTGCCCACAAGGGGGAGTACTTTCACCCCTTTTGTGGTCATTGGTCATCGATGGCCTAGTACACAATATGAGCAATTTTTGGGCACACTATAATTGGGTACGCCGATGATATTGTCATCATAGTCAGGGGCAAATACTCAATTGGAGTCACATCAAAAATGAAAAATGCTCTAAAGACAGCCACAGACTGGTGCATCAAGGAAAATCTTTCCATAAATCCCAGTAAAGCCGTCATCGTTCCTTTCATTAAAAGGTAGAAATAAGACCTAGATCTGATCACAATAAACGACACGGTCGTAGAGTATTCCGACGAAGTCAAGTATCTTGGAGTAATCCTAGACAAGAGACTCATCTGGAACTCTCACATTAATAACAAAATTAGTAAAGCTAATAGAGCTTTATGGGCCTGTCGTCGCACATATGGCAGAACCTGGGGAATCTCTCAAAATATCATCTACTGGATCTACACAGTGATGATAAGACCCATTATAACATACGCCTCCATAGTATGGTGGACAAAATCCACACAAAAGGTCCCGAACCCTTCTGCTGCACTCCTAGATCAGCAGCTATGGCAGCAATAAAAAGCTGGGAACACAAAAAATGTATCTATCTTTGGGAAAGCATCCTAGAGGTAAGACAGGCCAAACGAGCCATTCGGCCCTTCAATCAAAATGCCAGCAAATGCCTAAACCTAAGCTGGCATGATATCAAAAACTTAGTAGGTTACCTTACTGGCCACCATGGTTTAAGATATCATCTACACAAAATGAGAATAGCAGACTTTCCTGAGTTCCGACTCTGTCTTGAAGAGGACGAGTCAGCTGAACACATTTTATGTGAATGTCCATCCCTTAATGGAATTTGAAAGAAGATATTTTTCAGGGAACAAATGAGCCCCGAGGACATAAAGAATTCTTCTACTGTTAAGATTGTCCGCTTTACACGGAAAGTGGACATTCTACTAGTTTAAAATTTTTCTGGCCCATACCGTACAAAAGATCTTTTTAGGTCGAAGTAGGTATAGGTAGATATATATATTAATATATTAAAATTTATAAAAACGTAACAAAATATATAAACATGAATATAATAAAATATATGAAAAAGAATGAAATAATAATATAATAATGATAAATAATTTGATACTTATCAGAATGAAAGTCTTGAAATCGGATAAAAACTCTTATTCACTTTGTAAGTTAAAATTTGTGGCTTTGCAAAAGTACGAAGCTCAACCGGCGGAAATTTTTCTTTTTTAAATACCTACAGCTGCTTGCAATATGAGATAATCTACCCCAAACTTCCATCAAAACCAACACATGATACACCAACCATATACCCCACCCCACTCACCAACGCATCATATTCCCATCATGAGAAGTAAAGAAAAATTAAAGTGACAAAACACACACATATTCAAATCTTCTTTATAATCGAAGGAAAGAGTAGCTACTTAAAGAGTACGCATTGCAAATATTAACGAGAATGGAAGACAACAAAAATAACTACCAAAATGCATAGTTTTATATATATACCCCACCCTTCTCACCCACACATCATATTCACATCCTGAGAAGTAAAGAAAAATTAATTTGACAAAACACACACATTTGGAAATCTTCTTTATTATCAAAGGAAAGAGTACTTAACGAGTACGCACTGCAAATATAAATGAGAATGGAAGAAGACAACAGAAATAACTACATTAAAGCTTTTTGTAGATTCTTTAATGACGAACTTACGGCGTTTGGTGGCGCATCGTCGTATACACGAAGTGAGAATACTATAAAGTTCATATACAATGATACAGGTAAAGGAAAACGAAGAATGAAATAAATATAAAATACAAATAAACTGGTTTGTTTCCCTTTATCGAATCATTTTGATATTATCATTGTATATGAACTTTATAGTATTCTCACTTCGTGTATACGACGATGCGCCACCAAACGCCGTAAGTTCGTCATTAAAGAATCTACAAAAAGCTTTAATGTAGTTATTTCTGTTGTCTTCTTCCATTCTCATTTATATTTGCAGTGCGTACTCGTTAAGTACTGTTTCCTTTGATAATAAAGAAGATTTCCAAAAGTGTGTGTTTTGTCAAATTAATTTTTCTTTACTTCTCAGGATGTGAATATGATGTGTGGGTGAGAGGGGTGGGGTATATATATAAAACTATGCATTTTGGTAGTTATTTTTGTTGTCTTCCATTCTCGTTAATATTTGCAATGCGTACTCTTTAAGTAGCTACTCTTTCCTTCGATTATAAAGAAGATTTGAATAAGTGTGTGTTTTGTCACTTTAATTTTTCTTTACTTCTGAGGATGGGAATATGATGTGTTTGTGAGAGGGGTGGGGTATATGGTTGGTGTATCATGTGTTGGTTTTGATGGAAGTTTGGGGTAGGTTATCTCATATTGCAAGCAGCTGTAGGTATTTAAAATAGAAAAATTTCCGCCGGTTGAGCTTCGTACTTTTGCAAAGCCACAAATTTTAACTTGCAAAGTGAAACAAAGTGAATAAGAGTTTTTATCCGATTTCAAGACTTTCATTCTGATAAGTATCAAATTATTTATCATTATTATATTATTATTTCATTCTTTTTCATATATTTTATTATATTCATGTTTATATATTTTGTTACGTTTTTATAAATTTTAATATATTAATATATATATCTACCTATACCTACTTCGACCTAAAAAGATCTTTTGTACGGTATGGGCCAGAAAAATTTTAAACTAGTAGAATGTCCACTTTCCGTGTAAAGCGGACAATTTTACCAGTAGAAGAATTCTTTATGTCCTCGGGGCTCATTTGTTCTCTGAAAAATATCTTCTTTCTAATTCCATTAAGGGATGGACATTCACATAAAATGTGTTCAGCTGACTCGTCCTCTTCAAGACAGAGTCGGAACTCAGGAGAGTCTGCTATTCTCATTTTGTGCAGATGATATCTTAAACCATGGTGACCAGTAAGGTAACCCACTAAGTTTTTGATATCATGCCTGCTTAGGTTTAGGCATTTGCTGGCATTTTGACTGAAGGGCCGAATAGCTCGTTTGGCCTTAGACCTGGAATGCTTTCCCAAAGATAGATACATTTTCCATGTTCCCAGCTTTATATAGCTGCCGTTGCTGCTGATCTAGGAGGGCAGCAGAAAGGTTCGGGACCTATGAATGGTGTTTCTGGACCTTTTCTGGCCAGTTCGTCGGCCTTTTCGTTACCTTCTACACCGACATGACCCGGAACCCACCATAATTTGGTCTTGTTTCTTAATCCGAGTGTTTGAAGGGTATTGAAGCAGTACATGACTGATTTGGAGTCAATGGTATGCGAGCTAAGGGCGTTTATTGCTGCTTGACTATCCGTGAATATATGGATGATTGCACCTTTTATGCCAGATGAATAAATCTGGCTGGCGCATTCTTGAATGGCCTGGATCTCTGCTTGAAATACGCTGGAACTTTTTCCCATTTGTGTAGTAAAGCGTTTGTTTGGTCCGTATACTCCCGCTCCTACCCCCGTTTCCATTTTATAACCATCCGTATACCACTTTCTGCGGTTGTGGCTATTTGGTGGGTTATTACTAACCCATGTTTCTCTCTTTGGGATCTCCGTGGAGAACCTCTTGTTGAAGCATAGTGTTTTTTGAATGCGGTCTGTGACCGCGCAGTTCATGTTAAGTTCTGGCAGTTCATCGAGAAGGGTCTTTAGTTCCGGATGATCATTAAGACTTATCTCGTTTCACTGTATTAGACTTATTGCACTGTGGATCGACACTTTTTGAATGTATATGTGGAGAGGTGTAATTCCTGTAATTGCCTCTATGGAAGCTGTTGGATAGGTTCGCATGGCTCCGGAGATACCAAGGCACGGAAGCCTTTGTACCTTTTTGAGTTTCTCTATTGCGATCTTTTGTGTGGATTTTGTCCACCATACTATGGAGGCGTATGTTATAATGGGTCTTATCGCCGATCTTTGGAGAGATTCCCAAGGTTCTGCCATAAGTGCGGCGACAGGCCCATAAAGGTCTATTAGCTTTAGTGATTTTGTTGTTAATGTGAGAGTTCCAGTTGAGCCTCTTGTCTACGATTACTCCAGGATACTTGACTTCGACGGAATACTCTACGACCGTATCGTTTATTGTGATAGATCTAGGTCTTATTTCCTCCTTAAGTGAAAGGAACGATGACGGCTTTACTGGGATTTATGGAAAGACTTTCCTTGATGCACCAGTCTATGGCTGTCTTTAGAGCATTTTTCATTTTTGATGTGACTCCAATTGAGTCTTTGCCCCTGACTATGATGACAATATCATCTGCGTACCCAATTGTAGTGTAGCCCAAACTGCTCATGGTTTTTCTATGTTTCTATGGCAAAAAGCATTTGATATGGACTTATATCCAGTGTTATCAAAAGCACCCTCTAGGCCAAGAAACGCACATAGTGCGATCTCTTTACACAGGTATGCGTTTTTTTTATCTCTGTTGTTAGTTTTAACAGTGCCTTCCGTGGATTTGCCCTTTTGGTACGCATATTGGTGAGGGTGCAGAGGCATGCTTTTTGATATGCATTCTCTAATGTAGATGTCAATAATCCTTTCCATTGTTTTCAGAAAAAACGATGTCAAGCTTATCGGACGATATGATTAAGGTAATTCGCGCGGCTTGTTTCCCGGCTTAGGTATAAATACTACGTTTACCTTCCTCCAGGTAACTGGTATATACCTAAATAAGGCAATCATGGATGGTAATAAAACTTCTATTCCATTTTGAATGAGGGCTGGAAAAATACCGTCTGTATATACGCCATACGACGTTCATATATACTTACCCATTTCTTGATCTATAGCATATACATTTAATTCGTAGTTTAAAAACATGAATGTGATATTGCTTACACCTTCCTTTTAAATAAAAATTAAAAAATTGTTAACTCACCCAAAAAAATGGAACTCACCCATACATTATGTCCTGGCTACGGCCGTGGTGGGCAGATTTTAAAAATTCTTAACATTTATTATTTCGGGCACGTAGAGAGTATATGGTTAAAGTTAAAGGACAAGTGACCTGCCTCAACATTATTGTAGGTGATCCATTCCCTAATAGATAAATATACCTATCCAACAACTATTTCTTTGAATAACGGCTGATACAACCAAATTGAATATTTTCGAATCAAATACTGAAGAAATGATAGAAATCGGTGCATTTTTGGACGAGATACAGCGAAAATAGCAAAACCCTAATAAACCATAAACTCATAATTCCTTATTTTATTCAATTATCCTTTAAAAAAATGTTTCCTTTCCCCTCATCATACATTCTATGTATCGAAGCGAAGCAACAATGCAAATCTTCAAAATGTATTCGGCTGTTACACAGAAAAATAAATACTTACACGTCCATGAAAAAAAATCATACGGCGTGATCAGAGACAGAGAGTTGAAAATGCGAGATACCTATCCATACAAACTAACAAAATTCCATACAATGATAGAATTCTTATTTTGTCAGAGATCCTTACGAAATACCTCATCAAAGAAAAGAGGACCAAATAAACTCTTGGCTGTTTTTCCTAACCAACAGTTTATTTGGTTCTCTTTTCTTCGTTTTCCCTTAATTCAAAGCTCATACAAATATTTTTGACGGTGATTAATGCTTAAGTTGAGAAGCAATTACGCCATCCTTTTTGTCTCCAAATTCGTGGAGGTCGAGCTTTTTGAAATCGTGTTGATGATTATACCCTATTCTAAGGGTATATTAATTTTGACGCATAGTTTGTAACATACCTTAATATTGCCCGTAGACCCGTAAAAGTTACTATATTTATGATCAGCATCGATATTAATGTCGATCTAGCCATGTCCGTCCGTCCGTCCGTCCGTCTGTCGGAAAAAATTAGGCCTTTAAACTGGACATAGAGAGCTGAAATTTTAACCATATACTCTCTAGGGTCCCGAAATAATCAAGTTTACGAATTTTTGAAATCCGCCCACACGCCCACAAACTCAAAAAAACTAAATTTTGGAAAAAATCGAATTTTGAGCTAGAAAGCTGAAATTTTTTATATATGATCTATGACTCCTAAAACTGCTCGGGATAAAAAAATTTTAAAATCCGCCCACTGACACGCCCACAAATAAATAAAATATTTTTTTTATACTACGAGTATTCTAAGGGTATATTAATTTTTGAAAATCCAAAGTTTGAGCTAGGGAGCTGGAATTTATAATATATACTCTCTATGGGCCCTTTATGCTCATATGTAAATATTTTCAAAATCCGCCCACTGACACGCCCACAATTTTTTTTTTTGAAAATTCAAAGTTTGAGCTATGGAGCTGAAATTTTTGAAAATCCAAAGTTTGAGCTAGGGAGCGGCCCTTTATTCTCGTGTGTTAATTTTTTTTAAATCCGCCTACTGACACGCCCACAATTAAATAAAACAATTTTATTGAAACACCCAAGTTTGAGCTAGGGAGCGTTTTTTTTGATAAAATCCTTTAAATGTTATATAACAAAATATGTAGAGCGTTCTTAACAATTCAACCATACTTAGACTTTTGTCACGCCCACTTATGAGGGATAGGAATAAGAATAGGGTATCCAACAGTTCGCCCAAGCGGACTGTAGCCCGTCCCTATGTTTTTACTATAGTTTATATACAATGGCCTGGCTCTATTAATTTGTTGCTGTTGGGCTGCTGTTGTGGGTGAATTTAAGAAGCAATTGGTGGCATAATTATTTTATTGATTTATTGATCGTTGGATTTCTCCTGCATTGCATAAAAGCTTTTGTCAGAAATAAAAGCTATGGCACATCTAGGCAACCCGGTGGACGATGCTAAAAATAAAGATGAAGCATCGCAAAGTGAAAGTAGTAGCTGATTTGAAAGCGTTGCGATCATCTTCGAAGGGAAATTTGAGTCGGACGAGAAATCTTATCATGCAGAAGGGAAGTACGTTGTCGGAACCAGAACTGGAGTATCGATTAGGAATATTAGAATCGTACTTTAAGCAGAGTTTAAATGTTCAAACATCTATTGAGAGGTTTAATAATCCTGACGATGAAAGGGCTAATGAGGCTTTTCGCGAGGAGGTGGAAGAGATTTATGTTTGCACAAAAACCATGATAATGACAATTTTGTCGGGCTTAAGGGGCAATACTACTGCTCCTGATCAATTAAATGCAACGTATTTTTCGGAGCAACCTCGATCTCGATCAAAATTAGAACCCATTAAGCTACCTACGTTCTTTGGAAAGTTCTCAGACTATCCAAATTTCATCGATTTATTTACAAATCTCGTTCATAAAGACGATAGCCTCGACAGTCTGCAGAAGTTTATTTACTTGCCTCTCTGGACCAGCATTGGATGCGGTAAAAGATTTTAACGTCGTTAGAACGAGCTATCAACAAGCCCTTGAGATAGTTTTAATACGCATTTAAAAGCAATGCTTTCAATAGGAAACCACAAAGACATTGCTACTGCTATCTTAATTTCGTTAGCTTTGCATCGAGTTGATGAAGAAACTCAAGCTAAATGGGAGGATGCAATCGACTACAATAAGCTCCCAACATAGGAAGAATTTAGTAAGGTTTTGGATCGTTGGTGTAAGAGCTTAGAAGCAAAGGAAGCTAGGATACAAAAACCAAACCATTTCAATAAGAGTTGCACTAAATCGGATCAGCCGAGCTTTCATTCTACTGGAAAGAAACATTTTCGAAAGGGCACGGGCACGACTTTATCAGCAGAGCGTTCACAATGTGAATACTGCCAGTCGTTGGAACATTTCGTTGATTCGTGTCCAGATTTTCTTAGCTTACCAGTGGGAAGGAGGTTCCTGGAAGTTAAAAAACGAGTACTTTGTGTGAATTGTCTGGAAAGGGAACATTCTGTTCGGCATTGCACGAAAATAAGATGCGCCATCTGCTCCTTACCCCCCCATCATAGAACGAATTATGGGAGGCATGAGCCTATTAGTCGCATGAGTAGAATCTATAATGGGAAAACTGTGCTGATGCGCTTCACCACCAAAACCAACATGCCTGACTTTACGCTTCCTCGCCTAAACGGCACACCCCTACCCCTTTCAAACAGTGCCAGGTATTTAGGAGTTATCCTAGATCCTAAACTCAACTGGAAAATAAACATAGAACAACGGGTAAAGAAGGCATGTATAGCCTTTTATGCCTGCAGCAGAACCTTCGGAAAAAAGTGGGGCCTGCAACCAAAATTGACCCTGTGGATGTACACAGCCGTGGTACGACCAATCCTCACGTATGGTGGCCGGCTCTAAAGAAAAAGTACAATATTATCAAACTTAATAAGGTACAAAAAACGGCATGCATAGGAACAACGGGAGCTCTACGGTCAACACCGTCAGACGGACTCACAGTCTTACTGCATCTTTTACCTCTTGATCTACATATAACAAACATCACAGCACACAGCGCGATCAGACTCAGAGAGTCTGGCTGCTGAACTGCAAAACCCTACGGCCACAGTAGTATTCTAGACTCTCTACCTAGAAAACTAGTTCCGCCTTCAACAGACTACATCATTCCCAGAATGTCTTTTACAAAACATTTCGTCGTTCAAATCCCTACTAGATCGGAATGGCAAAATGGAGAAGTGACAAGGGATTTCGATCAAACAATCTACACCGACGGTTCAAAAATGGACTGCGGCGTGGGTGCGGGAGTTTTTTCGGAATCCTTAAACATCGCAAAATCATACAGACTTCCGGATACTGCAAGCGTCTTCCAGGCGGAGCTACTGGCTATCCGTGAAGCCTGTCGCCAGATCAAACTTCACTCAAATATAACACCGAGGCAAAGGATCGCCATACTTATTGACAGCCAGGCTGCCATTAAAGCGATCGCTTCGGTCACTATATCCTCTAAGTTAGTACTAGAATGCCGTAATGAGCTGGCCCTGCTTGATAAGTTCAAGGTTACCCTGATCTGGGTTCCAGGGCACAGTAACGTTTATGGAAACGAACATGCCGACGAACTGGCCAGGCAAGGCTCAGCTCTCCACTGCTCTCTGGCAGAACTACTCCACATTCCGCTCGGAGCAGTTAAGGCAAACATCACCGCAGAATACCTTAAGAAAGCCAACCTCAGATGGAGCAGGCTGACTGCATGCGTCATATCCAGAAAAACGTGGCCAAACTACAACAAGGCAAAAACAACCGACCTTCTAGGTAGAAACCGAAAAGACATCGCAAGACTTACAGCGATCTTCACGGGACACTGGCCTATAGGTGACCATGCGGCCAACCTGGGCATCCCATACAATACACACTGCCGCAGTTGCAAAGTGACAACTGAAAAAGAAACAATAATTCACTTTTTATGTACCTGTCCGGCTTTAGCTAGGACCAGACTACGTACATTGGGAAGCCCTTTCTTCAATACACTTGAGGAAGTCTCCGAGAAAAGTATCAAGGAACTGATAACTTTCCTGAACTCCGCAGGTTGGATTTAGCCTCCCCCACCAATCGATAATACCTAGGTTTACGTGATTTTGTGGTAACAAAACGGCGCTCAGTGCTAATTGGGTTTGTCTTATCAAACCGCCACACCTACCTACCTACCTAGAATCTATAATATAAATGATAATGTGATTGATTTGCATGTTAGTAAAATTAAGCTGAAAAATATTTTGCGCAATAATACCTTAATGTCTTAATTTATTTGCATGATTTGTGCTTGTGTTAGTATTTTATAGGTACATAATTATTGTATTTTTAATTGTTTTGTCCGTGCTCCCACAGGCTCATCATTTAGTGCAGAATGATGAGCCTGTGGGAGCACTTTTAGTGCCGGCAAATTTCTGCTCGTGATAGTTGCTTGCTTTAAGCACTCCACGACACAGAACTGATAGTGTATGTTACAAATATGCATTAACGGCCGATATTTCGAAAATGTATCTGCAGATACTTATAGACCCAAAGGATCGCAAGTATCAAGGCATTCTCTGGAGAGCCAGGGGCACAGATTCGTTAAAAGTGTACCAGTTAAACACTGTTACATATGAAACTACGTCCGCTCCATATTTGGTAACTCGTTGTCTAAAAGCGTTATCCGAAGAAGGGGAGTTGGCGTTTCCATTAGGTCCGAAGGTGCTAAGCGAAGATTTTTACATGGATGATTTAATCAGTGGAGGAGACTCGCCAGAAGAGATGTTTGGAATATACGAGGAAGTAGGAGCCCTTTTGCAGAGTGCCGGTTTCGAACTCCGAAAGTGTTGGAAATCGTTCCAGAAATTGACCGAGAGAAACCGCTCAGAATAAATGATGCGGATATAATAAAGACCCTCGAAATCAAGTGGAGTCCATCCGTAGATGAGTTGCAGTATGTTGTTCCAGCATTGCAGTCGCAACTTAAAATAACAAAGCGCATTATTCTGTCCGAGTTATCCATGTTGTTTGACCCATTAGGACTCATTAACCCAGTAGTTGTTAAGGGTACAATTTTGTTGCAGAGTCTGTAGGTAAAAAAGACGGATTTGGAATAAATCCAGAATCTTCACAGAATGGGAAGCATTTAGAAATCGTCTGAAGGAGTTGGAGAAGATCAAAATCCCCCGATATATTTTAGCTTTGAGACCAACCAACATTCAACTGCATGGATTCTCGGATGCGTCATTGCGTGCTTATGGTTGCTGCGTTTATTTGAGAACTGTCGACGAAAGTATCTTGTAACTTGGTTACCGCAAAGTCCAGAGTAGCTCCAATTAAAACGCAAAGCCTCCCTAGGTTGGAAATATGTGCAGCTGAAATGTTGGTTTCGCTGATATCATAGATTCTTCCAAGTTTCTCTCACCTAGCTGAAGAGATTTACCTCTGGACGGATTCTGAAATTGTGTTATGTTGGCTTTCAGCGCATCCATCTAGTTGGGAAGTATTTATTGCAAATCGAGTCTCGAAGATACAAACTGGTTTGCCACAGGGTGTTTGGAAATATGTTAGCACAAAACAAAATCCGGCAGATATTGTATCCAGAGGAGCATTCGCGGATGAATTAAATGAAAGTATCTGGTTTTCGGTCCTAAATTTCTTAAACAATCGGAAGAGATGTGGCCTAAGCAAAAAGATTTTTCCTTAATCGAAAAAGATACTCCTGGCAAGCGGAAATGTAATGTGGTTCTGTTGCCAAAACCGGTTGAGGAGATCTTTGAAGAAAACTATTTGCGTTTCAATGACGTCAAAAAGACGTGCAGAATATTTGCACGTGTCCTTCGGGTGCTTAAATTATATCGCAAAAGAAAGGAAGTCAGTCAGGAGCAGGTTTTTGATGAACCAATGGGAGCGAGTTTTAATGATCTTCTAAAAGCGGATGAGGTTGACGACGCCTTATTAAGGATTGTGTGGAATATCCAGCAAAAAAGTTTTCATGATGAAATTCACCAACTTGAGATAGGAAATATGATTAATCCCTTCCTTGACGGTGACTCATTTAAACTCCTCCGAGTGGGTGGGCGTCTGCTGAATGCGGACATTCCCTATTGTACTAAATGTCCCATCCTTCTTCCTAAATCTAATCCTTTTATCAAGAACCTGTTTGTGTATTTACATAATAAACATTATCATGCAGGTCCACAAGCTTTAGTTGGAATCGTGAGACCGAGGTTTTGGGTGATTGATGCTCGCCGGCTAGCGAAGCGGGTCGTGGATGGCTGCCTGGACTGTTTTAAACACAAACCAAAGATGTTGGTGCAAATAATGGGACATCTACCTAGTGACAGAGTATAACCTGCAAGACGGTTTCAAAAAACTGGCGTCGATTTTGCGGCCCATTCCAAACAACTTATAAGCTGAGAGGTCAGCGAACGACCAAGTCGTACATAGTAGTCTTCGTTTGTTTTGTTGTAAAGGCTGTTCATTTCGAGGTCGTGTCAGACCTATCCAGCAAAGGTTTCATTGCGGTTCTTAAGAGGTTCGTTGCAAGAAGGGGTTTGTGTCAATATTTATACTGCGATAATGGTACAAACTTTGTTGGAGCCCGCAATCAGCTCGAGGAATTTAGGCGAAAATTCCTAGAACAGCAGATGGAAGCGAAGATCAGCGATTGGTGTGCCGCAGAACGCATACAGTTTCATCACATTCCGCCCAGAACCCCTCATTTTGGAGGTCTATGGGAGGCGGCCGTGAAGTCGGCAAAAAATCATCTGGTTCGTACTCTCAGTGAAGCCTATCTAACCTTTGAAGAGCTGTCAACCGTGGTGGCTGATGTTGAAGCCATTTTAAATTCTCGGCCGATGTATTCAATGTCCAGTGACCCGAGTGATGAGCAAGTGCTTACTCCTGGGCGTTTTATAATTGGCGCACCGTTGAATGCAGTTGTCGAACCAATGGTCACTGATTATAAGATGTCCGCGTTGAAGAGATGGCGACGGTTGTCACTGATAAAGCAACACTTTTGGAATCGATGGTCCAAGGAGTATCTTGTCAGTCTACAGAAGCGTGTCAAATGGTAAACTACAGCTGAAAATATCAAAACCAACACCCTTGTCTTAGTTTGGGATGATAACTCACCTCCGCAACAGTGGCTTTTGGGGAGGATTACAAACTTGGTTGTATCCTCAGATGGTAAGGTGCGCGTCGTTGATGTAAAAA
This sequence comes from Portevinia maculata, assembly GCA_949715645.1. NCBI lineage: Eukaryota > Metazoa > Arthropoda > Insecta > Diptera > Syrphidae > Portevinia > Portevinia maculata. Next base: position 169,763,997 of record OX454526.1, on the reverse strand, counting down.
CCAAAAAGGGAGTCATTCGCAGAGCAGTTCATCGATTGGCAGCACTTCCTATAGATAATTGAAGATATCCCTCAGATACTTCAAGGTGGGCAGAATGTTAATGCCATTGTTAGCATTGTATTGAAATTATGAATTTTATTTTTTATGAACTTTATTATTATATCAAAAATTTTGTATTAATAGAATAGATCAATAATGATTTGGATTAAAGTAACAAATCTAAAAAGTAGTATTGCAAAGTTAAATGTCAACCCTAAATATACGCTGAATTACTCTTTTAACTAAACGAATAAGACTTTACCCACTCTTTTGCTAAATTAAATTGTATCGAGTACAAAGTGTTATAGTTGAATAAGAACCACAGTAAAGACAAGACTTAGCACCAAAGTAAGAAAGAAAGAAAGTAATAAAATTTAAAGTACAAATATACAAGTCAAAATTATATACAGAAAAAATTATATTTTATTTAAAACAAGTTGAAGTGTGAAAACTAGCACATTAAACAGAGGGAAAGAAAAAGCGCGCTCTTAAATTAGGAAAAGATGGAGAGCGCAGATAAGTCTTGATTTTTTTTTTCATTAAATTATTAATCATGATGAGAATGAAACGAACTTTATCTTAAGAAATAGAGTAATGAAAATCGCAATAAAAACATAAAAAACATAACTGGCTTACGTTACCACTTGCAGGAAAGTTTCCACTTCTGCTCTAGAAAGCAGTATATATACATATATATAAAGATGTCGAAGGGGCAAAATAAGGCATGCGAAGGCTCCCATCTAGATTTAAATCGTATGACCCTAACAAATTTCTTTGCGCAATGAAAAGAGGCATTAAATAACTCATGTACGCACTACCCCAGGATGTTATCCAATATTAAAGGCGGGAGTTTACAAGAGCATAGTAAATTGTGTTAAGCACCGTTGAAGGAATGGTATCTACTGTTGTATGTCTTTACTGCCCTATGTATTTTTTGGATAAGTGTTACATCTAAATTCTTCATTGATACTAGTATTTCTTGTAACGTAGAATGTAACCTTTGTATATTGCTATTGCCTGTGTGAGTGTTTGGTTCGGTCAGGTGGAGCTGGACTTCTTGATCTCTTAGAAATTCTTTTAGATGCTCTGATTTTTGGAGAAATGCTCCTCAAGCGTTTCTACCTCTTTAGTCCAGTTTTTGTTTGGTAGAAAATAGGCATATGCTTTCTTGGTGAGTTTATCAATAAGGGTTAAAAATGGATGTTTCCTAAAGTAATATTATATGTCCATATGAATAGTTTCATTGGGCCTGCTTCATGTCTGACTAAGTTCTTATTTAAGCTTTATTGGTTATCGTTCATATTTGATCTCTAAACATGTCTTGCAGTTGCTAATTATTCTAGTAATTTCTCTAATTATATGAGAAAGGTATATTTCGTTCTTTAAGCTGGGATAGGTTTCTACTATTCCGCTATGGGCGTTTTTTTGAGTATGGTACAACGAGATTTGCTTATGTACTTCTTCTTACGCCTTTATTCCTCTTGCTCTTAATGTTGCTTTTATAAATTTAATTTGTTTGTCCTGTCCAAAAGGTTCTATTAATAATTGTTGTATTTTGTTAAACTCATGGTACACTGGCGATCACAAGGATGAGGGCATATACATTTTGCAATCGATTTTCAGTCTTTATATCTGTCGGAAATTTTATACCCGGACACTTTTACTACCTGAGAACAGGTACATATTTTCCCGCTAGTAAGTCATAAAATTAAAGAGTAAGTGAACAATCAACTAGGTACTTGAAAAGCGTATAAAAAGATAAGCCACTAGGATTAGGCCATCGCGAATATTTCGTTGCAGGAGTTCACATCAGCGATTTTTTTCAAAGTTTTGTTAAGAATATTTATACAAGCGTTGAAAAGAACTATTTTTATTTAGTTAAAAAAAATGGGTTCCGGAAAGTCTTTGACAGCGAAAGAAAAAGGAAAAATAGATGCTTTCAAGATGTTGGGACTCTCAGACCGAGAAATTACAAAGAGGCTAAATAGAAGTAAGAGAGAAGAAGCACGGCAGTTCGCGTCGAAAATAAATTGCTATTATCAGGAAAGAAAGTAGAGATGTTATATAAATAGATATAGATAGAAATCGAGGGAACATGTATGGAGATTTGTCCAACGTACACCAACTGTTGCAACTGTCAAAGGGAGTACAACGATCTAATCAATTATCTACTCAGCGTAGGCTGCGAAAATATGCTCCTGGTTGGCGATTGTAATGTGAGGGTTGGAAAAGAGCAAGTATTTCCTATTAACAAGGGAGATTTTCAATGTTTTCGCAACCTTAGTAGAAATTCGAAGGATGAAATCACCTAAGGATAAACAACTTATCGAAGCATGTGACACCTTCAATCTTTGTCTATTAAACGGAAGAACAAAAAGTGATAGCTGTGGCGAATATACATTTCTTAAGGGAAATGGATGCCCTGTAATTGATTACGTCCTCACAAATGGGCGTTGGCATGACCTGATACAGGATATGAAGGTAGAAAGTGAGATATTCTCAGACCACATGGCATTTTCTATTCAATGTGCGCTACAAGCTAATACTCCGGATACAAACAATTTAGCGTTTCTTCCAAAACTTATTTGGAAAGACAGTTGGATGAGTATCACCGTCAACTAAATGAATGTGTCACTGTGCTTGAAATGGACAGGAACAATGCTTTTCGACACCCAAGTTTTCTTACAAGCATTATTAAATTTATTGCGCAACATAAAACAAATACCAGAAGAAAATTTGTAAAAAATCAAACTTGGTTAATGAAGAATGTCTCTTATCGGAAGTAATCTGTCGGAAGTAATGAAACAGATTTATATTGAAGCTAATTCTCGATATAAAACAACTTGCGAGTACAAGAAACTGCAATACTTTAATGGAATGGCGGTTGAAATAGCAGAAACTTCCGGTAGTAAACAGTTTTGGGCATTTGCGAAGAAACTCAACGGAAACACACACAAATTAGGCACCCTTATTGACGTGGGCACACTTAAAAATCAGTTTCGCACAATGCTTAATCCGTAAGGACCACAAATCTCATTTTTGTATGCAATGCAGCAAGTATTTGATGATGTATTGGATACACGATTCAGGATAGAAGAGCTTTTAGAGTCTAAAGAAAGCAAAACAAAACAAAGCACTGGGGGAAGATAGGGTCCCTTATGAGTTCTTCAAAATGTTACAAATAATTTTCTCAAAAAAGTACATATATCACTAAATCATGTTTACAAAGAGGCAAATGTACCCGCGGAATTCCAAAAGTCCATAATATTTCTTATAATCAAAAAAGGGGATCCTATAGAGGAATCTCTTTTATGAATACAATATCAAAAATATTTACTGGTTTGCTCAATACAAGGCTATCTAAATGGGTTAAAGAAAACAGAAAGTTGAGTCAGTTTCAGGCAGGCTTTAGAGAAGGCTTCTCTACTGTGGATCAAATCTTTAACCTATCAAGTATCGCAGAGAGTTACCTAAACCGGGCCAAACAAATATATGCGTTTTTTATTGATTTTCGAGCGCGTTCGACACGATCAAGAGAAACTGCCTTTTCTACAAATTCTCACAAATCGGCGTATCGGCAAAGTTTTTAAATATTTTTTTTTTTATTTATTTCAAATCATTTCAAATGTGTACACTTACAATGGTTATAGTTTGCATCTGCGAAGCCTTAAGGCTTGTCTGCAGATGATTGCTCATAGGATTTTATATTATTTTATATGAGGTTTGGAAGTTTGAAAACAATTATAATTTATAAAAATTACTCTAGTTTATATTTATATTTAAGTTTTACCTATCTAATAACTGTTTAGAAAATGTTGTGCAACTTTTTTTGCTAGAATTTTAGGACGGTTAGTATCTAGTTTGAAACTCCGTTCGAAGCTGATTGAAAATTCGTGGCACTTGTACTGCATACTGTCTTCGCCCATATTCGTTCCAGAATCGTGGGACTTTGAATTGCCCTTATGTGCTGAGCCTGGTATTAATTGCTCTTTGAGTTGGTGTCTTGTATGTGTCATCATTTGCGAATTCTGAAACGATAGCTACTTTATACAATTGTTCTATACTTAAGATATTGAGATTATTTGTAGTGTTTTGTGCCGTCAGGTTCCTTCCGTTTTTTTTCATAAGTAACTTGAGTACCCTCGTTTGTACTGCTTGTAGCGATGATATTCTTGGAGCATTGCTCCATGCTAGTATACCATAGCGCAAGTGCGATTCAACTAGTCCAAAGTAGCATTGTCTCAATACTTCGAGTTCGCAATATTGACTTAGGTGAAATAACGCGTAGATCGCTTTCCTCAGTTTCTTTATGAGGTAACCAATATGTTGATGCCATTTGAAGTTGTAGTCCACTATGACTCCAAGATATTTATATGAAGATACCATGCCAATTACCGTATTGCATCTGTCATCTTTTTGTAGGCGCAGGAGGGACCCTGAGTTATGTAGACAATTTGTGTCGTGCATCTTTATAGCTATCTTCGTCTTCATGATATGCGGTGGCCTTATATGCATAGAGCGATTCGTTTGCTGATGGTATGATGATTAGTGAGTTTGATATTCACGACAAATTTATCCGTGTTTGGTAGCCATCCTTGAAAAAGCGTTTTAATTTGATTTGTGTTGTCATTATCGAGGTCAAGGTGCAGCGCAATGTCGTTACTTGGAATATTTTTTAATAACTTCTTATCGTTGGAGCACCATTTTTTAAGCGTGAATCCGGCAGTTTTTAGAAGTCCATTTGATGTTGTTCCATAAGTAACTGTGTTGAGTTGGTATATCCTTAATTCCTCTGACGGATTATCTCTCCAGAAAATGAGTTGGAATTTCCGATCCTGTTGATTGACACGTATCTGTCGATACATTTTTTCTATGTCTGCTGTAAAGACGTATCGGTGCAGACGAAATCGAAGAGGAGTTGTGATCAATTCGTCTGGGATTGTCGGTCGGGTCGATAGGAGATCGTTGAGGGATACGTTTGTGGTAGTTTTCGCGGATGCGTCGAAGACCACCCGCAGCTTAGTTGTGGTGCTGTCGGGTTTGAGTACACAATGATGAGGAAGGAAATAATGCGATCCTTGAATCTCATTGTGGTTAATGGGCTCCATGTGACCAAGTTGTTTGTATTCTGCCATGAACTACGTATATTTTTCCTTGAGATCATTATTCTTTGCGAGTCTTCCTTCCAAGGCTGTGAATCGTTGAAGGGCAATCCCCTTAGACGTTCCTAATTCGCTGGTTGCGGCTTTGAAAGGAAGTCCAACAATAAAACGCCCTTCTGGATTTCTGGTGGCTGTTTCGGCAAAGTGAGTGTCCCATCCTCTTTCCTTTATTGTGTGTGACTTGGTTGTTTCTTGAGCCTCCTCCACCTTCCAGAATTTTTCCATGTTCTGATTCAGCTGATCTTCAATTGAGATACCGCATATTGCCGCCGGTGGGGATGTACCTCCTGCCTTGCCCGCAATTATCCATCCGAGATGCGTGTTTTGTAGTAGTGGCAGGCCTTCTCCGATGCTGAGCTGTCCGACTATTAAGAGCTGATGATATAGTTCCGCTCCAATCAGTAGATCGATCTGTCCAGGTTCGTCAACGTGGGGATCTGCCAATCTTAAATCGGTTGAAATATTCTAGGATCCTATCCCAAGAATCCGCATTGTTTCGGCGAATTCTGGAACCTTCAACCTTCTTGACAGCTTCTCCGTGATAAAGTTGAGTTGTGATCCAGAGTCTAGCAATGCTCGGCAGTTGACGGGGTTGCCTGCGTTATCTTCTATGTTGATGACTACTGTACTTAGAAACACATAGCCCTTATTTGTTAGGCCCACTGGTGAAGCTGACGTGGTCGTCGGTCTCTCATCCTCAGCGTTCTGGGCCCTAGAAGGGGATTTGAACCGATTTGGTTGGCGATTTGAGCGATCCAGTTTTTTCATTAGCAGATGTACTATAAGTGGGTCCCAGCTGCTGGTATCTAATCCAAGGTTCTTAAGACCTTGCAGGCATTCGTTGGTCGTGTCGTGTAGTGCCTTAATGGTGTTGGCCGATTCCGTCGTGCTGCCAGGTTGCTGAAGCAACCGATTGAAGAATGCTGTTGTCAACAATCTTGTGTTGTTGTATCGATCTTGCAGCATCTGCCATGCTGACGTATAGCTGTCGTCAGTGAGTGGTAGATGGCGAATGAGTTTTTCCGCCTCTCCCATCAGATTGGTTTTTAGATACCACATCTTCTGGCACTTGGGCATTTGCCGATTGTCGACCATTTGTGTGAATAGGTCGAAAAATTGTCTCCAATTCAAATAGTCGCCATCAAATCTTGGGAGCACGATTTTAGGTAGACTGAATTGGGTGTTGTGGTTGCTTTCTGAGCTATTGCGACGTGGGGATTGTTGCGGACCGGTGCAATCTTGAATTTCCGCCGCGCACCTTTCCAGCATTCTGCGGACGGTGTCCTCCATTTTGATGGGTGTGGAGGTGTCTTCGCTGGATGCGGCCGAGTCGTCAAGCTCCGTCAAGTGGATTTGTGTCGCCTCAATCTGCTCCCAATACCTGTTGATAGTGTTGAAGCTTAGTTCCCAAAAGTGTTTCGAACCCACTGGTGTTGTTTCAACATTGTACAGGGTGCGTCTCTCTTAGGTATTTCTGACGCCGCTGTACCTGGGCTATGTGAATTTGGTTGTTTGCTTGATCACCGTCGTTAGCACTTGCTTGGAGAGGTGCTGACGGGGAAGGTTTGTCGTCAGTCTCCGATACGACGGGATTAACCTGCTGCTGTAGGGATTTGATTTAACCCGTGAAGAGGATCTTGTGCTGTTGATATACCGTCCTTACGGCATCGTAGTATCCCTTGACAAAATAGGGATGGTCGCGTTGATCCGAATATGCTGCTCGGATGTCGCTTTCGGTGGCGTCGAAGTATTCCCACTGCTCCTCCAGTCTGCGGAGGCGCTCTTTGTAGTATTCGAGCGTTTTCCGGCTGATGGGATCCTTCTTGAAATTGGCGATGATTCGCTCAATTTCTGATCCAGTTTCTTGCTGGACCTTTGTTTGCTGTTCCATGGTGCAGGACTAGCGTTCGATGGTAAACAAGCGTAGAACAAGAGAGCACAAATATTGAACCGTGATCACCAAAATCACGTCGGGGTCACCAAAATGTACGATCTTTCAATCGTTGTGTTGACCAAAGCACATAAACCTTGACAACGTTAGAACTTCTGGTACATGAACCAGAAACTCTTTATGGCGGATGAGGTGATCGTCGCAATGTAGCTCTCTTGCTCTTCTTGATTCTTGTACACGCCTCCTTACCTCGGGTGGGGGGCAGTCGTGTTTAGGTGGTTGCTAATGAAAACAACGATAGGTTTGCTGCTATAAAAAGACTGTAAATCATTTTATTGATTTGGTGGCTTATATACTAACATATTGCTTACTTGACTAAAAGAATAATTAAGTATAAAGTGCTGAAAGTGCGAGTAAATACAATTAGTTGCTGAGATCTCTGAAGGTGCAGAAAATATACTGAATTGCTAAGAGTGCTGATGTGACAAACTTACATACTACCATGTTGCTTAATAATTACGTGTGACGTGAAGAAAAAACAATTGTGTGCAAAAAGTGCTGATGTGACAAAAGAACAAACAAGTGTGTGTAGGGTGAATGAATTGGAAAATAAAAATGCATATCTGCAGAGAGAATATGAGGAAGCAAAAAATGTGTAGTGAAATTTACGTTATGTTGTGTTATGTTGTTCTGTGGGGTGATGACCTACATAGGTAGGCCAGTGTTATGTGTAAACATTTGTCTTCTTTCGCATTCAGTATGAGTCCATTATCGTGGCACCATGTATTCACTGCATCGAATTCGTGTTGCATAATTGATTCTGCTTCCGGCAAGTCCCTGTGGCTAACGATAACTGCAGTGTCATCGGCGTACGCAAAACCTGTGCTATTTCTGAAGATAGATAGTAAGTTGTTCGCAAATAATATGAATGAAGATCAATGGGCCTAATTTCGATCCTTGCGGAACTCCGTATCTAAATTCTTCCCCTTCGCTATATTTTCCCTGTATCTTAACTTTAAAACTGCGCTTTTCTAAATAACTTTTGAACCAGCCTAGCAGATGACCTCGTACTCCAATTCTTTCGAACATTAAAAGAATTTTACTGTGCACAGCGTGTCAAACGCCTTTTTGAAGTCCAGGAACAGGGCTAGTACGTGGTGATTTTTGTTTAGGCTTCTGTTTATTCTATCTGTAAAATCTCCCAACAGTCGGTTTACCGATTTGTTTCTTCTAAATCCGAATTGGTTTTTGTTTAGAATGCTGTTTTTTTCCGCATATTCGTATAGCCGATTATACAAGATTTCTTCTAAAACTTTGTCAACCTCTGATAGTATGGAGATGGGCCTATAATTTGCTACATCATGGGCCTATAATTTGCTACATCATCCTATATCCTTTCCAATCTAAACAGTGCCAACGAATCAGGAATTGGAGTAAGACAGGGATGTCTGCTGAGTCCTATAATATTCTCACTGTTTGTGGGTGATATGAACCTCATGTCCAATTTAAGGATTAAAATCCAAACAAAAATAAAGGCTTTTGAAGCTGTCATGCGTTCAGTAATATGCTACGGTGCACAAGTTTGGGGAGGCCAATACCACCAAGACGTAGAAAAACGTTTCTTTTGGAAAAAGCTTTTTCGGCTTCCGTCGACCACGCTCAACTTTCTTATTGAAATTGAAAGTGGCATGTCCCGTGAAGAGTCTCTACCTGAGACACAGCAGCCTTCCATCCTCTACCATCCCTTGCACGCTGCTTCCAGTTGTCAGACCAAGCGCTCTGGCATCCGCGATGGCTTGGTCTTTGAAACAGAGGTTCGGTCTTCCTTGCCTTCTTGAACCTGGGGGCTGGGATTCGAAGATCTTCTTAGCTGGAGCATTATTGTTCATTCGCTCGATGTGGCCGAGCCAATGTAGTCGACGTATTTTGGCTTTTTTGAAAACATCCACATCTTGGTACAGCTCGTAGAGTTCGCGGTTGTATCTTCTCCTCCATTCGCCCTCCTCGCACACAGGACCACAAATCTGCCGAAGAATTTTTTTTCGAAGGAGCCCAGTATCAGCTCTACCTTCCTGCTTATCGTCCAGCACTCGGCGCCATAAAGCAGAACTGGTAGGATAAGGGTTTTGTAAAGCATACATTTCGTCCTCCGAGTTAGGAGTTTTGAACCCAGTTGTTTTGCTAAACCGAAATAGCAGCGGTTTCCTAGGGTAATTCTTCGCCGGATCTCCACTAAGGTGTCATTCGTGGAGTTGATGTTTACTCTGAGGTAGATGAACTCTTTAACTACCTCGAAATTGTTGCTGTCAATAGTGACGTTTTGTCCTAGGCGGCGGACAGATGTTTGTTTGTGTGTTGATAGCATGTATTTAGTCTTGTCCTCATTTACTACAAGGCCAACAGATTTCGCCTGTTCTTCATAGCCATGAAAGCTTCTATTACGGAGCGCTGTGTTCGGCCGATGATGTCAATATCGTATCGTATTATACGCGGCTTTGAAGTCGATGAATGTGTGGTGTGTCTCGACTTGAAATTCGTTGGTCTTTTCCAGGATTGGCCTCAGTGTGAAAATTTGGTCTATAGTCGATCTGCCTGGCCGGAAGCCACACTGGTACGTGCCGATAAGTGTGTTGCAAAGGGGTTTAAGACGTTCACACAGTACGTTGGATAGGATCTTACGAGTATATGCGATATTAAGCAGGGATATGCCTCGATAGTTCTTGCAAGACATAGGATCGCCTTTTTTGTAGATGGGGCATATGGAGCAGATAGTCCAGTCATCGGGCATGTTTTCTTCCACCCATACTTGGCTGATGATTTGGTGCATGCGCCTACGAAAATATCACCACCGTGTTTGAAGAGCTGCGCTGGTAAGCCATCAGAGCCTATGTGGCTTTGTTGTTCTTAAGCTTTTTTGTTATAGCTAAGCCAACTTCTTCTATACTGAGTGGTGGAACAAGTTCTTCATTGACTGGACGTGGGCTTTCTTCTTGCCCTATCACTCTCTCTAAATGATGCCCATTAAGCAGCTGCTGGAAATGCTGCTTAAACACATCTATTATTCCCTGCGCTTCGGTGACTAGGTTTCCTTCGCTGTCTCGAAGAGCCTGCGTTCCGGTTTTGAAGCCAGCAGCCAGTTGCTTTGCTTTCTTATAGAACCTCTGGATGTTATTACGATCGCGAGACTTTACGATCTCCTTGAGCTGGGATACTGCGTAGGCCCCTTTCTTTCTACGCAGGACCTTTTTCTCCTCCCTTCTCCTGGCTCGATACTCTTCCCTCGCTGCCCTTGTTTTGCACTGCAGCGTTTTCCTGTGTGCATCTTCTGTCACCTTTTTCCTGTACACGCATTCATCATCATACCACGGGTTCTTTCTCTGGGGTGGCTGGTAGCCTACAGTGGTTTCGGCTACCTCCTTGATGATGTCGCGATACTGGCACCACTGATTGTTGGCGTCTGTGGTAGGTGAATGCACAGCGGGGAGTTTCATACTCAAGCGCTCCCTGTAGGCTCTGGCTACTCCAGGTGTGCTAAAGCGTCCAACGTCGAATTTCTTCTTTTGGGCGGTTCGCAGCTTCTTCTCGTTGTACAGTTGAGCTCCGAATTTAGCCGCAACAAGAAAATGGTCAGAGTCGACGTTTGCCCCTCGGAATGTGTGCACGTCGAGGATGTTGGATGCGTGCGTCGTATCGATTAGCCAGGTTGCTGTGTGGATCCTTAGCCTTAGTGAAAATCAGGAAATTACAAAAAAAGTGATTTATCTATTTTAATTTTAAGGTTTCAATGGCCTGATTATTTATTTTCTTGTCTTTTTTTTAGGTATTTTATCATTGCATTAGCAATTTTTAAATAAGCCTTTACAAATTTCCTGTTATACCCAGTGGCACTTAAAAACCCTTTGAGTTGTTTCTCAGTTTTCGGTAGAGGGTAATCCTCAATGTCTTTCATCTTAATCGGATTGGGTTTCATTTACCCGGCTGTCAAGATGTGACCTAAGAACTCTGTGTTTTTTTTCATAAATGAACATTTGTCGAATTGTACTTTAAAATTATGCTCAGACAGTTTGCTAAATATTATCTTTAGAGAGTTAATGTATTCTCTTAAGCTAGTGGAAGCATGTCGTCAAGGTAGACAACGCAGATCGTCGTTCATTGATTTGGTGGTAGGCCTTTGCAAAATATAAGGACGAGAAATACTGCGCTCTGCATAGCTTATCTACTATACCCTTAATATTTGCTAACGGATATTTGTCCTCAACCTCTATCTCGTTCAGTTTGCGATAGCTAAGCAAAGTCGAAACTTCTGCTTTCCAGAGTTATCCATTTTTTTTTGTCAATACTACAATTGGCGAGGCATATCTGCTGTTAGATTTCCGTGTTCCTCCATTTCAGTTACCTGTCGTCGATAAAGTTTAGCAGTGCGATCCGTTGTTGTACGGATTTCATGGGCTATTGTGTTCGTATTGGTTAAAATGTCACCATCTGCTTAGATTAGATTCTTAAATTGGTGTACCTACTAAGGTTTTCATTTCTTTCCTTTCTTCTTAGTACGTCCATTCCTATTAAGATGTCGTAAGGTTTTTCATCTGGATCCCTCTTATACCATCTATTAAGCCCTGCTTTGTTGTAATTAAACCCCTCTGGAATACTCGTTATGATTCGGTCGACCATTTCCTCTGTAATATTGTTGATCGTTTTTCGTCGCATTTTGGTGCGATCGACTACACTCTACTCTAGTAGTATTGACGATGCTCATGGTTGAGCCTGTGTCAATCAATCCCTTATATTTTTGCTTGTCGACAGTTAAATTAATAAATATTTTGTCTCCGACGCTCAAACCAGAAAAACCTGCTGCTCGATATTGTGAATTTCTTCGTGACTAATCTCTTCTTGGTCATTGTGGACGACTTGACCTACTTCCTTTGGTTCTGGATGCTGATTGGCATTCCTAAATTGACCCGATGGATTAAAATATGGTTACCGGTATTGTCCGGGATTTCTATTTTGATTTATTCTAAAATTATTTGGTTGGTGAAAAATCTGCCTATACTGTCCCGCATTTCCATTCTGATAATTATGATAGTTGATGTTTAGGGGGTTATTATAGTGTGTGTGAAATTTGTTCGGACTACGTGTTATTGTCTGTTCTGTGTGGTTTTGTGCTTTGTGGATGTTGTCTATCTTGAACCTGTGTCATGGAGTCCCTGTGCAAGTTATGTTGATCATACCCGATGTATGTCTTTAATTTCCCTAGATAAATTTCCTACGACTAAATGTTTAATTCTATTAACTAACAATATGCAAAATGTCGGTTTTCTTTCAAAGGGGTTAGTTTCATAAGTTGAAAGTGTGTTTATTTCCTGATATCTTCTATCTTATCATTAAATCCGTATTTTGAACTTGGTTTGAGGTTATTTATCTTGCTTGAAATGTCCTTATAGTTACACGCTGAAGTGTTGCTGTAAAAGGTTCCTTGCTTCTTCCCAGGATTGTGTTGGATTATTTAAAAAAAGTTCCTTTGCCCTTCCGGTAATCTTGGATTAGAAAATCGCCTGCCCTCTCGACTCATTCACTGCACTTAAGTGGGTTTCCAACTCGTACCGCTAGTTCGGCCTCCATCTCTTCTTTTCGGATTATTTTTTTCCAAAAGTTATTTGTTCTTTGTTTGAGTGAAATTTTGCCGGTGTTTTCCTTTATTCACTGTATCAGTTAGTCAAGGATTGGGTACGCAAGGTGATTTAACTAATTTTTAGTTTTCACTGTCGTACCTCTCCTACTTATTGCACAAATCACTTAAGGATAGGGTACATTTGGTGGTTTCACTGATTTTTAGTTTCCACTGCAGTAAACCCCTATTACCAGGTTCAATTTTACCGGTTATTTTATTCGCAAATTACGATTTTTACTGAATGTAAAATTTTCCATCTAGAGTTTTTTTCCACTGCCCCACCTCTTGCGAACGTCTGACAAACATCCAAGAGTATCAATTGTCATGAGAGGCTTAGCAAATTTGCCGTTCGGATTCGGCTTAAAATTGTTGGTCCCTTCCACTTCGCACGAGAAAGTGGTTAGAGAAGCTAGGTCTTAGGCCCTATATGGGCCGTTAATGCCTAATATTTTTCTATATTTTAAAATAATCTGTACTTTTTAATGCAAAATATATATTTTTATTTATTGTTTTTTCAAAAAAAGTCGTAGCTTTGAGCTGAGGAAGAAAGGTTTGACTAAAATGAATAGGGGAAATGTTTAAATTAATATTGTTATTAGTTAGTCCACCAAGTGAATCAGAAGAAAGTCATAAGGATTTATTTGAAATAAATAAATAAAAGGAACAACATCAGTTTTTGTAACTTTGAGTTGCTGAAAGTTACTTGGAAAAGTAACTGTTTTAGAATGTCTAGCGTTTGTCATCGATCGAACCATTAACGTGATAAAACGAATTAGAAAATTATCAAATTATCAAACAGCGAATCTTCCTGGTATTAAGAAAACAAAAAAAAACTTTTCTCAGCTAACATCGATTTATTTCCTCCTTACCAGTTGTAGTTGACGTCCAAATCCAAACAGAACGAAAATCAACGGGTTACCACTTGAGTGCATACAAAATTACAATGAGATTGACAATCGGTATTCGTTACATGAGGTTACCCGTTAAAGGAAAACAGAAACAATAGAATGGATTAGCAACAAGAAACGCTAGTAACAAATTAGAGTAAATAGTTAATTGTTTGTGATGCGTAAGGGAAGCACATTTGAACTATAACAGATAAATGAAAAACATGATACTAATCATAAACAGTAAGGGAACAGACCTATTGTTTAAAACATGATTTTCTTCTACTCACCAAATTGTACCAAACCGTATGCGCTTAAAAAATTGTTTGTTCTCCATTCATTGAAGATCCACCATAATGTACATAATTATAAATAAACGATTTCTATTAAGTTAATATGTAGGTAGCAACAAATTGTTAGCCCGACTTGTACCTACCAAAAATCGAAAACTCCTTGTGCAATTCTTCGCGTGTCAAGGGGACAAGTCACCTTAGACTATGAATGTGTATTTCGTACTCAGAAATAATTTTATTAACACTGAACTTCTCCAATATTAACCTGAGAAAAAAGCATAATCGCAAAACCGCAAAGTAGGTACTCCTGCAAGCACTCCTTACTGCTGGGAGTTGGGCTCGAGAGCGCTAGGAATGAGACAAATGGTTACTCGCGTGTAAAAATATAGAGGGTTCCAAAGCGAGTAATATGTATATGCATACATATGTATATCAGACATCTCAGTGCCGATGACATATAACTTCTCCCTACACGATACGGATCAAATTTCATGGAACAAGAATAAGTCCGTTGTTTCACCTGGGTGGCATTTTGGGATTAAACCCTTTGTAAGACTGATGGTAATTAAATTTGCTGGTTCATTGAGTTCTCGTTGTTTATTTTGGCTTGCGACGAAGGTGCAGGCATACAGGAGTATCCGGTTTCATCAAAATTGCGCTTATAATACGAGAATTATCGGCGGGTTTCGTAAAACAGATCCTAAATTGTAAATATGTTGTTGTCATACAATAATTATTTAATCATGATTTGATATCAGATACCTACACCGGCGATCACAAGGATGAGGCCATACATTTTGCAATCGATTTTCTGTCTTTATACCTGTTGGAAATTGTATCCCCAGAAACTTTTACTACCTAACAGGTACTTATTTTCAAAACAGTACGTCATAAAATTAAAGGGTAAGAAACCAGCGCTGGAATTTCCCAAGATCAAACAATGAACTACTTGAAAAGTGTATAAAAAGATGCGCACATGCCACATGCAAAATCTTCGAAAGAAAGGAAAAAACGAATAAAATGTTTACATTTTATGGTTTTTCGATATGACCTCTATAAGACGGTTTGGAATAGAATCATAAAGTTATTTTTTTTTTAAATAATTAAGAGAAATTTGGGCCTAGGATTGAATCCAACTTCTAACAATCCTGAAAGTGTGGACAGGAGCTTTGTCTTGTTTGAATATCCAAGACAGGGGTCCGAAAATGTTTTTCACTTATGGAAATTACCGTTCCAGCAAACATTTGTAGTTGTTTCCGTTCATTGTTGTGGACAAAAAACTCCAACTCGATTTTGCCATAGTGGGTAATAATAATAATAATAATAATAATAATATTTAGTTAGGGTATATTACACTGCGACCTATTGGTCTATTGTGTCCCCTTACTTGTGCCTCGGAGAGGTTAATGCCCTCTTTCAGAGCCCTCTCTAGATACTTTTTAGTGAAGCGTGTCGAGGCATTGCTCTGTTTTATCCTTGGCAGGTCACACTCCTTAGAGCACAGCGTCCAGTCCAGTTTCTTTAATGAATCTGAGAATGAGCTGTGGGTCCATGGTTTGTATGTCCTTGTCTGTTATTTGGGGCCTGCCCAAATATTTCATCCTTTTTTTGGGCCAGTGCCCCACAGGATTCCAGTATGTGGTCTGGAGTTTCGGCGGTTTCACTGCAGAATCTGCAGAGCCCGTCCTCCTATAATGCCCATTTTCCTCAGGTGCTCCTTGAGTCTGCAGTGCCCCGTGAGGAGGCCTGTTAGGATTCTTAGGTTGTTTTTGTTAAGGCCAATACAAACTTTGAATCTCTTTTGGTTGTAATTTCCTAAGAGTTTATTTGCTTGCCTTAGACCTTGGAGGTTGAGAAAGGTTTTGGCCCTTGTTTCTTCCTCCAGTCTCCTGAACTCTTCGCGTATAGTGTGTTCTCCTATCCCGCAGAACGGTTCAGGTCCTATAAAGGGTTCCTCTGCCCCTTTTCTTGCCAGAGAGTCCGCTGCCTCATTGCCTGTAATGCCAACATGGCCAGGTACCCAGCAGATGGAAATTCTGTTATTCTTGCCTAATCAATTCCCACACGAGTTTTGACTTGATAACGTAGGCGTCAAGAGCCTTTATAGCTGCTTGGCTGTCAGACATTATTGCTATGTTGCAATTTCTGTAGTTTTTCTCGAGGTTGATTTGAACGCACCTGTCTATGGCACATATTTCTGCCTGGAAGATGCTGGTACATTTGCTCATGGATTCGTAGTGCTTAGTTCCTGGCCCAAACACTCCTGCACCAGTTCCCTCCTCGGTCCTCGAGCCGTCCGTGTACCACTTTGTTGTGTGGTTGCTCGCTCAGTCCATAAGTTATGGATTCATTGCTCCAGTTCTCCTTATTGCTGAGCTTTATCTAGAAATTCTTCTCGAAGTTGAATTTCCTGATGCTGTCGTCCCTAGGTATGCCAAGAAGTGGGAGTTTTTTTGAGTAAGTCCCCGTTTTCTTTCGAACCGATGCATTTCCCTCTCCCAATTCCCTCCTTTGCCATCCTTAGGATTGTTTTGTCTGCCTCGTTCATCACCATGATGTGTAGAGGGGTCAATTCCAATAACACCTCCATGGCTACAGTTGGGCAGCTACGCATTGCTCCGGTAATGCATAGGCACGCCAGTCTTTGCACTTTGCCGAGTGTCTCTCGCGTTGTGGCCAGACTGGTTCGTTTCGCCGATGCTACCGCTCCGTATGTGGTCTCACGATTGCAGTGTACATCAATCGCAGGATGTTTGGGCTGCATCCCCATTCCTTCCCCGCTAGGCTCTACATATCATGAGAGCGCGGGTGGCCTTCTTGGATATCTCCTCTGTATGTTTTCGCCAGAGGAGTTTACTATCTAGATGGAGTCCTAGATATTTTACTTCTTTGACTGGTATCAGTGTCGTGCCTGATAGGCTAATGTTCCTTAAGTCTTTGAAGTTGTCTTTGAAGTTGTCTTTTCCTTGTGAATGGTACTATCGTTGTTTTCGCCGGATTGATGTTAAGTCCGACAGTATGGCACCATTCCTTGGTTACTTTAAGCCCCCTTTGTATGATGTCCCCAAGGGTATCTTCGAACTTGATGCCGAGGTTGGTTAATTTTTCCAGCAGTTCGTCTACAACTAGGCTCCACATTAAGGGTGATAGTACCCCTCCTTGTGGACATCTGATGGTTCCAGATGATGTTTGAGTCTCTGCTGATCTGGTGCTCAGCAGCTCACACATCCAGTTGGATACTGTACTGTTAACTCCTTTCCTATCCAGGGATCGTTTAATCGCCTCATGTGAGGTGTTGTAAAATGCTCCCTCTATGTCTAGGAAAGCGCACAGTACTATTTCTTTTGCTTCCAAGGCACTTTCAATTATCTCCGTCATCTGATATAGGGCGGTCTCTGTTGATCTGCCCGCTCTGTATGCATGCTGACGATGATGTAAGGGGAATGTGTGCAGTACATCTTTCCTTAGTGGGTAATAGCTCTCCACACCATTAGACCTGATGTACGGCTGTGATGTCTTGCCAAAATATGCTTCTCCTTTCTTAGATCATGGAAATAAAAGTTGTAACCATCGGGGCCGTCAAGGTTAAACTTTCAGTCTTCAGTGCTTCAAGCGACATGTTCTCATGCAAAATTCAGTCGATGCTCCTTGTGTTCGTGCCTCAAAACAGGTTTCTTTTTAGGTTTTCTTCTCTGTATAGTACCACTTTTTTGTATTATCCTTCGGACCGTTGCTTTGCTGGCTAATACTCCTCTGTTGGCACTTATTTTAGTCACTGGTAGAGTAGAATTTGAGGCAAGCCGTAGAATAACAGACTTTTCTCGCAATGTTGTGGCTTCTGCCTTGCGTTCAAGATAACTGTTTACAACAGCCTTACTTCTATTCAGCCTCCACAATAAATAAGTGTGATATATCTTCATTTCGTACAGGTACTTATAAAAGTCATAAATTGCCCACATATAACCTTTAGGACAAGCTCCTCCAACCATTCGTGTGTGCGGAGCAGGCATTTTTGTTTGAACGAATGGACGGGAAATCCTCAGGATTCCCGGGGAATTAAGCATCGCCATGAGTCAATGGAGTCAGAGTATTAGGAACGATTTTGATTTTGTATCTAATAGGTAGTCGGAGGGTGGTTTCGGAACTCTAAGCTTCGCCATACCTATATTTTTTTAAAGGTTTTTATAAAATTAAATGAACATATCCGAGTGTTTCTTTATTGTCGATATTGTAGAAAAATATGGATAAGTACATTATTTTATTGACAGCTTTCTTTCGAAAATTATTATAAAAAAATGCATCCAAAATCTAATATTTGCGATATCTTGATGAGAAGAAGAGTTTTGTACATCTGACATCAACCCCTCATCATTGTTTTTTTTTGTTTTCTAAATCTTATTTTCCCTTTCGTTAAAGTGGCAACATTTTTAGAAATTCTTCTAATCTTGTTATAATTTTAAAGTTCGTCACTTTCTATTGAAATAGTTAATAAAACTTCCTGGGCTAATGTTCGGGCTAGATGATATCCACTTGGAACGGCCTTGTTATTCGTGAATATATTCCGCGGACCATCGCTTCCAGAAGTGTGACATAATAGCATTGATCCGACGCCATCGTTGTATAAAGCTGATATCCGGAACTTCTACTGCTGGCTCGGGTATGGATTTAAGCGATGACCCAATGAGGAAGTGCGCTTGTTATGCATAGCGATGGTAAACGTCGAAAATTTCCAACGTTAGCAAATTCTAATGACCAACAACGTGTGTGATCTCAGATAACGTAGCGTTGGTTAGCTGTTTTTTTTGCTTGTCCAACGTCCACCAAGGCGTAATAGGACACTTTCGCAAACATCCGCCACGAGCGACACAACGCGACACAATATGAATTGTGCCGACTCAGGGATCTTCGGCCTTTTTCATCGTTTGCATGGCACCAAACTTCAAATAGAAAGGCAGTCCATATTTGAGATTCAAAGAATAAACAACATCACTAGCACCGGAACAATGCATTTAATTTAATTAATTCGGGTGCATAACAAAATTGGTGGCAGCGGTAAAGATATTTTTTTTTAGTTCGAGACAAAGAGAAAATTTCTCTCTCTACGTCAATCAATTCGAAAAGAAAAAAAATATATACAACGATAAAACACATAAAAAAAAAGTATTTAGCAAACGTGTAACGAGAAAAAGAAAAAAAAAACAACGACAAAACACATATATTAAAAAAAATAGTGTTAAGCAAACGTGCAACGAAAAAAAAAGAAAAAATATATACAACGATAAAACACAAAAAAGTGTTAGGCAAACGTGCAACAAAAAAAAAAAAATAAATATAGTCAACAAAAGTGTATATGTATATAAACTCTAACGAAAGATCAAAGATATGCGAAGAGAAGCAGAAATCTACAAGCAACAAAAAAACCAACAGAAGCAGAAATCAACAAGCAACAAAAAAAAACAACAGAAGCTGAAATTGACAAGCAACTTTAAAAAAAGGTGTGAGCCACGCTGCACTCACGGTATAGTTGATGTGTAAACATGTAGGCTCGTCAGTGTTGCATGTGGAAATATCACAGAGGTTGTGGTTTTGATAAACAAGAGATTTGGGTATTGTATTGAAATAAAACCATGATATTTATTTAATGTCAACGACAAAATTTATTTAATGTTTGACCGAACAAATAATAGGTTTGTGAAAGCTGAAGTAGCAGACGTACACCGTCGACTCAAGTGTGTCGATGTACCGGGAAAATATAGCATCGATTGTCGTTTAAGTGACATTCTTAAATCGGCCATCGGTTACCGAAGTACAAATCGATATTTTGCCTCTTACCTTCAACTGATGTACAACAAACTACAAGCTATACAACCTCAATTATTCAAAACAAATCTACTTCCACACAACTTTCCGGTGTTTCGTAAGGACATAATAATCTCTAAAATTGAACATACATAATTAATAAAAAAAAAAAAAACGACACGCGGTTGTTCTCAAACGGTATACCATCTACGTACTAACCGCGCCAAACGTCGTTTAATTGCGGTGATAATTGAACATACATAATTAATAAAAAAAAACAACGACACGCGGTCGTTCTCAAACGGTCAACCATCTACGTACTAACCGCGCCAAACGTCTTTAATTGCGGTGATCTGTCGAGCAGCGTTAACTCACGTGGTAATGAAAATTAACGGGAAAATTTGACGATGACGGTGACGCTAGATATTTCCAACTAGCCCCTACCATTGTATATAAACTTTATAGTAAAATCATCAACACGATTTCAAAAAGCTCGACCTCCACGAATTTGGAGACAAAAAGGATGGCGTAATTGCTTCTCAACTTAAGCATTAATCACCGTCAAAAATATTTGTATGAGCTTTGAATTAAGGAAAAACGAAGAAAAGAGAACCAAATAAACTGTTGGTTAGGAAACAGAGCCAAGAGTTTATTTGGTCCTCTTTTCTTCGATAAGGTATTTCGTAAGGATTTCTGACAAAAATAAGAATTCTATCATTGTATGTAATTTTGTTATCTTGTATGGATATCTCGCATTTTCAACTGATTGCCTCTGGTCGCGCCATATGATTTTCATTCTGGACGTGTAAGTATTTATTTTTCTGTGTAACAGCGGAATACTTTTTGGTAAATAGAATTTATGATGAGAGGCAGATGATGGAAGGGGAAAGGAAACATTTTTCTAAAGGATATTCAATAAAAGCTCATTTCTGTGTTTTGGTATTTTCTATCAAACAAGGAATTATGAGTTTATGATTTTTTAGGGTTTTGCTATTTTCGCTGTATCTCGTTCAAAAATGCACCGATTTCTATCATTTCTTCAGTATTTGATTCGGAAATATTCAATTTGGTTGTATCAGCCGTTATTCAAAGAAATAGTTGTTGGATAGGTATATTTATCTATTAGCGAATTGATGGCCTACATAAATATTGAGGCAGGTCACTTGTCATTTTACAGTTTTTTTTTTTTGTAAAATATTCGTGATCAGCATCGATAGTAACGTGTATCTACTATCTCAAACTCAAGCTAGAAAGCTGAAATTTTAACCATATACTCTCTACGTGCCCGAAATAATAAATATTAAGAATTTTTAAAATCTGCCCACCACGGCCGTAGCCAGGACAAAATGTATGGGTGAGTTCCATTTTTTTGGGTGAGCTGACATTTTTTAATGTGTAAACATTTTTGCTTTCGTTGATGTATAAATATATTTTTTCTCGGTAGGGGCTAGTTGGAAATATCTAGCGTCACCATCAGATTTTGTCATCGTCAGATTTCGTCATCGTCAGATTTTCCCGTTAATTTTCATTACCACGTGAGTTAATCGCTGCTCGACAGATCACCGCAATTAAACGACGTTTGGCGCGGTTAGTACGTAGATGGTGAACCGTTTGAGAACAACCGCGTGTCGATGTTTTTTTTTAATGTGTATTTTTTATTTTATATATTTCGTTATTATACATATTTTCCAGTTTTAATTATGTTCAATTTTAGAGATTATTATGTAATTACGAAACACCAGAAAGTTGTGTGAAAGTAGATTTGTTTTGAATAATATTGAGGTTGTATAGCTTGAAGTTTGTTGTACATCAGTTGGAGGTAAGAGGAAAAATATCGATTATACTTCGGTAACCGATGGCCGATTTAAGAATGTCACTTTTAGTTGTAATAAGGTTATTTACCAAGTGGTCCTTGGATCGAAGAAAGGATATTTTTCTAAAATGCCGTTAGAATCCACACGGTATATCTGTGTTCAATGCTATTTGACTAAGAGGTCCTTGCAACAACAAAAAAGGTCCTTAAAAGTCGAAGAAAGGATATTTTTCCAAAATGCCGTTAGAATCCACGCGGTATATCTGTGTTCAATGTTATTTGACTAAGAGCTCCTTGCAACAACAAAAATGGTCCTTAAAAGTCGAAGAAAGGATATTTTTTCAAAATGCCGTTAGAATCCACACGGTATATCTGTGTTCAATGTTATTTGACTAAGAGGTCCTTGCAACAACAAAAAAGGTCCTTAAATGTCGAAGAAAGGATATTTTTCTAAAATGCCGTTAGAATCCACACGGTATATCTGTGTTCAATGCTATTTGACTAAGAGGTCCTTGCAACAACAAAAAAGGTCCTTAAAAGTCGAAGAAAGGATATTTTTCCAAAATGCCGTTGGAATCCACACGGTATATCTGTGTTCAATTTTATTTGACTAAGAGGTCCTTGCAACAACAAAAAAGGTCCTTAAAAGTCGAAGAAAGGATATTTTTCCAAAATGCCGTTAGAATTCACCCGGTATATCTGTGTTCAATGTTATTTGACTAAGAGGTCCTTGCAACAACAAAAAAGGTACTTAAAAGTCGAAGAAAGGATATTTTTCCAAAATGCCATTAGAATCCACACGGTATATCTCTGCTCAATGTTATTTGACTAAGAGGTCCTTGCAACAACAAAAAAGGTCCTTAAAAGTCGAAGAAAGGATATTTTTCCAAAATGCCGTTAGAATCCACCCGGTATATCTGTGTTCAATGTTATTTGACTAAGAGGTCCTTGCAACAACAAAAAAGGTCCTTAAAAGTCGAAGAAAGGATATTTTTCCACAATGCCATTAGAATCCACACGGTATATCTCTGCTCAATGTTATTTGACTAAGAGGTCCTTGCAACAACAAAAAAGATCCTTAATAGTCGAAAACAGGATATTTTTCCAAAATGTCATTAGAATCCGCACGGTATATCTGCGTTCAATGTTATTTGACTAAGAGGTCCTTGCAACAACAAAAAAGGTCCTTAAAAGTCGGAGAAAGGTTACACAACCTGCAACTAATAGCTAATAGAAATAGAAAAAATTAGTTGTCATTATGATAGCTAACCACCAAATCGATTGCATTTTTAGCGCAGCTAATTTAACTACGTTAGTTACTTAGTTGTGGCGTTAGCTAGATAACAAATTAAGTAGCTAACGCGCAACTGTGCCTACATGTTTACACATCAACTATACCGTGAGTGCAGCGTGGCTCACACCTTTTTATACCCTATTCTAGGGGTATATTAATTTTGACGCATAGTTTGTAACATACCTTAATATTGCCCGTAGACCCCTAAAAGTTACTATATTTATGATAAGTATTGATAGTAATGTCGATCTAGCCATGTCCGTCCGTCCGTCCGTCCGACCGTCCGTCCGTCCGTCGGCAAAAATTAGGCCTTTAAACTGGACCTAGAGAGCTGAAATTTTAACCATATACTCTCTAGGGTCCCGAAATAATCAAGTTTAAGAATTTTTGAAATCCGCCCACAGACACGCCCACAAACTCAAAAAAACAAAATTTTGGAAAAAATCGAATTTTGAGCTAGAGAGCTGAAATTTTTTATATATGATCTATGGCCCATAAAACTGATTGGGACATACAATTTTCAAAATCCGCCCACTGACACGCCCACATTTAAATAAAACAAATTTTGGAAAAAATTGAACTTTGAGCTAGAAAGCTGAAATTTTTTATATATGATCTATGGCCCATAAAACTGCTTGGGACATAAAATTTTCAAAATCCGCATACTGACACGCCCACAATTAAATAAAACAATTTTATTGAAAAACCAAAATTTGAGGTAGGGAGCTGAAATTTATAATATATACTCTCTATGGGCTCTTTATGCTCATGTGTAAATATTTTCAAAATCCGCCTACTGACACGCCCACAATTATTTTTATTTTTATTTTTGAAAGTCCAAAGTTTGAGCTAGGGAGCTGAAATTTATAGTATATACTCTCTAGGTGCCCTTTATGCTCATGCTTAAATTTTTTTAAAATTCGCCTACTGACACGCCCACAACTAAATAAAACAATTTTATTGAAAAACCAAAGTTTGAGCTAGGGAGCGTTTTTATTTACAAAAGCTTAGTTTTTTCGATAAAATCCTTTAAATTTTTGTCACGCCCACTTATTAGGGATAGGAATATGAATAGGGTATCAAACAGTTCGCCCAAGCGGACTGTAGCCCGCCCCTATGTTTTTTTAAAAGAAAGTTAAAATGTATAGTTTAGAAAAATCTATTTTTTATTAAAACGGTAGGTGTAGCAATATCACATTCACGTTTTTAAACTACGAGTTAAACGTACATGCTATAGATCAAGAAATTGGTAGGTATATAATATGTTTTTTATACACACACAAGTAGTACGAATATCTACTTAGAATTAAAAAAGTTATATTCCTCGGTCTTTTTCGGCGAATTTATGTAAAATATCATTTATTTGCAACGAATTCAAACGTTTTTTTTTCAAATGCTATAAAAGAAAGCAGTTGATCAGTCATTGCTGAACGTCGTATTG
The DNA here is from genome assembly GCA_949715645.1 of Portevinia maculata. NCBI lineage: Eukaryota > Metazoa > Arthropoda > Insecta > Diptera > Syrphidae > Portevinia > Portevinia maculata. The sequence goes on along the minus strand of OX454526.1, from coordinate 169,739,710 downwards.
TACAGACGGTATTTTTCCAGCCCTCATTCAAAATGGAATAGAAGTTTTATTACCATCCATGATTGCCTTATTTAGGTTCAGCTTCAACTGGGGGTATACCAGTTACCTGGAGGGAGGTAAACGTAGTATTCATACCTAAACCGGGAAACAAGCCGAGCGAATTACCTAAATCATATCATCCGATAAGCTTGACATCGTTTTTTCTGAAAACAATGGAAAGGATTATTGACATCCACATTAGAGAATGCATATCAAAAATCATGCCCCTGTACCCTCAGTGCTTTTGACAAGACTGGATATGAATCCATATTAAATGCTTTGTACCATAGAAACATAGACAAACCAACTATTAAATGGATCAAAGCGATGCTGAAAAGTCGCAAAATAACTGAATCGTCAGGAATGACCAGTATCAGTAACAGCCGTAAGGGGCTGCCCACAAGGGGGAGTACTTTCACCCCTTTTGTGGTCATTGGTCATCGATGGCCTAGTACACAATATGAGCAATTTTTGGGCACACTATAATTGGGTACGCCGATGATATTGTCATCATAGTCAGGGGCAAATACTCAATTGGAGTCACATCAAAAATGAAAAATGCTCTAAAGACAGCCACAGACTGGTGCATCAAGGAAAATCTTTCCATAAATCCCAGTAAAGCCGTCATCGTTCCTTTCACTAAAAGGTAGAAATAAGACCTAGATCTGATCACAATAAACGACACGGTCGTAGAGTATTCCGACGAAGTCAAGTATCTTGGAGTAATCCTAGACAAGAGACTCATCTGGAACTCTCACATTAATAACAAAATTAGTAAAGCTAATAGAGCTTTATGGGCCTGTCGTCGCACATATGGCATAACCTGGGGAATCTCTCAAAATATCATCTACTGGATCTACACAGTGATGATAAGACCCATTATAACATACGCCTCTATAGTATGGTGGACAAAATCCACACAAAAGGTCCCGAACCCTTCTGCTGCACTCCTAGATCAGCAGCTATGGCAGCAATAAAAAGCTGGGAACACAAAAAATGTATCTATCTTTGGGAAAGCATCCTAGAGGTAAGACAGGCCAAACGAGCCATTCGGCCCTTCAATCAAAATGCCAGCAAATGCCTAAACCTAAGCTGGCATGATATCAAAAACTTAGTAGGTTACCTTACTGGCCACCATGGTTTAAGATATCATCTACACAAAATGAGAATAGCAGACTTTCCTGAGTTCCGACTCTGTCTTGAAGAGGACGAGTCAGCTGAACACATTTTATGTGAATGTCCATCCCTTAATGGAATTTGAAAGAAGATATTTTTCAGGGAACAAATGAGCCCCGAGGACATAAAGAATTCTTCTACTGGTAAGATTGTCCGCTTTACACGGAAAGTGGACATTCTACTAGTTTAAAATTTTTCTGGCCCATACCGTACAAAAGATCTTTTTAGGTCGAAGTAGGTATAGGTAGATATATATATTAATATATTAAAATTTATAAAAACGTAACAAAATATATAAACATGAATATAATAAAATATATGAAAAAGAATGAAATAATAATATAATAATGATAAATAATTTGATACTTATCAGAATGAAAGTCTTGAAATCGGATAAAAACTCTTATTCACTTTGTTTCACTTTGTAAGTTAAAATTTGTGGCTTTGCAAAAGTACGAAGCTCAACCGGCGGAAATTTTTCTTTTTTAAATACCTACAGCTGCTTGCAATATGAGATAACCTACCCCAAACTTCCATCAAAACCAACACATGATACACCAACCATATACCCCACCCCTCTCACCAACACATCATATTCCCATCCTGAGAAGTAAAGAAAAATTAAAGTGACAAAATACACACTTATTCAAATCTTCTTTATAATCGAAGGAAAGAGTAGCTACTTAAAGAGTACGCATTGCAAATATTAACGAGAATGGAAGACAACAAAAATAACTACCAAAATGCATAGTTTTATATATATACCCCACCCCTCTCACCCACACATCATATTCACATCCTGAGAAGTAAAGAAAAATTAATTTGACAAAACACACACATTTGGAAATCTTCTTTATTATACAAGGAAACAGTACTTAACGAGTACGCACTGCAAATATAAATGAGAATGGAAGAAGACAACAGAAATAACTACATTAAAGCTTTTTGTAGATTCTTTAATGACGAACTTACGGCGTTTGGTGGCGCATCGTCGTATACACGAAGTGAGAATACTATAAAGTTCATATACAATGACAGAAGCTGAACTCAACAAGCAACTTTAAACGATCAACAGAATGTAGCATCTTCTATTGAAGTTTATGATATCGTAAGTCTTTGTGTCACTGTAGAAAATAGCATTCTTAAGCATATTATATATGTACATAGAAAATAAATATTGGAATGGCGACCGCATTGTCGGATGTAAGCGAATTCCAGTTCGATGAACAGGCATTAGGTAGGAAATTTAAGTGCGTAGGAACGAAAAGTGGAAAGATAGCAGAGTTAACTTTATCACAGATATTAGACAACTACAGGATTAGTGCAGATGATAGTGAAGAGGATTATGAAGTGTACTATGACAAAAGAACTTATCGTAGGAGATTATTCTTGCACATAATGGAAGATGAGTGTGAGAACAATGCGCAACTACCATTAGTAGAGAACACAATCAAAAACCTTAGGGATTACGAAATTAAAACAAGTACAACGCACAAACAAGAAAATGAAAGTAACTTGGAAAGGAAATTTATTGAAAATAGTGTACCACAAATGAGCTTAGATTTGCTTTGCAAGTTAATAACACCATTTGATAGTGATCCAAATAAACTCCATCATTTTATGTCAAATGTTGACAACGCTATATCACTAGCAACGGCTGGACAAAAGTATTGTCTTTTGCCTTTCATAAAGAGTAATATTTCAGGTAATGCTGAAACAATATTCATGAACAAAATTAAATCGAATGTTCAAGGAGATATATTCCCCAATGCAATTGCATTTAGAAATGACTCGCTTGCAGCAAAGCAAAAACGAAACGGTGATTCAATATATTCAAAGAGTATAAACATTACAAAGACGTCGCATACAAGATATCTATTTAAATAATGAAAACGATAGATTGTTCGATGGACAGTTACATATGATAAAAAAAGGTATTCTTATCGCCTTTGTTAATGGTTTGAAAGAGGAAATAGGAACATTTGTTAATAACCAAAGACCATCATCACTAGCCGAGGCTTCGTCGTTAGCCATACAAGAAGAAACTAGGTTGATAGGGAAAAGGGCAACATACCCCAAATAATACACTGCCAAAAACTTAATTAAAATTAATCACAATGCAATAAAATGTTTTAATTTCAATAGACTTGGTCATATTAGTAGGGATTGTAGAGCACCAAAAAGACAACAAGTAAATAAAAGGGAAAATCAAAGCAGTTATAGTAGGAAAAATTATTCAGATTCTAAAGGTTATACTCCAAAGACAAGCACTGATATTGATAGAAACGACTTAAATAAAAACTCCAGTAAAAGGATAAATTTTCGACAAAAGGAGCAATGAGCGAGGGCATTGTCTCCAATTATAACGAAAGCCCTCATGTGAATTTGAGATACAACGATAAAAATTTTAAATTTTTAGTAGACACTGGCGCTTGTATTAGTCTTATCAAAACGAAATGCATATTTGAAAATGATGTAAACTCCCAAGATACTATGAACTTTAAAGGCATTGGTAAATCAAATAGGCGTAGTATAGGCAGTACTAATATTACAGTAGAGTACGACGATAAGGAAAATCACGATGTATTTTTAATCGACATATATTTTCATGTAGTAACAGATGATGTTATAGGGCATTATGATGGAATTCTTGGAGCTGATTTCTTAAAGGAATCAGAATTCTGTATTCATTTAAAGCGGAAAATCATGTACAACGATAAAATTATAATGGTTTTAGTTTCCAACGAGGATGAAAATAAGCTTCAGGGAAATAGAACCCTAACTCTTTCTAATAAAAAATGCAAGAATAAGTACACTAAAGATAAAGTTAATCGTACTGATTATTGTCACCCGAGGCATACTAGTTTAGTAAAAAGTCAAGGATGTATGACAAAAAATCAATCACTTGAATATCAAACAACTTTAGTCTCAAATATAACATCTGAAGATATGGAGAGGTTTAATAAGTTATGGAACCAACTAAGGGTTGACCATATAAAAAACAAATTTGAATTAAAAACGCTAAGAGAACAGATAAAAGAAAACGTTAGCATTTTCAGTTTAGAAGACGAAAAGTTGACAGAAACGTCTGTAATCAAACATCATATACGCACCATTAACGATATACCAGTAAATACGAAAACGTATAGGTACCCAAAGGTACACGAGAAGGAGGTGAATACGCAAATAACGAAACTTTTAGACGAAGGAATAATTAGACACAGTCAATCACCGTATTCTAGCCCGTTATGGGTAGTACCAAAAAAGTGGATGCAAGTGGTAGACCTAAATCTAGAATGGCATTGATTTTAGGAAACTAAATGATATTACAATCTCTGATTGCTATCCGATTCCAAACATAAACGAAATACTAGATCAGCTATGTGGTGCGAAGTACTTTACCAGATCTGAAGGCTGGATTTCATCAAATACCTTTAAGTGAAGAAAGTATGGAAAAGACGGCTTACTTTACTTTTTACTTTTAAATTCATTTTTATTAATTATTAGCTTATATCAACTTAAATACTAGACAAAAATGATTAAATCTAACTTAAAATTAACAGGATACTTATTCTAGATTATTGATCCTTATGCGGACGCCCTAAACTTAACTATATCTTATAATTATTGCCTTTCGGCCTAAAAACTATTTACGAACTAGTCTTACATATGTATTCGTCGAGAAAATCAAATAAAACTCGGTATCATTATTAAGATTTTATATTTTTTATATAAAACAAACTACAAACTACCTATTCTACTTACTTAAACTACTTAACGTATTCTAACTATAATTAGGATTCTGATCACTCGTTGCATTACGAAACAAGTGGTCAAAATCCCAATTGCTTCCCGAGCGCCTGGCAGTCGTCAACGTGCACACGCGCTGCCGTGAGCTGACTGATGCCTTACAGAATCAATCACCTCCCGGAAGCACCACCACAAATTGGCGAGCCCGGCCTCTCCCAGAAACGCCCTAGCTAACTTAATCTAACTTATAAACTAAGAGGATGTTACCTAGAGTAACGCACCGTCTTGGGAGGGCATGTTGACCCCTCCCCCCTCAAAAAGCCACCAAAATTCGGCAAATTGTTTTTCCGTATCGAATTTATCCCTCTCCGCTATTGCGGTACTAAAACGAAGGAGCTCATGAGCATTGGCGACGTCCTCGCCGCGGATGAGCCGCTTATCTCTCGCGCTGCGGTAGCGGTGGTATAATACCGGGATACCATCCCTCGTCTGTACCAGCCCTTTTGCATCAATATGGATAAATGCCTCCGGCGGGATAAAGCCAGACCGGAGCGTACTCTCTATGTACATTTCATTGGGGTAGTAAGCCCCAAAGATCAGACTATTGCCGCTGGCCATCGCCCTTGCAACGTGCCTTCGAGTCACCTTAATGAGGAAATTGTCAATCCTATTCAACTGAGCCCCATCGTATAGGGCCTTGTTGGGATAGTATTTTATATAGTTGGATTCAGGCGTTCGGAACAACCGGAGACAGGTCCTAAGACATTGTCTCTCCAAAACCCGAATCTTTTCCATATAACTAGGCGCTATATTAAACCACAATGGACAACCATAAGCGATGATCGGCCTTATAAGGGCCACGTAGCAAATGACCTTCACTCTAGAGTCAAGTTGACTGCTATGAAACAGTCTCCTTGTCAGAGCATAAGCCTTCTTGGCCCCAGCAAGACAAGCAACTATATGCCTATCGAAATACAGATACTGGTCAAGCCAGATACCTAGATATCTAACTACGCTTCTCACCGCCAATGGCTGCCCATTTTGTCCAATAATGGCCAATTTCTTCCAGTTTTTTCTGGTATCCCTAGAGGCCCCAGCCAATGGAGTTCTGAACAAGATTGTTTCCGTCTTCTGAAAGTTGATTTTCAACTTCCAGTCGTCGCAATATCGCTTAATTTGATCGAAGTCACGCTGCAAAAGGATATTAATGACCTCGATTTTAGGACCTGATCTGTATGCCACCAAATCGTCGGCATACGCTATAGCATGTCTGAGTGAACCCACCAGATCACTCGTGTAAATGTTAAACAGGATCGGAGAATTGACCGCCCCCTGCTGTAAACCGTTTTTAATTTCAAAGACTCTGCTCGAAGTAACGTTGCCACATTTGACAACGAACTTCTTTCCCATAAGCATATTATAGATTACATATAACAAAGGTTTGTGCATCCCTCGCCTGGTCAACTTGTAGAAAAGTCCCTCTAACCATACGGTGTCAAAAGCCTTCTCAAAATCAACTAGACAAGCACCCGTGCATTGGTTCTTGCATTTATTCCACTGAATGTCGGAAACCAGTTTCGACGCGGCATGAATAGTGTCATGCCTCGCCCTGAAACCAAACTGGTTGTCCGGAATTATGTTATTGTCCTCGACCCACTTTAACAGGGCTCTATTGACAACCTTTTCGAAGACCTTGCTAATATTCGGAAGTAAGCTAATTGACCGGAGATTGGCAGGGTTCGTCCTATCTTTACCTTTTTTCGGGATAGGGTGTACCACAGCTATCTTCCAATGCGCCGGATAATGTGCATTATTCAGCGCATTGTTAAACAGCGTGGTGAAAATATCTACAGCCTCCAGAGGCAGGTGTCTCAATACGACGTTTGGGACACCATCCATCCCCGCCGACTTTTTATTCTTTAGTGACTCGAAGATGCACAGAAGATCATCCTTCGACACGAACAAGTGCGATGCATCTCGGCCATTGGCGACAACTGCATTAGCATGGTTTTCATCAGTGAATACGGTGAATCCGTTATTCTCAGATCGCCAATTCTCAAGTTCGGTGCGCAGATCGAAGTGGCTCACCAGAGCCCTATTCTCAATGTCGTGGTTACGGCGAACAGGATTGTTCACCGTATACACGGCCTCGAAACAAGCGCCCAGCAAATCCACTTTCTCCTGTGGGTCCTCGACCACGAAAAAATCGTCGTTTGAAGCGACACTTTCTGGACTTATTCCAGCAGTCAGTACTGTCTGTCTGTTCTCTGCTGTCTGGGAGATTCGAACACAAGGAATATCATTGTGATCTTTCCTCCTGAACAACTTATTTATCTGTGGGAACATATTCGGACTACAGATTTTAATAGCCCGAATTTTATTGCCCCAATACAGACTTACAGATTTTCTGTAATTTTCTTTTATCAGCTGTTTCAGGATTCGGATCTCTGACTTCAGCATCCTTACCTCCGGGTCGTCGCGATCAGTAAATTGCCTGTACAGCCGTTTAAGCCTCGAGAGCAGTCTACTTTTCTGTCGGTATAGTGCGTCGATTGTAGGGTTTCTGTACTTTTCTGTCTGGTCGTCGTTGGAACGTCCTACTCGAGGAATAGTTCGTTCCATAGTTCGTTTGATGGCGTCGTTCATTTGCAATAAATGCCGATCAATGTCATCATTTGTCATGTTACTGTTTGTCGGTGGCTCGATCCCACTCGAACGTATATCTCGCTTTAAAAATCTGGAGAAGCGCGACCACTGTGCCCTCCGATAATCGAATGAACACACTGCTTCGTACTCCTCCAGCAGCGTTTGCTCGTTCGGGATCCGTATTGCGGCGGCGAGTCCGTAGTGATCACTATCGTACTCAAACGCACGCAAACAGTTCCGCGTGTTTTGATCTATGTTCGTCAGTTGAAGTCTTGCGTCCGTTAAGGCCAAGTCCAGGAAAGCACCGCTTCTTGGGAAAGAAGGGATATCCGTCGCGTACAACTCGAGGTTGTACTCAATCATATTGAGGCGCCACCAGTCGTGAAACTGGTTGCCCCTGGGATTTGCAGTAACATTTCCCCATGCCGCATGTTTGGCATTAATATCTCCGGCCAAGAAGTAATAATTCTCCTCCGAGTTCAGCTGCAGACCACGAAAAAGTGTCTCGAGCTCTGTCATAAATTGGTTTGGTGGAGGTGCAGCAGGTGCGTAAAGCGACACCACATACATTCTCCTCCGGCTATGGAGAGGAATGCATATGATGCATGCCTCCAACAACTGGAACCTACGCACGTCCCCGCTATATATAACCCTATGGCGCAGGCCTTTTCGAATTAAGATTCCAACCCCACCTCCTTGAGTGGAGTGAGGCCGGTCTCTTCTTATTACATGATAGTCTTTGTATCCCAATTTGTGCTTCTGATTTAGCTTAGTTTCGCTAACCAAAAGCACATCCGGGTTTTCGGTTTTCAACAAATTGGCAAGTGACGTTCTTTTCTCGATCCTGACTAGTGAATTAACATTCACAGCAAGGATCTTTAAGTTTCCCTCATCCAGCGCAGCCATTAGATTTATGGCACACCAGACCCCACAAACAGCTCCGAATAGATAAAGTCAATTCGGGCCGCTTGTTCATTTAATTGTTTCTGGAACTTATCGATCTTTCCGTGCAGAGACAGAAGGATTGATTTTAAGTCCAGATCCATCTCTGGTGCCTTTTGAGCTACCTTTGGTTGGTTTGATGTCATGTGGGCTTGACCCGGTCCAGCTGCCATTTGGGCAAAGGACACGTTGGGTGCCACAAAATTTGCGAACGAGCGACTCTTCTGACGCCTATCATCTTCAGACTGCTGTTTGCGGGCCTGGACTCTCTTTTTCAATTCTTGGTACTTTGGACAACCCCTGAAGTTGGCGGGATGCCCAGAGTTCCTGCAGAGCACACAGGAGAGTACACTCCGGTCTTCGACTCTCTCCTTACCTAGAGAGCATTCACCATGTATGTGGTCCTTATCGCACTTCACGCATCTAAACTGCATGTTGCAGTTAGCTGCGGCGTGCCCGAACCTTTGGCACCGCATACATTGAAGTATGCGATACGACCTTTTTATTTTCTCCCATCTTACAGCGTGGTAGTACAGGAAGCGGATATTTCGCAGCCTGTCAATTTTGCTGTCGGGAGTAAGCTGCACTAAGAAGAATGGTAAGTAACGGTTACCACCCCTTGCCACAGCCGAAGAAAACGGCTTGACCCCCACGAACTTGAGGTCGTCGCTTTCAAAAAGTTTGAGCTCTTTTTCTAGCTCCTCCGTTTGTATTGAGGGATCAATTCCCTTCAACACAACGGTTTTAAGTTTTTGTTCCCTTGGGGTGTACGTAAAGTACTCGGTCTTAACCTCTCCCAAGGCGGCACGAACCCTATGGTACTCCTCTATTTTTTCACATAAAATTATGTGTTTGTTGGCTGATAGCCTTTTCACATGAACATTTTTTGTGATAAGTTTACATAACCTAATGCTATCTACTATTTCAAAATTACTCACATTTATTGGTGGAATTTTTACCTTAGGTTGTGTCTTTTGTTGCTGCTGTTGCTGCTTTGATTGTTCTTGTTGCTGCTGTTGTTGTTGCTGTTGTTGCCCTTGTTGTTGGTGTTGTTTTTGCTGGTGTTGTCGTTGTTGTTGCTTCTCCTGAAGTTGTTGCTGAACTTGCTGCTTGAGCACAGCTTGTTGTTGCTGTTGCTGCAGCTTCTTTCTGCGCAACTGGTCGCGCTTCTCCAGTAGCTCTTTTATGAGCTTGTCCAGCTGCGCCTCCTCGTCCACTTCATCGTCCATTTGGAGGACTTCCTCGTCATCAACCTGAAGGCCCCTGAAGGAATTTCCTTCTCCGATATACCGGTCATTTCCACCATCAAACTCATAAGAGCTGGAATTTTCTCCATCCTCATCGGTTCCAGGAGCCGATGATGCCACATTATGGCCTGCCAAGTTAACCCTTCTCTTGGCCGAAAGATTCGGCTTCTGCTTTAACTTGCGTCGCCTCTTTTCAACCTTTCGGAACTCCTCGTTTACAGCTTCTGGTGTCGCTGTAGTCGAAGCTTTCGTTGCTGTTGCTGCATCTGTAGCTTTGCTTTCTGCCACCTTTGTTGCTGCTATTAATGTTGCCGTTGCTGGTGTTGCCACCCGCCTGGTCAACGACGGACCCGCTGTTGTATTTGTTGGTGTTGTTGTTGCCATTTTATTTGTATTTGCAGCTACTGCCCTTGGCATACATACTGCTGCTGCTGCTGTTGTTGTTGCAGCTGACGTTATAGCTGCTGCTGTTATTGCTGCTGCTGTTGCTGATGTTGTTGGTCTTACGGTCGTTGTTACCGCAAATGTTTTTTTAGCCGGCTCGCGTGTTTGCACCACGCGTCGCAACGGCACACCCACACCCGTACGCGGGACCACCGTTTTTCCGGGGTCCATCGCCTACACCGTACGGCACTTTTTGTTTCCACCTTTTTTTTTACACTTTTGTTATTGTCTCTATCAACGTTTTTCAAATAAACTATAAAAATTAATTCCTTCCTGCTGGGAATCGAACCCACGCTTCTGACGTCAGAGTCAGACACTCAGCCTCCTAAGCCAATCGACTATTGGAATTTCGTTAGGCTAATTACTACTATATCTTGTCTAAATTTTTTGCTCTAAATCTTCCGTAACTAGCCGTCCTGTCTCTTCGAGAGTTGCGGAACGACTGGAAAAGACGGCTTTTTCAACACCTAATGGACATTTCGAGTATACTCGAATGCTATTTGGTCTCAAAAATGCTCCGTCGTGCTTCCAAAGGTTGATGAATACTGTTCTATCAGACATTTTAGGCAAACAATGCTTTGTCTATATAGATGATATAGTTGTATATGGCAGTAATCTACAGGAACACAATGAAAGACTTAAGAAAGTGTTCGAAAGATTGAAATCAGCTAACTTAAAGATACAAATCGACAAGGCCGAATTCCTACAGGAGGAGGTCGAGTATCTAGGACATCTCATCACAAGCAAAGGTTTACTCCCTAACATAGAAAAGGTTAATTCAATTGAGAAGTTAAAAGAACCTAAGAATCCAAAAGATGTCAAAAGCTTTTTGGGAATCATCGGATACTATAGGAAATTCATAAAGAACTTCAGCATAATTGCATCACCTTTATTTAAGCTATTAAAGAAAAATATTGAGTTTGTATGGAAGGAAGAACACACTCAAAGCTTTAACGAATTAAAAAGGCTACCGAAAGAATTTACTTTATTACATTATCCCAAGTTTGATAGGCAATTCACAATAACCACTGATGCCAGTAATTTTATTAATAGGCGCAGTTTTATCGCAGGAACATCTAGGTAAAGAACTACTAATACATTTCGTAAGTGGAACATTAAACAAAGCGGAAGTCAATTATAGTACAACTGAGAAAGAATGCTTAGCTATTGTATTGGCAATACAACAACTTAGATCTTATTTATACGGACAGAAGTTTATCATTAAAACTGATCACAGGCCATTGACTTGGTTATTCAATGTTAAAGATCCCGGCTCTCGTTTAATTAGATGGCGTTTGAGACTGGAGGAGTACGAGTATGAAATCAAATATAAGAAAGGTGTAGATAACGTCGTAGCTGACGAATTAAGTAGGAACGTATTTCCTATAAAAGCACACAAGGTTGATACAGAAGTTCAAAGAAATGTAAAAGACATTTTTGGTAGTGATTTCTATGACGAAGAAGAAGATGAAACTGTGTTGAGAAACATCTATGAAGAAGAATGTAGAAATCTACCAAGTACAAGTCAGAGTAATGTTAATGACCAGGATACGATTAGGAATGAAGGCAGAATAGAGGAGGTTTCAGAAAGTGAAACTGAAGTAGATATTGAAGTTATAAGTGAAAGAGATGATCAACAACGAATCATTAAAGAAAATCATGATGGTTTGATTGGTGGTCATGGAGGGCAAAAGGCAACGATCTCCAGAATTAGAGAAAAATATTATTGGAAGGGCTTGAATAGTGACGTAATTGATTTTGTTAACAAATGCCCAGAATGCCAAAAATAGAAAATAAATAGACATCCAGGGAAAAATCCAATGAAAATTGTATCAAGTGTAGATCACAGTTTAGAAAAGGTATCAATGGATTTGACGGGTCCTTATAAAGAAGGGAATAAAACAATATATAGTCTTACCATTCAAGATGATCTTAGCAAGTACATAAAGTATATACCAATTAATGATAAAAAATGCGAAACAGTGGCAAGAGCTTTTACAGACAATTGGATACTTTATTTTGGTATCCCAAAGTTTATCTTAACTGATAATGGAGGAGAATTCGTAAACGATTTAATGAAGGAATTATGTAAAATATTCAGAATTAAATATTTAAGAACAAGCAATGCTTATCCTCAAGTAAATGGGTCCGCTGAAAGATTGCACGCTAGGTTGGGAGAGTATTTAAGATTAATGATAAAAGACAAATCAAAATCAGAATATTCTAAACTATTCAGGAATGCAGCGTAACATAACCGTTCACAACAGCACGGGATTTACTCCACATGAAATAATATTTGGAAGAATAGCAAATGTACCATCAGAATTGAGTTTGAGAATAAAAACTTTTACTGATTATGTACAGGAATTGCAATTGAAACTCATAAGATTAGACGTAGATGTAAAAAGGAATATGTTAAATATGAGACAGAAAACAAAAATGAGGTACGATAAGAGATTAGGTTCAAGGATAATGGAATATAAAGTTAATGACAAAGTATTAGTAGAAAACGATAAAAGAGACAAATCGGCAGAAAAATATGTAGGTCCTTATAAAGTTATCAAGGTCTTAGATGACCATGTCATAGTTAAACGTAATAACAAACCTATGAAATATAATAAAGGGAAAATTAAACTCTTCAACAATTAATATTATTTACAGAATATCACTAATAAATTATATCGGCTCTATACAATGGGAAAATATACCACCCAATGGAATCTATTACAAGAACATCGGAGAATTAAGGCAGAAAACAGGAAAGGTCTCTATAATTACAAATGTTGACCTTAATGAAATTGAAGATCAGATAAACGTAATTTCTCGTTTTATGTTTAACATAAACGAGGATTGCCTATTAGAAATTCCTGAATGCGTGGAATTTCTGAAGAAAACCAAGTTGGAAATTTTAACATTAAGAAAAAGTGTAAGAATTATTTACCAAGTTTTGAAAGAAGCATATCTTGATTTAGGTAATTTAACCTCTAAAATGAATAACGACTTAGAGCAGTTGATAGGTTCTATGAACAGGGAAAGAAAAAGCACTGTTATAAGAGAATATTTTACTGAATTAAAGCTCAGAATTTATTTTCTTATAAGTCATACAGAGATGCTTATTGATCAGATTATAGAAGCAATTTTATTATTAAAGGATAACGTTATACATCCTATCATAATAGAACCAAAAAAGTTTATAGATTTATTAAAAAATAGCGAGAAAGAACAAGAGATGTTATTCACTCCAAGTTTGGAATCATATAATAGCATAATACAAGAAGTAAATCCTGTATACTATATAAAGGATAATAGACTCGTAGTTGTTCTATCTATACCAGTTGTAGGATTGACGAAGTCTGAAGTCTACAAAATGATTAATACACCTTATGGAATAAATAATGCAATGTACGTAATCGAACAAAAAATGAATTACTTTATAATCAAAGAAAATAAAGATGAGTATTTTCTAAGTAATAATTTAATGGAAGAATGTAAGAAAATTGGTAAATATTATATATGTAATCAATTAGAATTCAAAAATAGTATTGCTATAATGATTGCGAATTAATAATATTTATGAATAGAAAAGATAACAATTGTAAGTTGAAACAAATAATAAATCACGTAGAAATATTCCACAAAATTTCGGAAAATAAATACTTCTATACTTTAAGTGAAGCAACAAAATACAAATGTAAATGTAAAAAAAAGAAAATAACGAAGAAGGTTTTCTTAATAATATTGGTATTTTAAACTTAGACGCAAATTGTACTTTTGAAACAATTGAATCAAAAATTGTAACACATGAATCGGAGTTATTTATTGAAAATAAAGATATATACCGTTTTGCTCCAGAGGATTGTTGTGTAAATATAAAATTAAACGATATAAATGTAGAGAACATTAATATGCCGAAAGTAAAACTTAAAGACCTAAAAGAATTACAAGACTTAACTATAGAAATAAGGAATCAGGAAAGTTATATCACAAAGTCAAGGTGCGGTGCTAGGAATACGTGGAATACTCATTATTGCAATCTTAACCTACTTTATTGTAAAATTAATAGAAGGAAAAGGAATAACCATTTTTCGAAACTGTTTCAATAGAAAAATAAGGAATCCGGTAATAGAAAGAGGAAAAATTGTGCATTATTATGATAAGGACAGAAGGAAAACTACCGTAAAAAGGCTTAATTCTAACGTTTTTAAAGTTGAAAGCTTTGAAATAGGAGAGGATTAAAAGGTAGATTGTCCGAAAATATGTAATACGTATAATGTAAAAAGGAAATTCAAACAATAATTTTGCAAATGTATTGTTTATTTTATGAAGGGAGGTGTTATGCATAGCGATGATAAACGTCGAAATTTTCCAACGTTAGCAAATTTTGATGACCAACAACGTGTAGATAACGTAGGGTTGGTTAGCTGTTTTTTTTTTGCTTGTCCAACGTCCACCAAGGCGTAATAGGACACTTTCGTAAACATCCGCCACGAGCGACACAACGCGATATGAATTGTGCCGACTCAGGGATCTTCGGCGTTTTTCGTCGTTTGCATGGCACCAAACTTCAAAAGAAACTCAGTCCATATTTGAGATTCAAAGAATAAACAATATTACTAGCACCGGAACAATGCATTTAATTTAATTAATTCGGGTGCATAACACGCTGGTGTGAGGGCTTCCAAGTCATTGGGGTCTGAAGACATCGGTGTAATCGGTCTGGAGTTCATAATCGCCTCGATCTCTACTAAAGCCGTCGAGAGTTCCTCAAACGTAAGTTTTGCGCCGCCAACGCTGCGATACTAGTGCCCTTTTGCAACCTTGACGGCCGCCTCCCAAATGCCACCGAAGGGAGGTGCCCTGGGGGTATAAAATGAAAATTTATATGTGTGTTAGTACAAAAGTTTTGAATATATTCTTGAGACGATTTTTTCAACAACATATTGCGCAAATCGGTAAGTTTGGATAGAGTCCCTACAAAGTTGGTTGCGTTGTCGCAGTGAATAACACTTGGAAGGCCTCTTCGACCTATCATCCGTTTCAATGCCTGACCAGGAGCTTTGTAAAGCTGTGGCCCTTTGGAAGAAGTAATGGATGTTTAGAATCCTCGGGGATGTTAGCATGCTTTAGTCGTCCACCAACCCGTAGCAAGTGAAAACCGTTTGTTTCCTGAAGAAAGGGATTTAACCACTTTATCGAACCCTTCAGATTCCGATGATTTCGAATCGCTTCGATCTCTTCCGCAAACACTTCAGATTGTATGAACTGAACGACCCTTAAAAGTGCGCTATCTAATTCTGAAGGTGTTAAAACAGTATCCACGTACGTTGCCTGTTTCCTCATCCGTCGACAAAACCTTAGTACATATGCTATAATGCGAAGGCTTTTCGTATAGGAGCTGCAACGACCTACCAGTTCCAATAATAGATTTGCTTATGATTCTCGGCAGATCAGGACAACTTTTCTTTTTTCTAGCGTACTTTCTTGTGGCGAGAGCGGTATCTTAACGTTGACTGGCCATGTTGCTTCCGGTTGTAGCAAATATTCAGGACCCTGAAACCAAATTGAGCTTCTCAGTTCGTCGACAGTACACCCTCTAGAGACGATGTCTGCTGGATTTTTGTGGGTGGGTACGTGCCTCCATGTTACACCCTGCGTATCCTCTTGAATATCTGCCACTCTATTTCCAACGAATGTATTCAGTTTCGACGGGTGCGTTGATACCCAATGCAATACAATTGCCGAGTCTGTCCAAAAATAAACACTTGACTGTGCGCTGTTAAAAATGGTTTTGATTTTAGCCCATAATTTGGACAACAGGTGGGCTGCGCAAAGTTCTAAGCGAGGAAGCTGCCTTTGGCTTATACGAAAAGCTGAAATTGTCACAGGCCGGTTTCCATGCGATTCCCAAAGTGCTGGTGAGATTTGGTTCGTTAACTGTAATTTATTTGCTCTCCCCACCTACTGCCTGAACAACTCTAGAGTCGTTGCTATTCCATTTGGATAATTCCATTCCAGACTTTAAAATTGCCGAAATTTCCCTTTGGATTTGCATTACAATGTTGATGTCATCAGCTGTTAACATATCATCCACGTAAAAGTCAGACTTAAGTATCCGAGAACCTAACTCATAGCTAGCCTTGCTTTGTTGACTTAAGTAGAACAGACTACGAATGGCCAAGTATGGAGCAGACGATGTACCATATGTCACCGTATTTAGTTGGAACGTTTGTACAGGCGTTTGTTCGATCTCTCTCCATAGAATGAATTCAAATCTTCGCTGAGATGGGTGAATCAAGATTTGCCGGTACATCTTAACGATGTCTGCAGTGAGTGCATAACGATGCAAGCGAAATCGCAAAAGAACATTGAACAAGTCATCATGAATTGTTGGTCCGACCATTAGAATCCCATTTAAGGAAATTTGAGAGGAGGTACGGCATGAGGCGTCGAATACTACCCTCAGCTTTGTAGAAGAACTTTCCGGCCTGACGACCCCTTGATGTGGCATGTAATAATGCGGTTCATCTAGCTTTGGATGCTTCACTGGTGTCATGTCTCCTAACGATTCATACTTCTTCAAAAAGGATACGTTTTGAGATTTCAATGCTTCGTTTTTGGATAACCTTCTTTCCAGTGCAAGAAATCTTCGGAACGCAATTTTATATGATATCCCTAAACACTCTGGATCCCTTTTAAAAGGAAGTTGCACCATGAGTCGACCGCTAGGCAGACGCTCTACATTTTGCTTAAACAGAGCTTCGCACTTTGTTTGCTCTTCTGTCCACCTTGATTTGTGACTTTGGGCTTCCTCCAATTCCCAGAACCTTTCAACATTTTTTTTTTTTTATAATTTGCGTGCGCTAAAGGGATTTCTTTTTTCTGTAGTGACACAGTACCCTTATAATGGTAAAACCACAGCGCAGGCATTTAGTTTGTTGCGCAAGTAGCTCCTAGCAATTCATTGCCTATTTTTGGGTGCTACTTACTGAAAGGATAGAAGGATAGGAAAGAAATTTGGTGCGATGGAATTTTTTTTCTCAACAGGTGGCGCCTAAATTGCTTTTGGGAGATCAGTTTTTGTTGTGTGTATTCAATTTATAAAAATCATGGCCCTGGTCGGGATTCGAACGCACGACCTGCCAATCACTTAGTGAATACACTACCATCGCACCATTGCCACCTGCTGCAACATACTGATTGAGATGAGCTTCCTCCGTATTCAAGTAACAATGTTTGTTATCCTTTCCAACGAGCGTTTTATACCTTCCTGACACAATCCAGCCCAGTGAAGTTTTCTGCAACGTTGGAAGGCCGTCACCCAATTTGACCTGTCCTACCTGCAATAATTCGAAGAATGCTTCAGCCCCCAGGAGCAAATCTATTTTAGATAGTTTGTTGAAGTGTTCATCAGCTAGCTCGAAATTTCGAGGCAGATTCCAATCCGCTACACTAAGTGCTGCTTCAGGCTGATATCCTGTAATTGATGGAGCAACCAGTAATTCTACAGATACGAGTACTTCGAAACTATTAAATCTGAAGCGAATAGTTGTCTGAGTTTGGAAGTGAATTCTAGTCTCGGCGACGCCTATTCCAACGATGCCTCCATGTTTCCTTTGTTTGCGAAGATCAAGTATTTTTGCAAACTTCTCATTGATAAAATTTACTTGCGATCCTGAGTCAAGTGACGTGTAACTTTTCAGCCGCTGTATTGACTACTGCTGATGTTGAGGCTTCTCCACTTCTACTAGTGCTATCTGAGGATGACGCGCCACATTTCCAACAGTTGTCTCTATTGATGGTGATCTATGCAGAAGGCTGTGATGGGGTTGCCTACAGCTTCTACATCTATAAGTTGAAGGACATTTTGCCACGCTGTGACCCTTTACAAGACAATTCAGACATAGCCCTAACCTTTTTACATTCATAAACCGGTCTTTAACGGACAGTGCATTAAAACTCGAACAACCTTGAATACCATGACTGCTATCTCGACAGAACCGGCAACCCCTCTGTGTCACCGACAGAGAAGTTTGCGAACGCTGACTGTGGTTCGGTTTGTTGGAACACTTTTGAGCTGATTCTAAACGGAGATGCTTGCTGTCCCTTTCTTCGAGGTACTGGCACCGCTTGCTTAGAAGATCAGCACATTCATCCCATTAAGACTGGGTTTCTGGATCAAGTTTGGACATCGCCATATATATTATAATGGCATTGCATATGTCTTCAAATGAACCGATTGACTGCAAAGAATTGTATAGGGCTGATATATTATCTACTAAACTTCGCAGTAAAGACGCAGATGATTTCGGAACTTTAGGTAAGCCAAACAGCTCTGTAATATACTCTAGGAAGATAAGACAGTCATTGTCATATCGTTCCTTTAGCCTTTCAATTGCCTTGGGATAATTTTCTTCAGTGACCTGGAAGGTTTTAACAGTTCCCAGTGCGTGGTCGCTCAAACAAGTCATTAAATGATTGAATTTTTCGATCTTGTTTAACGAAGGATCATTGTCCATAAGAGTCCTAAACGAATTGATGAAATTTTTATATTCGGAATATTTTCCGCTGAGCCTGGGCAATCTCAACTTTGGTAAGTGGTTAACTGAATGTGGCACAGAGAAGGTGTTTTCTCCCATACTAGCATTCCTATTTGGTCCTAAAAGAGCGAGGATTTTTGTTTTCGTAGAGATATATAAGTCTTCTAGCTCCCCTCTACTATCACCAACTGGAAATATCCGCTCAAATTGAGTTTGAAAAGCTAAGAGTTGCTTGAAATACAACTCGACTATACCAAGACGACATTCAAGCTCAGTTGGTGAAAGTGAACTTCCCTTTGAATCCACCAAATTTCTAATTCTCCTTATGTTTCCCTTAGTTGAGGAGCGCAGCTGCTTCAACTCCTCAATGGGCGCCGAATTATCCTCATCCGGCATCGTAGAATTAAATATTTATCTAACCGATGAACCAATTAAGATAATGAGACAGCGACAGTTCAATCTGTTCTCCAAGAGCGACCTTGGTTCATATAATTAAGTGTAGCTGGAACTCCTTTACCCAGCCCAACATAGCGCGAACTAATTGACGAATGTACTAACTAATTATGTATGACTTCCTAAATGCTAATTCGCTGCATACGAATAAATTAATCCGAATTGCAAGGTTATTTGAACTCCACAGAATCCAAGTAGCGGCAACACAAAAGCTTTCTTTCAGTGCATACGATCAATGTAGCTCTCTTTCGGGCGACAACGACGAGACAATTTCGATGCGAAAACTGACGTTGGCTGGCGACAATGATCTGACTCGAGACAAGAGTTCCACCGCAACGTTTTCTATACAATCCAATTTCCTACGAGGGAGCAACCGAAAACGAAACGACGACGATTAGTGCATGTGCAGTGGTAAAGCTTTATGAGGCGAAATAAATTTATGAAGTGAATAACCACTCGCGATCGAGAGCAAGATGTGTGGGAGAGAAATTGATATGACTGTGGATCGTGAGAGCTTTTTACGATCGTTTTGGAAGCGAAATGAACACTTAACGCGACTGAACACTGGCGATGGTGAGATGTGTGGGAGAGCAATTGATATAAAAGTGGATCATGTAAGCTTTTTATACGATCGGTTTCGAATTTGATTAAACTGTGACGATATCAAATTTTGTGACATACCTGGGTTGGGACGTGATACTTATCTCCCAATTGATGTCCAACTTTCTCCTTTTGTCTCCGATGTCCTCCGATGTCGTTGGTGCGCTTCCTAGTCCAATTGTCTCCATTGATTGACCTCAAAGTGACCGTTGTATGTTTACTTCTATCTCCGTTGTCCTTGGTGTGGTCCCACGCCACTGCTAGCACAATGCACTCGCGTATACCGAAATTAGGCCCGCGGCCCGTTTCAATTACATAATAACAGTCTGAATGTGTATTTTTCAATTTTTAAAGTCTATTAAGTCTTTAATTTTTACACTTTATGCGAATTAAGGATAACTTAAACCAGTTGGGCGCCAAAATGAACGATTGAAGCGTTTTTCAATCGCCAACCCGGAATCTTTACTTTGAATGGTAAGGAGATTCTGGTTGCGAACGAGCGAAATAAAGCCTTTGAACAATATCGAAAAACGATACAAAATAAAACGCAATATGTGCACCAGTTGGTGTTTTAGAGAACGACTGTCCTAAGCTTTTATTGTTACGTGATTTTATAGTCTCACAAGTGTAATATTTTTGTCGTATTTGTGAAAGCTTCATGAAAGCTTACGCAATTTGTAAGCAATAATTATGGCGACGGGTATAATGGGAGGCGCCAGATTTGAATTTTCGACGTATCGGCTCCAACACTCCCTTTAACCTTTAAAACCGATTCATCCGACTTCCTTTTCACCAGTCGTGGGGTTCCACAAGGTTCGATTTTAGGCCCTCTCCTCTTTTCCCTTTATGTTAACGAGATTCCAACTCTTATATCCACATTAACATGCATCCACATGTATGCTGATGATGTACAGCTGTATCGAAGTTGTTCCCTTGGCATGATTGAAGACTGTGCTAATACGATCAATATTGATTTACAGAGGATATCTGATTGGTCCGAGAGGAATGGGCTATTTCTAAACCCTCGAAAAACTAAATGTATTGTCATTAGTAAAAAGTCAATGGACACTTCTTATTTTCCGGACATTACGCTGAAAGTCAGAAATTTGGGTATGATATCTAATAGGACACTTACATGGGATACTCATATTAATGCAGCCGTTGGCAAAGTGTACGGTGTGTTACGCCAGTTGTGGATTTCGCAACATTTTATTCCTCTAAAAACACGTATAATTTTAGCAAAAACACTTATTGTTCCAATTCATAGCTATGGTTGCGAAATTTTCTGTAACTGTGATGCTGCCAGCAAGAGGAAGCTCAACGTCGCATTCAATAACACTGCGCGTATGTTTACAACTTGAATCGTTTTGAGAGTGTTTCAAATTATTCTAAATCACTTTTCAATATGTCACATGACAATTTACTTCGCTTTCGTTCACTTATTTTATTGTCAAACGTGGTTCAGACACATCAGCCATGCTATCTTTTTAATAAATTGTGCTTTGGTTCCTCAAACAGACCCCGACAACTTATTCACCCTCAAGTTACGTATCTCACATCGGAACGACAGTTCTTCATCAACTCCGTTCGCTTGTGGAATTTCTTCCCTCGGCATGTGTGAAGGCAAGGCGGCACTGGGCAGTTTCGGACTAAACTCAAGTCCTTTTATTTGTAGTTCCCCGATTGATTTTGTTTTTAAATGTGGTATTTATTCTTAAATATATATATGAAGATGTATGTTTAAATGATTTATTTGATTATATTTTTCTTTATTGCCAGTATAATAAAATTCTATAATTGTTACTATTTCTTATAAATCTTTGTACAGGTACCTTAAATTAAATTAAATTATTGAACAGTTCTTTTAAGAAGACCGTATCATAATTGAATTTATTATTACAAAGCTTTCACTAATTTATAAGATAAATTTATGTCTTAATGTGTAAGCATTCAAATGAAATAAAAATAAAATGAAATGAAAACAATAATAGTTAAACCTTAGTTAGTCAAAAATAAATGCAATTATTCCTTCCTAATAAGTTTGACGTTAGATATACACTCTGTTCCACAAGTTTACGAACAGGTAGTTTCTTTTAGATAGATAGATGGATAGATATAATTTTATTTCTTATAAATTCATTATAAATTCGCAATCTTCATTATTACACGTTAAGTATGGAATAAAAGAAATATTAGCAACGTTCTGTATTTTTGTATACTAAGGCTGCTACTGGTCAGCATCAGCAAGAAGCTTTCCGGGTTGAGTACAAAATACCACATAACATTCATATAGGAGCCATGTGTGTGGAAAAACCGCATCTGTGGCCTTGGAGGTGTTCGTGGCACTACGATACTCTGTGACGTGCGGTCCGAAAGGCCCAGGACTTGTCTTGCTGTGTCGAACCTTCTCTCAGCGACTAAGCTTGGTCAATTTTGTGGCCAGGATTTGGTCGGAGATTGGAAGGCCTTCGTCGTATCGTCAGCTTATCTCCCCTATGATTCGGTAGTGCCTCCACCACCAAGGACAA
The DNA here is from genome assembly GCA_949715645.1 of Portevinia maculata. Taxonomy (NCBI): domain Eukaryota; kingdom Metazoa; phylum Arthropoda; class Insecta; order Diptera; family Syrphidae; genus Portevinia; species Portevinia maculata. The sequence continues at coordinate 169,717,348 of OX454526.1, read as the reverse complement.
TTGCTGAACTCATAGACTATTGCGACACCAGGAAGAAGGGCCTATTTATATGTTGCGATGCCAATGCTCAAAACATTGTCTGGGGCAGCAGCAAATGCAACTGCGAGGAAACCATCTCCTGGATTTCTTTCTATCGTCTGATCTTACCATCAACAATGTTGGTTCACAGCCAAATTTTGTGACGTCCAGAAAACAGGAGGTGATTGACCTAACTTTATCTAATAGATACTTTAAGGCGGTTACCAACTGGACGGTCTCTTCGGAGGTGTCCATCTCAGACCATAGATATATCGAATTCCGAATCGAATGCAAAGCCATAACTTTGCAGGAGAGAACAAATCCGAGAAAAACCAACTGCATACGCTTCAGGGAGGAATTAGGAAAAACCCTCAAAACTCCAACCAAACTCAGGACGAAACAAAAGGTAGAGGAAGCTGTTCAAGACCTGAACAGTGCCATTACTAGCTGTTTTTAACTGACGTGCCCAGTAAACAAAACCCCTGGCAGAACGCCGGTTCCCTGGTGGAACTCGGAACTGCGGAGAATCCGAAGAGAAGCTATAAAACTTCTAAATAGGTCACTCAAGACTGATTTGGGCTAAGACTGGAATCTCTATCGAAAAGTGCTTCTTATAGGAATTTCTGCGAAAAGATTGAAACACTGAGTGAAACTAGTAGGGTGGTTAAAGTTCTGAAAAAGGGCAAACCAGCCTAACTGGAATCACTTAGAACTTGATGGCACCTTCACTGAGACGAAAACCGAGACTCTTAGTCACCTGCTGGATCTCACTTTCCGGGTAACCAGATTACAATTGGTTGACAACCAGCCCCGACTACCGAGACTGTGAGTGAGCCAAGACAAACAACTCGGCGTAGCTGTTATATTGCGAAGGCCGTGGTAACGGACGAGGCCATTAAATACGCTTTTGCTTCTTTTGACGGCTTCAAGTCACCTGGTACCTGGTCACCTGCGAATTTTGACAGTAGGTATGTGCAGCTCTGTCAGACAAAACGGCGTAGACGAACCATTGGTGTTGTGGATTAAAGCAATGCTAATGAATAGAACGTTGGTTGTGGATGCGGATTGTGGCCGTTATGTATGGCGGGAGTAAACAGAGGCTGCCAGCAAGGCGGCGTTCTGTCTCCACTGCTGTGATGTGTGCTGGTCGACTATCTGTTGAACGCACTCAACAGTTCTAATGTATACGCTCAGGTGTACGCGGATGATGTTGCCTCGCTTTCTGTTGGATCATGCCTAGCAGGCGGCCCTTGACGTGATCGACTAGGAATGTGCTCTCGGTCAATCCTCTTAAAACTGAGGTTGTTCTCTTTACAAGAAGGAGGAAGCTGATCGGGTTGACTCAGCCAGTGCTAAAAGGCGTCACAATCCAACTCTTCAATGAAGTATCTGGGAGTCATCCTGGATAGCAAACTTTTTTGGTCCATGCATGTTGAGCTGAAGACTGCCAAGGCGCTGTCGGTTTTCTGGCAGCGCAAGGGCATTTTCGGCAAGACATGGGGCTTATCACCGAAAAAAGTCCTATGGATTTATACGGCTATGGTAAGACCATTTATAGCATACGCACCGGTTGTTTGGTGGAATAAGCTTTCGCGTAAATACGTTACTGCTGCTTTCGCCAAACTCCAATGGAAGGTATGTCTCGGCTGCACTAGGGCCTTCCCCAGCACGCCTGGCCCCAGCCTGGATGCATTATTGAACCTGCCGCCCCTTGATGTTTACATTATGGGTTGCACAATCAAAGCTTTCTCACGTTTAAAAAGAGGTGACTTTTGGTATAACTCGCCCTGGAGTTTTGATGAACTTGCGTAACGGCTGTCCTTCGACTCCTATCTAATGGATATGCCGTCTGATGCAATGACACCGGAACTTCGGCTGAAGCGCAACTATGAAGTCGACTTTCCTCGTGTGCAGGACTGGCTCTGGCCATATTCAGAGCCTGGAAAGGAATACGGTCGAAACTTCACGGATGGCTCCAAAACCGATCAAGGATCTGGTGCTGGTGTTTTCATGGAGAGCGACAAGATTAGTCTTTTGTTCTCGCTAGGCAAACTTGCGTCAGTCTTCCAAACGGAGACTTATGCTATCCTAATGGCCATGAACAATGTTTCTCAGAGGGGGACTTCTCAGGACCTGAACCAGCGATTTGTCTGCCTGCGTCCTCGGTCAGGGTTTCCATTGACGGTTGGGTTTCATATGAACACAATCGTCGTTGGCATGACTCTGCAGGGTGCAGACAGACTAAGCAAATTCTCCCCGAACATTTCCTCTGTGATTGTCCTGCTTTTGCTCGTATCGTATTGGTGCAGATATGGTGAGTGCCGTAAACCTAAGCTCCTTATCATTGAAGCGCATTCTCGTTTTTCTTAGGGAAATGAGTAAATTCTCACAGTAAATGTGGTGTGTCTGCCTGGTAGTACAATGGACCAGTATTGAGTCTGAGTGCTCCAGTGTAGAAAGTCTCGCACCCCGACAAAAAACAGTATTAAAAATAGTGTTGAATGCTATTTCAATGGGCTTACTTACTTACTTAGGGTGGCGCTACAGTCCGGGGTGGACCTGGTCCTCAACCAAAAAGCGTCCCCAGCCAGCATGATCTTTGACCAGCTGTCTCCAGTTTCGCACGCTAAGTTGGTTACGGTCCCCTTCCACTTCCTCTTTTGACATCGAAGTTCTCGGTGAGTTCTTTACCGTCCTTGATGGAGCAGCGTGCATTCTCCATTGTCATCCTGTACAAACGAACGAGTTTGGTAGAGATGCCAAAACTAGACATTGCTCTGTATAGCTCGTCTCTATAAATGCTTTCATAGGCGGCCTTAAAATCGATGAAAAGATGGTGGGTAACGATTTGAACTTCCTGGCTTTTCTCCAAGATCTGCCGCAGTGTGAATATTTGGTCGATGGTAGACTTTCCTGGCCTGAAGCCAAACTGATAGGGACCCATCACGTTGTTGACGAAAGATACGATCTTGTAGGCGATGTTAAGAAGACTATTACCTCTGTCGTTGGCGCAGCTCAGAGGGTCTCCTTTCTTGAGGATCGGGCAAATAATGCTGAGGTTCCACTCATAGGGCATACTTTTCTCCGACCATATTTTACAGATGAGTCTGCGCATGCTCCTAACCATGCCCATGCATGCTCCTAACCGGCGGTTAGGCCATCTGCTCCAGCGGCTTTGTTGGGGTTAAGCATAGATATGGCTATCTTCACTTCGTCCAGGTCGGGTGGACGGAATTGTTGGTCTTCATCGTTCATGTTAAATCGTGAATTCTGCCTAACAGCGGGATTTAGTTCGTCATCGCCGTTAAACAGTCTGCAGAAGTAGTTCTTCCATATCTTCAGCATCGACTGCGATTCTAATATGATGTTCCGTTGTTCGTCCTTGCAGGCTTCGGCTCGGGCTCTGTAGCCTTGGCAGGTAACTGCTGTAACATCTCTCTATTTCCTCGATCGCGCGCTCCTCGTGCTCTTTCTTTTTTCTTCTGTAGAGCTCACGAGCAGCCCTGGTCCTTCTTTGGAGCACCGCTTAGTTTCGCTGTATGTGCTTGCCGGCACTCGTCGTCAAACCAGGGTTTTCATTGTGGTGGCCGTGTGAAATCAAGCAAATCTGATGGCTTTTTGGCAATGTTGCCACTGGTCTTCAATACTTGATGCTTGCTGCATGGAATGTCTTGAGGGATTGAGAGAGACTCGATCGGAGAAGGATCTGGTAATATCATGCGATTTAAACCGTCCGACGTCAAACCTCCACACAGTATTTACTTGTCTTGGTGATGATCGGGATCTCTTCCGATTTAAGCCGTCCGACGTCAAACTTCCTCACAGTATTTACTTGTCTTGGCGATGTTCGGGATATCCGAAGGCGTACCTTGGCTTAAACATGGCAGTGGTCCGAGTCAATATTGGCCACTCGGAACGTTCGGACATCCATAATACTGGAGGAGTGACGGTTGATAGATCGGGAGATCTCCATGTGCCTTTATGAATATCAAGAGGCGGGAACCGCGTACTTGCTATGACAACATTTCGCCCCGCCGCGATGTCAATCAGCCTAAATCCGTTATCGGAGGTGGTGTCGTGTAGGCTGTACCTTCTGACAGTACTAACACAGATGCCCTCTCTTCCTATCTTTGCATTAAAATCACCTAATACAATTTTAATGTCGTAGTTAGGGTACTGCTCGTATGTCTGGTCTAAGAGCTCATAGAACCTCTCTTTGGTGTCGTCGTCTTTTTCCTCCGTGGGGGCATGCGCGTATTAGGCTAATGTTAGCGAATTAAGCTTTGATACGGATTGTCGTGAGGCACTAGTTCACACATCTGAAACTTAATAGACTTAAACAATTCAAATATTTGTTTTGGGTAGGGTGACCCTATAAAATAATTTGTATTATATTTAACAAAATTTATTAGAAAAGCAGATTCGACTGAATTAATCAAATTATTTCAAAAATACCTACTACAAAAGAAAAACATAGGGGCGGGCTACAGTCCGCTTGGGCGAACTGTTGGATACCCTATTCTTATTCCTATATCTCATAAGTGGGCGTGACGAAAATTTAAAGGATTTTATCGAAAAAACTAAGCTTTTGTAAATAAAAACGCTCCCTAGCTCAAACTTTGGTTTTTCAATAAAATTGTTTTATTTAATTGTGGGCGTGTCAGTAGGCGGATTTGAAAAAAATTTAAGTATGAGCATAAAGGGCACCTAGAGAGTATATACTATAAATTTCAGCTCCCTAGCTCAAACTTTGGACTTTCAAAAATAAAAAAAAAATTATTGTGGGCGTGTCAGTAGGCGGATTTTGAAAATATTTACACATAAGCATAAAGGGCCCCTAGAGAGTATATATTAAAAATTTCAGCTCCCTAGCTCAAATTTTGGTTTTTCAAAAAAAATATTTTATTTAATTGTGGGCGTGTCAGTGGGCGGATTTTGAAAATTTTATGTCCCAAGCAGTTTTATGGGCCAAAGATCATATATAAAAAATTTCAGCTTTCTAGCTCAAAATTCAATTTTTCCCAAAATTTGTTTTATTTAATTGTGGGCGTGTCAGTGGGCGGATTTTGAAAATTTTATGTCCCAATCAGTTTTATGGGCCATAGATCATATATAAAAAATTTAAGCTCTCTAGCTCAAAATTCGATTTTTTCCAAAATTTTGTTTTTTTTGAGTTTGTGGGCGTGTCTGTGGGCGGATTTCAAAAATTCTTAAACTTGATTATTTCGGGACCCTAGAGAGTATATGGTTAAAATTTCAGCTCTCTAGGTCCAGTTTAAAGGCCTAATTTTTGCCGACGGACGGACGGACGGACGGACATGGCTAGATCGACATTACTATCGATGCTGATCATAAATATAGTAACTTTTAGGGGTCTACGGGCAATATTAAGGTATGTTACAAACTATGCGTCAAAATTAATATACCCCTAGAATAGGGTATAAAAAATACTTGTAAAGGTTCAATTATTTAATTTATTATTAAAACTGAAATTAGATCAAAAGGATAGATTCCAAATTATTATAGGTCAAATTTAGAAGCCAGTGTTTTGCAAGTAGTGGGTATATACAGTGCGATTCATTTGATTACACGCAGGCATTCTTGAGAAGTTAAATCGATATTTCTCCCGTTACATGAGGGATTTGAAAAAAAAGGTGTGAGCCACGCTGCACTCACGGTATAGTTGATGTGTAAACATGTAGGCACAGTTGCGCGTTAGCTACCTAATTTGTTATCTAGCTAACGCCACAACTAAGTCACTAACGTAGTTTAATTAGCTGCGCTAAATATGCGCTAAAAATGCAATCGATTTGGTGGTTAGCTATCATAATGACAACTAATTTTTCCTATTAGCTATTAGTTGCAGTTGCTGGTTGTGTAACTAAGTTCGTTAGGTTGCCAAAGTTAGTTGCGGATGACAACTAAAAGCTAGTTAGTTTTTAGCTGTAGCTTTTTAGCTGCCTAGGTAATAACTAATAACTAAATCAATTTTTTTATTTTGCAATAATGGTGATAATTTATTGGGATTTATTATGCATATTGCGTCTAAAATAAAAATTGATTGAATGTCCCTTTTCTTTTACAAGATATTTTCCCAAAATGTCTTTAGAAACGGCACGGTATATATGATCTTAACGTTATTTGAATGAGGGGTGCTAGGAACAACAAACATTTTGGTAAAATATCATTTTTTCGACTTTTAAGGACCTTTTTGTTGTTGCAAAGACCTCTTAGTCAAATAACATTGAACGCAGATATACCGTGCGGATTCTAATGACAATTTGGAAAAATATCCTGTTTCGACTATTAAGAACCTTTTTTGTTGTTGCAAGGACCTCTTAGGCAAATAACATTGAGCAGAGATATATCGTGAGGATTCTAATGACATTTTGGAAAAATGTTCTGCCTTCGACTATTAAGGATCTTTTTTGTTGTTGCAAGGAACTCTTATTCAAATAACATTGAACACAGATATACCATATTGACAATATGAAAAAAAAATGTTTTTTTCTGGCTTAAGGACCTTATTTGGTTAAATAACCTTATTACAACTAAAAGTGACATTCTTAAATCGGCCATCGGTTACCGAAGTACAAATCGATATTTTTGCTCTTACCTTCAACTTATGTACAACAAACTTCAAGCTATACAACCTCAATTATTCAAAACAAATCTACTTCCACACAACTTCCCGGTGTTTCGTAAGGACATAATAATCTCTAAAGTTGAACGTAATTAAAACTGGAAAATGTATAACGAAATAAATAAAATAAAAAAAGAAACAACGAGACGCGGTTGTTCTCAAACAGTCACCCATCTACACTCACGTGAAAATCTAACGATGACGGTGACGCACGATATTTCCAACTAGCCCCTACCGAGAAAAAAGATATTTACACATCAACGAGAGCAAAGATGTTTACACATCAAAACGACTATGGTACATGAGAGACTGTTTTGTTAACAACAAAATATGAAATTTGTGTAAAGGAGAGATTTAGCTAACAGAACTTTGAACACAAGTTGTAAATTGAGTAAAGAATATTCGGAAATAAATCGGTTCATTGGATTAGACGCAGTGAACAAATCAACGTTTTTTGTGAAGTGAGTATATTTTTTTTTGGTTTAAACGGTCATACTATAAACCTATTGTTCTTGACTGAGTGTTAATAAAAATGGGAAAGAAAAAATGTTAAACAGTGGAGGAAGGGACACGAATAGAAGGTTATTGCTCTGAAGGTCTTTTATGCCGTGTTATAGCCCGAAAAATAAAGCGAAGTGATCATTGTGTCAGCAAATATTTAAAAAACCCTTCGTCTTACACAAACAATTATAAAGGAAACACTTCTTCTGCCTTAACACTTCGCAAAACGCGAAGTATCCTCAGAATAGCGTCAACTTCAGCTTTATCGGCGCTTTAAATGTTTAGCTCGGCGAATGGTGCGGTAACAGTGAATAAACTGGCCTTAACATTAGCTTTCTCTCTAATTTTAGCTGCCGATAAAGCTGAATTTGACGCTATTCTGAGGATACTTCGCGTTTCGCGAAGTGTTAAGGCAGAGGAAGTGTTTCCTTTATAATTGTTTGTGTAAAAAAAATATACTCACTTCACAGAAAACGTTGATTTGTTCACTGCATCTAATCTAATTCTTTACTCCATTTACAATTTGTCTTCAAAGTTCCGTTAGGTAAACCTCTCTTTTACACAAATTTCATATTTTGTTGTTAACAATACAGTCTCTCATGTACGACAGTCGTTTTTTTCAAATCCATCATGTAACGGGAGAAATATCGATTTAACTTCTCAAAAATGCCTGCGTATAATCAAATGAATCGCACTGTATATATACGACAAGATAAAACTGAATAAAATTTAACAACAAGATAAAACTGGTTACTAATCGAAAGGTTCCCGGTTCAATACCCGCTGGGGCCAAGTAACATCTAGAGTTTTTTTCCACTGCGTCACCTCTTGCGAACGTCTGACAAACATCCAAGAGTATCAATTGTCATGAGAAGCTTCTCAAATTTGCCGTTTGGATTCGGCTTGAAATTGTAGATCCCTTCCACTTCTCACAAGAAAGTGGTCGAAGAACCTGGGTCTTTGTCCCTGTATGGGCCGTTAATGCCTAATATTTTTAAGATAAAACAGGATAAAAATTACGAAATGCAGTAGTGCGGAAGTTTGGTACAGATACCATATTCGAAAGGTTTCCATGTAAATTATAATTTGAAATTAAACGATAATTGCGGTTTCCAGACTTCATAAAGAAAGTCTTCAACACTTCAAAACAGTACAAATGCCGGACTGCAAGAATTTTGAGGTCGTAGAACAATAGAAAACTGGGATGTCCGCTAGGTGTACGGCATATTTTCCGTAAAATACATTTCAGCAGAATTAATTGTGGCTTAATTTTATTTAAATAACACCTCCCCAACAATTCCATAATGCAGTTTGGAATGGAAACTTGCATAGTAAATCGTTTTTAGGAGCATTGTTGAGCAGATATTTCGCATAAAAAAAAACATAGGGACGGGCTACAGTCCGCTTGGGCGAACTGTTGGATACCCTATTCTTATTCCTATCCCTTATAAGTGGGAGTGACAAAAGTCTAAGTATGGTTGAATTGTTAGGAACGCTCTACATATTTTGTTATATAACATTTAAAGGATTTTATCAAAAAAAAAACGCTCCCTAGCTCAAACTTGGGTGTTTCAATAAAATTGTTTTATGTAATTGTGGGCGTGTCAGTAGGCGGATTTAAAAAAAATTAACACATGAAAATAAAGGGCTACTAGAGAGTATATATTATAAATTTAAGCTCCCTAGCTAAAACTTTGGATTTTCAAAAATTAATATACCCTTAGAATAGGGTAAAAAAAAATTATTTTATTTATTTGTGGGCGTGTCAGTGGGCGGATTTTGAAAAAAATTTATCCCGAGCAGTTTTAGGAGTCATAGATCATATATAAAAAATTTCAGCTTTCTAGCTCAAAATTCGATTTTTTCCAAAATTTGTTTTTTTTTTTAGTTTGTGGGCGTGTCTGTGGGCGGATTTCAAAAATTCGTAAACTTGATTATTTCGGGACCCTAGAGAGTATATGGTTAAAATTTCAGTGGGTAGCGAAAATACTTGCTCAGAATTTCTGCGTCATTTGAAAAGCTCATTCTGGAATAGAAGCCCCAAGTATTTAAATTCATTCACTATCTCAATTAAAAAACACTTATCACTGCAGCTTCAACTATCACAAAAAGTGGTAGAGGGCGTACATTTGCAATTAGAAAGCTTGTACTTTTGGCACTCAGGTGCGTGATAAAAGACATTCGCTTCCAAATTATTGAGGGATGACAAATTGAAAAATATTTTTTTTTGTTTTAGACCTTATAATCAAATTGTGTTCAGTAAAACAGCTTCTCAGTAAACTTAGATCGCAATTTGTTAAATGGCAACACTTGCCATTGTCAGATGCGAACTGACATTTCACCTTATGACTGATTGTCATGGAATAGACAGCAGAAAGTCAGTAACTCGCGGTTATTATTTTCCATTTTTGTACACTAGTTTAATTAGTATTTTAAAGTAATCATTTCTTTGAATAAAGTTCATTTATACTAGAAGCGCATTATATTTCATTCTGTGCACCGGAGCACCTACGCAACAGTGGCGACGAGGATTCCAATTTAGATTTGTAAAGACAAAGCGCATACATATGCCTTCTACACTAACGGCGGGACCATCAGTCCCTGAACACACGTTTTATGAATTATTCGAAGCGCTAATGACCAACCAAAATACACTGCTTCAGAAACTCTCAGAACGAGTTTTGGAAGAAAAAGCGGAAATATCCTCGGTGGAGTACATTCTCGAAGTGCTGAATAGAAAGTTTCGATTCGACGAAGAAAGTGAGGTTACGTTCGAACATTGGTATTCGAGGTACAGCACGTTATTCGAGAAGGATGCAGAAAACTTAGAGGACGTCACTATTGTCTCGCAAGAAGTTTGGAAACGTTTGGGAAAACCTAAATTACTTCCCACAAATCAATTTGTCAAAGACGCTCAAGGTAAGCAAATCAAAATGCTTGGTAAATTACCATGGACAGTTCAATTCATGGGTTTTTTTTTTGTTTTTTTTTTTAATTTACGCTGGGAGGTGGTAATCTTCCAAAGACGAAACCGAGCCCGTACTCAGTAACAGTGTGGTGATTTCTACCCACTAACCCCTTCTCCCGCCTTCCCGTTTTCCCTGTGATACAACCTTCTTGGTATTTCATTGTCGCAGGACGGGGATTAGCCAGCTTTCCAATTATTGCACCTAGTAGTTAAACCAATCAGCAATTTGTCTTTCATATTTTAAAATTCATATTCTAAGTATTTGTCCATAGAGGATTTTACTACTGTTTTTGTTTTATTTTTCGAACTATGTAGCTAGTTCAAAAGGTTTTATTCTTCTTAACCTCCTAGTCATATTGGTAGTATTTAATAGTTCCTTCATTTCTGAGCTGACGTGATTGAGAAGCCTAATTTTATTTCTATTAGCTACTTTTTTGACTTCATCTTCAATCATTTCTATTTCTAGATCTCTATGCAGATCAGCTTTTCTTATGTACCATGGTTCATTTACTATATTCCGTAGAACTTTGTTTTGAAATGTTTGAATTTTCTGTAAATTTGTTTTGGATGTGCATGCCCACAGCTGGAGCCCGTAGGTCCATACTGGTTTTAGAATTTGCTTATAAAGCAGTAATTTATTGTAATTTGACAAACAAGAGTATTTCCCTATAAGCCAATACAGTTTACTGTAGCGCATATTTAGTTCTTCTCTTTTTATACCCTATTCTAGGGGTATATTAATTTTGACGCATAGTTTGTAACATACCTTAATATTGCCCGTAGACCCCTAAAAGTTACTATATTTATGATCAGCATCGATAGTAATGTCGATCTAGCTATGTCCGTCCGTCCGTCCGTCCGTCCGTCGGCAAAAATTAGGCCTTTAAACTGGACCTAGAGAGCTGAAATTTTAACCATATACTCTCTAGGGTCCCGAAATAATCAAGTTTAAGAATTTTTGAAATCCGCCCACAGACACGCCCACAAACTCAAAAAAACAAAATTTTGGAAAAAATCGAATTTTGAGTTAGAGAGCTTAAATTTTTTATATATGATCTATGGCCCATAAAACTGATTGGGACATAAAATTTTCAAAATCCGCCCACTGACACGCCCACAATTAAATAAAACAAATTTTGGGAAAAATTGAATTTTGAGCTAGAAAGCTGAAATTTTTTATATATGATCTTTGGCCCATAAAACTGCTTGGGACATAAAATTTTCAAAATCCGCCCACTGACACGCCCACAATTAAATAAAATATTTTTTTTGAAAAACCAAAATTTGAGCTAGGGAGCTGAAATTTTTAATATATACTCTCTAGGGGCCCTTTATGCTCATGTGTAAATATTTTCAAAATCCGCCTACTGACACGCCCACAATTAATTTTTTTTTATTTTTGAAAGTCCAAAGTTTGAGCTAGGGAGCTGAAATTTATAGTATATACTCTCTAGGTGCCCTTTATGCTCATACTTAAATTTTTTTTAAATCCGCCTACTGACACGCCCACAATTAAATAAAACAATTTTATTGAAAAACCAAAGTTTGAGCTAGGGAGCGTTTTTATTTACAAAAGCTTAGTTTTTTCGTTAAAATCCTTTAATCCTTTGTCACGCCCACTTATGAGATATAGGAATAAGAATAGGGTATCCAACAGTTCGCCCAAGCGGACTGTAGCCCGCCCCTATGTTTTTCTTTACATGTGCTTTCCAGCGCAGTTTTGCGTCTAGTGTCATGCCTAGATATTTGGCTGTGTTTGCGTAATCTACTTCTTTATCATTTATGAATACTGGTATGTGCTGAACATTTTTATTTGTAAAATTTATACGGACCGATTTTAGGTCATTTAGTTTAGTTTGCCAATTTTTTGTCCATTTTGTTATATTGTTCACTGCCTTCTGTAGTTTTTTTGTCGCTACTTCGACAGTTTCTCCCACAGCAAGTACAGCAGTATCATCTGCAAATGTTGCCACAGTTGTTTCATCACTGTTCGGCAAGTCGCTAGTAAATAAGAGATATAATACAGGACCTAACACACTTCCTTGTGGTACACCAGCTTTTATTTCTCTTAATGTGGAGTTGTCATTTCCTTGTTTAATTCTAAAGAATCTCTCTAATATATAGGACTCTAAAATTTCTGAAAATTGTTTTGGCAGATGCTTTTGCAATTTATAGATCAGTCCTTTGTGCCATACTTTGTCGAAAGCTTGTGCTTTATCGAGAAATATAGTAGAGCATATCTTTTTTTCCCCCTTCGGGATAGGGGTTAGAATTTACCCGAGGTAGGCATGCCGGTCGTAAGAGGCGACTAAAATCCAAATTCCCCCTTCGGGTAGGGGCAGAATTTACCCGAGGTAGGCATGCCTGTCGTAAGAGGCGACTAAAGTCCAAATTTTAAAACTTTTTGAAAAAAAGTTAAAAAAAAACCGAAAATATGCAATGAACAAAACAAATGATATAAGTACCCCAGGTGGTACGCCAGGTAAACTGGTAAATCCGCCTTCTTCGGAGGCCGGTTCCATGGATGGAACCATTTATTGCTAAAAGATGACCCTTTCATAAAGAGTCGTAAATTGGTAACTACACCACCATCCCAACCAACAAGAGAAAATCTTATGTTGGAAGCTTGTTACAAAAAAGCCTGTGAAGAAAGAGACAATTTTAAGCAACTCAGTGAAAAACTCGCAAGCGAAATTGATAAACTAAAGCTTGAGCTACAGCAGCTTAAAGAACAGGTCAATAATAACAATAAAAATGAGCAGATACATAAAACTGTAGTGTACTCTACGGATGAAGAACAACTGTAAAGAGAGACAGAACCACCCTTTAAGGGAACAAAAAGGAACAAAAAAAGAAAAAAAGCGGCCAAGTGCGAGTCGGACTCGCTCATGAAGGGTTCCGCGCGAATTATAATTATTATTTACTTAGCCACCTATTACAGATTTATTATTAGAAGATAATGGTTCACGGTTTACGCAGAAGGTTTATGTTTATGAAATTAAATGTTTTTTTTTTTTTTTATATTTGAGTTGATTTAATGAAAGGTAAATTGCGGTTTACGATTTATGACGTATTAAAAAAAAACTACTTGCTGGATCTCGTTCAAACCAATTTTCGTTGGAAGTTTGCATGGTAATGTACATTACCACAACAACAACATTTTACCACTTTGGATGTGTCTCTCGCGCATACTATTCAGTTTAGAAAAAAATGATATTAGAAACTTCGATATAATTTTTGAAGACCTATCCATAGATACCCCACACTTATGGGATTGATGAAAAAAAAATTTTTGAGTTTCAGTTCTAAGTATGGGGAACCCCCAAAATTTATTGTTTTTTTTTCTATTTTTATGTGAACATCTTAATGCGGTTCACAGAATACATCTACTTACCAAGTTTCAAAGGTTAGGTTAGGTTAGGTTTGAAGGGAAGTGCACAGCAATTGCTGTGCTTGCACGGTCCATTGTGATCACTTTTTGTTTATCGTGGTAAAAAACTTCACTTTCAATAAAAACGCTTACCATACATCGTTTAAATTATTCTTGCCGGTTGGCCTATTGGAACCAACCTGTTTCCTTTCCCTGATTGTGTCCGTCAGTGGTGCCTGCGCTACGTCCTCTAAGTCTTCGAAAAATCTGTTACCTAGATAGCGAAGTCGAGATGTCTGGAGGTTTGGACACTCGCAGAGCAGGTGTTTGATGGTCTCGGTTTCTTCTGTATCCTGACAGCTCCTGCAGTAGTCTGGTGAGCTAATGTGTTTTGTTCTTCTCTCGTCGATTCTTGGCCATAGGCTGCGAGATATAACACAGTCGTTCCTTTGGGACCAGGTAGTGTTAATTTGTTCCCTCAGTTTTTGGTCAATGTTTCTTTTTGCTGCACTAATTGGGATGTCTATTGACGTAATGGCGTCCATTGCGTCAAGTTCTGACCCTGTTCTTGCTAGCTCGTCTGCCTTTTCATTCCCCACGATGTCGCTATGACCGGGGACCCAGCAGAGGGTGATCCTGTGTCGTTCGCCAATTTCGGGGTAGGTTTAAAATGACTTCCAGCCCGGCTTGCGGTGTCGTTCCCATTGCTCCTGTTGTGCCGATACATGCTAGTACCTTAGAGAGGTTATGGAGATGGGTAGTCCTTTCTGTTACCTTCCACCAAACAATAGACCCGTTTGTACGTATGGGTCGTATGATCGCTGTATACATCCAATAGGTTATGTAAGGGCGCATACCCCAACGCTTGCCAAAAGTTTTTTTTGGCATGCGTAGAAGGCACAGAGTGCTTTTTTTGATCGTTCTTCTGTGTTACGTTTCCAAGTAAGCTGAGAGTCTAGGATGATGCCCAGATACTTTGCTTCCGGGGAAAGTTTCAGACGAATTTCGTTTAGCTTCGGCATATCGAAATTCTCGATTTTTCTTTTCCTAGTGAACAGAACACATTCGGTTTTGATTGGATTTTTTTTTTTTTTTTTTGTCGGGGTGTGTGAGACTTTCTGCACTGGAGTACTCAGATCCAATACTGGTCCATTGTACTACCAGGCAGACACACCACATTTTACTGTGGGAATTTACTCGTTTTTCTAAGAAAAACGAGAAGGCGCTTCAATGATAAGGAGCTTAGGTTTACAGCACTCACCATATCCGCACCAAATACCTGCACCTGATACGAGCAAAAGCAGGACAATCACAGAGGAAATGTTCCGCAGTGTCGTCGCTTTCTCCACAGGCTTCGCAGTTGGTGGTGTCGCTTAGGCCTAGCACCTTAAGGTGTTTGGCAAAAGCGTAGTGTCCCGTAAGAACGCCAGTAGTCTGTCTGCAGTCCTTTCTGTTGAGAGACAACAAGAATGCCGCGGATTTCCCACAGGCGTCGGGGAGCATTTGCTTAGTTTGTCTGCACCCTGGAGAGTCATGCCAACGGCGATTGTGTTCATAGGAAACCCAACCGTCAATGGAAGCCCTGACCGAGGACGCAGGCAGACAGATCGCTGGTTCAGGTCCTGAGAAGTCCCCCTCTGAGCCTTGTCAAGCAAGTTCATCGGTGATCTCATTTGCCGTGATTCCGTTATGACCCGGACCCAGACAATTTTAAGTGAATTCAGCCTTCCGACCGAATTCAGAGATATCTTGCATTCACGTACTATTTTGGAGATAGTTAAGGGTTTGAGTAAGGCCTTAAGCGCAGCCTGACTGTCGCTACAGACGCAGATACTTCGCCCCCTCCACCTGTTCCTCGTAACATAGTCCATGGCCATTAGGATAGCATAAGTCTCTGTTTGGAAGACTGACGCATATTTGCCTTACGGAAAGAAAAGTCTAACGTTATCGCTCTCCACGAAGACACCAGCAAAAGATCCTTGATCGGTTTTGGAGCCATCCGTGAAGATTCGACTGCATTCCCTTCCAGGTTCAGAGTCCGGCTAGAGCCAGTTCTGGACGCGAGGAAAGGCGACCTCGTAGTTGCGCTTTAGCCGGAGTTCCGATGTCATCGCATCAGACGGCATATCCACAAGACAGGAGTCGAAGGACAATTTGCGCAACGTTCATCAAAACTCCAGTGCGAGTTATACCAAAAGCCACCTCTTGTAAGACGTGAGATAGCCTTGATTGTACAGCCCATGATGTAAACATCAAGGGGCGGAAGGTTCAATAGTGCATCTAGGCTGGAGCCAGGCGTGCTGGGGAAGGCCCCCGTGCAGCCGATACATACCTGCCTTTGGAGTTTGGCAACAGCAGCAGTGACGTATTTACGTGAAAGCTTATTCCACCAAACAACCGATGCGTATGCTATAAATGGTCTTATCATAGCCGTATAAATCAATAGGACTCTTTTCAGTGATAAGCCCCATGTGTTGCCGAAAATGTCTTTGCAGTGCCAGAAAACAGACAAGTTTGCTATCCAGGATGACTCCCAGATACTTTGCTTCATTGGAGAGTTAGATGGTGACGCCTTTTAGCACTGGCTGAGTCAACCCGACCAGCTTCCTTCTTCTCGTAAAGAGAACAACCTCAGTTTTAAGAGGATTGACGGAGAGCCCATTCCTAGTGCACAATTCGTCGATCACGTCACGGGCCGCCTGCGCCTTGGCGCATACAGCCGCTAATAATAATAATAATATTAGGTTAGGGTATATTACACTGCGACCTATTGGTCTATTGTGTCCCCTTGCTTGTGCCTCGGAGAGGTGCTTGCCCTCGTTCAGAGCCCTCTCTAGATACTTCTTTGTGAAGCGTGTCGAGGTATTGCTCTGATTTATCCTTGGCAGGTCACACTCCTTAGAGCACAGCGTCCAGTCCAGTTTCTTTGATGAATCTGAGAATGGGCTGTGGGTCCATGGTTTGTATGTCCTTGTCTGTTATTTGGTGCCTGCCCAAATGTTTCAACCTTTTGTGGGTCAGTGCCCCACAGGATTCCAGTATATGTTCTGGAGTTTCGTCGGTTTCACTGCAGAATCTGCAGAGCCCGTCCTCCGATATGACCATTTTCCTCAGGTGCTCCTTGAGTCTGCAGTGCCCCGTGAGGAGGCCTGTTAGGATTCTTAGGTTGTTTTTGTTAAGGTCGATACAAACTTTGAATCTCTTTTGGTTGTAATTTCCTAAGAGTTTCTTTGCTTGCCTCAGACCTTGGAGGTTGAGAAAGGTTTTGTCCCTTGTTTCTTCCTCCATTCTCCTTAACTCTTCGCGTATAGTGTGTTCTCCTATCCCGCAGAATGGTTCAGGTCCTATGAAGGGTTCCTCTGCCCCTTTTCTTGCCAGAGAGTCCGCTGCCTCACTGCCCGTAATGCCAACATGGCCAGGCACCCAGCAGATGGAGATTCTGTTATTCTTGCCTAGTCTATTCAGTCCTTGTAGGCATTCCCACACGAGTTTTGACTTGATAACGTAGGCGTCAAGAGCCTTTATAGCTGCTTGGCTGTCAGACATTATTGCTATGTTGCAATTTCTATAGTTTTTCTCGAGGTTGATTCGAACGCACCTGTCCATGGCACATATTTCTGCCTGGAAGATGCTGGTACATTTGCCCATGGATTCGTAGTGCTTAGTTCCCGGCCCAAACACTCCTGCACCAGTTCCCTCCTCAGTCCTCGAGCCGTCCGTATACCACTTTGTTGTGTTTTTGCTCAGTCCATAAGTTATGGATTCGTTGCTCCAGTTCTCCTTATTGCTGAGCTTTATCTGGAAATTCTTCTCGAAGTTGAATTTCCTGATGCTGTCGTCCCTAGGCATGCCAAGAAGTGGGAGTTTTTTGAGTAAGTCACCGTGTTCTTTCGAAACGATGCATTTCCCTCTCCCAATTCCCTCCTTTGCCATCCTAAGGATTGTTTTATCTGCCTCGTTCGTCACCATGATGTGTAGAGGAGTCAGTTCCAATAACACCTCCATGGCTGCGGTTGGGCAGCTACGCATTGCTCCGGTAATGCATAGGCACGCCAGTCTTTGCACTTTGCCGAGTGTCTCTCGCGTTGTGACTAGACTGGTTCGTTTCGCCCATGCTACCGCTCCGTATGTGATCATTGGTCTCACGATTGCAGTGTACATCCATCGCAGGATGCTTGGGCTGCATCCCCATGCCTTCCCCGCTAGGCTCCTACATATCATGAGAGCGCGGGTGGCCTTCTTGGATATCTCCTCTGTATGTTTTCGCCAGAGGAGTTTACTATCTAGATGGAGTCCTAGATATTTTACTTCTTTGACTGGTATCAGTATCGTGCCTGATAGGTTTATGTCCTTAAGTCTTTGAAGTTGTCTTTTCCTTGTGAATGGTACTATCGTTGTTTTCGCCGGATTGATGTAAGTCCGACACTATGGCACCATTCCTTGGTTACTTTAAGCCCCTTTTGTATGATGTCTCCAAGGGTTTCTTCGAACTTGCCCCTGGCAATCAATACAATGTCATCGGCGTACGCCTGACAGTTGATGCCATGGTTGGTTAATTTTTCCAGCAGTTCGTCTACAACTAGGCTCCACATTAAGGGTGATAGTACCCCTCCTTGTGGACATCCTCTCGTTGTGTTTACTCTGATGGTTCCAGATGGTGTTTGAGTCTCTGCTGATCTAGTGCTCAGCAGCTCACACATCCAGTTGGATACTGTACTGTTAACTCCTTTCCTATTCAGGGATCGTTTGATCGCATCATGTGAGGTGTTGTCAAATGCTCCCTCTATGTTTAGGAAAGCGCACAGTACTATTTCTTTTGCCTCCAGGGCACTTCGAATTATCTCCGTCGGCTGATATAGGGCGGTCTCTGTTGATCTGCCCGCTCTGTATGCATGCTGACGATGATGTAAGGGGGATGTGTTCAGAACATCTTCCCTTAATTAATTGTCTACAGCCTTTTCTGTCATCTTCAGAAGAAATGACGTAAGGCTGATGGGTCTGTACGATTTTGGCTGTGTGGGGTCTTTTTTTCCCGCTTTTGGTATAAACACAACCCTTGCTCGTCTCCATTGCATTGGTATGTGGCCCAAGGCAATACTGCTCCTTGTTATCTTTAGCAGGTGTGGTATTAGTACCCTTTGCCCTTCTTGAAGAAGGGCGGGTATAATGCCGTCCACTCCGGCAGATTTGAAAGGCTGAAAGGAATTTATTGCCCATTTCAGCCGTCCCTCAGAACAGATGGTTGATGTTGTTTCCCAGTCTTCCCTCCGAGGTCTGATTGAAGTGGTATTGATTCCTGGCTCAGTACTAGGCGAGCTGCCAGGAAAGTGAGTTTCTAGTAGCAATAGTGCCCTTTGATCCTCATCTTCCGTGAACTCGCCATCTGGTTTCCTCAGAGACATCGGCACCCCTCCTGACTTCGCAAGAGCTTTGTGTAGCCTTGCCGCAGTAGGGGTGCTGGTGATTGTCTCACAGAATTTTCTGAAGCTATTTCTTTTAGCTTTTCTTATTTCCTTATTATATGTAGTAAGGGCCATTTGGTAGCTTTGCCATTCTCCGCTGCGCTTTGCTTTATTGAAAAGCTTCCGCACCTCGGATCTTAATTTTGACAAGTTATTGCTCCACCATGGCGTCTGTTTCCTGTCCTGTTCTCTACTTAGAGGACAGTTTTCTTCGAACGCAGTGATGATGGCGTTTGTTATGCCTTCCACTGCGCTCTCTAGCTCTAGCGGGTATCCCGGAGCCTTCCTCAGACTAAGGCGCCCCAGATTGCTCTCTAGAGCAGTTCTATAAGTTTCCCAATTGGTTTTCCTTGGGTTTCTTACTGGATTTCTCGTGATACTTGTGCTGTCCAGGTCGAATACTATTATTCGATGGTCAGAAAATGACGGCTCACTAGATACCAGTGGCGTGGCGTGGATAATTTTAAAAGGGAAGACGTTGAAAAATTTAGTCACCTATAAAAATAAAAATCTTTAAAACCTGAAATAAAATAATTTTTAATGGGGATATTGTATCTACATAATATGCATTCCACATTGACTTAGCAAAAATATTCTAGCCACATTTTTTATACTTCAAGACATTAATATTTCAATCAACAATGAGCTTAAAGCATAACAAAAGTGGCTTCAAAAGAAGCCGGTCTTGACAGACGCATGATACAATAACTTAAAAAAATTCAGCATAATGTGGATAGTAATTTTAAAATAAGAAAATTCAGAAGAATTATATGGATAATTCTTTATATTTGTTAAAATATAAAAACGATACAAATAATAATGTCAGCAATAAAAATAAATCAAAATTAAAAAAACAACTTAAAAAAAAAAAGTGAAAAGTTTTGTTAAAATATTAGTTCTTTATAATTATTTGTATTCTAATGCTATTCGACGATCTTTTTTGATAAACTCTGCCAATACCCTTTCATAGAAGTTTGGTCTATTTTTATACCCTATTCTAGGGGTATATTAATTTTGACGCATAGTTTGTAACATACCTTAATATTGCCCGTAGACCCCTAAAAGTTACTATATTTATGATCAGCATCGATAGTAATGTCGATATAGCCATGTCTCTCTAGGGGCCCTTTATGCTCATGTGTAAATATTTTCAAAATCTGCCTACTGAAACGCCCACAATTATTTATTTTTTATTTTTGAAAGTCCAAAGTTTGAGCTAGGGAGCTGAAATTTATAGTATATACTCTCTAGGTGCCCTTTATGCTCATACTTAATTTTTTTTTAAATCCGCCTACTGACACGCCCACAATTAAATAAAACAATTTTATTGAAAAACCAAAGTTTGAGCTAGGGAGCGTTTTTATTTACAAGACCTATCCATAGATACCCCACACTTATGGGTTTGATGAAAAAAAAATTTTTGAGTTTCAGTTCTAAGTATGGGGAACCCCCAAAATTTATTGTTTTTTTTTCTATTTTTATGTGAACATCTTAATGCGGTTCACAGAATACATCCACTTACCAAGTTTCAAAGGTTAGGTTAGGTTAGGTTTGAAGGGAAGTGCACAGCAATTGCTGTGCTTGCACGGGGGCCCATTGGTCCATTGTGATCACTTTTTGTTTATCGTGGTAAAAAACTTCACTTTCAATAAAAACGCTTACCATACATCGTTTAAATTATTCTTGCCGGTTGGCCTATTGGAACCAACCTGTTTCCTTTCCCTGATTGTGTCCGTCAGTGGTGCCTGCGCTACGTCCTCTAAGTCTTCGAAAAATCTGTTACCTAGATAACGAAGTCGAGATGTCTGGAGGTTTGGACACTCGCAGAGCAGGTGTTTGATGGTCTCGGTTTCTTCTGTATCCTGACAGCTCCTGCAGTAGTCTGGTGAGCTAATGTGTTTTGTTCTTCTCTCGTCGATTCTTGGCCATAGGCTGCGAGATATAACACAGTCGTTCCTTTGGGACCAGGTAGTGTTAATTTGTTCCCTCAGTTTTTGGTCAATGTTTCTTTTTGCTGCACTAATTGGGATGTCTATTGACGTAATGGCGTCCATTGCGTCAAGTTCTGACCCTGTTCTTGCTAGCTCGTCTGCCTTTTCATTCCCCACGATGTCGCTATGACCGGGGACCCAGCAGAGGGTGATCCTGTGTCGTTCGCCAATTTCGGGGTAGGTTTAAAATGACTTCCAGCCCGGCTTGCGGTGTCGTTCCCATTGCTCCTGTTGTGCCGATACATGCTAGTACCTTAGAGAGGTTATGGAGATGGGTAGTCCTTTCTGTTACCTTCCACCAAACAATAGACCCGTTTGTACGTATGGGTCGTATGATCGCTGTATACATCCAATAGGTTATGTAAGGGCGCATACCCCAACGCTTGCCAAAAGTTTTTTTTGGCATGCGTAGAAGGCACAGAGTGCTTTTTTTGATCGTTCTTCTGTGTTACGTTTCCAAGTAAGCTGAGAGTCTAGGATGATGCCCAGATACTTTGCTTCCGGGGAAAGTTTCAGACGAATTTCGTTTAGCTTCGGCATATCGAAATTCTCGATTTTTCTTTTCCTAGTGAACAGAACACATTCGGTTTTGATTGGATTTTTTTTTTTTTTTTTTTGTCGGGGTGTGTGAGACTTTCTGCACTGGAGTACTCAGATTCAATACTGGTCCATTGTACTACCAGGCAGACACACCACATTTTACTGTGGGAATTTACTCGTTTTTCTAAGAAAAACGAGAAGGCGCTTCAATGATAAGGAGCTTAGGTTTACAGCACTCACCATATCCGCACCAAATACCTGCACCTGATACGAGCAAAAGCAGGACAATCACAGAGGAAATGTTCCGCAGTGTCGTCGCTTTCTCCACAGGCTTCGCAGTTGGTGGTGTCGCTTAGGCCTAGCACCTTAAGGTGTTTGGCAAAAGCGTAGTGTCCCGTAAGAACGCCAGTAGTCTGTCTGCAGTCCTTTCTGTTGAGAGACAACAAGAATGCCGCGGATTTCCCACAGGCGTCGGGGAGCATTTGCTTAGTTTGTCTGCACCCTGGAGAGTCATGCCAACGGCGATTGTGTTCATAGGAAACCCAACCGTCAATGGAAGCCCTGACCGAGGACGCAGGCAGACAGATCGCTGGTTCAGGTCCTGAGAAGTCCCCCTCTGAGCCTTGTCTAGCAAGTTCATCGGTGATCTCATTTGCCGTGATTCCGTTATGACCCGGACCCAGACAATTTTAAGTGAATTCAGCCTTCCGACCGAATTCAGAGATATCTTGCATTCACGTACTATTTTGGAGATAGTTAAGGGTTTGAGTAAGGCCTTAAGCGCAGCCTGACTGTCGCTACAGACGCAGATACTTCGCCCCCTCCACCTGTTCCTCGTAACATAGTCCATGGCCATTAGGATAGCATAAGTCTCTGTTTGGAAGACTGACGCATATTTGCCTTACGGAAAGAAAAGTCTAACGTTATCGCTCTCCACGAAGACACCAGCAAATGATCCTTGATCGGTTTTGGAGCCATCCGTGAAGATTCGACTGCATTCCCTTCCAGGTTCAGAGTCCGGCTAGAGCCAGTTCTGGACGCGAGGAAAGGCGACCTCGTAGTTGCGCTTTAGCCGGAGTTCCGATGTCATCGCATCAGACGGCATATCCACAAGACAGGAGTCGAAGGACAATTTGCGCAACGTTCATCAAAACTCCAGTGCGAGTTATACCAAAAGCCACCTCTTGTAAGACGTGAGATAGCCTTGATTGTACAGCCCATGATGTAAACATCAAGGGGCGGAAGGTTCAATAGTGCATCTAGGCTGGAGCCAGGCGTGCTGGGGAAGGCCCCCGTGCAGCCGATACATACCTGCCTTTGGAGTTTGGCAACAGCAGCAGTGACGTATTTACGTGAAAGCTTATTCCACCAAACAACCGATGCGTATGCTATAAATGGTCTTATCATAGCCGTATAAATCAATAGGACTCTTTTCAGTGATAAGCCCCATGTGTTGCCGAAAATGTCTTTGCAGTGCCAGAAAACAGACAAGTTTGCTATCCAGGATGACTCCCAGATACTTTGCTTCATTGGAGAGTTAGATGGTGACGCCTTTTAGCACTGGCTGAGTCAACCCGACCAGCTTCCTTCTTCTCGTAAAGAGAACAACCTCAGTTTTAAGAGGATTGACGGAGAGCCCATTCCTAGTGCACAATTCGTCGATCACGTCACGGGCCGCCTGCGCCTTGGCGCATACAGCCGCTAATAATAATAATAATATTAGGTTAGGGTATATTACACTGCGACCTATTGGTCTATTGTGTCCCCTTGCTTGTGCCTCGGAGAGGTGCTTGCCCTCGTTCAGAGCCCTCTCTAGATACTTCTTTGTGAAGCGTGTCGAGGTATTGCTCTGATTTATCCTTGGCAGGTCACACTCCTTAGAGCACAGCGTCCAGTCCAGTTTCTTTGATGAATCTGAGAATGGGCTGTGGGTCCATGGTTTGTATGTCCTTGTCTGTTATTTGGTGCCTGCCCAAATGTTTCATCCTTTTGTGGGTCAGTGCCCCACAGGATTCCAGTATATGTTCTGGAGTTTCGTCGGTTTCACTGCAGAATCTGCAGAGCCCGTCCTCCGATATGACCATTTTCCTCAGGTGCTCCTTGAGTCTGCAGTGCCCCGTGAGGAGGCCTGTTAGGATTCTTAGGTTGTTTTTGTTAAGGCCGATACAAACTTTGAATCTCTTTTGGTTGTAATTTCCTAAGAGTTTCTTTGCTTGCCTCAGACCTTGGAGGTTGAGAAAGGTTTTGTCCCTTGTTTCTTCCTCCATTCTCCTTAACTCTTCGCGTATAGTGTGTTCTCCTATCCCGCAGAATGGTTCAGGTCCTATGAAGGGTTCCTCTGCCCCTTTTCTTGCCAGAGAGTCCGCTGCCTCACTGCCCGTAATGCCAACATGGCCAGGCACCCAGCAGATGGAGATTCTGTTATTCTTGCCTAGTCTATTCAGTCCTTGTAGGCATTCCCACACGAGTTTTGACTTGATAACGTAGGCGTCAAGAGCCTTTATAGCTGCTTGGCTGTCAGACATTATTGCTATGTTGCAATTTCTATAGTTTTTCTCGAGGTTGATTCGAACGCACCTGTCCATGGCACATATTTCTGCCTGGAAGATGCTGGTACATTTGCCCATGGATTCGTAGTGCTTAGTTCCCGGCCCAAACACTCCTGCACCAGTTCCCTCCTCAGTCCTCGAGCCGTCCGTATACCACTTTGTTGTGTGGTTGCTCAGTCCATAAGTTATGGATTCGTTGCTCCAGTTCTCCTTATTGCTGAGCTTTATCTGGAAATTCTTCTCGAAGTTGAATTTCCTGATGCTGTCGTCCCTAGGTATGCCAAGAAGTGGGAGTTTTTTGAGTAAGTCACCGTGTTCTTTCGAACCGATGCATTTCCCTCTCCCAATTCCCTCCTTTGCTATCCTAAGGATTGTTTTATCTGCCTCGTTCGTCACCATGATGTGTAGAGGAGTCAGTTCCAATAA
This sequence comes from Portevinia maculata, assembly GCA_949715645.1. Classification (NCBI taxonomy): domain Eukaryota; kingdom Metazoa; phylum Arthropoda; class Insecta; order Diptera; family Syrphidae; genus Portevinia; species Portevinia maculata. The sequence continues at coordinate 169,692,880 of OX454526.1, read as the reverse complement.
CACCTCCATGGCTGCGGTTGGGCAGCTACGCATTGCTCCGGTAATGCATAGGCACGCCAGTCTTTGCACTTTGCCGAGTGTCTCTCGCGTTGTGACTAGACTGGTTCGTTTCGCCCATGCTACCGCTCCGTATGTGATCATTGGTCTCACGATTGCAGTGTACATCCATCGCAGGATGCTTGGGCTGCATCCCCATGCCTTCCCCGCTAGGCTCCTACATATCATGAGAGCGCGGGTGGCCTTCTTGGATATCTCCTCTGTATGTTTTCGCCAGAGGAGTTTACTATCTAGATGGAGTCCTAGATATTTTACTTCTTTGACTGGTATCAGTATCGTGCCTGATAGGTTTATGTCCTTAAGTCTTTGAAGTTGTCTTTTCCTTGTGAATGGTACTATCGTTGTTTTCGCCGGATTGATGTAAGTCCGACACTATGGCACCATTCCTTGGTTACTTTAAGCCCCTTTTGTATGATGTCTCCAAGGGTTTCTTCGAACTTGCCCCTGGCAATCAATACAATGTCATCGGCGTACGCCTGACAGTTGATGCCATGGTTGGTTAATTTTTCCAGCAGTTCGTCTACAACTAGGCTCCACATTAAGGGTGATAGTACCCCTCCTTGTGGACATCCTCTCGTTGTGTTTACTCTGATGGTTCCAGATGGTGTTTGAGTCTCTGCTGATCTAGTGCTCAGCAGCTCACACATCCAGTTGGATACTGTACTGTTAACTCCTTTCCTATTCAGGGATCGTTTGATCGCATCATGTGAGGTGTTGTCAAATGCTCCCTCTATGTTTAGGAAAGCGCACAGTACTATTTCTTTTGCCTCCAGGGCACTTCGAATTATCTCCGTCGGCTGATATAGGGCGGTCTCTGTTGATCTGCCCGCTCTGTATGCATGCTGACGATGATGTAAGGGGGATGTGTTCAGAACATCTTCCCTTAATTAATTGTCTACAGCCTTTTCTGTCATCTTCAGAAGAAATGACGTAAGGCTGATGGGTCTGTACGATTTTGGCTGTGTGGGGTCTTTTTTTCCCGCTTTTGGTATAAACACAACCCTTGCTCGTCTCCATTGCATTGGTATGTGGCCCAAGGCAATACTGCTCCTTGTTATCTTTAGCAGGTGTGGTATTAGTACCCTTTGCCCTTCTTGAAGAAGGGCGGGTATAATGCCGTCCACTCCGGCAGATTTGAAAGGCTGAAAGGAATTTATTGCCCATTTCAGCCGTCCCTCAGAACAGATGGTTGATGTTGTTTCCCAGTCTTCCCTCCGAGGTCTGATTGAAGTGGTATTGATTCCTGGCTCAGTACTAGGCGAGCTGCCAGGAAAGTGAGTTTCTAGTAGCAATAGTGCCCTTTGATCCTCATCTTCCGTGAACTCGCCATCTGGTTTCCTCAGAGACATCGGCACCCCTCCTGACTTCGCAAGAGCTTTGTGTAGCCTTGCCGCAGTAGGGGTGCTGGTGATTGTCTCACAGAATTTTCTGAAGCTATTTCTTTTAGCTTTTCTTATTTCCTTATTATATGTAGTAAGGGCCATTTGGTAGCTTTGCCATTCTCCGCTGCGCTTTGCTTTATTGAAAAGCTTCCGCACCTCGGATCTTAATTTTGACAAGTTATTGCTCCACCATGGCGTCTGTTTCCTGTCCTGTTCTCTACTTAGAGGACAGTTTTCTTCGAACGCAGTGATGATGGCGTTTGTTATGCCTTCCACTGCGCTCTCTAGCTCTAGCGGGTGTCCCGGAGCCTTCCTCAGACTAAGGCGCCCCAGATTGCTCTCTAGAGCAGTTCTATAAGTTTCCCAATTGGTTTTCCTTGGGTTTCTTACTGGATTTCTCGTGATACTTGTGCTGTCCAGGTCGAATACTATTATTCGATGGTCAGAAAATGACGGCTCACTAGATACCAGTGGCGTGGCGTGGATAATTTTAAAAGGGAAGACGTTGAAAAATTTAGTCACCTATAAAAATAAAAATCTTTAAAACCTGAAATAAAATAATTTTTAATGGGGATATTGTATCTACATAATATGCATTCCACATTGACTTAGCAAAAATATTCTAGCCACATTTTTTATACTTCAAGACATTAATATTTCAATCAACAATGAGCTTAAAGCATAACAAAAGTGGCTTCAAAAGAAGCCGGTCTTGACAGACGCATGATACAATAACTTAAAAAAATTCAGCATAATGTGGATAGTAATTTTAAAATAAGAAAATTCAGAAGAATTATATGGATAATTCTTTATATTTGTTAAAATATAAAAACGATACAAATAATAATGTCAGCAATAAAAATAAATCAAAATTAAAAAAACAACTTAAAAAAAAAAAGTGAAAAGTTTTGTTAAAATATTAGTTCTTTATAATTATTTGTATTCTAATGCTATTCGACGATCTTTTTTGATAAACTCTGCCAATATCCTTTCATAGAAGTTTGGTCTATTTTTATACCCTATTCTAGGGGTATATTAATTTTGACGCATAGTTTGTAACATACCTTAATATTGCCCGTAGACCCCTAAAAGTTACTATATTTATGATCAGCATCGATAGTAATGTCGATATAGCCATGTCTCTCTAGGGGCCCTTTATGCTCATGTGTAAATATTTTCAAAATCTGCCTACTGAAACGCCCACAATTATTTATTTTTTATTTTTGAAAGTCCAAAGTTTGAGCTAGGGAGCTGAAATTTATAGTATATACTCTCTAGGTGCCCTTTATGCTCATACTTAATTTTTTTTTAAATCCGCCTACTGACACGCCCACAATTAAATAAAACAATTTTATTGAAAAACCAAAGTTTGAGCTAGGGAGCGTTTTTATTTACAAAAGCTTAGTTTTTTCGTTAAAATCCTTTAAATTTTTGTCACGCCCACTTATGAGATATAGGAATAAGAATAGGGTATCCAACAGTTCGCCCAAGCGGACATTCTAGGAAAAAACTTAATTAGGGAAGATATTTTTACATCTGGACTGGAACGAGAAAAAGTGTCATACTTCAAATTATTTAGTAAATCCAAAAATGTAAGATTACTAAATGATTTATATCTGGCATTTATTTGGCTAACTATATTGTCTTTAATTTCAACAAAAAGGCGCTTATAATTCGTCTTCAAATCGAAGTCAAGCAACCTGCGTTTACGTGGAGGTTCGATGCAATCATTTACACTGTCATAAATAACTTCAAACATATTTAAAAAGTCAGAGCTTATCCATGACTCAAAACGTTCGATTTCTTGCTTGGCATAACTAACGTCTGTTTGTTTTTTTTTGAATTAAATTAAATAATACATCGGTCTTTGCAAATATTTCAGAAAGGGTATGAAGCAAAAAACAGAATTCCTTGCTCTCTAATTTATTTAATAAACTTTCTGCCATCGAAAGTGTGTCAGTATCCCATTCCCTAGAGTCATTAATTATTTTACTAAAAGTTTCAATTATATCTATTCCACAGTTAAAGATTACGTTTATTATTCTTGAATGATAATGCCATCGAGTTTCCGATACTCCTGGCATGCGTCGATTGGAAATTTGTTTTAAAAGATTGGACCGCTTTGTGGATTTATTAAAAAAATCGAACGATGCTATTAGTATAGCCAAAAAATAGTTTAAGTTCTGCTATGTTTTCTAGAGATCGGGATAGTACTAAATTTAAAACATGTGCATAACAAGGAATAAAATTTGCCATCGGGCATTCATCAAGGACCTTCTTTTGAACACCACCCCCCTCGCCGGACATAACTGCGGCACCATCGTAGGATTGTCCTATTAACTTTTCCTTGCAGTCGTATGTTTCAAGAATTTTAAATATATGATTGGATAACTCATTTGCATTACGACTTGCGCTAACGTCAAAAAATCCAAAAAATCTTTCTTGTATACCATCCTCTGACAAGTACCGAAATATGGCACTCAGTTGTTCCCTATGACTCAAATCTGGTGTTTCGTCGATCATAATCGACACGAACCGAGCATCCTTGATTTCCGTTTTAATTTCGGATTTAATAACCGCCGCGATACTATGTATCAAATCGTTTTGAATATCGTTGGATAAACCTGAAAAAATTGGATTGTGTGTACTTGAACACTGCTCTAAATGGGATTCCAATAAAGTGTCATATTTAGATAAAAAATAAACCGCTTCGACATAATTGCCACGATTATCTGAACTAGACCTTTCATCATGACCGCGAAATGCTAACTCCTGTCTGCCTAATAAAATGACCGTGTCAATAAAACGTTCCATTAGTTTCCGATTTTTATCTACTTTTTTATTATGAACAACGAAAGAATTTCCTAAAGAAGTTTCAATGCGATTCGTGCCGAATTCGTGTAGGGATAAACAACAACGAATATGTTTTTCTGTCTTAATATGTTTTTTCGAAGAATTAACTAAATTATTTATATCAGTGAAACCCGTTCGGCTCCAAACACTGGCGGAGTTTGAAAAAAGAAGACAAGGAAAACAAAACATTTTATTAAGCTTGCAACTCCCAGTTAGCCACTTATATTTTTGGTATAAGGAAACATTAAAATGTGTCACAAAACCATCTCTCCTTTGGTAATTAATATTTATAAAAGGCATAGAGCGCCCTACGTCTATAACTTTTTTTTTATCAAGAAAAGATAGCTTACTAAAACTATTTGAATCCTCCAGGAGGAAATCAGTTAAACAGCAATCTCTTATCAAAGACATTTCCAAAAAAAAAATCTAAAACTGCACTAAAATTAAGAAGCTAAAATGTTTTTATCAGTAAGTTGGTAATAAAAGAAACTAAAAAATTACACATTAACCTTCACTTTCACTTTCACATCTAACTTTTCACTATTTTAATTTAAGATTTTATCAAATTGGCTTTACAAAACACTAGATTTTTTCAAGTTATTGCACTTGTGCAACGCAGTTTGTCAATAAATTCCAACTGATTCTAAATTAAAATTTGAATTCCTGCTTAAAAAAAAAACAAGTGTCGGTATTTTATTTGACATGAACTTCTCTTAAGCGATATGCTGAATTTACTCTGCTGACAAATTGCCATAATATTCTACCATATTTTATTTCATAAGACAAAAGTATAATAATAAATTTGTAAAAACATCGAAGCATTAACTATCACAAGAGAGAAAAATGAAAGCTCAACTTCTTACATCAACACGCATATCAATATCAACATCAAATTCAAAATCAAGAATCAACCCACATAACACATTCAGATATTATGTCATAAGAAAAAAGAAATAAGTCAAAGAACACCGTGTTATTAGACACAATGTTGCAAAAAAAACGAGTCAAACGTAGCACCTGCATTCCTGCAACATGTTGATATCTTCCGATTGAAACGCAATGCTAATCGCAAAAGGGAGAATGAAATGAAACAATTCCAAGTATTCAGCGTGAGATTTGGTTTATAAGACGAAATGTAGCGTCTTTTTCTTTGAATATAAAAGCGGGTGTTGAACAAAGAGGATCGGAACCGCAATGCTTGTAGAAGAAAGGGATATAAAACAAGTAAATAAGACGGAAAAATATTTTTTATTCTATTATAGAGAGCAGCGGTAGTTGAAAACTTTTTACTAAGAGTATTTTTGTGACTCTTCGTTGGTTTGTTGTTTGTGATTTGTGGATTGTGGAATGTGGTTGAATCTTGATTCTTGAATGAAGTATGAAGATACAGACGAGAGGTAGAATGAAAATATTAAACTTATTCGATAGCTTATGTGTGAGTGTGTGTGTAGATTTTATTTTATAATTAAAATACGGGACGGGTTTCATTTTTCATATATTTATTTGGCAGATAGTGCTTACTTTTGGTGGATTTTTAAAAGGGAAGACGGTAGGAATCGTGTTATATGGACGCCACGCCACTGCTAGATACTCTCCAGTTACTAATTAATTTACTTACGCTTGGGCTACCAAGCGTGAGGTCTAGTACTTCCTCCCTGACAGTAGTTACAAAAGTGGGGGTATTTCCCACGTTTATAATATCAAGTGACGAACTCATAATAAATTCTAGTAGGTACTCACCCCTGGTGTTGGTGTCGGTGCTCCCCCATATGATGTTGTGGGCATTTGCATCACACCCTATAAGGAGCGACATGCGGAGCTTGTTGCAATGCTCCACCAGTCGCTGCATATGGGATGATACAACCGGCTCATCCCCTGCACAGTACGCCGATACGATGACAATGGTGCGGTGACATCCTTCAACATCCAGATGTACCTGAATTGGCACCAGATCTCGTGTCGCGTATTCTGAAAGTAGAATAAATTTATATTTATTGTTTATTAGAATGCAAGCTCTCGGTTTCTCGGCCCGAGTGTCCCATATTACCTTTGCATCCTTGCTCGCCAATCCTTTGACTTGTCCTTTCAGGATCCATGGCTCCTGGATCAGTACTAGCCCTAGGCTTTGGCAGGTAAACATCATGGTGAATGTTTAAATGTGCTAGTTTGATTTTGCTGTTGGTGGGGTTCATCGAGCTATTGCTCGCGCGGGGCAATTGCCTCGTCCTCCTTCAGCAACGAATCTTCCTCCTCCTGGGTGATTTCCTGGAAGAGGTCGATGACCGTGTTGTCCATTTCCCCCTCAGAGATCATGCTCTCCGAGCTGGACATAGACTCCTCGGTCTCCTCGGGAGCCTGCTCCGCCGATTGGACAACGGAAGAAGGTGCTTTAGTCTTCGGAGGAGCTGTATGCTCTACCTCGGACTGCGCACTCTGCGAATTCAGATTTGATGCTGGCTGTGGCGTCGAAGGATTCTCGGTCGATGCCAAGAGCCAGTACCTGCCCGGTTCCCTCTTTTCGACAATTGAGAATCTTCCACGCCTGGACGTTAAGTCCCACATTCTGTGCTTCCAGCAGTGCCAAGGAGGTTTTAGCTTCTTGCTCTGCACTGCGTGGAAGGAATATCGTTATGGAGTAGGACCGTGGTATATCAGTCCCACTGCAAGCCATGAGGCGTGTCCCCTTCCATTTCCCCAACTTTGGGGCTACTGCCTTTAGCAACTCAGCTGTCTGCGGAGTCTCGCAGTCCACTAAGAGCATTCCATATTTGAAATGTATGCCCTGGAATTTGAGCTTATGCTCCCATCCCAAGGAAGTGCCGTGAGGTCTGGGTTGCTGAGGATCTCCTGCGGATATTTCACCGGGAGAACAGCAACCTGCTCAGCAATCGCACCTGTCTCGCGTCTACTGCTAGCCGGGAAGGTTTTCACCGCCGTAGCATAGCTTCGACCGACCACGGTTTCGCTCGATTTTGCAGGCTTTCCCGTGGCCCCCTTCATCCACCTTCTGTTTTTTGGCTTTATTTGTTGTGGGGGGGGGGGGGGGTGATGTTGCTGTTCCCCCTTTTCCCCGTCGCCACTTCTGTACTTTCGGGCTTGGCCCGATGCTCCTCGGCCCTCCTTTTGGCTTCCTCGGGCCCGAAGCCTTTATTGAGGTAGCGGAGGTACCATTTAGTGCCAGCACCACTAAGTCCCCTTCGCATAGGGTCGTCCCTCGCGCTTGGTTTCCCAGGTGGAATTAAGGCTGGCATATTCCTCTTCCTTCCGGTGTTGTTGTCGGGGGGTACAGGGGCTGGTACTTGAGCTATGCTCGTTCCCACTGCCTTAGTTCCCTCCACCATTTCTTCCCCGGTCAGGGAGGGGATTAGGATTTGGCTCCTATCCCCACTGCATGCACCTGTCGGTGCTATCGGGCTTCTTCCCGGGCCTTTTGGCACCCCCGTGGCTTGTCGTGAGGTGGCGATGGTTCTTTGACTGGTGCTGGGTTGCACCAGTTTAGAGCCTCCCTTTCGACTTGTTCCGGGTCTATCATGTGCCAGGCGGTCGTCATGAATGTCCTGCTCCATCCGACCAATGACTTCGTCTGCGGTCTGTCCCCGCAATTTGTTTGTTTTGTTTTGTTTGTTTCTGTTTGGTTGTTTCATTTCCCACGAGTAGCGCGGGAAAGACGGTCAACCACGCCAGAGCCCCGCATTAGCGTGGTAAGGCCATGGTTACTCTCTGAGGTGGCCCGGTATCAGAGAGGCTCCGCTAAAATACAGCCGGATACCCCTGGCTGCAAACCATCCAATAAGCACGGGTCGCATGACACTCTGGATTAGGGGTGGATGGACGTTAAGTCCTTGCCAGTTCTTGGTTGGCGCTCATCAATCGGCCTGTCTGCCATGGGTGGCCCTTAGACAGCATAGCCCGTTGAATCTTTGCACCGTAAGCCTCCGCACCGGTACCATCGAATGCAATGATGGTACACACTTCAAGGCGACTGACAATCGCGAGAGGATACAGTCGCTAGGCATGATCCAACAGAAAGCACGGCAACATCATCCGCGTACGCCTGAGCGTAAATATTAGAACTGTTGAGTGCGTTCAACAGAGAGTCGACCAGCATACAACACAGCAGTGGAGACAGGACGCCCCCTTGCGGGCAGCCTCTGTTTACCCCCGCCATAACATAGCGGCCACAATCCGCATCCGCAACCAACGTTCTATTCATTAGCATTGCTTTAATCCACAACACCAATGGTTCGTCTACGCCGTGTTGTCTGGCGGAGCTGCACATGCTATCAAAAGTCGCATTGTCAAAAGCACCCTCAATATCGATGAAAATGAACATCGCGTATTCTTTTCTGTCAAGCGCGCCCTCAATTCTACCAACTAGATTTTGGAGCGCAGTCTCGCAGGATTTTCCGCGTTGATAGGCATGTTGCATCTGAGATAGTGGGTGCAATCGCAAAGCAGTTTTGCGAACGTGAAGCTCGACCAGCCTTTCCTAGCTTTTCAGCAAGAAGGAAGTCAGACTGATTGGTCTGAAGCTCTTGGCGAGCGAGTAGTCACTTCTGCCAATTTTTGGTATAAATGCCACTCTAACTGTACGCCAGGGTGTTGGAATGTATGCCAGTGCTCCTCTCGCGCGGTTAGTCACCTTGTCGAGTGCATTATCCAGGAAGGGATGGTGCCGGTGCGGAGGCTTAAGTCGCGGAGATTCAACGGACTATGCTGTCGACGACTGCGATCGTCACTAGGGCCACCCATGGCAGATAGACCGTCTGATGAGCGATGACCAAGAACTAACCAAAAGAACACTCCGATCCATCCCCTCCCCCCAACCCCACCCCTTCCTCTGTCAGCCAAAATAACAAACAAACATAGGGGCGGGCTACAGTCCGCTTGGGCGAACTGTTGGATACCCTATTCTTATTCCTATATCTCATAAGTGGGCGTGACAAAAATTTAAAGGATTTTAACGAAAAAACTAAGCTTTTGTAAATAAAAACGCTCCCTAGCTCAAACTTTGGTTTTTCAATAAAATTGTTTTATTTAATTGTGGGCGTGTCAGTAGGCGGATTTAAAAAAAAATTAAGTATGAGCATAAAGGGCACCTAGAGAGTATATACTATAAATTTCAGCTCCCTAGCTCAAACTTTGGACTTTCAAAAATAAAAAATAAATAATTGTGGGCGTTTCAGTAGGCAGATTTTGAAAATATTTACACATGAGCATAAAGGGCCCCTAGAGAGTATATATTAAAAATTTCAGCTCCCTAGCTCAAATTTTGGTTTTTCAAAAAAAATATTTTATTTAATTGTGGGCGTGTCAGTGGGCGGATTTTGAAAATTTTATGTCCCAAGCAGTTTTATGGGCCAAAGATCATATATAAAAAATTTCAGCTTTCTAGCTCAAAATTCAATTTTTCCCAAAATTTGTTTTATTTAATTGTGGGCGTGTCAGTGGGCGGATTTTGAAAATTTTATGTCCCAATCAGTTTTATGGGCCATAGATCATATATAAAAAATTTCAGCTCTCTAGCTCAAAATTCGATTTTTTCCAAAATTTTGTTTTTTTGAGTTTGTGGGCGTGTCTGTGGGCGGATTTCAAAAATTCTTAAACTTGATTATTTCGGGACCCTAGAGAGTATATGGTTAAAATTTCAGCTCTCTAGGTCCAGTTTAAAGGCCTAATTTTTGCCGACGGACGGACGGACGGACGGACGGACGGACGGAAGGACATGGCTAGATCGACATTACTATCGATGCTGATCATAAATATAGTAACTTTTAGGGGTCTACGGGCAATATTAAGGTATGTTACAAACTATGCGTCAAAATTAATATACCCCTAGAATAGGGTATAAAAACAAGGATGAGGGAGTGGGTATGTTAGATACCGAGAGTGCGGCAGACACACTGCCGGTGGAACCGCACATTAGAGATGAGGCCCTAGAGGCCGGTGCAACTGATGAGGAGATATCGGAGGAAAGGGAAGAACAGCTCTTAGCTGAACCCTCCGAAGAGAATCTCGCAACGGACAAGGCGAGGAAGAAGAAAAAACTCTCTCCAGGTCTGCTAAGGAAGAGGGAGTTTAAAAAGGCCAAACATATATATGGCATTCTTACCGCCAAGGAAAGTTCCTATCTCACTGAGAAGGAGGTAGCATCGCTAGAATGGGCCAGAGCAACCATAGCACAGGACATTCTCACAAAGCCCCCAGAACCGAGAACCAGGACGGCTAAGAAGGACGTTACCGGCAATAAAGGCGATTATACAAGGCGGAGGGATGACGTCGTTAAGATGGACCCCAATGCCAGAAACAGAAGACCCGAAGTACGTAAGGAGGTTCAGCCAGTCCCAAGGGAGCCTAGCGATAAGCCGGGCCCCAGCGGACTTCAGCGGAAACCGACGGAAAAAACGGGTGGAAAGAGAAGTGTGTTTGCCTCGAAGAGGATGAGGTCATCGGAAGACGTACCAAATGCCCCCAAGAAGATCAAACAGACCACAACGACCACGGGGAGCCCCAAAAAGGCATCAGGCGCGTGGGGAACCAACCAAAGGAGCAGCTACAGCGAGGTGACGAGAAATCCGTTGCAGCTGGCTGTGGTGGACATCAAAAAACCGAGCGGGCAGTACACAGTAGAATGTGGGAAGAGAATCGAGCAGACCCTGGGCTCTGCAATCGTATCTCACATTCTAAAGAACGCCGGCGTAAATGCCCCAGCCTATGGCAAGATGAGGTGGATCAAGGGTATCACCTACATCGACTGCAAGGACCAGGCATCCAACGACTTCGCCAAGACCGTTATAGACGGCCTAGAACTCTGGGAAGGAGCCATGCTCAAGGCCGTCCCGCCCAGAGAAGTCCCTAGGAAGGCGAAGGGACGAATAGTCATCCCCGAAATGGGGGTGGACAAGAATGACGTGCTCCGCGTCCTGCAACCGCAAAACCCGCAGATCCCCATGCAGGGATGGGAAATCGTAAGCGCGGAAGATCCCAAAAACGGTGCAAGAGGCTATATCGTCGTCTTCGACGAAACGCCATCACTGCTGAAGAAGGAGATGCAGATGGCGTTATCATTTGCAGCGAGCGAGGTTACCCTCAAGCTGCTTAAACGCACTGCATCGGACGCACAGGCGACCGACTATGTGGGAGGAGAAGATATGGCCATCGATGAAGATAGTCCAGATCAACCTCCACCACAGTAAAGTCGCCTCCTACAACTTGAGGCTGCTCCTGGAAAGGGAGCAGCTGGACCTGGCCCTAGTCCAGGAACCATGGATCCATAACGATCGCGTGATGGGATTAGGGTCATACAAATTTAACACCTTTTACAGATCCGATAAGGGAAAGGTGAGATCGTGTATCGTGGCAAATAAAAACCTTCATGTATTAATGTTGTCTCATTTCAGCACGGGCGACGTGACGGCGGTGGAGGTTAGAGGAAAGGACGAGAGCTGTACTGTGGCGCCAGTGTACATGCCCCACAATGACGACACATCTGTCCCCCCGGATTCGGTAAGGACGCTAGTAGCAGCGTCCGAGAAAGGTAAGAAGAACTTAGTCTTAGGCGGTGACGTAAATGCCCATCATACTATCTGGGGCAGCTCAGATATTAATGCAAGGGGCGAGGCTTTGTTCGACTTTTTACTCAGTTCCAATCTAATCGTATGTAACAGGGGTAATGACCCTACCTTCATAACAGCGAATAGAAGGGAAGTTCTAGACGCTACATTTGTATCTCAGAGCAGTTCCGTCCAGGTCGTGAACTGGAGAGTGTCCAGCAAGGCATCGTTCTCAGACCACTGCTGGATACTCTTTGACTTACAAATTCAATCTCAGGCTAGGGAAATTTTCAGGAACCCAAGAAGAGCAGACTGTTACAGGTTCACTACAGAACTACAGATGTTGGAAAACGTCTGCCCGGTAAAAAACCACAGCACTGAACAAGAGATCGACAAAGCAGTTGAGTCTCTAACTGAGGTGCTCTCAAAATCCTTCGAAAAATCCTACCCAGTAAGCAGAACGAACGGAAAAAAACGCCCTCCCTGGTGGAACTCCAAGATCGGGGAGTTTATGCAAGCATCAAGATCTAGATGGAACCTCGCAAAGGAGGGACTAATCGAATGGACGACCTACAAGCAGAGCGTTAAACTCCTAAAAAAGGAGATAAGATTCGCCAAGAAGAACTCATGGAGAAATTTCTGCGAATCGATCGAATCTACGACTGAGGCGTCGCGACTCAGAAAAGTTCTGGCTAAAGCACCGATACCGATATCCTCACTAAGAAATATCGACGGTAGCTGGACTGAATCACACGAGCAGACGCTGGTCGTTTTGACAGAAACCCATTTCCCAGGATGCGCCGAAAGGCCTAGAGTAAACGATACAGTTACACATGACACGAGGCAGGGAATGGATCAAAACACAATCGACGCAATAATCGACGAAAGAAAAATAGCATGGGCGATCAACTCATTCGCCCCCTTCAAAGCACCAGGAATAGATAATATTCGACCTATAATGCTTCAGAAGGCTAAGGATACCACTATCCCAAGACTGAAACGCATCTATATGGGCTGCTTAAGGCTTTGTTATGTTCCCAAAGCATGGCGTGAGGTGAGGGTAATATTTATCCCTAAAGCAGGTAAAGCTACCCACACCACAGCAAAGGACTCCAGACCTATTAGTCTGTCATCATTCATGCTAAAAATAATGGAAAGACTAATTGATGTGCATGTCAGAGAAGCGATCAGCGATAATTACCTTTCCAAATCGCAGCACGCATACATCAAAGGTAGATCTGTAGACACCGCACTACATAAAGTAGTTTCCGTGGTGGAAAGATCCCTGGAATTCAAGGAATTTACTTTGAGTGCGCTCCTAGACATATAGGGAGCCTTCAATAATATCGAGGCTGACGCAATATTGCGCGGCCTTAGAAGGGCCCGGGTCAATAACAGTCTATGTGAATGGATTGGACTAATGCTAGGCACACGACGAATCAAGTCCTATCTAGAAGACGTGTGTATAGAACGGAAAGTCAGCAGAGGTACCCCACAAGGAGGCGTCCTCTCTCCGCTCATATGGATCCTAGTCATGAACGAACTCTTAAAAATACTAGAGCGGGAAGGCTTTATCGTGAGCGCTTACGCCGACGATGTAGCAATCCTGGTCCCGGGTAAATTCATCCCAGTCCTCAGTGAGCGACTCAGCTATGCACTCCTACTGGTCAGCAAATGGGTTGCGGAAAAAGGACTCGGAGTAAACCCAGACAAGACAGAAATAATGCTGTTCACAAGGAAAAGGGCAATACCAGCATTTGAACTACCAAGGATGAGTGGAGTGCACCTGCAAGTATCCAAGACGGCAAGATACTTGGGGTTATACTAGATTCCAAACTCAACTGGAAGGAAAATATAGAAGACCGGGTGAAAAAGGCATACGTGGCACTTTATGCCTGCAGAAGAACATTCGGTAACACATGGGGATTTAAACCACATGTGGTACACTGGCTGTACACAGCGGTGGTAAGACCCATTCTATCATATGGCGCAGCTGTATGGTGGAAGGCTACTGAGAAGAAATGCCATCTCTCAAGCCTTACTGAGGTACAAAGGACGGCTTGCATTGGGATAACAAGGTCACTAAGGACCACACCCACTGCAGCCATGGAGGTAATACTTAACCTCACACCCCTGGACATACACTGCAGCAGCATAGCGGTTAAAACGGCCGTTAGACTCAGGGAGTCGGGACTATGGTCTTTCAGGCCTTACGGACACGCATCGGTCGAGGCAAGATGGAGAGCCTCGAAAGAAACAAAATCCACTGACTACCTACCACACACCTTCGCCTTCAAAAGGGGATTCGTTACCAGAATCCCAGAAAGAAGCGAATGGATCAATAGAACAGTCACGGAAGAAGGCGAAATAGCTATCTATACCGACGGATCCAAAATGGATGCGGGTACAGGTGCAGGCATCTTCTGTGAGACTCTGGGCCTGGGTATGTCCTTCAGAATCAACGATGAATGCAGCGTCTTTCAGGCAGAGACAGCTGCAATCACTCAAGCCGCTAAGGAGGTGAAGAAGCGTAAACTGGCCGATAAGCAGATCACCATATACTCTGACAGCCAAGCGGCCATAATGGCCATGGAGTCAGCAGTTGTTAAATCAAGGGCGGTGTTACAGTGCAGAAAACACCTAGACGAGATATCAACCGTAAACTCGGTGACCCTATGCTGGGTACCGGGGCACAAGGACATCTCGGGCAACGAAGAAGCAGACAAGCTGGCAAGATGCGGATCGGAGATGGATGCATCTCTGGCTCTGAAATCTTTACAAACTCCGCTCAGTACACTGTCACGGAAAATCGACGCCGAATCCATGAGTAGAACAAACCTACGTTGGACCAGCCTTGAAACATGCAGACACACGAGGGAGCTTTGGCCAGCGGTAAACAAAAGGAAATCTAAGGCCATAATCGGGCTATACCGCAGAGACATACGCACACTGACAGGGGTCCTTACAGGACACTGCGTGGTGGGCCTACACGCGGAGCGGCTGGGCATAGCGCACAACGATTACTGCAGGAGCTGTAGACACGTCGAAAAGACAGAATCTATTCGTCGCCTATCATGTGAATGCCCTGCCCTTAGTACTAAGAGATTCAAGATTCTTGGCAGCTACTTTTTTGACGAGCTGGAGGATCTGACCGACATTGAGCTTAACAAACTCCTGAGATTTACATATAGATCCGGGTGGTTCTAATAAAGCGGATCACTGAGCTGTTTAACAGCGGCATATCTTTTGTATTTGCAGGTTCAACATTTTGGAAACCCCAACAGCAATGGAAACAATGGACCCAAACAGATGGTCTAAGTGAGCCGTGACAACAGTCACAAGGGCATCCATCTACCTACCTACCTACCTATGCCAGTGCTAGGACAGCGGTGAAAATTTTGTTCATAGTCGGTAGCAACTGGTTTGTACACTGTTGCAGCATGGCTGGGTATATTCCGTCCGTACCAGGCGACTTGAAGCCGCCAAAGACGGCAAGGCGTATTTAATGGCCTCGTCCGTCACCACGGCCTACGCAATATACCAGTTACACCGAGTTGTTTGTCTTGGCTCACTCATAGTCTCGGTAATCGGGGCTGGTTGTGAACCAATTGTAATCTGGTTACCCGGAAAGTGAGACTCCAGCAGATAACTAAGAGTTTCCGCTTTCGTCTCAGTGAAGGTGCCATCAAGTTTTCTAAGTGAGTCCAGTTTGGCTGGTTTGCCCTTTTTCAGAACTTTAACCAACCTACTAGTTGCACCCAGTGTTTCAATCTTTTCGCAGAAATTCCTATAAGAAACACTTTTCGATACCCGAATTAGCCTCTTATATTCGTTCTGCTTCGATCGGTAGAGATTCCAGTCTGTCTCCAAATCAGTCTTCAGTGACCTATTTAGAAGCTTTCTAGCTTCTCTTCGGATTCTTTGCAGTTCCGAGCTCCACCAGGGAACCGGCGTTCTGCCAGGGGGTTTACTTACTGGGCACGTCAGTTCGAAACAGCTAGTAATGGCACTATTCAGGTTTTGAACAGCATCCTCTACCTTTTGTCTCGTCCTGAGTTTGGTTGGAGTTTTGAGAGTTTTTCCCATTTCCTCCCTGAAGCGTATCCAGTTGGTTTTTCTTGGATTCCTCCTCTCCTGTAAAGTTATGGCTTCGAATTCGATTTTTAATTCAATATATCTATGATCTGATAGGGATGCCTACGAAGAGACCCTCCAGTTGGTAATCGCCTTAAAGTATCTATTTGATAAAGTCTTCTTGACGTCACAAAAGTTGGTTGCGAGCCAACATTGTTGATAGTAAGATCAGATGATAGAATGAAATCCAGGAGATGGTTTCCTCGCATGTTGCATTTGCTACTGCCCCAAACAGTGTTTTGAGCGTTGGCATCGCAGCATATAACTAGGCCCATCTTCCTGGTGTCGCAATAGTTTATGAGTTCAGCAATTGCCCTTGGTGGTGGAGGCACTACCGAATCATAGGGGAGATAAGCTGACGCCACGACGAAGGTCGTCCAATCTCCATTCGTTTCGTAGCTAATGGCTGCAGCAACCAAATCTTGGCTACAAAATTGTCCAAGCTTAGTCACTGAGAGAAGGTTCGACACAGCAAGACAAGCCCTTGGTCTCTCGGACCGCTCGTCACAGAGTATCGTGGTGCCGCGGACACCTCCAAGGCCACAGATGCGATTTTTCCACACCCATGGCTCCTGTATGGATGTTATGTGGGCTTTTGTGTTCAACACGGAAAGTTTCTTACTGATGAGTGCAGTAGCAGCCTTGGAGTGTTGAAGGTTAATCTGAGTAAATCCAATCATTGGAAATACATCAGCTGGAAGTGTTCTAGTGGAAGGGCACGCAAAAGGTGCGCGCGCAGTTCCACCGACAGGAGTGCTTGAGACCTTCTTCCTCCGTTTTTTCCTGTTTGAGCTATTGGAAGGGGCGGCAGCGTTGGTTTCAGTCAGCTGGCTGGTTTCGGTTGGGGTAACCTCTGTCGTCGCCGCCGGGGAAGGGCCGTTCTCAGCGCTTGCGCCTTCAACTGGCGGTGCAGTTTCTTTGCGCCGCACGATAGCCGCCTTTCTCCTTTTAATCTTTCGCTGGCTCTTAGATGGACGCTGACCAGTGGACGCCGCCTCTGTGGCCCGTTTCACCTGTCCGGTTTCACAGGCCTCGTCGGCAGCATCGCACCTATCGGCTGTCTGTCTATTGGGTTGATTGGATTAACTCCAATGCCGTTCGGTCTTGCCCACGAGGATAATTCTTTTAGGGCAGATTCCATGAGTTTACTGATAGTGGGGAGATACTTTCCACTTATTAGAATTACAATATCGTCTGCGTATGCTACTATTTTCGTCCTTTTGACCTTTAGAGTCGTGAAGATTTTGTTGACCACTAGAAGCCACAGGAATGGAGATATGACGCCTCCCTGTGGGGTGGCCATGGTCACTGTTTTCCTTATGGTACTCTCTCCGATCTCTGAGTTAATTACTCTGCTGTTAAGCATTTCGTAAACCCAGTTCGTTATTTCTATTTTCGCTCCTAAGTCTACGAGCGCTGTTTTTATGGAAGCTGTTTTGACATTGTTGAAAGCTCCCTCAATGTCCAAAAACGCAGCCATGGTGAATTCTTTATGGTGTAATACTTTTGCCATAATTGACACAACTTCGTGCTGGGCTGTTTCAACGGACTTGCCTTTGAGGTAGGCATGTTGAGTACTGCATAGGTTGTTTTCGTTTAAAAGGTCTCTTGTATATAAGTCGATTATTCTCTCTAGTGTCTTTAACAGAAAAGAGGAGAGACTTATCGGCCTATAATCTTTTGCAGTGCAGTGTATATGTCTCCCTGCTTTGGGAATGAATATCACTTTTACTTCTTTCCAGCTTTGCGGTGTGTAGCAGAGTCAGCTTCTGAATATCGCTTTTAGCCATGGCAGTATTACATTAAGAGCCTGTTGTATCATTGCTGGTATGACATTATCTGGTTCCGCCGATTTGTAGGGCTGGAAAGATTTGACTGCCCAAGCAATTTTGTGCTCTGTTATGATACTTTCAATTGCCATGTCCGGTTGTGTGTCTTGCTGAACGGGGGTATAGCTGACCTCACATCCAGTGTTCTCACCAGACTCCGGAAAGTGAGTATCCATTAAAATTTGTAGAGTTTCTTGGCTAGACTCTGTCCAAGAGTTTAATATACCCTGGGACCGTGGGGTCTTTGGATAGTACTTTACGTAGTCTGGCAGCCTCGTTTGTACTCTCTATGGATTCGCAGAACGTGCTCCAGGATTCGAGTTTTGCTCTCCTTATTTCTTTAGTATATAGATTAAGTTCGGACCTATACTTAGTCCAGTCTTCATCTGTCTTACTCTGTCTTGCTTTGTTAAAAAGTTGTCTTACCAATGTTCGCCGCTTTTGAAGCTCGCTGGTCCACCAAGTTGCCTTTTTGGGTTTGCGATTGCGAGAGTTGGGACAGTGTTTAACAAAGGCTTTGTGCATAATTTTGGTAATATACTCGACTGCGTTGTCAATTGAGTGAGTGTCGACAAACTTGTCCTCTTTTGGATCTTGTGTGTACTCACTAACCGTTGTCGCATAGTCTGCCCAATTCGTTTTCCTAGGGTTCCTAAAGATTCGTTGTGCCATATATTGTAGATTGACTCTAAAGAGTATTCTATTATGGTCTGAGAAAGAGTTCTCTCGACAAACTCTCCAGTCTTCTACCCTGATATGATCATTGTTGATTTTGAGAGTTATGTCTAAAATTTCTGACCTGTTTCTGTTTTGGAAAGTGGGCTGGTTTCCCCTGTTACACAACTAGATTTGTGGAAATAATATATTCAAACAACGACTCACCTCTTTTACTAATTCCTGCGCGTCCCCACAGCGTGTGGTGTGCATTCGCGTCGCACCCTACCACCAATGATGTGTTCCGTGTGTTAGCGTGCTCCGCTAATTCACGTACTGTATCGGATGGTGGGTTTTCCTCGTCGTGTGAGATGTAAACTGAAGCGAGGATAAGGTTCCTTTCCGGAGCTTCAATTTTTACGGCCACTGTGTCTCCATTGCTGTACCTGTGAAGACAAAATATGTTACCAACAGTTTTCTTGACTAGAATACAGCTTCGTACTTTACCTTCTTCTTTAGTGTGGAACAGATGTTAATATGGCGATTTCAGTCCTTGGATTTTATTTTTAAAAATCCAGGGTTCCTGAATTAATGCCACGTCCACGCTTACCTCAGACATGAACAGCAGTAGGTCGTGTGTTGCTGCTTTACTGTGATGCAAATTAATTTGCACCACTAGCAGCTTTTGCAACCTTTGGCTCTTCATCTTCATCCAGCCGTGCCCTTATGGCACCTACCCTGAACTTCAGTCTGTTGCCTGGGGTCTGTCTTATGCTGGCTGCAGAATATTGGTTTATTGCAAAGCAGAGCTCCTTGCGGTCACCACTTCTTCTGGAGTATACCTTGACCCAATCCTTGATCGAGATAGTCTTGTTCTGCCCAGCGAGGAGGACCACGATGTTCTTGTCCTCTTCTTTGTCGAAGGGGGGTGGTATCCAGACTTTGACTTTCTGTCTAAGTGGCAGTGCGGATCTGGGTATGACCTTCAGTTTGGCTCCCTCCCACAGTTCGCCAATGCTGGCGATGGTTTTGGAGAGAAACTCAAGAGTATGCCCGTCTCCACACCCCACTATCTTCACACCTTTGTGCCATCCGGCCCCGTCAAACTCGTAATCTGGTCCCCCATTTCGGATGTTGACCATCATAGCCTTGAGGATGACGTTTTCTGTCAGCAGTCAGTGCTCAGCTGTGATCTTTCCATCGGGATCTTGCTCATCTTGCTAGGCTTGTTGAAGCCTTCGGTCTTTTCGGTCGGCTTTCTTTTTTCTCCTCCTCTGACCGTGGCCTCTTCGAAGAGGTGCCAGAGGTTCCGGCCTTAGTGCCGGTAGAGACCCTGCTTGAAGCCTGTACCTTGTTCTTTGTTTCTGAAGGTCTAGTGGTTTTAGACTTTTCCTTGTTAGCCTTATTAGGACAACCTTTGGATTTGTCTACCAAAACTACTGTTGTTTCTTTTTGCAGTTCAGGAGCTGAAGGTTCATTGGGCTTGTGAGCCTTCTGATTTTCGAAGCTCTTTATTGCCCTTTTATGCTTCCTGATCAATGCCCTGTCTCTATCATTGATAGAGGTTAGGTCTTTCTCAGTAATTTTTTTAAGGAATCGTTTTGAAGCCCTGTAGGTACTCCGCTTTCTTGTCTCTTTGGAGACCACGTGTGGTTTCAAGGTGTTGTCCTCAGATTCCTTGTCATCCAGCAATTCGTCTTCGGTCTCAGATACAATATTGGCGGTGTTGAACGAGGATTGGGAGCCCTCCTCAGCGCTTTCAATATTTAAACTTTTTAAACTGGGAGGGTTGTCGTGAGTAGGTCCGAATTGCTGGTGCATAGTTGATTGTCGTCGCGTTTGTCCTGGGTTAGTTGGTTGGATTCGTCTTGTCTGGTCAGTTTTGGTCGGTTAGGTCGGTTTTCGTTGCTTTTGTCTTCTTTGTTTGGCATGTTTTTTAAAATTGAATGTTGTTCCCACGAGTAGGTCGGAAATAGAGGTCCATCCCGGCAGAGCCGATATAACGGGATAAGGCCACAGGGTTACGACAGACCTTGCCTAGGCGTCTGAAGGAGCTCGCTAACGACTGATTTGGCAATCAGCCTTACATTCTTCGGCACGGATTTATGTACTATGTACGCTCGCACGACCACTGAAATTAGGCACCTTCCGTCCTATGGTAAAGGAGCATCACTGGGTATTGAACTATTGATGAGTAAAGGAATACCACAGTGATGCCCCCTGACCTTAGCTGATCACCGTCTTGACATCGCACAAGACAATTGTAGTGACCATTACCAGCCGGCACCCACGGGGAGGGTTTGGAGGAGGATTTTCCCGGCCACTTCAAAAGTATAGCTCTTATAGTTTCGGAGAAAAGTGGCTGTGACATTCCCGGACAGACAGACAGAAAGACAGACAGACAGACAGACATGACGAATCTATAAGGGTTCCGTTTTTCGCCATTTGGCTACGGAACCCTAAAAATGAGCAGGGCTTTCACCACCAAAAGTGACCCAGAAAAGCCCAGAAAAGATGAAAGGTAAAGATACTAAACCACTCAAAACAATAAAGCCTCCACCAATTATTGTGCTCTGTATTACGAAGTACGAAGGCTTATTGAATATTTTAGAGGAAAATAAAATAAAAGCTAATACACCTCTCCTAAATAGCAATGATGTTAAAATTAATGTGGATAACGAAGAATCCTACAGAAACTTAACAAAATTGCTAAACCAGAAAAAAGTTCAATGGTACTCGTTTGAAAATAAACAAACAAGACTAATAAAGGTTGTTGCAAAGAAACTACACTACTCATGCACACCTGAACGCATTGCAAATGACCTAATAAAGAAAAACTTCAAAATACTTGAAGTTGTCAACATGCTTAAGTACAAGAGTAAAGCACCGCTCCCGATGTTCATGCTCACTTTTGAGCAAGATGAAGACATCAAAAAAATTTATGAAATTAAAGATATCTTAGGAATGAAAGTTCAAATTCATCCTTTGCGGAAATCAAAGCTAGTTCCTCAATGTAAGAACTGCCAAAAGCATGGTCACACTCACAAATACTGCAACTCAAACCCGAAATGCGTTAAATGTACAGGAGACCACCATACAAAAGACTGCATAAGGGGAAAAAATGCTGCCCCTAAATGCGCCAATTGCAGCGAAAGACACCCAGATACCTACAGAGGGTGTGTAGTTGCAAAAGAGATACAGCAGGTAAAAGACAACAAGCAAAAGAAAATGCAATAGCCTGTTCAAAAAGACGCAACCAAAAACGGAGAAAAAAGAAACAAAAAAGACTTGAGACCGAAATCTAAAGGAGCTAAAGGAAATCTACCCTTAAGCGAAAATGAAAACTTAAGCCTCATAACCGGTCCACAGAAAACATATGCACAGGTTGCTTCGAAAAACGTTGTAAAACCAGTCGGAAACCCCAAGCCTCCCATTAATGCTATGGAGGATATCATGCAAAGAAACCTTAACAGAATGGGAGACATTGAAAAGAATAATAAGAAAATTCTGGCAAGAATATCTCCCCTTGAAAAACAAAACAGTAATAAAAGAACTGTACCTAAAAGATCATAATGACTAAAAACATACAAATCTTATTATGGAATGCCAATGGTCTCGAGAATCGTAAAGACGAATTGCAAGCGACTCTCGGCATAAACAAAATTGACATATGTCTAGTCTCCGAGACACATTTTAAAATTGAAACAAAATACGAACTTCGCGGATACAAGACATACCAAACCCCACATCCTCAAAATACAGCAAGAGGAGGGGCCGCAGTTATAATTACGGAAGATGTTAGCCACGAAGAAGATGAAGAATATCAGTCGTGTGAAATACAAGCGAAATCCGTAAACATAAAAACAAGTAGCGGCCAGATAACGGTAGCAGCGGCATATTGTTCTCCTAGCTACAGGCTGAAACAAAACAATTTTGAAAGCCTCTTCCGTAAATTCGGAAATAAATTCATAATAGGCGGAGATTTCAACGGTAAGAACATATCTTGGGGATCAAGATTAACAAATACAAGAGGAAGAGAACTCCTTGAATATATTTAAAAAAAACAATGTTAACTACCATTCAACGGAAAATCCTACTTACTGGCCCACAGATAGGAACAAAATCCCGGATGTTGTCGACTTCTTCTTAACTAAGAATATTTCCTCAAATACTACCCAAGTTAAGGAAGGGCCAGATCTTGACTCAGATCACTGTGCGGCTAACACTTGGCAATAAAATTATAATGAAGGAACACAACCCACGTCTAGTAAACAAACTAACTGACTGGACATATTTCAGATATTTAATAGATGAACGCATCGAACTATCCACAACAATTAATACAATAGAGCAATTAGAAAGTGAAGTACAGTCCTTCACCCTAGCTATACAAAAGGCTGCATCGGCTGCAACGCCTGAATTAAATAGCAAAGTAAAAAGAAACGTGTATCCCAACGAAATTTGCGACATTATATCAGAAAAGAAACGAGCTCGCAAGCGATGGTAACTGTCAAGAGCTCCAAGTGATAAAAGTAGACTTAACAGCTTAAGCAATAAGTTCAGAAAAAGGATAGCAGAATTTAAAAATGCATCGGTGGAAAGATACCTTACAAGTCTGACAAACGATGCTAGTACAGAATACTCACTGTGGAAGGCTACAAAAAAATTTAAAAGACCAACGGCACGCATTCCGCCAGTGAAAAACAGCAGTGATAACTGGGCTAAAACAAACAAACAAAAGGCGGATCTACATATTTGCGGAACATCTTGAAAATGTTTTCAAGCCATACGACGATAATGATATTTCCCAACAAACGGAAGAAATGTGCGAAGGCGAGAGATCCATTCCAGCAGTAACCTCTAGGGAAATAGCCAAGGAAATAAAAGAAAATATCAACCCGAAAAAAGCCCCGGGATTTGATCTAATAACGGGTGAAATACTGAAAAAACTGCCTAAGAAAGGTATGAAAAAAATAGCACAGATAATAAATGCTGCGTTCAGACTAAGGTATGTTCCGCGCATGTGGAAGGTTGCGGAAGTTATCATGGTACCTGTTTCGCACGGAAACTAGCAAAAATAATTGAATATCGTACTGTGACAATTTCTACACACGAATTAAAACAACTGGCTTTGAGTTTAATTCAAATTTACTTTATTTTACTAACGTGGGTATACTTTCTGGTTAATCGCTCTGACCTGGAATGCCAGATGTTCTCATCGTTGGTCATGAAGACACCTTCCTGCCACCCGCCACCATTACATGCACATATTTGCATCTCTTGGCCGTGTATAGTTTGTAACATACCTTAATATTGCCCGTAGACCCCTAAAAGTTACTATATTTATGATCAGCATCGATAGTAATGTCGATCTAGCCATGTCCGTCCGTCCGTCCGTCCGTCCGTCCGTCCGTCGGCAAAAATTAGGCCTTTAAACTGGACCTATACGTGGGTATACTTTCTGGTTAATCGCTCTGACCTGGAATGCCAGATGTTCTCATCGTTGGTCATGAAGACACCTTCCTGGTCCAGCTGACCTTGGCTGCTGGTCGCCTGCAGTTCATTCACCCTTGCGGGTCTTCTTGGCAGTTACCCATGGAAACGAAATCCACCGCTCCGCTTCGTCAGCTGGGCTGAGTGTGTCATCGCCACCATTACATGCACATATTTGCATCTCTTGGCCGTGTAGTGAGTGTAGCTCAGTGGGAGGAGCCAACGCTTTTTGCTACGAGCGTTCTATCAGCAGTGTGAATTTTGTGCAGAAATGTCTGCAGCTCTCCTGAGCGCCCAATTACGCCTGCTATTTCCTGCTCTCCTAATTTGGATCGTGTGTAAGGTCAGCAATGCATTTTGCCGTCGGCTTTTTGATGCTTTTTTTCGATCGACGAAAAATGCTGACGGAAAAGATTGTTGTGGGGGTCTCGATGCTTCCAAAAGATGCGCTTCAAACGTTTGTTGCGTTGCAACATCCTGCCGGGCCACAGGAAAGCCATAGATGTCTTCGGATTTTATCTGCATTTTTTGTTGACGAAAACCTTCTAGCAAAGACCATGGTGTTGATTGATGATTTTGTCTGTCGATGCGCTCTCGAACCGTTCTCATATATGAGCAGGTACAAGGTGGCGCAAAAGTAATCCTCCTATCAGAAAATGCTATAAATTTTGCGATTGGTACCTAATGTCAGTTCTGTTTTGACATTTGTGTAGTAAACACATGCGAAATACACGTTAATAAACAATGTTACGCTACACTGCTCCAGAACGAGGAATATTGGTGACTATTTATTTGAGCAATAATCGGTCGGTGACTTTGGCACAACGTGAATTTCGTCGCAGATTTCCTACCCGTCCAACGCCTACTGGTGAAACACTGCGACGTTTAGCCGCTCGCCTCGAAGAGACTGGCACAACACGAGATGCTGCCAGGCGTGGCAGACTCCGGAGTAGCCGTTCTGCAGAGAATATTGCTGCTGTAGCCGAAGATGTCATGGAAGCGCCGTCGACATCGACCAGACGACGTGCCACGCAAATGGGTATCAGTCGACGGTCATTACAGCGAATTTTGGTACAAGATTTGAAGATGTTTCCGTACAAAGTCCAGACGGTGCATCAGCTGTTAGCTGCTGACCGCCAATCGCGTCTAACATACGCTCAAGCCATCCTTAATCACCACCAAGAGGAAGATGATTTTTCATCAAAAATAATCATGAGTGATGATACCCATTTCCATCTTAGCGGGTACGTAAAGAAGCAAAATTTACGCTTCTGGGGCACTGAAAATCCGCGTGTAACCCACGAAGAGCCATTACACCCGCTCAAAGTCACTGTATGGTGTGCTGTTTTCGCTGGAGGAGTCATCGGACCTTTTTTCTTCGAAGACGTCGCGGGCCAAACGGTTACTGTGAATGGTGAGTGCTACAGAGCAATGATCAACGAGTTCGTTTTGCCGCAACTTGATGAATTGGGATTGGAAAACATGTGGTTCCAACAGGACGTTGCAACGGCACACACTGCACGTGCCACAACCGATATGCTGAAGGATGCATTTCCCGGGCGCCTAATCTCCCGTTTTGGCGATTTGCACTGGCCAGCAAGATCGCCTGATTTGACCGCTCCAGACTTCTTTTTGTGGGGCTTTTTGAAGTCGCGGGTTTATGTCAACAAGCCTCAGACTCTTGCAGCTCTTAAAGACAATATCCGTCAACAATGTGAGGACCCAAATCGTTGGAACTATCTCGCGTCCAAGGACAATCCAGCCGACGTCGCATCGAGAGGAATCTCACCCATGGAGCTACTCACACATCAAAACTGGTAGCACGGGCCAGAGTTTTTATACTCGGCCACTGACAGTAGGAAATAGTACAGATCAGTTGCAATACCAACGAAGGGCCTAGAAACAAAACCCTATGAATTGTCCAAAGCAAAAAATGATTTTATTTCGTCAACTTATCAAATAAGGAGCATCTTTCACGTCTGCGTCCATTTTACCACATTTCAAACAAATGAGTTGTTAACTAAATTTTCTACCTTACAGCGACGTTTTTATACCCTATTCTAGGGGTATATTAATTTTGACGCATAGTTTGTAACATACCTTAATATTGCCCGTAGACCCCTAAAAGTTACTATATTTATGATCAGCATCGATAGTAATGTCGATCTAGCCATGTCCGTCCGTCCGTCCGTCCGTCCGTCGGCAAAAATTAGGCCTTTAAACTGGACCTAGAGATCTGAAATTTTAACCATATACTCTCTAGGGTCCCGAAATAATCAAGTTTAAGAATTTTTGAAATCCGCCCACAGACACGCCCACAAACTCAAAAAAACCAAATTTTGGAAAAAATCGAATTTTGAGCTAGAGAGCTGAAATTTTTTATATATGATCTATGGCCCATAAAACTGATTGGGACATAAAATTTTCAAAATCCGCCCACTGACATGCCCACAATTAAATAAAACAAATTTTGGGAAAAATTGAATTTTGAGCTAGAAAGCTGAAATTTTTTATATATGATCTTTGGCCCATAAAACTGCTTGGGACATAAAATTTTCAAAATCCGCCCACTGACACGCCCACAATTAAATAAAATATTTTTTTTGAAAAACCAAAATTTGAGCTAGGGAGCTGAAATTTTTAATATATACTCTCTAGGGGCCCTTTATGCTCATGTGTAAATATTTTCAAAATCTGCCTACTGAAACGCCCACAATTATTTATTTCTTATTTTTGAAAGTCCAAAGTTTGAGCTAGGGAGCTGAAATTTATAGTATATACTCTCTAGGTGCCCTTTATGCTCATACTTAATTTTTTTTTAAATCCGCCTACTGACACGCCCACAATTAAATAAAACAATTTTATTGAAAAACCAAAGTTTGAGCTAGGGAGCGTTTTTATTTACAAAAGCTTAGTTTTTTCGTTAAAATCCTTTAAATTTTTGTCACGCCCACTTATGAGATATAGGAATAAGAATAGGGTATCCAACAGTTCGCCCAAGCGGACTGTAGCCCGCCCCTATGTTTTTTTTTAAATTACAGCCAAAAAACATCGAATGGTTATTTTTGCGCCACCTTGTACATGCAAGAAAAAAAGGTGTGGTGAATGGTGTGTGGCAATAATATTTTATAAGGAATAGGTATTTAAATTAGATTATTTATTTACAAGGTAGTTATTATGAAATAATATTTAATAAATTCATTATTATGTGTGTGTGTGTGTATGTTATATAGCTGGAAACTATTCGTTTGCCATGGGAAGAAGGCAAAGTTTGGCATTGAGGCGCTTCAATGATGTGGTGGCCGTTTTTACCGTCACTACACGTATCCTTCCATCATTTCCGGGATGTGTTTCTTCGATTCGGCCTAACTTCCATAATGTCGGAGGCGTTTGCTCATCAGGGAGTAGCACCAGATCGCCTACTTTGGATTGTTAATTTGATGTTAGCCACTTTGGGCGTTGTTGGAGGCGGGCGAGGTATTCCGATTTCCAACTTTTCCCGAAGTCCTGCTGAATTTTCTGCAGCAACCGCCATCTATCCAAGTAATTTGTTTTGATATCTGTAAAATCCTTTTCGGGTACTGTGTTAAGAGGCGCGCCAATAAGGAAGTGTCCCGGAGTCAGTACTGACAGATCATCAATATCTTCTGTTACTGGACAAAGTGGTCGCGAATTCAAACAAGCCTCAACCTGCGTTAACACCGTGACATCTTCGAAAGTCAGGGTGTAGTGTCCGATGATTCTTTTCAAGTGGTGTTTCATTGACTTGACACCTGCCTCCCAAAGCCCGCCAAAATGCGGGGCAGCAGGGGGGTTAAAATTCCAAGTTGTTCCATTTGTTTGAAGCCATGTCGCTATATCCTCTGATCATTCTTTAGAATGATGTGACCGTTCCTGTTCAATGATTCTAGCTGCTCCTTGAAAATTACTTCCGCAGTCACTATAGAGATTTGTGCATATCCCACGACGAGCTGTGAACCGCTTAAAGGCAGCAAGAAAAGCAGCTGCGCTGTAGTCGCTAACGAGCTCTATGTGAACTGCCTTCGTGCAGAAGCAAATAAAAATGGCGATGTATGCCTTGGTAATTTTGTTGCACCGACCTTTCCATGCCTTTAGCTGTACTGGGCCGGCGTAATCAACTCCAGATGTTTGGAAAGGCCGAGCCTGGGTGACTCTTGGCGCAGGCAAGTTTCCCATTTTTTGCTGCATTCGAGTCGCTTTATGTCTGTAACATTTAAGGCATTTGTGAATGCAACCCTTGACATTTGATTTCAAATTAAAGATCCAATATTCACTTCGGAGAGTCGCCATCATCAGCTGCTGGCCGCCATGACGGGTTTTCATATGCGCGTCGTGAATAATGAGGTTGGTAAGTTCGTTTTGAGCAGGTACTTGTAAAGGGTGACGTTGCGAATATGGCAGATCTGCATTCTCCAATCGACCTCCCACACGTAACAAGCCCTTTTCATCGATGATTGGATAGAGCCTTGCTAATTTACTGCCCTTGGAAACCGCTTCATTGTTTGATATCCTTTTGATATCTTCGGCGAAGACCTCCTGCTGGACGATTGCTATAAGTCTCATCCGAGCTGATAAGATTTCGTCCACTGAAAGTGGTCCAGTACGAAGCGCAGATTTCTTCAATACGAAGTGGGAAATGAACCGAATGCATTAAGCCGTGACTCTTACCAGTCGCTGTAAGGTAGAAAATTTAGTTAACAACTCATTTGTTTGAAATGTGATAAAATGGACGCAGACGTGAAAGATGCTCCTTATTTGATAAGTTGACAAAATAAAATCATTTTTTGCTTTGGACAATTCATAGGGTTTTGTTTCTAGGCCCTTCGTTGGTATTGCAACTGATCTGTACTCTTTCCTACTGTCAGTGACCGAGTATAAAAACTCTGGCCCGTGCTACCAGTTTTGATGTGTGAGTAGCTCCATGGGTGAGATTCCTCTCGATGCGACGTCGGCTGGATTGTCCTTGGACGCGAGATAGTTCCAACGATTTGGGTCTGTCAACTCTTGAATCTCCGCGACTCGATTAGCCACGAAAGTAGTGCGAGTGTATGGAGCCGATTTTATCCATGCTAATGTTATCTGCGAATCCGACCAAGCAAATATTTGTTTCTTGTCGAGTTCTAGAATCTCCACGGTATGAACCAACAACTGTGCCAGTAGTAGTGCTCCACATAACTCTAACCTTGCCAATGATTTTATTTTTAGAGGAGCGACTCTGGTTTTGGACCGAAGGAGATTTGTCACTATTGTGTCTCCGTTAATGGCGCGCAAATATACGGCTGCCGCGTAGGCCTTTTCAGAGGCATCGCTGAAGACATGAACCTCGATCTGCGATGAGTTATCGATTGTTAACCATCTGGGAATTTTTAAGCGCATTGATGGCGTTGAGTTCACCCTTCAAGTTATGCCAAGCTGAAACGATTGACGCTGGTAATTCACTATCCCATGTCTGTTGCTCTTTCCAGATTGCTTGCATCAATATTTTTCCTGTAATGACACAAGGAGAGATCCATCCCATTGGATCATAAAGACGAGCGATATCGGAGAGGATTGTTCCTTTCGTTGTCTTCCTTTGATCTGGCAGATTGACTTTAAATTTAAAAATGTTCCTTCCAGGATGCCACTGTATTCCAAGAGGTTTGATTGCATTTCGTTCGTCAAATGAAAGGGGTGGTTGAACCTCTCTATCTTCTTCTGGTATAGCTGCCAACAAACTCTCGCTATTGCTTGCCCACTTCCTTAATTGAAAACCGCCCCGGCTCAACATTGTAGTAAGCTGTCGTTGTGTTTCCAACGCTTCTTCTGTTGTCTCTGCACCGTGTATGACGTCGTCCACATAGAAGTTGTTGATAGCGATTTCGGATGCAATCGGATAGTCTTCTCGTTCGTCAAATGCGAGTTGCTGAAGGGTGCGAATTGCTAGATATGGCGCCGCGTTAGTACCAAAGGTCACCGTGTTAAGGCGGTACGCTTTTATATCTTCTCCATCCTTATTTCTCCATAAAATAAGCTGGAAGACAGAATCTCCCGGAGCAACCCAAATCTGCCTATACATTTTGTTAATGTCTGCAACAAATCCTATTTTATGTTTGCGGAACCGAGCGATGTGGTCGACAATTTCATATTGCAATCGTGGGCCCACTAGCATATGATCGTTTAGCGACGTCCCATTAGAGGTTTTACATGAGGCGTCGAACACAATACGTAGCTTCGTTGTAGAGCTTGCCTCTTTGATTACAGCGTGGTGTGGAACGAAGTAGTGAGCCCCTTCTAATGTTCGTAAGTCTACTTCCGTCATATGACCTAAAATCATGTACTCTTCGAATACGGCTTTGTAATCATCCCGAAACCTTTGACTGGTTTGAAATTTCTTTTCTAACTGCAAGAACCTGACCAATGCCGAGTTATAGGACAAACCTACTGTGGGCGGCGCTCCTTCTTTGAACGGAAGACTGACCATGTACTTTCTGTCTGCTAGTCGTTGGTGAGATCTGCAGAAATGCCTTTCGCATTGTTTTTCTTCTGAGGATATCAAAACCTTTCTTTCTCCTTCCTCTAGTTCCCAGAATCTAGTCAAAATGTTTTCTAACGCAGGATTTTCAGTAATTGTGTCATAGGATGTTATTACCGGGTTATTGTTAGAAATACCACTGGATAGTTCCCATCCCAGTTCAGTTTTTTGCGCCATGGGAGTACCGGGTGCTCCTTTCACAATCCCGTCCAGAAGAATTGAAGAGTAGACATCACTTCCAAGCAAAATATCAATTTTGCTTGCCTTATAAATTGACGGATCTGCAAGCTCCATATTTTGGAGGTGACTCCAGCTGTTGCAGCGGAGATTCCGTGTTGGAAGAGCAGATGTGAGTTGGGACAGAACCAAGGCTTTAAATACTAATTTAAAGTTTGCGTTGACATTGGAGTGTAATGTAAGCGAAACTGTGTACTTTGAGATACTCGTATTGGTTTCTCCAACGCCCAAGACAGAAACGAAAGTTTTGTCCCTTTTTAAATTCAACATTTGTGCAGCGGACTCAGTTATAAAGGACGCCTCCGATCCAGGATCTATGAGGTCTCTCAGCATCATAGGTTGGCCCGTAGTTGTAAAAACTTTCACGAGCGCAGTAACCAGAAGAACAGTTTGTCCATTACTATTTTCGGCAATATGAGTGTTGAGTGCTGAAGCTGTTCTGGTGGAGCACGATGGACCTTCAGTGGGTTCTGACTGAGGGGTTTGAGTGGGAGCTGACTTTATTGAAGCATTTGACTGTGCCGCCCCCGAACAAGAGTCGCTCGCAGGTGGAGAGAGACAAGTTTCATTAATGTGTATCAGCGAATGATGCCATTGCTTGCACAAGGAGCATGTAAACGCACTTGTGCAATTCGTCGTTTTGTGTGTATTTGACAGACAATTGTAACATAATTTGTGTTTCTTGACAATATCTTGTCGTTTTTTGGGATTCAGAGCTTTGAATTTGAAACAACTACGTATTGAATGTGAACCTTGGCACATTGCACATTTATAAATCGTGGAATTGTGTGAACGTATTGTACTTGGGGTCCTTTTTGTTCTCATGTTTGATAAACTGGATGTTGTTTGTCCCATGACATCCAAGGTCCTTGCCCTCATTAACAAAAAATCTTCCAGTATGCTATACGTCGGATAATCTACGTATGATGATATATGGGATTCCCAAAGGCCCCGCGTGTTAAGAGGAAGTTTTTGAACTATATGGTAAATGAGGACATCTTCCCATGAAGTGACAGAAACTCCGAGATTTTCTAACGATTGCTTGGCTTCGTTTGTCGTGTCCACCAGCATTTTAATGTCATCAGCCGCTTCTTGTGAGAGAATCGGTTGACTGAATAATAAGGAAAACTGATTGTCTTTCAGAAACCGTAGGTTTTGGTATCGTTAAGGTTGCCCACGCTGACTCGAAATTACCATCGGTAATGGCTGTATTCCTCAGTAGACGTTCGGCTTCCCCGCTCAAATTGGTCTTCAGATAATGTAGCCGTTGAACATCGGATATACAGGAGTTTTTTATAACCAGACTTTCAAATAAACTTTTTAATTCCGACCATGTCTGAAGAGAACCGGAAAAAATGGGTATTTTGATCGGTGGGAGCTTTAATTCGTTAGGTGCGGTTTTCCCTGTACCAACTGAATTGTTAAGCAAACTGTGTGCATTTTGGTTTTCTGCGTGTTGTAATTGTGTTTTTAATTCAGAGGAATACTTATAATATAGCTCTTTTAAGCTATGAAAAGTTAAATCCTCCATATATTTGATTTTTGATTCGTCACCAGGGGCTGCAATAATTTTCTGATGTAGTCCTCTAGCTTCATCAAACGACTGCTCTAAATTCTTTAAACGCGCTTCGCTCATATGAATTGATTTATTCAATTTATCTAAATTTAAATAAGCGATGTAATCGGCATTTAACTCGATTGAAATGCTTTGAACAAAATCAATCAAATTTGAAACTTTGCTTTTGCTCATAACTGAATGTAATTGCAGAACCCACAACACACGAGTAATTATTAAAATCAGGTAAGATCGATAAATTAACGTATTAACGTAAGATAAATTTATAAACTACCACACACCTGTTGTTAAAGCGTTGCTCCCTCGATGTCCTTTAGCGGCAATCCCCACGAGAAACTCGAACACATCAAAACGTATCTTAATTCGGCCGTCGAAGAACGATGATGCTCCAGTAACACCAGCAGCAAATTCTGTACATTAACAGCAGTGAATTCTCGTGTGTAATCGCGCACAACAAATTCGATTTAAAAATGTCTTTAAATGTTTACTACGAACTGTCTAAATCTAAATCTCAATCTGGCTTTGAAGGACCATTATGTTTCGCACGGAAACTAGCAAAAATAATTGAATATCGTACTGTAACAATTTCTACACACGAATTAAAACAACTGGCTTTGAGTTTAATTACAATTTACTTTATTTTACTGACGTAGGTATACTTTCTGGTTAATCGCTCTGACCTGGAATTCCAGATGTGCTCATCGTTGGTCATGAAGACACCTTCCTGGTCCAGCTGACCTTGGCTGCTGGTCGCCTGCAGTTCATTCACCCTTGCGGGTCTTCTTGGCAGTTACCCATGGAAACGAAATCCACCAATCCGCTTCGTCAGCTGGGCTGAGTGTGGCATCGCCACCATTACATTCACATATTTGCATCTCTTGGCCGTGTAGTGAGTGTAGCTCAGTGGGAGGAGCCAACGCTTTTTGCTACGAGCGTTATATCAGCAGTCTGAATTTTGTGCAGAAATGTCTGCAGCTCTCCTGAGCGCCCAATTACGCTTGCTATTTCCTGCTCTCCTAATTTGGATCGTGTGTAAGGTCAGCAATGCGTTTTGCCGTCGGCTTTTTGATGCTTTTTTTCGATCGACGAAAAATGCTGACGAAAAAGATTGTTGTGGGGATCTCGATGCTTCCAAAAGATGCGCTTCAAACGTTTGTTGTGTTGCAACAGTAAATAAGCCGGGAAAATTGCCCAGTGAAGTAACGTCATATCGGCCGATATCATTGGGGCGAATCCTGTCTAAGCTATTCGAAAAAATGCTCCTAAAACGACTCCATCCGATTCTAGAAGAAAAGACACTGATCCCAAACCATCAGTTTGGATTCAGAAATAAATACTCAACAATAGATCAGGTCCACAGAATAACTGATATAATAGAAAAAACTTTAGAAGAAAAACAAATATGCTCTGCCATCTTCCTTGATGTAACACAGGCTTTTGATAAAGCCTGGCACAAAGGATTAATCCGTAAGCTACAAAACATCAAAGCTGGAGTACCGCAAGTAGTACTGTTCTTTCTATACACGAACGACCTACCACAAAATGACGAAACTACTGTTGCCACTTTTGCAGACGATACTGCTGTACTTGCAGTAGAAAAAACCGCACAGGAAGTTACAGAAAAACTGCAAAGGACAGTAAATGATATATCCAAATGGACCAAAAAATGGCAAATAAAATTAAATGAACTAAAGTCGGTTCATATTAACTTTACGAATAAAAACGTACAACACATACCTGTGTACATAAATAATAAAGTAGTTCTGCATTCGAACTCAGCTAAGTATTTAGGCTTGAATTTGGACGCAAAGTTGAGTTGGAAAGCACATGTCAAAAAAAAAAACGAGATGAACTAAATATACGATAAAATAAAATGTATTGGCTCATAGGGAGGAATTCATGCCTCTCAATTTACAACAAACTGCTTCTCTACAAGCAAATATTAAAACCAATTTGGACATATGGCCTCCAGTTATGGGGGTGCACAAGAAAGACAAATCTTCAAAGCATACAATGCTTTCAAAACAAAGTATTACGCAATATTGTTAATGCGCCGTGGTACATACGTAATGCTGATCTACATAGGGATCTAAAAATTGAAATGGTAGAGGACGAGGTTCGGAAGGGCGCAAGAAGACATGAAGTTAGGCTTCGCAACCATGCTAATTTAGAAGTAGTTCAACTACTTAATAACAACAAGTTAATTAGAAGATTACATAGAGTTAAACCATTTGAACTAGTTAACTAGGTAATTAGGAAAGAAAAATATGTTTTACAACATAATCACAGGAACAAAGTGATAATGAAACATAGGAACGGGCTACAGTCCGCTTGGGCGAACTGTTGGATACCCTATTCTTATTCCTATCCCTCATAAGTGGGCGTGACAAAAGCCTAAGTATGGTTGAATTGTTAAGAACGCTCTACATATTTTGTTATAGAACATTTAAAGGATTTTATCAAAAAAAACGCTCCCTAGCTCAAACTTGGGTGTTTCAATAAAATTGTTTTATTTAATTGTGGGCGTGTTAGTAGGCGGATTTAAAAAAAATTAACACATGAGCATAAAGGGCCGCTAGAGAGTATATATTATAAATTTCAGCTCCCTAGCTCACTTTGAATTTTCAAAAAAAAAAAAAAAAAATTGTGGGCGTGCCGCCGCCAGTTTGCGGATTTTGAAAATATTTACACATGAGCATAAAGGGCCCATAGAGAGTATATATTATAAATTCAACTCCCTAGCTCAAACTTTGGATTTTCAAAAAAATTGTTTTATTATTTGTGGGCGTGTCAGTGGGCGGATTTTGAAAAATTGTTATCCCGAGCAGTTTTAAGAGTCATAGATCATATATAAAAAAATTCAGCTTCTCAAAATTAGATTTTTTCCAAAATTTTGTTTTTTTTGAGTTTGTGGGCGTGTCTGTGGGCGGATTTCAAAAATTCGTAAACTTGATTATTTCGGGACCCTAGAGAGTATATGATTAAAATTTCAGCTCTCTAGGTCCAGTTTAAAGGCCTAATTTTTGCCGACGGACGGACGGACGGACATGGCTAGATCGACATTACTATCGATGCTGATTATAAATATAGTAACTTTTAGGGGTCTACGGGCATTATTAAGGTATGTTACAAACTATGCGTCAAAATACCCCTAGAATAGGGTATAATGAAGAAAGAAAGGTAACAAACCAAAGTTAGTTCCTAAAAACAGTATATAAGTACATAAGCAAATGTTAAAACAAAATTGCTGATTAGTCTTTAGACTAGGTGCGATTACTGGAAGGATGGTAACATCATGCCTTCCCTGGGTGTTTTTAGTGGATGATTGAAGTCCCACACTATCGCAAGCGATGTCTTTTAACGATTTTCACCTAGCTACACGGAAAAAAAAATCTTTTTTTCTTCAAATTCTTTTTCGATTTTATGTGTTATTCTATGCACCAAATTGATGGTTTGGGATTAGCGATTTTTCTTCAATTATTTTGTTCAGACGTTTAATCAACATCTTTTAGAATAACTTGGACAACATAGGTAGTATAGATATGGGGCGATAGGAGGTGACTTCACTAGGCGGTTTGCCTGGTTTTGGTATCATAATCACCTCCGCGACTTTCCACATGCTAGGTACTTACCTTATCCTGAATGCAGCATTAATGATCTGTGCTAGTTTCTTTAAGCCCTTTTTTGGGAATTGTTTTAGTATTTCCCCTGATATTAAATCAAATCCAGGGGCTTTTTTAGTACTGATGCCCTTTTTTATTTCATTGACAATTTCTTTAGCCGGTTGAATGTGTCTTTCCTCTTCGCACAATTCTTCGCTTTCTTGACAGTCTTTATCTTCATATGGTTGAAAGACGCCTTCAAGGTATTCAGCAAATAAATTAGCTTTTTGTTTTTTGTTTTTTGCCCAGTTACCTTCACTGTTTTTAACTGGTGGAATGTGAGCAATTGGCCTTTTCATTTTCTTTGTTGCCTTCCAGAGTGAGTACTCGGTACTAGCATCATTTGTAAGATTGGTAAGGTATATTTTAAGAGACTCATTATACCCTATTCTAAGGGTATATTAATTTTGACGCATTTTTTTGTAACATACCTTAATATTGCCCGTAGACCCCTAAAAGTTACTATATTTATGATCAGCATCGATAGTAATGTCGATCTAGCCATGTCCGTCCGTCCGTCCGTCCGTCGGCAATAAAAAGGCCTTTAAACTGGGAATAGAGAGCTGAAATTTTAACCATATACTCTCTAGGGTCCCGAAATAATAAAGTTTACGAGTTTTTAAAATCCGCCCACAGATACGCCCACAAACTCAAAAAAAACTAAATTTTGGAAAAAATCGAATTTTGAGCTAGAAAGCTGAAATTTTTTTTATATGATCTATCCCAAGCGGACTGTAGCCCATCCCTATCTTTTTCAAATTCTCTTATCGATCTTTTAAGCTGACTGTTTAGATTATTCAGTATTGTTTTGTCTCTGGGCGCTCTTGTTTGTTGCCAACGTTTTCTAGCTCGTCTCTTTTCCGTAATTATATCACATATTACTTTTGGATACGAGTTTTGTTGGGTTTTAGTTTTCGTTTTAGTTTTTGCAGCCTTTGGATATTGACAGTTAATATTTGAACAGCATCTTCTAATTGATCTTCTGTTTCAATTGTTTCTAAGAGCTGAATACTATCCTCTAGATGCTGTCTGAAGTAGCTCCAATCAGTCAGCTTATTTCCTAGCCTTGCAGTAGTATGTTTTGGTCGGAACTGGTTGAGGTAAAGTAGTGGAATTGGGTGGTGGGGTGGTGTAGGTCAAATTTGTGGGTCAACACATATAGTCAACACTGATAAGCATTGCGGTTAGAGATAAGCCATATCTGTTGTTGTCGTTGAAGGTCGAATTTGTGGGTGAGTCGTTGGAGGTCAAATTGGTGAGTCATCATTGATAAGCATGGTGGGAATTTGTAGATACGTTCTTGGTGTTGTGTCAAATGGAATGTGTGTTCTATAAATAGAAAATAGATTTGATTGTATGTAAAAATGATTTGTGAAGGGTAGGGATAAGCCATATCTGTTGCGGTCAATTAATTTGTGTAATTAGTTAATCATGCATGTACAGTATAAAAATAGATTTTATGTTAAAAAATGTAAAAAATACGTCTGGTCTTTGCTGTTAGAGATAAGCCATATCTGTTGTGGTCAATTAATTTGTATAATTAGTTAATCATGTATGTACAGCATAGTATGCTCATTATTGCGAAGTGCATATAAGGTGACAGGTGACAGGTAATAAGTAGTAAGTAATAGTTACATCATAGTGTGCTCATTATTGCTAAGGGTATATAAGGTGATAGGTAACAGGTGACAGGTGACAGGTAATAGGTAACAGGTGACAGGTAATAGGTGGCAGGTGATAGGTAATAGGTGACAGGTGATAGGTAATAGGTGACAGGTGATAGGTAATAGATGACAGGTGATAGGTAATAGGTGATATGTAACAGGTAATAGCTGACAGGTGACAGGTAATAGAAGACAGGTGACAGGTAATAGGGGACAGATGGCAGGTGACAGGTGACAGGTGACAGTTGACAGGTGACAGATAATAGTAAATAGATTTGATTGTATATAAAAAATGATTGCGAAGGGCATATAAAAGGAATCGGATATATGATAAAGTCAACTATTTCTAGTATGACTATCAGTGGCGTGGCGTGGATAATTTTAAAAGGGAAGACGTTGAAAAATTTAGTCACCTATAAAAATAGAAATCTTTAAAACCTGAAATAAAATAATTTTTAATGGGGATATTGTATCTACATAATATGCATTCCACATTGACTTAGCAAAAATATTCTAGCCACATTTTTTATACTTCAAGACATTAATATTTCAATCAACAATGAGCTTAAAGCATAACAATAGTGGCTTCAAAAGAAGCCGGTCTTGACAGACGCATGATACAATAACTTAAAAAAATTCAGCATAATGTGGATAGTAATTTTAAAATAAGAAAATTCAGAAGAATTATATGGATAATTCTTTATATTTGTTAAAATATAAAAACGATACAAATAATAATGTCAGCAATAAAAATAAATCAAAATTAAAAACAGCTAAAATTCACACACTTAAAAAAAAAAGAGTGAAAAGTTTTGTTAAAATATTAGTTCTTTATAATTATTTGTATTCTAATGCTATTCGACGATCTTTTTTGATAAACTCTGCCAATACCCTTTCATAGAAGTTTGGTCTATTTTTAATTTTAAGAAGAAGTCTTCTTTCTATCGATATGAGGGCTAAATCAGAGAGCCTATCCTCGCCCTGTGAGTTTCTTAAATAAGTATGAATTCTTTTTAAAGCAGAAAAAGACCTCTCAACGGAGGCGACGGAAATGGGAAGTGTTAAAAGTAAACTACTTAAGTTTAAGACTTGAGGGAACACTTCTTTCAATGCTTCACTATTCAAATGGTTGTGAAGGTCGAGAACCTCAAACTGCCGAAGTGACGACGAAGAATATAAAACATTAAGTTCATTTTTTAATGCCGTGAAGTCAAAAATTCTAGGAAAAAACTTAATTAGGGAAGATATTTTTACATCTAGACTGGAACGAGAAAAAGTGTCATACTTCAAATTATTTAGTAAATCCAAAAATGTAAGATTACTAAATGATTTATATCTGGCATTTATTTGGCTAACTATATTGTCTTTAATTTCAACAAAAAGGCGCTTATAATTCGTCTTCAAATCGAAGTCAAGCAACCTGCGTTTACGTGGATGTTCGATGCAATCATTTACGCTGTCATAAATAACTTCAAACATATTTAAAAAGTCAGAGCTTATCCATGACTCAAAACGTTCGATTTCTTGCTTGGCATAACTAACGTCTGTTTGTTTTTTTTGAATTAAATTAAATAATACATCGGTCTTTGCAAATATTTCAGAAAGGGTATGAAGCAAAAAACAGAATTCCTTGCTCTCTAATTTATTTAATAAACTTTCTGCCATCGAAAGTGTGTCAGTATCCCATTCCCTAGAGTCATTAATTATTTTACTAAAAGTTTCAATTATATCTATTCTACAGTTAAAGATTACGTTTATTATTCTTGAATGATAATGCCATCGAGTTTCCGATACTCCTGGCATGCGTCGATTGGAAATTTGTTTTAAAAGATTGGACCGCTTTGTGGATTTATTAAAAAATCGAACGATGCTATTAGTATAGCCAAAAAATAGTTTAAGTTCTCCTATATTTTCTAGAGATCGGGATAGTACTAAATTTAAAACATGTGCACAACAAGGAATAAAATTTGCCATCGGGCATTCATCAAGGACCTTCTTTTGAACACCACCCCCCTCGCCGGACATAACTGCGGCACCATCGTAGGATTGTCCTATTAACTTTTCCTTGCAGTCGTATGTTTCAAGAATTTTAAATATATGATTGGATAACTCATTTGCATTACGACTTGCGCTAACGTCAAAAAATCCAAAAAATCTTTCTTGTATACCATCCTCTGACAAGTACCGAAATATGGCACTCAGTTGTTCCCTATGACTCAAATCTGGTGTTTCGTCGATCATAATCGACACGAACCGAGCATCCTTGATTTCCGTTTTAATTTCGGATTTAATAACCGCCGCGATACTATGTATCAAATCGTTTTGAATATCGTTGGATAAACCTGAAAAAATTGGATTGTGTGTACTTGAACACTGCTCTAAATGGGATTCCAATAAAGTGTCATATTTAGATAAAAAATAAACCGCTTCGACATAATTGCCACGATTATCTGAACTAGACCTTTCATCATGACCGCGAAATGCTAACTCCTGTCTGCATAATAAAATGACCGTGTCAATAAAACGTTCCATTAGTTTCCGATTTTTATCTACTTTTTTATTATGAACAACGAAAGAATTTCCTAAAGAAGTTTCAATGCGATTCGTGCCGAATTCGTGTAGGGATAAACAACAACGAATATGTTTTTCTGTCTTAATATGTTTTTTCGAAGAATTAACTAAATTATTTATATCAGTGAAACCCGTTCGGCTCCAAACACTGGCGGAGTTTGAAAAAAGAAGACAAGGAAAACAAAACATTTTATTAAGCTTGCAACTCCCAGTTAGCCACTTATATTTTTGGTATAAGGAAACATTAAAATGTGTCACAAAACCATCTCTCCTTTGGTAATTAATATTTATAAAAGGCATAGAGCGCCCTACGTCTATAACTTTTTTTTTATCAAGAAAAGATAGCTTACTAAAACTATTTGAATCCTCCAGGAGGAAATCAGTTAAACAGCAATCTACACTAATCAAAGACATTTCCAAAAAAAAATCTAAAACTGCACTAAAATTAAGAAGCTAAAATGTTTTTATCAGTAAGTTGGTAATAAAAGAAACTAAAAAATTACACATTAACCTTCACTTTCACTTTCACATCTAACTTTTCACTATTTTAATTTAAGATTTTATTAAATTGGCTTTACAAAACACTAGATTATTGCACTTGTGCAACGCAGTCTGTCAATAAATTCCAACTGATTCTAAATTAAAATTTGAATTCCTGCTTAAAAAAAAAACAAGTGTCGGTATTTTATTTGACATGAACTTCTCTTAAGCGATATGCTGAATTTACTCTGCTGACAAATTGCCATAATATTCTACCATATTTTATTTCATAAGACAAAAGTATAACAATAAATTTGTAAAAACATCGAAGCATTAACTATCACAAGAGAGAAAAATGAAAGCTCAACTTCTTACATCAACACGCATATCAATATCAACATCAAATTCAAAATCAAGAATCAACCCACATAACACATTCAGATATTATGTCATAAGAAAAGTCAAAGAACACCGTGTTATTAGACACAATGTTGCAAAAAAAACGAGTCAAACGTAGCACCTGCATTCCTGCAACATGTTGATATCTTCCGATTGAAACGCAATGCTAATCGCAAAAGGGAGAATGAAATGAAACAATTCCAAGTATTCAGCGTGAGATTTGGTTTATAAGACGAAATGTAGCGTCTTTTTCTTTGAATATAAAAGCGGGTGTTGAACAAAGAGGATCGGAACCGCAATGCTTGTAGAAGAAAGGGATATAAAACAAGTAAATAAGACGGAAAAATATTTTTTATTCTATTATAGAGAGCAGCGGTAGTTGAAAACTTTTTACTAAGAGTATTTTTGTGA
Source organism: Portevinia maculata (assembly GCA_949715645.1). Taxonomy (NCBI): domain Eukaryota; kingdom Metazoa; phylum Arthropoda; class Insecta; order Diptera; family Syrphidae; genus Portevinia; species Portevinia maculata. Next base: position 169,651,393 of record OX454526.1, on the reverse strand, counting down.
CTCTTCGTTGGTTTGTTGTTTGTGATTTGTGGATTGTGAAATGTGGTTGAATCTGGATTCTTGAATGAGGTATGAAAATACAGACGAGAGGTAGAATGAAAATATTAAACTTATTCGATAGCTTATGTGTGAGTGTGTGTGTAGATTTTATTTTATAATTAAAATACGGGACGGGTTTCATTTTTCATATATTTATTTGGCAGATAGTGCTTACTTTTGGTGGATTTTTAAAAGGGAAAACGGTAGGAATCGTGTTATATGGACGCCACGCCACTGATGACTATATATATACTTTCAGTCATAGTCACATACAGGCTGAATAATCATTTCCTATGTTCATTCTTCGAATTGAAGAAACATTTGAATTGGAAAATATAATTCACACTCACTCTTGCACTAACTTGCAATATAAATGGAATCCTAAGATAAATTTAGTCATATGAGTCAGACAGTTGTGCTAAATATATTTCATTTTACGATTGCAAAGACTATAAATTGTATTGAATCATATTCAAAGTCATTGCTTAATTTTTCATTTTCAATAAATCTGTGTAAGAAGAAAAAAACAAAGATGAAGTGCAGTATTTGTGACAAGGTATTTTCACGTAATGATGCTGTGATGCGTCATACGGGAACGGTACACAACAAGATATCAAATCATTGTATGTTATGTGGTAAATCGTTTACCAAAAAATATAAATTGAAGGCGCACTTGTTAAAATGTATAGTTTTGGATGAGGAGAGACGAACAAATGAAATGGAAACAGTGACGTCACTACCAACATCAACATCAGTATCAGCATCAACATCATCACCACCGTCATCATCGAATATAGTATGCAATTTGTGTAACATTGAAGTCAATAAAAGGAACTGGAAACAGCATCAGCGAAGCAATACACACAAATCAAAAGTGCAAGTGGCCTACGGTGATAATGTGTTTAAGATAATGTCATCGTTCAAAGAACGAATTGCCTCCTATTCTGTGATGAATGAAAAAGAATAAGATTTGGATGTGAATTAATTTTTTGTTCGGAAGCGAGCGATTGTACACAATCTTTTACAAGAGAAAATCGTTGAGAATAATTCTGTTAAATTCAATTTGGAATTATTCGCCGAATTCGTTAAGATTGGTAATGAAGACGATATGGAGTTTGATGTAAAGTCAATGGTAACTCGTATGCAATCCGCTCTTTTATATGACAACATTGAAAAACTAATAAAAGATATGGAGGAGATTATAAAGGAGAAGTTGGAAGAATTTCAGGAGCGAGACAGTGGATGGACTCTGATTAAAATAAAAGCCATGGAATTGAATATTAATAGATACCAATGTTTGATGGGGTCAAGACATTTTAAGTTACCAGAATTCATTAATAACAAAAAGGCTGTTATCAATATTAAGAACAATGACATATATTGTTTCAAATGGTCGATAATATCAGCTGTAAATCCAAATGTTTCGATGCCTAATTCCCCATATTCTTATAACATATCGGATATAACGAGTGATTGTATCGCCACTGCAAATATGGTGTTAAATTTTAAAGATCTCGTTTTTCCTTTGGGAATTGATCAGATATGCAAATTTGAAGCACAAAATCAAATAAGTGTAAATGTGTTTGGGTACTCGAATGATGATGGCAACAGTAAACAATGTATTGAAGGTCCATACTACTTGACGAAAAATGAGAAACCATTGCACATTAATTTTTTATATTGCGACGATAACAATGCGTCACACTATGTATGGATCAAATGTTTGAGTCGGCTTCTACGCGATAGGATACTTGCGGTGAAGGAGAAAAAACTATACTTTTGTAATAGTTGTTTGCAGCATTATTACAATGAGGAAAGTTTGCAAAAACATAAGAAAGAATGCACTCATGTGGTTACATATATGCCAAAGGAGGAGACAAACACAATAAAGTTTTCAAATGTTGAAAAGTCTGTCAGTGTACCTAGATCCCTGCTACTATTATACAACACCTGGCTTATCTTGGGATGCTATGCTCAAAGTTACAGACATTGAGTTGGAACTATTAACCAATTTAGAAATGTATAAATTTTTCCAAAAAGGTGTAAGAGGTGGTTTATCGCAATGTTGTCATAGATATTCGGAAGCAAATAACAAATTTATGAGTACGTATAACCCAAACATACCTTCATCATATCTGATGTACTTGGATGTAAATAACCTCTACGGTTGGGCGATGAACCAAACTCTTCCATCTGGTGGTTTTCAATGGGTGTCTAACATTCATCAGTTTACTGAAAATTATATCATGTCTTTCACAAGTAAAGATATCGGTTACGTTTTGGAGGTAGACTTGGATTATCCGAATACCTTACACGATACTCACAATGACTTATCATTCTGTCCAGAAAATATAAGTACTCCTGGAACCAAATCTAAAAAGTTGGTAAGTAGTTTTTATGCTAAAAGTGAATATGTTATTCATATAGAAAACTTGAAGCAAGCCTTAAAACACGGTTTAATATTGAAAAAAATTCACAGAATCATTCAATTCAAACAATCGAATTGGCTTCAAAAGTATATTGAATTGAATACTCACCATCGCATGAAAGCTGTAAATGTTTTTGAAAAAACCTTTTTCAAGCTAATGAATAATAGCGTCTATGGTAAGACAATGGAAAACATCGATAAAAGAACTGATGCTAAAATTGTCACACATTGGGAGAATATTGGTAAGAAGAAAGGTGCACGCGCCTTATTAGCAAAACCAAATGTTCACAGTAGATCAATTTTTTCGGAAAACATGATTGCTATTCAGTTGAATAGAGTAAAAGTCGTCTATAATAAACCACTTTATTTGGGTTTCGTTGTTTTGGAACTTTCAAAATTACTCATGTACGAGTTCCATTATGAATATATGAAAATTAAATTTAGTAACAGATAGCTGCCTAATTACATGGACACAGATTCATTCATATATACAATAAATACAGACGATTTTTACTCTGATATCCTGCATGATTTATCTACATATTTTGATACTTCCGACTACAGCCCCTTAAATGTACACAACTTTCCGCTTGTTAATGCGAACAAATTGGGTATGTTTAAGGATGAGAATAGTGGAAAGAAAATGCATCAATTTATTGGCTTACGTGCAAAAATGTATTCTTTTACAATTGTTGATGGTGCTTCTGTTCAGAAAGCAAAAGGAATCAAGAAATCTGTTACAAAAAGACTAACCATAGAAAACTATTTTCGTAGAAGCCGACTCAAACATTTGATCCATACATAGTGTAGTACTGTTTCACTAAATGATGACACGTCCGTTTGGTTTTAACGCGATCATAAAACTGACGCTCTCTTTATTCTTTTTCTTAAGCTAACATATGTATGAATGTGTGTGTATATATAAATATAATATAATAATTTAAGTAGATATCTTATACTGTATGTGTATATATATAATCACAGTTTATAAATGAAGGTACATGAGTATAAATATGGTCTGACAGTGTGAGTTGCATGCTTAACTCTTACAATAATTACTACAACTCGGCCATCCTGACCATTAAGATCACCTGATCTTGCAAATTTACAATCAATTATTCGCTTTACTCTTGTTCAGCCATGGTTTCATATTGCCAACCGCCCATACTCCTTGGTAAGGTAGTCGCGACTGTTGAAAACCGTCAACATCTTTAAGCAGATATCTGTCGTTTCGTAGGACTTTTTCGATCTGGTAGGGTCCTCTAAATTTCGGTATCAGTTTTTTAGACGCCCCCGGGTGCGAGTCAAAATTTTTTATCATAGCGTAGTCTCCTACATTATATTTCGTGGGCTTGCACCGTTTTTTATCTACGTATCGTTTGTTGTATGCCTGTGACTTCTTTTGTTCTAGAGCTGCTTTGCTACGTGTCTTTGCCAGGTCGCGTACGTCTCCTGACTCTAGTTCTGTCAAATTTTCCCTAAGTTCATCCGACCATTTGCCTTTTTGATTCACTCCAAACAACATTACACTAGGATGTTCTTTTGTAGTCCTGCCCACCGTGTTATTGAGTGTATGTTCGACTACCTCTAAAACGTGGTCCCAAAATACCCCTTCTTCTGGTTTAACTAACTTTGCTATCATTGGTCCCAAGCTCCTGTTTACTCTCTCTACTTGTCCGTTTGCTTGGGGTGAACCTGTCGCAATCTTTATGTGTTGAACACCTTCTTTGGACAAAAAGTCCTTGAACTCTGCCGAGGTAAAACAACTACCCCTATCTGAAATAATATACTTTGGTCTACTATACGCTCTAAAATAGTCCGTTAACGCTCGATTTACTTCCTTTGTATTTGTAGTTTTAGTCGGGTAGAGTCTCACGAACTTTGTAAAAGCATCTATTACTACCAGTATATATTTTTTAACCGTCCTTGAATTGTCTATTGGACCATAATGATCTACATGTACTACCACGAACGGTTTTTCTTCTTTAGGTATGTTGTGAATGAAACCCTCTTCACGTCCCTGTTTAGCCGAAAAAGCAATACACTTCAAACAGTTCTTTATGTGCGATCCTATCTTCTCTCTCATTTTGGGAAACCAGTAACTTTTTGACACCAACTCTAACACCTTATCTGTTCCTACATGACCTACTTCGTCATGATATTTATACAAAACGTGACTTTCCATTTCTGTTGGTACACAAAACACGACACTGCCATCATTTTTCTTTCTATATACCACTCCGTTTCTCATTTCATATAAATTATGGTTCGATCGTTCTAACAACTCTTTAATCTTAACTATATTTCCGTCTTTTCCTTGGCATACTATCAGGTTTTCCTCGAAAGTATTTGTTTCGACCGTCAGAATATTTGTCGATCTACTTAGCGCGTCGACGTGTTGCATGCGAGTACCTGCCCTGTGTGCTAGAGTGTAATCAAAATTTTGTAGCTCTAACGCCCATCTGGCAATTCTAGGGTTGAGTTCTTTTTTGTTTAGCGTTAGGGTCAATGAATTACAATCAGTTACGATCTTGAACTGTTTACCCTCTAAATATACCCTAAAACGTTTTAAAGCACTTATTATTGCCAGCGCCTCCAACTCAAAACTATGCAATTTTGCTTCGTAATCTGTCGTTCTCTTTGAAAAATAAAAAATCGGATGTAACTTTCCGTCTTGCTTTCTTTGTAGCAGAATCGCTCCAAATCCCTGTGCACTTGCGTCGCAATGAAGTTCTGTCTCGTCCTTTGGGCTATACAGTGCCAAGACCGGAGCTTCTATCAATTTGTTTTTCAAGTTTTCGAAGGCCTCTAACTGTTTGTCACCAAACTTGAATTCCCTATCTTTTTTTGTAAGATCGTACAGTGGTTTTGCTATGGTCGAAAAATCTTTAACGAATCTACGGAAATAAGAACATAAACCCAAAAAACTTTGTACCGCATGAGTTTTTTGTGGAACCGGAAATTTTTTTATAGCTTCGATACCCCTATCATCTGCCTGTATACCCGCTCCCGTAATCGTAAAACCTAAATATTTTATTTTCTTTTGTAGAAACTTGCATTTATCTATCCTTAGTTCCAATCTATTGTCTACCATCCTCCTCCAAACTTCAGAGAGTATTCTAAAATGGTCTTCGTACGTCGTCGTAGCTATCATTATATCATCTAGGTATACTATAACTTCATCTTTCCTAATCATGTCTGCAAATATCTTGTTAATGTGTCTTTGAAACGTTGACGGCGCGTTTTTCAAACCAAACGGCATTCGCAAGAATTCGTATTGCCCCAACGGCGTAATGAACGACGTATATTTTACTGCGTCTTCATGCATGTATACGTGAAAAAACCCGTTCTTGAGGTCTAGTTTAGAAAAAATTGTCTTATCTACCAGTTTGTCTAGTAAATCGTCGATCATCGGTATCGGATAACTATCTTTTGCAGTGGCTTTATTTAACGTACGAAAATCTATACACATTCTAAGATCCCCTGTTTTCTTTTTCACCAGCACTATCGGCGACACGTATTCAGATTCGCTTTCTCTAATATACCCTTTACTGATATATTCGTCTAGTAACGAACTAAGTTCATTTTTTTCGGCATACGACAAACGACGCGGTCGACACTGAAACGGTTTTATGTCATTTAGCGTTAAATTCATTTTAGTTTTTATTACCGGTTCCGTAGGGCGATCGGCAAGCAAATAATTTGACCTATATAACATTTTAAGCTTTTCTTTATGACCATAACATACGTCTTCACCAACTTCTAAATCCAATTCTGAACTATCATTATCTTTACAGTCGATTAACAAGAGCTGTTTTTCAAAACGTTCACTATCATTTTCTATTTCATTTGAGCAAGTTGTATTATTCTCTAACTGTGAAAGTAGTTTAAATTTTCCACTTTTTAGGAAATCCCTCCCCAAGATTGCCTCATAACTCGTCGATCCATCGTCTATTACCATAAAATGTACTTTAATTCCAACTTTTTTATAAAAAACGACGCACGACACCATTCCATATATTTTAAGCAAACTTTTATTTAACCCGAAATATTTTTTCCGTGTGTTACATTTATATATGGATATATTAGTCGGTATACACGATCTTCTAACCATACTTATCGGACTTCCAGAGTCTATGAGGCAGTCAAAGAGGATACTATCACTATTAACAATAAACTTAAAATACAAACGTCTTACGTAATCATTGGCCTTGTCATCTTCTGACAACTGATGTACTGCTGACTTCCTCTTTGGCTTAGAACACCCATTTGCCATGTGTCCCACCAAGTTGCAATTATAGCACCTGATTACAACTCTTTGTCCTTCCACTTGTCTATCTTTTGCCGTTCTATCTGCTGTCAATCCCGTCTGTTTGTTGCTAAATGTATTAGCAGTCGATCTCGTTTGCACCTTCCGCTGAGTTACTTTGCCGAACGCTCGAAGTAGTCCTGCCTTTGTTGTATACCCCTGGACACGGGCATATAACCTTATGTTGTCATCAGAAAAGCCCTCAATCGCGTATTCAATCCATTCTTCTTCGTCCATTTTCAATCCAGTCGCCAGTCTCACTTTGTCGTCAAAATATTCACTGAAAGTTTCGCTCACTTTCCACTTTCGGTTTTCAAATTTTTTTCTCATCTCCATCTTGTTTTGTTTTGTACCAAAAACTTCTTTCAACTCCTTTGTCAGGTTGTCTACTGTACACTTCTTCGACATTCCTTAGCTGTGCCAGCCACACATCAACACTTGCCGTTCCGCTAAATTCCGGCAACATTTCCTTCCACAATCCAATTTGTTTCGCCACGTTAAATTCCCCTGTCGTACCGTCCGATCGTTTTTCCCCATCTTCTGCTTTAGCTTCTGCTCTATCGTTTGATTTTGCGATCCGTTGCCACAGTTCATTTTCACTCATTATGACGTTGTTTTGTTTTTTTTTTTTCAGCTGCAGTGTCTAGCGGCTATTTCGATCTCTTCTTGTAGTCGTCCGTTACTTGGATGTTCTCCTCGCACATCTGCTGCTATGAATTCGTTTGAATTCAATACTGTTTGTTATTGCGAAGAGAATAAAAAAAATTTTCGCGGTGACTGAACAATCGGTGACAAAAAAAATTCGCGGCGACACAACCAACTTTGTGGTAAACACACAATCTGTAACGCCAATTTTATTTTACACACAATTTCACTTGTGGCAATCTATTATTTTGTTTGTTCTGTTTTTTTTTTTTTTTTTTTGTGTAATCCCACTTCTGAGGAATTTGTAGTACTGTTTCACTAAATGATGACACGTCCGTTTGGTTTTAACGCGATCATAAAACTGACGCTCTCTCTATTCTTTTTCTTAAGCTAACATATGTATGAATGTGTGTGTATAAATAAATATAATATAATAATTTAAGTAGATATCTTATACTGTATGTGTATATATATAATCACAGTTTATAAATGAAGGTACATGAATATAAATATGGTCTGACAGTGTGAGTTGCATGCTTAACTCTTACAATAATTACTACAATAGTGTGACGCATTGTTATCGTCGCAATATAACAAATTAATGTGCAATGGTTTCTCATTTTTCGTCAAGTAGTATGGACCTTCAATACATTGTTTACTGTTGCCATCATCATTCGAGTACCCAAACACATTTACACTTATTTGATTTTGTGCTTCAAATTTGCATATCTGATCAATTCCCAAAGGAAAACGAGATCTTTAAAATTTAACACCATATTTGCAGTGGCGATACAATCACTCGTTATATCCGATATGTTATAAGAATATGGGGAATTAGGCATCGACACATTTGGATTTACAGCTGATATTATCGACCATTTGAAACAATATATGTCATTGTTCTTAATATTGATAACAGCCTTTATGTTATTAATGAATTCTGGTAACTTAAAATGTCTTGACCCCATCAAACATTGGTATCTATTAATATTCAATTCCATGGCTTTTATTTTAATCAGAGTCCATCCACTGTCTCGCTCCTGAAATTCTTCCAACTTCTCCCTTATAATCTCCTCCATATCTTTTATTAGTTTTTCAATGTTGTCATATAAAAGAGCGGATTGCATACGAGTTACCATTGACTTTACATCACACTCCATATCTTCTTCTTCTTTTTCATTCATCACAGAATAGGAGGCAATTCGTTCTTTGAACGATGACATTATCTTAAACACATTATCACCGTAGGCCACTTGCACTTTTGATTTGTGTGTATTGCTTCGCTGATGCTGTTTCCAGTTCCTTTTATTGACTTCAATGTTACACAAATTGCATACTATATTCGATGATGACGGTGGTGATGATGTTGATGCTGATACTGATGTTGATGTTGGTAGTGACGTCACTGTTTCCATTTCATTTGTTCGTCTCTCCTCATCCAAAACTATACATTTTAACAAGTTCGCCTTCAATTTATATTTTCTGGTAAACGATTTACCACATAACACACAATGATTTGATATCTTGTTATGTACCGTTCCCGTATGAAGCATCAAAGCATCATTACGTGAAAATACCTTGTCACAAATACTGCACTTCATCTTTGTTTTTTTCTTCTTACACAGATTTATTGAAAATGAAAAATTCAACAATGACTTTGAATATGATTCAATACAATTTATAGTCTTTGCAATCGTAAAATGAATGAAGAATGAACATAGGAAATGATTATTCAGCCTGTATGTGACTATGACTGAAAGGATATATATAGTCATACTAGAAAAAGTTGACTTTCTATATCCGATTCCTTTTATATGCCCTTCGCAATCATTTTTTTTTATATACAATCAAATCTATTTACTATTACCTGTCACCTGTCAACTGTCACCTGTCATCTGTCACCTGCCATCTGTCCCCTATTACCTGTCACCTGTCTTCTATTACCTGTCACCTGTCAGCTATTACCTGTTATATATCACCTATTACCTGTCACCTGTTACCTATTACCTGTCACCTGTCACCTGTTACCTATCACCTTATATACCCTTCGCAATAATGAGCACACTATGCTGTAACTATTACCTACTACTTATTACCTGTCACCTGTCACCTTATATGCACTTCGCAATAATGAGCATACTATGCTGTACATACATGATTAACTAATTATACAAATTAATTGACCACAACAGATATGGCTTATCTCTAACAGCAAAGACCAGACGTATTTTTTACATTTTTTAACATAAAATCTATTTTTATACTGTACATGCATGATTAACTAATTACACAAATTAATTGACCGCAACAGATATGGCTTACAAATCATTTTTACATACAATCAAATCTATTTTCTATTTATAGAACACACATTCCATTTGACACAACACCAAGAACGTATCTACAAATTCCCAACATGCTTATCAATGATGACTCACCACTTTGACCTCCAACGACTCACCCACAAATTCGAACTTCAAACGACAACAACAGATATGGCTTATCTCTAACCACAATGCTTATCAGTGTTGACTATATGTGTTGACCCACAAATTTGACCTACACCACCCCACCACCCAATTCCACTACTTTACCTCAACCAGTTCCGACCAAAACATACTACTCCTTGCGCTATTTTCTTTAATAGTGATTTTATCGCCAAGTGTTAAAAGTATTGTGGAATGATCTGAGTCAAGATCTGGCCCTTCTTCTACCTTTATATTGTTAGACGAGATATTCTTTGTTACGAAGAAGTCGACAAGATCAGGGATTTTGTTTCTATCTGTTGGCTAATACGTAGGTTTTCCCGTTGAGTGATACTTGCCGTTAATTTCGTTTATTGCTTCATAAAGTTCTCTTGCTCTTGTATTTGTCAATCTAGATCCCCGATACTTGTTTTTATCATTAAAATCTCCCCCTGCAATAAATCTATTGCTAAATATTCGGAAGAGGCCTAAAAAGTCATTTTTCTTTAGATTGTAGGTAACTGGGAGAACAGTAAATTGATGCAACTGATATAGTTTATCCACTTTTCTATTGCTAAATATTCGGAATAGGCCTAAAAAGTAATTTTTCTTTAGATTGTAGGTAACTGGGAGAATAGTAAATTGATGCAACTGATATAGTTTGTCCACTTTTCGTTCGAATGTTAATAGAAATTCCTTGCATCGCGCATGATTGGAACTTGGCTTCTATATGGTGATCGATCGTATTCTTTACTACAACTGCAGCCCCGCATTTTGCTGAATTATGGGGATGTGGGGAGTGATATAATGCGTACCCTTGCAGTTTAAAGTTTGTATTGAATTTTAAGTGCGTCTCAGAGACAAGACATATATCTATTTGGTTCATGTCGAGGACTACTTGGATTTCATCCTTACGGTTCTCGATACCATTAGCCATTCCATTCCAGGATCTTTAAACTATCCATCATGTTCTTCTTTTTTGTGCAGCCTTGTTATTGCTGCTTTTTTTTCTCAAGGAGTTGTAGTTATCGGTTTTGCGACATTATCTACTTTTTTCGATGCAGCCTGTGCATATGTCAATACTGTACCCGCTCCTGTTTTTGGTACTAACATCTTTTTGATATATTTTTATCGGCTATGGGTACTTCTTTTGGCGCTCGCATCTGCAAGTCCTTTATGTCTTTAGGTGCGTCCTTTTTGTATTTGGCATAGCTTGTTTATGCTTTTTGTCTTTTGCTAATTGAATCTGTTTAGCAACTAAGCAGCCTCTATAGTTGGCTGGAAGCTTTTCGTTGCAATTAGCGCATTTTGTTGGTTCGTCTTTTTTCTTCATACAATCTTTAGTATGGTGGTTTCCTGCATACTTTACGCATCTTGGATTAGAGCTGCAGTAGCAGAGTGCAGAGCTGTCCATACTTTTGACAATTCTTGCACTGTGGTACAAGTTTTGATTTCCTTACGGCACGAATCTCTACCTTCATTCCAAGGATGTCTTTAATGTCGTATATCTTTTTGATATTTTCGTCGTGCTCAAAAGTTAGCATAAACATTGGAAGCGGTACTTTGCTTTTAGATTTTAGCAAATTGACAGCTTCTAGTATGTTTAGGTTTTTCCTTCTTAGATCTTTAACTACACTCTCTGGCGAGCATGAGAAGTGTAGTTTCTTTACAACAACCTTAATTGGCCTAGTTACTTTATTCTCATAAGAGTACCATTGTACCTTTTTTTTCGTTAAGTATTTTGGTAAGTCTCCTATAAGAATCTTCTTCATCTACATTTATTTTAATGTCATTACCATTTATTATCATTGTATTAGCTTTAATTTTATTTTCCTCCAATGACTTAACTAAGCTTTCATACTTTGTAATTTCCAGAGCAATAATTGGAGGAGGTTTGACTGGCTTTTGAATTTTATTTTCTTTATTTGGAACATAATTCGTAGCTTGATAGCTTTCTTTCGGAGATGAGATCTTTGGGGATGTGCTCATTTTCCGTTTTTTATTTTTGTTCCCGTTTTTGGTTTTTCTTTCTGTCTCTTTCAGTAGTTCTTCCTCATCAGTTGAGAACTCAACTACTTTAATTATTTCTTTTTCTTTGTTTTGGCTGTTGATCTGATTTTTCAACGTTTGCAACTCCTGCTTTAAACTATTAATTTTTTGGATTAATGTCTCGTTTAGTTGCTTAAACCCATCTCTTTCCTTGCAGACTTCTGAATATTTAGCATTCAGATTTTGGTTTTCATCCATTTTACATGATGATGGGGGTGATCTCTCTACCCTCCTACTTTTTACAAAAGGGTTCTCGGTAAGCAATAAATTCTGTTTGGTTGGACTCGACTGGATGGAAAGTTTCGATTTATGGGCACAATAATAAGTTAATACAACTTCAAACGAGTACGACTCCCAAATTCGATTGCTTCAAAACGAGTTTGCGGAAGTTTTCAAAGGTATCATGGGTCAATGCACCAAATTCAAGGCGAAGATGTACTTGAAGGAAAACGCCAAACCTGTTTTTCAAGCGAAGCGACCCGTTCCAAACGCCTCATTAGCAGCGATCGATGAAGAGTTGTCAAGGTTAGAGCAGTCTGGTATTATTACACCAGCCGATATTTCTGACTGGGCCGCACCAATTGTAGCAGTGAGGAAATCCAACGATTTGCCCAGACTATTCAACAGGGTTAAACGAAGGTGGTAAAGTCTTCAGTCACATACGAGTACACCTGTCAGATGCTTTTCTTCAAGTAGAGGTCGACGAAGGATGCAAAGATTGGCGCACTATAAACACTCACCGAGTGCTTTCCCGATATCAAAGCAGCGCCTGGGGCTTTTCAACAATTGATGGACGTTATGCTGGCTGGACTTAAAGGACTTTCGTCTTATCTCGACGATGTTTTGGTTTCGGCCAAATACTTCGAGCCGTCTTTAATCGATTCAGTGAGTATTAATTTCAAATTAAACAAGAAAAATGCTTTTTCTTTAAGGCGACTGTTCGCTATTTGGGTCACGTGCTTACTACAACAGCATTGAAGCCTGATCCAGGCAAGGCGTCGGCACTACAATCTAAAACTTCCCATTATCGTATCAGCCGATGCATGCAATACTGGACTCGAAGCTTGCATATCACATAGATTACCAGACGGAAGTATTAAAGCTGTTCAACATGTATTTCGTTCTCTTACACAAGCAGAGAGAAATTACAGCGCCTGGCTTTAATATTTGCAACAAAGAAATTCCACAGGATGTTACTAGGCAGAATATTTACGTTGCAAACGGACCATAAGCCGCTGCTCTCAATTTTTGGTTCTCGAAAAGGAATTCCAGCTCATACAGCTCGACTTCAACGATGGGCATTGGCTCTACTCTGTTATGATTTCACAATCGAGTACGCGCGAACGAGTGACTTCGAAAATGCGGATGCGCTCTCTCGTCTTGTTTCTCAGCAGAATAAAATGAATAAAGACTTTGTCATCGCGCAGGTTTCACTGGAGAAAGAACTAGTCGCCGGCCTAGATCTTGTATGTCATAAACTCCCGCTTTCATTTACAATGTTTCGTGAAGCGACACATAAAAGCTCAACGCTTAATACAATCAAGAAATATATCACAACGAGTTGGCTAGATAAGAAGGACACCACAACGCACCATTCTTCAAGAGAAAGGACTCACATCTTATAATTTAACACTGTCTTATGCTTGGGGATAGACTCGTCATCCCAGAAGAATTTCGGAAGAAGTTGCTCCAACAAATGCATCAAGTTCACCCAGGTATGGGAAAATGAAAGCTATTGCTCGGGGTGTGACCAATACATCGAAATGTTCGTGAACGCTTGTACGAACTGTCAATCAGTTACTAAATGTACACTACAGTCATGGCCAGTTCCATCAGGACCTTGGCAACGTGTTCATATTGATTGCGCGGGACCAATTCAAGGATTATGGTATTTGGTTATGGTCGACGAATATTCAAAGTGGCCTGAGATTATTTCAACTTCTTCAACTACAACAACAGCTACCATCGACAACCTCAAAGAAGTTTTTGCTCGACATGGTTATCCAATAACAATCTTCATAGATAACGGACATCAATTTTCAGGTCAGCAGTTTCAGGAGTTTTGTAACTCTGGAGGAATTGAGCATATGCGTACAGCTCCTTTTCATTCTCAATCGGACTGGCAGACAGATTCGTTGACACACTTAAGCGAGCTCTGTCCAAGCTAAGAGGGAAGCAGACGACAAAAAACGCCTTGCAGCAATTTCTATTCATGTATCGCTCCACTGAAAATCGAAACACTGCAAAATGGATCATCACTTTCTGAACTCATGTATGGAGGGAAACCACGAACGACGACGCTGGACTTACTTCGTCTCTTAAAATTCAATAAATTACCGACAAAAAACGTGAAACAAGAGTAGCAGTTCAACAGACACCACGGAGCAAAATATCGTCATTTTCAAGCAAGAGACCTAGGTTTCGTCAGATTGTTTTCTCGCAACAAAAGTAGAAGGGAGCCCGGTATTGTGGTCACGCGTCTTGGTAAGGTACTCTACAAAGTAAAAGTAATAACCAGCGTATCACTCATTCAAGCCCACGTAAATCAAATGCGCCATAGATCGAAACCGGGAACGCCGATGACCGACACATTCTTATCATCAGTACCGGCACCCTTAAACATTTTGATGAACGACTTTGCGGTTCCTTTACGACCAGCAGCTACCATGGATGTAGCAAAACCAACACCGGTTCGAAATACGCAGCCACCGCAGTCTTCACCACAGACACCAATACGCAGATCACAGCGGGCTCGAAGGCGACCAGATCGGCTCTCCCCTTAGCCTCCAATAAAAGGGGGAGGTGTTAGATGGCAACACTTGTCAGATGCGAACTGACATTTCACCTTGTGACTGATTGTCATTCCATTAGATAGCAGAAAGTCAGTAACACGCGGATATTATTTTTCATTTTTGTATATTCGTTTAATTAGTACTCGTAGTTTAAAGTAATCATTTCTTTAAATAAAGTTCATTCATACATCATACTAGAAACGCATATATTTCATTCTGTGTGTTAAGTAACACATCGAGTGCAATACACCCCGCACCTTGTGACCTACTCAGTCACAAACAATCAACAAAAAAAAAACCATCAGCAAACCAGAAACAACAATCGCGTGCTGTGCTGACGCACCATATAGTAAGCAATTAGCATTAAGAACTATGTTGTCCAGGTTAGCATTATATAATTATATATAATTAAGTTATCACTTAAGCAATTAATTATAAGTATAAACATAGGGACGGGCTACAGTCCGTTTGGGCGAACTGTTGGATACCCTATTCTTATTCCGATCCCTCATAAGTGGGCGTGACAAAAGTCTAAGTATGGTTGAATTGTTAAGAACGCTCTACATATTTTGTTATATAACATTTAAAGGATTTTATCAAAAAAAAAAAACGCTCCCTAGCTCAAACTTGGGTGTTTCAATAAAATTGTTTTATTTAATTGTGGGCGTGTCAGTAGGCGGATTTAAAAAAAATTAACACATGAGAATAAAGGGGCCCTAGAGAGTATATATTATAAATTTCAGCTCCCTAGCTCAAACTTTGAATTTTCAAAAAAAAAAAAAAATTAATTGTGGGCGTGTCAGTGGGCGGATTTTGAAAATATTTACACATGAGCATAAAGGACCCATAGAGAGTATATATTATAAATTTCAAACTTTGGATTTTCCAAAAAAATTGTTTTATTTATTTGTGGGCGTGTCAGTGGGCGGATTTTGAACATTTTTTATCCCGAGCAGTTTTAGGGGTCATAGATCCTATATAGAAAATTTCAGCTTTCTAGCTCAAAATTCGATTTTTTCCAAAATTTTGTTTTTTTGAGTTTGTGGGCGTGACTGTGGGCGGATTTCAAAAATTCGTAAACTTGATTATTTCGGGACCCTAGAGAGTATATGGTTAAAATTTCAGCTCTCTAGGTCCAGTTTAAAGGCCTAATTTTTGCCGACAGACGGACGGACGGACGGACGGACATGGCTAGATCGACATTACTATCGACGCTGATCATAAATATAGTAACTTTTATGGGTCTACGGGCAATATTAAGGTATGTTACAAACTATGCGTAAAAATTAATATACCCTTAGAATAGGGTATAAAAAGAGGCGCTTGGCCCACCAATAAAGACATTCAATATCCACTCATTGACTGTCATCTTTCATTTAACTCATATCATTTCATACTTGTGAACAAGTTTAAGTGCTTGACTCACGAAGATCAACAGAAGATCAAGTGCAATCGCTTGGTATCTGCCTTCACAATCAAGTGCAATCGCTTGTAATTGTCACAATCAAGGCACATTTAACTCAACATTTTTGGTGACCACGACGTGATCTTCAGCGTGGGACTTCTACACATCGTTTGAGGACCCGACAAGGAAGATATACACAACATGGAGCAATTGACTTCAAGTCAAAGGGGACTGGGTGATGAGATCCAGCAGATCATCCGGAACTTTACGAAGGATTCCCCTACCCGAAAAACCACGGAAGAATATTTCACCTCCAAACTAAACCGACTGGATGCCATATGGGAAACATTCTAAACCACTGACACCAGTATTCGTTCTCTCACGGCAGTTCCACTAGAGGATGAATATTTTTCCTCCGACTACTACACCAAGATCAAGCAGCTATACACCAAGTATAGACAGATCTTGAGTGATTCGCTGGCACAGATAAGGCGCAGCACCATCGAAAAGGCTGTTCTCGGGCAAAAACCGACAGTAAGGCCAGACGAGACACAATCGTCAACCAGCAACCCACGACCACCATCTCCAATCATCAAGAAACTTCCTCTAGTCCCTAATCAAGAGCACAAGAAAGACTGGGAGGTTCTTCAAAGACGACAGAAGACAATGATGAGTTCTTTGGCCCGCATCATCCACGGAACGGCCAAGGAAGAAGCACCAACCCAATGCCTACAGGCCATGAATAAACTGTGGAGTCAAATTGAAGAGATCCACTACTCAATTTGGGAAACAGGTGACGACCCGGTAGCCGAGGGGTATGACATGGTCGCATACATCAAATTGGAAGCAAACGTGTTCAGGACTCAAGCTCTTCTGGGAAAGGCAACAAAAACCAATCAGAAGAACAACACGACATCGCAGATTGTAGATCATCCTGCAATTCAACTGCCCAAGATGACGATACCCAAATTTGACGGAGATCATTTGAAATGGCAGATATTTTCTGACATCTTCCAGAAAATGATTCATGATCAGCCATTACCACCAATCCAAAAATGTGGTATCTGAAGGCAAACGTATCAGGCGATGCAGAGCGGTTATTGCGACACCTTGAGTTAGCCGACGATAATTACCAGATAGCTTGGAGAACGCTACAGGATCGATTCAGCAACAAAAGGGCCCTCACATCAGCACTGATCCAACGACTTACCGGTTTACCAAATATAAACTCAGAGATGAAGTCAATCAGAGAGTTTCATGACGCCATTCATGAATGCCTAGCAGCACTCAAAACGCTGGGCATCGAGACAGACTACTGGGACCCACTCCTCATACACCTATTAATCAAAAAATTAGATCGATCTACCCATCTTCTATACGAACAATCTCTGCAAAACCCACGAGAACTGCAAACAATAGATGAGTTCTTAAGGTTTTTGAAATCCCGGTTCGAAGCCTTAGAAGCGGTGGGAGGAAAGGACAAGGCCAGAGCAATAACAACCGTGGCCACCTCCAATATCGAAGGATGCAAGGTATGTGGAACCAAGGGCCACCCGATGTACTACTGCGAAAAATTCCTCAAGATGTCAGCAGCGGAACGGCTCAAATGGACCCAAAACGACGGCTTTGCATCAACTGCTTCAAAACCGACCACACAGCTAAAACATGCTCTGCACGATGTTGCACCAAATGCTCAGGGAAGTACAATACCCTGTTGCATCTTGAACGGGCAACCACAACACCTCCTAACGAAGGGCTGGCTCCGACAACTGTAGCCACGATCCAGCAAGTAAATAACAAACATGGTTACGTACTTCTAGCCACTGCAAGGGTGGCCATCATCGCAAACAACGGACAACGATGTGAGGTACGAGCTATGCTGGATTCCGGCTCGCAGACAAATCTAATAACGGAGAGACTCATGAAACGTCTCTCTCTATCACCAACACCATCCTCTCTCTGCATCGAAGGCATTGGCAGGAGAACACGAAGCTCAAATCAGCGAGTAAATATTGGACTACGATCAACAAGCTAAAACTTTGAATGCAGGGTAGAAGCATTCATACCTCGAAGCATTGTTTCACCTCAACCCACTCAAAATCTGGATACTACCACCTGGAGTATACCGGATAATATCAAGCTAGCTGATCCACCGATCGGATAAGATCGATATTCTACTGGGAGCAGAATTTTACCATCATCTGATGCGACCAGAGAAGATACAAATTGGAGACCGGATGCATATCCGCCAAAACACCGTTTTAGGTTGGATCGTAGCTGGGAAAATTTTAGAGGTCACACCCAACACAGCAACGTGTGGGATATTCTGCGAAGAAGACTCTACAAATGAATTAATCGAAAAATTCTGGAGGATCGACGGTTTCGAAACCACTTCGCGACCATTGACGGCAACAGAAAGGTACTGCGAAACACACTTCACCCAAACTGTGTCGAAATCTGAAACCAACCGTTTCATCATTGTCACCCTTTAAAATTTAGTGCAAGGGGTGAATTGATATAAACGGGAAACAAAATTGGTCCTAAACCAGAACCTTGTGGTACACCCAAATTCAAAAACTTTATTTCGCTCCTAATCTCATCTAACTTCACTCTTTGCCTTTCCTATCTTTTAGGTATGAACTGAACTAATCTAATACGAAACCGCGACAATCGGCTTTTTCCAATTTTCTCAACCGAATATTGTGGTTGACCATATCAAAAGTTTTGGTGATATCAATAAATAAACCAAAAATACTTCTTTCCATCGAGGTTTCACATTATTTGAGCACGAAATTGCAGTAGTGCATCTTCCGTCGATCTACCTCTCTCAAAACCCAACTGATTTGGGTTGATAAACTCTGTTCTAATTAGAAAGTTTACTATTCTATTTTTTACAAGTTTTTCGAAGATTTTACTGAAAACTGGAAGAAGTGATATGGGCCTATAGTAACACATTTCAATAGTAGAACCTTTTTTAACAATGGCACAATGTCTGCACATCATATCATACCATCAGCTCCACAGGAGTTAGAATTTTTTAAATTACCAATAAATTTTAATAATACGATAGAAGTAATGGGCTGATAATCCTTTTTTTGTTCTACCTGTTTACGAAGCGTAACTAAATCTACCTCTTATTATGTTTTAAATCAAATATAAAGGCATTAAGAGTACCAAGGACCTTAGTTCAAAACATAATTTTATAGAAAAAACAACTATGAGTAAAAGAAATGCATTAACCAAGGAGCAAATAGGCCAAATTCGAGCTCACAAGGAGCAAGGCAAATCTATCCGTTTTTCGACGGCCGATATTGAGAGCTGCTTCAAATTCAAGATTTTCCCTAACTAAAATCAAGGCAGAAAGTGGAGTTTACGCTAGTTGATCAACTGTTAATCTCGTGATACAGCAGTCCAACCCAGAGTATATTCATTAATGAGTAAGGAATTGGATTGTTATCAGTCGTTCATTAACATCAATTGACGAAAGAAAGAGTGTTCCGTGTCAGTGCTAAAAGTAGTGAAATAGTGAAGTTGAAGTGCAAGTTTGCATAGTTTAAAAACTCTAAATAAAATAATGGGAAAACATTATTTTAAATGTTTGGCATGTGGGCGAGAGGAGAAAGAAAATGTTGGAGTTAAATATTTCAAAATACCGGATAATAGTGAGAGGTAAGCAATATAAGTTATAGATCGGGCAAGAACGAATATAAATCTGTGTTGTATTTCTTAATTTTTGTTTTAGAAAAGAGAAATGGTTGAACTGCATAAACAAACAACACTTAATACCTACATAACCAAGGACCATACCACGTCGAGTTAATCGGTTCTCATCAGATCACCGTAATTAAACGACGTTGGGCGCGGTTAGTACGTAGATGGGGGACCGTTTGAGAACAACCGCGTGTCGTTGGCCAGTCCCATCTACAGAGTTGAGGTAGATAATATACGTGGTATAACAATGGACCTAAATTGATCTAAGTGTGTCGGCCTCTGCCGACAGCCACATAAACCTAACCTAACCTAATACCTACATGATATATTGTCGAGGGATTGTAGGATCTGCGAAAGACATTTCTCGAAAGACATGTATGCCAAGTCAACGATGCGCTTAAAACGGTCGGCAACACCTAATTTGGAAATTTGGAAAAAATATTTCCAATATAACAGAAGGTAATAACGAACACTGAGTGTAAAATAACATAAAATTGATGAATTATATTTTCTTAGTTAATATTGATCACTCAGTCACATCTAACCAAACAGAGGGGTTTGAACATGTTCATTTTAATGAAAATGTCCAAATGAAGGAGAGTTTAAGCTTTGTGGCAAAAGAGGCGGAAACAGGTGATATTAAAAATAATGAATCGATCAATACTTCAGTAGAAGCAGAGGATGAACCTCTTACTGAAGGTTTTGCGGCGAAAGGGGTTACTGACGTTATCGTAGAAACATCACCGAAAGGTCATAAATCGACGCAGACGTCTTTTGCGGAAAGTGAGGAGGTATTTCATTTGAAAAAAGGAGTGTGAAAATTTAAAAAAAGGAAATTGAAACTCTAAAAAAGAAAAGTATTCGGAAAACAAGAATTATGTTATGTTAACTTTTTGAAAAATGAATTTCATTACAATTGTTGCAAAAATCAAAATAAGGAATTTCGTATCAAATTTTACGTCCGAGTACGGGTTTACTTTATTCTAAAACAGTTCAATAAAAATAACAAAAAATGTACCAACAAACAAAAATATTTAAGTGTAGCACACATGTGAATATATATTATATATAAAATGTTCAATAAGAAATATTACAAATTGATTTTACTTTTTTTTACGTCACACCCTGTACCACATTTTGAAATAGTTCAACTACTCTTCCATCCCTCTTTTACTAGAGCACTTTTAGTGCCGTATATTTCTCGTGTATGTGTACTGCAAATTGTAAACTGATAAGAAACACGTGGAGAGTGTCCCTACTCATTAATGGATATACTCTGAGTCCAACATAGATACAAAAAAAATAAAAAAACATAGGGACGGGCTACAGTCCGCTTGGTCGAACTGTTGGATACCCTATTCTTATTCCTATCCCTCATAAGTGGGCGTGACAAAAGTCTAAGTATGGTTGAATTGTTAAGAACGCTCTACATATTTTGTTATATAACATTTAAAGGATTTTATCAAAAAAAAAAAACGCTCCCTAACACAAACTTGGGTGTTTCAATAAAATTGTTTTATTTAATTGTGGGCGTGTCAGTAGGCGGATTTAAAAAAAATTAACACATGAGAATAAAGGGCCCCTAGAGAGTATATATTATAAATTTCAGCTCCCTAGCTCAAACTTTGAATTTAAAAAAAAAAAAAAAATTAATTGTGGGCGTGTCAGTGGGCGGATTTTGAAAATATTTACACATGACCATAAAGGGCTCATAGAGAGTATATACTACAAATTTCAGCACCCTAGCTGAAACTTTGGATTTTCAAAAATTAATATACCTACCCTTAGAATAGGGTATAAAAAAAATATTTTATTTATATGTGGGCGTGTCAGTGGGCGGATTTTGAAATTGTTTATCCCGAGCAGTTTTAGGAGTCATAGATCATATATAAAAAATTTCAGCTTTCTAGCTCAAAATTCGATTTTTTCCAAAATTTTGTTTTTTTGAGTTTGTGGGCGTGTCTGTTAGCGGATTTCAAAAATTCGTAAACTTGATTATTTCGGGACCCTAGAGAGTATATGGTTAAAATTTCAGCTCTCTAGGTCCAGTTTAAAGGCCTAATTTTTGGCGACAGACGGACGGACGGACGGACATGGCTAGATCCACATTACTATCGATGCTGATCATAAATATAGTAACTTTTAGGGGTCTACGGGCAATATTAAGGTATGTTACAAACTATTCGTCAAAATTAATATACCCTTAGAATAGGGTATACACATAGGGACGGGCTACAGTCCGCTTGGGCGAACTGTTGGATACCCTATTCTTATTCCTATCCCTCATAAGTGGGCGTGACAAAAGTCTAAGTATGGTTGAATTGTTAAGAACACTCTACATATTTTGTTATATAACATTTAAAGGATTTTATGAAAAAAACGCTCCCTAGCTCAAACTTGGGTGTTTCAATAAAATTTAGAGATGTAACGGATATCTGGTTAGTATCCGTTATCCGGCCATCCGGCCATTTTTTTTCTATCCGGCTGCATTGCCGGATAGAGATTAAGTATTCGGCGAATACCGGATAGGTAAAATAAATTGGGGATCTTTTGCTCAGCGGTTCCATTTCACTTTATTTGCTACAGGAAAGTTCAATAAGTATGTACCTATCGTAATATTTATTCATTATTAATAACTAACGTAATAAACAAGGAATACAAAAATGTAAAGAACACAAAAATTTCGCAAACTTACAATAAGTGTCTTAGTTCGACCAGTAATTTATGCCAACTGTGTGTTCTACAACAGATTCTCCTTAGCACTCTCCACATTCAACACACTAGCCGTACAAACAAATAACGGAACCAAACTAGTTACAACTTGTACACGTGTCGTGTTTGAACTAGAAAGCATAGCTATGAATGTATACTGCTCTCGACAATATATTCGGCCGCCGGATATTCGGCTATCCGGCCAAAGTATATGCCGAATATCCGGTATCCGGTATTTAGCCAAATCACTATCCGTTACATCTCTAATAAAATTGTTTTATTTAATTGTGGGCGTGTCAGTAGGCGGATTTAAAAAAGAATAACACATGAGAATAAAGGGCCCCTAGAGAGTATATATTATAAATTTCAGTTCCCTGGCTCAAACTTTGAATTTTCAAAAAAAAAAAAAAAAAATTGTGGACACGCCCACAATTTTTTTTTTTTTTTTTTGGCGGATTTTGAAAATATTTACACATGAGCATAAAGGGCCCATAGAGAGTATATATTATAAATTTCAGCTCCCTAGCTCAAACTTTGGATTTTCAAAAATTATTTTATTTATTTGTGGGCGTGTCAGTGGGCGGATTTTGAAATTTTTTTATCCCGAGCAGTTTTAGGAGTCATACATCATATATAAAAAATTTCAGCTTTCTAGCTCAAAATTCGATTTTTTCCAAAATTTTGTTTTTTTTTGAGTTTGTGGGCGTGTCTGTTAGCGGATTTCAAAAATTCATAAACTTGATTATTTCGGGACCCTAGAGAGTATATGGTTAAAATTTCAGCTCTCTAGGTCCAGTTTAAAGGCCTAATTTTTGCCGACAGACGGACGGACGGACGGACGGACGGACAAGGCTAGATCGACATTACTATCGATGCTGATCATAAATATAGTAACTTTTAGGGGTCTACAGGCATTATTAAGGTATGTTACAAACTATGCGTCAAAATTAATATACCCTTAGAATAGGGTATAATAAACCACTATTGAATGCAGCACACAAAATTCAGCGACTTGATTTTGCAATAAGGCACATCAGCTATAGTCGAGAGTGGCATACCGTTGTCTTTCCAGAAAAAAAGTTTTATTTGGATTTACCTGAGGGATATAATTATTACTTCAATGGTTATACCTTTATTGTTATAGAAAGAGGAAACAACATAGGATAGTCACAGCAAGCAAGATGGAGTAATCGTATGGTGAGCAGTTATCTTATACGGAACTGCAAACCTTGATTTTCAAAGCTCAATAATGACAGCAATCGCCTACAAATCTAGACTAGAAAGAGCTTTCCGTCATTTTTCCGAATTGTTTGGTGGGCAACGATGGATTTTTTAACAGGACAATGCGCCGATATATACCGCGAGAACAACCAAAAGTTAGATTCAGAGTCAAAATGTAGACCTACTCGCATTGCCGCATTATTCGCCGTACCTGATCGCATTATTCGCCGTACCTGATCAAATGGAAATGGTATGGCTTTCAAAAAAGGTCTACGAAGGAGCAATAATCCAACCCGGAAAAAATTGAAGCCTTAAAACAAGCTTGATCCGAAATTACACTAAATTATTTGGAAGAACTGTATAAATCTCTTCATAGCAGGCTTCTTGAAGTGATATAGCGATCGGGAGGTAGTGCACCTTATTAAAAACTATTGTTATAATCTTAATAAAACATTCTAAAAAAAATTGTGTTGTTTTAGTACCTTTTAAGCATCACTCAGGTAGATTTCGTTACTGTTCGTAAACAGGTGGAGCGAAAAAGGGACTAATTTTATGGCCTTATTGGGAAAAGCATCATAAAAATTGATTTATCTATCTAATCCCAATTTTTTCTATAACATAAACAAAATATAGCCTTCCTTCACATTTAGTTTTTCCAATATTATCGAAAGATTTAAAAAAAAATCGCAATTCAATCAAGAAACGACCTGTTCGTCTGCATTAATTTGAAAGTTGTACGCGCATACCAATTGTAAGAACAAACGATCAGGGAGGCTTGTAGGATAATCACCCTTTTCTCCATATTCAAGATAGATGTTGCCAACTTTAATAATGGCCAGGCAGCTACAAAAGCTTTCGACTCATACTCCATATCATCCAAACTAGTCGCACAGTATAAAGACGCAATCACTTGTCTAAGCGACCACCTCAACATATCTCTCTGGGTTCCCGGCTATAGCAACATAGAGAGGAATAACACACCGATGCACTAGCAAGGTACGGCTTTTCCCTTGGTAGCTCCCTTGCGAGACAGTTTCTCCGCCCATAGGAGCTGTCGAGGGAAACAATATCCCAGTACTACTTTTCACGGGCGAACTCCAGATGGCACAACTTAAATAGTTGCGTCATATCCATCCCTGCTTTAGTGCAAACAGAACCCACGACCTAACAAACAGAACCCGATAGGAGATTACCAAAATTGTGGCAGTCAGCTCTGGACATTGGCCTGTCGGCACTCACGCTGCCAAGTTGAGGATCCCATTCAACCTACATTGCCGCAGTTGCAAATATCCAGTGCAAAGTTAAACGCTTCACCATATCATCTGCGAACGTTCGGTTCTAGCTTAAACTAGAAATCACACACTCGGCAAAACATCCTTCGACGATCCATCAGAATTAGGTAATATAATATTCTACAATGTCATTGAATTCCTCAATTCCAGAGGCTGAACCTACGCTACCTACCTACCCTAATACTGCTCGTAGATTGCCTGCATTGTGGCAGTCAGCGGTGGACATTGGCCTTTCGGCACTCACGCTGCCAAGGGATCTAATTCAACCCACATTGCCGCAGTTGCAAAGATCCAGTAGAAAATTAAACGCTTCACCATTTCCTCTGCAAATGTTTGGTTCTAGGTTGATCTAGAAATCACACACTCGGAAAAATATTCTTCGACGATCTATCAGAATTAGGTAATATAATATTCGGCAATGTTATTGAATTCCTCAATTCCACAGGCTGGACCTACCCTACGTACCTATCCTCATACTGCTCGTAGGCCCCTAAAATACTCTTGGATGTTTACTATTTTCGTAATCAGCATGAGTAATGTCGATCTAGCCATGTCCGCCCATCGACCAAAATTAGGCGCTAAAACTCAATCTCCTGCGAACGTTTGACAAACAGCCAAGAATATCAATTCTCATTACAATTTATACTCTTGGCCTCTCAAATTTGCCGTTTGGATCTTCCGTACTGAGTGTGAATTGTTTTTTCCATTTCAAATGCCTCTTCAATTCGAAGAATAAACATAGGAAATGGTATGGCTATGATTGAAAATCAAAAATTTATTATATATAGTCAACTATTTCTAGCATGACTACATATTTTTGGCGTTTCACCCAGATGTGGTGGTGTGGGATCATCAGTGGATTAGTTGTCTTTATACAACGAGTATGTATATATGAATATTCACAGCTCAAGAGTGAGTGATAATAAAAAAAATTATTTTCAATCATAGCCATATCCTAGGCTAAATAATCATTTCCTATGTTTATTCTTCGAATTGAAGAGGCATTTGAAATAGAAAAAACATTTCACACTTATTCTCCAGCTGTGAATATTTAGGGGTATGAATCTTAAACTTGCCGACTGCACGCATGCTATTTATACCCTATTCTAAGCTAGGTTGTAAGCCCTTTTGGGCCGTCACCGCCTTATATATATTTAATTTTTTTAAACTCGAGCTAGAAAGCTGAAATTTGAAACATTATATACTCTCCAGGGGCTCAAATCTCAAAAAACATATCGAACAAATCGAAATTTGAGTTAAAAAACAGCAATTTTTATTATTTTATCTCTAGGGAAATTTGAAATGAATCCTCTCAAGGGGCTATTAATTCTTTTGTTTGCATTTAAAAAGAAGTTATATCCATTAACAAAGTTTTTTTTCCTCTTGTTAATGAATTTGCATCAAAGTAATTATTACTATTATGCTTATGTGAATTGTCGGGCTTGTGACGGTATTTCTGTTGCATTTATTTTCAATATATTATGGGAAGTAATAATATAACGAATGCTAGAATTGCTATGAGTGAAAATTTAACGCGGACGATGTTGAATGTTTTGACTAACTATCGGGATGGTTTGAAAATTGTGCATTTTAATGCTCGAAGCCTTAATGAAAGGAAGCTTGATTTCACGCGATTTTTATTTGTGGATTCCGGCATTGATATTATTTTTGTTGATGAGACGTGGTTCGACCCTGAGGTAGGAAATGATTTCTATGAGATCCAAGGCTATAATCTTTTTCGAAACGATAGGGTGACTAGCACAACTGGTGGTGGGGTTGCTTTGTATTGCACTGCGTCTCTTAAATGTAGAGAATTGTGCAAGTCTTGCAATTCTGATGTGGAGTATCTTATTTGTGAGGTTTATGACAGCTCGCAAAAGTGCTTGATAGCTTGCTTGTTATAATCCGAACAGGATTATTTTTCTCAGCAATTTCTGAATTTGCACCAACGTATGATAATATAATTATTGCCGGTGACTTTAATGCCGATTTGCTTAGAACCAATTCTCGTGTGTTCCAGTTTAAAGATTCTGTTGATTCTCTTGGGTTGGCTATAGTTAACAATTGTAGCCCAACTTGCTTTCGCCCTAACGAAATACCTAGTCTTTTGGATCTCTTTATTGTTACCGACCCCTTCTCCGTTCTGCTTTTCGATCAATTGTCTCTGGAAGCTGTGTCTGAGCACGATTTAATTTTTTGCACTTATAATATCACCTTCACGCGCCAAACTGAACCTTTGTTCTTCAAGTTCTGGGATTTCAAGTCGATTAATCTAAGTTCGCTTTTTAATGCTGCCTCTTTAACACCGTGGGAGAACTGTTGGCAGATCTCTGATCCTAACTTAAAGCTGGAATATCTGCAATCTCTCATCGGAACACTCTTTAACGAGCACGTTCCAGTAAAAACCGTTGCCATACGCAATAATACATGCCCATGGTTTACCTCTGACGTTCTCAATGCGATCAAAAACAGAAACATGCTTTACAATTACTGGAAACGAAGTCGGTTCCAGGTCAATTGGGAAGCTTATAAAGTAGCGCGTAACATTGCATCTGCTACCGTTCGCCAGTCGAAGCGCAACTATTTTGCCGATAAACTGAGCACGAACCTGCATCCTAAAGTCTTGTGGCGAAATCTCCGTCACATTGGGGTGGGAAAAAGGAGTATTCTTAATGAATGCACCATAAACCCAGATGTTCTTAATAAGACCTTTTTGGAAACTGGTGTTTTATCCAATAGTTTTGACTTTGAATCAAGACAAACTGAAATCAGCATGCAAACACAGACTGATTTTGAAGTTGTGTCTGAAAACGAAATAATTTCAATAATTGCGTCTATTAAATCAAATTCTGTTGGTGAAGATGGCTTACCCCTCCGCTTTATTCGGCTCTTGTTGCCCGAAATTATAAGGCCCCTCACTCATGTCATAAATTTTTGCTTCACAACCTCATCTTTTCCTGCTGCTTGGAAGCTTGCAAAAGTTATTCCAGTAGCAAAGAAGGTAAATGCTTCTACCGCTAATGACTTTAGGCCTATAAGCATTCTTCCATGTTTGTCTAAAGTTTTTGAGAAGGTGCTTGCTCGCCAAATTCAAGACCATCTAGCTGCCAACTCTCTTCTTTACCCTTATCAGTCTGGTTTTCGGAAGGGCCACAGCTGCTCCTCTGCTGTTGTCAATATCCTTGAGGACATCCGCTCAGACTTTGATAAGGGTTTTGTAACTTTACTCTGCTTGCTCGACTTCTCAAAAGCGTTTGACAAAGTACACCATGGCATACTCTGCTGGAAATTAAAGCACCAGTTTGGATTTAGTGATAGGGCCATTAATTTACTGCGTGACTTTCTATCCAAAAGATTGCAAAGAGTTGTATCTGGTGGGAGATTGTCTGAGTTTATGCCGCTGAAACAAGGTGTGCCTCAGGGATCTATTTTAGGACCCATCTTATTTTGTATGTTCATTAATGATCTCCCATCGGTGTGCAAATATTCCTCTACATATTTTCACGCTGACGATGCCCAACTCCGATTATCCCTTCCGGTTAAAGACATTGTTCAGCTAGCGTCAAGAGTAAATGAGGACTTAAATGCAATTAATGACTGGACAATTAATAATGGGCTCCATCTGAATGCGAATAAATGCTTGGTTCTGCCAATATCTCATCGGTCCTTTGAACTCGACGCGCTTCCCGACATTTTGTTAGCCAATAGCAAATTGAAGGTTGTTGAGCCCGCGACTTGCCTAGGGTTCGTTCTGAACCGCAAACTTTCGTGCTACAACAATACAAACCTTGTCATCGGTCGAATTTATGGTTGCTTGAGAAAGCTTTGGCGTACTGCAAGTTATACTCCACCTGAGACTCGTCAGAAGCTTGTCCGCAGTCTCATTATGCCAATAATAACCTATTCCGAGGTTGTATATACTAACCCTGATTCGCTCTCCCAACATAAACTTCAGGTAGCCTTCAATGATGCTGTGCGATACATCCACGGGCTTCGTCGGTATGACAGGATATCATTACATGCTAATAGCTTCTTAGAACGCACTCTGATTCAACACATAAATGCCAGAAACTGCATTTTTCTGCACAAGGTCATAGTTTCCAAATCACCTCGATACCTATACGAAAAACTTGTCTTCTCGCGATCACAACGAACGAGGAACATCAATGTTCCCACTGCCAAATATCTTTCCTCTTCCCGGTTATGCAGTTAAGCTTTGGAACTCTTTACCTCCGCATATCAAAGGTATCAACAGAACAACCGTCTTCAGGTCGGCAATTTACAATTATTTTAGAACACCTCAATAGCAGATTTATTACAACAACACTCTTCTCTTATTCCTATCTAGTACTCTATAAAATTTTCTTTTCTATCTCTTTTAAATCTATTTCTCACTTCCCCCTTCTTGCTAATTTTAAGGTTTAATGTTGTATTTAGATATTAAGAACAGTCCATAATACATAATTTATGCCAATGTACTTCAAAAGACTATGTCTTAATGTGCGCTCGATATATGTATTAATAAATTGAATTGAATTGAATTGAAAGTTTGCGGAAAGAAGCTGAAATTTGAAATGAATCCTTTTAAGAGGCTCTTAATTCTTTTGTTTGTATTTAAAAAAAAAAAGAGTTATATCAATTAACAAAGTTTGCGGAAAGAGGCTGAAATTTGGCTCTAGGGGCCCTTAATGCTGATGTTAAAATATTTTTAAAATCCGCCTACAGACTATTATTTGCATAGTATGTAGATAAAGTCGGTCGGTGTGGCGAATTCCTTTATATAAAGCTTTGTGCCATGCCCACTTTTAAGGTGAAGTTTTTTTTTTAATAAAATCTTTCTTGTTGCGATAAAATCCTTTGAGCGTTGTATCACAAAATATGCAAATCCGTCTTAGCAATTCATCTATATTTAGAATTTCGCCACGCCCACTTTATAGGGGGAAAGCAATAGGAAAAGGGTATCCTTTCTTCGCCCAAGCGGACTTTGAGTTCTTTCGAAAGAAAAATACTCCGTCGGATATTTGGTCTTGTGTGCGGAGAGGGCCAACGGAAGGCTTCAGTTATCCATAGCATAATCTCGTCCTTAAGAAGAAGGAGAGGAAGACAAATATTATAATTCATAAATTACATATAGACTCATAGTCAGTAGGGTTTTAAGCAAAATTAGTAAAATTCCCACAGCAAAGGTTAGAAAAGTTTAAACCTGACTGTCATCCAGCCGTCGTTAATGTTATTGCGCCTGCCTTACCCTTTAAACCCACTTTACCCTTTTGGTTAAGTATCAACTTCGTGGGAAATTCGGCGAGTTTTTTTTTGTTCTATAATTTTAATACTACTTGCGTCTCTTTCTATTGAAAGAGTACAAATAGTTAACGTTTAAGTAACAATTATTTTGTTAGAAATGTCCCTTGTGACCTTCAAGAATAAATTGAATTTGATTTTTAAAAGTTTAGCCTGTGCTGGGTAAATAGAATTAATTATTTATTTTTTTTACAGACTCTAATTTAAATTGTTCTTAAACAGGTTTCGAACAGGTTCTGATTTGAGTTAAGTTGTTGCTTAAGAACACTGTATCCCAAAACCAATTTGTAAGCGAACATTTCTAAATACTTGTAATTTTGGTTTGTAATGTAATTGAATTTTCAGAAATAAAATCGAACTAATTCCAAACTTTTGAGCTTTGGTTACTGCTTTGAGTTTGGCTCGATATTTGTTTTTGGGCGGATAATAGTGCGGGGCAACAACACCATTTTATTTAAATTGTTGCGTTTCATTGGAAACATCGATAGTTTCATCATGCAGAATTTAAGAAGGAGCTGCAGTTCTCGAAGTTGCCGTAAAGTGGATGATGAGTTCATGGTTAGCTGCGATACGTGTAAGCGCTGGTGGCACTATACTTGTCATGGTTTCGATCCCAATCTTTATGATACGACCACACCATGGTTCTGTGAGGAAAGTGATTGCGAGTCCAGTGAAGGTGAAGACGCGGAGTCGGTTCATGCTGTGGAGCTATTTGCTCATCCAGCGGCGTCCTGTAAAGGTGCCCTTGGGGACCAAGTTGACATTTTGATTGAGGCGGCTGCAATAGCACAAGCCACAGTGGCGCAACGCTACCAAGAGCTCATAGCGTTGCGATCTGATCTCGAAAATATGAAACTTAAATTGTCGGAGTCTATGTCGTCGAAGAAGGTAATGCCTCCAGTCTCTGAAAGTGGTGGGAAAGAAAGTACGATTCAGAATGCGAATGACAGGTGGGAAATCATTAAGAAGATTCAGGAAAACCACCAATCACTGCTGACCAATAATTCTCAGAAGCAGTCTACGCCTAATCGTCCAACGTCTGAATATCGTGAGAACAACCATAATTCTACCTTTCAAGACACCGACATGGCCAGTCTGCTCACTATTCTCAATCGCAATAACGTTCAGGAACTCCCAATATTTACCGGCGAGAATAGACGCGATTGGCCTTACTTTGAAGAAGTGTTTAAATCAACCACGATTGAGGGAAGGTTTAGTGACAAAGAGATCGTTGCACGATTACGTAAGGCTTTGAAGGGAGAAGCATATCAGCGTGTGTGCGATGGGTTAAAATATTTCTCTGATGCGGATGCAATTATGAGTTCTCTTCGTGTCATGTTTGGTCGATATGATGTAGGTACTCGTCCATGACTTGACTACGGAATTATTAAATCTTCCATGCTTAACGTCTAAGAGTGACCCGAAGATTCGATTATGGGCAGTAAAATTGAATGGCTACGTAGCTGACGTCAGATCCATGAACAGGAAAGAAGACCTAACAAATGGCTACGTGATGACTAACCTCGCGTCTAAGCTCAAGGCTGATCTCTATCAAGACTGGCAGAAAAAGAAGGCGTCAATTCCACATCCTAGTTTCATTCATTTTGCCGAGTTTCTGAATCAAAAGGTTGTTGATTTACCACCCAATTTGATAAGACCACTTGCAACTGTTCATGCTGACACAAAGAGGACACAAGCTGTTCCAAAGTCTTCTCGTCAGGTGCTGACTCACCAAACACATCCAACACCGGCTGTCTCTCAACTTTCTTGTGGAAAGTGCACTAAAGGGCAGCATCCGCTGAGTCAATGTGTTGAATTTAAGGCGTTACCAGCGGAGCAACGGCTTTCTTAAGTTAGAGAGAATGTAATTTGCTACACTTGCTTGGACTCAGCGAAACACGACTGGAGGACATGTGCTAAAAAGAGAACGTGTGGTACCAATGGATGTACTGGTCGTCATCATCCGTTGTTGCACCAGACGGTAAGCAGTACTTCTTCGGAGCTGAACACAACTGCAACCCCGTTCATCCCTCAGCCTCACGTACATTCTCCTCACATTGGCACAAATCTTTCCGTCATGTTTAAGATTATACCAATTAGACTTCATGGTCGAGACAATTTATTTGTGGATACATTCGCTTTTCTCGATGACGGTTCGTCGTTGACAATGCTTGAGAGGGAACTGTTCAATGAACTTGGTTTAGAGGGTGAGCCGGAGGATCTAACCCTTCAATGGACTAAAGGGATTGTACGTCGGGAGAGTTCTTTGCGGACGTTAACAAACAAAAACGGCATGTTCTGAAAAACGTTTATACGGTAGACGAATTGGATTTGCCTAGTCAATCACTCGATGTGGCCAGATTGAAAAGCGTTTACCCACATCTGCGTGGCCTTCCACTGATTGATCTGGTGAATGCTAAGCCAAAAATCTTAATTGGTCTTGACCAGGCTAACTTCCTTTTGGGCCGCGGTCAGCGTGGATGAATGGCAAGGATGAAGAACCTTGTGCCGTAAAAACACTTCTTGGCTGGATTATCTATGGCAATGGGAACACAGCTGCCACGACACATATCTCTTGCTTTCATCAAGTAGCAAGACCTACGATTAAGATCATGTTTCACGATGCTATAAAAGGTCAAGATGATCTACATGAACTTGTCAAACGACATTTCACCACTGAGGAGTTTGGTGTGATGCCGCAAAGGGGCAATTTAGTGAGTCGAGATGTCAATCGGGCAATGGACATTATGGAGCCTTCTCTTAAGCTAGTTGGACAACAATATGAAATTGGTCTGTTGTGGGACGAGGATCATGTTGAGCTCCCAGATAGTTTTCCGATGGCTGTCAAGAGGCTTGTTGGACTAGAGAAATCATTGCGGAAAAAACCGCATATCCTGGAATGGAAAAATAATTACATGCATCAGCTTTTGGAAAAAGGTTATGCCAGGATCGCTTCAGAAGAGGAGCTGGCGATAAAGTGGCCTCGCATATGGTATGCCCAGACTTTCATCGTCGAGAACCCAAACAGGGTTCCACCTAAACCGAGATGCGTCGCCGACGTGGCAGCGAAAGTCAATGGAGTTTCGCTCAACACACACCTGCTGAAGGGTCCAGACAACCCCGTGCCGCTGCATGCTGGCCTTTTTAAATTACGCGAGCGAGCGGTTGCTGTGAACGGTTGCTGTGAAGGAAATGTTTCATCGAATCCGGATCAAAGAGGAGGACCAGCAATGTCAAAGAATCCTGTGGAGAGATGGTGACAGCTCACGTAAACCTACTGTATATATCATGCAAGTGATGATGTTTGGCCCAAGGAGTTCACCAACGTGCGCACAATTCGTAAAAAATCACCATGCTAATTTATTTAAGGGCGATTACCCGGAAGCAGTGGATGGGCTTACTAAAAGAACCTATGTAGACGACTATTTTAACAGTCATGACACTGTCGAGGAAGCAGTTTCAGTAACCAGAGATGCGATTCATATCTGCAAATCTATGAATTTTGAACTCGTCGGTGTGCAATCTAATAGCCGTGATCTTCTACTTCAAATGCCAGAGATCCATGTCAACAGCAAATTGGTCAGTATCGATCCAAACGAATGTGAGGGGTATATTGCCAAGGTCTTGGGAATGTTCTGGCCTCCAGCCAGCGATTCTTTTTCGTATAAGCTTGCGGACGGTGAGGATCTACAAGGGATGTTGCTGATGAATGTTGCTATCACTGAACGACGTATGCTTAGGACTATCATGAGGATATTCGATCCGCTGGGAATCGTATCCCTATACATCATTCGAGGGAGCATCATCCTTCAAGAGGTGTGGGGAGAAGGCTTCGACTGGGACGAGCCAGTGTCTTCCGAGTTGCAGTTCCAGTGGTAGTAGAGAGCTGAAGAATATTGAGAAGCTGCGCATCCCTCGCCGATATGTCTCGTGGAATCCAGATGACTGCAAGGTAAGCCTTATTACTTTCGTAGACGCTTCGGAGAAAGCGTTTGTAGCTACAGCTTATCTACGGTTTGAACGCAACGGGGAAGTGGAGGTTTCACAAGTCATGGCGAAGGCAAAGGTTGCTCCCATGAAGCAATTATCAGTCCCTCGCTTGGAGTTGCAAGCTGCGGTTCTTGGTGTTCGACTGGCGTCTACTATAAAAGCTTCGCATACAATACGTTTCGATGAGGAGTTGTATCTGTCAGATTCGAAAGCCGTTCTGTCGTGGATAAACTCAATGCAGTACAAGTTTCCTTCATTTGTTGCGACCCGAATTGGAGAGATTCTTGACTCAACTTCGCCGCGTCAGTGGGTTCATGTTGCCACTACTGACAACGTTGCTGATGGGAGATCAGGGAGCGAGATGGTTCCGAGGATCTGATTTTCTTAGACTACCGATTTCCGAATGGCCCATTAAACCAGGAAGAACGGGATTGGATTTGGCGAACCCTGAGATTTCAACAGTTTTAATCCACACCAGTCGTCCAAGCAAATCGTTTGGTGCCTATGATAACCTCAGCGCCAGGTTTAGAGCTAAATGGTCTTCGTCGGTGAGAGTAATCCGTTTTTTGTTAAGATTCAAAGACATTTGTCGGAAGCTTCCTGCTGAAAAGGAAACGTTATCACTCCAGGAGAGTTCTATCGTGCTGAAAACTGGCTTTTCCGAAAAATTCAAATGAATGCTTTTCCTGATGATGTGAAATCGTTACAAAAGAACGGGATGGTTAAACCTACGAGCTTCATTCTTAGTTTGTCACCCTTTCTCGATAAGGATGGGACAATTCGGTTAAGCTCCCGCGCACAAAAGGCTAACCTGTCTTATGCAGCGCGTAATCGAGCAATTCTACCGAAGACTCATCCGTTGGTTGACATACTAATCCAACATCATCACGAGATAAACCTTCACATGGGAACGGCGACGGTCATTTCGGACATTCGTGAGCGTGCCTGGATAATAGGCATTCGAGGAGCTATTGAAAGAGTGAGATCTAAATGCAGTAAGTGCAAACGTCTTAAAGCTATGCCTGTAATGCCGGTGATGGGTCAGTTACCTGAGGTTCGCCTGGCCTTTGACTCGATGCCATTTACAAATGTCGGTGTCGATTGCTTTAGACCGCTCTTAGTAAAGTTTGGACGTGGTACGGCGAAGAGATACGGCATGATTTTCACGTGCCTAACATTCCGAGCTGTTCAAATCGAGCTACTCAACGATCTTAGTTTAGATCAATGCACGATGGCTGTGCGGCGTTTTGTGATCAATCGAGTAGTCACCCGCTTCTTCTATAGCGATTACGGTCTTTACTTCATTGGTACGAAGAATCTGCTGGACAGGGACATCAGGGATGTGGAGATTCATCTCAGCGAAAACGCCGCGAAGTATGAGGGTATTCTGTGGCGATTCATACCAGCTTATTCACCTTGGATGGGAGGTGCCTGGGAGCGGCTCATTCAATCAGTAAAGAACAGCATTAACTTTGCTCTGAAAGGTTTGATCCCCCGTGCTGCGAAACGCTTTATTGGAGGCCCAAGGACAAATTAATCTCCGGCCACTTACGCACCTACCAGTAGATCCTGAAGATCCTAAACCGCTAACGCCAAACACAATGCTCTTCGGAGAGGGTTACCGAGATACAACGGCTCCGGGAGTATTCTCGGAAGAGGACCTCTGCAGCAAACTCTACAGCAGACGTTCGCAACACTTGATGTCCCAAATCGTAAAGCGGTGGTACACCGAGTATTTACCAGTTATCACAAGAAGGTTGAAATGGTACAAGACAACAAAACCGATAGAAGTTGATGACGTGGTCGTTCTCGTCGAGCCGAATGAGATTCGTTCCGCTTGGCAGCTAGGTCGTGTCGTGTAGATATTCCCAGGTCCAGACAACATCGTGCGAATGGCTGACGTCAAAATGGCGACTGTGTTGCGAACGCCTACCTACTGAGTGCTACGCACCCGGCTATGTCGGTTCGACGTACCCCTCAAAAGTTTGAGCCACCTCATTAACACCGACTGTCGGCTATGGCTCGGGTTATGAGAGGAGGCAGGGTAAGGTGGCAGGCGGTGGCACGTCTTGCGTTAAGCACGGCTAAGCTCGCAGACTGGGTGAGTTCTTGCCTGTCCTTACCTGCCGTACAATCGTAC
Organism: Portevinia maculata; assembly: GCA_949715645.1. NCBI lineage: Eukaryota > Metazoa > Arthropoda > Insecta > Diptera > Syrphidae > Portevinia > Portevinia maculata. Next base: position 169,614,894 of record OX454526.1, on the reverse strand, counting down.
GTGCATATACAAATAAATTTAGAAAAAATGAAATAAAGATGAAATGTTTAAGGAGAAAAGAATCGAATTAACGACATTACAGCCTTGAAGTGATAGTGGGAGAATAATCGAAAAGAACTCCTGATTCCTGGATGACGACGGAACCATGGCCTATTGTCCCGCCCTTGTGAACTCAACTGTCCACTCCTTCGGTTGCCCACGGCCTCGAGTCGGACAACCCCCTAATACCTAAAAAGGAAAAAAAAAGAAATGCCTTCCCTCTACGACCCCATCAATACTCACTTCAGCCCCTTTCACCTCTCACAGACATTACCAAATTAATAATTCATGTTATGTTATGTAATCAATATTTTTAATAATTATTTTTATTTATCATAATCAAAATCAAAAAAAATAATCGTCTCTTATTTTTAGATAATATAATGTAACCTTCATATTAAGTATGAAATTAAAGAAACAATCACAACCACATGAAATTCATACCCTTTTTCCTACCCTCCTTGGCGCCTTTCTGCGCATTGATGGCTGATGACGACTCCTTTCCAGCGTGCACGATGGTCGGGATAACGCGATAGCTGTACACTAACTGGGATAGAAAACTGATTATGAATAACGAAAATCTACTTTTAAAGCAAACAATATAAAAGTTACAATATTGAGATCCAATTACTTTTCTCTTTAATTAACATTCTTTAATTAACAATACTAAAGTCAAAATAAATTCCAATGCAAATTATATGCGTATGCACTTGTGCTCTCCACAGAACTTGATTTCATAATACGTATACACATGTTAATAAAAAAAACTTTGATTGAAATAAAGCGTGTTTCAAAGTGATCAAAAATTAATCATTCTTGACAAAAAATCATTATTTTCTTTGAAATAATTGCTAATCTTTGTTATATTAAGAATTAATATGATTGGATATCGCAATTTCGATCAAGTTAAACTAATATAACTATATTTATCACTCAGCAATCGTCCATGTGGTAGGGTGCTCCTGTGGCGTCTTGGATGAGTTCTTGTGACTCGTGGCTTCACCGGTGAGGATAGCTGGAAATCTCCTAATCTAGCCTTGTCCTAGTGGTTCGGACTTAGGTTTGGGCTTCGGTGGTCTTGCAATTTATATGCATATATATCGGGGGGTGTTTTATAGTGGCATTGTCTAATTTCCCACTTGTTTCTTTATTGTCCTTTTTTTTTGTCTTTTGGAAGAGTTTTAAGTGTTCGAATTTTTATTCAAGCCTCACTTATTCACAATTTCCTTTATTAAATTCAAGGCTAAACAATAAAAGCGCACTTGCTTACTTTATTAGTGACTGTACTTTTTCTTGTACTTCAATAAAATTAAGTCTACCGAATAGCTACTTTTTAACTTTTAAAAAAAAAAAGAAATTTGCCACACAGCTAGCACTCAAAACTGGAAACCCGACCACTCCAAACTTGCCGTTCGACTCCTCGAAAAACAACTTAATCCCCCTATTTAAGACCTCGCCCACGCCACTCACACCATCGCACCTTTTCAACCGCCTGATTTTCGTCATATGAAAAATAAATATAATAAAATAGTATTCTAGCAGTTCAAAAGCTCAGCAGAAACTGAGCGAAAATGCTGTACGGGGTTGCCACGCCGACGACAGAACTCTTATACTCCATATTCGTCCATACCTGGGCATTGCACAGTACAATTTCATCCGCTAGTTACACATAGCGAGACGAGATTGAAAACTATGCTCAGGCATGCACCAAGATCTAATATCCGAGCAATGGGACGTCTCAGATTGGCTTCGCAATCTCCTTTCCAACAAAAGAAAATTAGAATAATCCAACAAAAAATCATACCTGGGCCTTCCACCATTAATTTTAGATGCTGCGAATTAATTTAAGGTGTAACCTATGCCTTTCTATGCCTCGTGGTCATTCAAATTGGGAATCCCACTTTTAGTTGTATTCCCATTTTTACGCTGGCGACGTCTCCTTTCGCGAACTTTCTTTTTATATTCTGGATCGCTACGACGTTTACTTGTCGAAATAAATGCAATATCCTAAAAATAGAGTTCCCGCAACACCAGCAGTAATTCCAATCGTAGTTTTATTGATTTCAATTATGGTAATAAACAAAATTTTAGGAAATTATGAGTCCACGGATAAAATAAAAATAAAAAATATCAAATTTAATTGATATTACACTCAAACTCAATCAAAACTGAATGATTTTGTAAAGCAAAATTCATTCGCAAACCGCTTTTATCGGAGTTCAGCCATTACAATTTCCCGAGCAGCCAAATGCATTGAAAGAAACCCACAACTAACTTCGCAATGCGGTCGTATTCACTGTTGGAATTTGAGCTCTTAAGACAAGCTTAGGCCTCTCATCTTGGAAAGTTCTTGCTGCATTTCAGCTTCCCTCACATTCCTGCAGTGGCGCAACGTACTAATGCCATGCCCTGAATGCAACCACATGTGCAAATCGCTTAGGAATATCCCAACTGCAAGCGACTTTACTTCAAACATCGTCGATGAATATTCGATTTGCTTTTGTTATTGTCGTAAATCTTTGGCGTGGTAAACTCCCACAATTTTTCCGGTTAGATCTTCGATTTCGTAAAGGGAATTACCAACCCCTCTCCTTATGCGACATTTTACAAATTTATGGCCTAACTTTGCATTTACGTTTTTCGAAAAATCGCTTAACCCTCTAGCAGGACATTTTTTGTTTTTTATGAATAAATTATTCTTAAGTGATTTCAATGCCTAGACCACGAAAATAAAGTCGAAAATAAGATCTGACCAATGGTATGAGTTGCAGTTAAGAAAATAGGTAGACCGCCAAAAGGCGGGTAGTCCAGTACACCAGTACAAATAAGATAGTGTATTTTTTATTTTCGTTTATTTGTTTTATTATGGTAAGTGATACAAAGGTACAAATATTAACATAGTAGATTGATTTAAGAAAGAAGGAAGGTTAAAAAAATATTTATTATTTGGTATGGTAAATTTGGTAACATTTCTTGGTCGCTGATAGGCACAAATTTACCTTACACTTTAGGCAAAACATTTGAGTTTCCGATGTGCATCCTGGTAATTTGCACGTCCGTTTACCAGAACGATCTAATTGGTCGGGCATATGGCCGACATCATCGTAACGGGCATCCAATCCCAATCCATACGATTTTTTTAAGCCCGATGGTCTTGAATTTGGTGATTCTTTTGAAGGTCGTCCCACTGATCGCTTTTCTGGCTTTTGCTGGTAGTTACACAAAGCATTCGCAACTTGATCGCGAAATTTCGGTAGCTCCGCAGTGCCTCCCCCAGGATGGATACGTCTATGAAGAAGATACGAATTGACTATTGCCATATCAATGAAATGGTAAAACAATTTCAGCGAAGCGCTTTTTGTCTTAAGGCGGATATGGTATCTTCCTATTAGACCATCCATAAGATCTACGCCACCCATATGGTAGTTGTATTCTCTTATAATGCGTGGACATCCAACTTCTATCATCTTTCTATTTTTTCGATCGTATCGCGGTATTTTTTCAGGTTCCGCCAGTGGGTTTACTGTTCGGAATGGTTTAATACCAACATATGTTGATACCAGCCGAACATTTTTTGTATCCTTCCATAGGACCGACGAAATTTCTACACCAAAAGCAGTGCCCATGTACTCCTCCATATAACCTCTTTCTTTGGCTTTTAGTACTGCGTCAGTTGACAGCTTGCAGTTATTTACTCTATTTGCACGCACTGTGCGTAACGCATAAATACCGCGACCTCTTAGATAAACCATGAGTGGAAGAGATGTATAAAAGTTGTCGAAGTACAAGATATGGTTCTTGAAGTCCGCAACAGTTTGTGTTAGGCGGATAACAACATTACCAGTTGCTTACCAGCAGAGTCGCATAACACAAAAAGCTTCATTCCCCATTTGTGTGGCTTATTGGGCATATACTGCCTAAAAGAACTTATCATCTTCGTAGACACCATCTGCTCATCGATGCCCAACCGCGCTGGCTTAGGAACCGAATCAAACACTTTGTTCAGATGATTGTAGATCGGTCTGATTTTGAAGAGTGGATCGTGGTCGGGGTCTTTGCGATCTTTCATCAGCGAAAAGTCGTTGAAGCGGATGTACTTGCGAACATCATAGAACTGCCTTGAAGTCATAGTTAATCGAATAGCTTCAAACGAATGCTCTGCCCAGTACGCTTCTACGCTTGGGTAGCGATACACCGACATATAAATTAGTATGCCAATGTACTGCCTAATGCTGATGTTACTCACCAAGAACTTCGTATTGACATCTTGGCTCCGAGCATTTAAATTGGTGTAGCGACAGATGTTTCCTATCAGGTTATCGTCAAAAAAGTATTCAAAACATTGAAATGGTGTTTTGAATTCAAAAAACCGTTCAGGGCATCTGGCATCTCCACGAAATACCACCTCGTTCCTATGAAGTTGCATCTGTTTTCTTCGCCAAGTTATTTTATTAAACTCTGCAGATTTTGGGTCGATTTCCACTAAACTTGACGTAAATCCACCGTCATTCGGCTGCACATCCGGTCCACCCTCTTCCTCTTCTAATGGTGGTGAACGAGGACGTTTTTTACGTTTACCTTTTAGGCGCGGATGTTCAATTGGAGCAGGCGATGCAATTGAAGGTATATCTGACAGCTCATCTTCTAGAAAATGTACCCCATGTTGTTGTTGTTTAATCAAGGAAGAAGGTGGTATGAACTCACCTGCTGGTATAGCAATGTCACTGAGATTTAAAGCTGTGTTAAGAAAAGTGGAAGATGAAGATCTTTCCAACTCAGCGACATAATCGTCAATTTGTTCTTCATCTTCTGGTGATACGCGATAATCTGCATCATCTACATTGTTCTCATCATCGAAATCGCCGATAGAGTCTCTATCATTATCAGACTCAGAATCCGTAGGAATTGAGTTCATCATTTCCTCGATCTGTTCATCACTCATTTTTGAAAGATTGAACTTTCGTCTTCGTTCATTCTGAAAGTGAACTGCCTTCCTCATCTCATTTCCCATTTCTTCACACATTTCTGCAACCAAAAACCGCAAAAATCCTTTCGGTTAACAGATAATACATAAATATAGAGCAATCCATGAATGACAAAAACGAAATTCATTGAAATATGAAAGCTTTCTCCGAATCAAATAAATAGTTTCTATCAGAAAATGCGCAATATACAGGTGCACAAAACTTCACGTTACGTGGATTACCCGCCTTTAGGCGGGATTCATTAAATGGTCAGTAGAAGACAAATATTTATCAAAGAAACATAAACGGCCTTGATAAACAAAAATAATACTTCTTTTCCTACTTACCAGTAATTTTTTTAGCTTCAGGAAACAACACCAACTATTTTTTAATAATTTTTAAAATTTTCACTTTATAGACCGATAATTTTTTGTCGACACGGATTGAAAATTCGAATCTAAATGACGATACATACCAAACTACCTCTACAATAACCCCTAAACTTAAATTAGTTTGTAGAGAATATCAAATAGTAGGCGGGGTGGTTTGCCAAACCAAAAAAAAAAAAAATTTATTGAGAAATAATTGAGTCAGAATGTTGCCCGCCAAAAGGCGGTCAATCCTGCTAGAGGGTTAAAAGAAAGTTGCGGAGGTAAATTTCTTGCCCGGGTTCAAAGTTTACTTTTCTGACTCTGGTGTTATACACTTTCGCATTTCGTTCATGTGCCTTTTGTAAATTTAATTTGATGGTGTTGTGCACTGCTTGGCAACGTACTCTTTCAGGTAATACTTCAACTTCATTATTGCTGGGTAATGATAATTTCCGTATTAATGGATACGACGAAGCATGTGTGATCATCTTTTGTTTAAACAGTGCTTCATAAGGTGTCATACCGAGAGATTGGTGGTTTGAAGATCGCAGGGATGTTGCAATGTCTGAAATATTGGAATCCCAATTCGAATGGTCATCCTTCAGATATGCCCTTATGGCTGCCAATACGGAACGATTCACCCTCTCTGATGCATTCGGATGCGGGGAATACACGGCTGTTTTCATGTGTTTAATGCCATAATTCTTTAGAAGGGTTTGGAATTCCTTTCCCACAAACTGTCTACCATTATCGGTAAAAATGGTTTCTGGTACTCCGAATTGACTGAACACCTTTTCATCCAGATACTTGACCATTTTGTCACTCGTGGCATTCGAAAAGGGTTCTAACAAAGGGTATTTAGTGAACTTGTCAAGGCATATGAACAAGACCGTGTTTCCCAACTTAGATCTTGGATAGGGTCCCAGGAAATCCAAGTATAGATGTTGAAACGGACGGTCTATCGTTATTTGATTTCCCATAGGGGGTCGCAGAATATAATTTGGGGCTTTCGTCATCTTGCAGACTTCACAAACGCCTATGAATGCTCGAACCTGTTGCACCATATTGGGCCAAAAATACAGTTCGCGAAGTCGACCGAGGGTTTTTGCGATGCCTCCATGAGAAGCTTGCGGAAAGACATGAGCAGATCGTATTAGTGCTTCTGTGAGGCCTGAAGGTATCCACAATTTCCAACATTGGTCTTCTTCAAATGCATTTCCCGAATGATGTTGAGTTCGCATGTACACATAATTTTCAGACACTTGTAAGTCGGGTAATCGGTCTTTATTTGCATTTATTGTGGTGATTAGTTCTTTGTACTCGTTAGACTGAAATTCTTCGGAGTTCAAATCTGCTTCGATGATCGGATCTCTTACTCGTACCTCTTCCATATGCATCCTCGAAAGGGCATCGGGGACAATGTTCAAAGAACCTTTCCGGTGCTCGATTTCAAAGACGAATCCTTGTAGCTTCAATCTCCAACGGGCTAGTCGTCCGCTTAGTTCCCGCTGATTCATCAACCATTTCAGACTGGCGTGGTCCGTGACTATTTTGAAGGCCTGTCCCTCAACATACGCGCGGAATTTTTTTACGCAAAGAACTGCAGCCAAACACTCTTGTTCTGTAACGCTGTAGTTACGTTGAGCAGTGTTCAACTTTTGCGAAAAATATATAATTGGCTTTTCTACACCGTCTTCGTTCTGTTGAGTTAGCACGCCTCCAATCCCCGTTGATGACGCGTCACACTGAATGGTAAATGGTTTTGAAAAATCAGCGTTCACTAAGACAGGAGCGGAAGTAAGAGCCGATTTCAGCTGCTCAAATGCGCCTTTGGCTTCATCAGTGAAGAAGAATTTCTTGGTTTTTTTCAGGGTGTCAGTTAAAGGGGAGGAAATTGAAGCATAATTCTGGATGAAACGTCTGTACCAACCTGCCATTCCTAAAAAGCGACGGACTTGCTTTGCAGTTTTAGGTACAGGGAATTCATTTATGCTCGCTACTTTGTCCTTATCCGTTTTAAGACATCCATTGCCCACTATAAAGTCAAGATATTTTAATTCTTTAAAACAGAACTTGGATTTGTGCACATTGATGGATAATCCAGATTGTCGGATTTTCCCCGCGACCTTCTCTAGAAGTTTTAAATGAGAATCTAGATCAGGCGAGATGATCAAAAGGTCATCTAGGTACACAAATACGTTCTGTCGCATCTCTACTGGTATGACTTTATCCATCAAACGGCACATACGCTGTGCCGCATTACACAGTCCAAATGGCATCACAGTGAACTGATATAGTGGTCTTCCAGGTACTGTGAATGCTGTTTTCTCTCTTGAAGCCTCCTCTAGGGGAATCTGCCAAAAAGCATCCTTCAGATCCACACTCGAAATGAAGTTCGTTTCCGAAAGACGGCTCAGCAGACCTTCCATGTGAGGAAGCGGATATGCGTAATTCCAACATCTGACCTGATTTACATTTCTGGCACTTGTAATGACTTTTTTTTCTTGTGGAATGTTTCGAGTAATAGCGTTGACGGTTAACTCAGGAGTTTCCTCGTCGCTAAAAGCATCTATTTCATGTACCTACGTATCGTGACTGGCGATAGTTTTTACCTGACTCACGTTTTTGAATAAACCGTTCAGCCCTACGACACGTATGCAAAAAGTCTGACAACCTGCGCGGTTGGTATGCAAATGTAAGTTGTGAAATCTGGTCTTTCACGTTATGCCTCAGAATTTCTAAAAGTTCTGATGACGACTTGGGATTTTGAAGACGGGCGTTCATTGAAGTTATCGCGTTGTAAAAATCATCATTTGTTTCGTTATGCCCCTGTCTTCTGTCAACCATTAGTCTCATTATCTCAAAGTCGGTTTCAACGCAGCGAAATTGTTCTATAAGAGCAGACTCTAAGTCTGTCCAACGACAATTGCGATTGGTCTTGAGAAACTACCAATACCAGCTTTCCGCTATTCCTGAGACTAATAAGTGAAAATTGGTCTGGATTTGTAGCCAAGAATAGCCATAAGTTTCCCTTGATGAATTGACCCTAAATAAAAAATCGTCAACCGAGGGTGTTTTGTTTGTGCCATCAAACTTGAGAAGCCATTTGTCCAGTTCGACGCGGTTAGTTCCATTGCGAGGAATCTGTTGTTCGTGTGGACCAGTGCAACCTCGATTATTGCCATTACTACTGTTGTGTGTACCTAGCATTTTAAGGCGATTAGTGACCTCAAGCAATGTTTGCGAGATTTGGCTCACATTCTGTTCCAGAGCGCTAAGCCTGGGGCTATAGCTTTCTCGCCTAGAGTCTGTCCCGTTCAGAGATCGTCTACTTCCACCTTGACGGCTTCGATTTGAGCTTTTGCTTGGATTTGATTTCCTATTGGAGTACGAGTTTTCATACGGTAACTTACTTTCTCCGAAGGAGCTGAATAACTGAACTTGTTGCTCCTGAGCTTCTTTAACGCGTTGATTGACATAAGCCTCAACCTCTGGGCCGAATTGTGAATGGTTGCTACTGGCTTTCTTAAAACCTTTTGGCATATAGAGGTGATTGTCGTCCTCTATATTAAATTCACGTATCGTTTCTAAAACGTCTCTATCTGACATGTTAGGATTACCATTAGTTGCGCTTGGACCTTCTGATGACGTGCCAATGGTGAAACCGGCGGGGATCGTCGGCTCGTTCCGTCGGTTACCTACCGGAGGTGGTGTATGAGGAATATTGCCAGACGAATAAAAAGCATCTGGTTCGGTTAATCTCAATGCATTTGAATCTTTATTCGTTTTGCTACGAAGATTCTTTGAGATGGCACCAGTATTTTGCGACATGTTAAATGATCTTGATAATATGTATTAGAAGACCGATGAAAACTAACTTATAATTTTTTTCAAATATTCTGTTTTGAATGTATATGTGTTTAAGTACTCTATATTCTCAATATAACAAAAGTTATGCAGTTTTATATATCTTCTTTAGTTTATTTTTATGTTTAATTTCTGTGAGAGTTTTGAGGCTTTGTTTGTAATGATGGGTACTGGGGCTGCGTAGATTTTCGGAAAGGGGTTAGTTTTTTTGTAATTATGGCTGTTCATATGTACTTAGCAATTTAAGGACTGCGTAATTTTATCGCAATCGTGATAATACACCCTAAAGAAGTGCATCTTGAGACGTATAAAATTTTTGCAGTTTCTCTGACTTGAAATTTGGAATTTAACTCCACTTTGCAGCAATTTCGAAAGGAATGATGTCGCAACGCGAATTTCACATCCGGTGATTTAATTTCGGGACTTACACCTATCTTTTCAAAAAGCAAAGAAGAAGAGTATTGTCTCTTTTAGACCGGAGCTATCCCGAAGGCAGCCTTCTAGGCTATAGCTTCTGAGACTCCCATGCGTCTAAGGCTTGAGACCTCGTTCTACAGATGATAGCGTGCTTTGCGATTGGTCTTGAGAAACTACCAATACCAGCTTTCCGCTATTCCTGAGACTAATAAGTGAAAATTGGTCTGGATTTGTAGCCAAGAATAGCCATAAGTTTCCCTTGATGAATTGACCCTAAATAAAAAATCGTCAACCGAGGGTGTTTTGTTTGTGCCATCAAACTTGAGAAGCCATTTGTCCAGTTCGACGCGGTTAGTTCCATTGCGAGGAATCTGTTGTTCGTGTGGACCAGTGCAACCTCGATTATTGCCATTACTACTGTTGTGTGTACCTAGCATTTTAAGGCGATTAGTGACCTCAAGCAATGTTTGCGAGATTTGGCTCACATTCTGTTCCAGAGCGCTAAGCCTGGGGCTATAGCTTTCTCGCCTAGAGTCTGTCCCGTTCAGAGATCGTCTACTTCCACCTTGACGGCTTCGATTTGAGCTTTTGCTTGGATTTGATTTCCTATTGGAGTACGAGTTTTCATACGGTAACTTACTTTCTCCGAAGGAGCTGAATAACTGAACTTGTTGCTCCTGAGCTTCTTTAACGCGTTGATTGACATAAGCCTCAACCTCTGGGCCGAATTGCGAATGGTTGCTACTGGCTTTCTTAAAACCTTTTGGCATATAGAGGTGATTGTCATCCTCTATATTAAATTCACGTATCGTTTCTAAAACGTCTCTATCTGACATGTTAGGATTACCATTAGTTGCGCTTGGACCTTCTGATGACGTGCCAATGGTGAAACCGGCGGGGATCGTCGGCTCGTTCCGTCGGTTACCTACCGGAGGTGGTGTATGAGGAATATTGCCAGACGAATAAAAAACATCTGGTTCGGTTAATCTCAATGCATTTGAATCTTTATTCGTTTTGCTACGAAGATTCTTTGAGATGGCACCAGTATTTTGCGACATGTTAAATGATCTTGATAATATGTATTAGAAGACCGATGAAAACTAACTTATAATTTTTTTCAAATATTCTGTTTTGAATGTATATGTGTTTAAGTACTCTATATTCTCAATATAACAAAAGTTATGCAGTTTTATATATCTTCTTTAGTTTATTTTTATGTTTAATTTCTGTGAGAGTTTTGAGGCTTTGTTTGTAATGATGGGTACTGGGGCTGCGTAGATTTTCGGAAAGGGGTTAGTTTTTTTGTAATTATGGCTGTTCATATGTACTTAGCAATTTAAGGACTGCGTAATTTTATCGCAATCGTGATAATACACCCTAAAGAAGTGCATCTTGAGACGTATAAAATTTTTGCAGTTTCTCTGACTTGAAATTTGGAATTTAACTCCACTTTGCAGCAATTTCGAAAGGAATGATGTCGCAACGCGAATTTCACATCCGGTGATTTAATTTCGGGACTTACACCTATCTTTTCAAAAAGCAAAGAAGAAGAGTATTGTCTCTTTTAGACCGGAGCTATCCCGAAGGCAGCCTTCTAGGCTATAGCTTCTGAGACTCCCATGCGTCTAAGGCTTGAGACCTCGTTCCAAATATGGTCAGGTATTGTTCTTATTATTCGTGTAGTAGGAGAAAGAAATTAGAATTTACAGATGATAGCGTGCTTTGCGTTCGGTGAAGGAGTAGAAGAAGACAGGAAAGATAAAATTAACGAACAATGTATTTAACCATGGAAGCAAGAAAAGGATAGGTCGTGATTATATAAAATCAATTGAATGCAACGGAAAACTTATAGAACGCGGTTAAACACTAGGGGCAAACATTATTTAGGGACTGTTCACTGTCAGAACGAAAAGTTCGGGGCAAGGCTAGCATAATGCTAAGAGTACACTGTCAAAAATGCAAAGAAAATATATTGAAAATTTGCCTTGGCGGTAGCGTCGATTGATGCTAACGCAGCCCCACGTTGGGCGCCATTTTGTTGCGAACGCCTACCTACTGAGTGCTACGCACCCGGCTATGTCGGGTCGACGTTCCCCTCAAAAGTTTGAGCCACCTCATTAACACCGACTGTCGGCTATGGCTCGGGTTATGAGAGGAGGCAGGGTAAGGTGGCAGGCGGTGGCACGTCTTGCGTTGAGCACGGCTTAGCTCGCCGACTGGGTGAGTTCTTGCCTGTCCTTACCTGCCGTACAATCGTACGTGCCTATACAAATAAATTTAGAAAAAATGAAATAAAGATGAAATGTTGGAAGGAGAAAAGAATCGAATTAACGACATTACAGCCTTGAAGTGATAGTGGGAGAATAATCGAAAAGAACTCCTGATTCCTGGATGACGACGGAACCATGGCCTATTGTCCCGCCCTTGTGAACTCAACTGTCCACTCCTTCGGTTGCCCACGGCCTCGAGTCGGATAACCCCCTAATACCTAAAAAGGAAAAAAAAAGGAAATGCCTTCCCTCTACGACCCCATCAATACTCACTTCAGCCCCTTTCACCTCTCACAGACATTACCAAATTAATAATTCATGTTATGTTATGTAATCAATATTTTTAACAATTATTTTTATTTATCATAATCAAAATCAAAAAAAATAATCTTCCCTTATTTTTAGATAATATAATGTAACCTTCATATTAAGTATGAAATTAAAGAAACAATCACAACCACATGGAATTCATACCCTTTTTCCTACCCTCCTTGGCGCCTTTCTGCGCATTGATGGCTGATGACGACTCCTTTCCAGCGTGCACGATGGTCGGGATAACGCGATAGCTGTATACTAACTGGGATAAAAAAAAATTTATGGCCTAACTTTGCATTTACGTTTTTCGAAAAATCTTAAATCTTAAAAGAAAGTTGCGGAGGTAAATTTCTTGCCCGGGTTCAAAGTTTACTTTTCTGACTCTGGTGTTATACACTTTCGCATTTCGTTCATGTGCCTTTTGTAAATTTAATTTGATGGTGTTGTGCACTGCTTGGCAACGTACTCTTTCAGGTAATACTTCAACTTCATTATTGCTGGGTAATGATAATTTCCGTATTAATGGATACGACGAAGCATGTGTGATCATCTTTTGTTTAAACAGTGCTTCATAAGGTGTCATACCGAGAGATTGGTGGTTTGAAGATCGCAGGGATGTTGCAATGTCTGAAATATTGGAATCCCAATTCGAATGGTCATCCTTCAGATATGCCCTTATGGCTGCCAATACGGAACGATTCACCCTCTCTGATGCATTCGGATGCGGGGAATACACGGCTGTTTTCATGTGTTTAATGCCATAATTCTTTAGAAGGGTTTGGAATTCCTTTCCCACAAACTGTCTACCATTATCGGTAAAAATGGTTTCTGGTACTCCGAATTGACTGAACACCTTTTCATCCAGATACTTGACCATTTTGTCACTCGTGGCATTCGAAAAGGGTTCTAACAAAGGGTATTTAGTGAACTTGTCAAGGCATATGAACAAGACCGTGTTTCCCAACTTAGATCTTGGATAGGGTCCCAGGAAATCCAAGTATAGATGTTGAAACGGACGGTCTATCGTTATTTGATTTCCCATAGGGGGTCGCAGAATATAATTTGGGGCTTTCGTCATCTTGCAGACTTCACAAACGCCTATGAATGCTCGAACCTGTTGCACCATATTGGGCCAAAAATACAGTTCGCGAAGTCGACCGAGGGTTTTTGCGATGCCTCCATGAGAAGCTTGCGGAAAGACATGAGCAGATCGTATTAGTGCTTCTGTGAGGCCTGAAGGTATCCACAATTTCCAACATTGGTCTTCTTCAAATGCATTTCCCGAATGATGTTGAGTTCGCATGTACACATAAATTTCAGACACTTGTAAGTCGGGTAATCGGTCTTTATTTGCATTTATTGTGGTGATTAGTTCTTTGTACTCGTTAGACTGAAATTCTTCGGAGTTCAAATCTGCTTCGATGATCGGATCTCTTACTCGTACCTCTTCCATATGCATCCTCGAAAGGGCATCGGGGACAATGTTCAAAGAACCTTTCCGGTGCTCGATTTCAAAGACGAATCCTTGTAGCTTCAATCTCCAACGGGCTAGTCGTCCGCTTAGTTCCCGCTGATTCATCAACCATTTCAGACTGGCGTGGTCCGTGACTATTTTGAAGGCCTGTCCCTCAACATACGCGCGGAATTTTTTTACGCAAAGAACTGCAGCCAAACACTCTTGTTCTGTAACGCTGTAGTTACGTTGAGCAGTGTTCAACTTTTGCGAAAAATATATAATTGGCTTTTCTACACCGTCTTCGTTCTGTTGAGTTAGCACGCCTCCAATCCCCGTTGATGACGCGTCACACTGAATGGTAAATGGTTTTGAAAAATCAGCGTTCACTAAGACAGGAGCGGAAGTAAGAGCCGATTTCAGCTGCTCAAATGCGCCTTTGGCTTCATCAGTGAAGAAGAATTTCTTGGTTTTTTTCAGGGTGTCAGTTAAAGGGGAGGAAATTGAAGCATAATTCTGGATGAAACGTCTGTACCAACCTGCCATTCCTAAAAAGCGACGGACTTGCTTTGCAGTTTTAGGTACAGGGAATTCATTTATGCTCGCTACTTTGTCCTTATCCGTTTTAAGACATCCATTGCCCACTATAAAGTCAAGATATTTTAATTCTTTAAAACAGAACTTGGATTTGTGCACATTGATGGATAATCCAGATTGTCGGATTTTCCCCGCGACCTTCTCTAGAAGTTTTAAATGAGAATCTAGATCAGGCGAGATGATCAAAAGGTCATCTAGGTACACAAATACGTTCTGTCGCATCTCTACTGGTATGACTTTATCCATCAAACGGCACATACGCTGTGCCGCATTACACAGTCCAAATGGCATCACAGTGAACTGATATAGTGGTCTTCCAGGTACTGTGAATGCTGTTTTCTCTCTTGAAGCCTCCTCTAGGGGAATCTGCCAAAAAGCATCCTTCAGATCCACACTCGAAATGAAGTGCGTTTCCGAAAGACGGCTCAGCAGACCTTCCATGTGAGGAAGCGAATATGCGTAATTCCAACATCTGACCTGATTTACATTTCTGGCACTTGTAATGACTTTTTTTTCTTGTGGAATGTTTCGAGTAATAGCGTTGACGGTTAACTCAGGAGTTTCCTCGTCGCTAAAAGCATCTATTTCATGTACCTACGTATCGTGACTGGCGATAGTTTTTACCTGACTCACGTTTTTGAATAAACCGTTCAGCCCTACGACACGTATGCAAAAAGTCTGACAACCTGCGCGGTTGGTATGCAAATGTAAGTTGTGAAATCTGGTCTTTCACGTTATGCCTCAGAATTTCTAAAAGTTCTGATGACGACTTGGGATTTTGAAGACGGGCGTTCATTGAAGTTATCGCGTTGTAAAAATCATCATTTGTTTCGTTATGCCCCTGTCTTCTGTCAACCATTAGTCTCATTATCTCAAAGTCGGTTTCAACGCAGCGAAACTGTTCTATAAGAGCAGACTCTAAGTCTGTCCAACGACAATTGCGATTGGTCTTGAGAAACTACCAATACCAGCTTTCCGCTATTCCTGAGACTAATAAGTGAAAATTGGTCTGGATTTGTAGCCAAGAATAGCCATAAGTTTCCCTTGATGAATTGACCCTAAATAAAAAATCGTCAACCGAGGGTGTTTTGTTTGTGCCATCAAACTTGAGAAGCCATTTGTCCAGTTCGACGCGGTTAGTTCCATTGCGAGGAATCTGTTGTTCGTGTGGACCAGTGCAACCTCGATTATTGCCATTACTACTGTTGTGTGTACCTAGCATTTTAAGGCGATTAGTGACCTCAAGCAATGTTTGCGAGATTTGGCTCACATTCTGTTCCAGAGCGCTAAGCCTGGGGCTATAGCTTTCTCGCCTAGAGTCTGTCCCGTTCAGAGATCGTCTACTTCCACCTTGACGGCTTCGATTTGAGCTTTTGCTTGGATTTGATTTCCTATTGGAGTACGAGTTTTCATACGGTAACTTACTTTCTCCGAAGGAGCTGAATAACTGAACTTGTTGCTCCTGAGCTTCTTTAACGCGTTGATTGACATAAGCCTCAACCTCTGGGCCGAATTGTGAATGGTTGCTACTGGCTTTCTTAAAACCTTTTGGCATATAGAGGTGATTGTCGTCCTCTATATTAAATTCACGTATCGTTTCTAAAACGTCTCTATCTGACATGTTAGGATTACCATTAGTTGCGCTTGGACCTTCTGATGACGTGCCAATGGTGAAACCGGCGGGGATCGTCGGCTCGTTCCGTCGGTTACCTACCGGAGGTGGTGTATGAGGAATATTGCCAGACGAATAAAAAGCATCTGGTTCGGTTAATCTCAATGCATTTGAATCTTTATTCGTTTTGCTACGAAGATTCTTTGAGATGGCACCAGTATTTTGCGACATGTTAAATGATCTTGATAATATGTATTAGAAGACCGATGAAAACTAACTTATAATTTTTTTCAAATATTCTGTTTTGAATGTATATGTGTTTAAGTACTCTATATTCTCAATATAACAAAAGTTATGCAGTTTTATATATCTTCTTTAGTTTATTTTTATGTTTAATTTCTGTGAGAGTTTTGAGGCTTTGTTTGTAATGATGGGTACTGGGGCTGCGTAGATTTTCGGAAAGGGGTTAGTTTTTTTGTAATTATGGCTGTTCATATGTACTTAGCGATTTAAGGACTGCGTAATTTTATCGCAATCGTGATAATACACCCTAAAGAAGTGCATCTTGAGACGTATAAAATTTTTGCAGTTTCTCTGACTTGAAATTTGGAATTTAACTCCACTTTGCAGCAATTTCGAAAGGAATGATGTCGCAACGCGAATTTCACATCCGGTGATTTAATTTCGGGACTTACACCTATCTTTTCAAAAAGCAAAGAAGAAGAGTATTGTCTCTTTTAGACCGGAGCTATCACGAAGGCAGCCTTCTAGGCTATAGCTTCTGAGACTCCCATGCGTCTAAGGCTTGAGACCTCGTTCCAAATATGGTCAGGTATTGTTTTTATTATTCGTGTAGTAGGAGAAAGAAATTAGAATTTACAGATGATAGCGTGCTTTGCGTTCGGTGAAGGAGTAGAAGAAGACAGGAAAGATAAAATTAACGAACAATGTATTTAACAATGGAAGCAAGAAAAGGATAGGTCGTGATTATATAAAATCAATTGAATGCAACGGAAAACTTATAGAACGCGGTTAAACACTAGGGGCAAACATTATTTAGGGACTGTTCACTGTCAGAACGAAAAGTTCGGGGCAAGGCTAGCATAATGCTAAGAGTACACTGTCAAAAATGCAAAGAAAATATATTGAAAATTTGCCTTGGCGGTAGCGTCGATTGATGCTAACGCAGCCCCACGTTGGGCGCCATTTTGTTGCGAACGCCTACCTACTGAGTGCTACGCACCCGGCTATGTCGGGTCGACGTTCCCCTCAAAAGTTTGAGCCACCTCATTAACACCGACTGTCGGCTATGGCTCGGGTTATGAGAGGAGGCAGGGTAAGGTGGCAGGCGGTGGCACGTCTTGCGTTGAGCACGGCTTAGCTCGCCGACTGGGTGAGTTCTTGCCTGTCCTTACCTGCCGTACAATCGTACGTGCCTATACAAATAAATTTAGAAAAAATGAAATAAAGATGAAATGTTGGAAGGAGAAAAGAATCGAATTAACGACATTACAGCCTTGAAGTGATAGTGGGAGAATAATCGAAAAGAACTCCTGATTCCTGGATGACGACGGAACCATGGCCTATTGTCCCGCCCTTGTGAACTCAACTGTCCACTCCTTCGGTTGCCCACGGCCTCGAGTCGGATAACCCCCTAATACCTAAAAAGGAAAAAAAAAGGAAATGCCTTCCCTCTACGACCCCATCAATACTCACTTCAGCCCCTTTCACCTCTCATAGACATTACCAAATTAATAATTCATGTTATGTTATGTAATCAATATTTTTAACAATTATTTTTATTTATCATAATCAAAATCAAAAAAAATAATCTTCTCTTATTTTTAGATAATATAATGTAACCTTCATATTAAGTATGAAATTAAAGAAACAATCACAACCACATGGAATTCATACCCTTTTTCCTACCCTCCTTGGCGCCTTTCTGCGCATTGATGGCTGATGACGACTCCTTTCCAGCGTGCACGATGGTCGGGATAACGCGATAGCTGTACACTAACTGGGATAGAAAACTGATTATGAATAACGAAAATCTACTTTTAAAGCAAACAATATAAAAGTTACAATATTGAGATCCAATTACTTTTCTCTTTAATTAACATTCTTTAATTAACAATACTAAAGTCAAAATAAATTCCAATGCAAATTATATGCGTATGCACTTGTGCTCTCCACAGAACTTGATTTCATAATACGTGTACACATGTTAATAAAAACAACTTTGATTGAAATAAAGCGTGTTTCAAAGTGATCAAAAATTAATCATTCTTGACAAAAAATCATTATTTTCTTTGAAATAATTGCTAATCTTTGTTATATTAAGAATTAATATGATTGGATATCGCAATTTCGATCAAGTTAAACTAATATAACTATATTTATCACTCAGCAATCGTCCATGTGGTAGGGTGCTCCTGTGGCGTCTTGGATGAGTTCTTGTGACTCGTGGCTTCACCGGTGAGGGTAGCTGGAAATCTCCTAATCTAGCCTTGTCCTAGTGGTTTGGACTTAGGTTTGGGCTTCGGTGGTCTTGCAATTTATATGCATATATATCGGGGGTGTTTTATAGTGGCATTGTCTAATTTCCCACTTGTTTCTTTATTGTCCTTTTTTTTTGTCTTTTGTAAAAGTTTTAACTGTTCGAATTTTTATTCAAGCCTCACTTATTCACAATTTCCTTTATTAAATTCAAGGCTAAACAATAAAAGCGCACTTGCTTACTTTATTAGTGACTGTACTTTTTCTTGTACTTCAATAAAATTAAGTCTACCGAATAGCTACTTTTTAACTTTTCAAAAAAAAAAGAAATTTGCCACACAGCTAGCACTCAAAACTGGAAACCCGACCACTCCAAACTTGCCGTTCGACTCCTCGAAAAACAACTTAATCCCCCTATTTAAGACCTCGCCCACGCCACTCACACCATCGCACCTTTTCAACCGCCTGATTTTCGTCATATGAAAAAAAAATATAATAAAATAGTATTCTAGCAGTTCAAAAGCTCAGCAGAAACTGAGCGAAAATGCTGTACGGGGTTGCCACGCCGACGACAGAACTCTTATACTCCATATTCGTCCATACCTGGGCATTGCACAGTACAATTTCATCCGCTAGTTACACATAGCGAGACGAGATTGAAAACTATGCTCAGGCATGCACCAAGATCTAATATCCGAGCAATGGGACGTCTCAGATTGGCTTCGCAATCTCCTTTCCAACAAAAGAAAATTAGAATAATCCAACAAAAAATCATACCTGGGCCTTCCACCATTAATTTTAGATGCTGCGAATTAATTTAAGGTGTAACCTATGCCTTTCTATGCCTCGTGGTCATTCAAATTGGGAATCCCACTTTTAGTTGTATTCCCATTTTTACGCTGGCGACGTCTCCTTTCGCGAACTTTCTTTTTATATTCTGGATCGCTACGACGTTTACTTGTCGAAATAAATGCAATATCCTAAAAATAGAGTTCCCGCAACACCAGCAGTAATTCCAATCGTAGTTTTATTGATTTCAATTATGGTAATAAACAAAATTTTAGGAAATTATGAGTCCACGGATAAAATAAAAATAAAAAATATCAAATTTAATTGATATTACACTCAAACTCAATCAAAACTGAATGATTTTGTAAAGCAAAATTCATTCGCAAACCGCTTTTATCGGAGTTCAGCCATTACAATTTCCCGAGCAGCCAAATGCATTGAAAGAAACCCACAACTAACTTCGCAATGCGGTCGTATTCACTGTTGGAATTTGAGCTCTTAAGACAAGCTTAGGCCTCTCATCTTGGAAAGTTCTTGCTGCATTTCAGCTTCCCTCACATTCCTGCAGTGGCGCAACGTACTAATGCCATGCCCTGAATGCAACCACATGTGCAAATCGCTTAGGAATATCCCAACTGCAAGCGACTTTACTTCAAACATCGTCGATGAATATTCGATTTGCTTTTGTTATTGTCGTAAATCTTTGGCGTGGTAAACTCCCACAATTTTTCCGGTTAGATCTTCGATTTCGTAAAGGGAATTACCAACCCCTCTCCTTATGCGACATTTTACAAATTTATGGCCTAACTTTGCATTTACGTTTTTCGAAAAATCGCTTAAAAGAAAGTTGCGGAGGTAAATTTCTTGCCCGGGTTCAAAGTTTACTTTTCTGACTCTGGTGTTATACACTTTCGGATTTCGTTCATGTGCCTTTTGTAAATTTAATTTGATGGTGTTGTGCACTGCTTGGCAACGTACTCTTTCAGGTAATACTTCAACTTCATTATTGCTGGGTAATGATAATTTCCGTATTAATGGATACGACGAAGCATGTGTGATCATCTTTTGTTTAAACAGTGCTTCATAAGGTGTCATACCGAGAGATTGGTGGTTTGAAGATCGCAGGGATGTTGCAATGTCTGAAATATTGGAATCCAAATTCGAATGGTCATCCTTCAGATATGCCCTTATGGCTGCCAATACGGAACGAATCACCCTCTCTGATGCATTCGGATGCGGGGAATACACGGCTGTTTTCATGTGTTTAATGCCATAATTCTTTAGAAGGGTTTGGAATTCCTTTCCCACAAACTGTCTACCATTATCGGTAAAAATGGTTTCTGGTACTCCGAATTGACTGAACACCTTTTCATCCAGATACTTGACCATTTTGTCACTCGTGGCATTCGAAAAGGGTTCTAACAAAGGGTATTTAGTGAACTTGTCAAGGCATATGAACAAGACCGTGTTTCCCAACTTAGATCTTGGATAGGGTCCCAGGAAATCCAAGTATAGATGTTGAAACGGACGGTCTATCGTTATTTGATTTCCCATAGGGGGTCGCAGAATATAATTTGGGGCTTTCGTCATCTTGCAGACTTCACAAACGCCTATGAATGCTCGAACCTGTTGCACCATATTGGGCCAAAAATACAGTTCGCGAAGTCGACCGAGGGTTTTTGCGATGCCTCCATGAGAAGCTTGCGGAGAGACATGAGCGGGTTGGGTCCGTTTGCCCGCATATCAAAAGCCCGCACACGAATGCCCGCACACGAATGCCCGCATATCAAGAGCCCGCATCCCAAAAGCCCGCATCACAAAAGCCCGCATGTCATGGGGAAATATGAAGTTCCCCTTAAGAAAACTCTTTTCTGTGATTCTCACAAGATCGAGTATCTAACATTTTGGAAATTGAAGTAAACCAATCAAAACTCTTATAGAAAATATTTTGTGGCTTCGAAAATGGCGTGAAGTAGTTATTCACCACACTCACCTCTTCCCCTCTTTTTTTTTTTGAAAACGTGTAAAATCTCTTAAAAATTTTTTGCTCGTCCTAAAAAGAACCGATTTATTTACCATATCCACCTCTACCCCTCATTTCCCCTCCTAAATTGAAATTGGTCAATATCTCTCATTGAATATTTAGTCGTCCTAAAAAGAACGATTTTGGTTCATAGAACCCAATACACAAAATCACTTCACTTGCACTGTTTTGGGAGCAGCCGCACTGCTCCAGGCATCGTCGAAGAATGCGACAATTCAGAAAAATATCACTTCTTATATACACTTTGTCGAAGACATTTCGAATTGATAATATTTTTGACAACCAATCAAAACTCTTGCAGGATATATTTTACACAACTTCCCTCTCCGTGATTCTCATGATTTCTTGCATCTTACAGATGGATTTCTGTGTGAATTCAATGAATTTTAAATGTACATTACTTCTATTTTAACACGCAATTGTTTAGGAAATAACCATAGCCCAAGTGCGGATAGTACATGTGTTGAATAGATGCTCTTACCATTGAAAAATAATAGCATTCCTCCCAATAAAAGAGAAAAAAGTTCATAAAATGGAAAGAATTTGTATACATTTGATTAAAGCAGACCGCAAATCATGCGAGTAAAAGGAGTTCATATTTGGAATTATTCGTTTATTTAGTGGAAAAACCAGTTTAAATCCTAAGATTCCGCGAGCGGGCTACATAGACCCGACATGATGCGCATAAATTCGCCTTATCTTTTCAATTCGGCGCTTATTTGCATTGTTTAAATACACTTTTTTTGTTTCTTTTTTTTTTTACATTTTTTCATCCTTTTTTTCTATTCGAAACTCTGAAAATAATGAAGAAGGAAATCCTTTTAGTAATCATTTTTGCCTATGTGGCCCGCTTCGCGGGTTCTTAGGATTTAAACTATCTTTCCGCAGGGTTTAGCACGCTCACGCAACTTCGTTGCTCCGCTAAGGGTATATGCTTATTGTCTGGCAGGCGCCATAAACACTTACAAATAAGCGTCAAATTTCATAGATAATGGCATTTAACTCGCATCATTTTCGTTGTGGGTGGCCCGCTTCGCGGGATCTAAAGATTTAAACTATCTTTCCGCAGGGTTTAGCACGCTCACGCAACTTCGTTGCTCCGCTAAGGGTATATGCTTATTGTCTGGCAGGCGCCATAAACATTTACAAATAAGCGTCAAATTTCATAGATAATGCCATTTAACTCGCATCATTTTTGTTGTGAGTGGCCCGCTTCGCGGGATCTAAGGGTTTCAACTATCTTTCCGCAGGGTTTAGCACGCTCACGCAACTCCGTTGCTCCGCTAAGGGTATATGCTGGTTGTCTGGCAGGCGCCATAAACACAAGCAAATAAGCGCCGAATTGAAAAGATAAGGCGAATTTATGCGCATCATGTCGGGTCTATGTAGCCCGCTCGCGGAATCTTAGGATTTAAACTGGTTTTTCCACTAAATAAGCGAATAATTCCAAATATGAACTCCATTTACTCGCATGATTTGCGGTCTGCTTTAATCAAATGTATACAAATTCTTTCCATTTTATGAACTTTTTTCTCTTTTATTGGGAGGAATGCTATTATTTTTCAATGGTAAGAGCATCTATTCAACACATGTACTATCCGCACTTGGGCTATGGTTATTTCCTAAACAATTGCGTGTTAAAATAGAAGTAATGTACATTTAAAATCCATTGAATTCACACAGAAATCCATCTGTAAGATGCAAGAAATCATGAGAATCACGGAGAGGGAAGTTGTGTAAAATATATCCTGCAAGAGTTTTGATTGGTTGTCAAAAATATTATCAATTCGAAATGTCTTCGACAAAGTGTATATAAGAAGTGGTATTTTTCTGAATTGTCGCATTCAATTTACAAATCAGACATCAGTCGACAACCAAAGTGTGCGGTAGTGCTCTTGCAAACGTACATATTTCCAAAACCACTAACTTTTATTACCCAATAAAAACAACAGTGTTAGGTTTTACCTACCTGTTCGAACCCGAAAAGGTGCTACCTGTGCTGAAGTGATTATTGTCATATCAGTGAAAGTGATTAAGTGCCAACGAAAAATAAAACAAGAAACAATTGAAAAAGAGACAGTAAGTGATACCCAACACCAAATGGGGAAAAAAGAAAAGAGGAAGGATGACGTCAACTTGGCGCTGTCCAGCCTCGTAGAAAAAATTAAGTCAGGAGTAGCAGAGCATGGAAATCCGTTCCTTGCCTCGCTACACGAGAAACTCACCATTGTTGATGAGCTCTACATCGACCAGCCCGCAGCCGAAGAAGACGAGGACGAAGAGGAATCAATGGAGGTCGCCGATCTTCCAGATGAGGATTCAGAATCTGAATCAGATTCTCCAGCAGAGTCGGAGACAGAGATTTCTTCCAGCGAGGACGAAGAAATTCCCCCATTACAGGAAGATGAATTTCGGAATGTACCAGCTAAAAAGCGGAAAAAATCCGATAGCCCTCCACCAACACCCGTTCCAGCAGTAGCTGCTACAACAACAACAAAACCAACCACATCCAAACCACCAACAACAAAACAACAACCAACTATTCTCCCAACAACACCATCATCAGCTACACCTTCCACCTCAGCAAATGTGCAACAACAACAGCCAAAACAAACAATAATGCCGCCGATTATCTGCTACAAATTAAATGTAGCGGAGCTTAGTAAACACCTGAAGGGATTACAGGTAGAATACAAAATCCACAACATAAATATAAACAAGACGATAATTACCAAAAGGACAAAAAAGGATCACCAACAAATCCGGGATTTTCTCAAAAACATAAAAACGGAATACAACACGTATACCTGCAAGGAGGACAAGAAGACCCTTTTGGTTCTTAAGGGCATCCATCACAGCTATCTGGTAGACGACATAAAAGATGAGTTAATTAGCGCCGGTATACAGGTAATTGAGGTGACCAATTATAAAACAACAAGGACTGACCGCAAGTTTAATAGCTTCGTCGTCCAAGTTGGAAAAAATAGCGACATTTCTTTTATTTTCAGCAAAAATTTATTGCTAAACCAAAAAGTTTATTGGGAGAAATTCCAAACCAGTGGCATTACGCAGTGCAAAAACTGTCAGAAGTTCGGTCACGTTGCCAGCAACTGTGGTATGAAGTACAGGTGTGTCAAGTGCAAGGTCGAGCACCTACCTGGAAACTGCCCACGTAGTATCGACAACAAGAAGGACGACGCAGTATTTTGTGCTAACTGCCAGAAGAATGGACATCCAGCGAACTACAAGGGATGCCCCAAATATAAGGAGAAAGTTGCCGAGAGGCTCAAAAACTCGCAAAAGAAGAAGGAACAACGTCAGTTCGCCGTCAACTCAGCCTCGAAAGCGATTAAAGCTGGTCTGAGTTTTGCAGATGTCGCAGCTTTAGGGAAGACAGTGAAACCACAAGGCAATCCAACAACGAAACCAGTGGTCTCCAAGCCAGCAGCAAAACCAAGTTTCACCGGCAAGGCTACCAATAAGCCCGCGCCATCATCAACATCAAGGAACACTGTTCCTTCCGGTAAGACTTCGTCTAACATCTTTGAGGATACTGAAAGATTGTTCGGCACTGACCTTTTAACCCTTCTCCAGAAGGCAAGAAAGGTTGTGCCTAGCAACTATGGCATCCTCGAAGATAGGGCGAAGACAATTATACTGGGCAAACTTATTTGTGAATTATGTTCCCAATAAATTCGCCCAGTATCTTAACATATAATGTAAATTCTATCTATTCCACAGCCAAACGAAGTTCCTTAAGCTTATTTATTAAGTCTAAGAAACCCGACATTCTTCTCTTACAGGAAACAAGATTGAGCCCAAACAACCCATACAAGCCGGATGGATACAAGACATATCGGGAAGATAAGTCAAGTGACCGAAGTGGGACAGCGATCATCGTCAGAAACACCATTAAGTGCCAAAAAATACAAATACCAGGACTGACAAGCATGGAAACAACAGCCGTTACCATCAAGTTGTCTGAGGTAGAAACTCTGCTGGTTATTTCGGTCTACAACCAATGCCAGGCGCCAAGAGGAAACATCATGCACGATTTGACTGTTATCCACAACATGTGCAGCACACACACCTATTGTGTGATTGGAGGGGATTTCAACGCCAGACACCAGCTTTGGGGAGACGACGAAATATCACCACAAGGGACGGCAATAGTGGAGTGGCTGCATGGTAATGCACATCAACACTCCCTAGTGGTTATTTCACAACCACTAAACACCTTTCCAAGAACACCATCGATGCTGGACTTTTTCTTGGCTTCATCGAACTTCGTCAACATCCTACCGGACTTTCGGAATTACTCCTGCCTTGCGCACGTAAGTGATTCTGATCATTTGGCTGTAGAACTTCGGATTCGGCTGAACCATAGAATAATGGTGGAAAATCCTGCACCAGAGCTGCACATCAAATTCAACCGGATCAACTGGATCCAATACGAGTCGGACATCGAAGCAAATGTGATACTGCCAGCAATGGACGAAAACCTCGGCAACAACGAGATTGACGGAGTCATCAATCACTTTGAAGCCGTAGTTAACGCAGCTGTAGACCGACAGAAGACAACCCGAACCAGCAAAGACAGATATGGGCACCTACCTCAACACATCCAAGCAATTCATGCACACAGACAACGGCTGCGAAAAAGGCTACAGAGGATTCTCCACAGAACTTGGAACACCAACAATGACGAGTATAGAAGTGTACATTCCCAGCTGGAATGCACCAACGTCATGTTTCGTCGTGCTGTGAATCACTTCAGGGACAACGAATTCAGGCAGAGGCTGGAAGACATAAAACCAGGCCCCGACGCCTTCAAGAAAATCAACTCGCTGGTTGGAAAATCGAGGTCAATGCCTGAAACCATTGAACACGGACAAGATACTGCCACCACCGCAATTGAAAAAGCCGAAGCATTTGCCACCCACTTCGAAAAGAATTTCACGGATCGACCACCAACGCACCTTCCAGAATTTCTAGAAGTAGTGGAAGCACAAGTTCACGAGGCCACAATGTCAACCGATGTCATCACGACTTTCAATACCAGGAATCCAGCAGATGACCCAAATAGCGACGAAGTCTTCACCAACACAGAAGAGGTTGGTAACATTATCCATAGCGGCAACTCAAAGAAGTCATCCGGAACTGACCAAATTTCGAACTTTTTGCTTAAAAAGTTACCAAGCGTGGCCATCCTTCTACTGACCATCATATTCAACAACTGCATTAACAACAGCTATTTTCCGAAATCATGGAAAGTAGCGAAAGTTGTGCCAGTGCCCAAGAAGACAGATCGAACAAATGTCAATGGATACCGACCAATAGCTCTCCTGTGTTGCGTGAGTAAAATTCTGGAGTCATTGATGCTGCGAAAGATCAACCAACTGTGTGCGGAGAGAGGCATAATCCCGACGTATCAATTTGGATTCAGAGCTAGACACTCTACGATACATCCCCTACTGAAGCTTCATAGCGACGTCACCACGGGACTCAACAAAAAGGAGTCAACTGTAGCCTGCTTGCTGGACATCGAGAAGGCCTTTGACAGCGTCTGGATTAAAGGACTGATCTTCAAACTAATGGAATATGGTTTTCCGCTCAATATGGTGAGACTTATTAATAATTTCCTAACAAATAGAATTTTCTTCGTACAGGTACAGAATGAGAAGTCGTCAGTCAGAAGCATCAACGCAGGTGTACCCCAAGGATCAAGACTCGGTCCGATCCTCTTTAACATCTTCACAGCTGACCAGCCAATGAATGAAGGCCGAAGCAAAACGCTTCTGTACGCAGACGACTCAGTGACCTACGCCACCTCCCTGTCTCCAGAGATAGCTGCACGAAGAGTTGAGACCCACATCAGGAATCTTTGGGACTACTATCTTAAGTGGGGACTGAAGATAAATAGCAACAAAACGGATCTTATCTGCTTCCGCAATCCTGTAACAGCGACCGGAGGACGCCGAGCATTTGCAACCCGCTGCCGTAATATTAAACTGAATCTTCCAGATGATACAGTGGTTCATACCAGAACATCAACGAAATATCTGGGAATCAACTTCAGCGAAAGATTTAAATTCAACCAGCATGCTGACATTATCCTCAAAAGGGCAAACTTTGCATTGCATCTAGTGCACCCGCTTCTCAAGAAGCGCAACGGGCTTAGCAGAAAAACCAAGCTGCTCATATACAAGCAGCTCATCAGACCAGTAATAACTTATGGTTGTCCCATCTGGTTCACAATTTCACCATCAACAATGAAGAAGATCCAGCTTTTCGAAAGGAGAATACTTCGGACTTGCACAGGACTTTGGCGAAACCCGACAACTCTGAAGTACTACTCAACGAGAAGACTCTACGAGGAGGCAGGAATCGCACAGTCGATCAACAAATTTATGATGGAACTATCAGGAAGACTCATCCGAAACCTTGCAGACCACCCAAACACAGAAGTCCGGGAATTAACCCAGCAACAAATGGAACCAAGCCATCGGTATCTAAATCCTCGCGCCATCACGGATGCTAGATTTGACGACATCATCCACAACGAAGATACTCCGTTCTACGAAAAATCGGTAAGACATTACAGGGGGTGACTTACTCCCTGTAATCAACGCTAATACTATATTTTCTTTTCTTCCCAACAGGAACAATTAGCTTTTAATTAATTATAAAATATCATAAATAGATTAAGAGTAGTCATAAATATAGTTTTGTAAAACTTTTGTAAACCTAGCCATAAGAAATTCGTCGGGCCCCTTTTGTTGAGCCGACATTTTTAATTTTAGTTATAAGTCTAGATATAAGTCAATTTGTACATATTAGATTGAATAAAAATAATTTCCTAATCGTAAAAATTGAATTGTCGCATTCTTCGTCGATGCCTGGAGCAGTGCGGTTGCTCCCAATCCAGTGAAAGTGAAGTGATTTTGTATATTGGTGGTTCTATGAACCAAAATCGTTCTTTTTAGGACGACTAAATATTCAATGAGAGATATTGACCAATTTCAATTTAGGAGGGGAAATGAGGGGTAGAGGTGGATATGGTAAATAAATCGGTTCTTTTTAGGACGAACAAAAATTTTTTAAGAGATTTTACTTGTTTTCAAAAAAAAGAGGGGAAGAGGTGAGTGTGGTGAATAACTACATCCCCCTCCATATTACTCGGAACAAATATTTCTTTCAAGCGATTTGATTGGCTTTAAAAATTTTAAAATTGAAGTGATGAGGTGAATAACAAAACAATAAGCCCGCATCATATGCGGGCTAAATCTGAAAATAAATTGTGCGGGCTTATGGCATGCGGGCTTTTGTGCTGCGGGCTTTTTCATAATTTGGCGTGCGGGCTTTTGTTACGCGGGCTTTTCATATGCGGGCTTATAGGGGTTTCCCACATGAGCAGATCGTATTAGTGCTTCTGTGAGGCCTGAAGGTATCCACAATTTCCAACATTGGTCTTCTTCAAATGCATTGCCCGAATGATGTTGAGTTCGCGTGTACACATAATTTTCAGACACTTGTAAGTCGGGTAATCGGTCTTTATTTGCATTTATTGTGGTGATTAGTTCTTTGTACTCGTTAGACTGAAATTCTTCGGAGTTCAAATCTGCTTCGATGATCGGATCTCTTACTCGTACCTCTTCCATATGCATCCTCGAAAGGGCATCGGGGACAATGTTCAAAGAACCTTTCCGGTGCTCGATTTCAAAGACGAATCCTTGTAGCTTCAATCTCCAACGGGCTAGTCGTCCGCTTAGTTCCCGCTGATTCATCAACCATTTCAGACTGGCGTGGTCCGTGACTATTTTGAAGGCCTGTCCCTCAACATACGCGCGGAATTTTTTTACGCAAAGAACTGCAGCCAAACACTCTTGTTCTGTAACGCTGTAGTTACGTTGAGCAGTGTTCAACTTTTGCGAAAAATATATAATTGGCTTTTCTACACCGTCTTTGTTCTGTTGGGTTAGCACGCCTCCAATCCCCGTTGATGACGCGTCACACTGAATGGTAAATGGTTTTGAAAAATCAGCGTTCACTAAGACAGGAGCGGAAGTAAGAGCCGATTTCAGCTGCTCAAATGCGCCTTTGGCTTCATCAGTGAAGAAGAATTTCTTGGTTTTTTTCAGGGTGTCAGTTAAAGGGGAGGAAATTGAAGCATAATTCTGGATGAAACGTCTGTACCAACCTGCCATTCCTAAAAAGCGACGGACTTGCTTTGAAGTTTTAGGAACAGGGAATTCATTTATGCTCGCTACTTTGTTCTTATCCGTTTTAAGACATCCATTGCCCACTATAAAGCCAAGATATTTTAATTCTTTAAAACAGAACTTGGATTTGTGTACATTGATGGATAATCCAGATTGTCGGATTTTCCCCGCGACCTTCTCTAGAAGTTTTAAATGAGAATCTAGATCAGGCGAGATGATCAAAAGGTCATCTAGGTACACAAATACGTTCTGTCGCATCTCTACTGGTATGTATGACTTTATCCATCAAACGGCACATACGCTGTGCCGCATTACACAGTCCAAATGGCATCACAGTGAACTGATATAGTGGTCTTCCAGGTACTGTGAATGCTGTTTTCTCTCTTGAAGCCTCCTCTAGGGGAATCTGCCAAAAAGCATCCTTTAGATCCACACTCGAAATGAAGTGCGTTTCCGAAAGACGGCTCAGCAGACCTTCCATGTGAGGAAGCGGATATGCGTAATTCCAACATCTGACCTGATTTACATTTCTGGCACTTGTAATGACTTTTTTTTCTTGTGGAATGTTTCGAGTAAAAGCGTTGACGGTTAAGTCAGGAGTTTCCTCGTCGCTAAAAGCATCTATTTCATGTACGTATCGTGACTGGCGATAGTTTTTACCTGACTCACGTTTTTGAATAAACCGTTCAGCCCTACGACACGTATGCAAAAAGTCTGACAACCTGCGCGGTTGGTATGCAAATGTAAGTTGTGAAATCTGGTCTTTCACGTTATGAATCAGAATTTCTAAAAGTTCTGATGACGACTTGGGATTTTGAAGACGGGCGTTCATTGAAGTTATCGCGTTGTAAAAATCATCAATTGTTTCGTTATGCCCCTGTCTTCTGTCAACCATTAGTCTCATTATCTCAAAGTCGGTTTCAACGCAGCGAAACTGTTCTATAAGAGCAGACTCTAAGTCTGTCCAACGACAATTGCGATTAGTCTTGAGAAACTGCCAATACCAGCTTTCCGCTATTCCTGAGACTAATAAGTGAAAATTGGTCTGGATTTGTAGCCAAGAATAGCCATAAGTTTCCCTTAATGAGGGTGTTTTGTTTGTGCCATCAAACTTGAGAAGCCATTTGTCCAGTTCGACGCGGTTAGTTCCATTGCGAGGAATCTGTTGTTCGTGTGGACCAGTGCAACCTCGATTATTGCCATTACTACTGTTGTGTGTACCTAGCATTTTAAGGCGATTAGTGACCTCAAGCAATGTTTGCGAGATTTGGCTCACATTCTGTTCCA
This sequence comes from Portevinia maculata, assembly GCA_949715645.1. NCBI lineage: Eukaryota > Metazoa > Arthropoda > Insecta > Diptera > Syrphidae > Portevinia > Portevinia maculata. Next base: position 169,584,148 of record OX454526.1, on the reverse strand, counting down.
GAGCGCTAAACCTGGGGCTATAGCTTTCTCGCCTAGAGTCTGTCCCGTTCAGAGATCGTCTACTTCCACCTTGACGGCTTCGATTTGAGCTTTTGCTTGGATTTGATTTCCTATTGGAGTACGAGTTTTCATACGGTAACTTACTTTCTCCGAAGGAGCTGAATAACTGAACTTGTTGTTCCTGAGCTTCTTTAACGCGTTGATTGACATAAGCCTCAACCTCTGGGCCGAATTGAGAATGGTTGCAACTGGCTTTCTTAAAACCTTTTGGCGTATAGAGGTGATTGTCGTCCTCTATATTAAATTCACGTATCGTTTCTAAAACGTCTCTATCTGACATGTTAGGATTACCATTAGTGGCGCTTGGACCTTCTGATGACGTGCCAATGGTGAAACCGGCGGGGATCGTCGGCTCGTTCCGTCGGTTACCTACCGGAGGTGGTGTACGAGGAATATTGCCAGACGAATTAAAACCATCTGGTTCGGTTAATCTCAATGCACTTGAATCTTTATTCGTTTTGCTACGAAGATTCTTTGAGATGGCAGCAGTATTTTGCGACATGTTAAATGATCTTGATAATATGTATTAGAAGACCGATGAAAACTAACTTATATTTTTTTTCAAATATTCTGTTTTGAATGTATATGTGTTTAAGTACTCTATATTCTCAATATAACAAAAGTTATGCAGTTTTATATATCTTCTTTAGTTATTTTTTTATTTTTATGTTTAATTTCTGTGAGAGTTTTGAGGCTTTGTTTGTAATGATGGGTACTGGGGCTGCGTAGATTTTCGGAAAGGGGTTAGTTTTTTTGTAATTATGGCTGTTCATATGTACTTAGCGATTTAAGGACTGCGTAATTTTATCGCAATCGTGATAATACACCCTAAAGAAGTGCATCTTGAGACGTATAAAATTTTTGCAGTTTCTCTGACTTGAAATTTGGAATTTAACTCCACTTTGCAGCAATTTCGAAAGGAATGATGTCGCAACGCGAATTTCATATCCGGTGATTTAATTTCGGGACTTACACCTATCTTTTCAAAAAGCAAAGAAGAAGAGTATTGTCTCTTTTAGACCGGAGCTATCACGAAGGCAGCCTTCTAGGCTATAGCTTCTGAGACTCCCATGCGTCTAAGGCTTGAGACCTCGTTCCAAATATGGTCAGGTATTGTTTTTATTATTCGTGTAGTAGGAGAAAGAAATTAGAATTTACAGATGATAGCGTGCTTTGCGTTCGGTGAAGGAGTAGAAGAAGACAGGAAAGATAAAATTAACGAACAATGTATTTAACCATGGAAGCAAGAAAAGGATAGGTCGTGATTATATAAAATCAATTGAATGCAACGGAAAACTTATAGAACGCGGTTAAACACTAGGGGCAAACATTATTTAGGGATTCCTAAATAAAGTTCTTGGTCGAGAGATGGAACTAAATATAGGACTAAGGCTCTCTTACTATCTTGATAGCCTACTTCGGTTACAACTTTTCGTGATAAAATCCTTTGAGCGTTGTATCACAAAATATGCAAATCCGTCTTAGCAATTCATCTATATTTAGAATTTCGCCACGCCCACTTTATGAGGGATAGCAATAGGAAAAGGGTATCCTTTCTTCGCCCAAGCGGACTTTGAGTTCTTTCGAAAGAAAAATACTCCGTCTTTGGTCTTGTGTGCGGAGAGGGCCAATGGAAGGCTTCAGTTATCCATAGCATAATCTCGTCCTTAAGAAGGAGGAGAGGAAGACAAATATTATAATTCATAAATTACATATAGACTCATAGTCATTAGGGTTTTAAGCAAAATTAGTAAAATTCCCACAGCAAAGGTTAGAAAAGTTTAAACCTGACTGTCATCCAGCCGTCGTTAATGTTATTGCGCCTGCCTTACCCTTTAAACCCATTTTACCCTTTTGGTTAAGTGGCAACTTCGTGGGAAATTCGGCGAGTTTTTTTTTGTTCTATAATTTCAATACTACTTGCGTCTCTTTCTATTGAAAGAGTAAAAATAGTTAACGTTTAAGTAACAATTATTTTGTGAGAAATGTCCCTTGTGACCTTCAAGAATAAATTGAATTTGATTTTTAAAAGTTTAGCCTGTGCTGGGTAAATAGAATTAATTATTTAATTTTTTTACAAACTCTAATTTAAATTGTTCTTAAACAGGTTTCGAACAGGTTCTGATTTGAGTTAAGTTGTTGCTTAAGATCACTGTATCCCAAAACCAATTTGTAAGCGAACATTTCTAAATACTTGTAATTTTGGTTTGTAATGTAATTGAATTTTCAGAAATACAATCGAACTAATTCCAAACTTTTGAGCTTTGGTTACTGCTTTGAGTTTGGCTCGATATTTGTTTTTGGGCGGATAATTGTGCGGGGCAACAACACTGACGATGTGTTGTAACAAGGAGAGACTACACACCAATTCTGCTTATCTAACCTTTCTATGATGGCAACCAAGTACATACTGGTCTAGTCGTTTTCAGGCCTTGTGCAAGAGTAGAGTGCAGGTACACCATTCTCAAATCCAAGGACGCTCTAGTCATTTTGTAGGTTCGTTGGGCTCGTTGTTTTGGCTATAGTCCTCTTTTTTGCTGGGCTCTCCTTACTCAACGTTGTCCAGTGATCCTGAAGTCCTTAGAAATCTGTGAAGATTAGGCAGTGGGACATCAGAAAGTTCTTCAATGTCGTTGAAAAAATATCTTCCAAAAAGTTTTGTTCCTCAGGTGACAGAGACTTGCGTAGTGACAGAGAAAGGGAAGCGTGTCCTCATAGATTTCCTCATCAAAGCAGCATCTACAGAAGTGGTATTTCGTGACAGAATTTTATTGTGTGGTTCCTTTTCAGACTTTACTTTGCTAAACTTGTTGAGCAGGAAAAAACAGCTCTAAGTAATGCTGTCTCGGAAATGGCTGACTAATGTTGCTCAAAAGTATATCAAAAGTATATATATATATTGGCCAGTATGTTGATGTCCTGCTTGAGTGAAAGTCGCAATTCATTGCACGCCCAGCTGCATACAGTTCTCCTCCTTTTGTATTCGTTAATCTTGAGCCCCAAAATGTATTTTTGGCATTAAAATCACCTCCGACCATGAAGTAATTTCCCAGTGTTTGGAAAAAGTTGGCATAATCTTATTTTTTTAGGTTTTGTCGTGATGGGCAATATATAGTTGATATTTGTATTTCCCCTTTTCTTGACAAGTGAATGTTTATAGTTACCGCTTGCATCCTTTCTTCTTCAATATTTGAGTGAAAATCGTGTTTTATTGTTTCTTTCACTAGTAACGCCCATCCGCCTCTTGCTTTATTAGATGGATGGACTGCGGAATAGCAACAATAACCTTTTATTTTTGCTAGTCTACTGAGGTGGCTTTCCGTTATTAAACATATTATATCTATGTAGTCGCGCTACTTTACCGTTTTGCTATCGAGTCTGCGGATTAAATAATAACACGTCCGTTTTCTGTGAATGCGATCATAAAACTGACGCTCTCTTTATTCTTATTCTTAATCTTACACGTGTATGACTAGATGTGTATATAATATAGGTACATGAATATCAATATGGTGTGACAGTGTGAGTTGCATGCTTAACTCTTACAATAATTACTACAATTCGGCCATCCTGACCATTGAGATCACCTGATCTTGCAAATTTACAATCAATCATTCGCTTTACTCTTGTTCAACCATGGTTTCATATTGCCCAGCGTTAAATTCATTTCAGTTTTAACTACCGATTCCGTAGGGCGATCGGCAAACACATAATTTGACTTATACAATGTTTGAAGTTTTTCTTTATGAACATAACGTACGTCTTCACCAACTTCTTAATTCAATTCTGAACTATCATTATCTTTAGAGTCGATTAACATGAGTTGTTTTTCAAAATATTCACTATAATTGTCTTTTTCATTCGTGTAAGTTATATTATCTCTTAAATGTCTAAGGGAATACTATCGCTATTAATTATAAACTTAAAATACAAACGTCTTACGTAATAATTGGTCTTGCCATCTTCTGGCAACTGATGTACTGCTGACTTCCTCTTTGGCTTAGAACACATATTTGCCATATGTCCCACCGAGTTGCAATTATAGCACCTGACTGCAACTCTTTGTCCGTCCACTTGTCTATCTTTTGCCGTTCTATCTGCTGTCAATCCCGTCTGTCTGTTGCTAAGTGTACTAGCAGTCGATCTTGTTCGCACCTTCCGCTGAGTGACTTTGCCGAAGGCTCAAAGTAGTCCTGCCTTTGTTGTATACCCCTGGACACGGGCATATAACCTTATGTTGTCATCAGAAAATCCCTCAATCGCGTATTCAATCCATTCTTCTTCGTCCATTTTCAATCCAGTCGCCAGTCTCTTTTTGTCGTCAAAATATTCACTGAAAGTTTCGCTCACTTTCCACTTTCGGTTTTCAAATATTTTGCTCATCTCCATCTTGTTTTGTTTTGTACCAAAAACTTCTTTCAACTCCTCTGTCAGGTTGTCTACGTCGTCGTCTAAAAAATTTACTTGTGCGTGCAGCCATTCTTGTGCCTTGCCTTTCAATTTACTTACGAAAAGTGCGTGCAAATTTTTTTTCTCCACACCGTACACTTCTTCGACATTCCTTAGCTGTGCCAGCCACCCATCAACACTTATCATTCCACTAAATTCCGGCAACATCTCCTTCCACTCTCCTGTCGTACCGTCCGATCGTTTTCAACCACCTCCTGCACTAGTTTCTGCTCTATCATTTGATTTTGCGATCCGTTGTAACAGTTCATTTTCCCTCATTATGATTTTTTTTTCCCCAGTTGCAGTGTCTAGCGGCTATTTTTCGATTCCTTCTTGTATTTGTTCGTCTTGTCGTCGTCCCTCTTCTTCGTCGTTACTTAGACGTTCGCCTCGCACATCTGCTGGTATGTTATTCAGGCGAATGACCAAGGTGGCTTTGTTTTCGTTTCTTGCCATGCCCAACTGTTGTAACCAACTTCTGAGTTCTGCTACTGTGAACTCGTCTGGATTTACTAATGTGTCGTCCATTACGAAGAAGATAGAAAAAAAATTTTTTTTTCGCGGTGACTGAAGCGGCGACACAACCAACTTTGTGGTAAACACACGATCTGTAGTAAAAACTTTTTTTTTTTTTTTTTGTGTAATCCCACTTCTGAGTAATTGTAGTCGCGCTACTTTACCGTTTTGCTATCGAGTCTGCGGATTAAATAATAACACGTCCGTTTTCTGTGAATGCGATCATAAAACTGACGCTCTCTTTATTCTTATTCTTAATCTTACACGTGTATGACTAGATGTGTATATAATATAGGTACATGAATATCAATATGGTGTGACAGTGTGAGTTGCATGCTTAACTCTTACAATAATTACTACAATAGCATTAATGAAAACTTCTAGCACAGAAAGATGCTGTGCTAGCCCGTTTGCATACCAATTAAGTATTTTAAGTGTATTATTTATATTGGTTTCTTAGGCTCTTTATACCTAATATTATACTTTTCAAGTTGCTTAACCATCTAGCAGGATTGACCGCCTTTTGGCGGGCAACATTCTGACTCAATTATTTCTCAATAAAATTTATTTTTTTTGGTTTGGCAAACCACCCCGCCTACTATTTGATATTCTCTACAAACTAATTTAAGTTTAGGGGTTATTGTAGAGGTAGTTTGGTATGTATCGTCATTTAGATTCGAATTTTCAATCCGTGTCGACAAAAAATTATCGGTCTATAAAGTGAAAATTTTAAAAATTATTAAAAAATACTTGGTGTTGTTTCCTGAAGCTAAAAAAATTACTGGTAAGTAGGAAAAGAAGTATTATTTTTGTTTATCAAGGCCGTTTATGTTTCTTTGATAAATATTTGTCTTCTACTGACCATTTAATGAATCCCGCCTAAAGGCGGGTAATCCACGTAACGTGAAGTTTTGTGCACCTGTATATTGCGCATTTTCTGATAGAAACTATTTATTTGATTCGGAGAAAGCTTTCGTATTTCAATGAATTTCGTTTTTGGCATTCATGGAATGCTCTATATTTATGTATTATCTGTTAACCGAAAGGATTTTTGCGGTTTTTGGTTGCAGAAATGTGTGAAGAAATGGGAAATGAGATGAGGAAGGCAGTTCACTTTCAGAATGAACGAAGACGAAAGTTCAATCTTTCAAAAATGAGTGATGAACAGATCGAGGAAATGATGAACTCAATTCCTACGGATTCTGAGTCTGATAATGATAGAGACTCTATCGGCGATTTCGATGATGAGAACAATGTAGATGATGCAGATTATCGCGTATCACCAGAAGATGAAGAACAAATTGACGATTATGTCGCTGAGTTGGAAAGATCTTCATCTTCCACTTTTCTTAACACAGCTTTAAATCTCAGTGACATTGCTATACCAGCAGGTGAGTTCATACCACCTTCTTCCTTGATTAAACAACAACAACATGGGGTACATTTTCTAGAAGATGAGCTGTCAGATATACCTTCAATTGCATCGCCTGCTCCAATTGAACATCCGCGCCTAAAAGGTAAACGTAAAAAACGTCCTCGTTCACCACCATTAGAAGAGGAAGAGGGTGGACCGGATGTGCAGCCGAATGACGGTGGATTTACGTCAAGTTTAGTGGAAATCGATCCAAAATCTGCAGAGTTTAATAAAATAACTTGGCGAAGAAAACAGATGCAACTTCATAGGAACGAGGTGGTATTTCGTGGAGATGCCAGATGCCCTGAACGGTTTTTTGAATTCAAAACACCATTTCAATGTTTTGAATACTTTTTTGACGATAACCTGATAGGAAACATCTGTCGCTACACCAATTTAAATGCTCGGAGCCAAAATGTCAATACGAAGTTCTTGGTGAGTAACATCAGCATTAGGCAGTACATTGGCATACTAATTTATATGTCGGTGTATCGCTACCCAAGCGTAGAAGCGTACTGGGCAGAGCATTCGTTTGAAGCTATTCGATTAACTATGACTTCAAGGCAGTTCTATGATGTTCGCAAGTACATCCGCTTCAACGACTTTTCGCTGATGAAAGATCGCAAAGACCCCGACCACGATCCACTCTTCAAAATCAGACCGATCTACAATCATCTGAACAAAGTGTTTGATTCGGTTCCTAAGCCAGCGCGGTTGTGCATCGATGAGCAGATGGTGTCTACGAAGATGATAAGTTCTTTTAGGCAGTATATGCCCAATAAGCCACACAAATGGGGAATGAAGCTTTTTGTGTTATGCGACTCTGCTGGCTTCTCCTATCGGTTTGAGCTTTATTGCGGCAAAAACGATAATGTGGTACTTCCGAATGCTCCCGATTTAGGAGCAACTGGTAATGTTGTTATCCGCCTAACACAAACTGTTGCGGACTTCAAGAACCATATCTTGTACTTCGACAACTTTTATACATCTCTTCCACTCATGGTTTATCTAAAAGGTCGCGGTATTTATGCGTTAGGCACAGTGCGTGCAAATAGAGTAAATAACTGCAAGCTGTCAACTGACGCAGTACTAAAAGCCAAAGAAAGAGGTTATATGGAGGAGTACATGGGCACTGCTTTTGGTGTAGAAATTTCGTCGGTCCTATGGAAGGATACAAAAAATGTTCGGCTGGTATCAACATATGTTGGTATTAAACCATTCCGAACAGTAAACCCACTGGCGGAACCTGAAAAAATACCGCGATACGATCGAAAAAATAGAAAGATGATAGAAGTTGGATGTCCACGCATTATAAGAGAATACAACTACCATATGGGGACCGTAGATCTTATGGACGGTCTAATAGGAAGATACCATATCCGCCTTAAGACAAAAAGCGCTTCGCTGAAATTGTTTTACCATTTCATTGATATGGCAATAGTCAATTCGTATCTTCTTCATAGACGTATCCATCCTGGGGGAGGCACTGCGGAGCTACCGAAATTTCGCGATCAAGTTGCGAATGCTTTGTGTAACTACCAGCAAAAGCCAGAAAAGCGATCAGTGGGACGACCTTCAAAAGAATCACCAAATTCAAGACCATCGGGCTTAAAAAAATCGTATGGATTGGGATTGGATGCCCGTTACGATGATGTCGGCCATATGCCCGACCAATTAGATCGTTCTGGTAAACGGACGTGCAAATTACCAGGATGCACATCGGAAACTCAAATGTTTTGCCTAAAGTGTAAGGTAAATTTGTGCCTATCAGCGACCAAGAAATGTTACCAAATTTACCATACCAAATAATAAATATTTTTTTAACCTTCCTTCTTTCTTAAATCAATCTACTATGTTAATATTTGTACCTTTGTATCACTTACCATAATAAAACAAATAAACGAAAATAAAAAATACACTATCTTATTTGTACTGGTGTACTGGACTACCCGCCTTTTGGCGGTCTACCTATTTTCTTAACTGCAACTCATACCATTGGTCAGATCTTATTTTCGACTTTATTTTCGTGGTCTAGGCATTGAAATCACTTAAGAATAATTTATTCATAAAAAACAAAAAATGTCCTGCTAGAGGGTTAAACTTCTCAAATATATTAGTATTTGTTGCTTTTTGCTCTTCAAGTTTTTTGTTTAGATTATCTACTCTATTTAGAATTTCTTGAAGTAGCTGGTTCGGATTAGTCTCTTTAATCAGTTCGTTTTGAGTTGAGGGTATATTGGCATGCGTTGCCTTACTAATGTTCTTAGTACGTTGTGTTGGTTTTGCACTCTCTTTGAGAGATTGTTTCTTAGGTGTAGTTGCAGGTATTTGTTGTTTAATATATCTGCAAACGTTGTTTTCTTGGGTGTATCTTTTGTATTGATACCTGATCTTTTTTGGATTGGTTTTACTTTTTTTATTTGGCTTACTTTTTCTAAAGTCTTTTTACTTCGTTGATTTGGAATTCGTTTTTTATTCCTTATGTTTTGTAGTGCTATAGCCACCTCACAGCCTCTATAGCTTGCGGGGTGTTGTTCTTTGCAATTAGCACATTGAGGTGGGTTATTTCTATTTGTGGTACAGTTTTGTGTTAGGTGTTTTCCAGCACATATAACGCAACGTGACTCACGAGAGCAGTATTTTTGGGTATGGTTAAACGCTTGGCACTTTTTGCATTGAGGTATTAAATCAGTTATTCTCCTTAAAGGCTCAACTTTTACTCTCATGTTGAGAATGGATTTTATTTTATATATGTTTACCGCTTTCTCATTGCTATCAAAAGTGAGCATGAATAGCGGTAGAGGTCTTTTGATAATTGTTTCATTACCTTTATCATCCCTTTGCTTTTCTTTTTTTATGACATTAACTGCATCTACAAGTTTTAGTCCCTTTTGCTGCAGATCTTCAGCTATGTTTAGTTTGTCGCAGGTTGGGTGGAGGCCTCTGACTATTACCTTGAGTGGCCTATTATTTTTGTTTTCATAGGTATACCACTGAGTTTTATCATCATTAAGCTTTTTAGCCAGAGATCCATATGAATCAGAGTCAGTGGTGAGGACTTTCCAAACATTATTGTTAAGTGGGACAATTTAATAATTTTTACTCGTTACAGAGCTCATAATTGTTTTAACTTCCGAAAAAGTTGTTATCCCAATTATATTTATTGGTGGAGGAGGTTTCTCCTTCTTTATAACGGTGCTTTCTCCACCTTTATTAGGCGCCTTTCCTAACTCGTTTCGAGCTGAAGACGGTTTCTCTTTTCCTGTGTTTCTCCTTTTCTCATTGTTTTTGGGAGAAGCAACTGAGTCGGTATCTGGTGAGGATACGGCTTTACGTTTTTTTGTTAGGCCTGTTGTTCCCTTTCAGGACCCATTCAGTTTCTCTTTGTAAAGCATCTTCATCAGTTTGGTAACCTTGACTTTGCATATTCCCATTTACTTCGCTATTTATTTGAAGTGTCTTTTTAAGATCTTCATTTTCTTTAGTTAGCTTCCTCACCTCCTCATGCAGATGAGTAGTAAGCTGTTCGATGTTGTTGAGTTTATCTCTCAGTTCATCATTTTCTTTTTTCATTTTAGCCATATCGGTCTGAAATTTGTCCGTGTAATAATCTGGTGGACGTATAGCCGATGGCGTTATTTTGTCATTTGTTGTAGATCCCAATGGTGGTGATCTGTTAACCCTTGAATTTTTTTCTGAACGGGTCAATAAAATGCAATAATCGGTCCTCCCCAGAATCCGTAGTCGCTACAGCTCCTAGACATATGCCCAGAATGACCTTAATGGCCTCAAATTAAATGAATTCACCAACGTAAACCACCTCGAACTCGTTTTTGACGCAAGGCCCGCTGGGTGTTTCCACTCAAGATGGCAAAGAAATAACAACCCTGATCTCACTTTTGTAAACTAAAACTAGGAGCAAGATCCGCTCCAAAACAGTCGCAAAGTCTTCAACAAATTCCCCAAGTCAAGACCGACCCATAATCATCACAATTTACATCCAAATCCCCATCGATGAATCAGTTGCTCGACCAAGCAGACTTGAACAAGTTTTCCAATGAACTGGATGCAAATATAAGATGGGTCCAGTCAACAGCACACAACTGCGAACGTCTTTTATATACCGAGAGGCTATCGAAAAGAATATATTCCCGGATGGTCTGATGGAAATTATCATCTTTACGACGAATTTGAGACAAATGCCGAATCCACGACTACAGGTGAGCTACTTTAGTCCCTCGACAACGCGCACAGTGACGAATGGCAACACACAGTCCAGAACACCAACTTTGTAGATTCCAGCCGCAACAGCAATCCAAAGCTGCCCGAAGCCCTCAATCAGCCCAAATCTAATCGACGAGAGATTTATAAGGCCTTCCAAAGCCCCTTCTGATAAAGATGGCAGCAGACATTTACCCTTGAAGAGGTGGAAGCTGGGCTCCTAAAGCTTATGGCGGGAAATGCCGCCAGTTTTGAGTGGCACTCATTTCAAATTATGACTCTCGCACTTCTATTCAACAAGTCATTGCCTTACTGAAACCCCCTAAAACCAAACAGCCAAATGACAAGATTATCTGTCAAATGACCAAAAGTTCAGCGCTGTCAAAGTAGTATATTAGACTACGTGACCACAATGGCCATTTTGGTAATTTTTGGCCTGCTGGTCATTAAAGGCATTTGTAGTTATATTTTCAGAGTGAATTGTGGTAACGCCGTACATGTTAAAGCGAAACTTAATTTTTCAACAAAAAAAGTGGTCTGGGTGCGACCCGCAAGGTCCACACGACTAACTTCCCAGTCGGACCAATATGATTTATGCGATTAGTAGGAAATTTTGAAATGTGGTTAGCCATAAGATATGGTTAAGAATTATTTAATATTAAAAAATGCTCTTTAATATTGTTCATGAAAATGAAATGTTGTTGTTAATTTCAAGAGATAGGCTGCGTTCGCAATATTTTCTGACAAGTCCAATTTATTAGAATATAAGGATTTAAATTTCATTCATACGGTTATTCCTTTATTAATTATTCCTTTGTGTTTGAATGCAAGTTTATTTATGTACATTCAATTGGGTGTATAGGCATTGTTATATGGTTTCGGTAATGATGCCGTAAATCGGTTGTTTGAGGGTTCGTTTCGCGTGCGGGATGCGGGTAGGCGAATTGATTCGGGTTTCAAGTGAGTGTGAGTGGGAGTGAGAAAGTGATATAAATATAATTAATTAATTCCATTGCTGTGTTGTGATGAATCCATTTATCGTAGCATGCATACAAGAATGAAAGCGAGCCTCGAGTTCGAGTTCGAAAGTGTTTGCATGCAATAATAGCACAGATAATAAACTTATACAGATGTCTCATCCCTGCAGAAAAATATGAATCATTTTTTTCCCTTAACAGACAAGCCTTAACAGACAGGGAGCTTTCAAAAACAAAGCTCAGAAAGCTCTTTATACCTTGCATATTTTTTTCTCATTTAAGAAACTTTTTTCTATTCTCTTTTGTAATTTTGTTTGCCAATGAATACAAAAACAAAGTTTGGTACAATGAAAAAAAAAATGTAAACAACTATTTTTTACAATGAAGATGAGAGTTGGTGTAGGTTATGTATCTTGTTTTTTTGTGCGGGTTTTGGTGCGTACAAGAAGAAAGGGGAAGATAATGTTGCATCTTTTTTTTGTTTTTGTGTTTTTTTTTTGTGAATGTTAGGTGTCCGGTAAGGAGAATAGAAAATTTGGGTTGTTAATTGGTATTTGAGATTTGTGTGGGCAAGTGAGGACAAGTGAATACGCAGATGCATTGGTTTCTGTGTTTTCTTCTTTATCTTTTGTATTTGATTTGATAGTATTTCGCGCCTCTTTAAGTAATTCAATAAATGTTTCATATCGGAATTTCATTTGGAATGTGAATTCATTACGATCAAGTGCTAATTATTATATCTGTGATTTGTGGTTTAATTTCTAATCGTGATTGCTGTGACTAGTTAGTGCTTATGAAAGTTAAAAGTTTTTTCAAAACTTAATAACTAGGTACCTACTGAACAAAACAAGTGGTGTAAGATTGCGGTCGCAAAAAAATCCCTTATTTTATTATACTAATTTTTTAATATTACATATATTAATTTTTTTTTTCTACCTTAGTCATTTTATTCATATAACATATTATTATTAAAAAAAAATATAATAAAACAAAAGAAAAAAAAACCTTAAAGAAAAATGGCATCTTGGAAAAGAACAAAGTGTGCAATTATTCATTGTGGAGCAACAAAAACTGAATGATTAGATGTAAGATTATTTGATTTCCCAAAAAAAGATACTACAAAGTATACGCAATGGCTAGCGTTAGTAGGAGAGTCACAAAAACATATAGAAAGCCTTAAACGACCTTATGTATGCAGCAAACATTTTGAAAAATCATTAATTGGAAAAAAATATTTAAGAAGGAATGCATATCCCTCGCTTAATTTGAAGCGATGTGAAGATATTTCTTTTTCAGATAATGAATCTGTTAATTTTGATCCGAGCAAAGCCAAAATTACTTATGAAAAGCAAAGTGAAGCTGGGGTGAATTATAATGAAATTGATGCTGAAGAATTGAATCGTGCGTCAAAAAGACTATCAGCAAAGAGACCAAACGAAAAAATAGAATTCACCTGCACAAACTGCGAAGCTCATTTAAAAAGGCAATCATTTTATATAAAAAGCATTGGAAAGCTAAAGAAAGAAAATGGTGTCTTGAGAATGAAAATACAAATAAATCGAAAATCTAAGATAAACATGCTACAGAAATTAGTCGACTTCAAAAGACTAAACAAAGGCTCCGATCTCATGAAAAGAATTCTATCGAAAAAGAAATCGATTTAATGGAAGGTGTAAATCAAAACACTAAAACTTTTGCTAAACTTATTTTATCGCAAACCTTAAGAGAATACACCAATGATGAGAAGTGGATTGCACAGTGCATTTTTTTTCGTTCGTCCTGCGGCTACAACTTTCTCAGAAATCAACTTGGATTACACTTGCCAAATCCATCTTCTTTACATAGATGGAAAATATAAAAAGCATTTCTCCTGGGGCACATATTAACGTTTTAGAAGAAATAAGGAACGTTAGATCAAAATTATCAGCAAAAGATAGAGAGGTAAACGCTATTTTTGATGAAATGAGCTTACAGAATAATCTGACCTACAATAAATTCAAGGATGAAATTGAAGGTTTTGTTGATTATGGAAATAACCAAAGGTCAAGTATTTTTGCAAAATCTTCATGCGTGTTCATGATTCGCAGTGTCTGTGGAAATTTTAAGCAGGTCTTATATCATGTTGTTTGTCCAAGCAATATTCCTATGAAGCAACTTGAGATTGAAGTATATAATTGTCTTGACATATGCGCAGGCCTAAATCTAAATGTAAGAGCTATATGCTGCGATCAAGGCCCTACGAATCGTAGTTTATTTAACAAATTAAAACTTGATGAAACAAAATTCAGTTTTTCATACAAAGAAAAAGAAATATATGGAATGTACGATATTCCACACCTAATCGACAGCATAAGAAACAATTTATTAAAATACAATTTTTCAACTTCAGATGGAATTGTAAGTTGGAAGGTAATTGAATACCTTTACAATAGTGAAAGAAGTAATACCACTAAAATATGTCCGAGACTGACTTCAGCACATATAGACCCAACAGAATTTCAGAAAATGAGCGTAAAGTTGTCTGCTCAAGTTCTAAGTAGATCTGTTGCCTGTGGAATTGAAGCATTAAGTAAACTGGGAAAGTTTCCGGACCAAATAAATCAGTTTTCAAAATCAACAGCAGAATTTCTTAAGAAAATTGATCGTCTGTTTGATCTATTAAATGGAAAACCAGCACTCACTAGAAATGACCAAAATGTAATATTTATAAAAGAAATGAAGCTTTATTTACTTAATATAGAACTGATAAATGCAAGAAATATACCGTTTTGTTTTAAAGGATTAGCATTGACAATTGAAAGCTTTCTTTGCATAAGAGGAGCATTATTTATAGAGTTTAACGATTTATATTATATATGTAAATAAATTTAATCAAGAACCATTAGAAAACTTATTTGGAAAGATAAGAGCTCGAAACGTTAACAAAAGTAATCCAAGTGTATCAGAATTCGGTGCCCTGTTAGCCAAAGTTATATCGCTCAAATTTTTATTTAATTCAAAATGTTCCAATTGCGAAGAAGATGATACGGAATATCTTCAGGTAGACTGGAAAGCCATTTTGTAGAGCGATACAGAAGACAAATTATTGTCAAAGGAGCAACCTCAAATCGAGGAAATTTTTGATGTGAACGAATGTATTGAAAATGACATCAATCTTAGCAATGCAGAAGATAATCAAGCCAAAGATGCAATAACTGTAAAGGTACCTGAGATCAACGAACTTGGTACTAGATATTTTGCAGGATATTGCTTTTTCAAAACGATGAAAAAAATTAATAAGATCTGTGACGATTGTGTTAGAGAAGTGTCCAAGAACAAACACATTTTTAATCTTACAGAAATGTTAATAAGCTTAAAAGAGTACGAAAGTTCAAAAGAAAAGACACTTCTCTTATGGCCAACCGAGACCTATTTTCAAGTAGGGTAGTGGCACCTATTTCCGAACAGCTCCAGTAGTCGAACACTTTTACTGAAAATCGTTAAATTAACGTTATTTTTCTTGCTCTGGGTAAAAAAAACGGAAGGAAATGAATCTGTATGCTATTCTCTATACATGTACGCGATGTCTTACTCACACATTTACTATTTCTTATTCAAACAGTCGTCCGTTCGTTGCAAGGTTCTCGCATGTGCAGACGACTTACCGCTTCAGGAAAAAAAATAGTTAAAGTGCTCAAGGAAAATAGTGTTTAATTGCGCAAATATAACGTGTAAGTTCGCTTAAAAGTTTTTATTTCTTAGTCGAGATATATAATTATTATAATTTGCACTGATTAGTCCAAAATTTGTTTAATTTGTTAATGTTTTTAACTGTTCGGCCAGAGGAAACTAAATGCTACGAATTTCCTTTCCTGAACACTAGTGTTCGGAATTAGGCAACAGCGCGATTTATATTTTTTAGCATTTTGAGAGTAATTATTGGGGAAAAATAAATTCTCTTCTGTATTTAATATGAAAATGGCCCAATGAATCAATTCTCCAGTAAGCGAACACCATATTCTTTAGTGTTCGGGTAAAGGAAACTACAGTGATATTTGTATCCTATGTCCGAACATATGAAAACTTCTTCCAGATTATACAAGTTATCTTACAATTGATACATTATTAGGTAGATAGTAAAAACGCTCCCTCAAAAAATACGATAACTCTTCCCTGGCAGTTGCATTGAGGGCAATAAGAACCAATGCTATGGGTATAAGAAAAGCAAGTAGAGAGTTTGGAGTCCCAATCACAACCCTTCACGACATGAGTAAAGGAAAAGTGCAAGACGAGGTAACAAGGAAAGGTCCTGCAACTGTCCTTACAGATCGTGAACAAAATATGGTTGTGGAGTGGTTTGTGAATATAGCAAAATGTGGTTTCCCACAAAAACCCAATGAGCTCCAGGACGTGGTTCAAAAAATTGTTCAAGACGAAAAACTTTTAAAAACGGAAGGCCTAGAAAAAAGTTTTTTTATGGCTTCTTAAAGCATCACAAGGAGCTATCTATGAAAGCTTCAGAGACCGTATGTAAGGCAAGAGCAATAGTAACAGATTCGAAAGGGACTCAAAATTCTTCCAGAAAATACATAGACCACCAATGTCGATTTCGTCTCTAAAGTGGATGGAATTCCATAAAAATATAGCCGAACCCAAGGAAAGAAGAACTAAAGAAATTGATGCAAATAAGAGATTGAGACATTGAATAAATATAATAAAATAGTAAAAAAAGCAAGAAAAACGATAAATGTGAGAAAGTTAAACCAAAAACAAAAATGCGGTGCATGCGAAGTAGCTCATCTTCGTTCTGATGCAGAAGATGATCAATTGAAAAACATTGACTCTGATGCATGTAGTCGGTGGTATCACTTAGGTTGCACCAAACTTTGTACAAAATCCTTTGATGAAGCTCTAAACTTAGACACCACCCGTGGAGAAAAACCCTACAACTGCACCCAAACACTTCTTTCCTATCTCTCTATTCTTTCTAATACCAAGTAGCTTACACTGTATTCTTAGCATTATAAGGGTACTGTAACAACAGAAAAAAAAAATCCCTTTACCATAAGCAAATTATAAAAAAAAAAAGGAGTTCTTATGCAATTTTTGTTCTTAAATTTAGAATTAATATGCATTTTTTATCTTTTTACAAAATTTGTATACCCTATTCTAAGGGTATATTAATTTTGACGCATAGTTTGTAACATACCTTAATATTGCTCGTAGACCCCTAAAAGTTACTATATTTATGATCAGCATCGATAGTAATGTCGATCTAGCCATGTCCGTCCGTCCGTCGGCAAAAATTAGGCCTTTAAACTGGACCTAGAGAGCTGAAATGTTAACGATATACTCTCTAGGGTCCCGAAATAATCAAGTTTAAGACTTTTTGAAATCCGCCCACAGACACGCCCACAAACTCAAAAAACAAATTTTTCAAAACAATCGAATTTTGAGATAGAAAGCTGAAATTTTTTATTTATGATCTTTGACCCCTAAAACTGCTCGGGAGATATTGTCAGATATTGTCTTATAATATATACTCTCTAGGGGCCCTTCATGGTCATGTGTCAATATTTTCAAAATCTGCCCACAGACACGCCCACAATTTAGTAAAAACTTTTTTTTTGAAAAACCAAAGTTTGAGCTAGGGAGCTGAAATTTATAATATAGACTCTCTAGGTGTCTGATAGGAATAAGAAAAGGGTATCCAACAGTTCGCCCAAGCGGACTGTAGCCCGTCAATATGTTTTAAATCAATGTTAAAATAAATTTGTTTAAGAAAAACTTCAGATATTGTCTCAAATACTTGTGTTCGAAAACCAGGAAACTAGATGTTCGGAATAAGGAAACACATGTTCGACTACTGGCAAAAAGTATCATCTTTCAGTTTTTATTTTTTTTTTTCTTAAATGCTTGTATTCATCGGCACAAGTTTATTTTGTTGTAAAAAAATAAAGTTTCATATATCATATTCAATTTATTTTAATAATTTTTCTCCCAAACATACATTTTGACAGCGGTTTTTTTTTTCCGAATCGCCGTTAAGTGTTCGGATACTGGTGCCACTACCCTATGCCGTCAGAAAAGTTTTTTGTTCCATAGATACATTTCTTATTTTTAAAATCATGGAAAATATGTGGTGAACCTAAATCCTTTGATGTAATATCAGTCTGTGAAATGTATTCTTGAAATTATATAAAATTTTTTTTTTGTTCCATTACCCACTTTTATTGTTCCGCATCAATAGAACTTTTTAAGATGATTTATTTGTAAAACATTTATCTGATAAGTACCTACTTTCACCACTGTGATTTTACTCAACTATTTCATAAAAATGTGCGTATCATTTTTAAAATTGTATTTTAAAACTGCTTTGTATTAACTTTTCGTCTAAGTTATTGTTAAAATAAAGATTTGGAAAACCAAAAAAATTGTTTTAACATAGCTCAAAAAGAGGTAAATATTTTGTTTGAAAACGTGTTCATTAGGAATTTTTTCTCGTTTTCGCTATGTTTTAGGAAAGAAAATAAAAATTAAATAATTCAATAGGAAACGCGTTTTTTTTAATAAAGTAATGTCAAGAAAAACATATACAAATCGTGTTCAATACAAATCTACAGGAAGACCCTTATTTAAACAGAAAACAGTACATATAATTTATTCTTGTCTGAACAAAAAGTACTTGCCCATTTCTGAGGAAGTTATCTTTTTAAATTAAAAAAAGGCATATTTAAAGCACTTTAAAAGATTTTTATAGAGCATATATTTGGTTGCCCTACTCATCATATAATTGCTTTACACGTGCAGCCATTCTATTGACACCAGTCAGCAACAACTTTATTACGTTTCAGAAGATATAAAAAAGAAAAATGTATTCGCGGAGATTCTAGAAAATTGAAGAAAAAGATGAATTTATAAAAAAAAGCCAAAATGAATGCACGCAGCTAGCATTACAATAGGCGTTTTTCTTTTTTAGCTCCGAGCGGGGCACTGAGCTGTCAAAAAAAGAACTGTGTTACTTTTTTAGCTCGGAGCGCTCTGAGCACAAAATTTGTATTTCTTTTTTATCTCTGAGCTAGCTCAGGGCTCGCTCGATGAGCTCGATTAAAAATGACCGAGCACATAGAGCGAAAAGCTGAGCGCGGCTGACTTCATTCATTATTTGTGCTTTTTCCATAGTTTATTTACTAGAAATTATAATTTAAATGGAACAATCCTTGACAAACACCAATTTCAGAAGCAATCCTGACTATTTTGAAAATTAACAGAAATAAAATTATCTAATGACAGTTCAGTGCCCAATTCTGTTTCTTAATTAGCTCGGAGCGCTCAGGTTATGTTCAGCTCGGAGCGAGCTCTGATCGCTCGGGCCCCGATCTGTTTCCCGCTCGGGGCTAAAAAAGAAAAACGCCTAATATATTTCATCTCGAAGATCCGATTATAAGAACTCGAGCTATAAAGAAAACCATGCCCTCGCTTTTTTTCTATTTCTAAAGACAACGGAAAATGTTTTTTTTTCTGGTCGTCGACAAACGACTAACTCTCCTGCACCTGTTTTCAGCGCATCACCACCAAGGACCAACCACAACACAAAAAAATCAAAATAAAACAAGTTTTTTTTTTTCATTTGTGAAGAATGATCATGGTGTATTTATGTGTGTTTGTGCAGTAGGATTATGAAAGAAAAAGAAAATAAAAAATGATTTCAGTTTTTTCTTTGGCTTAGTTTTCATTCATAGGAAAGAAGAGGAGCGAAATAGATTTTGTGTGCATTTAGTGAATGTGTTAAAGCTTTTGGGAAAAGCTTTTTTTTTTGTTGATTTCAGTTTCATCTTTCATATATCATTTCTCGTCATAAGGGTGAGACATCTGTATAAATTTATTATCTGTGATAATAGTAAATAGTTTGTGTTGTGTTGTGTTGTGTTTGAAAACAGTAGTGGGTAAAGTGTTCGGGATTTAATTACCAACTATTGTTTTGATGACAGTTGGTCATGTGCAGCGATATTTTGTGTGTTAAAAATGTTGCTGATTTAATTTAATTCAATTTAAAATGATTGATATGTGTTTAGAGAATATTGTTGATTCTGTGTTGTAATTATGTATATTGATAGAAAATAAATATATTTTGGAAATTATAAAATAAATTATTTGTTTTCATTTTGATTTGTTTGTGTGTTGTCTCATGTTGGGTTTTACGTGTGAATGGCATTATTGGCTGGGTCTTCGTTTGTGTTTATGGGTAATGGACAAAGTTTAGTTATTGGACGTCGGAATTCTTCATGCGCGGTTTTTATTTTAACGACTCTGGCGATGTTGTCTGCACCTGGATACGTGTGGATAATGCGGCATAAGTTCCATCGGGCTGGCGGGAGTCGCTCATCCTTCAACAGAACCAAATCTCCAACTTTCATTTGCGGCTGCTTTTTTAGCCATTTTGGTCTTTGTTGAAGACGTGCCAGGTACTCGACTTGCCATTGATCCCAAAATGTTTGCAAGTGCGCTTGCAGGAGTTTCCATCGGTCAACACATTCCATTGCTCTTCCGTGATCTGATTCGGGTACGACGAAAAGTGATTCCCCAATTAAGAAATGTGCCGGAGTCAGTGCTTGGAAGTCATCGGGATTTTCCGTAATTGGACAAAGTGGCCTAGAGTTCAAACAAGCTTCAATCTGTACCAGAAGCGTGGTGAGCTCTTCAAAGGTCAAAGTTACATTTCCGACAATTCGCTTCAAATGGTATTTAACGCTCTTTACTCCTACTTCCGACAATCCGCCGAAGTGGGACATCCGCGATTTCCTTCCAGTCTTGCATTGCTGCCTTCAAAAGTCGACGTAATTCGACATCTGCTCCCACAAAGTTTTTTCCACAGTCGCTGTATATGTGCCTGCAGACTCCTCGTCGTCCTGCAAATCTCCGAAATGCGGCTAAGAAGGCTTGAGTTGTTAGGTCACTCACTGCCTCCAAATGAATTGCCTTCGTCGCTAAACAAATAAAGATTGCCAAGTAGCCTTTGTAGCACTTGGCTCCTCGGCCTTTCCAAGCTCGAATAGTAACTGGGCCTGCATAATCCACCCCTGTGTGAGAAAATGGTCGAGAGACGGTGACTCTCGGAGCTGGTAACTCTCCCATCAGTTGATGTACTGGTCTCGTCCTGTATCTGAAACAGATGATACAGTAGTGTATGCATTTTTTGATGGCACGTTTCATCGAAAATATCCAAAATTTTGACCGTAGATAAACTGCCATTTGCTGAAGCCTACCATGTAATGTCCGCTCATGAGCATTTTTAATTAACAGCTCGGTTAAACGATGTGATGATAAAATCATTGGGTGTTGTTGATCGTAGTCCAGGTTAGACATCGAGAGTCGTCCTCCTACTCTCAGAATGCCGTCCTTGTCCGTGAAAGAGTTGAGTGGTCCCATACCTCTAGCCTTGGTGATGCCGTCGGGAAACATTTCACTTTGGGCAATTCTGACGAGTGTTTTTGTTGCAGTGTCGAGTTCGGTGGTGGTAATAGGGCTGATGACGTTTCGCGGATTATGTCGATGCTTACGCTGAATGAACCGATTGCAGTACGCAACAGTCCTAACTAGTCGAGTGAAACTTGATGACCTTGTAATGAGATGACCGAATGGATTTGCGGCAATTTCTGCCCGATGGACGCGAACATGTTTTTTACCTTCCTCTGTGGTAAGATCAGCTGGTTGATTTGGGATTTCAAAATCCCAGGATTCGTTTAGGAATGTAGGGCCTTTCCACCATAAATTTGCTTCCACTAGCGCCGAGGGCAGTACTCATCGGGATGCTATGTCAGCGGGGTTCAGTTGGGTTGGAATGTGCTTGCATATATGGTGGTCGGTAAGGCGCTGTATTTCTCCTACCCTGTTTGCGACAAAGGTTTCCCATCGAGTTGGTGGTGCATGAATCCAGCAAAGTGTGATACTAGAATCTGTCCATGCGTACAGTCTAGTGTCAGGCAGATTGAGTACCGTCTTCACATGATTAAGAAGTCGTGCTAAAATCACTGCCCCGCACAATTCCAAACGTGGAATGCTTATTTGTTATACTGGTGCAACCCTAGTTTTAGCTATTAGCAGATTCATTTGAACTTCACCTCTATCATTCCGTACACGCATATAGACAGCAGCACCGAATACTTTCTCCGACGCATCGCAAAATCCATGGATCTCCGTGTGTGTCGATACAGTCGATCCTCCTCGAGTGTGCATCCATCTTGGTAAGCGATTATTGTTTATTGCCTGTAAATCCTTGTAAAAAAAACTCCCACTCCTTTAGAATATCTGGATCTACTGGCTCATCCCAGGTCTTCTTTCGGATCCACAACAACTGTAAAAAACATTTTGCTTTGATGACGCATGGCGTTATCCATCCCATTGGGTCAAATAGCTTGGCGATTGTTGACAGGATCGACCTTTTAGTTGGCTGTGGATTACTTGGAGCGGTAAAGCTATAGGAGAAGTTATCCGCTTGGATTCCTAAGGTTCAGGTTCATCTTGAGTCCATCTAAGCCTTGAGAAGGTACCGAAAACGTTGCCTCGCGATCCTTGAGAGGTATACCTTGCAGAAGATCTTGAGAATTTGAGGCCAACTTTCGCAGATTAAATCCAGCTTCCCCTAGTACAGCTCTAACTTCCTTAATTTTTCCTGCAGCTTCCTCCTTGGTGGTTGCTCCGGAAAGTAAATCATCGACATACATTTCCTCCATGATCATTTTGGTGGCCTGTATAAATTCTGCTCGGGCATTCTCTGCCAGCCAATTCAGAGTGCTGATTGCCAAGAAAGGTGCAGCTGCGGTTCCAAATGTGACTGTTTGGAGCCGGTACGTTTTGATTGGATCCGTTGGACCATTTCGCCAAAGAATTAATTGATAGTTGGAGTCCTGCTCACTTACCCTAATTTGCCGGTAAATTTTTTCCACATCAGCGGTGAAAGTATATTGATACAGCCTCCATCTGAGTAGAATATCAATTACATTATTTTGCAATGCCGGTCCTACCATCAATGTGTCGTTTAGTGATGTTCCGTTGGATGTTTTGAAAGAAGCATCGAAAACTACCCGCAGTTTAGTTGATGAACTGCTTTCCTTTATGACAGCGTGATGAGGCAGGACATAATGGGATGTGTTGTTGAATATCGTATCATTTGTGACTTCTGCCATGTGCCCTAGGTGTAGGGACTCTATTATACATGACGCATACTGTTGATACAACTGTTTGTTTGCGAGTAGACGTCCTTCCATTCGCTTAAATCGGCTCAGAGCGCCCTCTCGAGTCCTTGCTCCTCACATGCAGTGTTTTCTGGTATTTCCGAGAACTGGAAAGGAGCTTCCTCGATTTCCCAAAATTTTTGAAGTTGAGCCTCCATATTGCATGTCTGGTGGTACGTTCGGATGTGCTGGGGCTCTGTCGGTGCTCTACCAAAGATTATAAAGCCAAATTGGGTATTTTGAGCTAGAGGGAGATTGGTATCGATGGGCCTCACTATCTCAGGTAACAAAATATCAGCCAGCACGTCGCTGCCCAAAAGTAAGTCAATTTTATCCGATTTGTAGAACTCAGGGTCTGCTAAAACCAAGCCTTGAAGAAGTGTCCATTTTGTTATTGTCGAGGTCCGGGTCGGCAAATGCCCAGACAGTGACTTAAATACATAGGCCTGCGTTGGGATTTCAAAGGATGAGTGACATGATGCAAGCGTAAGCTCCACCACCCTTTGACTAGTGCCACTGCTGACCAAACCCAGCCCAGATACCTCGACTGTAGTAGACCGTGATGGAAGCCGCAACAACTGCGCCGCTGCCGTGGTGATAAAATTGGCTTCTGAACCTGAATCAACCAAAGCCCTAAGTGAGAACATTTCCCCGGAGGAAGATCTTACCTTAACCACAACAGTTGCCAATAAAATTTGGGTAGCGGTGTTCGATGTCAAATGATGATTGTTGACTCTTGAACCCGAGGGTGTGGGCTCAAAATTTGAAGCGTTGGCGTTCATTTGAATTGGGTGCGTAGTTTGAGTATAATTGTGTTGGGGTTGGGTTATTTGATGTGCAAAAGATTGAGTGTTGTTTGTTTGTGAACCGGGAATCGTGATTGCCTGCATAATTTGGTTCGCTGTTGGATTTGAATGTAGAAGAGAATGATGTGGTTGCTGACAATAATAACACCTGCGATCACTTGGACATTGCTCTGACACATGACTATATGCCAGACAATTTTCGCAGATACCTAACCTACTAACATGCTGAAAGCGTTCTGAAATGCTCATTTTTAAAAACCTTTGACATTTTTGGATAGCGTGCTGTCCCTTTTTACAAACCTTGCAAATATACTTGGCGTTATTTTTTGGTTGCACATGAAAGGAGTTGCGATGTGTAACATGTCTCGACGGATCCGCTGAACTTCGGCCCTGCTGCTGGTTTACTGCCTACAGAGTGCGAAACCTTGTCTCCAAAAAATGCTTAAATTCCACAAAGGTTGGTAACATCTTTGGGTCAGTCCTGCTGCCTAATCGTTCCTCCCAGAGTTGTTGCGTTTTATTGGAGAGTTTTTGGAGCAGTACAAAAAATAAAACAGCATCCCAATGCGCTACGGGCACATTTAAATTGCCTAAATTGTGAATGACTTCCGTCGATGTGTCCAGCAGCTCCTTAATGGAATCAGCACGTTCCTGGCTTATAGATGGTTGATTAAATAAGCATTTAAGATGCGTGTTAACCAGAAAACGCTGATGATCATACCGTTCTGTTAGGATACTCAAAGATTTGGAATAGTTTCCATTGTCTATACTCAGGTGAGTCAATAATTTTTCTGCTTCTCCAGAAACACTAGTTTTTAGATAATGCATCTTTTTTATATTTGACAGCCCTTC
Organism: Portevinia maculata; assembly: GCA_949715645.1. Lineage (NCBI taxonomy): Eukaryota > Metazoa > Arthropoda > Insecta > Diptera > Syrphidae > Portevinia > Portevinia maculata. The sequence continues at coordinate 169,559,640 of OX454526.1, read as the reverse complement.
GTTACTGTGAATAATCGCGATAAACATGTCGCGAAAGGACCGCCAGGTTTCGTACTTCCCGGAGAAAATGGGCAACTTGGCCCCTGGCAAATTGATATCCGAATTGCTAGACGTGTGTGCACCGGATTGTATCGGTTTCTCCAATTTATCGTCGGGAATCTTCAACTGACACCGATAATCGCAGTACACTTCTCGGATTTTATCGAAGATGTCTTCAATGTTGGTTATTTTATCGGTGTCTGACTCGCCGGTATTAGCCAAAACTTGTTCGTAGTTTGAGGTTGCCGATGTCATGGCTGTCTCTAGTAACGCTAAACGGCCAGAGATATAATTTTGAGAAAAAGGAAACTTTTTCTTTGCCATAAAGCTCTCATAATCCTTTTTCATCGTATTAAATTGCTTTGACAATAATCTTAGCGACATATTTGTTGTTTGTATGTATGTACTTTAATAAAATTAAGTAAAAATCCACTTACTTGTAAAATGGCTGTCCGGTCAAAGTCCAATAGCTGGCGTCCAAAGTTCAAAACTGCAATTTACACGTCTCTTTACGTTTGTCCGCCGCAAATTTGGAAATTCCAAAATTCCCTGCGTTGTGTGGTTACAGCTGACGGTGATGAATCCCACGACGAGAATTTTACGTTTTATCCAAATTCGTAAGTATATCACACTCACACTCTTTATTCGAATCAATTAAAAAATGTTTTTTTTTTTGCAGATTTTATTCAAAATTCTGACTGCACATCAAACAAAACTATTGGATATTATCAGAACAATTGAACGGCTACGAAGGACCAAATGTTAATTTCAAGAGAAAGGCTGCGTTCGCAATATTTTCTGACAAGTCCAATTTATTAGAATATAAAGAAATTAAAATGAAACCACTTGCTTCTGACTCCAGATAATCGTGGCGAAAGATAATTCCGAACGCACATACGTACATACGCACATACGTATATACACACGGCCAGACATCTCTCTAAAAACGTTGAATTTGGATTCCGGTGACCTTGAAACGTGGAGATTTGTCAAAATCCGCGATTCACAAAATCGGCCCCATTACAAGAACTTCCAGTGGGAAGTTAATAATGCCCTTTAATATTGTTCATGGAAATTAAATGTTGTTAATAACAGCGAAGTGTTATATATATTAATGCAACAATTGTTATGAACACGGAGACCTGTAAATTTAAATGTATACGACACTAGCTGCACCTGCCCGGCTTTGCCCGTGCCCGAGAATTCTATTGGCCAATATGTTCTAGTAGACTTCCTTATAATTGTCTATAGCGGGTATCCGGCGTATGTTGCTGCGCCTAAAAAAAGAAGACCGATTTTGACCAAAGTTCACAGAAACACTCTCAGGCCAATACAAGGCCTGATTTGAGCTCAACCGGTGAAAGGGACTGCACGTTTTTCTCCGCATGGCTTAGGCCGCTCACACAACTTCGTTGTTCCGTTTAGGGTAGGTGCTTGTTGTCTGGCAGGCGCCTATGTCACCTTACTTCTGCGAATCAAACAACAAAGCGAAAATAAAAAACTTCGATTGAATCACTTTTCATTCACTTCCACACCGATTGTTGTCAATGTTGGAAAAGCAACTTTCCGATGTCCGATTCACAAAAAAATGCAAAAAATTTCAATAAGAGTTATTTGAATAAAATATTGACCACACGATATCTCAAGAATGAAAGTGCGCACAAATTCAACAATAAGCTTGAAACGTTCGTGTGGTCTCCCTCTTTCATATGCTTGTTCGGATAACAAAATAACTGACGTCTGTACGGTCTCTGTATCTGCGTCGTAATTTACACGCATACGCACATATGCATGTGTACTCACTCAAATGCAAATATCTCACACACCGATGCAGATATAGCCAAACATAACAACCTTCGTGCAGACGTCGCCTTTCATGGAAAAAAATTTCATTGGAATCGGTTAACGCGTTTGGCCAAACACCGGCAACAAACACAAATATGGATTGATTTTTATATATAGAAAATATTACACAAAAAAACTTTTTATTATTTCACTTAAATTAGTTTTTTTTTCGAAGCACATGATACCTACATATGAAACACACAGTGTATAAATACATTGTCAATTTTTTTTTTCTTTTTTAACCCTTATGTGTGTGACGAGGTACCCGGATACCTTTTCAATTTTGAATGACCAATTAAATTACTTAATTCACTAACTATGTGCACGTGAGCTTTTGAGAGCTCCTAACTTTACGTTTTTCGAATATTTATATTAACTATAAGTTTGTAGACCCAATAGGAAGATCTCTGTTAACCAAAAAAAATTAAAACACCTTAAACCGTGTGACGAGGTACCTGGGTACCTTCATATATTATATTCTAACAAAAAAAAAAAATAAATAGAAATGAAAAAAAAATTAAATAATATTTTTTTTTGTTTATATATATTTTTTATTGAAAAAAATAATTTTTATTCAGAACTTTGAAAACAGGTGTTGCATGTTGCCTCGGTTATTGAGTGTTCATCGCAAATAGGTCGAAAACAATTAGTGTAGGCTTTTCTTGTTTTCCTCTGCTTTTGTTTTATGCTTCTACACATAAAGCAAGACCCAACGACAACAAGTGGATTTTTAGCTCTCTCTGCTATATTTTCTTGACAGAGTTGAAGGCTTAGCTCCTTCAAAAACTTTCTTCTCCTGTCAGTGGAAGAAAATATAGGGTTGTGGTCCATGTAAATAATATAGGAAGCTAAGGCTGCTATATCAATCTTATTATAAAATACTCGTAGAGCCAAAGGCCATCTATTTGTCTTTCGTTTTGTGGTGTATTCTCCTAGCAACTTATCCATATTATCAACGCCACTTTTGGTTTTGTTATATGTAGTAGGTAATTATCTCAGGTTTCGCAGTTTTAGTATTTCGAACATTAGGAGACGTATGCATTGTTGAAAGCAATTCAACTGCTTTCTTCTTTTTGGGAACGTAAGAACAGATTTTCGCTTATATGTGGAATGCAAAGTTGGTGGAATACACTGGTCTATCCTTATGTGCCTGCATATTTGTTGGAAGAAAACGCTAATTATACCCTATTCTAAGGGTATATTAATTTTGACGCATAGTTTGTAACATACCTTAATATTGCCCGTAGACCCCTAAAAGTTACTATATTTATGATCAGCATCGATAGTAATGTCGATATAGCCATGTCCGTCCGTCCGTCCGTCCGTTCGTCTGTCGGAAAAAATTAGGCCTTTAAACTGGACCTAGAGAGCTGAAATTTTAACCATATACTCTCTACTGTCCCGAAATAATCAAGTTTACGAATTTTTGAAATCCGCCCACACGCCCAAGCGGACTGTAGCCCGTCCCTATGTTTTTTTCTTACAGTTCCCACAAGCGTCATATTCCAGCTAGCCAATACGTGAGCCAGTTGCATCGAAGTGAAGAAATTGTCAGTTCCTCCCAGAGTTTTTGTATTTACCGACGAGATCCAAAACTATTTTGTTTCCTACATTTATTTGGCGTTCTTCTCCAGCTAGTTTTCTCGTATAAATTTGTCCAATAAGTGGATACGAGTTTGACGCATCACAAGCCCAAAATATTTGTATGCCATATTTCTCAGGCATATATTGCGTATTTACGATATCCATAGAGTTGCTCGTCGACCGTAATACAACAACGTAAAGCAACATTGTCCACACGTCGCGAATTGCAGCCGCTTTGTCCGTTGATAAACGAGTTGGGCGGGTGACATCGTTATCAGATCTTTTAAACCGCAAAAACATCCTAAATCTGTCATGCGACATTGATGCGCGAATCAACGGAAAATGGTGTGGTTTCCGATAATTCTGTCAAGTGTTTTCTATTTGACTTATAAACTTATCAATATCAGGCTCTTGCTCAACGTCTGAAACTTCATCTTCTTCAGCTGTTGGAATATAATTTTCATCATCATCTGATGCCTCCAATACATCCTCATCATTTGCATTTTCGCAAAGCAATTCCCTAATTTCTGCAGAGTTGTATCTTTGACTACGTAAACGCACTGCCCCAATTGAACTTGCTTCGGTGACATCCATATTGATCTTTAGTTTTCGATAAGCCACAAAACACAAAATTATTATCCACTGTAAAAAAAGATTAGTCATTTCGAATAAGCTTACCTTTTTGTTTTCAATTCACGCACTTTCTATGATTTTTTTTTATACCCTATTCTAGGGGTATATTAATTTTGACGCATAGTTTGTAACATACCTTAATATTGCCCGTAGACCCCTAAAAGTTACTATATTTATGATCAGCATCGATAGTAATGTCGATCTAGCCATGTCCGTCCGTCCGTCCGTCCGTCCGTCAGTCCGTCGGCAAAAATTAGGCCTTTAAACTGGACCTAGAGAGCTGAAATTTTAACCATATACTCTCTAGGGTCCCGAAATAATCAAGTTTACGAATTTTTGAAATCCGCCCACAGACACGCCCACAAACTCAAAAAAACAAAATTTTGGAAAAAATCGAATTTTGAGCTAGGAAGCTGAAATATGATCTAAGACCCCTAAAACTGCTCGGGATATAAAATTTTCAAAATCCGCCCACTGCTACGCCCACAAAAAAATAAAACAATTTTATTGAAAAACCAAAAAATAATTTGAGCTAGGGAGCTGAAATTTTTAATATATACTCTCTAGGGGCCCTTTAAGCTCATGTATAAATATTTTCAAAATCCGCCCACTGACACGCCCACAAATAAATAAAACAATTTTTTTTAAAATCCAAAGTTTGAGCTAGGGAGCTGAAATTTATAATATATGCTCTCTATGGGCCCTTTATGCTCATGTGTAAATATTTTCAAAATCCGCCTACCGACACGCCCACAATTAAATAAAACAATTTTATTGAAACACCCAAGTTTGAGCTAGGGAGCGTTTTTTTTGATAAAATCCTTTAAATGTTGTATAACAAAATATGTAGAGCGTTCTTAACAATTCAACCATACTTAGACTTTTGTCACGCCCACTTATGAGGGATAGGAATAAGAATAGGGTATCCAACAGTTCGCCTAAGCGGACTGTAGCCCGTCCCTATGTTTTTCTAATGAGTTCTAATCTCCTAAACTGATTTACTCAACGACGTGTTGTAACGAATGGGAAAATAAACTCACAATGCACAAACCAAAGGCTGTTTTTTCAAAGCATGGGTTGGGTATCTACTACCTATGTTATTTTTATTTTGAAATGATTTCCGTTAATTTTTTTTTTCAGAAATCAAAATTTAGATTTACAGTGTCAGTATTTTGATCACATAGAATCAAATGAAAATTAACAAAAAATCCCAAATCAAATAAAAAACTTTAATATAGTATATTTAAACGATCTTTAATGTAATGAACAAGAAAACATAAAACCAATCGCTAGTATTCACCTTAATTCACAATGAAGGTACCCGGGTACCTTGTCACACGCTTTCAGGTGTTTTTTTCCTCACACACATAAGGGTTAAGAAACACATAATTTACACACCGATGCAGATACAGACATCGCACATACATAACATCCTTCGTATAGACGTCAGCTTTCTTTAAAAAAAAATTTCATTGGAATCGGTTAACGCGTTTGGCCAAACACCGGCAACAAACGCAAATATGGATTGATTTTTATATACATATATATATAAATAGATATAGATATATTCTCATATCAATTTTAATTCACAAAAACTCACAAAATCGCAATGAAGAAATCCGAATCCGACAGCGCCACCAAACATGAAACAAAATTGGCTTCTCCATTGATCGATAATAGGTGGCGTTACGTTGCGTGTCTATCTGACAGTTCAATTGTGATACGATATGTTACATTCAAATGTGATTCTTTATTTGGTTGTTGCCAAAATAAATAAATACAAAATGAAAAAAAATTTTTTTTTAAAAAAATCGAAAAAAACCTGTCGTAACACGCTGGGTGGTCAAAATAAGCCATTTTGAAATTTAGATTTTTCTAAAACCCGTGCTGAGAAAATACCTTTCCAAAAAAGTATAAATCATCAAAATCGGTTCGGCCAATCTCGAGTTATGCGGTTACATTGCTTCGGACACTTTCTTTTATATATATAGATAACGGAGCACAATGTAATAATAATAATAATAATAATAATAATAATAATATTAATAATAATAATAATAATAATAATAATAATAATAACAATAATAATAATAATAATAGCTTTATTTTATTTTTCGACTTTAAAATTTTTTTTTACAAATTCAACATTATGATAAATAAATATGCGGCCTTGGTTTTGTAACCGTCTGCCGGATGCCATCTCTCTTTTCCGTTGAAAACTTTCCAAATATGTATATTTATTAATATAACAATAAATTCAAGTAAGCTTTTGATGTGATTTACTATTATTTTAAACATTATTCGTATAACAATTTCTAACCATAATTTATAAACAGATCTAGTAAAATATTTTTTTTTTCTCATCGATTACTGACTTTTTAAATTACACTGGCATACGTTTCCGTTTCATGGTAGAAGATCATTTGTTGATTGTTGCATAGGTCTGGCGTATGATTATTTCTTGTTGTTTGGTTTTGGTTGCTGGCTTTGCTATCATTGATATTCGATGAGATTGTAAATTTTAGAAGCTCTGTGTTGGAGAGGTTAAAGCCCGAATATAGTCCACCGAGAATATCACAGCCGTCTGATCTGTCAGCAAGCAGTCCCCTGACTCTGCACCAATTGAAGGTCTTCCCAGCCACCAGCATAGTTTCACCTTTAATTTGCACTTCCACAGTGCCAGTGCCTTTAAGCTTGCTGGAATTGTGTAGTATTTCATCAACATAATCCTTAGAATTTGTTTCCACCAGAATGATATTTGTTTGGTGATTCGAAGTTAGAAGGCGAATAGAGTTTATCGAGACAGGTTCGTCCGGCTTAAACGCCGCAAAAAGTTTTTTTTACTTCGTAACGATGAGCAGTGTTCAGCCGTTTGGCAATGCGTACGATGAGGTTCTGTGGCGACCTCGAAATACTGTGGCTACGCGAGGAAGCATTCCGTGGAGCCACACACTAATCATAGATGTCGCAACGAACAACAAAGAGAGAAAAGAAAATGACAGAAGCAATTCGTGTTTGTTCTTCGAGTTAGTCGCTTCATTGTTTTTATCGTGTTTATAATATTCAATAAAGAAATATATTAAATAAACTAATTGTTTTACTGTGGATATTTATCTGTGCACACACTCGTGCCTACAGTGGTGACCCCGACGTGATCCACAACAATTAAAAATTTATTTAATTGGCAACAGCCGAACCAACTACGCACTTTATCTCTTGCACTTGTACATATGTATATTTATAAGTATGCAAGGCGAACAAAACACAAGGACGAATGCAGGCGTTTCCTCAGGACCACCAACTCCATCCGATGCGGAGATCCAGGAAATCAATGCTCTCAAAAACCTGAGGATTCCTCCGCTCTGGAAAATTAATCCAGCGCTATGGTTTGTACAGGTGGAAGCGCAATTCCACAATAATCGGATCATCAGCGACAACAGCCGATTCAACGCCATCATCGCTGGACTGGACCCAGAAGTGCTGAATGTGGTATCAGACTTAGTGCAGAAACCACCGGACACAGATAAGTACATTGCTTTTAAAAAACAAGTCATATCTAGGTTCACCGAGTCTAAGGAGAGGCAACTGAACAGATTGATGACGACCCTTGAACTTGGCGACAGACGTCCATCAAGTCTCCTCAGGGAAATGCGAAGACTGGCTGGTTCAAATGTTCCAGACGACATGTTGTCCACTCTATGGATGGCACGAATGCCCAGTCATGTGCGTGGAATACTTTCTGCCAGTCACGGAATCGACCTCACTGCGTTGTCTGAAATCGCAGACAAAATCGTTGATAACACATCCGCCCACGCTGTTTTCTCCACTGATGTTCATGAAGATGACCCTATACCACAATCCACCAACGCTGAAAGTGATCTGAACAGAAGACTAAATTCCATCGAGTCCACTCTGTCAACTCTAATGACGGCTATGCAATCACTGAAAACCAGTCACAGCCATGGCAGGTCTCGACCACAGTCAAGGAATAACAGATCGCTCTCAAGAGCATCAACTCCTAACGGAATGTGTTTCTTCCATGAGAAATTCGACAGCGATGCCCGGAAGTGTAAGAAACCATGCAGCTACAAAGCAAAAAACTAAGTGAGCTGTTGTCCTCAGAGGCGGACGGCAACAGTCAAAGATTCCACAAGGAACACCGCCTCTACATCTTCGACAAGGAGACAAACCAAAAGTTTTTGCTCGACTCTGGATCAACTATATGTGTCTTACCTCGTTCCAGGGACTGCAAAAACAACAGAGGGGAAATAACACTCCTGGCAGCGAATAACTCACCGATTCACACCTACGGCGAGAAGATCCTCACACTCAACCTTGGTCTCCGGCGAGCTATCACTTGGCCGTTCGTTATTGCAGATGTTAAAACAGCAATAATTGGCGCAGACTTGCTCGCACACTACGGACTTGTCATTGATTTGAAAGCCAGACGTGTCATAGACAAAACAACATCATTAACGGTACAAGGCGAGATTGATACCAGTGATTTGTCAAAACTTCTGACTATCAGTGGTCCTGAACCATACATAAATCTCGTCAACGAATTCGTTCTGGCCAACAACAACGCACCTGATCCAAAATCAGGAGTCAACATCGTGCAACACTGCATCGTAACCACGGGCCAACCAGTGTCCGAACGACCACGACGACTCTCCGGCGACAAGTTGAAACAGGCCAAGGCTGAATTCGAGGATTTTCAAAAGAAGGGTTACTGCCGTCTATCCAGCAGTCCTTGGGCTAGCCCCATTCATCTTGCTGAAAAAAAGACTGGCGGTTGGAGATGCTGCGGTGACTACCGTCGTCTGAATTCCATAACACAACCAGATAGCTACCCCATTCCTCACATCATGGACTTTACTGAACAGTTGAACAACAAAAACTGCTTCTCGATACTGGATCTAGACAAGGCATACTACCAGATCCCGATGACACCTGACGACATCCAAAAAACTGCGGTGACCACGCCTTTTGGTTTGTTTGAGTTTGTAGTCATGCCATTCGGACTCAAAAACGCAACTCAGACTTTCCAAAGGCACATGGATATGGTCCTACGTGGACTAGATTTCGTTTTTTGCTACGTTGACGACATCCTCATTGCCTCCGACTCAGAGGAAGAACATCGCCAACACGTCCGTATAGTTCTACAACGTCTCCACGAACATAGACTTATCATCAACATCAGGAAGTGCATTTTTGGGAAGTCTGAGGTTACGTACCTTGGACATACAATCAACCAAGCCGGATGCAGACCACCTGAAGCCAGAGTTGAGGCCATATCGAACTATCCAAAGCCGTCCAACATCATGGAACTACGTCGTTTTCTTGGAGTCGTTAACTACTACCGACGATACATCCCTAATTGTGCCCATATTCAAGCACCGTTAAATGGACTCATCAGGGACTCCAAGAAAAACGACAAACGACCCGTTCCCTGGACTCCTTTGGCGGAAGAAGCTTTCGATGTATGCAAGGACAGTATCAAGCATGCTACACTACTCAACCACATCGATCCGAAGTCTACACTTGTCCTAACAACGGATGCTTCTGATATCGCAGTTGGTGCCAAATTGGAACAAAAACAAAATAACCAATATCAACCGATCGGACTGTTTTCATGCAAACTGTCACCTGCACAAAGTCGCTACAGCACATATGATCGCGAGTTGCTGGCAATATACCTAGCTATCCGATTCTTCCAACACATCTTGGACGGTCGACACTTTGTCGTGCAAACGGATCACAAGCCGCTCATATATGCGTTCCAGCAGAATTCGGACAAGGCCCCGCAACGTCGTCTAAGGCAATTAGACTACATATCGCAGTATACTACGGACATTGTTTACCTACCCGGCGACGACAACTCAGTAGCAGATGCATTATCGCGACTCAATTCGATAACCATGCCAATCCAATTTGATCTGAGAGAACTTCATTTATCTCAGCTACTCGATGTGGAACTTCAATCAATCCTGAAGCAACAAAATTCATCGCTCAAATTAAAGAAACTCACTTTGGAACCTGAAATTAAAATTTACTGCGATGTTTCCGACAATATGATTCGACCATATCTACCAGCTTCCCTGCGACGGAAGGCCTTTGAATCCATCCATGGTCTTTCTCATCCAAGCGGAAGAACAACCAGTCGACAACTCAGAGAGAAGTACGTTTGGCCAAACATCAGGAAAGACGCATTGGAGTGGTCACGCACTTGCATCCAATGCCAACGATCCAAAGTTCATCGACATACGAGGCTTATCCCGGATTCAATTGCAGTTCCAGAGCACCGTTTCCAGCATGTCCACATAGACCTCATTGTGCTGCCACTCTGCAAAGGCAATAGGTATTGCCTAACTATGATCGATCGCTTCAGTAGATGGGTGGAAGCAGTACCTCTACAGGACATGTATGCGGACACAGTGGCCACGGCGTTTTATACGCACTGGGTTGCTCGTTTCGGTTCGCCAACAACATTAACCACCGACCAGGGAACTCAATTTGAGTCTGCACTGTTCAACGCACTGATCAACATGATTGGAACGGTGAGGATACGAACATCACCCTACCACCCAGCCTCAAATGGACTTGTTGAACGTTGGCATCGTTCACTGAAAGCCGCCCTGATGTGCCATGAAAAAACGAACTGGACTGATGCTCTTCCGACAGTGTTGTTGGGATTGCGAACGGCATACAAAGAGGACATCAAGGCCTCCGCAGCAGAGATGCTTTATGGAACATATCTCAGAGTTCCTGGTGAGTTCTTTACGAATAATAACTTTGTTCCAGATCCACAGATTTTCGTTGAGAAACACCGAGAAGCGATGCGCAAATTCCGTCCTACAGCAACTGCAAACCATGCAAAAGAAAAAATGTTTGTTTCACCAGATTTAAACAAATGTACACACGTGTTCCTACGCTGCGATGCTGTGAAGAAACCACTGCAACAACCATACACAGGTCCACATCCAATAATCCACCGAATCAGTAATCGACTCTTCACAATTAATGCAGATGGCAGAAAATTAAATGTTTCGGTAGACCGTTTGAAACCAGCTCACATCTATGTCGATTTTATCCCAGACGTTCATCCAGATGTCAACAAAAATCCAACTTCACTGAAGAATCTGAAAAACAAAAATCAATTGGATAAAAATAAAACAGCTGTGAAACAAAAAGTAACATTTGACAGTTCATCGTAACTTCGTCACTGGAGGGGGAGTCATGTGGCGACCTCGAAATACTGTGGCTACGCGAGGAAGCATTCCGTGGAGCCACACACTAATCATAGATGTCGCAACGAACAACAAAGAGAGAAAAGAAAATGACAGAAGCAATTCGTGTTTGTTCTTCGAGTTAGTCGCTTCATTATTTTTGTAGTGTTTGTAATATTCAATAATTAAATGTACATATATTAAATAAACTAATTGTTTTACTGTGGATAATATTCTGTGCACACACTTGTGCCTATAGTTCTTTTCACATGATTTTTTTGACAGAAACTCAACTTCCCTCTTGAGTGACTTACATTCATCTTGCACTTCCTCCAGTTTGGTTGTAAGTTCGGAGTTTCTGAACTTAAGTTCTTGAATCTCTTCACAAACTACTGTGATGTCTCCCCCCTTAGTGGCTAAATTGGATATTTTGTCGTCCAAAAGATTTCCCATGATTGTTGTTAAATCTTGGATTGACATTTGTACTACCGCCATGGTTGTTATTGTTTTTTGATGTCTTTTGTGTGAAGAAAGTATGTGTTCAGGTGACGTGTCCGCAAAAGATCTTTTGATATTCATTTACACTTAAATGTTCTATCTTTTTATGTTGACTTTTATGTTTTTTCGTTGCACACAGTTAAAAAAGTTTATATTTCTGTTTTACACAAATATACCTTGTTATTTTTTAATTAAATATAATTTCCACAAGAGCTACTAGAAACTAGTTGTCACCTCTAATTCACCAGAGTTGCCATCTCCACAATGTAATAATGTTTTGCACAATAACAAATGACAATTAATAAATAGTACAAATAAAGGCAAATTATGTTAGTTATTTATTTACTAACAAAAGGCGGCTGGACCGATTTCGCTGGAAACTTAATCAGTTCTGAGTTACGTAATTACGCGTCGAATAAACCCGGTCCCATGTTAATATCATCTTTGGTTCTCCTGGCTAATCCTGGCGAAAGATAATTCCGAACGCACATACGTACATACGCTCTTCAAGTTTTTTGTTTAGATTATCTACTTTATTTAGAATTTCTTGAAGTAGCTGGTTCGGATTAATCTCTTTAATCAGTTCGTTTTGAGTTGAGGGTATATTGGCATGCGTTGCCTTACTAATGTTCTTAGTACGTTGTGTTGGTTTTGCACTCTCTTTGAGAGATTGTTTCTTAGGTGTAGTTGCAGGTATTTGTTGTTTAATATATCTGCAAACGTTGTTTTCTTGGGTGTATCTTTTGTATTGATACCTGATCTTTTTTGGATTGGTTTTACTTTTTTTATTTGGCTTACTTTTTCTAAAGTCTTTTTACTTCGTTGATTTGGAATTCGTTTTTTATTCCTTATGTTTTGTAGTGCTATAGCCACCTCACAGCCTCTATAGCTTGCGGGGTGTTGTTCTTTGCAATTAGCACATTGAGGTGGGTTATTTCTATTTGTGGTACAGTTTTGTGTTAGGTGTTTTCCAGCACATCTAACGCAACGTGACTCACGAGAGCAGTATTTTTGGGTATGGTTAAACGCTTGGCACTTTTTGCATTGAGGTATTAAATCAGTTATTCTCCTTAAAGGCTCAACTTTTACTCTCATGTTGAGAATGGATTTTATTTTATATATGTTTACCGCTTTCTCATTGCTATCAAAAGTGAGCATGAATAGCGGTAGAGGTCTTTTGATAATTGTTTCATTACCTTTATCATCCCTTTGCTTTTCTTTTTTTATGACATTAACTGCATCTACAAGTTTTAGTCCCTTTTGCTGCAGATCTTCAGCTATGTTTAGTTTGTCGCAGGTTGGGTGGAGGCCTCTGACTATTACCTTGAGTGGCCTATTATTTTTGTTTTCATAGGTATACCACTGAGTTTTATCATCATTAAGCTTTTTAGCCAGAGATCCATATGAATCAGAGTCAGTGGTGAGGACTTTCCAAACATTATTGTTAAGTGGGACAATTTAATAATTTTTACTCGTTACAGAGCTCATAATTGTTTTAACTTCCGAAAAAGTTGTTATCCCAATTATATTTATTGGTGGAGGAGGTTTCTCCTTCTTTATAACGGTGCTTTCTCCACCTTTATTAGGCGCCTTTCCTAACTCGTTTCGAGCTGAAGACGGTTTCTCTTTTCCTGTGTTTCTCCTTTTCTCATTGTTTTTGGGAGAAGCAACTGAGTCGGTATCTGGTGAGGATACGGCTTTACGTTTTTTTGTTAGGCCTGTTGTTCCCTTTCAGGACCCATTCAGTTTCTCTTTGTAAAGCATCTTCATCAGTTTGGTAACCTTGACTTTGCATATTCCCATTTACTTCGCTATTTATTTGAAGTGTCTTTTTAAGATCTTCATTTTCTTTAGTTAGCTTCCTCACCTCCTCATGCAGATGAGTAGTAAGCTGTTCGATGTTGTTGAGTTTATCTCTCAGTTCATCATTTTCTTTTTTCATTTTAGCCATATCGGTCTGAAATTTGTCCGTGTAATTATCTGGTGGACGTACAGCCGATGGCGTTATTTTGTCATTTGTTGTAGATCCCAATGGTGGTGATCTGTTAACCCTTGAATTTTTTTCTGAACGGGTCAATAAAATGCAATAATCGGTCCTCCCCAGAATCCGTAGTCGCTACAGCTCCTGGACATATGCCCAGAATGACCTTAATGGCCTCAAATTAAATGAATTCACCAACGTAAACCACCTCGAACTCGTTTTTGACGCAAGGCCCGCTGGGTGTTTCCACTCAAGATGGCAAAGAAATAACAACCCTGATCTCACTTTTGTAAACTAAAACTAGGAGCAAGATCCGCTCCAAAACAGTCGCAAAGTCTTCAACAAATTCCCCAAGTCAACACCGACCCATAATCATCACAATTTACATCCAAATCCCCATCGATGAATCAGTTGCTCGACCAAGCAGACTTGAACAAGTTTTCCAATGAACTGGATGCAAATATGAGATGGATCCAGTCAACAGCACACAACTGCGAACGTCTTTTATATACCGAGAGGCTATCGAAAAGAATATATTCCCGGATGGTCTGATGGAAATTATCATCTTTACGACGAATTTGAGACAAATGCCGAATCCACGACTACAGGTGAGCTACTTTAGTCCCTCGACAACGCGCACAGTGACGAATGGCAACACACAGTCCAGAACACCAACTTTGTAGATTCCAGCCGCAACAGCAATCCAAAGCTGCCCGAAGCCCTCAATCAGCCCAAATCCAATCGACGAGAGATTTATAAGGCCTTCCAAAGCCCCTTCTGATAAAGATGGCAGCAGACATTTACCCTTGAAGAGGTGGAAGCTGGGCTCCTAAAGCTTATGGCGGGAAATGCCGCCAGTTTTGAGTGGCACTCATTTCAAATTATGACTCTCGCACTTCTATTCAACAAGTCATTGCCTTACTGAAACCCCCTTAAACCAAACAGCCAAATGACAAGATTATCTGTCAAATGACCAAAAGTTCAGCGCTGTCAAAGTAGTATATTAGACTACGTGACCACAATGGCCATTTTGGTAATTTTTGGCCTGCTGGTCATTAAAGGCATTTTTAGTTATGTTTTCAGAGTGAGTTGTGGTAACGCCGTACATGTTAAGGCGAAACTTAATTTTTCAACAAAAAAAGTGGTCTGGGTGCGACCCGCAAGGTCCACACGACTAACTTCCCAGTGGGACCAATATGATTTATGCGATTAGTAGGAAATTTTGAAATGTGGTTAGCCATAAGATATGGTTAAGAATTATTTAATATTAAAAAATGTTCTTTAATATTGTTCATGAAAATTAAATGTTGTTAATAATAGCGAAGTGTGATATATAATATTCATGCAACCATTGTTATGAACACGGAGGCCTGCAAATGTTCATGTATACGAAATAACGGAGCACAATGTAATAATGATTTGCTCAATGACAAATGACAATAATTAGCCAAATTATTTTATTTATTTATTGACAAAAAACGGCTGGGCCGATTTTGCTGAAAACTTAATCAGTTCTGACTTACGTAATTATGCGTCGAATAAACCCGGTCCCATGTCAATATCATATTTGGTTCTCCAGATAATCGCGGCGAAAGATAATTCCGAACGCACATACGTACATACGCACATACGTAAATACACACGAACAGACATCTCTCTAGAAACGTTGAATTTGGATTCCGGTGACCTTGAAACGTGGAGATATGTCAAAATCCGCGATTCACAAAATCGGCCCCATTACAAGAACTTCCAGTGTTAAGTTAATAATGCTCTTTAATATTGTTCATGGAAATTAAATGTTGTTAATAACAGCGAAGTGTGATATATATTAATGCAACAATTGTTATGAACACGGAGACCTGTAAATTTAAATGTATACGACATAACGGAGCACAATGTAATAATAATAATAATAATAATAGCTTTATTTAATTTTTCGACTTTAAACAATTTTTTTACAAATTCAACATTATGATTGTTAAAAAAGAATAAATTGAATTAGATGTTAAAAAAGAATAAATTGAATTACTAATGAAAATCCATTTACCCTATATTTCTTCTACTCTTCTTTCTATTATTATCTCTTTCTCTCATAGATTGTAATTATCTTGTACACATTATTTCTATTCAGTCGCTATTGTACTTTCAAAGGATTAACAACAAAGCAATAGTTTCCTGAAGTCTTGGCCTTTCTCATTATTGTTCAAAGAAACCACGTTTTTTTTACATGGTGCCGAAACCCGGGAAAGGTGAACAGAGATTAGGAAGATATAAATATAATTCTTTTAATAAAAGTTAAAGTACAGAACGTAGCAGTTTAGTGAGATGGCACTAGAGTTATCTGCACGATCAGCCTATAGAGGACAGGTAACAAAAATCGTTAAAAGTGCGAGTGATTTTCTTGATACCGAAGGTTCCCAACTAAATTCGGCGACTGACTTGGACGCGGTGGAAGAAGACATCGTTACATTCATCCAGCGGCTAACGGCAGCTCATGAGAGTCTTAACACGACGAACCATGAGGTGCAGACTAAAAAACTTCTTAAGACGGATGAGCTGGACAAAGAGTTGGAAAAAATCATCGAATATCAAGATGCAGCGATTGGTACGCTTTCACGCTTAAATTCACGTCTACAGAAAATTCGACGCAGTCTGAATCCAGCCATATCAAATCATGAAAAGTCATCGCTTAATATGTCATCGGCAGGGAGTTGTTCTCTAAACCTACCCAAATTACAGCTAAAGAAGTTTGACGGCAATTATCAAGATTGGTTACCGTTTTGGGAGCAATTCCGAACTGCAATTCATGAAAACGAGAACCTAACATCGTCAGACAAATTCAGTTATTTGGAATCAGTATTAGTAGGCAGCGCAAAAAAAATAATCGCCGGATTTACTGCTTCAGGTTTGTGCTACGAAGCCGCTATTTCACTCTTACAGGAACAATTTGGCGATACCGAGCGTTTAGTTGACAAGAACATGCAGCATTTGATTTCCCTTCGCCCTGTGCAGTCAAGAACAGATGCTGTTGGTCTTCGAAATCTTTATAATTCCATTACATCTTGTTGTCGCTCCCTAACGGCTTTGCAAATACCAACTCATCAGTATTACGTTATGTTAAAGTCAATACTCCTACGCTGTCTGCCACCGGAACTACGAGTTGATTATTACCGATTAGCAGAAAGCGATTAGCACCAGTGTCCTGGTGTGGAAACATGTGGGGCGGGTGAGGACGGCTCTTTAACTTCTCTACAAATTGGCGATAAGCAAGTGAAAGACATCATGCTGTTTCTAAAAAGGGAAGTTGAATCTTTGGAAAGAAGTAGAGTGACCTCCTCTATTCCTTCTACTTCACATGGTAGTCATTCCTCTTCAACTCATACAACTACAACAAGCTTAGTGGGACTAAGCGAGAAAAGCATGTGTGTATTCTGTGCATCCGACAAGCACCTAACCAAAGATTGTGACTGTAAACTGTCAATTACAGAAAAGAGAGAAATTTTAAGAAAAAGTGGTCGATGTTTTCGCTGTGCCAACCGAGGGCACTCCTCTAGGAAATGCCGTAGTGCCAAATGGATGTCTTGTGCAAAATGTAAAGGGAAGCACCTGACCTCGTTGTGTGATCCTTCTTATACCAGCATCATTGGCAGTCATGCGGGATAATTCTAGCAGTCAGAAAGCAGTCAGCCTTTGCGCTGGTAATTTTATTTCGGCGCCAGAACAACAAATCGACCCTGTTTTCCAAAGCGCAACAAATCTGTGCGCGTACAATTCATGTTCTGTTAATTCAAACGTCTTTTTGAAGACGGCTAAGGGCATAGCCGTTGCACCGAGTGAAAATAAATCGTTACTTATACGGCTTGTAATCGACGGTGGGAGTCAATACTCATACATTCGAGAGGATTTGGTGCAAAAACTCAACCTGCCAGCTGTGGGCGAAGTGAACTTTTCATTAATACCATTTGGGTGTAAAGAACCATCGCCATTTAAGAAATTTAAAAAAGTGCATGTTCATATAAAAAGCCAGTTCGATAGTAGGAGCGTGAAACTAGAAGCTGTTGTTGTTCCGGAAATTTGCATAGATGTGCTGCACGCGCCTGACGCATCATGCATATTAATCCAGAGTCTAAAATTGGCGGACTCTTACATTGCAGGCATCAAAGCAGAAAACGGATTAAGTATACTCATTGGTTCTGATAGCTACTGGTCTCTGGTCACGGGAAAACAGCGACGGATTTCTCCAAGACTTAGATCAGTCGACACTATATTTGGTTGGACGCTACAAGGAACGCACTCTGTTGGTAAGGATTTTGCATCAAACGAAAACTCATGCTTTCCATCTATCCATACTGCAGCCCTTCATCTACCTGCGCTAAACAGCTTCGACCTCACAGCGTTTTGGTCACTGGAGGCCATAGGAATTCGTGGTGAAGAAGAGGAAAATCAGCAATTAGCTGAGGAACTTATAACCAAATGTATCACCAAAAAGGGTCAGCGATACGAAGCCTCTCTGCCGTGGAAAAATCAAGATGTTCAAATTAAAAGCAATAGGGAAACCGCACTCAAGCATCTGAAATCCCTTTATACGCGGTTGTCAAGATATCCTGAACAACTTCAACAGTACGAGGCTGGTATACAAGAGCTTCTTGCAGAAGGTATTGCGGAACCAATTCCACGACCCAACAAAAGTGATTTACGCCGAGTGTTTTACTTACCTCATCGACCAGTCTATAAAGCAGACAGTACAACCACAAAAATGCGCATCGTATTCGACGCCTCGTCACGCACCGAAGATAATCCATCATTGAATGACCTTCTACACGTCGGAGCTAACCTTCTACCCGATGTTTTAAAGATGCTGTTGAATTTCCGTCTTCGCCGTTTTGGGATCGTGGCCGATGTGGAGAAAGCCTTTCTACAAATTCAACTTATTGAAAAGGACCGCGATAGTCACAGATTTCTTTGGTATGCGTCACAAAAAACACCGAGTAGCTCAAAGCAAGAGATCGTTGATTATCGGATGACTAGAGTCACGTTCGGCGTGAATTGCAGCCCTTTTCTCTTGACAGCAACTTTGCGTTTGCATTTGAAGAATGAGAAAGAGAAGTATCAGTCTACGTGCAAGATTTTATTGGATAGCTTCTATATGGGCGATTTTGCAACAAGCGTTGATACCGAAGAAGATGGCAAACAAATCAGTGAGGAAGCTGTGCTGGTAATGCTGAAAGCAGGTATGAACCTCAGAAAGTGGAATTCCAATAGTGACCTTGTTCGTAAGGCTCTTTGCTCAGGGGAGTCTCCTATTAAGCAAAAGGTATTGGGGCTATTCTGGTTTGTTCGGAGCGATGAGATTGCAGTGCCATTGGATTCTGTTGAAATTTTACTCAAATCGAATTTAGCAAAGGGAACAAAACGAAGTGTGCTTCAGACGATTGCAAGGGTCTATGACCCCCTTGGAATGCTTGGCCCTGTTGTGATTAAAATGAAAATTCTTTTCCAATCCATCTGGCGACAAAACCTATCATGGGACGAGATGCTTACCCCAGATCTTATGAGGCAGTGGGAAAATTGTGCCAGTAGTCTGCAGCAATTAAACGATTTTGCTATTGCTCGAACGTTGCTACCATTTTCTTCTTACAATACAATACATGTTCACATCTTTGCAGATGCAAGCATGAAGGCGTATGGAACGGTGGCTTTCCTTAAAAATTTCAACAGTAATGGCGAAAGAATGAAAGAATGAAAGAGCTTTCGCTTCCGAAGCTGGAATTGACGTCAGCGTTGTTGGCAGCGCGGTTATGCTCGTACTTAAAACGGTCACTAAAGATTTGTGTCCAAAAGTTTTTCCTGTGGACAGATTCCAAAATTGCGCTCGGGTGGATCCAGGGGGATGCTCATCGTTGGAAACCATACGTTCAAAGTCGAGTAATGGAAATACGTCGATTCACATCAATAGAGGATTGGAGACATTGCAGAGGAAAGGAGAATCCAGCAGATCTCCTAACCCGAGGAATAACTGCCCAGGACTTACGAGAATCTTTGATATGGGCTAATGGGCCTACGTGGCTCCAAGCCGATACACCCTTTGACGCTGATGAGAACGGTCCTGTTTCAGAAGGCGTAGTACCGGTGTCGTTATTAGCGCCGATCTCCGTTCCTGCTCAAGCACTACCAGGACCTGTGCTAGACTACACAAAATTCAGTTCTTGGACTCGTCTGTTGCGACTCACAGCTTTCGTTTTGCGATTTTTGAAATTATGCAGAAAGGAGATGCAATTTGACTTGGCCCAACCTTCCGCTACTGAACTTAACGCAGCCGAAGGCTACTGGCTCAGGTATATACAAATAAATGCATTTTCTAACAGAAAGAAAAGTCTGTACCCAAAACATCCAAGATAGCGCAATTATGCCCTTTTCTCGACAAAGATAATTTTTTGCGATTAGGAGGACGTCTACAGTCGTTAAAAGCTCCCATAGATCAGACACCCCATGATACTTCCATCAGATTCATATCTTGTCAAACTGATTATCGATGACTATCACCAGAAAACGTTACATGGGAGTGCCAATGTCGTTTTGTGTCAGCTACGTGAGAGTTTTTGGATTTGCAAGGGACGTCCACTGATCAAAGGCAGAATTAAGAGATGCGTCATTTGCCAGAAGCTGTTTGGTAAGCCCGTTTCGCAGCCATTCGGCCCTCTGCCCATCGAACGAATTACTTTGTCGAAGCCCTTCGATTGTGTCGGAATAGTCTTCGCCGGGTCTCTTTATTTTCTTGAGAATTCCACAAACCAGATGCACAAGAGCTACTTGATGGTTTTTACTTGTGCTGCCATTCGCTCCGTGCATCTAGAAACCGTTACAAATTTGAGCACCGAAAGCTGCATAATGGGACTCAGGCGTTTTATAGCACGACGAGGTGCTCCCTCAACTATTTACTCCGACAACGCCAAAAGTTTTCGAAGAGCAGCTCTAGATCTTAATGGCAGCAATCAAACGCCAGAGGACGAGGTTGTGCAAAGATTCCTATCCAACCAGCGTATACGTTGGAAGTTTATTGTTGAGCGTGCCCCTTGGTGGGGAGGATTCTGGGAGCGGCTAATAAGAACAATTAAAAATGTCTTAAAAGTAGTCATTGGAAAGGCGAAACTGACGTTTGAGCAATTACGGACCGTGATTGCAGAAGCAGAGTCTATGGTGAACGCTCGATCCCTTACTTACGTGAGCAGTGATCCATTGGAAGCTTTACCACTTACACCTTCACATTTCATACATGGTTATGGCGGTCTTGTTGATCCGCTAAGATCCGCAGCTTCATCAGGTGAAATACAGCAACTTTGGGCGCAACGACTGAAGCAAATTAAGATGCTGTGGGTTCGGTGGCGCACGGAATATTTGCAGCAACTAAGATCCTTTCACCACAGCCAAGGGTACCCTTCATCCCAACTTAAGCCGAACGAAGTCGTCCTTGTATTTGACTCCGGGAAACCACGGATCGCTTGGAGATTGGCAATAATTGAAAATTCACTTACTGGACGTGATGGTAAAGTTCGAGCTTGTGAGCTTCGTTACGCCGATGGTTCGAGAACTCGAAGACCTGCACAAGTGCTGTACCCTGTGGAGCTCACTTCAATTTCCCGGGCCGAGGATGTTAAAAAAGAATAAATTGAATTACTAATGAAAATCCATTTACCCTATATTTCTTCTACTCTTATTTCTATTATTATCTCTTTCTCTCATGGATTGTAATTATCTTGTACACATTATTTCTATTCAGTCGCTATTGTACTTTCAAAGGATTAACAATAAAGCAATAGTTTCCTGAAGTCTTGGCCTTTCTCATTATTGTTCAAAGAAACCGGGTTTTTTTTTTACAATGATAAATAAATATGCGGCCTTGGTTTTGTAACCGTCTGCCGGATGCCATGTCTCTTTTCCGTTGAAAACTTTCCAAATATTTTATATTTTTTTTTAACTTACACTATCAGTTCTGTATCGTGGAGTGCTTAAAGCAAGCAACTATCACGAGCAGAAATTTGACGGCACTAAAAGTGCTCCCACAGGCTCATCATTTAGTGCAGGTGTTAGTAAGGACAAAACAATTAAAAATACAATAATTATGTACCTATAAAATACTAACACAAACACAAATCATACAAATAAATTAAGACATTAAGGTATTATCACGCAAAATATTTTTCAGCTTAATTTTACTAACATGCAAGTCAATCACATGAACATTTACGAGTATATTATATATTCTACTCATGCGACTAATAGGCTCATGCCTCCCATAATTCGTTCTATGATGGGGGCTAAACAATAAATCAACACTACGTAAATTATTAGCACCACACCGAAAATTAAAGCCAATAGATGACAGCAAGTCAGGTGCATCTATTTGACCGGATATAAGCTGCTGTAAAAAAATGATATCGCTATTAAGCCTTCGTTGAGAAAGGGGTAACATTTGAAGAAGCTTAATACGCTGACTGCAAGTAGGAAGGTTAAAAGGATCATCCCATGGAAGTCCTCTAAGTGCAAATCGAATAAATTTACGTTGAATGGCCTCTATTCGATTTGAATGAATGTTGTAGAACGGCGTCCAAACTTGTGAAGCATACTCTAGAATCGGACGGACAAAACAATTGTACAATGACATAGTAACGTATGGGTCATTAAATTCTTTCGCCCACCTTTTTACGAAGCCCAGCATAGAATTAGATTTATTAACAATAAAATTGATATGCTTGGCAAAAACCAGTTTGGGATCGAAATAAACCCCAAGATCCTTAAAATTATCAACATTACAAAGAATATGTTGAGACAAAGAATATTGAAAGGTGGAAGGTATATTCTTTCTAGAGAATGTCATATGTTGACATTTAGTAGGGTTCAGGGATAACCCGTTTTTATCACACCAATTGGCGAAGCTATTAATGTCAGATTGAAGAAAAATTCTATCTTGCTGACTAGTGATAGATTTAAATATTTTCATATCATCAGCGTAGAGCAGGATATTACTGTGATTTATACATGGTTTAACATCATTAATGGTTAGTATAAATAGAATTGGTCCGAGGTGACTACCTTGGGGAACTCCAGACTCAGCTGTAAAAGATACAGATAGCGATCCTCTAAATTTGACTTGATAAACCCTTGATCTGAGGTATGAATTAACCCATTTTCTGAAACTTGGTTGGAAACCAAAAGCCCTGAGCTTAAACTCGATTATTTCATGGGACAGCTGGTCGAAAGCTTTAGAGAAGTCAGTGTATATGCAATCCATTTCGTCCTTATTCTCTAAGGCATTAGAACAATCATGCAAGAAACTTAACAGATTAGTGGCAGTGGATCTGTTTCTTACAAATCCATGCTGTTCATTACAAATTAAATTGCGACAAAGAAATATTAACTTTTCGCAAACAATTTGTTCAAAAAGCTTAGGGATACACGAAAGCTTTGAAATAGGCCTATAATTAGTGATATCACCACGTTCGCCTTTTTTAAATACAGGTGTGATTAAAGCATTTTTCCATACATAAGGGAATTTACCAGTACTAATGGACAATTCAAACAGATATTTAAGATATGGAGCAATTGCATGACTACATTTTTTTAAGAACGATCGGTGCAATGCCATCAGGACCTGATGAATAATCATTCTTCAGAGCAGAAATAAATTTTAAAATTGTTTCCAAGTCAAATGAGAAGCTACTAAAACTTATTTGGGAACAGCTAGTTATATGTATATTTATTAATATAACAATAAATTCAAGTAACCATTTGATGTGATTTACTATTATTTTAAACATTATTCGTATAACAATTTCTAACCATAATTTATAAACAGATCTAGTAAAATATATTTTTTTTTTCTCATCGATTACTGACTTCTTAAATTACACTGGCAGACATTTCCGTTTCATGGTAGAAGATGATTTGTTGATTGTTGCATAGGTTTAGGCGTATGATTATTTCTTGTTGTTTGGTTTTGGTTGCTGTCTTTGCTATCATTGATATTCGATGAGATTGTAAATTTTAGAAGCTCTGTGTTGGAGAGGTTAAAGCCCGAATATTTTTTTTTTTTTTTAAGTTCTGGCTCGCCAAGGCGATTAAATATGGGGCACTTCGACCTAAAAAGATCTTTTGTGCCGTGTGGGCCAGACAAATTTAGACTAGTAGAGTTTCCACTTTCCGTGTAAAGCGGACAATTCTACTAGTAGAAGAATTCTTTATGTCCTCGGGGCACATTTGTTCCCTGAAAAAGATCTTCTTTCTAATTCCGTTTAGGGCCGGACATTCACATAAAATGTGTTCAGCTGACTCGTCCTCTTCAAGACAGAGTCGGCACTCAGGAGAGTCTACTATTTTCATTTTGTGTAGATGATATCTTAAACCATGGTGGCCAGTAAGGTAACCTACTAAGTTTTTGATATCATGCCTGCTTAGGTTTAGGCATTTGCTGGCATTTTTATTGAAAGGCCGAACGGCTTGTTTGGTCTGTCTTAAACCTGGGATGCTTTCCCATAGATGGATACATTTTCTGTATTCCCAGCTTTTTATTGCTGCCGTTGCTGCTGATCTAGGAGTGCATCAGAAGGGTTTGGGACCTATGAAGGGTGTTTCCGAACCTTTTCTGGCCAGTTCGTCGGCCTTTTCGTTACCTTCCACCCCGACATGACCCAGAACCCACCATAGCTTGGTCTTGTTACTTGTTCCGAGTGCCTGTAGGGTGTTGAAGCAGTACATGACTGATTTGGAGTCAATCGTATGCGAGCTAAGGGCGTTTATAGCTGCTTGACTATCCGTGAATATATGGATGGTTGCACCTTTTATACCAGATAAATTTATGTGGCTAGCGCATTCTTGAATGGCGTGGAGCTCTGCTTGAAATACGCTGGGACTTTTTCCCATGGGTATCGTATAGCGTTTGTTTGGTCCGTATATTCCCGCTCCTACCCCCGCTTCCATTTTAGAACCATCCGTATTCCACTTTATGCCGTTGTGGCTGTTAGGTGGGTTATTACTAACCCATGCTTCTCTCTTGGGAATCTCCGTGGAGAACCGCTTATTGAAGCATAGTGTTTTATGGATGCGGTCTGTGACCGCGCAGTTCATGTTGAGTTCTGGCAGTTCATTAAGAAGGGTCTTAAGTTCCGGATGATCGTTAAGACTTATCTCGTTTAACTGTATTTGACTTATTGCACTGCGGATCGCCACTTTTTGAATGTATATGTGGAGAGGTGTAATACCTGTTATTGCCTCTATGGCAGCCGTTGGACAGGTTCGCATGGCTCCGGAGATACCAAGGCACGCAAGCCGTTGTACCTTTTTGAGCTTCTCTTTTGCGACCTTTTGTGTGGATTTTGTCCACCATACAATGGAGGCGTATGTTATAATGGGTCTTATCATCACTGTGTAGATCCAGTGGACAATCTTTGGAGAGATTCCCCAGGTTCTGCCATATGTGCGTCGACAGGCCCATAAAGCTCTGTTAGCTTTAGTGATTTTGTTGTTGATGTGAGAGTTCCAGTTTAGTCTTTTGTCCAGGATTACTCCAAGATATTTGACTTCGTCAGAATACTGAATGGTCGTGCGATTTAGTGAAATCTGAGCTAAGCTGAGATTTCTTCTTTTTGCGAAAGGAACTATGATAGCTTTACTTAGGTTTATGGAGAGATTTTCCTTGATGCACCAGTCTATAGCTATCTTAAGGGCGTTTTGCATACGTGAAGTAACTACGTTTGATTCTTTGCCCCTAATAATGATGACCAAGTCATCGGCATACCCTATTATGTCGTAGCCTAAATTACTTAATTTTTGAAGTAGGTCATCTATGACCAAAGACCACAGGAGGGGTGATAAAATTCCTCCTTGTGGACAGCCTTTTATAGCTGAAACTGATACTGAAGTCTGTCCTGACGAAGCAGTGATTTTCCGACTTTCGAGCATCGCTTTTCTCCAGTTTATGGTGGGAAAGTCTACCTTTCGGTGAATTAAAGCATTTGATATTGAATCATAACCGGTGTTATCAAAAGCACCCTCTATGTCAAGAAAAGCGCATAGTGCAATTTCTTTGCAACGGTAGGCGTTGTTTATGTGATTTGTTAGTTTTAACAGGGCGCCTTCCGTTGATTTGCCTTTTTGATACGCATATTGACAGGGGTGTAGAGGCATGCTAAAAGTTACGCATTCTCTGATATGAACGTCAATTATTCTTTCCATTGTTTTCAGGAAAAACGATGTCAAGCTTATGGGACGATAGGATTTAGGTAGTTCACTAGGTTTGTTACCTGGTTATGTAGCCCCAGTTGAAACTGAACCTATATAAGGCAATCATGTTAGGTAGGAAGAATTCCATACCCTTTTGAATGAGGGCTGGAAAAATTCCGTCATTTCCTGGTGCCTTGAATGGTTTAAATGAGTTTATGGCCCATTTTACCTTATCTGGACTAAATAATTTACCAGATAAACTATTATTTCTGCTGGGGTTAGTTGGATATGAAACCTCAGTAGTGTGATCAGTTGTGTGATCGACAATTAGGGAACCAGGGAAGTGAACTTGCAGCAAGGTTATGAGAGTTTCTTCCCGGTCGCTTGTGATTGTTCCATCAGGTTTGATGAGCAATCCCATGCAGTTTGAAGGATCTGTTGAAAGTGCTCTCTGGAGCCGCGTCACTGCTGCTTTTAGATCTTCGCAACTCTTGGTTGTATTTGGTTAACATGGATCGATATTGATCCCATACGGGGGTGCGTTTCGATTTATTGAATTGTTTTCTCACCTTCTTGCGGATAGTTTCCAGGTTTTCATTCCACCATGGTACGCTTCTTTTTACCACGGTGCGCTTTACCTTACAACTATTCCTAAAGGATGAGATAATGATGTCGTTAAGCTGACATTGTGCAGCGTCCGCATCACTCCTTGTTAGTGGTGAATCTGGTAGCAGATCAGTTCTGATTGCCAGATTTTCACTATAGGTTCTCCAGTTAGTTAATTTATTATTGTATTTGACCGGCGCGCACTCGGTGTTGCATCGCAGCCTGAACTTAATATGCATATGATCAGACAGAGAAGCTTCATCAGACACGTGCCAGTCCTCTACAATGTTTTGTATAAAAGGAGACGAGAGAGTAAGGTCTAAAACTTCTTCTCGTATACTGTTCCTAAAAGTGGGCTTATCACCCTTATTTAGAATAACTAGGTCTTTACTATATAGGTAATCTAAAAGTAACTCACCTCTTTTGTTTGTGTCTCGGCTGCCCCAAATCTGGTGATGTGCATTCGCGTCGCAGCCGATAACAAGATGTACTTGCTGAGTTTGGCAGTACTGGACGAGTTCCTGTACTGGTGTAGGTGGTACCTCCTCTATGTCCCCAGCAAAATACGCCGATGCGCATACAAACTTGTGTATCACATGGCCATTGTGGCGTTCAATTAAAACGGCCACCAGGTCCCTAGTATTGAAACCTGGAATGAGAGAGAATTTTATATCTTTCGCAATGGAAAGAGCTGCCCTAGGTCTGAAATTACCTTTGGCAAAAATTAGCTCTCTATTTCTGCTGTTAAGACCAAAGATCTTACCTGTAGTTGCCCATGGTTCCTGGATTAAACCAAGAGCGACGTTCCTTTCGGCACATCTTTGGCTATAGGTGTCCGATGCACCCATAGCGCGGTGCAGGTTTGCCTGCAGCACAGTTAGAGACGTCATTTCTTCTTCACGTACTCGGGATTACGCACTCTATGAGGTTTGTTATCACCCCTGCGTCGTACGTAACCCTGTTGAGAGAGACCACTTTGCCTCCCCCTTGGACTTCTGGTGTTCTGTCCATCTTTCCCGCTTATATGTGCCTGTTCGGCCGCCAGTTTTGGCCTAAAGCGGTTACGGTGGCGTTTGTGCTGTCCGTTTTCTAAGCCTTTGCTTTAGCATCCAGCACCACAGTTGTTTTAGCAACTGAGTTACCCGTGGCAGCACTAATGCCAGCCACTGGTGGTGTGGCGCTACTGTTGGCGCTTGTGGAAGGCTTTTCTGAAGCATCAGTGGCAGTACTAATACTAGCCCCTGGTGTTGTAGCCTTTTGTTGGTTGTCTCTTGACGCCTGATTCGTCGATTTGTCCGCGCTCTTGAGGATTATTTTGATCTGTCCAAATCTGAACGAGACCATCCCCTTTAGCTCAACAAGTCGCTTCATCGTGCTTTCGTTTACAGCAAGGACCATATGGGCGACATCTCTGTCGTCAGATCTTTGCAGAACACTCCACGTTCTGGTGTTGAGTTCTTTATTCTGGCCATCTAGAATTGCCAGTATTCTTTCATTCGCTACTCCGGTACTATGTGGGAAGAAGGCTCTGACGATATGTGGTTTCGGGAAAAGTTCTTCTCCCACAAGCGTCACTTCCATCCCGCATTTCTCTTTGAGCTTCGCGAAGGTTGTGCTCATCCACTCTGCAGTGGTAGCATCCGCACATACTATCATTAGCCATCCGGCTTTGAAAGTTGTACCGCGGAAGGCTGGTTTGGTCCCCTCATCACGTTGTTCGATGGTGATGTCCATAATCCTCTCCTGAATCTGAGCCATTTGCTCATTACTGAGTGGATTGCGATCCAGATCGACAGGTACTACACCCAGTCTTACAAAGCTCGCTATGTCTCTATAGGAGACTTTGTCGACGGCTGTATTTCCTGTGCGAGCTCGTTTCGCTTCGGATTGGGGCGGCGTATTGTCCTCGGACCTTGTACGCTTCACCTCGGAGAAAGCCCGAATATAGTCCACCGAGAATATCACAGCCGTCTGATCTGTCAGCAAGCAGTCCCCTGACCCTGCACCAATTGAAGGTCTTCCCAGCCACCAGCATAGTTTCACCTTTAATTTTCACTTCCACATCTGACCTGCTGTTTTTTATTGCCTTTCGTACTCTCAGCAGATATTGCCGTACCTATCCTTTTTCTAATGGGTAATCTCTATGGATGAAAGTGCCAGTGCCTTTAAGCTTGCTGGAATTGTGTAGTATTTCATCAACATAATCCTTAGAATTTATTTCCACCAGAATGATATTTGTTTGGTGATTCGAAGTTAGAAGGCGAATAGAGTTTATCGAGACAGGTTCGTCCGGCTTAAGCGTTGCAAAAAGTTTTTTAACTTCGTCACGATGAGCAGTGTTCTGCCGTTTGGCAATGCGTACGATGAGGTTCTTTTCACATGATTTTTTTTGACAGAAACTCAACTTCCCTCTTGAGTGACTTACATTCATCTTGCACTTCCTCCAGTTTGGTTGTAAGTTCCGAGTTTCTGAACTTAAGTTGTTGAATCTCTTCACAAACTACTGTGAACCTAGTTAAACACAAATGTTATATTTTAAACAAAATAAAATCCGATAATAAAATAGAGAAAACAGAAGTTAACGTTGAAGATAAAAAAAGTGTATTGTTGTTGACTAACTGGTCAATACATTGGTTCACAACCAGCCCCGATTACCGAGACTATGAGTGAGCCAATACAAACAACTCGGCGTAGCTGGTATATTGCGAAGGCCGTGGTGACGGACGAGGCCATTAAATACGCATTTGCGTCTTTTGACGGCTTCAAGTCGCCTGGTACGGACGGAATATACCCAGCCATGCTGCAACAATGTACAAACCAGCTGCTACCGACTATGAAGAAAATCTTCACCGCTGTCCTAGCACTGGCATACATTCCAACACCCTGGCGTACAGTTAGAGTGGCATTCATACCAAAAATTGGCAGAAGTGACTACTCGCTCGCCAAGAGCTTCAGACCAATCAGTCTGACTTCTTTCTTGCTGAAAAGCTTGGAAAGGCTGGTCGAGCTTCACGTGCGCAAAGGTGCTTTACGATTGCACCCACTATCTCCGATGCAACATGCCTATCAACGCGGAAAATCCTGCGAGACTGCGCTCCAAAATCTAGTTGGTAGAATTGAAGGCGCGCTTGACAGGAAAGAATACGCGATAGGCATTTTCATCGATATTGAGGGTGCTTTTGACAATGCGACTTTTGATAGCATGTGCAGCTCCGCCAGACAACACGGAGTAGACGAACCATTGGTGTTGTGGATTAAAGCAATGCTAATGAATAGAACGTTGGTTGCGGATGCGGATTGTGGCCGCTATGTTATGGCGGGGGTAAACAGAGGCTGCCCGCAAGGCGGCGTCATGTCTCCACTGCTGTGGTGTATGCTGGTCGACTCTCTGTTGAACGCACTCAACAGTTCTAATATTTACGCTCAGGCGTACGCGGATGATGTTGCCGTGCTTTCTGTTGGATCATGCCTAGCGACTGTATGCGCCAAGGCGCAGGCGGCCCTTGACGTGATCGAGGAATGGTGCACTAGGAATGGGCTCTCGGTCAATCCTCTTAAAACTGAGGTTGTTCTCTTTACGAGAAGGAGGAAGCTGGTCGGGTTGACTCAGCCAGTGCTAAAAGGCGTCACAATCCAACTCTCCAATGAAGCAAAGTATCTGGGAGTCATCCTGGATAGCAAACTTCTTTGGTCCAAACATGTTGAGCTGAAGACTGCCAAGGCGCTGTCTATTTTCTGGCAGTGCAAAGGCATTTTCGGCAAGACATGGGGCTTATCACCGAAAAGAGTCCTATGGATTTATACGGCTATGATAAGACCATTTATAGCATACGCATCGGTTGTTTGGTGGAATAAGCTTTCACGTAAATACGTCACTGCTGCTTTTGCCAAACTCCAAAGGCAGGTATGTCTCGGCTGCACGGGGGCCTTCCCCAGCACGCCTGGCTCCGGCCTAGATGCACTATTGAACCTTCCGCCCCTTGATGTTTACATCATGGGCTGTACAATCAAGGCTATCTCACGTCTTACAAGAGGTGGCTTTTGGTATAACTCGCACTGGAGTTTTGATGAACTTGCGCAACGGTTGTCCTTCGACTCCTGTCTTATGGATATGCCGTCTGATGCGATGACACCGGAACTTCGGCTAAAGCGCAAATACGAGGTCGACTTTCCTCGCGTCCAGGATTGGCTCTGGCCGGACTCTGAACCTGGAAGGGAATGCAGTCGAATCTTTACGGATGGCTCCAAAACCGATCAAGGATCTGGTGCTGGTGTCTTCGTGGAGAGCGATAGCGTTAGACTTTTCTTTCCGTTAGGCAAACATGCGTCAGTCTTCCAAACAGAGACTTATGCTATCCTAATGGCCATGGACTATGTCACGAGGAACAGGTGGAGGGGGCGAAGTATCTGCGTCTGTAGCGACAGTCAGGCTGCGCTTAAGGCCTTACTCAAACCCTTAACTACCTCCAAAATAGTACGTGAATGCAAGATATCTCTGAATTCGGTCGGAAGGCTGAATTCACTTAAACTTGTCTGGGTCCCGGGTCATAACGGGATCACGGGAAATGAGATCTCCGATGAACTTGCTAGACAAGGCTCAGAGGGGGACCTCTCAGGACCTGAACCAGCGATCTGTCTGCCTGCGTCCTCGGTCAGGGCTTCCATTGACGGTTGGGTTTCCTATGAACACAATCGCCGTTGGCATGACTCTCCAGGATGCAGACAGACTAAGCAAATGCTCCCCGACGTCTGTGGGAAATCCGCGGCATTCTTGTTGTCTCTCAACAGAAAAGACTGCAGACAGACTACTGGCGTTCTTACGGGACACTACGCTTTTGCCAAACACCTTAAGGTGCTAGGCCTAAGCGACACCACCATCTGCGAAGCCTGTGGAGAAAGCGACGACACTGCGGAACATTTCGTCTGTGATTGTCCTGCTTTTGCTCGTATCAGGTGGCAGGTATTTGGTGCGGATATGGTGAGTGCTGTAAACCTAAGCTCCTTATCATGGAAGCGCCTTCTCGTTTTTCTTAGAAAAACGAGTAAATTCCCACAGTAAAATGTGGTGTGTCTGCCTGGCAGTACAATGGACCAGTATTGAGTCTGAGTGCTCCAGTGCAGAAAGTTTCACACATCCCGACAAAAAAAAAAAAAAAAAAAACTGGTCAATAGAAAATTGCCGCCTCTTTAACATAATAAGAGATTGTGGTTTAAGAAATTTTGCTGAATTTTTAATATTCATTGGTGCAAAATATGGACCAAATGTTGACATCGACATATTATTCCCACACCCTACAACAATATCACGTAACATTCAAAATGTTTACAGTAAATACTTTAAAGTTGTAAAAGCTGATATTGTGAGTGCTAAAAAAATGGATATGGACTGACCTCAGATATTTGGACAGACAACTATTTAAGAACTGCTTACCTATCGTTGACAATCCATTACGTCAAGGAAGGAAAATTAATTTCTAGACTCCTGGGGTTAAAATCAATGAAGGGTTTAACATGTACAGGTGATTGTTTACAAAAAAAATGTAAAGTGCAACTAAACATTCCATCGAAATTTCAGGTCAAAACATTTATTCAAAAATGACAACGCTTTTAAGTGAATTTGAATGTGATTTAAGCCGCAAGGCCATTATGGTGACGGACAGGGGATCAAATATGATTGCTGCCTTCCGCTCCTTTGATCATATTTTTTGTATAAACCATTTGTTACATAATACAGTAGAAAAAAGTATTAAGGAAAT
This sequence comes from Portevinia maculata, assembly GCA_949715645.1. Lineage (NCBI taxonomy): Eukaryota > Metazoa > Arthropoda > Insecta > Diptera > Syrphidae > Portevinia > Portevinia maculata. The sequence continues at coordinate 169,527,256 of OX454526.1, read as the reverse complement.
CCCTGAAATAATTGAAATTTGTAATACCTGTTCTAAACTAGTCAAATAATTCAAAAAATCAGGTTACAATTGTTCTCTTCCAACATCCTTAAAAAGCTATGTCTGTACTAGATTTAATACAATATATTATTTATTGATTTCCATCGAAAAAAATTGGGTTGAAATCACAAATATATTGCGGGAAAAAAATGAATTGCAAAGAATAATTAACATTAATTTAAGTTACATAAGTGGTTTGATTAAAATTTTAAGTCCTTTTGAGGAAACATCAAAAGTGTTAGAAGATGAAAATTATCCAACTCTTCATCTAACAATCGTTCATATCCATCGTTTAAAAAAAATGTGCTGTTAATTCTGAAGATTTAGAAGTAATTAGAAATTTCAAAATAAAATTAAGTACCTTTTTGGATTCCATTGTCTTACAAAATTTAAATATTAATCATAAAATAGCTCTTTTTATCTTCCTCCCACGAATAAGTTGATTCAGTTTGATGAAGCCGAAAAAAATGTATTAAGGATGAATGCAAAAATTGTATGCAAGATTATGCAAATGAAATAGTACCGGATGCTCAAATCTTAGAACGATTGTTAAATGAGGAGTTGGATTGCCTTGTATCGGATGGTAAAGATTTGTTTGCAGACTTTATTCAACCAGTAGAAATCGCCAATTCTAATGATAAAATTAACAACGAACTACTAGCATATGAACATGTAAATGTTCTTTTTCACGAAGGTTTTGATGTCTTACAGTGGTGGACATGCACAAAATTGAATTTCCACTGTTGTTTAAAGTCAGCTGCAGAATTTTAGCTACGCCGGCAAGTAGTGCTTCCTCAGAACGCATTTTTTCTTCAACTAGAATGCTTATTTCGGAAAAACGTTGCCTTATTGGATCCGACCCAATTTTGATAAATCAAATAATGTTTTTACATTCCAATGTAAATAAAATTGATAATTGTAATGACCTGAATGAACTATTGAAAGAAATTGATTTATTTTTTATTTGTGTGTTTTATTGTAAATTACTTGTATTATACATCCTGTCTAAATTTATTGTTTTTCTTAACAGCCATTTCTTACTAATCTGTCATTTGATAAACTTGATTTTGGCTTAAAACAAAAGTAGGTAAACGATTATTTGGTGTATTCAGTATATTCACTGTACCCACTGTACTCAGTGAAGTGTAAACTGTTTTCAATGAATACCCATTTTATGAATACCCGTTCTAAATGAGTACACTGCACGAAGTGTTGGCTGTGAAATGGGTGCACTACTCACATAGTAATCAAATCAGGCAGACGGCAGTATTGCCATGTCCTTATTCTTAAGTATACCAATTTGTAAACTTTATGATGAAAAAATAAAGAATCTATCTATCTATCTATCTATCTAGTAATCAAATATCAGGTGATTCATTCATTTTAATTTTCAAGCTGTGAGTGCAGTAATGAAGTGTACTCAAAATAAAATGAATGTCTTGAAACTGGTTTTAAGACATTCATTGCAGACCTCTAAGACATCTCTATAAAAACGTTGAATTTGGATTCTGGTGACCTTGAAACGTGGAGATATGTCAAAATCCGCGATTCGCAAAATCGGCCCCATTACAAGAACTTCCACTTGGAAGTTAATAAATAAAACAGATAATCAGAAACATTAAAGTAATACCTAGGTATTACACAACAAATACTAAACCATGTACATACAAATAACAAGAAAACCACTAATTACACTGAACAAAAGTACAATCCATACTAATATTATAAATGCGAAAGTAACTTTGTCTGTCTGTCTGTCTCGATTTAACATTAAAACTACTGAACCGATTTAAATGAAATTTGGTACACAGATAGTCTAGAGCCTGAGAATGGACATATGCTACTTTTTATAGCGGGAAAATGCTCCATCCGCTGTCCAGAAGCGGAGATCTAAGCTGATATCTAAGAAAAGTTGTAACTCTCGAATGCTTTCTAGCTCCTAGCTTTGGAATGACTCGTCCAAATGAAATATTTTTTTTTTAATATAAAGTTCAATTATGTACAAAGATTTTACGATATAAATCATCTTTGTAGGTTATCCTGAAGTTGAACAATAAGCATTAAACTGTAAATTTTATACAATTCAAAAAAGTAAAATGTTCGATTGAAGCTAGATCGTTGGATTTTCCCAGCGTTCAGTGGAGGAAAATTTGTGTGTGTGTCTGTTTCTTTACCTGTACCTTTTGTACAATGTGCTTTTCCTTTCTTTTTTTTATGTACCTTTTACAGTTTGTGTTGTTTTTTTATGGCGCATGGCCATGGGATTGAGAAATATAGGGTATGAAATGTAAATGAAATTAAGAGGCAGTCACACTCAGAGTATATCCATATAATGAGTAGGGTAGGGACACTCTCGACGTTTTCTTTATCAGTTCTTATCAGCAAGTATTTTGTTTTAAATTTGAGAAGTGGCAGACTGGCGAAGCAAGGCGAGCACGAGACAACTAGTAAAAATGTAATTATTAAAACAATTTACGGCAAATGTTATCCAAAAATATTATTATTATCATGCAAAAATAAATAAAAGAAAAGATGACAATTTTCAGATGAAAAAAATGACAGTAATGCCATAACCAAATTTCAATAAATTGCATGTGGTCATTAGGTCATTATACTGGCATTCGTGCTTATTGTCCGATTACACTGCATGCAATTTTGTCATTTTTATCTGTCAAAATCAGCATGTGAAAATCAGCATGGTGGTTGCATAAAATTTATGCTGTCATGAACTAACTTAACCTCATTTTCTCATTCTTTTGATACATTTTGCATGAAACTACGATTGACTTTTAAATTCATTTTTATTAATTATTAGCTTATATCAATTTACATACTAGACAAAAATGATTAAATCTAACTTAAAATTAACAGTATACTTATTCTAGATTATTGATCCTTATGCGGACGCCCTAAACTTAACTATATCTTATAATTATTGCCTTTCGGCCTAAAAACTATTTCACGAACTAATCTTACATATGTGTTCCTCGGGAAAATTAAATAAAACTCGGCATCATTATTTAAATTTAATATTTTTATATAAAACCAATTACAAACTACCTATTCTACTTACTTAAACTACCTAACATAGTCTAACTATAATTAGGATTCTGAACACTCGTTGCCTTGCGCAACAAGTGGTCAAAATCCTAATTGCTTTCCGGGTGCCTGGCAGTCGTCAACGTGCACACGCGCCGCCGTGAGCCGACTGAGGCCTTACAGCGTCAGTCAACTCCCGGAAGCACCACCACACGTTGGCGAGCCCGGCCTCTCCCAAAAACGCCCTAGCTAACTTAATCTAACTTATAAGCTAAAAGGATGTTACCTAGAGTAACGCACCGTCCTGGGAGGGCATGTTGACCCCTCCCCCCTCAACAAGCCACCAAAACTCGGCGAATTGCTTTTCCGTGTCGAATTGATCCCTTTCCGATATTGCGGTACTAAAACGGAGGAGATCATGAGCATTGGCGATGCCCTCGCCGCGGATGAGCCGCTTATCTCTCGCGCTGCGGTAGCGGTGGTATAATACCGGGATACCATCCGTCGTCTGTACCAGCCCTTTTGCATCAATATGGATAAATGCCTCCGGCGGGATAAAGCCAGACCGGAGCGTACTCTCTATGTACATTTCATTGGGGTAGTAAGCCCCAAAGATCAGGCTATTGTCGCTGGCCATCGCCCTTGCAACGTGCCTTCGAGTCACCTTAATGACGAAATTGTCAATCCTATTCAACTGAGCCCCATCGTATAGGACCTTGTTGGGATAGTATTTTATATAGTTGGATTCAGGCGTTCGGAACAACCGGAGACAGGTCCTAAGACATTGTCTCTCCAAAACCCGAATCTTTTCCATATAGCTAGGCGCTATATTGAACCACAATGGACAACCATAAGCGATAATCGGCCTTATAAGGGCCACGTAGCAAATGACCTTCACTCTGGAGTCAAGTTGACTGCTATGAAACAGTCTCCTTGTCAGAGCATAAGCCTTCTTGGCCCCAGCAAGACAAGCAGCTATATGTCTATCGAAATTCAGATACTGGTCAAGCCAGATACCTAGATATCTAACTACGCTTCTCACCGCCAACGGCTGCCCATTTTGTCCAATAATGGCAAATTTCTTCCAGTTTTTTCTGGTATCCCTAGAGGCCCCAGCCAATGGAGTTCTGAACAAGATTGTTTCCGTCTTCTGAAAGTTGATTTTCAACTTCCAGTCGTCGCAATATCGCTTAATTTGATCGAAGTCACGCTGCAAAAGGATATTAATGACCTCGATTTTAGGACCTGATCTGTATGTCACCAAATCGTCGGCATACGCTATAGCATGTCTGAGTGAACCAACCAGATCACTCGTGTAAATGTTAAACAGGATCGGAGAATTGACCGCCCCCTGCTGTAAACCGTTTTTAATTTCAAAGACTCTGCTCGAAGTCACGTTGCCACATTTGACAACGAACTTCTTTCCCATAAGCATATTATAAATTACAAATAGCAAAGGTTTGTGCATCCCCCGCCTGGTCAACTTGTAGAAAAGTCCCTCTAACCATACGGTGTCGAAAGCCTTCTCAAAATCAACCAGACAAGCACCCGTGCATTGGTTCTTGCATTTATTCCACTGAATGTCGGAAAGCAGTTTCGACGCGGCATGAATAGTGTCATGCCTCGCCCTGAAAGCAAACTGCTTTTCCGGAATTATGTTATTGTCCTCGACCCACTTTAACAGGGCTCTATGGACAACTTTTTCAAAGACCTTGCTAATATTGGAAGCAAGCTAATTGACCGGAGATTGGCAGGGTTCGTCCTATCTTTACATTTTTTCGGGATAGGGTGTACCACAGCTACCTTCCAATGCGCCGGATAATGTGCATTATTCAGCGCATTGTTAAACAGCGTGGTGAAAATATCTACAGCCTCCAAAGGCAGGTGTCTCAATACGACGTTTGGGACACCATCCATCCCCGCCGACTTTTTATTCTTTAGCGACTCGAAGATGCACAGAAGATCATCCTTCGACACGAACAAGTGCGATGAATCTCGGCCATTGGCGACAACTGCATTAGCATGGTTTTCATCAGTGAATACGGTGAATCCGTTATTCTCAGATCGCCAATTCTCAAGTTCGTGCGCCGATAGAAGTGGCTCACTAGAGCCCTATTCTCAATGTCGTGGTTACGGCGAACAGGATTGTTCACCGTATACACGCCCTCGAAACAAGCGCCCAGCAAATCCACTTTCTCCTGTGGGTCCTCGACCACGAAAAAAACGTCGTTAGAAGCGACACTTTCTGGACTTATTCCAGCAGTCAGTACTGTCTGTCTGTTCTCTGCTGTCTGGGAGATTCGAACACAAGGAATATCATTGTGATCTTTCCTCCTGAACAACTTATTTATCTGTGGGAACATATTCGGACTACAGGTTTTAATAGCCCGAATTTTATTGCTCCAATACAGACTTACAGATTTTCTGTAATTTTCTTTTATCAGCTGTTTCAGGATTCAGATCTCTGACTTCAGCATCCTTACCTCCGGGTCGTCGCGATCAGTAAATTGCATGTACAGCTGTTTAAGCCTCGAGAGCAGTCTACTTTTCTGTCGGTATAGTGCGTCGATTGTAGGGTTTCTGTACTTTTCTGTCTGGTCGTCGTCGGAACGTCCTACCCGAGGAATAGTTCGTTCCATAGTTCGTTTGATGGCGTCGTCCATTTGCAATAAATGCCGATCAATGTCATCATTTGTCATGTTGCTGTTTGTCGGTGGGTCGATCCCACTCGAACGTATATCTCGCTTTAACAATCTGGAGAAGCGCGACCATTGTGCCCTCCGATAATCGAATGAACACGCTGCTTCGTACTCCTCCAGCAGCGTTTGCTCGTTTGGGATCCGTATTGCGGCGGCGAGTCCGTAGTGGTCACTATCGTACTCAAACGCACGCAAACAGTTCTGCGTGTATTGGTCTATGGTTGTCAGTTGAAGTCTTGCGTCCGTTAAGGCCAAGTCCAGGAAAGCACCGCTTCTTGGGAAAGAAGGGATATCCGTCGCGTACAACTCGAGTTTGTACTCAATCATATTGAGGCGCCACCAGTCGTGAAACTGGTTGCCCCTGGGATTTGCAGTAACATTTCCCCATGCCGCATGTTTGGCAATAATATCTCCGGCCAAGAAGTAATAATTCTCCTCCGAGTTCAGCTGCAGACTACGAAAAAGTGTCTCGAGCTCTGTCATATATTGGTTGGGTGGAGGTGCTGCAGGTGCGTAAAGTGACACCACATACACTCTCCTCCGGCTATGGAGAGGAATGCATATAATGCATGCTTCCAACAACTGGAACCTACGCACGTCCCCGCTATATATAACCCTATGGCGCAGGCCTTTTCGAATTAAGATTTCAACCCCACCTACTTGAGTGGAGTGAGGCCGGTCTCTTCTTATTACATGATAATTTTTGTATCCCAATTTGTGCTTCTGATTTAGCTTAGTTTCGATAACCAAAAGCACATCCGGGTTTTCGGTTTTCAACAAATTGGCAAGCGACGTTCTTTTCTCGATCCTGACTAGTGAATTAACATTCACAGCAAGGATCTTTAAGTTTCCCTCATCCAGCGTAGCCATTTGATTTATGGCACACCAGACCCCACAAACAGCTCCGAATAGATAAAGTCGATTCGGGCCGCTTGTTCATTTAATTGTGTCTGGAACTCACTTGAGCCCTATTCTCAATGTCGTGGTTACGGCGAACAGGATTGTTCACCGTATACACGGCCTCGAAACAAGCGCCCAGCAAATCCACTTTCTCCTGTGGGTGCTCGACCACGAAAAAAACGTCGTTAGAAGCGACACTTTCTGGACTTATTCCAGCAGTCAGTACTGTCTATCTGTTCTCTGCTGTCTGGGAGATTCGAACACAAGGAATATCATTGTGATCTTTCCCCCTGAACAACTTATTTATCTGTGGGAACATATTCGGACTACAGGTTTTAATAGCCCGAATTTTATTGCCCCAATACAGACTTACAGATTTTCTGTAATTTTCTTTTATCAGCTGTTTCAGGATTCAGATCTCTGACTTCAGCATCCTTACCTCCGGGTCGTCGCGATCAGTAAATTGCCTGTACAGCCGTTTAAGCCTCGAGAGCAGTCTACTTTTCTGTCGGTATAGTGCGTCGATTGTAGGGTTTCTGTACTTTTCTGTCTGGTCGTCGTCGGAACGTCCTACCCGAGGAATAGTTCGTTCCATAGTTCGTTTGATGGCGTCGTCCATTTGCAATAAATGCCGATCAATGTCATCATTTGTCATGTTGCTGTTTGTCGGTGGGTCGATCCCACTCGAACGTATATCTCGCTTTAACAATCTGGAGAAGCGCGACCATTGTGCCCTCCGATAATCGAATGAACACGCTGCTTCGTACTCCTCCAGCAGCGTTTGCTCGTTTGGGATCCGTATTGCGGCGGCGAGTCCGTAGTGGTCACTATCGTACTCAAACGCACGCAAACAGTTCTGCGTGTATTGGTCTATGGTTGTCAGTTGAAGTCTTGCGTCCGTTAAGGCCAAGTCCAGGAAAGCACCGCTTCTTGGGAAAGAAGGGATATCCGTCGCGTACAACTCGAGTTTGTACTCAATCATATTGAGGCGCCACCAGTCGTGAAACTGGTTGCCCCTGGGATTTGCAGTAACATTTCCCCATGCCGCATGTTTGGCAATAATATCTCCGGCCAAGAAGTAATAATTCTCCTCCGAGTTCAGCTGCAGACTACGAAAAAGTGTCTCGAGCTCTGTCATAAATTGGTTGGGTGGAGGTGCTGCAGGTGCGAAAAGTGACACCACATACACTCTCCTCCGGCTATGGAGAGGAATGCATATAATGCATGCTTCCAACAACTGGAACCTACGCACGTCCCCGCTATATATAACCCTATGGCGCAGGCCTTTTCGAATTAAGATTCCAACCCCACCTCCTTGAGTGGAGTGAGGCCGGTCTCTTCTTATTACATGATAATTTTTGTATCCCAATTTGTGCTTCTGATTTAGCTTAGTTTCGATAACCAAAAGCACATCCGGGTTTTCGGTTTTCAACAAATTGGCAAGCGACGTTCTTTTCTCGGTCCTGACTTCAACATTCACAGCAAGGATCTTTAAGTTTCCCTCATCCAGCGTAGCCATTTGATTTATGGCATACCAGACCCCACAAACAGCTCCGAATAGATAAAGTCGATTCGGGCCGCTTGTTCATTTAATTGTGTCTGGAACTTATCGATCTTTCCGTGTAGAGCCAGAAGGATCGACTTTAAGTCCAGATCCACCTCTGGTGCCTTTTGGGCTGCCTTTGGCGGGTTTAATGTTATTTGGGCTTGACCCGGTCCAGCTGCCATTTGGGCAAAGGACACGTTGGGTGCCACAAAATTAGAGAACGAGCGACTCCTCTGACGCCTATCGTCTTCAGACTGCTGTTTGCGGGCCTGGACTCGCTTTTTCAGCTCCTGGTACTTTGGACAACCCCTGAAGTTGGCGGGATGCCCAGAGTTCCTGCAGATTACACAAGAAAGGACACTCCAGTCTTCGACTCTTTCCTTGCCAAGAGGACATTCACCATGTTTGTGGTCCATATCGCACTTTACGCATCTGAACTGCATGTTGCGGTTAGCTGCGGCGTGCCCGAACCTTTGGCAGCGCATACATTGAAGTATGCGATCTGACCTTTTTATTTTCTCCCATCTTACAGCATGAAAGTATAGGTAGCGGATATTTCGCAGCCTGTCAATTTTGCTGTCGGGAGTGAGCTGCACTAAATAGAATGGTAAGTAACGGTTACCACCCCTTGCCACAGCTGAAGAAAACGGCTTGACCCCCACGAACTTGAGGTCATCGCTTTCAAAATTCTTTACCTCTCTTTCAAGCTCCTCCGTTTTAATTGAGGAATCAATTCCCTTCAATACCACGGTTTTTAGCTTTTGCTCCCTTGGGGTGTACGTGAAGTACTTGGTCTTAACCTCTCCCAGGGCGGTGCGCACCCTATGGTAATCCTCTATTTTATCACATATAATTATGTGGTTGTTGGCAGATAGCCTTTTGACATGAAAGTCTTTTGTTATTAATTTACATAGCCTAATACTGTCTATTATATCGAAATTACTTACATTTATGGGTGGAATTCTTGGCCTCCGCTGTTTTTTATGTTGCTGCTGCTGTTGTTGCTGCGCCTGTACCTGCGGTTGCTGCCCTGATTGCAGGTTTTGTTTCTGATGTTGTTCATGTTGTTTTTGTTGTTGCTGCTGATGTTGTTGCTGTTGGTGTTTTTGTTGCTGTTGTTGCTGTTGTTGTCTTTGTTGCTGCTTCAATTGCAGTTGTTCCTGCACCTGCTGCTTTAGCACAGCTTGATGTTGCTGCTGCTGCGTTTTCTTTAGCTTGTCCAGCTGCGCCTCCTCATCTTCCTCTTCGTCTATTTGAACGGTGCCCTCATCATCGACCGGTAGGTCCTTGAAGGAGTTGCCCTCTCCGACATACCGGCCCACTACGCCTTCAGCCTCGTAAGAACTCGAGTTCTCAGCGTCTTCATCGCTTCCATCGGCCGATGAAACCACACCAGTGCCCGCCGAATTCGCCCTTCTTTTGGCAGAAAGATTCGGCTTTGGTTTTAGCTTCCGTCGCCTCTTCTCTACTTTCCTGAACTCCGCACTGACTACAGCTACTGCTGACACAGCTTCAGTGGGAGCTTTCACTTGTGGTATCGTCGCAGCTTTTTCAGTTGCTATTTTAGCTGTTGCTAACGCAGCTGTTGTTTTCGATGTTGTTACTGGAGTTGCCTGCGGGAGAACTCGCCTGTGCAACGAGCGGTCAATTCTTGTTGTTGCCATTTTTAATGTGCTTGCAGCTATTGCCCCAGGCATAAACCCTGCTGCTGTTATTGTTGCTGCTGCAGCTGTTGTTCCTGCTGCTGCTAATGTTGCTGCTGTTTTTGTTGTTTTTTGTTTTTGTTTTGTTGTTGTTGTTGTTGTTGTTGTTGTTGTTGTTGTTGTTGTTGTTGAAAAAGAGTTAACACTTTGCCGGGAATCGAACCTGCGCCTCCGGCGCCTGAGTCAGACACTCGGTCTACTGAGCCAATCGACTAATAGATTTTTAATTGGCTAATCACCACTATATCGCACTTTTTCGCTTTAAATCTTCCGTAACTAACTAGCCGTCCTGTTTCTGCGGGAAAATCGGAACGACTGCATGAAACTACGATAGTGCCGCTTGTGTGGACACACGGTTACCACTGCAAACAATTTTAATTCGGAACATCTACTTCGCGACAGTGTCGATAATTTTTTGATACACAGATATATATATGCACCAGTTATGAGTGGCGAAGTAAACGGAGTACAAGCCCATATCAGGTCTCATTTTCCTCTTGCAATCTACGTTCATTGTACCGCGCATGGCTACAGTTTGGTCATCAATGCCGCTTGCGGAGTTTCGGGTATAAAAAATGCGTTAGGAACTATCGGAGCAATAGAGGTATTTTTCCACTGGCCGAAGAGACAAAGGATTTTAAAGGAAGACATTTTGAAAATGCCGAAAAAGAGTGACCGGAGAAAAAAAAATTGAATTCTTTCGCTGTTTCAAGATGGGCTCAGTCTCATGAAGCAGTTTCAACTTACCTCGAACTTCAACCGGCCGTTATAGAAGCCTTGGAAGAAATAAAAAAGTGGAAATATCGACAGACTTCACAAAAGACTTCTCAGCTTTTGACCGCGATTTTGACAATCGAATTTCAAATCTTCTGGCATATAATGGAATCGATCTATTCTATCGTCTTGCCTCTGAGTCGGGAATTGCAGACGAAAAATCAAGATCTAGGAGAAGCCACGAAGTTAGCTGATGATGCAACGAATGATATCAAGGAAAAGCGGGAAAACGTTGATTCAAATTTTTGTATCATTTACGACAATGTAGCTGAAGTCAACAGAAAAACCGTTGCAACGTTGAAACACAAAATGTCGAAGATTATTACATAATTGCCTTCTACATTCCATTCCTTGATACTTACATTTTTCATCTCCAAAGTCGGTTCGAAAAACACAAATCGATCTTCCACAGTTTCGGACAACTATTTCCTTCCAAGCAGGAATTTGATGAGGAAAAATGCGCAGATCTTTACAAGTTTTATGACGAAATATTTGACTGCTCAGAAAGGAATTTTTTCTCAGAGATCAGAATGTGAAGGCAACGGATCTTTGATCAAGATATTCAAAATGCGCTCGATTTACTATTGTATTTGTATTGTATGTGCAGTGGGGTCATCAGTAGATGACAAGCACTTAGACCTATTGGTCCATTGTACTTCAGCTTAGCTGCCCGCTCGCTGGTTATTGGCTATTAGTAAGATTCAGTGAGGGAGAACCTGCCAGTAGCCTTGGCAAAGCGAAGACTATTTGCAAGTTCAATTTCCCCCATCTCATCTTCGTTAACGAATTGTTTGCCTATAGTGGAGAGCCTGGTTCTGGCGAAAGCCGGACATTCACAGATGAAGTGAGATGCCGTTTCATCCGCCTCCATGCAGCACTCACATAGGCCCGAGCTCCTAATGTGAATGGTTTTGAGGTGCTCGTTAAGAGGACTGAAACCGGTGACGAGACCAATCAAGGATCTCAAGTCTTTCCTGTTTAGTCCAAGCAAAAACTTAGCTCTGCTGATTTTTGGACCGTCTACTAGCTTCTTCGAATACCTGCATGAGACCAGGTCATGCCAGTATTCGGAATGTTGTTGGCGTAGAGCCGAATCCATTTCACGTTTGTGGACGGAAGAGCAGCATCCTATGGATGGTTGTGGGCCAATGAAGGCTGTTGAAGAGCCCTTCCTGGCCATAGCATCCGCTCTTTCATTACCCTCGATACCTGTGTGCCAAGGAACCCAGGCAAGTGATACCGAGTTACATCTTCCCAGACGGTTAAGCCTAACCATGGTTTCCTCAACTATTTTTGAGTTGAGAGAGCCAGCCGAACAGGCTTTGATAGCGGCTTGGCTATCTGAGCAGATGTATAAGGTTTTACCCTTAATCCTTCTCCTTAACCGGATATTGGCGGCAGTGGCAATCGCAAAGATTTCTGCCTGATTTACTATTAGTGAGTAGGTTAGGTAAGGTGGCTGCGAGGGCGTGAGTACAGGCACACTTCGGCCGCAGTTTCGGCCCGTTGTGATACCACAAAAAGGGGGGGGGGGGTGTTCTGCCGGTCGTCGCTCGGCCTACTTGGTTCTCTGTGATTGCCTCCTGTGAGGTAGTGGTCTTAGGGGGGAAGATACTCCTGAAGGGTTCAGGGTGTGTAGCCTGGCTGTGTTTCGCATGGGTTGCGATGTGTTGGGTGACTAGTGCAGAGGCGACTTTCGCCCGACATCCGAACCAAGGGTTGCGATCGAGATGAGGCGATTGATGCAATCAAACCCCAGGTCGATCTCAAATTCTGCGCCGCGGAGGAAAGCTATTGCCTCCTGATCACCGGGGGAGGGAAGAGTCTTTTGAGATGACTGTTACAATCGAACCTCAAACTGCTCTTCACTCTCTTTGCAGGCAATACCGTGCCAGGGAGACCGATACAGTCAATCCCGCGCAATCTATTACATTCCTTGGAGCGGGGGTCAGGGTGTACCGGCTGCACAGTCAAGTAGTTGGTTACAAAACTCTGCCAGAGGGCGTGACTGAAGGTGGTCCAACCCTGCTACACGCATCGCGGGGGGGATGCGGCTTGGGGCGACTGTTGCAGTACGAGCCTCAAGTTACACCATTCCGCGGAAAGGAGCAGGGAGGGGCGGCCTTGATAGTCGATTTGGAATTATGAAGACTGAGTTCGGGGATTTGTGGTGCAGGTTTTGAGGTATGGGAGAGAAACAGAGTGTGGTGACTGTTACAATCTAACCTCAACTCTGTTCCCGTTTTGTCTGCATAGTGGGGAGACAGCAAGGCCGGTGGAGACCGTTTCAGTCGATCCGCCGGGTTACTGTCTCGCCCTCGGAGTGGAGTTCTGACTGAAGTGACTGATCTAACTTCAGTGAGAACTCTTTTTCTTTGCAGGGGAATAGGTTTGGGGTGGTCTGCGGGAGGGGAGTGGGAGGGGCTCAAGTCATCATCCAATCCGTCCTCTAGTTCAGTTTAACCATTTGGACCTAGTGACGAATTTGCTGATACAGCCAATATCTGTCTCACTGAGATCACTTAGATCATCGAGGAAATAGTTGCCGAGGATTTGTTTCATTGAATTGGCTAGTGCGGGGCAGTTGCACAGGAGATGAGTGGTGGTTTCTTCCTCTTCGACGTCTCTACAGCTTCTGCAGAAGTCGTTTGAGGGAGCTCCCAATCTGATGGCATGTCTGCCTAAAAGGCAGTGCCCGGAAATTGCTCCGATTACAGAGCTGATATTTTTCCTGCTGATGGAGAGAAGTTTGGATGTTCTCTTCGCAACGTATTTGGTCCAAATTTGCTTTGAGGACACACGTGTACTGATGCTATTCCATCTGTTATTTGCTTCTATTAACGCGTTGTCTAGAAGTTTGAGTTTCAGTGTCTGAATGGGTACCGCCGGTGTCTCTCTGTTGTCAGAGAGTTCTTGTGCGGAACCCCGTCTGGCTAACGCGTCCGCCTTACATTTGCCTGGAATATCACTGTGACCGGGTACCCAAGACAGTGAAGTGTTACATCTGACCGCGATCTCGTTAAGAGATTCGCGGCATTGTTTTACCGACTTGAATCTTATTGTTGGTGATTCTAATTCTTTAATCGCTGCCTGACTATCTATGTAAATCACGATAGTTTTTCCATCTATCGGGCTCAAAGAGAGTCTGCGTGCTGCTTCGCGGATAGCCGTGACTTCTGCCTGAAATACACTGCAGTGGTCAGGCAGTCGTAGTACGACATTGAGCGCAGGGTTGTCTGAAAACACGCCCGCCCCTGTGCCGTCGGCTGTCTTTGACCCGTCGGTGTATATTTCAATGGCGTCATTGTTTGCAATGCGACCTTCTTCCCAGCTGGCTCGGTCTGGGATGGCCGTCTTGTATTTATTACTGAAATCTAGTGTTGGGATTAGATAATCCGTATTGTTGGGGATCTTGTGGGCAGTTAGGATACTGCTGTGCCCAAATTGTGAACTTTGCCACGAATTGGATTCTCTTAATCTCAGGGCCGCCTTAGTGGCCGCCATCTTCCCATAGATATCAATGGGGAGGAGGTTTAGAAAAGTCGTTAAGGCTGCCGTTGGTGTGGATCTTAAGGCTCCTGTGATGCATATGCAGGCTGCCCTCTGGATGCGTTCCAGGGCGCTTGCGTGGCATTGCTTCGATATTGCAAGCCACCATGCTATGATACCGTAAGTGAGGATAGGCCTAACGACCGCCGTGTACAGCCAGTGAGTTATCTTAGGCTGTAGACCCCATCTGGAGCCTAAGGCCTTTTTACAGGTGTAAATGGCAATCGTAGCTTTCCTTAAGCGGTCTTGGATGTCTGGTTTCCAACTGAGTTTGCTATCTAGGATCGTTCCCAGATATTTAGCTTGGCTGGAAAAAATGAGTGGTTCGTTGTTGAGCGTAGGTGGCGTTATCTCCGGAACCTTGATTTTCCTTGTAAATAAAACCAGTTCGGTTTTGGATGGGTTAACATTGAGTCCGACCTTAATGGACCAGGAGGATAGTTTCCTGAGAGCTGATTCCATTAGGTCTCTGATCGTGTTGGGGAATTTCCCCGTTATGGCAATGGCAATGTCGTCCGCGTAGGCCGTCACTTTGCATCCGCCCTCCTCTAGGTTGGAGATGATCTCGTTGACTACTAAGATCCATAGTAGCGGTGAGAGCACTCCTCCTTGTGGTGTGCCCCTGTACACTGACCTCCTGGTCAGACAGCTGCCAAGCTCCGCCTGGATCAGCCTGCTTTCTAGCATGTTTTTTATCCAGGTGCAGAGGCAGTTATCCACGTTTAGTCTGATGAGTGCATTCGTGACGGCTTCTGTATTGACATTGTTGAAAGCCCCTTCTATATCCAGAAAGGATACCATCGTGTATTCTTTGTGATACAACGATTTTTCGATAGTGCTGACTAGCGAATGAAGTGCTGTTTCTACTGAAAAACCTTTTCGGTAGGCGTGTTGACACCTCGAAAGGGAATTGTTTTCCAGGTTTAAGCGTATGTAGTAATCTACAACTCTTTCCAACGTTTTCAGGAGGAATGAAGTTAGACTGATGGGTCTAAAGTCTTTTGGAGAACAGTGTGAAGCTTTACCGCATTTTGGTATAAAGACCACTTTTACCGTTTTCCAAACTGTGGGCGTAAAGCTGAGTTTTAGGCAGCTATTGAAAATCACCACTAGCCAGGGTGTGAGTAATTCATGTTCGAGAGTGAGTAGTCGCATTTTTATCTCCTCCGGCAAAAGCTATTAAATCTCGTGTGTTTACCATTCTTTCTAAGATATATTGTGCGGAAACTAAACATTAAGTGATAATTGTGTAATGCAAACTTGCTTTTTCTACTTAAAATACGAGCATAAAGTATATTCCCCGAATTAAAACTTTTTGTCTAAGTACCGCATTGTCTTAAATCATATTTATACACCACACGATGTCGTCGGCAGCCAACACCAGAGCACAACTAGCTCGAGCCCAACAGCAGCATTCAACGTCGACAAAACTGAGTTCGCCCAACAGCAACGGATCCATCGACCGTAAAGCGGTTTCAGTCAAGAAGCCCTACAAAGCACCCACACATAACCAAATAACAGCAGATTGCCCCCACGCCCCGATTGAACAACTGAAGCAACATCAAACAACAGACAACCTTTTCACCGACAACGATCTCAATTCTCTACCATGCACCACAACAACCTCAGCGCTGACAGGCCTTACTTTAGAAACATTGCATAAAGAACTAAAACAACAAGCTGATGCCATTATCGCAACTTTAAAATGTGAAATGGAAAAAACACGCAATGAACTATTGATTAAAGTGCACGGGATCGAGAAACAAATATCTGAAAACATCAACAACATTAATTCAAACATATTTGACTTGTCCCAACGGGTTGGCGAAATCGAGAGCAATGTAAACAAAGTTCTCAGCGGCGAGGTTTGCGAATTACGAAAGCGTTGTGAAGCAATTGAAAAAAAAGAATTCCTGGCTGACGCTGTTGTTTTCGGTATTCCTAAACTTACTGATGAAAACTTGCACAACATCTTCAACAAGCTCTGCGATTCCATCAATATAAAACCACCAACCTTGAAGAATATTTTCCGCACCAAACATCGAAACAACAAAGATGATCCACCTGTCATTCTCCAGTTCACTAGCGTAAGAGAGCGAAATGTAACTCTGAAAGCTCTCGCAAACTACCGCAAAAAATCAAAGCGCCCGATCTCGCTACGGGATATTGGGATTGATTCAAACAACAACATATTCGTGAACGAGAGTTTGACTCCAAGAAATCGGACTCTTCTTCAACACGCAGTACGCATGAAGAAAAACAAACAGTTGTTCTCAGCGCACACGCACTTTGGGTCTGTGATAGTTAAATTCAGCAAAGACGGCGAAAGTGTAGCTGTAGAAGACATCGACAAAATGCCGCTGCCGAGAGATGCCAGCAAAGAGAAGATGATGCAGTTAAACATAAACAAAATTGATATGTATACACTTTACAATAACTACTGTTACCTTTTACAGCATAAAATATGTAAACATTATCTTTTATCAATGGCCAAAGTTAATTTATTTTCCCCTTTGAGTCATCTCTTCGTTATTTGTTTTGTTAGGGTTTGTCTTTTCGTTTCTCTGATGTCAATTTTTTGCAATTCTTTTATAAATGCAAACAGGTGTTTATACTTATAGTAATGGGTTTAGTTCTGGTGAGAGCGATGTGGATCTGAATTTATATCAAATGATTAGGATATTGCGTTCGCAAAGAAAAGGCCTACATGTATGTCATGTCAATGCTCAAAGTTTGAATCCTAAATTGGATGAATTTCGTCAGTTGTTCATCATTGATATTGTGTTGATATTGTTTGTGTATCCGAGACATGGTTCATTCCGGAGTTTAACAATGCCGCGTATAATGCTGAGGGTTACAATCTTTTTCGTGGTGATCGAATTGGTCGAGTGGGTGGGGGTGTGGCCGCTTATGTGCGCGACGGATTAAGAAGCAATATTATCTGCAAATCGAATGCAAATAGTACCTCTGATTACTTGTTTCTGAATATCAAATGTGGTACGAAACGTCTACTACTTGGAGTAATCTACAGGCCAAATAAGAATATAGATATTTCACCTGTTTTCAGCATATTAGAAGGGATATCCTGTTCTACATCGGATATTATTGTTTGCGGCGATCTGAACTGTAATTTGCTAAACACACGGTCTTCTGCCTATTTGCTTAACAGTTTCAAGAGCATTGACCTAAAGCCAGTTAATGTGTCGACCGCTACTCACTTCTCGAATGATGCTTCCACTTTACTTCGTAGGTGACGCTGATAAGACCCTATTTTACAGCCAGCTGACAGCATCAGGTTTTTCAAAACACGACTTGATATATTTAACATATGACATGCAAATGGAATTAGCTGAAACCGTTATTACCTACAGAGATTTTAACAACATACATTACCATAATCTGCGATCGGACGTGATTGAAATCCAATGGGAAGGTATTTATCATATGCCGTCAGTTAATCAGCAGGTACAATTTCTCCAAAATAATTTGCTAACACTCTTCGGTCAACACGTTCCGCTAAGACATAAGACCCACAGGAACAGTTCCCCGGCTTGGTTCAACAGAGACATCTCAGACTTAATACAGAAACGCAATCTTGCCTATTCTCGGTGGAAGCGTTATAAACTCCACGTGCTTTATGACACTTATCGTTCCCTTCGCAATTTAGTCGTCCTGCGAATTCAAAATGCAAAACGACGTTACTATGAACATTTTTTGAATCCTGACATTCAGTCTGGGAAGGATTTATGGAAAAAGCTACGCAAACTAGGTAATGTGAAACAGCGATTATCTGTACCTACTGGGATAGACTGTAATCTCCTCAACTCGCAATTTGTTGCAGCTTCTGCACCACCAATGCAAAGACATGGTCCTGTTCGGTTAACTACTTCTTCAGCAAACAATGGTGCAGAACAATTTAACTTTACTCGTCTAACAGATGAAGATGTAGTTGAAGCTGTGCTGTCTATCAAATCAAATGCAACAGGCCTGGATGAAATAAATCCGAAATTTATAAAACTCCTTCTTCCTTTTATTTTGAAGTACATAACGCACATATTTAATACTATACTAACCACCTGCGAGTATCCTCTTTTGTGGAAAAAGGCAAAAATACTTCCGATACCTAAGTCACAGAATCGAATGACCCCCGAGTATAGGCCTATTGCTGTTCTACCCTTTTTATCCAAAGTATTTGAAAGGGCAATTCTAAAGCAGATGCAAGTATACTTAACCAGCAATAACCTTTTAAGTTCCGCCCAGTCCGGTTTTCGTGCGAAGAGGAGTTGCACAACCGCACTTTTACTTGTTGTCGATGACATTCGGAAAGCCATGGACGCAAACTGCCCTACATTTTTAACACTACTGGATTTTTCTAAAGCGTTCGATACGGTAGACCACATAATTCTCGGCGAAAAACTGTTAAATAAATTTAAATTTTCTCCACCTACAGTTAAACTAATTTATTCATATTTAACGGCTCGCCAACAATGCGTGGCAGTAGGAAATCAAACATCCTCTTTCCTTGGAGTATCGGCAGGGGTGTCACAAGGTTCCATCCTGGGGCCGTTGTTGTTCTCTCTATATGTAAATGAACTTCCTCAAATCATAAAATACTGTAATGTACATTTGTTTGCCGATGTCCAATTATATTTGTGCTGCCCGATGGATAGTATTAATAGAGCTATTCAAGACCTAAACAAAGACCTAGAGACTATTCAACAGTGGGCGCTAAAACACAACTTGACTCTTAATCCACAGAAGACAAAAGCTTTATGTATCCATAAAAAGAAATTGAATACATCAACCCTTCCGCCAATCAAATTAGGACAATCCTCTATAGAATACGTCCATACGGCTAGAAACTTGAGATTAGTCTTCAATGATAATCTGACTTGGCACGACCATGTGGCAGTTACGACCGGAAAGGTTTACAATGGTCTCCGTTTGCTAAGGTCAACTCAAAGCTCCGTGCCCGTCAAAACCAAGATGCTGTTAGTCAAGACGTTACTATTACCAATTTCGCTGTACGGTTGCGAAGTTTTTTGCAAAGTTGACTACAACAGTAGACGTAAATTAAATGTAATATACAACAACCTAGCAAGGTACGTCTTTGATAAAAGATATTTCGAGCATATTTCTAGTTACTCAAAACAGATAATGGGTCTCAGCTTTGATAATCTGATTATATTTAGGTCGCTAACTCTACTGCACGGAATTGTACAGACACGTCATCCGGAATATCTATACAACAGACTTCATTTCGCCAGCTCACAGAGAACAGCTGTTCTGATTCGGCCCATTTTTAATTCCTTACAATCTGAACGCATATTTTTCGTCCATGCCACTCTCTCATGGAACTCATTACCCGTAGCACTCAGAAGAACCGTAAACGCAAACGAATTCAAAACAATTCTTTTTAAATACTTGGCCAATGATAATAATTAATGATCTTAAAGTAAAAATAACTTTTAGGTATTTTAGGTTTATATGTAATATGTATGTATTAACTTTCTTATGTTATGATACAATCAAATTGTAATTATCCTGTTCCCCAATACGAAAGCACTCGAAGCATTTAACAATAATTTTATTAAGCCTTTCACAATTCATAAGATAATTGTAATCTTGCTGTTAAACTATTTTTGTTTAAATAAATATGCAATAGGAAATACTCTTCTGTAGCTCTGTGGGTGTGATTCCATCTAGTCCAGGTGATTTATATGGGAGGAAGCTGTTAATCGCCCACGCCAGTTTGCGATTGTCAGCAATATGCTCCGGAACCCTTTTGGACCCTGTGATGGTGTTGTGTAGGGTGTTTTACCTCTACTTTGTTGCCTGGGAAGTGGGTATCCAGTAGTAGGCCTAAGGTCTCCTCGCTGGTTGAAGTCTCCTTGGCTTTGTATGACGCTAGGTATTTGTGGAGATTTTGAGAGGATCTTACGCAGCCGACTGGAGTCGTTTGTTCTTTCTATATTCTCACAGAATGATTTCCACGACTCTCGCTGTGCTCTCTTTACTTCCTTTTTGTAGATTTTAAGACTGTCTTTATAATTATCCCAGTCATCTGGGTTTCTTGAAGACTTGGCCTTGTTAAACTTTCTCCTGCTATCTCTGCGCAGAGAAGCTGCAGTGGAGGTCCACCACGGGGGTTTACCACCGACTTTATGTCTACTAGTGGGGCAGGCCTTATTAAAGGCCTTGTTCATGGCAGACGTTACTGCGTTCACCATTTCATCTAATTCTTCCGGTGAATTGGGCTGTCTGATTTGGAGGCTGTCTAGTTTCTTTTTGATTGAAGAATTATAGACCTGCCAATTTGTGTTTTTTGGGTTCTTAAACACTTTCGTTGGGGGGGTCTCGAATTTAAGATTGAAGAGTATGTAGCGGTGGTCCGAGAATGAGACTTCACTAGATACTTTCCAATTTTCTATTACTGTATCAGGTGAACAGGTGGTCAGTGTCAGGTCAATGACTTCCTGCCTGATTCTGTTTATAAAAGTGGGTTCAGACCCTATGTTACGCACTACGAGGTTAGTTTCAATAATATATTCAAATAGTAACTCAACCCTTTTGTTAATGTCACTGCTGCCCCATATGGTGTGGTGCGCGTTTGTGTCACCACCTACAACCAGTGGGGTATTATTAGCTGCCGCTATCTGTACCGTCCTGCGTATCGTGTTAGATGGTACTTCTCCCGTGTCATCATATGGGAGGTACGCTGACGATATCCACAGCGGTCCCTTTCCGGCTCGATCTAACCCCACGCAAGTGAAGTCAGGTTCGCTGTAATTCGGAAGAAGGAAAGCTTTAATATTATTCTTTACTAGTATGCACGTTCTGGGTTTACCTGAATTTCTTACATATAACAAGGAATAGTTTCTTGCCCTGAGTTCAGATATGCGGTCGTTGTTTGTGACCCATGGCTCTTAGATAAGGGCGATATCTTCCCCACCTTTTTCCAGGCGGAGAAGTAGATTAGCCGAAGCTATTTTAGAGTGGTGAAGGTTAATCTGCACTAGTCGGAGCATCATCGCTGACTAGTACAGGCGTCTCTATAATTGTGGTGTCCCCGTCCTCTGATTCAGAGGATAGTTCTCCACTGTTTTGCTCTTGAGGGAGCGGATCTTGTGATGAAGCAGCCCCTGATGTCGAGGGTTGTTCACCTACTTTTCTTCCAGCCGTGTCTGTTTCCAGAGAAGAACTTTCGGGCGCAGCCTCTAAGCCAAGACTATTTGGCGAGGATACCATGTCTGCGAGTAGTCTCTCGTCCTTCTCATAGATTTTTAGGACCAGAGTGTCCATGCCGTAGAATATTTTGAACCCCTTTTTATTAAGGAGCTCAACTGATTCCTGGTTGAGGAGGAAGGATATGAGTCTTCCCCTCTCTTCCGGTTCATCGGCCTTTATGATCCTCCAATTCTCTATTGGAAGATCACGATTCTGTCTCTTGATAAGCCAGAGAATCTCGTCCGGCTTATCTGGTCCTGGGGGTACCCAAGTGCGAGCTCTCGGGCGGACCGGAATGTCGCTCCAATGAGCGATACTCAGCTTGGCATTGACCCAGAGATTTGTTAGTCTCGGGATCGCTACCTTCAAAAAGTCTGCCGACATCTGGTCGGAGCATCTCACTAATTTGGCGCCGTTGAGGTACCACCCGTTGTCTGTGAAGGTGGGAGGTAGTGCCGAGGGGTCTCTGTCGCTAAAGGCGAGAATGTCAATAGTCAGTCTCGTCTTCAGCGTTCGCCAATTCTCGCCACTAATTCTCCCCTCATCATTGCTCCAGTCGCAGATGCCGAAGACCAAATTGTCCTTCGCTCCCTCGTTGAAGGGTATGTGCGCTGATTCAGCGCTCTTTGCCTTCTTCGGGGTTTTGTAGGTATCGTCCTGTGATCTAGGACGTTTGGACGCAAAGTCCTTTTTATTAGCAGACGAGCTGCTCAGTTTTTTGTTGTTGTTGTTATTTGGTGCGGATTGGGGGGGTCCTCCTGTTACAGAAAGGGCCTTCCCCGTTCTATTAGTTTGTGCACCGTGTTTGAGGGCAGGTCTCCCGTGTTCAGGAGTCGCTTCCCTTTTTTCGGTGCCCAACGCTAACGTGGTTTCGCCTGAGCCATATGTGGCTGGTGACCCCCTGTCTCAGGATGATCGGACTTCTCCGCCAGTATGTCTCTAGCCCACCGTACCGTGTCCCTATCTTTGTGGTCCCATGTATCCTCTGGTTTTTCGAGGATACGGTTCAGCTGGAACCTGGCTAAGCGGGTCGTTTTATGCTTGTTGGAACTGGGTCCGCCTCTTTTACGTGCGGGCTTCCGACTGCAGCTGGCCGTTTGGGCGCTTGTCGAACCCTCCGCATCAGAGTGCAATGTCTTGTCGGATGCTGTCTCTGAGTCCGAGTAATTCACGGACTCCGAGCAGTCTTTGACTCTGTAGTTCAGTCGGTCGTCAGTCCCGTCCTGTTTTTCTAGGTCTTTTGTTCGTAAGCCTGCCTCAGAAGATGTCGCTAGGCTTTGTTGTTCTTGTTTTTGGTTTTTTTGTTTTGTTTTTGTTTGATTTTTGTTCATTGTTAGATTTGAGTCCCACGAGTAACCCGGTGAGAAAAGGTCCACCCGGTTCTACTGGGGTAAGGCTGAATACGACAGGCCCTGCCAGGGCACCTGAAGGAGCTCGTTATCGGTTGATAAAACCCTCAACCTTTCGTCCCTGGGCACGGTTTACATTGCGCTCGCTCCACCACTAGAATTGGGTTGACTACTCTTTAGCATCGGAGCCCTCCTCCGGAGACCTTACAGCATGGGAAGCCCTACTGCAATCGCTCTCCGGTATCAACGGGGTCTTACTGAGCATCTCCACCACGACAAGGTAAGTAGTCGAAGAAGATGTCTACCATTAGTGAGTAACTTCAGATCGGAATTTTTACCTCCAGAATCAGTTTCTATAACCCATCGAATACTAAACTTTCAATGGTTACGTTATTTTTTAGGTTATCAATGAAAAATGTTTCAAAAACGTGAACACAATCTGACAAGTATTGGCAGTGTTACCCGTAACAACAGCAGCACCAAAACGATCATTTTCGACCCTAAGAAGAATAAAAAACTATCTTAGAAGTACAATAGGACGAGAGCGCCTGAATGGACTCGTTTCTTTGAGTATCCATCCTGAAATTGGACTAACAGAAGACGAAATTCTGCAAGAATTTTTCAAAAAACCGCGAATTTTAAAAACGATTGAGATTTTCTCTAGATTTTGGATAAAGGCAAACGACGATAATGTTATGTTCTGGGCAAAGTTCTGATGTTAAATGACTCTTATGGCCATCCAAATATAATGATAAAGGAAACTAAGTTCGATTTCTGACCAATGGCAGGATACTAAATTATTTTCAATTATAAAAAAAATCTTTTCGCCTTGGAAATCCTTGCTCTGATTCTCAGCGATCCAACTAAGAAGTTTCTGTTCTTCATCATCGGTCAGTATGGGTTTTCGGTCCATATGTGACCAGTTTGTAAGAGTTGTGCGGGGAACTTTGAATTTAGTTGCAGCTATTTTTTTTATCTCCTCATTAACCGCATCTAAAGCTTTTCGCAAATCTTCTTTTTATACCCTATTCTAAGGGTATATTAATTTTGACGCATAGTTTGTAACATACCTTAATATTGCCCGTAGACCCCTAAAAGTTACTATATTTATGATCAGCATCGATAGTAATGTCGATCTAGCCATGTCCGTCTGTAGCCAAAAATTAGGCCTTTAAACTGGACCTAGAGAGCTGAAATTTTAACCGTATACTGTCTAGGGTCCCGAAATAATCAAGTTTACGAATTTTTGAAATCCGCCCACAGACACGCCCACAAACTCAAAAAAACAAAATTTTGGAAAATATCGAATTTTGAGCTAGAAAGCTGAAATTTTGTATATATGATCTATGACTCCTAAAACTGCTCGGGATAAAAAATTTTCAAAATCCGCCTACTGACACGC
Organism: Portevinia maculata; assembly: GCA_949715645.1. Lineage (NCBI taxonomy): Eukaryota > Metazoa > Arthropoda > Insecta > Diptera > Syrphidae > Portevinia > Portevinia maculata. Next base: position 169,503,029 of record OX454526.1, on the reverse strand, counting down.
CCACAAATAAATAAAACAATTTTTTTATACCCTATTCTAAGGGTATATTAGTTTTTGAAAATCCAAAGTTTGAGCTAGGGAGTTGAAATTTATAATATATACTCTCTATGGGCCCTTTATGCTCATGTGTAAATATTTTTAAAATCCGCCCACTGACACGCCCACAATTTTTTTTTTTTTTTTTTGAAAATTCAAAGTTTGAGCTAGGGAGCTGAAATTTATAATATATACTCTCTAGGGGCCCTTTATTCTCATGTGTTATTTTTTTTTTTAAATCCGCCTACTGACACGCCCACAATTAAATAAAACAATTTTATGGAAAGACCTATGTTTGAGCTAGGGAGCGTTTTTTTTTGATAAAATCCTTTAAATGTTATATAACAAAATATGTAGAGCGTTCTTAACAATTCAACCATACTTAGACTTTTGTCACGCCCACTTTTGAGGGATAGGAATAAGAATAGGGTATCCAATAGTTCGCCCAAGCGGACTGTAGCCCGTCCCTATGTTTTGTACTGCTTTTGCTCTGACATTTTCCAATACCTATATCAGCCTAAAAAGTCGACCAGCAGTCAAAGCAAAAATAACGGTTTTAAGTAAAATAAAAAAGAAATGCAGAAGGCAAGAAAAAAGAAAACCTTGATAGTGTCCATAATTAATGTCTTCAAAAATGTCAATCGGCGGCAGTACCTAATAGACACCTGTGTCGGTCACTGAATTTATTGCATATTCTATTTTAGTTATGAAGTTATTTTATTATTTTATCAATAACAATTTAACAAAAACATCCACTAATAAACACTGGAATATAATAGCCACTGCCCACTTTTGTACAAGACACGTATATATTCTCAAAATAATAATTTATACTAACTTGTTTCTTAGGGAATCTAAGGTTTCCACCAATCTACTAGAGGTTTCACATTTAGTTCTTTTATCTGTCGCTGTCAAGGTAGTATATTAGATATATGACCATTTTGGTCATTTTTGCCCTGCTGGTCATTAAAGGCATTTGCTATTATCCGTGTGTTTCTTTATTCATTCGGAATATTCGGAATATTCGGAGTGAGCCATTTACGTTTCTTTATTTAATGGAATATTCCGGATACTCCATTCTTTCTTTGCATTTTCTTTTTATTCCTAGAGAAAAGTGGAATGAAAGGAATATTCCCTCGTTTGACAGATGCACTTGATCAAAAAAAAAATAGAAGCCACAGCAAACAAACAAATGGGTGAGCATTTATTGCAAATTTGTTGTCTTTTTTTATATTTTTATGTGTGCTGTTTTAAGTTAATTATTTTTTTTATTATATATTTTTTATTTCCCTCCAGAATCAACTACATTTTTAAAATGGTCTTCTGTGGGCATGAAATGCCGCATAGATGTTTGTGACAAGACGATTTCATGAGCAGCGTTACCACTTATGCTACATAAAAAGGTGCCTGTTTTTTGAACTTGTACTAAATCCTTACTCGAAAGGACAACATATTTAATGTTTTAATTTTTACCTTCGATTCAACATATTTAACATAATAACAGCACGATAATATAATGTTATTCATAAAAATAATAACAATATCTTAGTAATAAAAAATATATTATGCTTTTTCTGAGCGAAAGTTGTATATTACTGTATTGGGTACTTCGTTGAGAAACGCAGCTGTTTAGACTTAAATAGGGACAAGTCGATTTCCTCTATGTATTGTTTTGGTTGTCGAAAATATTGATAGCTTTAAAATGTTCAGTCAATTACAAATTCGTCACTGACAAATAAATTTAGAGAATTCATTCGCTGTTTTTGTTTGTAAAACAACATAAAAACGAAATGTCGTGAGTACAATTGCTTTTTGGGAAAATAAAATAATATGTATTGAATAGATACAATCACTGGAACTTCACTTCCATAAATCTTCCACTGCCTTCCAGACTGTTTAAGACCATACAAAGCCTTTTTCAAGTTACAAACTTTCTCCGGAAACTCGCTGTCCTCGAAATACTGCGGCTGATTCATATAAATAGCCTCATCCAAATCCCCATTTAAATAAGCTGACGCAACATATACTTGATGTACTAATAAACCAAATTTAGCTGCCAATGCGATAACTAACCGGATCGTGGAGTATCTAGCCACTGGGGAGTATGTTTCGTGAAAATCGACGCCATATTTTTGACTGCAACCCTTCTACTAATCTAGCCTTGTATCGCTCAATAGATCCGTCCTTATTTTTCTTCAAATTAAACACCCACATTGCTTTAATTGTGCGCCGGTTCTTGGGCAAATCAACAAGTTCCAATGTATTATTCATTTAAGAGAATTGAATTCTTCCCTCATGTCTTCAACCCATTTTTGCGCATCTTCGCACTGAAGCGCGTCCTTAGCAGTAAGCGGATTGGCATTATCAATATCCTTTATAAAATTAAGGAAATTTGGTGCCGCTATTAATCGGTCGCGTATACTATCATTTCTAACTTTCCCGCTCCTTAAAACTCTAGGACTTACTTGCTTTATTTCTCCACCCACATCGTCACCATCAACACTGCCATTGCTATTGTCCTCCATACTACAATCGCCATCTTTCTCACCCTCACTGCTTTTCGGCCCAACTATCCTTATATCAGTACAATCACTATCAGCAGTAACAACAACATTTTCAGGAGAAATATGCTCATCCGGTCCTAGAGCATCCTCAAACACACTTTCTGCGCCATGTTCTTCTTTTATCTGCATCTTCATCTCTTCTTTAGGTGCCTGTGTAAGTATATACTCGCAATCTGTAATCGTTGTATGGTTACAAGGTACTTCTAAAAACTGTACATCACGACTAATAAATACTTTAAAAGTTTTTGGGTCATACAGACGATAAGTTTTTGACTTACATGCATAGCCTATCATAACGCATCCAATGCCCTTGGGATGGAACTTTGAATTCCCTTGTCGCTTATTCAACATAACCGCCTTACTTCCAAATATTTTTAAATGTGCCACAGATGGTTTGAAACCTGACCACATTTCAAAAGGTGTTACTCCCTGTAGCGAACTGCAAGGTGAGCGGTTCCTCAAGTAAACAGCTGTATTTACTGCTTCTGCCCAAACTGCTTCTGGTAATCCGGAGCCAATCAGCATGCATCGAGCCATTTCCACAATAGTTCTGTTTGCCCGTTCTGCAACACCATTTTGCTGCGGAGTGTAAGGTGCCGTCAACTGATGATGAATTCCACTAGTCTCCAAAAATTCTCTAAATGACCGGTTAACAAATTCGGTCCCGTTATCACTTCTCAAGGTTTTAATTTTTTTTTTAGGTTTCATTGTCAACCATGACTTTGAATTTCTTAAATGTTTCCAGCGCCTCATTTTTTGCCTTTAAAAAATAAACGAAAAATGTACGTAAATGATCATCTATAAAAAGTATGAAATATTTTGCTCCTCCAATAGAAGTTTTCCTAAATGGGCCACATATGTCAGTGTATATGATATCTAAATTTGCATTACTTCTATTTTGCTCATTGGTATATGGCAACGAGCAAATTTTCCCTTTCATACAAACTTCACACTGGACAATCGTATTCGGTATTTTTCCTTTAATATTTAAACCTCTTACCAAATTATTCTTAATAAGTTGCCCTAAATTTCTCAAATTCAAGTAGTCGTACCGCTCGTGCCAAATACCAAAATCTGTATCACGTTCAGCTGTACTTACGAGTACATACGCGTTTACTTCACCCACTGCATGATTATAGATGAACATGTTCTGCAATTTTTTCGCTGTCAATAAAATGTTCCCGCTGCGATCTAAAACCTTTGCTACACTTCTATCAAAAATTACGCGATTTCCATTATCCGTTGCTTTGCTGATAGACACAAAATTCATTTTCATAGTCGGCACATATAAAGGGTCCGCCAAATAACTTTTCTTTTTTGAAAATGCTATAAAAAAAAACTACTGAATATTTTCTCAAATTTCTTTTTTTATTTGAAAGTACAATCCTTCCGGTTAATAATCGAAAATAATTTCATTCAAATGGCTGCCTCGGCTGGCCATGCAGTAGCCTACACGATACCAAGGTCTTTATTCAAAATTCGTCTCAATGATGTCCCCGAAATGTTCAATTGTTGAGAACGACGGTGAATTGATGTTGATGGCGCTTCACGCTTCACTTTCTGCCACAGCAGCAATATTCTCGGGTGTACGCACTGTTTTTGGCTTTTCACGCTTTGGCTTATCGATGAGGATGCCAGTTTCTTTCACTTTTTTCACAAGATAACGAACATACGGAGCTGGCGGTGCTTCTCTTCTTCCAAAATCCGTAGGCAATTTTCGCACACATTCTGCAACATTACCATGATTTTCAAAGTAATGTCGCAATATTTCCCAGCGTTGTTCAAGCGTACACACCACCATATTCGTTCAGCGGAAGGATACAACTAATTATCTGTCAAATCAGACATGAGCTAAATGTTACCATTCACGAAATAAGCACTAGTTGAAAAAAAAACGTTAGATGGCGGACCCTTTAGAACATCTTTTAATATTACAATCCCATGCTTTGACCGCAGCATGACTTCGCCGATTCCATTTGATTCGATATGTGAATTGTTGGCTAATTCAATGCGCTCCCTATTTGGGCGAAATTTGATGTACATATCTTTATCGCAGCAGAGATGACTAGTCGATCCACTATCAAATATCCATGTGCGAATTGGCGGTTTAGTTCGATGTCTCTCTCTGCAATTTGCTGTTAGGTGGCCACGACGATTGCAATAATTATAACATTGGCCTTTGAATGTGTGTTGCTGATCCGTTCGTGTTCGTTGTTGTTGTTGTTGAGGGTGTTGTGGCGGAGGCTTTTGTTTTCTATTTCGTATGAACATGGCGTGTTCCGATGTGAAATCATTGGAGTAACCCCCTTCTCTTCTTTGTCCTTCTTCCAAAAGCTTTAATTTCAGATTTGCGCTGGAAGGTAAATCATCTCGAGACTCTATTGCGATTACGAAATTCTCATAGCTGTGTGGAAGACTTGAAAGCAATAGGATTGATAAAAGTTCATCCTGTAATTCTATACTTATCTCTTTTAATTTTTCGGTTAAAGCGAAGAAATTATTAAGGTGTAACGTGATTTGGGTCTGGTTTGTGCATAAGTGGAGCACTCCGTACCACCCCCTCTGCAGCACTAGATATCCTGCTACATCTGTTACCACTCGACATTTTTAGTAGGCAAACAGCAGCCTGTTCTGCTGTCCGCCTTAAGGCTACCTCGCAGTGGGTTAACAATAACATTGGCCACACCACCATTCTGGACTCATTTGAGTCTCTACCAGGAAACATAGATTACACCATACCCCAATTACAGTTTGGAAAGAACTTTCAAGTCACTATTCCTTCCAGATCATTCTGGGAGGACGCTGAATTTGAGGAAGTTAAAGCGATCCACTTCTACACCGATGGATCAAAAACTAGTGACGGGGTTGGTGGCGGCGTTTTCTCCGAAAGACTAAATCTGAGTCTCTCTTCCCGTCTTCCTAATCACTGTAGCGTATTCCAGGCGGAGATTATGGCGATAAAAGAAGCCCTGACGTGGCTGAAGAGAAATGTGATATCCACAAAGGATATCTGTATCTTCTCGGACAGGCAGGCCGCGATCAAGTCCGTGGATTCAGTATCTTCAAACTCCATTGCAGCCCTCGACTGCCGTTCATCTCTTATGGAGATGGCGGAGCAGTTTAACATTCACCTCTGTTGGGTGCCGGGGCATAGAGATATTCCAGGAAACTGCAGGGCTGATGAACTCGCCAAAAAGGGAACCAAACTCCCCCTTTTACCTGAAAAGGGTTCTTTGGGTATCCCAATCGCTACCTGCAAACTTTTATTCAAGCTATCTACAATCGAGAGAACAAACCTTAGGTGGACAGGTAGTAATACATGTCTAGCGACTAAGCACATCTGGCCAAAGCTGGACCTGCGACGCTCTAAGAGTCTGATCTCACTAAACCGACTGCATATTAGCTCCACTATAGGTGCCATTACAGGGCACTATCTGATAGGCAAGCATGCATCGAGGCTTGGCGTTTATTCTAACGATTTCTGTAGAAGTTGCTTGGACGAGGAGGAGGAGGAGACTATACTTCACCTTCTCTGCACATATCCAGCTCTCTCCCATAATAGAAATCTTTATCTGGGAGATATCTTGCTTAACAATCTTAACGACTTGGCTAACGCTGACGTTAGAAGTCTATCGCGCTTCATAAGAAGCTCTAAATGGTTTAACTAGTAGTGGGGAAACCCCTCGATCCGTGTGGCATCACAATGGACCTAATCCTGGTCTAAGTGTGTCGGCCTTCTGTGGACTCCACTTTAACCTAACCTAACCTAACGTGATTTGGGTATTCTCTAGCATTTTCAATTGGAGTAGTTGTTTAAATAACATTACCTTCCTGTGGCCTATTTCACCAACTTACAAATTTGTATTTACAAGCATTTTTTAACAAAATTTATGATTTTGTTGATTTATGTCGTTTCACCAAACTGTGGGTATTACAAGTTTGTAGTTGTATTCTACAAAGGGAAATTTGTGGGATTATTTCCATTTTCGCTTCACCAAAAGTTATTTATAGTTGTAATTTACAAGTTACAAATTTGTGAAAAGTTGACTTATTTGTGAGTTTACGTTTCACCAAAGCAAATTATTTTCAAATTTTGTGTAGTATGTGAGAATATTTTACAACTGAAAGTTGACGTGTAATTCCTCCTACAAATTTTGTTTCATATTGAAAGTAATCGAAAAAATAGACAATCATGTTTTCATTTTAAGAAAAAAATTTAATTTCGGAGTTATTAAATTTTAATGAAATATTTCGCCTGACTCGATGCAAGTCAGAGGAAATAATTGCAATTATTGGGCCACAAATAGCCGACACGACTGAAAAAAACTTTGCAGGCAGCAGTTTCTCACAGGCTTGGAAATGGAGGGCAATACCATGGTCTAGCAGATATGCATGCGATATCTAAATCGACCGTTTGCAGATGTGTTTCTCGCGTTTGTGCAGCAAATGTTAATTTATTGTTTGAAAGTGTTGTATGTTGGCCAAATAAACACGAAAGTATTTGTGAAAAGTCTTACAATATTGCAGTTACAATGTTTAATTTCTTAAGTTTTGCAAACAATTTTCTTTCTTACAAGGTATGCCATGTCTTTACGGATGTATAGACGGAACCTTAACAAACATAGATGCTAGTTTGAATCTGCATAAATGTGGACAGACATGGACAGCATTGCATACATTTTATGTTGGGATGTGGGCCGGACTATACCTTTTATAATGCATATGTGAATTGGCCGGGAAGCGTGCACGAATCAAGGGTGTTACAAAGAAGAATTAAATTTATATGTACCTACATATTGTGTACTTTCCAGAGTAGCCCGTTTTTAATTTTGCCACGTAATATCTCGAAGATATTTCCAATCCTTTCCATTTTGAATTAAGAGGATAAATGATGAAAATAAAATATCTTTCCACGCGTTTTTCACCCAAATAAAACCTCCTTCTTTTCTCTAATCAAGGAGACAAAAAAAATCTTATTTTGCCCATTCATTTTAATTCCGGGATTGCACGACGATATTCCACAAAATTGCGAGAAAACACTTGTAGATTACACATTGAACAAAAACCCGGTGCAACAGGAATTTTTACACTTGTAATCAACATGTTTATTCTTACAATTTTTTTTTGTCTAATCACAAATTTGTGGGTTCATATATTTGTATTTGGTGAAACGGAAAACCGGATTACAAATGTGTAATTGTGATTCACAAGTACAAATTTGTGGTTGTAATATGTAGTTTGGTGAAATAGGCCCCTGGCCGGTCCTTTTGGCTGGTATACGCTTTCTAAGGCCGACGATATGCAGTTTTTCACATAGTTGAGTTGAGAGGGTTTTATGCACAACAAAATGGTGGCCAAGGTTTTTTGATCTTTACTACACCACTCGGTACTGCCCGCTTTAGCTGCTGGTTTTTTTATTTTTCCATTTACGTAGGTCCATAATTCGCTATGGATTAATACGCTTTTGATTTGGATTTTCCATGAGTCATAATTATTTTCATCCAATCGGTCTATCTGATATAAAGAAGAAGCCATATCTTTTTCTTATATGCTTTCTGGGCCCATAACCTTTGTTAGGGTAAAACTCGAAGAAAGAAAAGATGCTCTGGTCTTAACTCATGGTAGTTTATTCAAAGACTAAAAACTAATGAAATTATATAATATTCAATACGTATATCGTTAATAGAAAATGTAGTAGTATAAGTGAAAGTTAAAAGTAAATTTGTATATAATACAATAATGTAAAGTTGAGTTGCCAATAGGAGATTTCTAACAACAACTAACAACAAAATTAAAATTAAATTTTGACTTAAGCGAAACGAACAAACCAGAGATAACAGATTTGAATAACATAAACGTCAGATGAAACACGTTTTCCCAATAGTAGTAGGTACTCAGCTGGTGAATTGAATAATCAAATTATTTGCGCTCCAGAATTAAAAACGAGTATCTAAACACTATTTTTGAACAGTAAAACGTAAAAAATATTATAGAATTGTGTACGAGAAATAAAAATTAACTTTTTTTTATATTTATATATATATTTTTTTTTGGAAAAAATTTGGGTGAACAAATTTCCTATAAACATATGATTAATACTACTAAGTACAAACGAACAAAAACAATTAATTTTAATTGAAATTGTACTAAACATAAAGAATATGCCTTTAAATCAGGAGCTGCACAAGCCCTTTTGGTCCACATGTTCATTGTTTTTATATTTTTTTTTTGCTTTGACATACTTTCTCAGGTTTTTCCTCAATAAAGGAGAAAAATTTCCTTCGATTTCACCTAGATATACACTTTATTAACAATCCCAATAATTTTTCATACAATTTCTGCAAATTACTGAAATTGTATGCTTCAATTTTTTCTTGACGTTTATGAAAGAAATTCGGCACTTCAGAAAGAGATAGCTTTACGAAGTGCTCTATCGCATTTTGCTTGTCAGTGTGGAATGGATGAATAATTTGTTAATTGACATCGATTAATAAATTTTGTCGTTTATTAATAATTGATTTTTGACAACCATAATAAGGTTGCAAGATTTCCGTTTTGAAAAAGTTTAGACAAAATATTCTGATAAAATTTTTAAGGCAATTTTAAATTACATTGACAATTGATTTAATTTTTTGTATGCAACCTACTCACCTTTTTTTCTTTTATGATAATAATCCATATTATAATATTATAAATGCGAAAGTAACTCTGTCTGTCTGTCTCGCTTTAACGCCAAAACTGCTGAACCGATTTAAATGAAATTTGGTACACAGATAGTCTAGAGAATGGACATAGGCTACTTTTTACCGCGGGAAAAAGCTTCATCCGCTGTCCAGAAGCGGAGATCTAAGCTGATATCTAAGAAAAGTTGTAACTCTCGAATGCTTTCTAGCTCCTAGCTTTGAAATGACTCATCCAAATGAAATAGGCTTTTTTTAATATAAATTGACGCTAGATCGTTGGATTTTACCAGCGTTGGACCTAGAGAGCTGAAATTTTAACCGTATACTCTCTAGGGTCGCGAAATAATCAAGTTTACGAATTTTTGAAATCCGCCCACAGACACGCCCACAAACTCAAAAAAACAAAATTTTGGAAAATATCGAATTTTGAGCTAGAAAGCTGAAATTTTGTATATATGATCTATGACTCCTAAAACTGCTCGGGATAAAAAATTTTCAAAATCCGCCTACTGACACGCCCACAAATAAATAAAACAATTTTTGTATACCCTATTCTAAGGGTATATTAGTTTTTGAAAATCCAAAGTTTGAGCTAGGGAGTTGAAATTTATAATATATACTCTCTATGGGCCCTTTATGCTCATGTGTAAATATTTTTAAAATCCGCCCACTGACACGCCCACAATTTTTTTTTTTTTTTTTGAAAATTCAAAGTTTGAGCTAGGGAGCTGAAATTTATAATATATACTCTCTAGGGGCCCTTTATTCTCATGTGTTATTTTTTTTTTTAATCCGCCTACTGACACGCCCACAATTAAATAAAACAATTTTATGGAAACACCCAAGTTTGAGCTAGGGAGCGTTTTTTTTTTGATAAAATCCTTTAAATGTTATATAACAAAATATGTAGAGCGTTCTTAACAATTCAACCATACTTAGACTTTTGTCACGCCCACTTTTGAGGGATAGGAATAAGAATATGGTATCCAATAGTTCGCCCAAGCGGACTGTAGCCCGTCCCTATGTTTTGTACTGCTTTTGCTCTGACATTTTCCAATACCTATATCAGCCTAAAAAGTCGACCAGCAGTCAAAGCAAAAATAACGGTTTTAAGTAAAATAAAAAAGAAATGCAGAAGGCAAGAAAAAAGAAAACCTTGATAGTGTCCATAATTAATGTCTTCAAAAATGTCAATCGGCGGCAGTACCTAATAGACACCTGTGTCGGTCACTGAATTTATTGCATATTCTATTTTAGTTATGAAGTTATTTTATTATTTTATCAATAACAATTTAACAAAAACATCCACTAATAAACACTGGAATATAATAGCCACTGCCCACTTTTGTACAAGACACGTATATATTCTCAAAATAATAATTTATACTAACTTGTTTCTTAGGGAATCTAAGGTTTCCACCAATCTACTAGAGGTTTCACATTTAGTTCTTTTATCTGTCGCTGTCAAGGTAGTATATTAGATATATGACCATTTTGGTCATTTTTGCCCTGCTGGTCATTAAAGGCATTTGCTATTATCCGTGTGTTTCATTATTCATTCGGAATATTCGGAATATTCGGAGTGAGCCATTTACGTTTCTTTATTTAATGGAATATTCCGGATACTCCATTCTTTCTTTGCATTTTCTTTTTATTCCTAGAGAAAAGTGGAATGAAAGGAATATTCCCTCGTTTGACAGATGCACTTGATCAAAAAAAAATAGAAGCAACAGCAAACAAACAAATGGGTGAGCATTTATTGCAAATTTGTTGTCTTTTTTTATATTTTTATGTGTGCTGTTTTAAGTTAATTATTTTTTTTATTATATATTTTTTATTTCCCTCCAGAATCAACTACATTTTTAAAATGGCCTTCTGTGGGCATCTAATGCCGCATAGATGTTTGTGACAAGACGATTTCATGAGCAGCGTTACCACTTATGCTACATAAAAAGGTGCCTGTTTTTTGAACTTGTACTAAATCCTTACTCGAAAGGACAACATATTTAATGTTTTAATTTTTACCTTCGATTCAACATATTTAACATAATAACAGCACGATAATATAATGTTATTCATAAAAATAATAACAATATCTTAGTAATAAAAAATATATTATGCTTTTTCTGAGCGAAAGTTGTATATTACTGTATTGGGTACTTCGTTGAGAAACGCAGCTGTTTAGACTTAAATAGGGACAAGTCGATTTCCTCTATGTATTGTTTTGTTTGTCGAAAATATTGATAGCTTTAAAATGTTCAGTCAATTACAAATTCGTCACTGACAAATAAATTTAGAGAATTCATTCGCTGTTTTTGTTTGTAAAACAACATAAAAACGAAATGTCGTGAGTACAATTGCTTTTTGGGAAAATAAAATAATATTTATTGAATAGATACAATCACTGGAACTTCACTTCCATAAATCTTCCACTGCCTTCCAGACTGTTTAAGACCATACAAAGCCTTTTTCAAGTTACAAACTTTCTCCGGAAACTCGCTGTCCTCGAAATACTGCGGCTGATTCATATAAATAGCCTCATCCAAATCCCCATTTAAATAAGCTGACGCAACATATACTTGATGTACTAATAAACCAAATTTAGCTGCCAATGCGATAACTAACCGGATCGTGGAGTATCTAGCCACTGGGGAGTATGTTTCGTGAAAATCGACGCCATATTTTTGACTGCAACCCTTCTACTAATCTAGCCTTGTATCGCTCAATAGATCCGTCCTTATTTTTCTTCAAATTAAACACCCACATTGCTTTAATTGTGCGCCGGTTCTTGGGCAAATCAACAAGTTCCAATGTATTATTCATTTAAGAGAATTGAATTCTTCCCTCATGTCTTCAACCCATTTTTGCGCATCTTCGCGCTGAAGCGCGTCCTTAGCAGTAAGCGGATTGGCATTATCAATATCCTTTATAAAATTAAGGAAATTTGGTGCCGCTATTAATCGGTCGCGTATACTATCATTTCTAACTTTCCCGCTCCTTAAAACTCTAGGACTTACTTGCTTTATTTCTCCACCCACATCGTCACCATCAACACTGCCATTGCTATTGTCCTCCATACTACAATCGCCATCTTTCTCACCCTCACTGCTTTTCGGCCCATCTATCCTTATATCAGTACAATCACTATCAGCAGTAACAACAACATTTTCAGGAGAAATATGCTCATCCGGTCCTAGAGCATCCTCAAACACACTTTCTGCGCCATGTTCTTCTTTTATCTGCATCTTCATCTCTTCTTTAGGTGCCTGTGTAAGTATATACTCGCAATCTGTAATCGTTGTATGGTTACAAGGTACTTCTAAAAACTGTACATCACGACTAATAAATACTTTAAAAGTTTTTGGGTCATACAGACGATAAGTTTTTGACTTACATGCATAGCCTATCATAACGCATCCAATGCCCTTGGGATGGAACTTTGAATTCCCTTGTCGCTTATTCAACATAACCGCCTTACTTCCAAATATTTTTAAATGTGCCACAGATGGTTTGAAACCTGACCACATTTCAAAAGGTGTTACTCCCTGTAGCGAACTGCAAGGTGAGCGGTTCCTCAAGTAAACAGCTGTATTTACTGCTTCTGCCCAAACTGCTTCTGGTAATCCGGAGCCAATCAGCATGCATCGAGCCATTTCCACAATAGTTCTGTTTGCCCGTTCTGCAACACCATTTTGCTGCGGAGTGTAAGGTGCCGTCAACTGATGATGAATTCCACTAGTCTCCAAAAATTCTCTAAATGACCGGTTAACAAATTCGGTCCCGTTATCACTTCTCAAGGTTTTAATTTTTTTTGAGGTTTCATTGTCAACCATGACTTTGAATTTCTTAAATGTTTCCAGCGCCTCATTTTTTGCCTTTAAAAAATAAACGAAAAATGTACGTAAATGATCATCTATAAAAAGTATGAAATATTTTGCTCCTCCAATAGAAGTTTTCCTAAATGGGCCACATATGTCAGTGTATATGATATCTAAATTTGCATTACTTCTATTTTGCTCATTGGTATATGGCAACGAGCAAATTTTCCCTTTCATACAAACTTCACACTGGACAATCGTATTCGGTATTTTTCCTTTAATATTTAAACCTCTTACCAAATTATTCTTAATAAGTTGCTCTAAATTTCTCCCATTCAAGTAGTCGTACCGCTCGTGCCAAATACCAAAATCTGTATCACGTTCAGCTGTACTTACGAGTACATACGCGTTTACTTCACCCACTGCATGATTATAGATGAACATGTTCTGCAATTTTTTCGCTGTCAATAAAATGTTCCCGCTGCGATCTAAAACCTTTGCTACACTTCTATCAAAAATTACGCGATTTCCATTATCCGTTGCTTTGCTGATAGACACAAAATTCATTTTCATAGTCGGCACATATAAAGGGTCCGCCAAATAACTTTTCTTTTTTGAAAATGCTATAAAAAAAAACTACTGAATATTTTCTCAAATTTCTTTTTTTATTTGAAAGTACAATCCTTCCGGTTAATAATGGAAAATAATTTCATTCAAATGGCTGCCTCGGCTGGCCATGCAGTAGCCTACACGATACCAAGGTCTTTATTCAAAATTCGTCTCAATGATGTATTCGAAATGTTCAATTGTTGAGAACGACGGTGAATTGATGTTGATGGCGCTTCACGCTTCACTTTCTGCCACAGCAGCAATATTCTCGGGTGTACGCACTGTTTTTGGCTTTTCACGCTTTGGTTTATCGATGAGGATGCCAGTTTCTTTCACTTTTTTCACAAGATAACGAACATACGGAGCTGGCGGTGCTTCTCTTCTTCCAAAATCCGTAGGCAATTTTCGCACACATTCTGCAACATTACCATGATTTTCAAAGTAATGTCGCAATATTTCCCAGCGTTGTTCAAGCGTACACACCACCATATTCGTTCAGCGGAAGGATACAACTAATTATCTGTCAAATCAGACATGAGCTAAATGTTACCATTCACGAAATAAGCACTAGTTGAAAAAAAAACGTTAGATGGCGGACCCTTTAGAACATCTTTTAATATTACAATCCCATGCTTTGACCGCAGCATGACTTCGCCGATTCCGTTTGATTCGATATGTGAATTGTTGGCTAATTCAATGCGCTCCCTATTTGGGCGAAATTTGATGTACATATCTTTATCGTGCGAATTGGCGGTTTAGTTCGATGTCTCTCTCTGCAATTTGCTGTTAGGTGGCCACGACGATTGCAATAATTATAACATTGGCCTTTGAATGTGTGTTGCTGATCCGTTCGTGTTCGTTGTTGTTGTTGTTGAGGGTGTTGTGGCGGATGCTTTTGTTTTCTATTTCGTATGAACATGGCGTGTTCCGATGTGAAATCATTGGAGTCACCCCCTTCTCTTCTTTGTCCTTCTTCCAAAAGCTTTAATTTCATTTATTGCGATTACGAAATTCTCATAGCTGTGTGGAAGACTTGAAAGCAATAGGATTGATAAAAGTTCATCCTGTAATTCTATACTTATCTCTTTTAATTTTTCGGTTAAAGCGAAGAAATTATTAAGGTGTAACGTGATTTGGGTCTGGTTTGTGCATAAGTGGAGCACTCCGTACCACCCCCTCTGCAGCACTAGATATCCTGCTACATCTGTTACCACTCGACATTTTTAGTAGGCAAACAGCAGCCTGTTCTGCTGTCCGCCTTAAGGCTACCTCGCAGTGGGTTAACAATAACATTGGCCACACCACCATTCTGGACTCATTTGAGTCTCTACCAGGAAACATAGATTACACCATACCCCAATTACAGTTTGGAAAGAACTTTCAAGTCACTATTCCTTCCAGATCATTCTGGGAGGACGCTGAATTTGAGGAAGTTAAAGCGATCCACTTCTACACCGATGGATCAAAAACTAGTGACGGGGTTGGTGGCGGCGTTTTCTCCGAAAGACTAAATCTGAGTCTCTCTTCCCGTCTTCCTAATCACTGTAGCGTATTCCAGGCGGAGATTATGGCGATAAAAGAAGCCCTGACGTGGCTGAAGAGAAATGTGATATCCACAAAGGATATCTGTATCTTCTCGGACAGGCAGGCCGCGATCAAGTCCGTGGATTCAGTATCTTCAAACTCCATTGCAGCCCTCGACTGCCGTTCATCTCTTATGGAGATGGCGGAGCAGTTTAACATTCACCTCTGTTGGGTGCCGGGGCATAGAGATATTCCAGGAAACTGCAGGGCTGATGAACTCGCCAAAAAGGGAACCAAACTCCCCCTTTTACCTGAAAAGGGTTCTTTGGGTATCCCAATCGCTACCTGCAAACTTTTATTCAAGCTATCTACAATCGAGAGAACAAACCTTAGGTGGACAGGTAGTAATACATGTCTAGCGACTAAGCACATCTGGCCAAAGCTGGACCTGCGACGCTCTAAGAGTCTGATCTCACTAAACCGACTGCATATTAGCTCCACTATAGGTGCCATTACAGGGCACTATCTGATAGGCAAGCATGCATCGAGGCTTGGCGTTTATTCTAACGATTTCTGTAGAAGTTGCTTGGACGAGGAGGAGGAGGAGACTATACTTCACCTTCTCTGCACATGTCCAGCTCTCTCCCATAATAGAAATCTTTATCTGGGAGATATCTTGCTTAACAATCTTAACGACTTGGCTAACGCTGACGTTAGAAGTCTATCGCGCTTCATAAGAAGCTCTAAATGGATAAACTAGTAGTGGGGAGACCCCTCGATCCGTGTGGCATCACAATGGACCTAATCCTGGTCTAAGTGTGTCGGCCTTCTGTGGACAGCCACTTTAACCTAACCTAACCTAACGTGATTTGGGTATTCTCTAGCATTTTCAATTATAGTAGTTGTTTAAATAACATTACCTTCCTGTGGCCTATTTCACCAACTTACAAATTTGTATTTACAAGCATTTTTTAACAAAATTTATGATTTTGTTGATTTATGTCGTTTCACCAAACTGTGGGTATTACAAGTTTGTAGTTGTATTCTACAAAGGGAAATTTGTGGGATTATTTCCATTTTCGCTTCACCAAAAGTTATTTATAGTTGTAATTTACAAGTTACAAATTTGTGAAAAGTTGACTTATTTGTGAGTTTACGTTTCACCAAAGCAAATTATTTTCAAATTTTGTGTAGTATGTGAGAATATTTTACAACTGAAAGTTGACGTGTAATTCCTCCTACAAATTTTGTTTCATATTGAAAGTAATCGAAAAAATAGACAATCATGTTTTCATTTTAAGAAAAAAATTTAATTTCGGAGTTATTAAATTTTAATGAAATATTTCGCCTGACTCGATGCAAGTCAGAGGAAATAATTGCAATTATTGGGCCACAAATAGCCGACACGACTGAAAAAAACTTTGCAGGCAGCAGTTTCTCACAGGCTTGGAAATGGAGGGCAATACCATGGTCTAGCAGATATGCATGCGATATCTAAATCGACCGTTTGCAGATGTGTTTCTCGCGTTTGTGCAGCAAATGTTAATTTATTGTTTGAAAGTGTTGTATGTTGGCCAAATAAACACGAAAGTATTTGTGAAAAGTCTTACAATATTGCAGTTACAATGTTTAATTTCTTAAGTTTTGCAAACAATTTTCTTTCTTACAAGGTATGCCATGTCTTTACGGATGTATAGACGGAACCTTAACAAACATAGATGCTAGTTTGAATCTGCATAAATGTGGACAGACATGGACAGCATTGCATACATTTTATGTTGGGATGTGGGCCGGACTATACCTTTTATAATGCATATGTGAATTGGCCGGGAAGCGTGCACGAATCAAGGGTGTTACAAAGAAGAATTAAATTTATATGTACCTACATATTGTGTACTTACCAGAGTAGCCCGTTTTTAATTTTGCCACGTAATATCTCGAAGATATTTCCAATCCTTTCCATTTTGAATTAAGAGGATAAATGATGAAAATAAAATATCTTTCCACGCGTTTTTCACCCAAATAAAACCTCCTTCTTTTCTCTAATCAAGGAGACAAAAAAAATCTTATTTTGCCCATTCATTTTAATTCCGGGATTGCACGACGATATTCCACAAAATTGCGAGAAAACACTTGTAGATTACACATTGAACAAAAACCCGGTGCAACAGGAATTTTTACACTTGTAATCAACATGTTTATTCTTACAATTTTTTTTTGTCTAATCACAAATTTGTGGGTTCATATATTTGTATTTGGTGAAACGGAAAACCGGATTACAAATGTGTAATTGTGATTCACAAGTACAAATTTGTGGTTGTAATATGTAGTTTGGTGAAATAGGCCCCTGGCCGGTCCTTTTGGCTGGTATACGCTTTCTAAGGCCGACGATATGCAGTTTTTCACATAGTTGAGTTGAGAGGGTTTTATGCACAACAAAATGGTGGCCAAGGTTTTTTGATCTTTACTACACCACTCGGTACTGCCCGCTTTAGCTGCTGGTTTTTTTATTTTTCCATTTACGTAGGTCCATAATTCGCTATGGATTAATACGCTTTTGATTTGGATTTTCCATGAGTCATAATTATTTTCATCCAATCGGTCTATCTGATATAAAGAAGAAGCCATATCTTTTTCTTATATGCTTTCTGGGCCCATAACCTTTGTTAGGGTAAAACTCGAAGAAAGAAAAGATGCTCTGGTCTTAACTCATGGTAGTTTATTCAAAGACTAAAAACTAATGAAATTATATAATATTCAATACGTATATCGTTAATAGAAAATGTAGTAGTATAAGTGAAAGTTAAAAGTAAATTTGTATATAATACAATAATGTAAAGTTGAGTTGCCAATAGGAGATTTCTAACAACAACTAACAACAAAATTAAAATTAAATTTTGACTTAAGCGAAACGAACAAACCAGAGATAACAGATTTGAATAACATAAACGTCAGATGAAACACGTTTTCCCAATAGTAGTAGGTACTCAGCTGGTGAATTGAATAATCAAATTATTTGCGCTCCAGAATTAAAAACGAGTATCTAAACACTATTTTTGAACAGTAAAACGTAAAAAATATTATAGAATTGTGTACGAGAAATAAAAATTAACTTTTTTTTATATTTATATATATATTTTTTTTTGGAAAAAATTTGGGTGAACAAATTTCCTATAAACATATGATTAATACTACTAAGTACAAACGAACAAAAACAATTAATTTTAATTGAAATTGTACTAAACATAAAGAATATGCCTTTAAATCAGGAGCTGCACAAGCCCTTTTGGTCCACATGTTCATTGTTTTTATATTTTTTTTTTGCTTTGACATACTTTCTCAGGTTTTTCCTCAATAAAGGAGAAAAATTTCCTTCGATTTCACCTAGATATACACTTTATTAACAATCCCAATAATTTTTCATACAATTTCTGCAAATTACTGAAATTGTATGCTTCAATTTTTTCTTGACGTTTATGAAAGAAATTCGGCACTTCAGAAAGAGATAGCTTTACGAAGTGCTCTATCGCATTTTGCTTGTCAGTGTGGAATGGATGAATAATTTGTTAATTGACATCGATTAATAAATTTTGTCGTTTATTAATAATTGATTTTTGACAACCATAATAAGGTTGCAAGATTTCCGTTTTGAAAAAGTTTAGACAAAATATTCTGATAAAATTTTTAAGGCAATTTTAAATTACATTGACAATTGATTTAATTTTTTGTATGCAACCTACTCACCTTTTTTTCTTTTATGATAATAATCCATATTATAATATTATAAATGCGAAAGTAACTCTGTCTGTCTGTCTCGCTTTAACGCCAAAACTGCTGAACCGATTTAAATGAAATTTGGTACACAGATAGTCTAGAGAATGGACATAGGCTACTTTTTACCGCGGGAAAAAGCTTCATCCGCTGTCCAGAAGCGGAGATCTAAGCTGATATCTAAGAAAAGTTGTAACTCTCGAATGCTTTCTAGCTCCTAGCTTTGAAATGACTCATCCAAATGAAATAGGCTTTTTTTAATATAAATTGACGCTAGATCGTTGGATTTTACCAGCGTTGGACCTAGAGAGCTGAAATTTTAACCGTATACTCTCTAGGGTCGCGAAATAATCAAGTTTACGAATTTTTGAAATCCGCCCACAGACACGCCCACAAACTCAAAAAAACAAAATTTTGGAAAATATCGAATTTTGAGCTAGAAAGCTGAAATTTTGTATATATGATCTATGACTCCTAAAACTGCTCGGGATAAAAAATTTTCAAAATCCGCCTACTGACACGCCCACAAATAAATAAAACAATTTTTGTATAACCTATTCTAAGGGTATATTAGTTTTTGAAAATCCAAAGTTTGAGCTAGGGAGTTGAAATTTATAATATATACTCTCTATGGGCCCTTTATGCTCATGTGTAAATATTTTTAAAATCCGCCCACTGACACGCCCACAATTTTTTTTTTTTTTTTTGAAAATTCAAAGTTTGAGCTAGGGAGCTGAAATTTATAATATATACTCTCTAGGGGCCCTTTATTCTCATGTGTTATTTTTTTTTTTAAATCCGCCTACTGACACGCCCACAATTAAATAAAACAATTTTATGGAAACACCCAAGTTTGAGCTAGGGAGCGTTTTTTTTTTGATAAAATCCTTTAAATGTTATATAACAAAATATGTAGAGCGTTCTTAACAATTCAACCATACTTAGACTTTTGTCACGCCCACTTTTGAGGGATAGGAATAAGAATATGGTATCCAATAGTTCGCCCAAGCGGACTGTAGCCCGTCCCTATGTTTTGTACTGCTTTTGCTCTGACATTTTCCAATACCTATATCAGCCTAAAAAGTCGACCAGCAGTCAAAGCAAAAATAACGGTTTTAAGTAAAATAAAAAAGAAATGCAGAAGGCAAGAAAAAAGAAAACCTTGATAGTGTCCATAATTAATGTCTTCAAAAATGTCAATCGGCGGCAGTACCTAATAGACACCTGTGTCGGTCACTGAATTTATTGCATATTCTATTTTAGTTATGAAGTTATTTTATTATTTTATCAATAACAATTTAACAAAAACATCCACTAATAAACACTGGAATATAATAGCCACTGCCCACTTTTGTACAAGACACGTATATATTCTCAAAATAATAATTTATACTAACTTGTTTCTTAGGGAATCTAAGGTTTCCACCAATCTACTAGAGGTTTCACATTTAGTTCTTTTATCTGTCGCTGTCAAGGTAGTATATTAGATATATGACCATTTTGGTCATTTTTGCCCTGCTGGTCATTAAAGGCATTTGCTATTATCCGTGTGTTTCATTATTCATTCGGAATATTCGGAATATTCGGAGTGAGCCATTTACGTTTCTTTATTTAATGGAATATTCCGGATACTCCATTCTTTCTTTGCATTTTCTTTTTATTCCTAGAGAAAAGTGGAATGAAAGGAATATTCCCTCGTTTGACAGATGCACTTGATCAAAAAAAAATAGAAGCAACAGCAAACAAACAAATGGGTGAGCATTTATTGCAAATTTGTTGTCTTTTTTTATATTTTTATGTGTGCTGTTTTAAGTTAATTATTTTTTTTATTATATATTTTTTATTTCCCTCCAGAATCAACTACATTTTTAAAATGGCCTTCTGTGGGCATCTAATGCCGCATAGATGTTTGTGACAAGACGATTTCATGAGCAGCGTTACCACTTATGCTACATAAAAAGGTGCCTGTTTTTTGAACTTGTAATAAATCCTTTTTTTTTTTTTTTTTTTTTTTTTTTTTGTCGGGATGTGTGAAACTTTCTGCACTGGAGCACTCAGACTCAATACTGGTCCATTGTACTGCCAGGCAGACACACCACATTTTACTGTGGGAATTTACTCGTTTTTCTAAGAAAAACGAGAAGGCGCTTCAATGATAAGGAGCTTAGGTTTACAGCACTCACCATATCCGCACCAAATACCTGCCACCTGATACGAGCAAAAGCAGGACAATCACAGACGAAATGTTCCGCAGTGTCGTCGCTTTCTCCACAGGCTTCGCAGTTGGTGGTGTCGCTTAGGCCTAGCACCTTAAGGTGTTTGGCAAAAGCGTAGTGTCCCGTAAGAACGCCAGTAGTCTGTCTGCAGTCTTTTCTGTTGAGAGACAACAAGAATGCCGCGGATTTCCCACAGACGTCGGGGAGCATTTGCTTAGTCTGTCTGCACCCTGGAGAGTCATGCCAACGGCGATTGTGTTCATAGGAAACCCAACCGTCAATGGAAGCCCTGACCGAGGACGCAGGCAGACAGATCGCTGGTTCAGGTCCTGAGAGGTCCCCCTCTGAGCCTTGTCTAGCAAGTTCATCGGAGATCTCATTTCCCGTGATCCCGTTATGACCCGGGACCCAGACAAGTTTAAGTGAATTCAGCCTTCCGACCGAATTCAGAGATATCTTGCATTCACGTACTATTTTGGAGGTAGTTAAGGGTTTGAGTAAGGCCTTAAGCGCAGCCTGACTGTCGCTACAGACGCAGATACTTCGCCCCCTCCACCTGTTCCTCGTAACATAGTCCATGGCCATTAGGATAGCATAAGTCTCTGTTTGGAAGACTGACGCATGTTTGCCTAACGGAAAGAAAAGTCTAACGCTATCGCTCTCCACGAAGACACCAGCACCAGATCCTTGATCGGTTTTGGAGCCATCCGTAAAGATTCGACTGCATTCCCTTCCAGGTTCAGAGTCCGGCCAGAGCCAGTCCTGGACGCGAGGAAAGTCGACTTCGTATTTGCGCTTTAGCCGAAGTTCCGGTGTCATCGCATCAGACGGCATATCCATAAGACAGGAGTCGAAGGACAACCGTTGCGCAAGTTCATCAAAACTCCAGTGCGAGTTATACCAAAAGCCACCTCTTGTAAGACGTGAGATAGCCTTGATTGTACAGCCCATGATGTAAACATCAAGGGGCGGAAGGTTCAATAGTGCATCTAGGCCGGAGCCAGGCGTGCTGGGGAAGGCCCCCGTGCAGCCGAGACATACCTGCCTTTGGAGTTTGGCAAAAGCAGCAGTGACGTATTTACGTGAAAGCTTATTCCACCAAACAACCGATGCGTATGCTATAAATGGTCTTATCATAGCCGTATAAATCCATAGGACTCTTTTCGGTGATAAGCCCCATGTCTTGCCGAAAATGCCTTTGCACTGCCAGAAAATAGACAGCGCCTTGGCAGTCTTCAGCTCAACATGTTTGGACCAAAGAAGTTTGCTATCCAGGATGACTCCCAGATACTTTGCTTCATTGGAGAGTTGGATTGTGACGCCTTTTAGCACTGGCTGAGTCAACCCGACCAGCTTCCTCCTTCTCGTAAAGAGAACAACCTCAGTTTTAAGAGGATTGACCGAGAGCCCATTCCTAGTGCACCATTCGTCGATCACGTCAAGGGCCGCCTGCGCCTTGGCGCATACAGTCGCTAGGCATGATCCAACAGAAAGCACGGCAACATCATCCGCGTACGCCTGAGCGTAAATATTAGAACTGTTGAGTGCGTTCAACAGAGAGTCGACCAGCATACACCACAGCAGTGGAGACATGACGCCGCCTTGCGGGCAGCCTCTGTTTACCCCCGCCATAACATAGCGGCCACAATCCGCATCCGCAACCAACGTTCTATTCATTAGCATTGCTTTAATCCACAACACCAATGGTTCGTCTACTCCGTGTTGTCTGGCGGAGCTGCACATGCTATCAAAAGTCGCATTGTCAAAAGCACCCTCAATATCGATGAAAATGCCCATCGCGTATTCTTTTCTGTCAAGCGCGCCTTCAATTCTACCAACTAGATTTTGGAGCGCAGTCTCGCAGGATTTTCCGCGTTGATAGGCATGTTGCATCGGAGACAGTGGGTGCAATCGCAAAGCACCTTTGCGCACGTGAAGCTCGACCAGCCTTTCCAAGCTTTTCAGCAAGAAAGAAGTCAGACTGATTGGTCTGAAGCTCTTGGCGAGCGAGTAGTCACTTCTGCCAATTTTTGGTATGAATGCCACTCTAACTGTACGCCAGGGTGTTGGAATGTATGCCAGTGCTAGGACACCGGTGAAGATTTTCTTCATAGTCGGTAGCAGCTGGTTTGTACATTGTTGCAGCATGGCTGGGTATATCCCGTCCGTACCAGGCGACTTGAAGCCGTCAAAAGACGCAAATGCGTATTTAATGGCCTCGTCCGTCACCACGGCCTTCGCAATATACCAGCTACGCCGAGTTGTTTGTCTTGGCTCACTCATAGTCTCGGTAATCGGGGCTGGTTGTGAACCAATTGTAATCTGGTTACCCGGATTACTAAATCCTTACTCGAAAGGACAACATATTTAATGTTTTAATTTTTACCTTCGATTCAACATATTTAACATAATAACAGCACGATAATATAATGTTATTCATAAAAATAATAACAATATCTTAGTAATAAAAAATATATTATGCTTTTTCTGAGCGAAAGTTGTATATTACTGTATTGGGTACTTCGTTGAGAAACGCAGCTGTTTAGACTTAAATAGGGACAAGTCGATTTCCTCTATGTATTGTTTTGGTTGTCGAAAATATTGATAGCTTTAAAATGTTCAGTCAATTACAAATTCGTCACTGACAAATAAATTTAGAGAATTCATTCGCTGTTTTTGTTTGTAAAACAACATAAAAACGAAATGTCGTGAGTACAATTGCTTTTTGGGAAAATAAAATAATATTTATTGAATAGATACAATCACTGGAACTTCACTTCCATAAATCTTCCACTGCCTTCCAGACTGTTTAAGACCATACAAAGCCTTTTTCAAGTTACAAACTTTCTCCGGAAACTCGCTGTCCTCGAAATACTGCGGCTGATTCATATAAATAGCCTCATCCAAATCCCCATTTAAATAAGCTGACGCAACATATACTTGATGTACTAATAAACCAAATTTAGCTGCCAATGCGATAACTAACCGGATCGTGGAGTATCTAGCCACTGGGGAGTATGTTTCGTGAAAATCGACGCCATATTTTTGACTGCAACCCTTCTACTAATCTAGCCTTGTATCGCTCAATAGATCCGTCCTTATTTTTCTTCAAATTAAACACCCACATTGCTTTAATTGTGCGCCGGTTCTTGGGCAAATCAACAAGTTCCAATGTATTATTCATTTAAGAGAATTGAATTCTTCCCTCATGTCTTCAACCCATTTTTGCGCATCTTCGCGCTGAAGCGCGTCCTTAGCAGTAAGCGGATTGGCATTATCAATATCCTTTATAAAATTAAGGAAATTTGGTGCCGCTATTAATCGGTCGCGTATACTATCATTTCTAACTTTCCCGCTCCTTAAAACTCTAGGACTTACTTGCTTTATTTCTCCACCCACATCGTCACCATC
Organism: Portevinia maculata; assembly: GCA_949715645.1. Classification (NCBI taxonomy): domain Eukaryota; kingdom Metazoa; phylum Arthropoda; class Insecta; order Diptera; family Syrphidae; genus Portevinia; species Portevinia maculata. Next base: position 169,478,397 of record OX454526.1, on the reverse strand, counting down.
AACACTGCCATTGCTATTGTCCTCCATACTACAATCGCCATCTTTCTCACCCTCACTGCTTTTCGGCCCATCTATCCTTATATCAGTACAATCACTATCAGCAGTAACAACAACATTTTCAGGAGAAATATGCTCATCCGGTCCTAGAGCATCCTCAAACACACTTTCTGCGCCATGTTCTTCTTTTATCTGCATCTTCATCTCTTCTTTAGGTGCCTGTGTAAGTATATACTCGCAATCTGTAATCGTTGTATGGTTACAAGGTACTTCTAAAAACTGTACATCACGACTAATAAATACTTTAAAAGTTTTTGGGTCATACAGACGATAAGTTTTTGACTTACATGCATAGCCTATCATAACGCATCCAATGCCCTTGGGATGGAACTTTGAATTCCCTTGTCGCTTATTCAACATAACCGCCTTACTTCCAAATATTTTTAAATGTGCCACAGATGGTTTGAAACCTGACCACATTTCAAAAGGTGTTACTCCCTGTAGCGAACTGCAAGGTGAGCGGTTCCTCAAGTAAACAGCTGTATTTACTGCTTCTGCCCAAACTGCTTCTGGTAATCCGGAGCCAATCAGCATGCATCGAGCCATTTCCACAATAGTTCTGTTTGCCCGTTCTGCAACACCATTTTGCTGCGGAGTGTAAGGTGCCGTCAACTGATGATGAATTCCACTAGTCTCCAAAAATTCTCTAAATGACCGGTTAACAAATTCGGTCCCGTTATCACTTCTCAAGGTTTTAATTTTTTTTGAGGTTTCATTGTCAACCATGACTTTGAATTTCTTAAATGTTTCCAGCGCCTCATTTTTTGCCTTTAAAAAATAAACGAAAAATGTACGTAAATGATCATCTATAAAAAGTATGAAATATTTTGCTCCTCCAATAGAAGTTTTCCTAAATGGGCCACATATGTCAGTGTATATGATATCTAAATTTGCATTACTTCTATTTTGCTCATTGGTATATGGCAACGAGCAAATTTTCCCTTTCATACAAACTTCACACTGGACAATCGTATTCGGTATTTTTCCTTTAATATTTAAACCTCTTACCAAATTATTCTTAATAAGTTGCCCTAAATTTCTCCCATTCAAGTAGTCGTACCGCTCGTGCCAAATACCAAAATCTGTATCACGTTCAGCTGTACTTACGAGTACATACGCGTTTACTTCACCCACTGCATGATTATAGATGAACATGTTCTGCAATTTTTTCGCTGTCAATAAAATGTTCCCGCTGCGATCTAAAACCTTTGCTACACTTCTATCAAAAATTACGCGATTTCCATTATCCGTTGCTTTGCTGATAGACACAAAATTCATTTTCATAGTCGGCACATATAAAGGGTCCGCCAAATAACTTTTCTTTTTTGAAAATGCTATAAAAAAAAACTACTGAATATTTTCTCAAATTTCTTTTTTTATTTGAAAGTACAATCCTTCCGGTTAATAATGGAAAATAATTTCATTCAAATGGCTGCCTCGGCTGGCCATGCAGTAGCCTACACGATACCAAGGTCTTTATTCAAAATTCGTCTCAATGATGTATTCGAAATGTTCAATTGTTGAGAACGACGGTGAATTGATGTTGATGGCGCTTCACGCTTCACTTTCTGCCACAGCAGCAATATTCTCGGGTGTACGCACTGTTTTTGGCTTTTCACGCTTTGGTTTATCGATGAGGATGCCAGTTTCTTTCACTTTTTTCACAAGATAACGAACATACGGAGCTGGCGGTGCTTCTCTTCTTCCAAAATCCGTAGGCAATTTTCGCACACATTCTGCAACATTACCATGATTTTCAAAGTAATGTCGCAATATTTCCCAGCGTTGTTCAAGCGTACACACCACCATATTCGTTCAGCGGAAGGATACAACTAATTATCTGTCAAATCAGACATGAGCTAAATGTTACCATTCACGAAATAAGCACTAGTTGAAAAAAAAACGTTAGATGGCGGACCCTTTAGAACATCTTTTAATATTACAATCCCATGCTTTGACCGCAGCATGACTTCGCCGATTCCGTTTGATTCGATATGTGAATTGTTGGCTAATTCAATGCGCTCCCTATTTGGGCGAAATTTGATGTACATATCTTTATCGTGCGAATTGGCGGTTTAGTTCGATGTCTCTCTCTGCAATTTGCTGTTAGGTGGCCACGACGATTGCAATAATTATAACATTGGCCTTTGAATGTGTGTTGCTGATCCGTTCGTGTTCGTTGTTGTTGTTGTTGAGGGTGTTGTGGCGGATGCTTTTGTTTTCTATTTCGTATGAACATGGCGTGTTCCGATGTGAAATCATTGGAGTCACCCCCTTCTCTTCTTTGTCCTTCTTCCAAAAGCTTTAATTTCATTTATTGCGATTACGAAATTCTCATAGCTGTGTGGAAGACTTGAAAGCAATAGGATTGATAAAAGTTCATCCTGTAATTCTATACTTATCTCTTTTAATTTTTCGGTTAAAGCGAAGAAATTATTAAGGTGTAACGTGATTTGGGTCTGGTTTGTGCATAAGTGGAGCACTCCGTACCACCCCCTCTGCAGCACTAGATATCCTGCTACATCTGTTACCACTCGACATTTTTAGTAGGCAAACAGCAGCCTGTTCTGCTGTCCGCCTTAAGGCTACCTCGCAGTGGGTTAACAATAACATTGGCCACACCACCATTCTGGACTCATTTGAGTCTCTACCAGGAAACATAGATTACACCATACCCCAATTACAGTTTGGAAAGAACTTTCAAGTCACTATTCCTTCCAGATCATTCTGGGAGGACGCTGAATTTGAGGAAGTTAAAGCGATCCACTTCTACACCGATGGATCAAAAACTAGTGACGGGGTTGGTGGCGGCGTTTTCTCCGAAAGACTAAATCTGAGTCTCTCTTCCCGTCTTCCTAATCACTGTAGCGTATTCCAGGCGGAGATTATGGCGATAAAAGAAGCCCTGACGTGGCTGAAGAGAAATGTGATATCCACAAAGGATATCTGTATCTTCTCGGACAGGCAGGCCGCGATCAAGTCCGTGGATTCAGTATCTTCAAACTCCATTGCAGCCCTCGACTGCCGTTCATCTCTTATGGAGATGGCGGAGCAGTTTAACATTCACCTCTGTTGGGTGCCGGGGCATAGAGATATTCCAGGAAACTGCAGGGCTGATGAACTCGCCAAAAAGGGAACCAAACTCCCCCTTTTACCTGAAAAGGGTTCTTTGGGTATCCCAATCGCTACCTGCAAACTTTTATTCAAGCTATCTACAATCGAGAGAACAAACCTTAGGTGGACAGGTAGTAATACATGTCTAGCGACTAAGCACATCTGGCCAAAGCTGGACCTGCGACGCTCTAAGAGTCTGATCGCACTAAACCGACTGCATATTAGCTCCACTATAGGTGCCATTACAGGGCACTATCTGATAGGCAAGCATGCATCGAGGCTTGGCGTTTATTCTAACGATTTCTGTAGAAGTTGCTTGGACGAGGAGGAGGAGGAGACTATACTTCACCTTCTCTGCACATATCCAGCTCTCTCCCATAATAGAAATCTTTATCTGGGAGATATCTTGCTTAACAATCTTAACGACTTGGCTAACGCTGACGTTAGAAGTCTATCGCGCTTCATAAGAAGCTCTAAATGGTTTAACTAGTAGTGGGGAAACCCCTCGATCCGTGTGGCATCACAATGGACCTAATCCTGGTCTAAGTGTGTCGGCCTTCTGTGGACTCCACTTTAACCTAACCTAACCTAACGTGATTTGGGTATTCTCTAGCATTTTCAATTGGAGTAGTTGTTTAAATAACATTACCTTCCTGTGGCCTATTTCACCAACTTACAAATTTGTATTTACAAGCATTTTTTAACAAAATTTATGATTTTGTTGATTTATGTCGTTTCACCAAACTGTGGGTATTACAAGTTTGTAGTTGTATTCTACAAAGGGAAATTTGTGGGATTATTTCCATTTTCGCTTCACCAAAAGTTATTTATAGTTGTAATTTACAAGTTACAAATTTGTGAAAAGTTGACTTATTTGTGAGTTTACGTTTCACCAAAGCAAATTATTTTCAAATTTTGTGTAGTATGTGAGAATATTTTACAACTGAAAGTTGACGTGTAATTCCTCCTACAAATTTTGTTTCATATTGAAAGTAATCGAAAAAATAGACAATCATGTTTTCATTTTAAGAAAAAAATTTAATTTCGGAGTTATTAAATTTTAATGAAATATTTCGCCTGACTCGATGCAAGTCAGAGGAAATAATTGCAATTATTGGGCCACAAATAGCCGACACGACTGAAAAAAACTTTGCAGGCAGCAGTTTCTCACAGGCTTGGAAATGGAGGGCAATACCATGGTCTAGCAGATATGCATGCGATATCTAAATCGACCGTTTGCAGATGTGTTTCTCGCGTTTGTGCAGCAAATGTTAATTTATTGTTTGAAAGTGTTGTATGTTGGCCAAATAAACACGAAAGTATTTGTGAAAAGTCTTACAATATTGCAGTTACAATGTTTAATTTCTTAAGTTTTGCAAACAATTTTCTTTCTTACAAGGTATGCCATGTCTTTACGGATGTATAGACGGAACCTTAACAAACATAGATGCTAGTTTGAATCTGCATAAATGTGGACAGACATGGACAGCATTGCATACATTTTATGTTGGTATGTGGGCCGGACTATACCTTTTATAATGCATATGTGAATTGGCCGGGAAGCGTGCACGAATCAAGGGTGTTACAAAGAAGAATTAAATTTATATGTACCTACATATTGTGTACTTACCAGAGTAGCCCGTTTTTAATTTTGCCACGTAATATCTCGAAGATATTTCCAATCCTTTCCATTTTGAATTAAGAGGATAAATGATGAAAATAAAATATCTTTCCACGCGTTTTTCACCCAAATAAAACCTCCTTCTTTTCTCTAATCAAGGAGACAAAAAAAATCTTATTTTGCCCATTCATTTTAATTCCGGGATTGCACGACGATATTCCACAAAATTGCGAGAAAACACTTGTAGATTACACATTGAACAAAAACCCGGTGCAACAGGAATTTTTACACTTGTAATCAACATGTTTATTCTTACAATTTTTTTTTGTCTAATCACAAATTTGTGGGTTCATATATTTGTATTTGGTGAAACGGAAAACCGGATTACAAATGTGTAATTGTGATTCACAAGTACAAATTTGTGGTTGTAATATGTAGTTTGGTGAAATAGGCCCCTGGCCGGTCCTTTTGGCTGGTATACGCTTTCTAAGGCCGTCCATGCTTCAGTCGACGATATGCAGTTTTTCACATAGTTGAGTTGAGAGGGTTTTATGCACAACAAAATGGTGGCCAAGGCTTTTTGATCTTTACTACACCACTCGGTACTGCCCGCTTTAGCTGCTGGTTTTTTTATTTTTCCATTTACGTAGGTCCATAATTCGCTATGGATTAATACGCTTTTGATTTGGATTTTCCATGAGTCATAATTATTTTCATCCAATCGGTCTATCTGATATAAAGAAGAAGCCATATCTTTTTCTTATATGCTTTCTGGGCCCATAACCTTTGTTAGGGTAAAACTCGAAGAAAGAAAAGATGCTCTGGTCTTAACTCATGGTAGTTTATTCAAAGACTAAAAACTAATGAAATTATATAATATTCAATACGTATATCGTTAATAGAAAATGTAGTAGTATAAGTGAAAGTTAAAAGTAAATTTGTATATAATACAATAATGTAAAGTTGAGTTGCCAATAGGAGATTTCTAACAACAACTAACAACAAAATTAAAATTAAATTTTGACTTAAGCGAAACGAACAAACCAGAGATAACAGATTTGAATAACATAAACGTCAGATGAAACACGTTTTCCCAATAGTAGTAGGTACCAGTGGCGTGGCGTCCATATAACACGATTCCTACCGTCTTCCCTTTTAAAAATCCACCAAAAGTAAGCACTATCTGCCAAATAAATATATGAAAAATGAAACCCGTCCCGTATTTTAATTATAAAATAAAATCTACACACACACTCACACATAAGCTATCGAATAAGTTTAATATTTTCATTCTACCTCTCGTCTGTATTTTCATACCTCATTCAAGAATCAAGATTCAACCACATTTCACAATCCACAAATCACAAACAACAAACCAACGAAGAGTCACAAAAATACTCTTAGTAAAAAGTTTTCAACTACCGCTGCTCTCTATAATAGAATAAAAAATATTTTTCCGTCTTATTTACTTGTTTTATATCCCTTTCTTCTACAAGCATTGCGGTTCCGATCCTCTTTGTTCAACACCCGCTTTTATATTCAAAGAAAAAGACGCTACATTTCGTCTTATAAACCACACCTCACGCTGAATACTTGGAATTGTTTCATTTCATTCTCCCTTTTGCGATTAGCATTGCGTTTCAATCGGAAGATATCAACATGTTGCAGGAATGCAGGTGCTACGTTTGACTCGTTTTTTTTGCAACATTGTGTCTAATAACACGGTGTTCTTTGACTTTTCTTATGACATAATATCTGAATGTGTTATGTGGGTTGATTCTTGATTTTGAATTTGATGTTGATATTGATATGCGTGTTGATGTAAGAAGTTGAGCTTTCATTTTTCTCTCTTGTGATAGTTAATGCTTCGATGTTTTTACAAATTTATTGTTATACTTTTGTCTTATGAAATAAAATATGGTAGAATATTATGGCAATTTGTCAGCAGAGTAAATTCAGCATATCGCTTAAGAGAAGTTCATGTCAAATAAAATACCGACACTTGTTTTTTTTTTAAGCAGGAATTCAAATTTTAATTTAGAATCAGTTGGAATTTATTGACAGACTGCGTTGCACAAGTGCAATAACTTGAAAAAATCTAGTGTTTTGTAAAGCCAATTTGATAAATAATCAATAATAATAGTGAAAAGTTAGTTGTGAAAGTGAAAGTGAAGGTTAATGTGTAATTTTTTAGTTTCTTTTATTACCAACTTACTGATAAAAACATTTTAGCTTCTTAATTTTAGTGCAGTTTTAGATTTTTTTTTGGAAATGTCTTTGATTAGTGTAGATTGCTGTTTAACTGATTTCCTCCTGGAGGATTCAAATAGTTTTAGTAAGCTATCTTTTCTTGATAAAAAAAAAGTTATAGACGTAGGGCGCTCTATGCCTTTTATAAATATTAATTACCAAAGGAGAGATGGTTTTGTGACACATTTTAATGTTTCCTTATACCAAAAATATAAGTGGCTAACTGGGAATTGCAAGCTTAATAAAATGTTTTGTTTTCCTTGTCTTCTTTTTTCAAACTCCGCCAGTGTTTGGAGCCGAACGGGTTTCACTGATATAAATAATTTAGTTAATTCTTCGAAAAAACATATTAAGACAGAAAAACATATTCGTTGTTGTTTATCCCTACACGAATTCGGCACGAATCGCATTGAAACTTCTTTAGGAAATTCTTTCGTTGTTCATAATAAAAAAGTAGATACAAATCGGAAACTAATGGAACGTTTTATTGACACGGTAATTTTATTAGGCAGACAGGAGTTAGCATTTCGCGGTCATGATGAAAGGTCTAGTTCAGATAATCGTGGCAATTATGTCGAAGCGGTTTATTTTTTATCTAAATATGACACTTTATTGGAATCCCATTTAGAGCAGTGTTCAAGTACACACAATCCAATTTTTTCAGGTTTATCCAACGATATTCAAAACGATTTGATACATAGTATCGCGGCGGTTATTAAATCCGAAATTAAAACGGAAATCAAGGATGCTCGGTTCGTGTCGATTATGATCGACGAAACACCAGATTTGAGTCATAGGGAACAACTGAGTGCCATATTTCGGTACTTGTCAGAGGATGGTATACAAGAAAGATTTCTTGGATTTTTTGACGTTAGCGCAAGTCGTAATGCAAATGAGTTATCCAATCATATATTTAAAATTCTTGAAACATACGACTGCAAGGAAAAGTTAATAGGACAATCCTACGATGGTGCCGCAGTTATGTCCGGCGAGGGGGGTGGTGTTCAAAAGAAGGTCCTTGATGAATGCCCGATGGCAAATTTTATTCCTTGTTATGCATATGTTTTAAATTTAGTACTATCCCGATCTCTAGAAAACATAGCAGAACTTAAACTATTTTTTGGCTATACTAATAGCATCGTTCGATTTTTTAATAAATCCACAAAGCGGTCCAATCTTTTAAAACAAATTTCCAATCGACGCATGCCAGGAGTATCGGAAACTCGATGGCATTATCATTCAAGAATAATAAACGTAATCTTTAACTGTAGAATAGATATAATTGAAACTTTTAGTAAAATAATTAATGACTCTAGGGAATGGGATACTGACACACTTTCGATGGCAGGAAGTTTATTAAATAAATTAGAGAGCAAGGAATTCTGTTTTTTGCTTAGGTCAACTGGTTTGGGAGATATCGAAGAAACCGTGCAGCATCTGGGAGCTAAAATTCAAAAAGTTGAACTTTTTTGTTTGTATCTAGATACAAAATTTATAAATGCAAGTTGTTAGATAATTTAATCTAGAATTCAGGCAACTTAACTTTATTGCTCTAGGTCAACTGGTTTAGGAGATATCGAAGAAACCGTGCAGCATCTGGGAGCTAAAATTCAAAAAGTTGAACTTTTTTGTTTGTATCTAGGTACTCAGCTCATTGAATAATCAAATTATTTGCGCTCCAGAATTAAAAACGAGTATCTACACACTATTTTTGAACAGTAAAACGTAAAAAATATTATAGAATTGTGTACGAGAAATAAAAATTAACTTTTTTTTATATTTATATATATATTTTTTTTTGGAAAAAAATTTGGGTGAACAAATTTCCTATAAACATATGATTAATACTACTAAGTACAAACGAACAAAAACAATTAATTTTAATTGAAATTGTACTAAACATAAAGAATATGCCTTTAAATCAGGAGCTGCACAAGCCCTTTTGGTCCACATGTTCATTGTTTTTATATATTTTTTTTGCTTTGACATACTTTCTCAGGTTTTTCCTCAATAAAGGAGAAAAATTTCCTTCGATTTCACCTAGATATACACTTTATTAACAATCCCAATAATTTTTCATACAATTTCTGCAAATTACTGAAATTGTATGCTTCAATTTTTTCTTGACGTTTATGAACGAAATTCGGCACTTCAGAAAGAGATAGCTTTACGAAGTGCTCTATCGCATTTTGCTTGTCAGTGTGGAATGGATGAATAATTTGTTAATTGACATCGATTAATAAATTTTGTCGTTTATTAATAATTGATTTTTGACAACCATAATAAGGTTGCAAGATTTCCGTTTTGAAAAAGTTTAGACAAAATATTCTGATAAAATTTTTAAGGCAATTTTAAATTACATTGACAATTGATTTAATTTTTTGTATGCAACCTACTCACCTTTTTTTCTTTTATGATAATAATCCATATTATAATATTATAAATGCGAAAGTAACTCTGTCTGTCTGTCTCGCTTTAACGCCAAAACTGCTGAACCGATTTAAATGAAATTTGGTACACAGATAGTCTAGAGAATGGACATAGGCTACTTTTTACCGCGGGAAAAAGCTTCATCCGCTGTCCAGAAGCGGAGATCTAAGCTGATATCTAAGAAAAGTTGTAACTCTCGAATGCTTTCTAGCTCCTAGCTTTGAAATGACTCATCCAAATGAAATAGTCTTTTTTTAATTTAAATTGAAGCTAGATCGTTGGATTTTACCAGCGTTGAGTGAAGGAAAATGTGTGTGTGTGAGTGGCACAAATCTGTTTCTGTCTCTGTACCTTTTGTGCTGTGCGCTTTTTTTTTCTTTTTATACCCTATTCCAAGTGTTGAGAAATGTTGCCGTCGTGGTGAAATCCAGCCCTCGAAGTAAAGCAAACGCGTTAATTCGTTTTGAGGACTTTAATTTCCTATAATTCATTTATTAATTTAAACATATATTTTACATAGGTAAGTATAAATAGTTGTTTTACTTTGAATTCTTACTTTATTTGTTTTAGTATGTTTGTGTTAGTATTTTATAGATACATAATTATTGTATTTTTAATTGTTTTGTCCTTACTAACACCTGCACTAAATAATGAGCCTGTGGGAGCACTTTGACATAGTACCGGCAAATTTCTGCTCGTGATAGTTGCTTGCTTTAAGCACTCTACGACACAGAACTGATAGTATATGTAAAAAAAAAAAATTAATTTTGATTCCTTGTTTTCGCCAAATTTCTCCGACTAATTGCGATTCCTTAGTTCCTGGATTTATTCTCGTGTTAGTCACCATTATGGCGGCCTTTTTTCCGCTTGCGAGACGTTTATGGTGCTGCCGCCACTGTGTCAGGTTAAGATATTTAAGTGCTGCCAGGTTTGGCAACACTCCCCCCTGGCAAGACGGTTTCTCGAATCGGCTTGCCACTTTCGCCAAACTGGTCCACATCTAGCACGGTAAGTTTCGCGGTAGTTCTAGTATAGACCCCTGTTGCTGTTTTGACCACCGCGCTTCGAATGTTTCTGTCTTTGCCTGCAAACGTTTTTAGCACGATTCCTTTCGGCCAAGTGTTTCGCGGACTTTCGGGGTCTGCTATCACCACTATGTCTCCTTCTTGGATCTTCTTTGTCGATGCATACCATTTAGTGCGTCGTATTAGGTCAGGCAGGTATTCACTGACCCATCGTTTCCAAAAACGATTTGCAAATTCTTCGCTGATTAACCAATTACTTCTTAGGACGAAACCGTCGTCGCGCAGTTCTCCTGACATCTTGGTTCCATTTGACGACCCTAACAAAAAGTGGTTCGGTGTCAGAGCCGCTTCATTTACATTGCCTAAGGGACCGTATGTAAGGGGTCTAGCATTGATAATTCTCTCTACCTCAGTCAATATAGTCAATAATAATTCATCCGTAGGTTTTCTTGTCGGTGTAATAGTTCAGCAGCAATTCTCCTCTGAGTCGGTTGTAACTATTTTTCTTATAATGTCTAAGATTTGTGTGAACTGTAATCTTAACATTAAACGCTCTAAAAATACCGAATTTGTCGAGTGCGGTTATTACTGTAGTCGGCTTTTTCATAAAAACTGTGTCAAGTTATCAGACGAAGAATTTAAATCATTAGTAAATCAAAATTTCTTTTGGAAGTGCAACTCATGTGCTAATTTAAATCTCTCCACTTTCATAAACAACTTACAGGAACTTTCAATAAGTGTAAATGAGATAAAAAATGATCTAAGTGCACTCAAATCGTTATTTACTAATAATTCTCCCCCACGTAAGACCACAAAAAAAAATTCCAAAAACTCTATAAGTGTCTCTGACCCGTCCCCGCACGTCATGGACAATATCATCAATTATTCCCTAAAATCGAATCCATCATCTTCTTCAGCTGGTGTATCTACGGAGATAGTTCGCAATTCTTCAATAAAATCAACTACATCATCTCAACTTAACCCTGACAACATTGATTTCCCACTCCCAATAATTGAGAGTAATTCCGAATGGAAGTCAGTTCGTTCTAATAAAAAATCTTCAAATGTAAACGAAATAATCGGTACTGACTCTTCTTCTTCTCTGTGTGCATTGCCGGATTATAAATGGCTCCACCTGTCAAGATTTAACAAGGATACGAAACCCGAGGACATAATCAATCACATATCGCAAAAAACTAATATCCCAAGTGATCAGTTCAAATGTTATATGCTAGTTAAAAAAGATTCCGATTTAACTAAACTCAAGTTTGTAACATTTAAATTAAGTGTCCCTTCTTCAAAATTTTCTGACATTATGTGTCCTTCTGTTTGGCCATGTTTTGTCCAAATTAAAAAATTTGTCTTGCGAGAAAATATCAATAAATATAATAATAAAGAGATGTCATCTAACATTCAAACAACAACAACGACACCTCACTACTTGAATTCATCACCTTCATCATCAATGACATCGCCGCTGCCACCACCACCTCCGCCAGCACTCTCAACTCAACAGCTTTCATCGCAGCTACCACGCAACTGACAACCAGCTCTATCATCTCATCATTCTTCTCCCTCACTCGCTAAGCAGCAATCACGTAATTTTGATGAACTTTTCGGTTATTACCAAAACGTTGGAGGCCTGCGCACAAAACTACAACAATTTTTTTTGTCTTCTTCTTCCAAGCTATATGACTTCAATGCACTTACCGAAACTTGGCTTACAAGTAACCAACACAATGCAGAAATTTTCAATAATTTACATTACTCCGTTTTTCGCAAAGATCGCTGTGCCTTAACAACTGGATTAGGGAGAGGCGGAGGTGTGCTCCTTGCGTTCGCTCTACTTTCCAATGTGTGCAATTGCTTTTACCTTCTTCTGCTTCGTCTTGTTCTTATGACATAGATCAAATTATAGTTAAAGTAATCTTTGAAAATCGCTACGTATTATTTGTTGTTGTAAGCTATATTCCCCCTAAAAGCTCTATTGATCTTTATAAAATTCATGTAAACAATTGTCAGTATTATTTGTCGAAGCTTAAAGATAATGAACATTATAATCATACTTACAGATTTTAATCTTACAAACATAAACTGGGTTTTTGATCCCGATGAGCTTCAACTTTTATCGTTTAATGTAAATAATGATAAAGAAATCGTAGTAATTGATTCTTTTGCTAGTTATGATTTAGTTCAAGTTAATTGTTGTGACAATGGTTTTAATCGTATACTCGATCTTGTCTTCGTTGACAGAGAATTAACTATATCGGTTGATAAGTCATTGTATCCAATTTTCCCCAATTCTGTTCATCATAATGCTTTAGCTATTCATTATTCTTTTTATGATTACTTTAAACCAGTTAATTGTTGTAAATTTAAATTCAATTACACTAAAGCTAATTTTGAGGGCATAGCGAGTTATATGTCCAGTATTCCCTGGCGCTTAAGGTTTAGTTCTTTAATTTGTTGCAAGCATACAGTTTTTTTATTGATAATCTGAGAGAGGCAATTAAAATTTATGTTCCTAAATTCAAAATTAATTATAATTCAAAGCCTGTGTGGTTTAATAAAAGACTCAGTAACTTGGGTAATAAAAAAAATAAAGCTTACAAACTAACTCGTAAATTCGCAAACGATATTGCTTTTAAGAATAATTACATCCGGTTGGAACGTGAATTTGATTTTCTAAACAAATTTCTGTATAAACATAGGGACGGGCTACAGTCCGCTTGGGCGAACTGTTGGATACCCTATTCTTATTCCTATCCCTCATAAGTGGGCGTGACAAAAGTCTAAGTATGGTTAAATTGTTAAGAACGCTCTACATATTTTGTTATATAACATTTAAAGGATTTTATCAAAAAAAACGCTCCCTAGATCAAACTTGGGTGCTGCAATAAAATTGTTTTATTTAATTGTGGGCGTGTCAGTAGGCGGATTTAAAAAAAAACTAACACATGAGCATAAAGGGCCCCTAGAGAGTATATATTATAAATTTCAGCTCCCTAGCTCAAACTTTGGATTTTCAAAAAAATTGATTTATTTATTTGTGGGCGTGTCAGTGGGCGGATTTTGAAAATATTTATACATGAGCTTAAAGGGCCCCTAGAGAGTATATATTATAAATTTCAGCTACCTAGCTCAAACTTTGGATTTTCAAAAAAATTGTTTTATTTATTTGTGGGCGTGTCAGTGGGCGGATTTTGAAAATATATATACATGAGCTTAAAGGGCCCCTAGAGAGTATATATTATAAATTTCAGCTCCCTAGCTCAAACTTTGGATTTTCAAAAAAAATGTTTTATTTATTTGTGGGCGTGTCAGTGGGCGGACTTTGAAAATATTTATACATGAGCTTAAAGGGCCCCTAGAGAGTATATATTAAAAATTTCAGCTCCCTAGCTCAAATTTTGGTTTTTCAATAAAATTGTTTTATTTTTTTGTGGGCGTGGCAGTGGGCGGATTTTGAAAATTTTTTATCCCGAGCAGTTTTAGGAGTCATAGATCATATATAAAAAATTTCAGCTTCCTAGCTCAAAATTCGATTTTTTCCAAAATTTTGTTTTTTTGAGTTTGTGGGCGTGTCTGTGGGCGGATTTCAAAAATTCGTAAACTTGATTATTTCGGGACCCTAGAGAGTATATGGTTAAAATTTCAGCTCTCTAGGTCCAGTTTAAAGGCCTAATTTTTGCCGACGGACGGACGGACGGACGGACGGACGGACGGACGGACGGACGGACATGGCTAGATCGACATTACTATCGATGCTGATCATAAATATAGTAACTTTTAGGGGTCTACGGGCAATATTAAGGTATGTTACAAACTATGCGTCAAAATTAATATACCCCTAGAATAGGGTATAAAAATTACATGTTGTCCGTTGAATCAAATCTTAAAAAGAACAGAAAGTCTTTTTGGTCGTTTATCAACAACAAAAGGAAATCAAATGGTATCCGAAGAAGTATGCAATACCTGGGATCTACTTACTCTGATCCTCAGACTGTTTGTAATCTATTTGCGGATTTTTTTAAATCTAACTATACGACTGCTAATGATGATCTTCCACTGTGTGCTGATTATTTTACTTGGGAGCATATGGTTGACATTGGTCAGCTAGAGATCAATTTATCGGAGGTCGAAGATGGTCTGTTGAATTTGAACTGGATTCCGCCTATAATTCTTAAAAAATGTGCACCTGCTCTTGCTGAGCCTCTTTTTTACATTTTCAATAGATCTCTCGCAAGTGGCGAGTTTCTCTCTGAATGGAAAAAGTCTTTTATAGTTCCAATTCATAAAACCGGTGCTAAGCAGGAAATATCTAATTATCGTCCCATATGCAAACTGTCATCCATACCTAAACTATTTGAAAAAATTGTGTACGTTAAGCTGGCTTTTCTACTTAAGGAATATATTTCACCATTCCAACATGGATTTGTTGCAGGTAAATCTACAACTACCAATCTTGCAATTTTTTCAAATTTTATTCTTAATAAACTCGAGGAAGGATACCAAATCGATGTCATTTACACCGACTTTGCAAAGGCCTTCGACAGAGTCAGTCATTTCCGTTTGATAAAAAAGTTGGAAAGATTGGGACTGCATGCGAGTATGTTGAAATGGTTGATATCTTACCTTAAAGGTCGGGTACATTATGTATCCATTGACCTAATTCTTTCTAATCCTGTAACAGTTTCATCAGGTGTACCCCAAGGAAGTCATCTTGGTCCGCTCCTTTTTCTCATTTTTATTAATGACATGCCAGACATTTTTCTAAATTCTGTACGCCTTCTTTTTGCTGATGACCTTAAATTTCTCAGATGTATAAAAACTAAAGATGATTGTCATCTTTTACAAGAAGATCTTCAAAGGCTAACGGAATGGTGTAAAATTAACCAATTACTTTTAAATATCTCGAAATGCCAATGCTTTTCTTTTTGTCGCAATTTTTCATCAATTATCTTTGATTACAACATTGAAAATTATGTCCTTGAAAGAGTTTCGGAGAAAAAAGATCTTGGCGTAGTTTTTGACTATAAATTAGACTTTGTCAAACATGTTGAGTATATAGTAGATAAAGCAAACTCTATGCTAGGCTTCATCATACGTAACTCGAAAGACTTCAATGATCCATATACTCTTGTGACACTATATAGCGCTTATGTTAGGTCGATTTTAGAATATTGCTGTGTGATATGGAATCCATACTACACTGTTCATTCAAATAGAATTGAAAATTTACAGAAGAAATTTACTAGATTTGTAATATGGAAGTTGGGTTGGAATATCGAAACTCCCACGTACTCTACTAGATGTCAACTGCTCGGCATCCAGTCGCTTAAAAATAGAAGGAAAATTTTTTCGGTTATGTTTATAAGTGACATTTTATCAAATCATATTAAATGTCATTTTCTGTTATCTTTGATCGATCTGTATGCTCCAACTCGTCAGCTAAGAACACGTTTCCTGCTCCGCGAAAATAAACATAGAGTGAACTATGCACTCAATGAACCTATAACTCGCTGTGTTAGAGAAACAAATCTTATTTCTAATAGCATTGATTTTAATTTTCATGTAAGTTGGCTTACTTTAAAAAATTACTTATTGTTGTATTTTTTAACTACTTAATTTGATTTATTTTCTTTTTGTTTTTGTTAATCTTCGGTAGTCTAATTGTAGAATTAAATGCTCTGATTGATGTAAATAAATAAAAATAAAATAAAATAAATAAAATAAAATAATATAGCTCAATGTTTTCTTCGCCGATCTAACCAACCTCTCCCAACTCCCTCCCATATGGGGTGACGACGGTGGAATGACATTCCATTTCAGATTAGGCCCAACGAAGCCCTCTGCCATCCTTTCTATGTCAACATGCTGCATAGCCTCTTTCAGTTCATTGCTCGATCCGCGAAAATTAGTGCCATTATCGCTGAGAATTTCTACAGGCCGTCCTCTACATGCTATAAAGCGGGTCAAAGCCATTATGCATGAGTCGGTAGATAGTGAACATGCAATCTCGATGTGAACCGCGCGAACGGTCATGCATGTTATTAGGACACCCCATCTCTTCTCCGAATGTCTCCCTACCGTGACGTAAAGCGGCCCGAAGTAATCGATACCTATATACGAAAAAGGTCGAGTGATTGGGTAGGATGATTGTCCGTTTTGTGTCGAGTGATACGCCATAAGCCGCATCAATTCGATCCTTTACCAGCAGTATCGAATTTTCATCCAAGTAAGGAGAGAGCTTGTACAACTTACTTGTCCTATCGACTTCAAACCCTTGTTTGTTAATGTTCTCTTTACCACCACTCAGAGCTGCAATTTCTTCCAGAAAGGCTTCGTGTTGACATGTCTTAAAGCAGTAGTTTTCAACGCTGACAAAATCTAAACTCACAAGATGTTTTTCCGGGTTTATCTCAGTTTTTTGTGCGCAGCCCTACGGATAAAACGAAAAACCTGTGCCATCGTACGCACAAGTCGGTACCAGTCGCTAAACCGGGACGAGTCGATGGCGGGTTCAAACTTAACAACTTGATGCATGTGAATATGGCTAATTTCTTCAGATGATGGATCTACCTGTTTAAATTTCTCGGGCCATTGGTCCATAGGTTCGTATAAAAAGCTCGGTCCTCGGTACCATCGGCTATCAGAGCAAAATTCTTTATTGCATTGCCACTTGGTGCCTTCATCAGCGACATTCGCTATGCCTGAAACCCACCTCCAGTTACTTGCCTCGCTCTCCTCGAGGATTTTACCTACCCGGAATGCGACAAACTGCTTATATTTCCTATGATCCGAGTTAATCCAACTCAAGACTGTTCTCGAATCCGACCAAAAGAACTTCTCCGATATTTTGATGGAATTTCCAGCGGTTATAACCTTTGCCAGTTTTATTCCCAACACCGCTGCTTCTAGCTCTATCCTGGGGATCGACATTAAATTAAGCGGAGCTACTTTTCTCTTAGCGGCTACTAAAACATTCTTGACTACGTTCCCATCGGAAAACCGAAGATATCCCACAGCAGCGTACTCCAATTCACTGGCATCAACAAAGAGATGCATTTGCACAGTTAGGTCCGTTTTATGTGTTAGTTGTTTTGCGTATGGCCGCTCAATAGTGATGTTTTTTATATCCGGAATGAACCCTTTCCATTTACGCCATTTCTCGAGATGCTGTGGTTGAATTTGTTCATCCCACTCTATATCTAAACTCCACCCTTCCTGTAAGAGTATTTTAAGGAGTACTAAAAAGTTGGCAACTAAACCTAAAGGGTCAAACACCGTCATTAGAATTTTTAACAGTTCCTTTTTTGTCGGCCATACGTCTTCGGCTAGAACATTTACTTGGACGATGTTAGCGATGATGGTAAACGAAAAGGAGTCAGATGGTGGTGACCACCACATACCAAGAATTTTCTCCGGGCTCGAAACAACCCTCCTTTCTAATACTTTTTTCGTTACTTGCAGCCTTTTCCTTTAAGCTGTTAAGCACAGGTTGAGAATTAGATAAGAAATTCCGAATATAGAATCCACCTTCCCCATGTATAAAGATTACCTCGCTAGCCAACTGGATTGCTTCTTCATCAGTGTCAACACTGTCAAGGTAGTCATCTACGTAATGGTTTTCTACTACTGCTTTTACTGCTCGTGGAAATTTATTTTCGTAGCACTTTGCATTTTCATTTTTTATAAATTGTGCGCAAAACGGAGAGCACGTTGACCCAAATGTCATAACCTGCATTACAAATTCTTCAATTTGTTTGTTTTGTTTGTTTGGCCAAAAGAAACGTTGAGCATGTTCATCCGATTTTCGAATTTTCACCTGGTGAAACATTTCTTTAATATCAGCACCAATGCCAACCTTAGGTACGCTGCCGAAAATGAAATAAAACAGATATAAGAGATGGAACAATATCGGGGCCGGAGAGCAGCATAGAGTTTAGAGAAATGTCATCTACCCTTGCAGCTGCATCCCAAACAATTCTAAGTTTGTTCGGTTTATTGTGATTCACTACAGGAAAAATGGGAAGGTACCATATACGAGAAAACTGTTGCTGCAAATCCGACTTGGTTAGTTTTCCGGGATACTGCTTTTGTAAGTATTCTTCTATTAGCGTGTTAAGTTTTTCGTATAGTTGCTTATCCTTTTCCATTCTTCTTTCCAGGTGCGTAAGACGTCGCACAGCCATCGGACGGCATTTTTCTTTGCTCATTTCTCCACAATAAAGGTACCACGAATTTTTTTCCTTCCCTTTCCATTTTATTTGTTATTATTGCAATAGCCTTTTCGTCTTCAGATGAACTCAGAACATTCTTGTTACTTGTCCCGGTTGACTCAAGTGAAATAAATTCTTTAAACAGTGTGCTCAAGTTTTCGCCTTCCTTTCGTTGACAATCGCAGACGTGAAATGTAAAATTATCCTGCTTTCTGTCATTTTTCTTCACCAGGCGTATGCACGGTCCGTATACTGTCCAGCCCAATCTTGTTTTTGAAGAATTCCCTTTAAGTACTGGTATCGGTGTGAAAGTTGTTCCGCGTTTATATCTTGTTGTGGGAGACCTAGTGATTTGACCGTGCGTATATTTGCAATATCGTATTTCTTATTAAAAGAAGTGGATGAAATTTTCATGTTTACAATTTTAGATGTGTTCTCAGTGCGATGTGTATTCGCTGTCCACTTTATGCATAGCGGCTTGGTTTCACCCGAAACCCCTAGTTTTGTGACCAGAGCTTCGTCGATAAGCGATATGGAGCAACCGTCGTCGAGTAAAGCAAACGTATTTATTTTTATATTTCCGTTATATAGCGTCACTGGAACTATTCTAAATAACATGCAACTTTTCTCTATTTGATGGTAATTCAATATGGCATTTGTAGCGGAGCTAGAGGGGTAGGTATCTCACGCGTTTTGTGGAGCAGTTGATGGTGCTTGTAGGTGCACCCATCAACGCCGCATACTCTTTCTAGGCGACGAGTTCGTCCATGTTGGCGGAGGCACGTACGACAAATCATATATCGCTTGATGGCATCCCATTTATCGTTGAGATTAAGGTTTAAGAATCTTTCGCACTGATCGCCTGCATTGCAACTTAATTTGCAAATTGGACATCTTTTGTTTGCGTTAAGTGGCGACTCTGAATCAAGATGGACGTTTACTGAAGATTTTGCATACTTTTCGTTTCGTGTTGTTGCTAGGCTTAGTGTGTTCATGCGTGTTACTTGAGAAGCTGAGCTGGCGATTTTTGCAAGCCAATCGATACGTCCACTAAAGGTTACATGCTCCTTCGACATAACTTGTCTGGCCGCCAGCTGATGCTTGTTCGGAAGTGGAGCTTCTCCAGATGTGCTCGTATTAAACAAGTTTGTTGCTGATCTTTCACCAAGGTGTGCGTCGTAGATAGACGTATTAGTTATTGAAGGATGTCGGCCTGGTTGGTAAGCATCTGGTTGCTCTTGCTGCATTGTGGTTGTGCCTTTGTAGCTATTCCAAGTGTTGTTCAACTGCGATTTCAAACTCGTTGGATTGGATGTTGCTGAGTTATGCTGAGTGGGATTTGTTGGGTTGTCCTCAACTTCGCTGTCAGAGCTGATTGAAAGTCCCTTTTCCTAGTCCTTTGTTTTTCCTATTTGGCAGTGCGATCTGGAATTTTGTGTGGCTTCAGCGCTGATTGGTTCAGATGAAGCCCATCGTGAGCCGATGAGATATCCCTGACCTCGACGGCAGTACGGTTTTGTTCTAGTGGGATCTGTATAGGGTTCGGCAATCGCCTTGTGCCGACTGCATTCTGATTTCCCAATGGTGTCTGATTATTAATGAGTAGTGTACGACATTTTACACAACTACAGGGGTGATCTTTAATATTGTCGTCGACCCCGACGCAGATATAATGGTACCAATCGTCGCATGCGTCGCACTGGACCATGTCGTCGTTGTCCTCGTTTTCGCATGCTTTGCAATTACAATTGCTTATCATACCGATGCAGAGAGACTTATTATTGACTGTATGAGGTGGCAGGTTGGGGCAGAGAGAATAACAATGATAAACTTAAAGGCTTACCTTGCGTTCCCTCGGCGATTAAAGTAGCTTTTAGGATTCGTTGCTATGGGTTACTCCTTGTATGGTGGCTTTGATTTGTTGCGAGGGTTTGCCTTTGACACACCTGTCGATGATGACGGATGATTTTCTGATGATGATGCGAGGTTCTTTGAGAATGTGTGCTGCGATGAGTTGCTCCTTGCGGCACGTGGTCTTTGTGACTGCAACAACCAGCTACGATGAAACGCTCTTGGTAGACTGGAAACACGTGTTCTTTTCTTCTGACAAAGAGACTGCTACGACGAATTTCTCTTTGTAGCCAGTCAGTTTTCGTCGAAGACTTATAAAGAAATTAAAGATTGTTGAGAAATGTTGGCGTCGTGGTGAAATCCAGCCCTCGAAGTAAAGTAAACGCGTTAATTTGTTTTGAGGACTTTAATTTCCTATAATTCATTTATTAATTTAAATATATATTTCACATAGGTAAGTATAAATAGTTGTTTTACTTTGAATTCTTACTTTATAAGTCTTTTATTCCTTGTTTTCGCCAAATTTCTCCGACTAATCGCGATTCCTTGGTTCCTGGTTTTATTCTCGTATTAGTCACCATTATGGCGGCCTTTTTTCCGCTGGGGGACGTTTATGGTGCTGCCGCCACTGTGTCAGGTTAAGATTTTTAAGTGCTGCTAGGTTTGGCAACACTAAGGGTATATTAATTTTGACGCATAGTTTGTAACATACGAGTACCTTAATATTGCCCGTAGACCCCTAAAAGTTACTATATTTATGATCAGCATCGATAGTAATGTCGATCTAGCCATGTCCGTCCGTCTGTTGGCAAAAATTAGGCCTTTAAACTGGGCCTAGAGAACTGAAATTTTAACCATATACTCTCTAGGGTCCCGAAATAATCAAGTTTACGAATTTTTGAAATCCGCCCACAGACACGCCCACAATTAAATAAAACAATTTTTTTGAAAAACCAAAATTTGAGCTGCGGAGCTGAAATTTACAATATATACTCTCTAGGGGCCCTTTAAGCTCATGTGTAAATATTTTCCAAATCCGCCTACTGACACGCCCACAATTTAAAAAAAAACTTTTTTGAAAATCCAAAGTTTGAGCTAGGAAGCTGGGCCCTCATCACGTAAGGCTGAAGATCTCGTTTTCGACATCGACTTCGATAGCAATGCTTCACGTAACACTCCCGTCTGAATGATATCGTTACGACGATTCAATATTTACTTCACATAACTCACAAAACGTCAAAACACTGTCGTCGAGACAATAGCATTTGCGCGATAGCTAATGAGGTATCGCCTTACATATTTTGTACACCATTAAAGCACTTTCATGATTTTTAAAGTAAACAATCGGCTTTAGATCTTTTCTTGATATGCTGCAGATTGTTATTAATGCAATCTATATATATAAAAATCAATCCATATTTGAGTTTGTTGCCGGCGTTTGGCCAAACGCGTTAACCGATTCCAATGAAATTTTTTTCCATGAAAGGTGACGTCTGTACAAAGGATGTTTGGTATGTGCGATATTTGTATCTGCATCGGTGTGTGAATTATGGGCATTTGAGTGAGTACACATGCATATGTCATATGCGTGTAAATTCCGATGCAGATACAGAGACCGCACATATAAAAAACCATCGTACAGACGTCACCACAGACCAACGTTTCAAGCCTGTTGTGGTGTTTGTGCGCACTTTCATTCTTGAGATATCGTGTGTTCAATGTTTTATTCAAATAACTCTTATTGAATTTTTTTGAATTTTTTTTGTGAATCAGACATCGGAAAGTTCCTTTTTCCACATTGATAACAATCGGTGTGAAAGTGAATGAAAAGTGATTCTATCGAAGTTTTTTACTTTCGCTTTGTTGTTTGATTCGCACAAGTAAGCTGACATAGGCGCCTGCCAGACAAAAAGCACCTACCCTAAGCGGAACAGGTTGAGCTCAAATCAGGCAATCTTCGGTATTGGCCTGAGAGTGTTTCTGTGAAGTTTGGCCAAAATCGGTCTTCTTTTTTTAGGGGCAGAAACATAGGTACGCCAGATACCCGCTATAGACAATAATAAGGAAGTCTTCTCGAACAAAGCCGGGCGGGTGCAGCTAGTTTATTATAAATAAGAAACTCTATTTCAACAAATATCTGTATCCGGTGATGTCGTCAATGAGTAAGCGAAGACATTAAAAAAGTTTCGGACATGAAACAAATTTGCCACCCCGAGAACATTCGTACTATTTCGCTAACATGGGATATTAAAGAATAGAATATTAATAAATATTTGTGACAAAAAAAAAAATCAACAGCTATAAACAAATCTCAGCAGTCAGTTTTCTTCGTTTCTGACGTTTCTCACAATTAGATATTGTTTTCAGTATTTCTCAAACTGTAGCCAAACGAGAACGATTGTGTTTCGTGAATCAAACTATTGACGATAGCGTTAAGTGCAATCGCATGGACGACAATCGTCCGCAGAGTTACGTGATGAGGGCCCTGAAATTTATAATATATACTCTCTAGGGGGCCTCTATGCTCATGTGTAAATATTTTCAAAATCCGCCTACTATTTTCAAGACACGCCCACAATTTAAAAAAAAAACTTTTTTGAATTACCAAAGTTTGAGCCAAGGAGCTGAAATTTATAATATATACTCTCTATACTCCTAGAGGCCCGTTATGCTCATGTGTTAATTTTTTTTTAAATCGGTTTTTTTTTTTTTTTTTTTAACCTTTGCTTAAGGGCCGACACTGCGACCTAAAAGATCTTTTGTGTTACAAGGTTGACTTACACAGCAAGGCGACTGGCTTCCCTAATGAAACTCAGCACGTCTTTGGTGGTAGAGTTGCGAAGCTCCACCAGTGATAACAGCTCTCTGTGGAAAAGGCGTCGTCTCAACCAATGCAGAACCGGGAATTCACAGAGTATGTGTTCTGAGGTTTCCTCGTCCTCCATGCAGAATCTACATTCTGACGTTGGACTAAGATTTATTTTGTTGAGATGATATCTCAGACCGCAGTGGCCAGTGAGAAAGCCAACCAGCAATCTAATGTTTTCCTTATTAATGTGTAAACATTTTTGCTCTCAGTAGGGGCTAGTTGGAAATATCTAGCGTTAGATTTCGTCATCGCCAGATTTTCATTACCACGTGAGTTAATCGCTGCTCCAGTCGTTCCGCAACTCTTATCGAGATAGGGCGGCTAGTTAGTGTTCAGCGGAAAAAAAAGGAAAGTTTAACCATGATAAGTAGCGATTTAGTGAAGAGATTTTTATTCCAAAGTTGGCTTAGTAAGCTAAGCGTCCGACTCTGACGCCGGAGACTCGGGTTCGATTCTCGGCCAAAGTCTTTAATTTTTATTTTATTTTTTTCTCGGAAATAAAGTGATAAAGTCAAAAAGACAAACAAAAAATAAAACAAAGTGCCGCGCATATCAGGCGATGGACCCCGAAAAATCGGAGGTCCCGCTTACGGGTGTGGGTGTGCCGTTGCGACGTGTGGTGCGAACACGTGAGCCGGCAAAAAAAACAGCAGCAACAACAGCAGTAACAAAAGCAGCAATAGCAGCAACAACAGCATCAGCAACAACACCAGCCACAAAAACAGCCTCAGTTTGTATGACAAGGGCAGCTTTAAGTGGCACAAAAAATAAATCAAGTCCAGGCGTAACAACAGCGGGTTTCGCGTTGCCCAGGCGGGTGTCCTCACCACCAGCAACAACAACATCAACAACAACTACAACTCCAATAGCAGCACCTAAAATTGTAGCTGGAAATGCAGCTACAGTAGCAGCTCTCGCTACAACGCCAGCAGAAGCTGTAAGCGAGGAGTATAGGACGGTGGAAAAACGGCGACGAAAGTTGAAACCGAAGCCGAATCTTTCAGCCAAGAGAAGGTTAAACTTGGCAGGCGATAGTGTGGCATCATCGGTGGCTGCAACGGATGATGACGGAGCAAACTCCAGCTCTTATGAGTATGACGGGGGAGTGGACCGGTACGTCGGGGAGGGAAACTCCTTCAAGGACTTACCGGTCGATGACGAGGAAGTCGTTCAAATGGACGAAGAAAAAGAGGACGATGAAGAGGCGCAGCTGGACAAGCTTATAAAAGAGCTACTGGAGAAGCGCGACCAGTTGCGCAGAAAGAAGCTGCAGCAACAGCAACAACAAGCTGTGCTCAAGCAGCAAGTTCAGCAACAACTTCAGGAGAAGCAACAACAACGACAACGACAACATCAGCAACAACAACACCAACAACAACAACAGCAACAACAGCAACAACAACAACAGCAACAACAACAAGAACAATCAAAGCAGCAACAGCAGCAACAAAAGACACAACCTAAGGTAAAAATTCCACCAATAAATGTGAGTAATTTTGAAATAGTAGATAGCATTAGGTTATGTAAACTTATCACGAAAAATTTCCATGTTAAAAGGCTTTCAGCCAACAAACACATAATTTTATGTGAAAAAATAGAAGAGTACCATAGGGTTCGTGCCGCCTTGGGAGAGGTTAAGACCGAGTACTTTACGTACACCCCAAGGGAGCAAAAACTTAAAACCGTTGTGTTGAAGGGAATTGATCCCTCAATAAAAACGGAGGAGCTAAAAAAAGAGCTCAAACTTTTTGAAAGCGACGACCTCAAGTTCGTGGGGGTCAAGCCGTTTTCTTCGGCTGTGGCAAGAGGTGGTAACCGTTACTTACCATTCTTCTTAGTGCAGCTTACTCCCGACAGCAAAATTGACAGGCTGCGAAATATCCGCTTCCTGTACTACCACGCTGTAAGATGGGAGAAAATAAAAAGGTCGGATCGCATACTTCAATGTATGCGGTGCCAAAGTTAAAGAATTTACGCCCCGTTCGACAAAAAGTCGCAGGAAAGATCGTCCGTCCGTGTTAAAAAACCAAGTAGGTTGTCCCTCTACTATCAAAATGTAAGGGGACTCCGCACAAAAACCGCTGAAGTATATTTAAACTCCCAAGCCCTCTCTCATGATATCTTCTCCTTGACGGAAACATGGCTTAATGCCGGAATTTTAGACACGGAACTCTTCAATCATGAGTTCTCCGTATTCAGAAACGACCGTCATAATAATGACCTGAAAGCGCTTGGAGGAGGTGTCCTGATCGCTGTTCGTACCAACTTTGAGTCACGAAAGATTGACTTTCCATTTCCACTAAATGTCGAAATTATCTGTGTAAAAATTACACTTAAGAACAAACATTTATATGTTGTTAATGCGTACATTCCATCGTCTCGTCTATGTTCTTTGTATTCTGAACTTTCTATGGCACTTGACCATATTTTTGACATATCTTGTTGTGACAGCACTGTCTTACTTATAGGCGACTTCAATCTACCGCATATTGGATGGGTACCTTCTGAGGATGATTCTCATTTCATTCCATCCTTTGACTCTGCCCAACAAGAGCTCGCTTTACTAGACAACATTTTGTCTTTTGACTTACAGCAAACAAGCTGTATAAAAAATTTCAGAAATCGAACTCTCGACCTTGTTTTCTCTTCTGACTCTGTTAGTACTGTGGTTCTGGAATCCCACTTCAGTATAACTAACATAGATGACAATCATCCACCCTTGGATGTATTTATTGAGCTAGGCGCACATTTGTACGAAAATAGTAATTCGTATGACCGTTCGCAATCTTTTGACTTTCGGAAAGCAAATTTTCAAAGGCTTTCCGATGAAATTAACAGCTTTAACTTTAATTTTAATCTTACTGCGTTATCTCATGTTGAAGATGCAGTAGGCTCTTTTTATTCTTTGATGGATAACTGCATGAAAAGAGTGATTCCTGTGAAATCCTCTAGAAACCTGAAAACGTCCCATCCCTGGTACACTAAAGAGCTCAAATCGATACGAAACAGACGTAATAGGGCTTGGAAGAACTATTTAAAAAGTCTATGCCAATCAGATCTTGAACTCTATTTCACTTTGTTCAATGAATTCTAATCTTTATCCTGTAACTTATATATTGACTATATAAGCAAAATGGAATGCTCTTTAAAATTGAACCCCAAACTTTTCTGGGGTTTTGTTAATTCTAAGAAAAAAACCGATGGTTATCCATCGAAGCTTACTTACAATAGTTCTACAACTGCTGATTCGCTAGACGCAAGCAATATGTTTGCAGATCATTTCAGTAAGTCATTCAGGGAGACCCCTCTTCACATTGATGATCAATATTTTAGTTATCTGACTAGCTGTTCCCAAATAAGTTTTAGTAGTATTTCATTCGATTTGGAAACAATTTTGAAATGTATTTCTTCTCTGAAGAATGACTATTCATCTGGTCCTGATGGCATTGCACCGATTGTTCTCAAAAAATGCAGTCATGCAATTGCTCCATATCTGAAGTATCTGTTTGAATTGTCCATTAGTACAGGTAAATTCCCTAATCTTTGGAAAAGTGCTTTTATCACACCTGTATTTAAAAAAGGCGAACGTGGTGATATCACTAACTATAGGCCCATTTCAAAGCTTTCGTGTATCCCTAAGCTTTTTGAACAAATTGTTTGTGAAAAGTTAATATTTCTTTGTCGCAATATAATTTGTAATGAACAGCATGGATTTGTAAGAAACAGATCCACTGTCACTAATCTATTAAGTTTCTTGCATGATTGTTCTAATGCCTTAGAGAATAAGGGCAAAATGGATTGCATATACACTGACTTCTCTAAGGCTTTCGACCAGCTGTCCCATGAAATAATCGAATTTAAGCTCAGGGCTTTTGGTTTCCCACCATGTTTCATAAAATGGGTTAATTCATACCTTAGATCAAGGGTCTATCAAGTGAAATTTAGAGGATCGCTATCTGTATCGTTCACAGCTCAGTCTGGAGTTCCCCAAGGAAGTCACCTCGGACCAATTTTGTTTATACTTGCAATTAATGATGTTAAGGCATGTATACATCACAGTAATATCCTGATCTACGCTGATGATATGAAAATATATAAATCTATCACTAGTCAGCAAGACAGAATGTTTCTTCAATCTGACATTAATAGCTTCGCCAATTGGTGTGATAAAAACGGTTTATCCCTGAACCCATCTAAATGTCAACATATGACATTCTCTAGAAAGAATATCCCTTCCACCTTTCAATATTCTCTGTCTCAACATATTCTTTGTAATGTTGATAATTTTAAGGATCTTGGGGTTTATTTCGATCCCAAACTAGTTTTTGCCAAGCATATCAATTTTATTGTTAATAAATCTAATTCTATGCTGGGCTTCGTAAAAAGGTGGGCGAAAGAATTTAATGACCCATACGTTACTATGTCATTGTACAATTGTTTTGTCCGTCCGATTCTAGAGTATGCTTCACAAGTTTGGACGCCATTCTACAACATTCATTCAAATCGAATAGAGGCCATTCAACGAAAATTTATTCGATTTGCACTAAGAGGACTTCCATGGGATGATCCTTTTAACCTACCTCCTTACAGTCAGCGTATTAAGCTTCTTCAAATGTTACCCCTTTCTCAACGTAGGCTTAATAGCGATA
This sequence comes from Portevinia maculata, assembly GCA_949715645.1. NCBI lineage: Eukaryota > Metazoa > Arthropoda > Insecta > Diptera > Syrphidae > Portevinia > Portevinia maculata. The sequence continues at coordinate 169,450,309 of OX454526.1, read as the reverse complement.
TCATTTTTTTACAGCAGCTTATATCCGGTCAAATAGATGCACCTGACTTGCTGTCGTCTATTGGCTTTAATTTTCGTGGTGGTGCCCATAATTTACGCAGGGTTGAATTATTGGTTAACCCCCATCATAGAACGAATTATGGGAGTCATGAGCCTATTAGTCGCATGAGTAGAATCTATAATCTAAATGATCAAGTGATTGACTTGCATGTTAGTAAAATTAACCTTAAAAATATTTTGCGTAATAATGCTTTAATATCTTGAATTGTTTTCATTATTTTGTGTCTGTGTTAGTATTTTATAGGTACATAATTATTGTATTTTGAATTGTTTTGTCCTTACTAACACCTGCACTAAATGATGAGCCTGTGAGAGCACTTTTAGTGCCGGCAATTTCTGCTCGTGACAGTTGCTTGCTTTAAGCACTCCACGACACAGAGCTGATAGTGTAGTTAAAAAAAAAAGGTTCGGGCACGCCGCAGCTAACTGCAACATGCAGTTCAGATGCGTGAAGTGCGATATGGACCACAAACATGGTGAATGTCCTCTGGGTAAGGATAGAGTTGAAGACCGGAGTGTCCTCTCTTGTGTGCTCTGCAGGAACTCTGGGCATCCCGCCAACTTCAGGGGTTGCCCAAAGTACCAGAAGTTGAAAAAAAGAGTCCAGGCCCGCAAACAGCAATCTGAAGATGATAGGCGTCAGAAGAGTCGTTCGTTCTCTAATTTTGTGGCACCCAACGTGTCCTTTGCCCAAATGGCAGCTGGACCGGGTCAAGCCCAAATAACATTAAATCAACCAAAGGTAGCCCAAAAGGCACCAGAAGTGGATCTGGACTTGAAATCGATCCTTCTGTCTCTGCACGGAAAGATCGATAAGTTCCAGAAATAATTAAATGAACAAGCGGCCCGAATTGACTTTATCTATTCGGAGTTGTTTGTAGGGTCTGGTGTGCCATAAATCAAATGGCTACGCTGGATGAGGGAAACTTAAAGATCCTTGCTGTGAATGTTAATTCACTAGTCAGGATCGAGAAAAGAACGTCACTTGCCAATTTGTTAAAAACCGAAAACCCGGATGTGCTTTTGGTTAGCGAAACTAAGCTAAATCAGAAGCACAAATTGGGATACAAAAATTATCATGTAGTAAGAAGAGACCGGCCTCTCTCCACTCAAGGAGGTGGGGTTGGAATCTTAATTCGAAAAGGCCTGCGCCATAGGGTTATATATAGCGGGGACGTGCGTAGGTTCCAGTTGTTGGAAGCATGCATCATATGCATTCCTCTCCATAGCCGGAGGAGAGTGTATGTGGTGTCGCTTTACGCACCTGCAGCACCTCCACCCAACCAATTTATGACAGAGCTCGAGACACTTTTTCGTAGTCTGCAGCTGAACTCGGAGGAGAATTATTACTTCTTGGCCGGAGATATTAATGCCAAACATGCGGCATGGGGAAATGTTACTGCAAATCCCAGGGGCAACCAGTTTCACGACTGGTGGCGCCTCAATATGATTGAGTACAAACTCGAGTTGTACGCGACGGATATCCCTTCCTTCCCAAGAAGCGGTGCTTTCCTGGACTTGGCCTTAACGGACGCAAGACTTCAACTGACCAATATAGACCAATACACGCGGAACTGTTTGCGTGCGTTTGAGTACGATAGTGACCACTACGGACTCGCCGCCGCAATACGGATCCCGAACGAGCAAACGCTGCTGGAGGAGTACGAAGCAGTGTGTTCATTCGATTATCGGAGGGCACAATGGTCGCGCTTCTCCAGATTTTTAAAGCGAGATATACGTTCGAGTGGGATCGACCCACCGACAAACAGTAACATGACAAATGATGACATTTATTGCAAATGAACGACGCCATCAAACGAACTATGGGACGAACTATTCCTCGGGTAGGACGTTCCGACGACGACCAGACAGAAAAGTACAGAAACCCTACAATCGACGCACTATACCGACAGAAAAGTAGACTGCTCTCGAGGCTTAAACGGCTGTACAGGCAATTTACTGATCGCGACGACCCGGAGGTAAGGATGCTGAAGTCAGAGATCCGAATCCTGAAACAGCTGATAAAAGAAAATTACAGAAAATCTGTAAGTCTGTATTGGGGCAATAAAATTCGGGCTATTAAAACCTGTAGTCCGAATATGTTCCCACAGATAAATAAGTTGTTCAGGAGGAAAGATCACAATGATATTCCTTGTGTTCGAATCTCCCAGACAGCAGAGAACAGACAGACAATACTGACTGCTGGAATAAGTCCGGAAAGTGTCGCTTCAAACGACGATTTTTTCGTGGTCGAGGACCCACAGGAGAAAGTGGATTTGCTGGGCGCTTGTTTCGAGGCCGTGTATACGGTGAACAATCCTGTTCGCCGTAACCACGACATTGAGAATAGGGCTCTGGTGAGCCACTTCTATCTCCGCACCGAACTTGAGAATTGGCGATCTGAGAATAACGGATTCACCGTGTTCACTGATGAAAACCATGCTAATGCAGTTGTCGCCAATGGCCGAGATACATCGCACTTGTTCGTGTCGAAGGATGATCTTCTGTGCATCTTCGAGTCACTAAAGAATAAAAAGTCGGCGGGGATGGATGGTGTCCCAAACGTCGTATTGAGACACCTGCCTTTGGAGGCTGTAGATATTTTCACCACGCTGTTTAACAAAGCGCTGAATAATGCACATTATCCGGCGCATTGGAAGGTAGCTGTGGTACACCCTATTCCGAAAAAATGTAAAGATAGGACGAACCCTGCCAATCTCCGGTCAATTAGCTTGCTTCCGAATATTAGCAAGGTCTTTGAAAAGGTTGTCAATAGAGCCCTGTTAAAGTGGGTCGAGGACAATAACATAATCCCGGACAACCAGTTTGGTTTCAGGGCGAGGCATGACACTATTCATGCCGCGTCGAAACTGGTTTCCGACATTCAGTGGAATAAATGCAAAAACCAATGCACGGGTGCTTGTCTGGTTGATTTTGAGAAGGCTTTCGACACCGTATGGTTAGAGGGACTTTTCTACAAGTTGACCAGGCGGGGGATGCACAAACCTTTGCTATATATAATTTATAATATGCTTATGGGAAAGAAGTTCGTTGTCAAATGTGGCAACGTGACTTCGAGCAGAGTCTTTGAAATTAAAAACGGTTTACAGCAGGGGGCGGTCAATTCTCCGATCCTGTTTAACATTTACACGAGTGATCTGGTGGGTTCACTCAGACATGCTATAGCGTATGCCGACGATTTGGTGGCATACAGATCAGGTCCGAAAATCGAGGTCATTAATATCCTTTTGCAGCGTGACTTCGATCAAATTAAGCGATATTGCGACGACTGGAAGTTGAAAATCAACTTTCAGAAGACGGAAACAATCTTGTTCAGAACTCCATTGGCTGGGGCCTCTAGGGATACCAGAAAAAACTGGAAGAAATTGGCCATTATTGGACAAAATGGGCAGCCATTGGCGGTGAGAAGCGTAGTTAGATATCTGGGTATCTGGCTTGACCAGTATCTATATTTCGATAGACATATAGTTGCTTGTCTTGCTGGGGCCAAGAGGGCTTATGCTCTGACAAGGAGACTGTTTCATAGCAGTCAACTTGACTCCAGAGTGAAGGTCATTTGCTACGTGGCCCTTATAAGGCCGATCATCGCTTATGGTTGTCCATTGTGGTTTAATATAGCGCCTAGTTATATGGAAAAGATTCGGGTTTTGGAGAGACAATGTCTTAGGACCTGTCTCCGATTGTTCCGAACGCCCGAATCCAACTATATAAAATACTATCCCAACAAGGTCCTATACGATGGGGCTCAGTTGAATAGGATTGACAATTTCCTCATTAAGGTCACTCGAAGGCACGTTGCAAGGGCGATGGCCAGCGACAATAGTCTGATCTTTGGGGCTTACTACCCCAATGAAATGTACATAGAGAGTACGCTCCGGTCTGACTTTATCCCGCCAGAGGCATTTATCCATATTGATGCAAAAGGGCTGGTACAGACGAGGGATGGTATCCCGGTATTATACCACCGCTACCGCAGCGCGAGAGATAAGCGGCTCATCCGCGGCGAGGGCATCGCCAATGCTCATGAGCTCCTCCGTTTTAGTACCGCAATATCGGAAAGGGATCAATTCGACACGGAAAAGCAATTCGCCGAATTTTGGTGGCTTGTTGAGGGGGGAGGGGTCAACATGCCCTCCCAGGACGGTGCGTTACTCTAGGTAACATCCTCTTAGCTTATAAGTTAGATTAAGTCAGCTAGGGCGTTTTTGGGAGAGGCCGGGCTCGCCAACGTAAGACGCTGTAAGGCTTCAGTCGGCTCACGGCGGCGCGTGTGCACGTTGACGACTGCCAGGCGCTCGGAAAGCAATTGGGATTTTGACCACTTGTTGCGCAAGGCAACGAGTGCTCAGAATCCTAATTATAGTTAGAATATGCTAAGTAGTTTAAGTAAGTAGAGTAGGTAGTTTGTAATTTGTTTTTTTTTTTTTTTTTATATAAAAATATAAAATTTGATAAAGATTCCGAGTTTTCTTAACAATTTTCTCGATGAAAACATAATTATGTAAGATTAGTTCGTAAAATAGTTTTTAGGCCGAAAGGCAATAATTATAAGATAGAGTTAAGTTTAGGGCGTCCGCATAAGGATCAATAATCTAGAATAAGCATCCTGTTAATTTTAAGTTAGATTTAATCATTTTTGTCTAGTATTTAAATTGATATAAGCTAATAATTAATAAAAATGAATTTAAAAGTAAGATCACCGCAATTAAACGACGTTTGGCGCGGTTAGTACGTAGATGGGTGACCGTTTGAGAACAACCGCGTGTCGTTGCTTTTTTTTATTTTATATACATATTTCTTTATATATTTTCCAGTTTTAATTATGTTCAATTTTAGAGATTATTATATAATTACGAAACACCGGAAAGTTGTGTGAAAGTAGATTTGTTTTGAATAATATTGAGGTTGTATAGCTTGAAATTTGTTGTACATCAGTTGAAGGTAAGAGGAAAAATATCGATTTGTACTTCGCAAACCGATGGCCGATTTAAGAATGTCACTTTTAGTTGTATGTAATAAGGTTATTTACCAAGTGGTCCTTGGAGAACCAAATAAGGTCCTTAAGCCCGAAAAAAACATTTTTTTCAAAAACTCCTAAAAAACCGCGCAGTATATGTATTGCGTTCAATGTTATTTGACTAACAGATCCTTGGAAAACAAAAAGGTCCTTAAAAGTAGAAAAAAGTATATTTTTCCAAAATGTCATTAGAATCCACACGGTATATCTGTGTTCAATGCTATTTGACTAATAGGTCCTTGAAACAACAAAAAGGTCCTTAAAAGTCGAAGAAAGGATATTTTTCCAAAATGCCGTTAGAATCCACACGGTATATCTGTGTTCAATGTTATTTGACTAAGAGGTCCATGCAACAACAAAAAAAGGTCCTTAAAAGTCGAAGAAAGGATATTTTTCCAAAATGCCGTTAGAATCCACACGGTATATCTGTGTTCAATGTTATTTGACTAAGAGGTCCTTGCAACAACAAAAAAGGTCCTTAAAAGTCGAAGAAAGGATATTTTTCCAAAATGCCGTTAAAATCCACACGGTATATCTGTGTTCAATGTTATTTGACTAAGAGGTCCTTGCAACAACAACAAAGGTCCTTAAAAGTCGAAGAAAGGATATTTTTCCAAAATGCCGTTAGAATCCACACGGTATATCTGTGTTCAATGTTATTTGACTAAGAGGTCCTTGCAACAACAAAAAAGGTCCTTAAAAGTCGAAGAAAGGATATTTTTCCAAAATGCCGTTAGAATCCACACGGTATATCTGTGTTCAATGTTATTTGACTAAGAGGTCCTTGCAGCAACAAAAAATGTCCTTAAAAGTCGAAGAGAGGATATTTTTCCAAAATGCCGTTAGAATCCACACGGTATATCTGTGTTCAATGTTATTTGACTAAGAGGTCCTTGCAACAATAAAAAAGGTCCTTAAAAGTCGAAGAAAGAATATTTTTCCAAAATGCCATTAGAATCCACACGGTATATATGAGTTCAATGTTATTTGAATGAGGGGTGCTAGGAACAACAAACATTTTGGTAAAATATCCGTGCCGTTTCTAAAGACATTTTGGGAAAATATCCTTTTTCGGGTTTAATTATTGTGGCTCCAAGGACCTCTTTGTAAAATAACATGATTTAAAATAAAAGGGACATTCAATCAATTTTTATTTTAAACGCAATATGCATATCAAATCCCAATAAATTATCACCGTTATAGTAAAACAATAAATTTTGATTTAGTTATTAGTTATTACCTATTCAGCTAAAAAGCTACAGCTAAAAACTAACCAACTTTTAGTTGTCATCCGCAACTAACTTTGGCAACCTAACGACCTTAGTTACACAACCTGCAACTAATAGCTAATAGCAAAAATTAGTTGTCATGATGATAGCTAACCACCAAATCGATTGCATTTTTAGCGCAGCTAATTTAACTACGTTAGCTACTTAGTTATGGCGTTAGCTAGATAACAAATTAGGTAGCTAACGCGCAACTGTGCCTACATGTTTACACATCAACTATACCATGAGTGCAGCGTGGCTCACACCTTTTTTTAGTGTAAGGATTTCCTTATAGGAGTAGGGCTTAATCAAGCGTTTGGACTGTCTCAGACCAGGGGCGCTTTCCCAATGTTTAAGGCGAGTCTGTTGCTCCCAATCTTTGATAAGCCCTAGAGCAGTGGTCCAGTTGACACTGCAGTACGGTTCGGGACCGACGAAAGCGGCTTCAGAACCAGCTCTGGCGAGCTCATCTGCGGATTCATTCCCTACAAAACCTCTGTGGCCAGGCACCCATCCGAGTTTAACTTTGTTGTTTTTGGCTAGCTTTTGTAATTCGCAGCAGCAGTTTCTTACAGTCAGAGAGTCTATTGTATTGGACGACAGTGCCTGAAGTGCCGCCTGACTGTCGGAAAAGATATGTATCTTTGCGCCCTTAATTCCTTTGTTGGAGTTTAAGATAGCGCAGATCTCAATAGCATGGATTTCCGCCTGGAACACTGTGAGGCACTTCCCCATAGGTATCGAGACCCTGGTGTTGGGTCCAAAGACACCAGCACCAACTCCAGACTCCATTTTTGATCCGTCGGTGTACCATACCAGACTTTTTGGTTCCACAGCAGGAACTCCCGAGACCCATTTAGAACGGTCTATTATTTCTACCTCCAATAGTTTACCAAAACTATATTCCTTTACCATTAAGTCAGGGATGGTGTAAAACATGTCCAAATTTTGGATTGAGTTGAGTATTTTCAGGTGACCCACATGGTCATTTGAGTTATACTTGTATTCCAGCTGATGCTTGATAGCGCATCTAGCAGCCGTCTTCTGAATGAATACTTGTAACGGTGATAGTCCAATAATGGCTTCAAGTGCTACCGTAGGACATGCGCACATGACACCAGTTATTCCCAGACAGGCAACAGGTTGTAGCTTTTGGAGTCTGTTAGCCGTAGTACGTTCAAGTACTTTTGGCCACCACACGATGGAAGCGTGATGATGGGTCTTACCATCATGGTGTACAGCCAGTGTATCATTCTGGGGTTAAGACCCCAAGTTCTGCCGTGTAGGCGTCTACAGGCCCACATAGCTCTTGTGGCACGCTCAGTGGCGGCCTTTACGTGTGAGTTCCAATTTAGTTTTCTATCCAGGATGACTCCCAGATATTTGACCTCATTGGAGTAACTCAAGGATGTACCACTTACGGTGATAGGTTCAAAGTTAACCAATCTTTTTCGCGTAAAAGGTACCAGGATGGTTTTAAGAGGGTTGATGGAAAGTCCTTCCTCCATTCTGAGACATGTACCAACGCTTTTTGCATGCTATCAGTAATGGTTGCGGTACGCTTACCATTAATAATAATCGCCAGGTCATCAGCATAACCAATGGCGTTAAAGCCTAGTCTATGTAGTCTGACCAGTAGGTTGTCGATGACAAGTGACCATAAGAGGGGAGAGAGTACTCCTCCTTGGGGACAGCCTTTGGCTGCCGTCACAGACACCGATTTACCTCCAGAGGAGGAGGTAATAATTCGACTTTCCAACATGGCTCTGATCCATTGGTTCGTCGATACTTCGATACCTTTATTGCTGATCGCCCTGGCACACGAGTCGTATCCGGTATTATCGAAGGGACCCTCATCGTCCAAGAAGGTACAAAGTGCAATTTCCTTTGACTTGAAAGTCTCCTCTATCTTTTTGACAAGGCAGTGAAGAGCACCTTCAGTGGATTTGCCCTTTCTGTACGCAAATTGACTTGAGTGCAGGGGGCTTGATGTTACTATCTGCTCCCTAATATGAACATCTATAAGTCTTTCCATAGTTTTGAGAAAGAAGGATATTAGACTGATGGGTCTGTATGATTTAGGCAGTTCACTTGGCCTATTGCCATTTTTGGGGATAAAAATCACGTTGACTTGTCTCCAGGAAAGTGGAATGTATCCCCAGTTATAACTAGCTCTAAATAAAGCAATAGCCATCGGCAGTATGACATCACTAACCCTCTGGATAACGGCCGAAAATATGCCGTCACCACCTGGGGCTTTCAATGGATTGAATAAGCCAATTGCTCATCTAACCTTATCTGGACTAAACATTTTTCCAGATAAGCTGTTTACTCTGCTATCTATATGTGCCTCGGGGTCCACATCGTTAGTTACCGCTTATGTCACGAATAGACGAACCTGGGAAGTGAACCTGAAGAAGTGTTCTGATTGAATCTTCTCAGTCTGTCGTGTAGGTGCCATTTGGTTTCTTTAGTAATCCTACACCGTTATTATGATCTCTGCCTAGCGCTTTGTGGATGCGAGCTTCTACCGGCATATCTACTATGTCTTCGCAGCACTTCCTCCATGTACCACGCTTTAATCTTCTCAGTTCTGAGTTGTATTCTGTGAGAGCGATCCTATAATCGTCCCACCTTTTAGTGTGTTTGGCTCGATTAAAGAGTTTCCTAACTTTCTTCCTATATTCAGCGACCTTACGTCGCTTTATGCTGGTTTTAATGACGCAACTATTCTGGTATGAGGTCAGTAACACTTTGTTGAGCTGGTGTGCTGCTTCGTCAAGGTCCCACGTGGACTCGATTGACGAAATTAGCATATCCGTTTTTGAGAGGACAAGTCCTCGATACGTATTCCAGTCCGTCGACTTAGGATCGTATCTAATTGTGGCCTGTGACAGTTTACCGGGCAGGTCGAACCTAATGTGTTGGTGATCCGACAGCGAGATCTCATCTGACACATGCCAATTTTCAATGAATTTTGCCATAAATGGACTAGCGAGCGTGAGGTCAAGTACCTCTTCGCGAATCGAATATATGAATGTTGGTTTGGAACCCTTGTTAATATCTACATTGTTATACCGACTATAAAATTTAACAAACACTCACCTCTTTTATTGTTGTCGCTACTACCCCTTATCATATTGTGCGCGTTGGAATCGCACCCAATGATGTAGTGTGAGTTGTTTTGTAGGCAGTAGCGGATGAGTGCCTGTATTTCTAGTGGAGGGATGTTGTTTTCGTCTCCGGGGAAATACGCAGAGGCACATATGATGTTGTGTGTGCCTCTGGGTGTACGTACTTCCAGTAGTACGGCAACCAGGTCTCTGCTGATGAATTCTGGAATGGGAAGAAAGTTGCTATTTATATCGATTAAGCAGGCCGCCCTCGGCACTTGCTCACCGCACATGTAAATTAACTTACCTGCCCTATTCCCAAGACCTTTAATGTGTTCGCTGATACCCCAAGGCTCCTGGATGAGGCCTAGGGTTATCTTTTCCTTGGCGAACCGCTTGCTAAAAGTGGCGGACGCACCCTTAGCGTGATGGAGGTTCGCGCGAAGCACCTTGATGGTGTTCATAGATCCTCCTTTAAGGATCTGGCTTGCCTAAGTAATTGGGCTTTTTTGGGCCCTTACCTTTTCGGCAAGCAGCCAGTCCAGGGCGACCTGTTGTTAACTTAATGGCTGACTCATCTCTTTTCCATCCCTGGTTTGACCGCCCAGTGGCGGCGTTGCCCGGGTTGGAGGGTTTCTCGGCCGAATTGCCGGTTCTCCTAGGGAAAGTAATCTTTGCTTGCAGGAAGGGACGATTGGACGACGCGGTGGCCGTTGCCTTAGTACTCCTCCCAGAACCGCTCGGGGTAGCATGCCCAATGGCATTTTTACTACCTTTGCTGGTTGATTGGAGGAGGGTCCTTAGGAACTGACATCACTGTCGTCTGACCGCTGCCTAGGCTGCTAGTAGGAGCTGGTCCTGTCGAAGTGAACTCCATTGTAGTACTACCTTCAGACACATTTCCGATAGGTTGTACAAAGGTTTTTGTCCCTGTGGCACAGCTAGTCGAAGTAGACTGCAATGGTACACTACCTTCAGACACAATCCCGATAGGTTGTACAGTGGTTTCTGGTCCGGTGACACAGCTAGTCGTGATTGACTTGTGAGGTACCGTACTTTCAGACACATTTCCGATAGGTGGTACAAAATTTGTTGGCTCGTTATTTATAGGGTTAATGGCAGATTTAGAGGTTCTATCGGTGCTCTTAAGAATCAATCTGATCATACCGAATCGGTATGCGATCTTCTCCATAGGTTTATTGAGCTCAGTCAAGGAAGCGTTATCTATTGCGAATGCGAGGTGAAGGAGTGCACCTACTTTACCTCGCTGTAACACCCTCCATGATTTGGTGATGATGTTGGCATTTTGCGCCCCAATGGTCGCCAGCACTTTAAATTCGCTTACTGACACGCCCACAATTAAATAAAATAATTTTATTCAAAAAACAAAGTTTGAGCTAGGGAGCGTTTTTTTTACAAAAGCTTCGTTTTTTTTTTAATAAAATCCTTTAAATGTCATATAACAAAATATGTAGAGCGTTCTTAATAATTCAACCATACTTAGACTTTTGTCACGCCCACTTATGAGGGGTAGGAATAAGAATAGGGTATCCAACAGTTCGCCCAAGCGGACTGTAGCCCGTCCCTATGTTTTTATGCATCTTTTGTAGTTTGTGTTGTTTTTTTTTGTGGCGTATGGGAATGGGATTGAGAAAGATAGGGTATGAAATGTAATTGATATTGAGAGGGAGTCACACTGAGAGTATATCCATATAATGAGTAGGGACACTCTCGACGTTTTCTTTATAAGTTCTTATCAGCAAGTATTTTGTTTTAAATTTGAGATGTGGTAGACTGGCGAAGCAAGGCGAGCGTGGTTCAGTTAGTAAATACTAAAATAATGCTCATTAAAAATTTACATATTTTTATTATTTTGAAAACAGGAATTGCAGTTTTCGTGGTTTTTTACCCAAACGATCTATAATTTTGTTATTCGTATCTTCTTGTACTAAATTTTTGTGAATGTTCATCTTACACAACGCATCAAGCCTTTAATCGCTCATTTTCGACCTAAGCCAAGTTTTTACCTTCCTCAATGTACTGAAAGATCGCCCTGCTGTACATGTAGTGCCGGGAATGTAAAGTTCTATAGAAAGTGCTGCGAAAACCGAAGGAAAAAATTCTTCCGCATTTTTCAACACATCACATATATTGGTATATTGAGTTTGGTCAAAATTCATCTCATTTTGGTTAAACCACATAACGGACTCGGCAGAAAAATTATCCAGAAAGGATCCATATTTACCATTTATCTTTTGGACAATCGAAATTGGTGAGTCCATGCTTTTTTAGGAGATGCATATGCAATATGCGGACTCATTTTCTTCTAAAAACCCCTCTTTAAGGGACATTATCAGAGAATCCAAGTAAGGAACGAGAATTGATATTCTCAAATAATTTTTGGGTGAAGTCGAAGGAATATTCGATCGGTGAGTTTGTTTCTTTACAATTCTTGGGCAGCTCAATTCAATACCGGATTCACTCAAACATTTTTGAATTGTTTCCCAAAGAATTTTGAAGGAATTCTCAGCATTCTCCCGATCTTCTTCAAAATGTTTATTTAAGTTAGTGATGTGCTCTTTTACACTTAACAAATTCTGGTCAACTCCCTGTAAAATATTTGCGACTGGTTCAAGTATCGACGAGTAATCAGCCATTATGAACAAGCAGACTAAAAAAGTCGAATTAGAGCACGAGTAATAAAGTTGAAGGGCTCGTTGTTTTGTAACACGGTTTCCCTCGTCCGCCAGTTTTTGCAGTGCTTCCATTACAACGAGTATGTTTTCCCTGAATACTCGTACCTATACTTTTGTATTTTGCTGTCCATCTTGTTTCACAGAACAATGCTGGGAATACATTTTCTTCGCTAAGGACTTTCCCGGAAAAAAGTAATTATTTCTTTTATCATCCCAACAGCATTTCTGATCTCGGACACTTCGCTAACATCATTTATCACTAAATTTAATTTGTGCGAGCTGCAGTGGAAAAAATTTGCCTTTGGGTACAAATATTGTATTCTTTTCCTTACCCCACTCAATTTTCCAGTCATGGTGGAGCACCCATCATAAGCTTGTCCAACCAAATTTGACAAGTTCAACCCGAAATTTGTTAGTGACGATAAGATTGTGTTCGCTATGGTAGCAGCATCCATACTTTCTAGAGTTACAAAACCTACAAAATCTTCGCACACTTGGAATTCACCTGTTGGCATTTTATGGACAAATTGTATTCCCAATGAAAGGATTTATATTCATTTTAATTCATTCTATCGATCCTTGTCCCTGCAAACAGCATTATTTAATTCAAAGAATAATTAAATTTAATAGTATGTTCTGAACTTACTCAATTGAAAACACTGTGCCCTCTTGCCCCCCCCCCCCCTTGGGGGCGCCTATTCACGTTTGTTGTAGCTGCTTATGTCCTTGATGAAATCTCTTGTCAAAGTGAGTTGTGGTAACGACGAACATGTCAAAGCAAAACTTAATTTTTCAAACAAAATAAATAAAACAGATAATCGGAAACAGGAAAGTAATACCTAGGTATAATTTGATTTGATTTGTTTTTCAATTGATTGAAACTAATTTTCGCATAATTTCATTGGTTGTGTGTAGTTAAATATGAATGCAGAAAAGTGTTGCGCGTTTTTTGTAGCTGCTTATGTGCTTGATGAAATCTCTTATGGCGAAAAACCTGCTGTCGAAGCCCTGTCACGTAGATCACGAAGTGCTTGGGTGAAAGAATGGGTCAGGAAAAGATAAGATGAGGAGACAAACTTCGTGAGAATGACGCAAGAGCAGTTCAATTACCTCTGTAAGGTAGTGACGCCACTCACAGAAAAAAAAAACACCCAAATGCGAAAGAGCATTGCTCCGGCTTACTGACTGATGCTGACCTTACGCTTTTCGGCTACCGGTGAAAGCTTCCCTTCCCTACAATATCTCTTTCGCATTCCACTGACAACCATCACCACCATCATCCCCGAGATGCTAGAAGCAATCTACAAAGTTCTTGTAGAAGAATATCTTCAAGTGAGTAGTTAATTGCCATTGCTAATTGCAATTTACTGATATTCAATTTTTAGACACCTCGAACTCCAGAGGCTTTTGAAACTGTCGCAAAGCGGTTTTGTGGAATTACCCTAATTGCATTGGAGCTGTTGACGGTAAGCATGAAGTGATGGTTGCAACGCCGAATGCTGGAAGTATCTTTTACACCTATACAAATTTCAATAAATTGCATTTAGTCATTTCGTGCTTATTGTCCGATTACACTGCCTGCAATTTGGTCATTTTTATCCGTCAAAATCAGCATGGTCATTTGTGGGCATTTGGTCATTGGGTCATTTCAGATATGCCGATAACATTGCAAGACCCTATTTTGACAGCGAGACTGTCAAAAATGGTCATTAAATGCCAACTTGGAATACAGTCTAATCTTACCATAAACAACGGCCGACTTCTAATGGGAAAGTGAATTGTTTTTATATGACATTTACATGGCTGAACACGTTAAAAATAGTTTCGGTAGCATCCAGCCACAGGGAAGCTCAGGAAAAGGGAAAAATAGAGGCATGTTACTTAGAAGATAGATAGATTATCACTATATAGATTATCCTACAACAAAATCGAACCTACCATCAACGCGGTCGAACCACTGCTGTCGTTTTCTGATTTTCAAGAACTAGACATTTTTGGCTATCTTTTTCAAACAGGTGACAATGGTTCACTAAATGATTGGCAGGTCGTGCGTTCGAATCGCGACCAGGGCCATGATTTTTATAAATTGAATACACACAACAAAAACAGATCTCCCTAAAGCAATTTAGGCGCCACCTGTTGAGAAAAACATCCCATCGCACCAAACTTCTTTCCTATCCTTCTATTCTTTCATACAGTAAATAGCACCCAGAAATAGGCAATGAATCATTTGCTGGCAGCTACTTACAGAAACAAACAAAAATGCCTGCGCTGTGGTTTCCACTATAGCTGCGTTTCTTTCGTCCCCGTCACGGCTATAGGATAGGCAACTTAACCGAATTCCTTGTTAAATACAACAAAGACTTATCCGGGATAATTATCGGGGTTAACAGCATCGCGGCGATAGACTTACATAAGTGTAGCCAACACAAGTTTTTATATGTTATCGATAAATTGCATGGAAATGTCATTAATGACATTTGACATGCTGTGAAATCCTAAAAAAAACACCCCTAAAACAAACCAAACAAAATGGCTCAACAAGTAGATGAGAAAAGGTAATTTGCTTAAAATAATCATTCATATATAAATAAGTTTCTAGATTATAAGATATGTTTAGCATTAATTATATGTACTTGTTTTTAGGAGAAAAGTTTGGTCTAAATTAGGCTTTTTGAGATGCCATTTGCAGAGAAAAGACGAATTCTCACATACAAGAAAAAAAAACAGCCTATGCTCATGTATTAGAAGACATGATCTTTCAGAACATAACTGTAAGTATAGATTCATTTTTTATTATGTAGTTTAATACAAAAACTATACTTTTTAGGATTCCAGGACTACGCCTGAAACGCTTGAGGGAAGAATGCGGACCCTCTTGAAGGCATACAAGGCCGCGAAGGATAACGCCCAGCAAACTGGAGCATCATCTTGCGTTGTTCCTTACATGGAGGAGATGGACGAGATCTTTGGCGATAGGCCATTGGTTTCGAACTCGCATACTCTTCATGTTGGAACACGCAAGACCCAAGCGTTGAGAGACCCCATTCGGCTTTCGATTGAACAAGTTACGTCAGAAGAAGGCCTAGAAGAAGAATTCCTCGAGTTTTTGGATGAGGAAGATTCACCGACAAGCCAATCGACAGCCAATACACCACCGACACTGCCATCGACATCGTCTTCTTCAATAGCTATACCTGGGCCTGTTTCTTCAGCTGGTAAGGTCATTCGCAAACGTAAATCACCGCGAGAGGCATATTTTGAGGCCACGCTCAGGGCAAAGAAGGAAGCTTCAGACGCCAAATTTCTCCAAAGAGAAAAGTTTTTTCAAAACATTAATCATTCATACAATGAAAATATAAAGAAAAAAAAAAACGATCTAGAAATAGAAAAAATTCAATTTGCCAAAGAAACTGAGGCAAAAAAGATTGAAATTTTAAAACGTTTATTAGACAAATAAAACAAATATATAATTAATATTTTCAATTTCATTTTATATAATATTGTTGTCTTGTAAATAGTTTAACAAAACATCACGACGATTAACCGCTCTATTTGCTATGTTCACTACACCGGGGTTTTCAGGTCCGCTTTGGTAAGTTTGTTCCGGCAATATGTCCATATGCTCATCGTCCATTGTTATGCATATATTGTGCAAGACACAGGTACTGACTATGATGTTCGTCACTGTACACAGATTCGTCTGTTCTGTAAATTTCAATAGCCTTCGGAATCTGATTTTGAGCAACCCGAAAGAATGTTCTACTACCATTCTCGTTGAGGAATGAATGTAGTTAAAACTTCTTTGGGCGTCCGTTAGATTTCTGTGGTCCTTAAAGGGTGGAACTAACCACGATGTTGCGGGGTAAGCAGAGTCGCCCAATATAAACGTGTTATTGTTAAACAAATCGATATAACTGGTTTGTGTTCTTAAATATAAGTCTGACCTCCGAAGAACTTTTGAGTCATGAAATGATCACGGCTCACCACATGTTATATCGATAAATTTCTTGTTCGCATCAACAACTGCTTGCAAAACTATGCTATAGCTATTTTTTCTATCGAAATAGCATTCTTTACTTACTTCCGGGGCCTTGATAATAATGTGGGTGCAATCAATAGCGCCTATCACACCCGGTATACCTTTGTTTTCTTAAAATTTTCTCCGCGTCTCTTCGGCAGCTTCTCCTTGGGGCCATTTGATGAATTCATGGCTTATTGAAATCAGCCAAAAAGAAACACGTCGAACTGCCATCCAAGCAGATGATTTCGTAACTCCAAATAAATTTGCAAGCTGCCTGAATGTTACTGTATTGCTTATGTACCAAACATACATAAACATCGTTTTTCTACATCCTACTCTTTGTCTTCCTCCTGAAGAAGCTGTGGGTAAAAACTCAGACTGGGAAAAACGTGCTTAAAGTAAAGAAGATAATTACAGCAATCGGAAAACAAGATATTTTCATACATCATACCGATTAAATATTCAATTGTGCGTCTTTGCAGTCTCATATGTGACTTAAAGTCCTCGTCGCTATATGCGTCGATAGTTCCCACAAATTTTGAGCATTTTACATGCGCTTGCTGTCCATTTTCTGATTCATTGGAACTGGAACTAGAACTTAAAGAATACTGCCCTACCAAGGACATGAGTTGCTTTAGCTCTTCTTTTTCGTCGTCATCATCATTCAATTCCTCATTCGATGGAGCGTCTAGCAATGAATATAATACCTGAAACAATAAATTATGTTATTTTGTTGACGTTCATTTTTAATTTAAATTAAAATATTTACCTGGGCTTCGTCAGAATTATCCATTATCAAGTATCTATTAATAAGAAATGTTTTTTTTTTCAAATCAAAATTTTCAAATGTCAGTTTTACTATCAGATTGATGCGTTGCCAACTCTTCTTTTCATTATTCGGTGTTCGTTTTTTTTCGACAATCCTTGAAAGAGACGCTGACGGGGACGAAAGAAAAAAGAAATCGCTTTAGCGCACGCAAATTATAAAAAAAAAATAGTATCAATTTTTTTTTTAATAGGGAGAGGTTGTGAAATTAGAGTTAAATTTTGGGAATTCACTTCCAAAATTAAAACTCTTTTGACGATGTTTCGTTCGACTTTACTCTTTATTACTACACAAATAATACAAAGTTGCAAACAAAACAGAGCAAACAAGTTTTATTATTAATTCAGGAAACTTCATTAAAATTCACAAGCCCACAAACCTTATAATTTATAAATAAAGTAATACATACTTTAACGCTATATAACAGAGAAGAGAACAAAATTAATTTGAGTACAAACTTTTTTGCTTTAATTACAACCGAAATCACAAAAAGACAAATTAGGAAATATTAATTAGTATTTTGTTGTCGGGTGCAGTTGCTCTGTTGTTAGTGTGTCGAACTACTAATCGAAAGGTCCCCGACTCGATTCCCGCCGGGGCCAAGTAACATCTACAATTTTTTCCACTGCTCAACCTCTTGCGAACGTCTGACAAACATCCGAGAGTATCAATTGTCATCCAACGACCATACCACGTCGAGTTAATCGGTTCTCGTCAGATCACCGGAATTAAACGACGTTGGGCGCTGTTAGTACGTAGATGGGGGACCGTTTGAGAACAACCGCGTCTCGTTGGTAAGTCCCATCTACATAGTTGAGGTAGAAATTATACGTGGTATCACAATGAACCTAAATTGGTCTAAGTGTGTCGGCTTCTGCCGTCAGCCACCTAAAACCTAAGACCTATCGATTGTCATGAGAAGCTTCTCAAATTTGGTAGGACCCTTCCACTTCACACAAATAAGTGGTTCGAGAAGCTAGGATCTAAGATTTAGATTTGTTTTGATAAAAGTTAACAACTTAGGAACTAATAAACCAACGAGTTAATCGGTTCTCGTCAGATCACCGCAATTAAACGTCGTTGGGCGCGGTTAGTACGTAGATGGAGGACCGTTTGAGAATAACCGCGGGTATCGAAATGGACCTAAATTGGTCTAAGTGTGTCGGCTTCTGCCGACAGCCACCTAAACCTAACCTAGGAACTAGTAATTGGTTTAAGTTATTACAAGACATATCAGACTTCATCGCGTTTCAAATTTGAACTTAAAAAATAAACATACATATATATATATATATATATATGTAAAGGGTCTTTTATTAGCGACTTGACAGCTTCAATAATACATTTACCAACAATTAAAGTTCACTATCGAAATTCTGAGTCTTTGGTCCCAACTTTAAGAGAGTTAACGACAATTTTCGCCCGTAATTCTCGTCCCAGTAGACAAACAATTCACAGTCTAGTGAAAAAATTAGAGTCAGGATATTCGCCGTTTGATGTTGCCGTGTCAGTGAAACTATTTTTTGCCCGAAAACAAATCAGTCAATTTTAATGCGTTCTCAAGAATTGGGCATCTCTAAGACCACATTATGGCAGGCCAGGTTCACTGGTAAATCCACAGTCTTCGGAGGTCGGCTCTACGGATTCTGGGGAGAGCCATTTATTGCAACTAATAAATCCCTTCTCAAAAGGTACAGAGGTAACTCGATCTCCACCAATATGATCGAACAGAAAGGTAGAAAGCTTAATAATGCGGGTATGCAATACAGTTGTGAATTATAGAAATAAGATCCCAGACCTGATCGATTTCTTTATTGTCAAAGGAATATCCGGTAACTGTATAAAAGTTGAAGAAAGGTTTGATCTCTCCTCTGATCATTCTCCAATCATTTTGACGATAAGCGAAGTTCTGATTAAAAAAACAGGACCGGACAGTTTAACCTTCGCGAAAACTAATATTGAGCTGAACGTATAACTTAAAACGACCTATGAACTATGAAAAACAAAGAAAACGTCGGTCAATAACATTCAAACTTAAGTTTAAAAATATATAAATATTAGGCATTAACGGCCCTTACAGTGCCTAAAACCTAGCTTCTCCAACCACTTTCTTTTCGAAGTCGAAGGGACCTACAATTTAACGCCGAATCCGAACGGCAAATTTGAGAAGCTTCTCATGGCAATTGATACTCTTGGATGTTTGTCATCTATCGCAAGAGGTGGGGCAGTGGAAAAAAAACTCAAGATGTTACATGGCCCCGGCGGGAATTGAACCGGGGACCTTTCGATTAGTAGTCGGACATACTAACCATTGAGCCACTGCACCCGACTAAAATTTAAGTTTGCCTTGTTTTTTTGTTGGACTTTTAAATTCATTTTTAATTGCTATTGAATATCAACTTATATACTAGACAAAAAGATTAAAATGATTAAATCTAACTTAAAATTAACAGAATACTTATTCTAGATTATTGTTCCTTATGCGGACGCCCTAAACTTAACTATATCTTATAATTTATTGCCTTTCGGCCTAAAAACTATTTTACGAACTTATTTTACATGTATTTCTCCAGAAAATTAAATAAAACTCGGTATCCAAGTTTACCTTGTTTTTTCGGCTTAATGGTCTTTTTTGGTTTTCATGTAATTAAAACACGTTGATTCATCCTTGCACCCTACGTTTCGTCGGTTTTTTTGCCAAATTCCTCAGGGGTTTTGTTTCATTTATTTAAATCTTAAAGAACAAACCAAACATACATATAATAAGTATATATCATTAATATGTCAATCTGATGGAAAAAGATTATTGCTTACATTAGTTTCCATATTTAATTTAATTAGATATTGTATTTTGTCCATAACAGCACAGAACACAAATTCAATAAATAAGTAAAGAATAAGTAACATAAACGACATTACTATTAAAATTATAACAGATCAGAATGTTTGTTTGGCAACCAAGTAACTTGCGCTGACGTTGTCCAGGTCTTCATTCGTGTTCATTGCCGTCATTCGCCTCTCTCGCCCAAACTTATTCACAGGAAATAGAGATGATTAAGGTGAAGAGCAAAGCGCGTAAAAATGGCAACAAACTAAAAAGATCTCTTAAATATCTGAAGAATAATGAAATAAAAATTTACTTAGAAAGTTTAACTGCAGAAAAAGCTTAACCGAACTTAAGGAAGAAATAAGAAAGCCCCTGCATACCACGTTATCACGGGATAGGTTCTTAAGGCTCTACCTAGAAAAGCTTTAACTGAGGTTCTGTTTATTATAAACGCCGGGCTTAGAGTAGAATATGTTTCCAGTCAATCGCAAGTCGCTGAAGTCGTAACGGTTCTAAATCCCGGAAAACCGCCGAATGACAAAACGTATTATAGACCGATTTCACTTCTTCCAATTAAAGGCAAAGTGTTCAAGAGAATCAAGATCATCGATTCAGTTTCAGAAGCAAGCCATTCTACAGTTGAACAAGTGCACAGAATAACACATGCAATCAAAAAATCTCTTGAAGAAAAAAGGATTTGTTCAAGCGCATTCCTTAACGTCTCTCAAGCCTTTGACAAGCTCTTTTATGAAGGCTTAGAGTTTAAGTTACGACAAGTTCTGCCGGAGCATCTATATAATATTTTGGAGAATTACCTAACTGATCGATTATTCCTCGTCAAACGCGGAAACGAATATTCAGATTTTAAGGAAATACTGGCTGGAGTGATGCAAGGAAGCGCCCTTGGTCCAGTGTTTTTTTTTTTTTTTTTTTTTTCAACATACAACGAGTGTATACGTGATATACCATACGTAGAAGGCACTGAGTAAGCTAAATTTGCTGACGGCACTGCTATTCTAGAAGTAGGTAAAACGCTCGAGACTACGCAAAAACTGGATAGAGTAAATGAATGGACTAAGGTTTGGCGAATCGCACTCAACGATACCAAATATGTTCACGTAAATTTTACTTACAAGAAAATAAATAATTTACCGGTCTTTTCAAACTCGGTTCAAATTCCGTTTGGAAACGAGGCTAAGTATTTTGGAATGACACTTGATAAGCTGAAATGGAAAGCACATGTAAAGAAAAAACCACAGAATTTTATTGTTTTTGAATGAACAACCATATATCTTGCAATCCTTACCACGTGAAGTGGACGGCTGGAGTTACAGCGCTGTTTCACGGTTCGCCACAACTGATTATCAGACTACTTCTATGGTGCTGGTCTGTCTTTTTTCCTTCATTTTATCCCGAAAATCCATCACTTCCACTGGGATTCGAACTTAGACCAGCGTCTTCTCAGGCAAGCACTCATGCACTGTGCCATTGACAGACTTGCTCCTATAAGTATATTATGTTATTCATTCTGGTTTTTTCTTTCTATATCATATCTAATTGCTGGCGACTAAGTGCAATAATTGGAAGGCTGGCTCCTCCCCGCCATGCGATGAAATGCCAAGACGGCCGTACCGTAGGGAAATCGGGAAGAAGGGAGAATGGGTTAGTGGGTAAAAATCCAACACTGTTACTGAGAATGGAATGAAGATTACCACCTCCCAGCGTAACAACAAAAAAAAGGTGGAAGAAAATGAAGAATTTCATCGCAAAATCAACTTCAGCGATGAAGCGCATTTTCGGTTTAACGGCTTCGTCAATAAGCAAAATATGGCTTACTGAACAGGGGAAAGGGGATAACGCTCATGTGCTTCATGAATCGGACATCAGTGATATGTGGTTCCAACAAGACGGTGCCACAAGCCACACAGCGGGTGCAACAATCGAGTTATTGAAGTCTCAGTTCGGACCCGTGTATTGGCCGCCGAGATCGTGTGATTTAACGCCTCTACACTTTTTATGGGGTTACATTAAATCATTGGTATATGCCAACAAACTGGCGACGTTAGAGGAGCTCAGTGCCAATATTGAACGAGAAATAGTGGCCGTATCGGTCAAAATGGGCAGCCAAGTCATCGAAAATTGGGTTTGACGTATCGACCGCTGCATACGTTCCTGTGGTGGACATATAAACGAAGTCGAATTATAAATGTATTGGTAGTAATTCAACCCAATACATTGTTTTTTCAGATATCTTAAGTAGTTTGCACTTTATTTAAAAAGAAGTTGTCAAGTCCTTAATGAAAGACTTTTTATAAACGTAGGTCTACATAAAAATCAAAATCAAAAATTTATAAAATAAAGTAAATATCAGACTTCATTGATATTTAAGTTGAATTAAAAAGAAATTATAAATTAAAATAAGTGAGCTTATAACATGTTGGCCATACCTACGCCTTTGATCGCACCTCATTATAGACAGTATTGCTTCTTATATTTTAAAATCAAGTTTTTTGACAATAAGTACCCATTTGTCGGCAAAATTACTATCCAGAAGTTCTTTTGCTGTCAATATAGCGTTCACAGTCTCACTGAGTAGAGAGTTTCTCCTTTAATCCGTTATCAAGCTAACATCCGAAAATGTTCTGGAATATGTGTTTACGCGACAGCAAATGTTTGACAGTAAGGAACTAGGGATGTGCATTTTATTTATATTATGAATCACAAAAAAATAGTAGTAGAATTGAATGCTTATTGAATCATTTTTACAAAAAGATCCTATGAAGTAGATAGCTAAATATAATATACGTATATGTAGGTACCCGTTACAGAAACAAATAAATTAAAAAGTGGGTATCAATTTCGAATTTTGGGTATCCCAGTAACTCTAGCAATGAAAAAGTATCCAAAAGATACTATAGTATCCATTTCCACAGCGCTGGGTCGAACCTGTAGAACAAACTGGATTTAGACCTGGGCGCAGTTGCTCAAGCAAGTATTAGCACTAACATGAGACATTGAAGCAGGCTACCAAGCGGACCTCAAACCATCAGTAGCATTAATTCTAACGCCCGAAATAAATTAATAAGATCTTATTTATTCAAAAAAATATTTTATTAGAAAAAAAAAATCTTAGGAGCTAAACACAATCACATGTAGTATTCGGATACGATGTTCAGATATAACTTCTTTAAAATATGCGATAATGTTCCTATATATAGTGGCTCGTTATGAAGTATCGATACCCTCATTTATGGTACTCAAAGACTCAGCTAATGCTGTGATAGGAGAATGCTTAATCATTGATGTCAACTTGTTCTCATCGTGACGTTGTGGGGTGCACTCATGCCGAGAGCTTTCTTCTAGTAATTGAAATTTCTCTCTATTCATGTAAACTGTTTACCTACTTAGTTTATACTCAAGAATGTCGTGCAGAATTTGTCGCAAAAGGATCTCTGGGGCTGACTTTAAAGTGGAGTGCAATGATTGTAATAAATTTTTTAATGCTAAGTGTGCTAAAATAACTGTCAACGATCTTGACTTCATGAAAAAAGCAAACAAAGCCTGGCGATGTCCGCCATGCAGCTCTCAACGTCGAGGTTCTGTGTCAGGCGACTCTTCAATTCATCGTACTCAACGCTCTCCACCGACCGCCTCACCATTATCAGTTCCTACTAACTCGTTCACACCGATAATTCAATCTGACACTTCATCCATAGTCACTGTTGCTACCATCATGCCCGCTGCTACCACCACCCCTTCCGACACCACCACCATCTCTGCTGTCACCGAAAACTCTGCCTGCCTCGCAGACACCGCATTCACTACCAATACTGCGATTGCTGCCAATAGTGCTGACACCAACAACCACACTGCCATCACCTCTCCACCGACGGGTAATAATTTTGCTGTAACTTTGGAAATGGTATATGCTGAGATTGTCTTGCTCAAACCATATCATAAGCAACAAATCGATGAACTTGTCGCAAAAAACATTGAAAGTGTCAAACGAATTTCTACTCTCGAAGAAAAGGTCAATAATCTTGAGCAACAACTTCTAACAAACAGCATCGAAGTTTTTAACGTTCCAAATCACAACAAAACTATATCGAACGTTCACACTGCTCTAACAATTTTTCGAGACGTTCTGGGTTTAAACATAAACGAAGCTGACATCGATCATTGCTATATGAAAACAATTACAACTCCTCCTACAAATGCACATGACAAAAAATCTAAGAGCACTAATATACTTCATGTGAAATTCGTTACCCACTCCGTTAAAGAAAAAATTATGAAAGCAAAAAGAGGAAAGAAAGAACAGCTTACAACAAAACTATTTGATGCGCAAAGACAACCTGAAAATATGTACGTGAATGACTGCTTAACGCTGCATTGTCGCTGAAGAACAAGAAGGGATTTAAATATGTTTGGACAAGGAATGGGAGAGTTTTTATGCGGAAGAGTGAGGGTGACAATCACGTAAGAATATTTTGTGTCGCTGACTTAGATAAATTATGAATTTGATTACCTCTATCCCACGCTTAGTCCCTAACATATGTGTTTACCAGAATATCTGTTTGCATCAGAATATCCGTAGTTTGAGGAAAAACTTTTCAGTTTTCTTAGCGCATCTTGAGACGCTACTGCACTTACCTGTTGTTATTGTCCTAAGCGAGATCTGGATTTATGAGAGTGAAGCTAGCTTTTACAATATTGCAGGTTTCTCACTCTTTACTAATTGTAATGAATTATATCCATCGGGAGGTGTAGCTGTCTATGTGAGAGATGGGGTTGCGTGTGATTTCTCCAAAATTAATATTTCTAGTGCAGATGCTATTAAACTGTCTTTCTGTTGGGATAATGATTGTTATACAATGTTGTGTTTCTATAGACTGCAAAGTGTTTGTAAAGGCATCTTCATTGATGATCTGAAAAATGTTCTAAATATGAACAAGGCTAAAAATCTAATTTTATTAGGAGACATAAACATTGACATCTTAAATGATACAGATAGTTATACTGAGGTCTACTTATTTCTCTTGGCTGCAAATGGTCTTTAAAGTTTTATTAACGAGGCAACTCGTGTGACTGATTCCTCTAGTACTTGTATTGATCATATTTTTGCTAGATTTAATACAAATTCCAAATCACAAAGTAAAATCCCAAATGGAGTGGTATATGATCTAAGTCTAACTGACCACAGAATGGTCGCTCTGAAGGGCATTCTAAATCCGAATTTAAAAAATTGTCGCAAAACTCAAAATAAATCCAATAATTGCATTGACCACAATTTACTAAAGGAACTTTTAAAATATGAATTCTGGGAGCCGGTCTATTTGGAAAGCGATCCTTCTAATGCTTTTGATGTCTTTTTATCAATTTTACTAAAGCATATCAAGTCTTGCACTGCTCCATCTTGCAAACCTTCGAGAAATAAACACTTGAAACCATGGATGTCGAATAATCTTCTCAGGCTTATCAACAAGAAAAATAGTGTCAGCAAAAAATGTAAAAAACACCCCAACAATGAAAGTCTAAAATTATATTATGTTTCGCTCTGCAGAACGGTTAAAAATAAAATAGAGGATACTCGAAACAACTATTATGCCAGTTCATTTCTAAGTGCTAAAGGGAATATTAGAGAGAAATGGAGGGTTGTAGACTGCATATTAGGCAAAAATAGGAATGTAATTGCAATTGATAATTTACAAGTTGATGGTGTCTCTCTAAAGGACCCTAGCTCCATCTCTAATCATTTTAATAAATATTTAACAGATATTTCTGAAAAGCTGAAACCTACTGCCGCTTTTTGCTTGAGTTGCAACTGCTCAAATGATTCAATTTTTATAACGGATAGGTTACAATCAAATAGTTTTGTTTTCAACTCGATTACTTCGCGTGAAATTTATCTTGCTATTCTCTCTCTAAAAAGTAAAAATTCATGTACTTCTGATGGTATCTCAAGTAGTTTAGTTAAGAGTATAGCATTATATGTAGTAGATATTTTAAGCTACTTGTTCAACGTAAGTGTTGAAAATGGTTGCTTCCCCAATTGCTTAAAAAGTGCTGAAGTTATACCTCTCTTTAAAAAAGGTAACAGAAAATGTGTTTCTAATTATAGGCCGATATCCCTGCTTCCCACTTTCTCTAAACTTTTTGAAAAGCTAATGAAAGTTCGAATCATGTCCTTTCTGGATAAAAATAATTTTTTTTAGCAATAAACATTTTGGGTTTAGATCAAAAATGTCCACGGAAGATGCTATTTTGAAAGTTTGTAGTGAACTTTATGGCAGCTTGGACTGTAATAAAACCACCATGGCGCTTTTTGTTGACATGACAAACGCGTTCGATATGGTTGACCACAATGTTCTACTTGACAAACTTTATGCTGCAGGTTTCAGAGGTGAATCTTTTAAGTGGCTTCAATCATACTTGAGAGAAAGGAACCAAAAAGTAAATGTAAATGGTACCTTTAGTAATTCCTGCTTTTTAAGAAATGGTGTTCCGCAAGGGTCCGTGCTAGGTCCGCTCTTTTTCCTCATATATATTAATTCTATTTTCAAACTGAAACTAAATGGGTCAGCTACTGCCTTTGCTGACGATATAGCATTCACTTACCAGTCTGACTCATTGCTCGATTGTGTAACCAAAATTGAAGAAGATCTTGAAATCCTAAGAACGTGGTTTGCTAGTCATTACCTTATTATTAGTGAGAAAACTAAGCTGGTGTCGTTTAAGCTTTCTGGTAATAATCTTTCTGATTATAATCTTTACTTTCATGCTCACAACTGTAAACAATTTAGCTTACCTATTCACAAGTGTGGCAAATCCAATTTTAGTTCCGAATCTAAATGCTCTGATAACTGCTTTAAAATTGAGTCTGTGCCGCAATTTAAATATTTAGGGGTTTTAATTGATTCAAACTTAAATTGGAAGGATCACATTCGTACCCTGCGGTCGCATATGTTGTTGGTTTCCCGTAAAATGTACCTCATTAAACCATTCTGCTCAAAAAAGGTCCTGTCTCTTGTTTGTAATGGTCTTGCGCAGTCTGAACTTCAATACGGCATATCGAGCTGGGGCGGATGTTACTCCACTTATTTGAGACCTCTCTTGATTGCCCAAAAACATTTAATACGTATTATTTGTTACGAAAACAGACTCGTTGCAAGTTGGCCTCTATACAAGGAACTGCGAATACTACCAATGAGACCCAAGCAGAAACTCGCAACTCTACTGCCTACGTATAAATAACTTGCATCTTGTAATCGAACCATTCACGCGTAGTTCCCATTTCTGACAATTTTACACTGCTACAGCTCCAAAGCTTTTCAACAAACTACCGTTATTCATCAGAACGACACTTCATTTTACTTCTTTTTTGAGAAAAGTTAAAGACTGGCTATTCACATATGATAATGACAGCATTGAATCCCTTTTAAAATCAGCTTAAGCATAGAATATTGCTAGTTTCTTCGTAATTCTCCGTAGAGTATTGTTTTTCTAGAATTGTTATGTATTTTCATTTATATTCTTTTCCCGTTCAGCAAAAATTAAGCCCATTAACTGTTTCCATCAAAATTGTTTCTATGAATTACTTATAACTGATTGTCACCCCACTTCAGATATTTATGGAATTGTTAATTAAATTTTGGAATGTATCATTCAAAACTAACTTCCTAAGTTACAGAATGATGACTTTTATTTCATTAATTTTTTAAAAATTGTACATAGCTATAAGTTTATAATGAATGAATGAATAAATAAAAAATAAAATAAATAAATAAAGTAAAAAATATGATTGTTTGATTCATTCCTTGGTGTTTCATCTGGTTAACATTATGTTTGAGTTGGTTATCTCAGAACAATGCCTGTTGGTTCGTTGATAACCTTTAAGGGTATCTCGCTGTTCTGGTCGATGTTGGTTATCTCTAATATAACTCCCGCATACGACACATTCTGGAGGGATAGTCAGATTTGCAACCTTTTCTAAGTTGTAGCATGTAAAAAAACAGCCACCGTTCTTAACAAGATGCTAAGCGACGGATCATTACTAATGGAAATGGATTAAAATGCATGGTTCTATTTTCTGTTTCTTAGTTTAAAAGTTTTAAATTCCATCTGCACCTTCAACCAATTTGAAAAAACGTTTTTTTTTCACTCACATAAACAAGAGAATAGCTTCACGTACAACATTGTTACTTATTTCGATATGCCGAATCCTCTGCTTACAGGAAATTACTTCGTTTCGTTCTCTGACCGCAAATACCAAAAAAATAAAGAAAACCACAGAAATGAAATGAAACTTCTAAAAGAAAGCCCACAGAGTATTTGGTACACTTGGTATATTATTAATTTATTATGGAAGCACGTTTTCAAAACCACAAAGTGTAGTTTTTTTTATTATTATTTAGTTCCATACACATTCTATAGCGCTATACCTATATATTTCAATTTTGAAGTTCGTAGTTATTAAATATTATTTTTCCTTTTTTTTATTATGCCATAAGGTTTAAAATAAAAACTGAATGTATACTTACCTCAAATGCGGATCTCTTTCACACCATTAACTCCATTGCAAACTAAAAGGGTTGTTACATATTGATGTGGTGTAGTACTCTATTCTTTTGTAATCCGATTAATTCTTAACTTTTGCCAGGTTTGTGACCCACCAGCAATAGGCGCAGTGGCTCTTATCGTTTTGCGGAATCTTTGTGAGAAATGTACACAAAATATATTGCAAAAGAGTTAATCTGGAATTGTGTGAATATTGGTTTCCCAGTGAATATTGGTTTCCCAGTCTGAGTAGTATTTCAGCAAAGACATAATTTCTTAAAACTACTATTGCACAAATTACAGAGATGTGGTTATTGCTACTGGTGATATATATTTATGCAAATTAAAAAGATAAAACTATTGGAACCTGTAATTGATAAATGAGGAAAAATTACTAAATTAACATCTGTAAGAAATTAACAAATACAAATAATAAATTCAGAATTATTAATTAATTGCAAATATAAATAAATTGTCATATATATATACATTGGGATGCGCCTGGAGGCGGAGCAGTCTTAAAAAGATACGATTATGCCGATATACGGTTACGTTCTAAGCCTCATCCCTCAGAGAGGCACTATGAGAACCGGTCGCGCGATCTCATAGTACTAGGTGATAAGATCCTTTCATTTTTTTTGTTATGACTACAATTCAGTTTCCGAAACACGTAAACCGTACGTCCAAGAAGACTTCAGCATTTGCTTATATAAAAGCAGTTTGTTGTACAACCTAAGGTTTGAAAATCTTCTCATAAGTCAATACATTTCTCTGAGTCTGATTTCGAGCTCGTGTGACTTTCACTTTAGTTTTGCGTATTGAGTCATTCCTAGATATTTTGAATTGTTTCCAAACGGCATTTCCACCGAGTTGATGAAAAGGGATAAGTTATTCACCGTTCTGTTTGTAAAGTTGACATGAGTTGACTTAAGCGGTCCCTAGACGCTCAATATTATTGTGCAAAATATTGCACAATATTATTGGCTAGGCCCCCAGACGGTTCAATATTTTATACAATAATTTAGTTGGCAGCTGATACTTGTGTAGACAACATAAAAAATAAATGTTCTCTCATCTCTTTTGCTTGTGACATTTTCACTGAAATCACTCGCGAAGGTGTTTACTCTTCGACACTTGAAAATTAAATAAACAAATATTGTGCAATTATACCCACACACGATACAATATTTTATATTGTGCAATAAATATCAAAAGGGCTTTGATTTTCCTCAATATATTACACAACCTTGCAATATTATCCATAGACGGACAATAATATTGTGCAATATCAAATATTGCACAATAATATTGAGCGTCTAGGGACCGCTTTAGTCTCGCTGAGAACGTTTCACCAGGTCTTTATCCACTCGCATACTTTGTCCAAAGCTCGTTGGAGTTTTTGAGTTGATGATTCAACTGTCTTACCGGTTATTAATAATATACTCAGTGATATCATCATCAAACGCCGAATTTGAAACGCACTAGAGCGGATAAGTGAGACACATCGATCGTATTACGCACTGCAATATCCGCTTATGTCCTGCCGTTGTGAAGAGGGATATCACTTAAGATATATATTATTTTATTTAATTCTGGCTCGCCAAGGCGATTTAATAGGGGCACTTCGACCTAAAAAGATCTTTTGTACCCTATGGGCCAGAAAATGTTTAGACTAGTAGAGTTTCCACTTTCTGTGTAAAGCGGACAATTTTACTAGTAGAAGAATTCTTTATGTCCTCGGGCTTTGTATATACACTCTATAGTACTATCATTGTATACAGACTATAGTATTCTCACTTCGTGTATACGACGATACGCCACCATACGACGTAAGGCCAAAACAAATTATATTAGTTTATGCACATTATGTGGGTTTATTTTTGTTTTCGTCCAATCTCCTGAATGGGTAATTGAGAATGAAGATCATTCAGGTAGCGAAGTGACTACCGATGCCGATGGTGGCTGATGTTTGACGTAGCGCACATTCTCATCGGGTAGTTTTATCGTATTTTATTTGATTTTATTTGTTGGCTCTGATGGAAGTATCAGCAGAATATTTTTATTTAGTTTTGCGCAAACAGCTAATTTTTTGTTTTCCTTTATGCTCGTGACTAGGTATATGAGAAGTAAGAAGACACAGGTAGCGTTGGTGGTTGATGGTAGGGCGGAAAGGTGAAGGAATTATTATCGGGTAGCCTTATGCCATTATTATTTGTTTGCTCTGATGAAGTTTGGGGTAGGTTTTGTTTTCTGGTATTTAATACAATTGGTATGTGTGTGTATGATCGTTGAAGGAGAGTCGCATTTCAGCGGTGCGGATTCTCAAATGATTTTCTTTATAATTCATATTTGCAAGTGAAAAATGGATATTCATATTTAAAGGTAGGGGCGATGGTGGATAAAGAAAGGTGGAAGAATTGTCATCGAGTAGATTGATGGTATATTATATGTTGGCTTTGATGGATGTTTGGGGTAGGTTATGGCATATTGCAATTAGACCATCACAGTCACCTGCAACTTGTTTCTTTGTATTCAATACAATTGGTGTCTGTGTTCACATCGGTGAAGGAGATTCGCATTTAAGCAATGAGGATTCCTGAATGGTTTATAAACCATATTTGCATGTGAAAAAATATTAATTGAGGCAGAGATAAAAAAAGATAAGACAAGTTATAGTGTATTCCCAGCTACATTGCGAACGATCCTTAAGGGCTTTCACTTTAAAAAGAAAATCGTGGATATTATCGGACCCGTCAAATGCAATTTGCCTCTTTTCAATGTTACAAACTGAACTTACTGAAGAAGTTTGTTGACTCATTGGTGGCGCTTGTCTGCGTTGCACAGTGTGACGAATCTCTGATTTAGCTTGAATAAATTAAGAAAATTACATGCACAAAATGAAACAAAAACCGGTTAAGCCTCCTACGTAATGTAACTGTGCAAATTTGTTCTTGTTGTTGCTTAGTGCAACAAAAAAATCATCTCAAACTCCAAATTGTGTGTATGTAATTTTTTTTATAAGAAGGTAAATTTGAAGAGAAAGTGTTTATATTGTTTTTAATTAGTTCGCGTACATTTTATAGCTTTCTTTTTATCTTTTCTCAATAAGTAAACAGTCAATTTATATATAAAATATGTGTTTTTTGTATTCATTAGACGAAAAGTAGTTGTTCAGCGTTGTCCAAGTTGGAGACCGTGTTTGTTCTAAAGCCTTGCATATGCACTGCTAAAATGTGTTTCAACTTCTTGCGCACAGGTGCGACACTCTTACTAAATTTTTCGTTTATTAAAATGCCCATGGAAATCACGAAAAAGCAAATTTTTGATTTTTGGATTTCTTAAGGCAAAATTAAGCGCTTAGATGCTGTTTTTGTTTTTTTTTTTTATGGATTACTTTAGCCATATACTATTTTCTGAGGCTGCAACAAAGTCAATCAAATTAACCTTAAAAACTTTATGTTTAAGATTTGACGAAAGATATGCCGAAAGTGGTCGGCATTGAGAGCGCTTCGAAAATTCAAATTCTCTGTGGCTAAATAAAAATCTCACATTACCAGAACATATCTTAGAAGAAATACCTTCTTCATCTAGAGTAGGAAGACAGAGAAAAAGCTTATAGATTAGATGTCAATGTGTGGCAGGTAAAGACCAAGGCAGTTAAGAAAAAGTCAAAGCCAGAAAATAACTAATCCAAGAAAAATTTACAAGAGAAACAGGGTTATTGGTAGATATGCCAACTCAACAGTCTGGTAATACTAATGACGGGAACAAGGCTAGAATATTTTTTAGAGACGAGGAAAAGACTGCCCAAATTACAGGGATAGATAAATAAATTATCAAAAAGTTTCATACCATCTTAGAAGCTCTTGGGTCTGGGTTCCCAATAAATGCAGATACTTTTCAGAAGTATACGGAAATTCGATGAATGACATATTTCATAGGAGTATTGCGCAAGTTTATTTAACTTTAATCAACATGTGAAATTGTTGGTATATATAATTTAAGGTCCATGTACCTTTTCAATGAAGCATTGAGGAAGGTCACTTGTTGGTATTTTTTGCTTAATGGAGGCTTCTTGCTTGTTTCTCTTTTGCATTAAATATGTTCTAACAATAGATATACTTCGGCATTAAGAACGTCACTACTAAGATAATTCTGGCTAACTCTACAGCTTTTAGCTGAGCTCCAGCAATTGTAGAGTATTCTATTGTGTCTCATGGCGGTTCAAGTTGAGTATGACTTTCATTAGTATTGTCCCGGTATATTAATTTTTTTTTGTTTTAATTGTAATCCGCGTTGCGACTATTGGATACCAGAAAGAGTTGAACTGTTTTTTGTATTCATATTGGTCTAATTTTATTCGTGAAAGGATAAGTTGTGCATATGAATATTTTTATAATATATAAATCCTAATTCTTTTATAGTATAGTCCATTGTCCGGCAGTTATTACACTGGACTATTTTGCTACTATGTTACCTATAGTTGCCAATTATATACAGTCTTGTTCGTATTGTGTGAACATAAGAGAACATAACCATAGTCCAGGGCGACCTTAAAAACAACAAAAATTAAACAAACTATCGAATAAAATAAAACAAAATATACTTACTCGTTTATGGTGGTGGATTTTCAGTTATATGATCCACCAACCTAGTCATTAGGTCTAGGAACCTATCTGTTCTCTGCATTTTTTCTTGTGTCTTTTCGCCTTTGCTTCCTCAGCCGGCGCTTTTCTTTCGCTTGAAATAAAACACATTAAAATATAAAAAAGACAATAAATTTTAAATAAATATAATCACCCATTTGACTGCATCCTGTTGCTTCCATTTTTGTTGTCAGGTGTAGCTGTCAAATGAAACAATATTCCTTTTATTCCACCTTTCTCTAGGAACAAAAAGAATGCATTCCATTTATTCCAGAATGAATAAAGAAACACCGAAATGGATTTTCCGGAATATTCCATTGAACAAAGAAACGAAAATGGCTCACTCGGAATATTCCGAATATTCCGAATGAATACAGAAACACACGGAATATCTCATTTGAAGAAAAATACCGAAATCAAATTTTAATTAATTTTTATTTTCAAACGAATCGCCTCTTCCATCATTTCTACTCGCAGACGAAGAAGTCAGATTTATTATTTTTCCATCATCTCCCTCTCATCAAACATACTACTTGCCGAAGCGAAGGCAACATTGCAAATCATCAAAAGTATTCGGCTGTTACACAGAAAAATAAATACATACTTACACTTCCATACAAATGAAAATCATATGATAAAATCATATGACCAGAGAATCGATATCATATATCCATACAAATTAAATTACTACATGCTACCTGTGTTGTAAACAACAAAAATGCCTATGCTTCTTCTTACAAAGAAAAAAAATACAACATACTTGGGAATGCAATTATGAAAGGTTCGATAAAGAGAGATAAAGCAGTTTTTCGGTTTTCTTTCTTCGTTTTCAAAGTGTGTAAAAAATTGGTGACAGCAAAATTTAAGACACAAACCTTCAAAACGTCATCTACCAACGTGAGGCCAAAATAAAAAAAAACTCTATAAAGTCTATTATACCATTGTATATACACTTTATAGTAGTGCCATCATGTCGAATTTTTTGTTTTAGACGACTAAATGCAGATGGCGTTATGAATTGAGCTAGAATGTTTGTGTCTAAACTTTTGCTGTCATCTTCATTTTAAATACACACTTTGAAAACGAAGAAAGCAAGACCAAATAAACCGGTTTGTCTCTCTCGAATCTTTCCGCCGAACGAATTTCATTCCATTGTGTTGCATTTTTTTTTCATTGTAAGAAGGAGCATAGGCGTAGGCAGCGCAGGTAGCATGTTCATGTACGTATGCTTTGCAAGTAGCAGAGGTTGATGATGGAAACCAAGTAAGTTATTATTTGTACGGATAATGGATTTCGCATTATCGACTCTCTGGATGGAAGGGGCGATTCGTTTGAAACGAAAAATTTAATAAAATTTGATTTGGGTATTTTTCTTTCAAATGAGAAATTATGAATTTATCGCATTTTAGATTCTCGCTATTTTGGCTATATCTTGTCGAAAAATGTACCGATTTATATCATTATTTTTGTAATTGATTTAGAAATATTCAGTCTAATTTATAAAGCATGACATATGACATAATTTATTTTGTGTCGGTATTGTGCCATGCTGCACCACCACTTATTGGTCAATAGGTACCTACACGATGAATATTTATATGGATAATACGAATTTTCGTTGTTTAAAGTCCCTGCACCTTTGCAATAAAGCATTGAGGAAGGTCACTTGTTTGTGTTTTTTGCTTCTAATGAAGGTTGCTTGATTGGTTCTCTTTCGCATTACCCATGTTGTAACATTAGATATACGTGTTTTTAATCACCGAGCTTTAATCAGACGGCCTACTCCTCGTTTCGTTCTATTATTAGTTGTCATGCCCTGTGGTAAATGGTTCTGCTGAAATTTGCAATATATTTTTTTTTTAGCTTCTGGTTCGCCAAGGCGAAGAAAAAGGTACTGCGACCTATGAGGTCGTTTGTACCGTCTGGGCCAGAAATATGTTAAGCTAGTAGTATTTCTTCTTTCCGTATAAAGCGGATAATGCTACTAGCAGACCACTTCTTTATATCTTCGGAACTCAGTTGTTCTCTGAGGCCGGACATTCACCTAGAATGTGTTCAGCTGTTTCGTCTTCCTCAAGACATAGCCGGCATTCTGCAGAGTCAACTATTTTCATTATGTTTAGGTGATATCGCAACCCGTCGTCGACCTTTTCGTTGCCTTCAAAACCTTCGTGGCCCGGAATCAACCACAGTTTGGTCTTGTTCCTTTACTTTACCTACTGAACATGTAAGAAGTAAAGAAATTATGAGTTTATGGTTTTTTAGACTCTTGCTATTTTGGGTATATCTCGTCCAAAAATTCACCGATTTCTATCATTTCTTTTGTAATTGATTCAGAAATATTCGATTTGTTTTTTATCAGATATTTGTAAGCGAACACGTTGTTGGATACGTATATCTGTTAGAGGCAGCTCACCTGTCGATTTACATTTTTTTTTTATTATTTGAATGAATGTCAAACAAACTAACTACCTATTTAGACATGCAAAAATATATGTTTTCATTGCTTTCTTTAAAAAAAAACAAATACTGAGAATATTATGTATGTAGTTTAAAGATAAAGAAATGTTCATTTAACCAATTTGGATATTCGAGGCATAGGTACCAATCACAGCATTGAATATGTTATTTAAATTTGTTTTAATGCTGTGGTTGGTACTAAAAAAAACACAAGTCTGTTCTCCTCCGCATCACCCAGGAGGTGGAACATTTGATGCGTTTTTTTTCACCGAGGTATCCCCATTAGGCCTACTCCTCGCGCATAGTTCATAAATAAATAAATAAAATATTACGTAACATAACAACGCATAGGGT
Organism: Portevinia maculata; assembly: GCA_949715645.1. Taxonomy (NCBI): domain Eukaryota; kingdom Metazoa; phylum Arthropoda; class Insecta; order Diptera; family Syrphidae; genus Portevinia; species Portevinia maculata. The sequence continues at coordinate 169,414,442 of OX454526.1, read as the reverse complement.
CCTTTAACCAAAAGCGCATACCTAAAGTATATATAAAAAATAAATAAACTATATATTAATATTACCATAACTAAAAACAAATAAAAATAAACATGAGTACATATAAATATTTATATATGAAAATCAGAAAAACACACCCATTCATTTATTAAAATATAACTTTATTTATAGATATTTATTTACATGATGCTTATCCTTAAAGTTTGGCAGCCGTAAATCCTTGTTGTTTTTTTTTATTGTAAATTTAATCAGTCCGATTAAAATAAATTTAACGAAGTCTTCGTTGTGTCCATAATTGCTACACGTCATGGTTTCTGTCACTTCCAACTGGTTTATCATCTGAGACATGAGGTTTTCAACCAAGTTTGCTTGTTTGCGGTCCTCCGGAAAAACTGTTTCGAATATCTCCTTTATTCTTTTCGCAGTATTTTAGAAGCTTATAGTAGGCACCGTAAGCTTCCCAAACTCTGACACAGTTTGTGTGGTCTCATAAGCCTTGAAACGTATTAACAAAGCTTGTTATCGATAAGAATTTGTCTCATCGATCATAAATTGCGTGCAGGCTTCGCAATTAATTTTGTTCCGTAACTTAAACGCTGCAAATCCTGCGTAGAACGTCAAAGCTCCTTCCTGTAGCTTCTCTGAACATCCTTTCGTTAGTACTGTTTCTATAGTGTTGTTCCTTGCGTAGTCTTCATCTGCGTCATCGTACTCGATATTGTTTAAAATATCGGTCTCCATGATGTGGTCTTCTAATGGGACTTCAACTGAAAATTCTTCATTCGCTGCCCGCTCAATATCCAGTTCTTCGCGATCTGCTCCATCCAGCAATAGCTCTGCTCCAGAATCTTCATAGCCCGAATGATCTGAAGATTTTAAATTTTTAAATATAATTTGCTTAAGATTTCTTATGAATCTGTAAGCCGAGGGGTTTTTCTCATACGATCCCCTATTTGTCCGCACCATCGAAAATAAGTTCTCTGCTGGATCTGTGTTAAGATGCGCAGTCAGGAGAAACTTCTGCTCAGTACTCTTAAGATGTGTCCACATCATCTCAATTCCTAGCAGTGTCTGCTCCAAGCCGAAAAAGCAAGGAGGTTTTTGCAATCTTCCGGTATATTCCCACGTTTTTATCCACTGCCGAGCATTTCGTATTGACTTAAGTGTGTCGGTCGAATCTGAAATTGGCTGACGACTTGGATTCCTGGAACTCAGTCTGTCGCTATTCAGGTTGTCGAACAAGTCATTAATTTTTTGTATAAAAGTTGCTGTTGATTCGGCAACTTTCTGTTCCTCAACTGTTTTGTAGCAGTTTGCTTTCACTGCATACAAAATTCCGGCAGCTACATTAGCGCTGAATATTTCTGTTGCCAGTTTAACCGATAGTTTTTCAAAACCATTTGGGCAAACATGGCTCTTAGTAAGCTTGAAGAAGACTTGCAAAACTCCTTTCGAGTCTTCTTCATACAGCTTAACAACTACGTTCCAATCTATAATTTCTCCTGAAATTATGATTTTGTGCTGTAACAATATATTCCGCACGCTCTTGAAGAGATGCGGATAATCGTACAGCATGAAAACCCTTTCATTCCCAACATCGTAATAAGGCTTCTCTACTGACACTCCTAGCAGTTTCTAAGCCAGTACGTTGTTTGATCCTTGGTCGCAGCTTGTCGCGACGACATTTAGGCCGCATGCCATTATTTTGCTGATGTTTATTTTTAACATCTCTGCAATATCTTTTCCTTTTGGGCATCGGCCGCTAGTGGTCGGTATGACGGTATCAAAAGAAGTAGGTATCAAAAAGAATACCTTAGATGCTTAGATGCTGTTTTTGTTTTTTTTTTTATGGATTACTTTAGCCATATACTATTTTCTGAGGCTGCAACAAAGTCAATCAAATTAACCTTAAAAACTTTATGTTTAAGATTTGACGAAAGATATGCCGAAAGTGGTCGGCATTGAGAGCGCTTCGAAAATTCAAATTCTCTGTGGCTAAATAAAAATCTCACATTACCAGAACATATCTTAGAAGAAATACCTTCTTCATCTAGAGTAGGAAGACAGAGAAAAAGCTTATAGATTAGATGTCAATGTGTGGCAGGTAAAGACCAAGGCAGTTAAGAAAAAGTCAAAGCCAGAAAATAACTAATCCAAGAAAAATTTACAAGAGAAACAGGGTTATTGGTAGATATGCCAACTCAACAGTCTGGTAATACTAATGACGGGAACAAGGCTAGAATATTTTTTAGAGACGAGGAAAAGACTGCCCAAATTACAGGGATAGATAAATAAATTATCAAAAAGTTTCATACCATCTTAGAAGCTCTTGGGTCTGGGTTCCCAATAAATGCAGATACTTTTCAGAAGTATACGGAAATTCGATGAATGACATATTTCATAGGAGTATTGCGCAAGTTTATTTAACTTTAATCAACATGTGAAATTGTTGGTATATATAATTTAAGGTCCATGTACCTTTTCAATGAAGCATTGAGGAAGGTCACTTGTTGGTATTTTTTGCTTAATGGAGGCTTCTTGCTTGTTTCTCTTTTGCATTAAATATGTTCTAACAATAGATATACTTCGGCATTAAGAACGTCACTACTAAGATAATTCTGGCTAACTCTACAGCTTTTAGCTGAGCTCCAGCAATTGTAGAGTATTCTATTGTGTCTCATGGCGGTTCAAGTTGAGTATGACTTTCATTAGTATTGTCCCGGTATATTAATTTTTTTTTGTTTTAATTGTAATCCGCGTTGCGACTATTGGATACCAGAAAGAGTTGAACTGTTTTTTGTATTCATATTGGTCTAATTTTATTCGTGAAAGGATAAGTTGTGCATATGAATATTTTTATAATATATAAATCCTAATTCTTTTATAGTATAGTCCATTGTCCGGCAGTTATTACACTGGACTATTTTGCTACTATGTTACCTATAGTTGCCAATTATATACAGTCTTGTTCGTATTGTGTGAACATAAGAGAACATAACCATAGTCCAGGGCGACCTTAAAAACAACAAAAATTAAACAAACTATCGAATAAAATAAAACAAAATATACTTACTCGTTTATGGTGGTGGATTTTCAGTTATATGATCCACCAACCTAGTCATTAGGTCTAGGAACCTATCTGTTCTCTGCATTTTTTCTTGTGTCTTTTCGCCTTTGCTTCCTCAGCCGGCGCTTTTCTTTCGCTTGAAATAAAACACATTAAAATATAAAAAAGACAATAAATTTTAAATAAATATAATCACCCATTTGACTGCATCCTGTTGCTTCCATTTTTGTTGTCAGGTGTAGCTGTCAAATGAAACAATATTCCTTTTATTCCACCTTTCTCTAGGAACAAAAAGAATGCATTCCATTTATTCCAGAATGAATAAAGAAACACCGAAATGGATTTTCCGGAATATTCCATTGAACAAAGAAACGAAAATGGCTCACTCGGAATATTCCGAATATTCCGAATGAATACAGAAACACACGGAATATCTCATTTGAAGAAAAATACCGAAATCAAATTTTAATTAATTTTTATTTTCAAACGAATCGCCTCTTCCATCATTTCTACTCGCAGACGAAGAAGTCAGATTTATTATTTTTCCATCATCTCCCTCTCATCAAACATACTACTTGCCGAAGCGAAGGCAACATTGCAAATCATCAAAAGTATTCGGCTGTTACACAGAAAAATAAATACATACTTACACTTCCATACAAATGAAAATCATATGATAAAATCATATGACCAGAGAATCGATATCATATATCCATACAAATTAAATTACTACATGCTACCTGTGTTGTAAACAACAAAAATGCCTATGCTTCTTCTTACAAAGAAAAAAAATACAACATACTTGGGAATGCAATTATGAAAGGTTCGATAAAGAGAGATAAAGCAGTTTTTCGGTTTTCTTTCTTCGTTTTCAAAGTGTGTAAAAAATTGGTGACAGCAAAATTTAAGACACAAACCTTCAAAACGTCATCTACCAACGTGAGGCCAAAATAAAAAAAAACTCTATAAAGTCTATTATACCATTGTATATACACTTTATAGTAGTGCCATCATGTCGAATTTTTTGTTTTAGACGACTAAATGCAGATGGCGTTATGAATTGAGCTAGAATGTTTGTGTCTAAACTTTTGCTGTCATCTTCATTTTAAATACACACTTTGAAAACGAAGAAAGCAAGACCAAATAAACCGGTTTGTCTCTCTCGAATCTTTCCGCCGAACGAATTTCATTCCATTGTGTTGCATTTTTTTTTCATTGTAAGAAGGAGCATAGGCGTAGGCAGCGCAGGTAGCATGTTCATGTACGTATGCTTTGCAAGTAGCAGAGGTTGATGATGGAAACCAAGTAAGTTATTATTTGTACGGATAATGGATTTCGCATTATCGACTCTCTGGATGGAAGGGGCGATTCGTTTGAAACGAAAAATTTAATAAAATTTGATTTGGGTATTTTTCTTTCAAATGAGAAATTATGAATTTATCGCATTTTAGATTCTCGCTATTTTGGCTATATCTTGTCGAAAAATGTACCGATTTATATCATTATTTTTGTAATTGATTTAGAAATATTCAGTCTAATTTATAAAGCATGACATATGACATAATTTATTTTGTGTCGGTATTGTGCCATGCTGCACCACCACTTATTGGTCAATAGGTACCTACACGATGAATATTTATATGGATAATACGAATTTTCGTTGTTTAAAGTCCCTGCACCTTTGCAATAAAGCATTGAGGAAGGTCACTTGTTTGTGTTTTTTGCTTCTAATGAAGGTTGCTTGATTGGTTCTCTTTCGCATTACCCATGTTGTAACATTAGATATACGTGTTTTTAATCACCGAGCTTTAATCAGACGGCCTACTCCTCGTTTCGTTCTATTATTAGTTGTCATGCCCTGTGGTAAATGGTTCTGCTGAAATTTGCAATATATTTTTTTTTAGCTTCTGGTTCGCCAAGGCGAAGAAAAAGGTACTGCGACCTATGAGGTCGTTTGTACCGTCTGGGCCAGAAATATGTTAAGCTAGTAGTATTTCTTCTTTCCGTATAAAGCGGATAATGCTACTAGCAGACCACTTCTTTATATCTTCGGAACTCAGTTGTTCTCTGAGGCCGGACATTCACCTAGAATGTGTTCAGCTGTTTCGTCTTCCTCAAGACATAGCCGGCATTCTGCAGAGTCAACTATTTTCATTATGTTTAGGTGATATCGCAACCCGTCGTCGACCTTTTCGTTGCCTTCAAAACCTTCGTGGCCCGGAATCAACCACAGTTTGGTCTTGTTCCTTTACTTTACCTACTGAACATGTAAGAAGTAAAGAAATTATGAGTTTATGGTTTTTTAGACTCTTGCTATTTTGGGTATATCTCGTCCAAAAATTCACCGATTTCTATCATTTCTTTTGTAATTGATTCAGAAATATTCGATTTGTTTTTTATCAGATATTTGTAAGCGAACACGTTGTTGGATACGTATATCTGTTAGAGGCAGCTCACCTGTCGATTTACATTTTTTTTTATTATTTGAATGAATGTCAAACAAACTAACTACCTATTTAGACATGCAAAAATATATGTTTTCATTGCTTTCTTTAAAAAAAAACAAATACTGAGAATATTATGTATGTAGTTTAAAGATAAAGAAATGTTCATTTAACCAATTTGGATATTCGAGGCATAGGTGTTGTCCAAGTTGGAGACCGTGTTTGTTCAGGTGCGACACTCATACTAAATTTTTCGTTTATTAAGATGCCCATGGAAATCACGAAAAAGCAAATTTTTGATGTTTGGATTTCTTAAGTCAAAATTAAGCGCTTAGATGCTGTTTTTGTTTTTTTATGGGTTACTTTAGCCATATAGTATTGTCTGAGGCTGCAACAAAGTCAATAAAATTAACCTTAAAAACTTTATGTTTAAGATTTGACGAAAGAAATGCCAAAAATGGTCGGCATTGAGAGCGCTTCGAAAATTCAAATTCTCTGTGGCTAAATAAAAATCTCACATTACCAGAACATATCTTAGATGAAATACCTTCTTTATCTATAGTAGGAAGACAGAGAAAAAGCTTATAGATTAGATTTCAAGGTATGGCAGGTAAAGACCAAGTCAGTTAAGAAAAAGTCAAAGCCAGAAAATAACTAATCCAAGAAAAATTTACAAGAGAAACAGGGTTATTGGTAGATATGCCAACTCAACAGTATGGCAATACTAATAACGGGAACAACGCTAGAATATTTTTTAGAGATGAGAAAAAGACTGTCCAAATTACAGAGATAGATAAAGAAATTATCAAAAAATTTCATACGACCTTAGAAGCTCTTGGATCTGGGTTCCCAATAAATGCAGATACTTTTGAGAAGTATGCAAAGGAAACAGGGGAACTATATTTTAAAAATTATGCCTGGTATTTTAAGGCAGTAAGTGTGCATAAGGTCTTCTTTCATGGAAAACAAATAATTTCTACTTGTATACTTTCAATCGGACAACTTTCAGAAGAAGCGCAAGAGGCAAGAAACAAGGAAAGTAGAAGCTTTAGGGAACTTCTTACAAGAAAAATATCACGTGTAGATACAAATACTGACCTCTTAAATCGATTGCTTATAACCTCAGATCCATTCTTAACAAGTCTAAGATGCTTTCCGAGAAGAAAGAAAAGTGTCATGGAACATGAAGTCTTGCAACTTTTAGATGTACCAAATAATTAAACAAATTAAAATGAGCTGGTTTGTATGTATTGTTTTTTTTACCCAGGTCTAAGACAGGCCAAACGAGCCATTCGGCCCTTCAATTAAAATGCCAGCAAATGTCTAAACCTAAGCAGGCATGATATCAAAAACCTAGTAGGTCACAGTACACATATTAAAGGTAATATCTTTAGCGTTTCCATTTTTGCGCCGCTCTGCGCATCTGTCAAAATCGAAGGAAAATGGCGGTCCCAGTGACCCCTCACTTGTTGATTTGTATTTTATAAAAGAAGTTCGCCTCACCTGTGTCGTGAAGTGTTAGTGGTTTTTATTATTAAATTATTAATCAATAAGTAAAAAAATAGTCTATTTGTTTGAAAAAATTATTAGTTAAACATGCGGTGCGCTGTTTTTGGTTGTACGACAAACAATAAAGGGAAAAATTCTGGAAAGAAAAATTCTTTTTTTAACTTTCCCAAATGCAACATAGTTTGCAAGCAGTGGGTTTTCTTATGTCGGAGGAATGATAAGTTTTCAATTAAAAATTCGCGAATTTGTTGCAAACATTTTGAAGAAAGTGATTTTGGTCCAACAAATCAGTTCATGGAAAACCATGGCTTTGCACAACGAAGATGTTTGAAGCCAAATGTGATCCCATCACTCTGTTTACCTCTGGAGAAACCGAATAAAACTCCTACTTTGCGCGATTCAAAACTTTATTCAATATTTATTATAAAATACTTTGAATTGCAGAAGCAAAAAACAAATGCTCAAAGAGTGTACAGAGGACTCATGTGCACCAGATTTAGATCCACGTCTACCAACGCCAACGACTGACTTTGGAGAATCAGAAGCACCCCTAGAAACACCTTTGGTAGGCAGTTCCGATTGTGGAACACAAACCGACGTTTCTTGGAGCTATGTCGGAACCACAGGGGTTTCTTATTCCCATTGCAGTACACAAACCGGCCCTTCATACACTAACACTCAGTAAGTAATATAATTTTGTTTAAAAATTTATTTTCTTATTTAATGGTTATTAGAATACTAAAAACAAGAGAGGTTAGAAGACTCAACCGAAAAAAATGGAACCAGGAACGGCTTTTGGAAACAGTGGGAAATATATTCACCAAAGGCCAACTGAAAAAAATGGAACAGCCTAACAAACGAATGAGGTGGACGGAAGAAGACATCCCCAATGCCATCACAATTCATGCTTCCGGTCCTCGTGCATACAGACTGCTTTTGAAGAAAGGTTTTCCATTTCCAGCAGTTATAACATTAAAAAAATGGTGTGCCAAAATAGAATTATATCCAGGTATAATTAAAAGCGTGCTTGGTCTCATAAAAAAAGTTGATATGAAGCCCTTCGACAAAATCTGCGTACTTTCTTTCGACGAGATGAAAGTTAAGGAAAAAATATGTTATGACAAAAAAAAGGACGGAACCTTAAAATCAGCCAAGTATGTTCAGGTGGCTATGATACGTGGTTTATTTGGGAACTGGAAGCAACCAATATTCTACGATTTCGACCAGAAAATGACACCATCATTACTGTTCAGCATTATCAACGCCGTTCAGAGCTGTGGATTTGATGTGGTGGCAATGGTTTGTGACCTAGGAGGAACCAATCAAGGATTGTTAAAGGAACTTAACATTTCTGTTCAGCAATCCTTTTTCCCAAACCCAGTTAATGAAAAGAAAAAAATGTACGTTTTCGCCGATGTACCACACCTGCTCAAACTAATACGGAACAATTTTATTGACAGTGAGGGCTTTTTATTGGATGGCAAGCTTATTCATAAAGGAATAATAGAAGAACTTGTATCGCAAGCGAACGAAAAGTCTGATCTTTCGGTGGCTTACAAAATTTCAGCTTCAAATTTAAACGTTAGAGGTGCACAACGCCAGAAAGTAAAACTAGCAGCCAAACTGTTTTCGCACACCATCTCTCAAGCATTAATACGTGCTGGTAGTTTGGTACTAACATCCGAAAATTGGCTCAAGTGCTCCGAATTTTTCAAACTGGTTTGTCTATAAAATTGTATTTTAAAATTAATTTTTAAACATTTTTTTTATATTAAAGGTAAATTATTGGTTCGATAGCTTAAATGTAAGACAACCGTTCAAAGACAGTCGGGAACGAGTTCAAGGCTTTGGTCTTTCGGAGTCTATACAATTTGATATTGTAGAAAAAATGTCGGAGACTATTCTTAAAATGCGGGTTAAGGGAAAGTCTATCATGATGCCATTTCAGAAAGGTATTTGTTATATTTTTAACATTGCTTATACACAATACCATTTTTTAATTTGAAGGCATTTTGATGACCAACCAATCTTTGAAGCTTTTGTATGCTGACCTGAAATCCAAATGCGATTGTACACAATTTGGAGTTTGAGATGATTTTTTTTTGTTGCACTAAGCAACAACAAAAAAAAAATTGCAGTCATTACGTAGGAGGCTTAACCGGTTTTTCTTTAATTTTGTGCATGTCATTTTCTTAATTAAATCAAGTGAAATCAGCGATTCGTCACACTGTGCAACGCAGACAAGCACCAACAATAAGTCAACAAACTTCTTCAGTAAGTTCAGTTTTTAAAATTGAAAAGTGGCAAATTTCATTTGACGGGTCCGAAAATATCCACTATTAAGGATCGTTCGCAATGTAGCTGGGAATACACTATAACTTGTCTTATCTTTTTTTATCTCTGCCTCAATTAATATTTTTTCACATGCAAATATGGTTTAAAAACCATTTGGGAATCAGCATTGCTGAAATGCTAATCTCTTTCACCGATATGAACACAGACACCAATTGTATTGAATACAAATGAACAAGTTACAGATGACTGTGATAGTCTAATTGCAATATGCCATAACCTACCCCAAACATCCATCAAAGCCAAAAAATAATATACATACCATCAATATACTCGATGACAATTCCTCAACCTTTCTTTATCCACCATCGCCCCTACCTCTAAATATGAATATCCATTTTTCACTTGCAAATATGAATTACTCGTATAAAGAAAATCATTTCGCAAGCAAACAAATAATATGGCATAAGTCTACCCGATAATAATTCCTTCACCTTTCCTTTCCGCCCTACCAGCAACCACCAACGTTACCTGAGTCATCTTCCTTCTCATATACTTAGTAACGAGCATGAAGGAGAACAAAAAATCTGCTGTTTGCGCATAACCAAATAAACATATTCTGCTGATACTTCCATCAGAGCCAACAAATGAAATACGATAAATCTACCCGATGAGAATTTCCTGCTCCATCAAACATCAGCCACCATCGGTAGTCGCTACCTGGATGATCTTCATATTCATGATCTTCATATTCCTCCTCATATTCACGAGAATGGAAGATAATGGAAGACAACAAAGGTGTAGAAAAGGTTCTTCAATACAATAGTATGGATATAGCTTTTGTTAATGTCGTATACACGAAGTGATAATACCATTGTATATAAACCTTATAGTAGTGCAACCGTGCGTAAACGACGATACGCCACCAGTGCGCATTCGCCCGCAACAAATCATGATAGTCTAGTTCTACACCATTCTGGTGCTGGGAATATGAGTAGGAGGATGATGCAGGTAGTGGTGGTGGTTGGCAAAGCAGGTTTCGTGTAGATTTATGGTATATTTTTTGTTTGCTTTGATGGAAGGGGTATGTTATGTTTTCTGGATTTTAACACAATGTGTATGTGTGTGTATGATCGTTGAAAGAGAGTCACATTTCAGCTACTTTGAGGATTCTCAAATGATTTTCTTTACAATTCATATTTTCAAGTGAAAAAAGGATATTCATATTTAAAGGCAGGGGCGATGGTGGATAAAGGAAGGTAAGAGAATTGTCGTCGAGTAGTTGATGGTATATTATTTGTTGGCTTTGATGAATGTTTGGGGTAGGTTATGGCATATTGCAATTAGACGATCACAGTCACCTGTAACTTGTTTTCTTTGTTTTTAATACAATTGGTGTGTATGATCACATCGGTGAAGAAGATTCGCATTTCAGCAGTGAGGATTCCCAAATGGTTTCTAAACCATATTTGCATGTGAAAAAATATTAATTGAGGCAGAGATAAAAAAAGATAAGACAAGTTATAGTGTATTCCCAGCTACATTGCGAACGATCCTTAAGGGTTTCCACTTTAAAAAGAAAATCGTGGATATTTTCGGACCCGTCGAATGCAATTTGCCACTTTTCAATTTAACAAACTGAACTTACTAAAGAAGTTTGTTGACTTATTGGTGGTGCTTGTCTGCTTTGCACAGTGTGACGAATCGCTGATTTAGCTTGGTTTAATAAGGAAAATGACATGCACAAAATTAAACAAAAACCGGTTAGCCTCCTACGTAATGACTGTGCAATTTTTTTGTTGTTGCTTAGTGCAACAAAAAAAAATCATCTCAAACTCCAAATTGTATATAATTTTTTTTATAAGAAGGTCAATTTGAAGAGAAAGTGTTTATATCGGTTTTAATTGGTTCGCGTATATCATATACCTTTTTTTTTATCTTAAGTTAAAAGTCAATTGATATAAAAGTAAGTTTTTCTTAAATAATTAAAGATTTTGTTTAATAGGTATAAGGGGTAAATGAAAGTAAAATTTATAGATAAAATATGTGTTTTTTGTATTCATTAGACGAAAAGTATACCTAGTTGTTCAGTGTTGTCCAAGTTGGAGACCGTGTTTGTTCTAAAGCCTTGCATATGCACTGCTAAAATGTGTTTCAACAAAATTTTTCGTTTTTTAGGATGCCCATGGAAATCACGAAAAAACAAATTTTTTATGTTTGGATTTCTTAATTTAAAATTAAGCGCTTAGATGCTGTCTCTGCTTTTGTTGTGGGTTACTTTAGCCATGTAATATTTTCTGAGGCTGCAACAAAGTCAATCAAATTAACCTTTAAAACTTTATGTTTAAGATTTGACGAGAGATGGGTTAAAAGTGGTCGGCATAGAGAGCGCTTCGAAAATTCAAATTCTCTGTGGCTAAATGAAAATCTAACATTACCACAACATATCTTAGATGAAATACCTTCTTTACCTAGAGTAGGAAGACAGAGAAAAAGCTTATAGATTAGATTTCAAGGTGTGGCAGGTAAAGACCAAGTCAGTTAAGAAAAAGTCAAAGCCAGAAAATAACTAATCCAAGAAAAATTTACAAGAGAAACAGGGTTATTGGTAGATATGCCAACTCAACAGTCTGGCAATACTAATAACGGGAACAACGCTAGAATATTTTTTAGAGATGAGAAAAAGACTGTCCAAATTACAGAGATAGATAAAGAAATTATCAAAAAGTTTCATATCATCTTAGAAGCTCTTGGGTCTGGGTTCCCAATAGATGCAGATGCTTTTGAAAATTATGCCTGGTATTTTAAGCCAGTAAGTATACATAAGGTCTTCTTTCATGGAAAACAAATAATTTCGACTTGTATACTTCCAATCGGATAACTTTCAGAAGAAGCGCAAGAGGCAAGAAACAAGGAAAATAGAAGGTTTAGGGAACTTCTTCCCAGAAAAATATCACGTATAGATACAAATACTGAACTCTTAAATCGATTGCTTATAACCTCAGATCCAATTCTTAGCAAGTCTAAGATACTTTCCGAGAAGAAAGAAAAGTGTCATGGAACATGAATACTTGCAACTTTTATATGTACCAAATAATTAAAAAAATTGAAATAAGCTGGTTTGTATGTATTGTTTTGTCTTGAAATTTGTAATCATATGATAAAAAAATTTGTTATATTCTATTCTGTGAACAATTTCAATTAAAAAAAAAACCAAAAATTTAATCTTAATTTAATTCCGCTAAATCAGCGATTCGTGACACTGTGCGTTATGTCGAAAACGAAGCGTTATTTAAAAAATGTTCGAAGTCGGAACGAGCGTTCGAAGGTCTCGTAGGATTCACATTGGGAGTATTTAAATTCAAATTGTCCAATCTTCGAACTAAGGTATCTCTAATAGACTGCATTTCACGAATGAAAATTCGTTGGTTTGCCTTGAGTCTGTGGCTTCTTCTTGAACAGGTGGACGTTCGTTAATATCTCATCGCTCATTATTATCATCACTATTGTAGTTATCTACCAGTTGTGGTGAAATCTGATCCTGGCTTAAGCCTACACTAGCCCCAGGTGGAGTACGACTAACAATTGGCCTGGATTCCATTGCTCCTGAACGGGGAGTTATTTCGAAAAGTGGACGAATTTCTCAAATTACTTGGTCTTCCTCTAGAACGCGTATTTGGAACTCTATTATCCATAATAGGAAATTTCGGATTTTAAATACAACTTCAAAAGATTTTAAATTTCAATATCTTTTAATAAATCTGTATTAAAAAAAATTAATACATGCATAATTTGGGGTCAGCGCGGTCGGTGCTAAATTCGATATTAAATCAGATATTAAATTTGATAAGATTAGATACAATATGCTTAAGAGCAAGATATCTGTCTTGGTAAACAGACGGACTGTGCAAACAATGAACACAATACGAACAAGACTGTATATAATTGGCAACTATAGGTAACATAGTAGCAACATAGTCCAGTGTAATAACTATCAGACAATGGACTACCTATACTAGGTATAAAAGAATTAGGTTTTATATATTATAAAAATATTCATATGCACAACTTATCCTTTCACGAATGAAATTAGACCAATATGAATACAAAAAGCAGTTTAACTCTTTCTAATATCCAATAGTCGCAACGCGGATTACAATTAAAACTATGAATATACTGGGACTATACTAATGAAAGTCATACTCAACTTGAACCGCCAAGAGACACAATAGAACACTCTACAATTGCTGGAGCTTAGTTAAAAGCTCTAAAGTTAGCCAGTATAATCTTTGTAGTGACGTTCTTAATGCCTCGAAGTACATCTAATGTTAGAACACGTTTAATGCAAAAGAGAAACAATCAAGCAACCTCCATTAAGCAAAAAATACCAACAAGTGACCTTCCTCAATGCTTCATTGAAAAGGTACATGGCCTTTAAAATATATACCAACAATTTCACATGTTGATTAAAGATAAATAAACTTGCGCAGTACTCCAATTTAGCAATCAAGCTCTACGCAAAACAACGAAAATTATTACTATCCATATAAATATTCATCTTATAGGTACCTATTGAACAAGAAGTGGTGGTGCGGCATGGCACAATACTGACAAAAAAAATTATGTCATTGCTTTATAAATTAGATCGAATATTTCTAAATCAATTACAAAAAAAAATTATAAAAATCGGTACCTTTTGCGGCAAGATATAGCCGAAACAGTCAGAGTCCAAAATGCGACAAACTCATAATATCTCATTTGCTGAAAAATACCGAAATCAAATTTTATTCCATTTTTCCCTTCAAACGAATCGCCTCTTCCATCATTTCTACTCGCAGACGAAGAAGTCAGATTTATTATATTTCCATCATCTCCCTCTCATCAAACATACTACTTGCCGAAGCGAAGGCAACATCGCAAATCATCAATTACACAGAAAAATAAATACATACTTACATTTCCATACAAATGAAAATCATATGGCATGACCACAGAATCGATAATGCGAGATCCATTATCCATACAAATTAACTTACTTGGAAATCCTACATGCTACCTGTGCTGCTAAACAACAAAAATGCCTGTGCTCCTTCTTACAAAGAAAAAAAATACAACATACATGGGAATGCAATTATGAAAGGTTCGATAAAGAGAGATAAACCAGTTTATTTGGTTTTCTTTCTTCGTTTTCAAAGTGTGTATTTAAAATGAAGATGACAGCAAAAGTTTAGACACAAACATTCTAGCTCAATTCATAACGCCATCTGCATTTAGTCGGCTAAAACAAACAATTCGACATGATGGCACTACTATAAAGTGTATATACAATGGTATTCTCACTTCGTGTATACGACGATACGCCACCATACGATGTAAGGCCAAAACAAATTATATTAGTTTATGCACACTATGTGGGTTTATTTTTGTTTTCCTCCAATCTCCTGAATGGGAATATGAGAATGAAGATCTGAAGATCATTCAGGTAGCGACTTCGACTACCGATGCCGATGGTGGCTGATGTTTGACGTAGCGGACATTCTCATCGGGTAGTTTTATCGTATTTTATTTTATTTTATTTGTTGGCTCTGATCGAAGTATCAGCAGAATAGTTTTATTTGGTTTTGCGCAAACAGCTGATTTTTTGTTCTCATGATCGTGAGTAGGTATATGAGAAGTAAGAATACACAGGTAGCGTTGGTGGTGGTCGGTAGGGCGGAAAGGTGAAGGAATTATTATCGGGTAGACTTATGCCATATTATTTGTTTGCTCTGATGGAAGTTTGGGGTAGGTTATGTTTTCTGATATTTAATACAATTGGAATGTGTGTGTATGATCGTTGAAGGAGAGGCACATTTCAGCTACTATGAGGATTCTCAAATGATTTTCGTTATAATTCATATTTGCAAGTGAAAAATGGATATTCATATTAAAGGCAGGGGTGATGGTGGGTAAAGAAAGGTGGGAGAATTGTCATCGAGTTGATTGATGGTATATTATTTGTTGGCTTCGATGAAAGTTTGGGGTAGGTTATGGCATATTGTAGTTAGACCATCACAGTCACCCGTAACTTGTTTCTTTGTATTCAATATAATTGGTGTCTGTGTTCACATCGGTGAAGGAGATTCGCATTTCAGCACTGACGATTCCCAAATTATTTATAAACCATATTTGCATGTGAACAAATATTAATTGAGGCAGAGATAAAAAAAGATAAGACGAGTTATAGTATGTTCCCAGCTACATTGCGAACGATCCTTAAGGGTTTCCATTTTAAAAAGAAAATCGTGGATATTTTGGGACGCGTCAAATGCAATTTGCCACTTTTCAATTTTACACACTGAACTTACTGAAGAAGTTTGTTGACTTATTGGTGGTGCTTGTCTGCGTTGGGTCGAAAACGAGGTGTTATTTAAAAAATGTTCGAAGACAGAACGAGCGTTCGAAGGTCTCGTAGGATTCACATTGGGAGTATTTAAATTCAAATTGTCCAATCTTCCAACTAAGGTATCTCTAATAGACTGCATTTCACAAATGAAAACTCGTTGGTTTGCCTCTAGTATTCGTGAACAGGTGGAGGATGTTCATTAATATCTCGTCGCTCATTATTGTTATCACTATTGTGGTTACTTGCCTGACGCGATTCCATTGCTGCAGGGGCGTTTTCTACCAGTTGTGGTAAAATCTCATCCTGGCTTAAGCCTACACTAGCCCCATGTGGAATACGACTAACTATTGGCCTGGATTCCATTGCTCCTGAACGGGGAGTTATATTTCCAAAAGTGGACGAATTTCTCAAATTACTTGATCTTCCTCTAGATAGAACGTGTATTTGGAACTCTATTATCCATAATATGAAGTTTCGGACTTTTAACCCTATTCCTGCCACGCTGTGACTGTAAGTCACTATTTTATTTTAAACTAACATACATTTTTTTTTTAATTTTTTAACGCAAAATCAGTGTAATGTATTTTATTATTGGTCACAACGTAAATGTTATATACAATTTTTGTTTTTTTATGTTTGGATATTGTTTAGGTACGTATTACATAAAATATTTAAAAATAACATAAACTGCTACGTAGTGACTCTAAGACACTTCAACGACTTTAAATTTATAGTTTGTTTACAGCTAAATAAATGGAACTGTATATTGTTTATTCATGTAAGAACTTGATCTCTTGCAAAATAGAATATTTACTGTAAGAAGAACGTGAAGGTCGTGAAAGTGGTAACAAAACTGCTGAATTATTCATAGGACAAGATGGAACTTCAATACCACCAAACTAGCAAGGCCGACCTTCAGCTCGTAAAATCATCCGAGGAAAAGTAAATGAAGTTGTGTTACTCCTTTTAAAACACATTGATCATCCTGTGGATGCATTTACGCTGTTTTTTACTGACGTAGTAGAACTTATTGTAAAATACACTAACTTAGACGGAATGAACACAGTAAGCAGCAAATGGAAGATGACCGATATGGTGGAAATTCGAGCTTTCATAGGAATATTGATCAATGCTGGATTACGCAGGCAAGGTGGCACGTCATATGAAGAATTTTGGAATCGGAAGTTCATTTTACTGTTACTGCTGCCCTTATGAAAAAGGACGATCTTCTAACCAATACTGCGGTATTTGTCAGAAACCCGTGTGTAATGAGCATTCACAGAAAACTTTTGTTTGCCTTATGTCAAAATAAATAGTTAAATAAGTTAAATAATAGATCCCTAAATTATTTGTATTTAGTCAATGCACACAATACGAACAAGACTGTATAAAATTGGCAACTATAGGTAACATAGTAGCAACGTAGTCCAGTGTAAGAACTACCAGCCAATGGACTATACTATAAAAGAACTAGGATTTATATATTATAAAAATCTTCATATGCACAACTTATCCTTTCACGAATAAAATAAGACCAATATGAATACACAAAACAGTTCAACTCTTTCTGATATTCAATAGTCGCAACGCGGATTACAATTAAAACTATTAATATACCGGGACTATACTAATGAAAGCCATGGTTAGGTTAGGTTAGGTTTGAAGGGAAGTGCACAGCATGCTGTGCTTGCACGGGGGCCCATTGGTCCATTGTGATCCCTTTTTGTTTATCGTGGTAAAAACTTCACTTACAATAAAAACACTTACCATGCTTCGTTTAAATTTTTCTTTCTGGTTGGCCTATTGGAACCAACCTGTTTTCTTGACAAACCTGATTATGTCCGTCAGTGGTACCTGCGCTACGTCCTCTAAGTCTTCGAAAAATCTGTTACCCAGATAACGAAGTCGAGATGTCTGGAGGTTTGGACACTCGCAGAGCAGGTGTTTGATGGTCTCGGTTTCTTCTGCATCCTGACAGCTCCTGCAGTAGTCTGGTGAGCTAATGCCCAGCCTGTTTGCCATTACTCCTATGGTGCAGTGGCCGGTCAGTACGCCGGTTAGGATACGTATTTCTTGTTTATTCATTCCCAGAATGTGCTTTGTTCTTTTCTCGTCGATTCTTGGCCATAGGCTGCGAGATATAACACAGTCGTTCGGAGAACCACGGTTTCACCACGGTTTCACCGGGTTTAATGAAGAATACCTGGCAAATGCCATCGTCGCCGAGCAAAACGGGCCCAGATCCCTTTTAATTTCGAATGTTGATCTCCAGCTCATCTTCGATTCACTTAAGAAAAAGAAGTCAGCAGGGGTCGACGGTGTATCCAACATTGTACTACGACATCTCCCTCGGGAAGCAGTTGACATATACACCACTTTGTTCAACAACGCATTGAATAATGCATACTATCCAGTGCGGTGGAAAACAGCTGTGGTACATCCTCTCCCGAAAAAGGGAAAGGACAACTCCAACCCGGCAAACCTCCGGTCGATAAGTCTGCTTCCGAGCATCAGTAAAGTATTTGAAAAGATTATAAATAAAGCTCTGACCAAGTGGGCAGAGGACAAAAATATTATTCCAGAAACACAGTTTGGTTTTAAGACGGGGCATGACACAATTCATGCCGCGTCTAAACTAGTTTCTGACATTCAATGGAACAAAGCTAAGAAACAGTGCACAGGTGCCTGTTTAGTAGATTTAGAAAAGGCCTTTGACACCGTATGGTTAGAGGGTCTTTATCTAAAGCTGACAAGACGTGGTATAAGCAAACAAATACTATATATACTCTGTGACATGCTTAAAGGTAGAAAGTTCGTTGTCAAAAGTGGCAATATAACTTCTAACGCAGTTTTTAATATAAAAAATGGACTTCAGCAGGGAGCGGTAAACTCACCGATTCTATTCAGTATTTACACCGCCGATCTGATAGGAAGTCTTACACAGGCTATTGCGTATGCCGACGATCTAATCGCGTACAGAACAGGTGCAAAAGTTGAGGTCATCAGAATTCTTTTGCAGCGTGACTTCGACCAGATCCAGCGATATTGTGATGACTGGAAGTTGAGAATAAACTTTCAGAAATCAGAAACTATCTTGTTTGGGACTCCCTTGTCTAGGGCCTCTAGGGATACAAGAAAGAACTGGCGCAAGCTAGTGATCGTTGGGCCACATGGACAGCCACTACCGAGTAAAAATGTCGTAAAGTATCTTGGCATCTGGTTGGATCAGTACCTATATTTTAATAAACATGTAGATGCGGCTTTAACTAGGGCTAGGGGAGCGTTTGCCTCACGAAACGGTTGTTTTATAGCAGCCGGCTGGATAGCAGGGTTAAAGTGATTTGCTACATGGCCCTCATCAGGCCGATGATTGCTTATGGATGTCCGGTGTGGTTTAACGTTGCACCATCTCAAATGGAAAAGATTCGGGTGTTTGAGAGGCAGTGTCTGAGAAACTGCCTTGGATTGCACAGAACACCAGAGTCGCAGTACACACGGTATTATTCCAATAAGGTCATATACAACGGAGCCCAAATAAACAGGATAGATAACTTTTTGAAAAGCTGATTCGGGGTCACATTGCAAGAGCGATGTCCTCGACTAATGGCCTTATTTTTGGGGCTTACTACCCAAACAACGAATATTATGAAAGCGTGCGTCTAAGCGGCTTCATACCGCCCGATGCATTTCTCTACTTAGACAGCCGGGGGCTTGTACAGGATAGATTGGCTGTGCCGCTCATCTGCCACGTTGCTCGCAGAGTTGTGGAAAGGCGGCTTCTTTATGATCGGGACGTCGTCTCACAAATGGGAGGGGAGCGCCTTCGGTTTAGTAGGGCTGTGTCGGATCGGGATCGACAAGATAGAGAAAAACAGGAGAATCAATTTTGGTGGGTCGGGAATTAGCTTACACCTTACTTAGTTCCATTAAAAGGAAAGGGCCAACTTACATAGGTTTAGGTTAAGTGTTGTAGGCAAAAAAAAAATTGTAGCTGTTTTTATTTGTAAGTAGTATGTAATTTATAATAGTTAATAATTTTTAGTTTGTAGTAGTTTTAGTAGTCTAGTTTTAGGTGGGTGGTAGGTAGTTTTAATTTGTTATTAAAAAAAAAAAAAAAAAAAAAAGGCTGTTCTTGCTTTAAGAGTAGGTTGTAAGTAGTTAACATAGTTTGTAAGAGAGAAAAAAAAAAAAAAAAAAAAAAAAGTTAAAAAGAAACCAAGTTTTTTAATTTTGTACTTTCTTGGTGACCAACACTTTTACAATAAAAAAAAAAAAAAATAACTTTACTTTTAAGCCGAAAGGTACTAGGTAGCACTTCATTTCTTACCGTAGAGCACCCGCATAGGGACAGTAAGGTACTTTAAAGATTATTTTATACATGCTAGTTTTATGAATTTTTGTCTAGCTATAAGTTAGTTATAAGTTTACCAAAAATAAAAATGAATTAAAAAAAAAAAAAAAAAAATAACACAGTCGTTCCTTTGGGACCAGGTAGTGTTAATTTGTTCCCTCAGTTTTTGGTCAATGTTTCTTTTTGCTGCACTAATTGGGATGTCTATTGACGTAATGGCGTCCATTGCGTCAAGTTCTGACACTGTTCTTGCTAGCTCGTCTGCCTTTTCATTCCCCACGATGTCGCTATGACCGGGGACCCAGCAGAGGGTGATCCTGTGTCGTTCGCCTATTTCGTTAAGGGATTTTAGGCAGTTCCTGACTGTTTTTGACTTTGTGGTTTCGCTGTCTAGTGCTTTGATCGCCGCCTGACTGTCTACGAAGATGGTAATCTTGGAAGGATCCAGATTCTTCGCGGAGATTGTTTCTGCTGCCTTGTCTATGGCGACTATTTCGGACTATTTCGGTCTTTTTGCATGCGTAGAAGGCACATAGTGCTTTTTTTGATCGTTCCTCTGTGTTACGTTTCCAAGTAAGCTGAGAGTCTAGGATGATGCCCAGATACTTTGCTTCCGGGGAAAGTTTCAGACGAATTCCGTTTATCTTCGGCATATCGAAATTCTCGATTTTTCTTTTCCTAGTGAACAGAACACATTCGGTTTTGATTGGATTAACTCCAAGGCCGTTCGGTCTCGCCCACGAGGATAATTCTTTTAGGGCAGATTCCAAGAGTTCACTGATAGTGGGAAGATACTTTCCACTTATTAGAATTAAAATATCGTCTGCGTATGCTACTATTTTCGTCTTTTTGACCTTTAGAGTCGTGAGGATTTTGTTGACCACTAGAAGCCACAGGAGGGGAGATATGACGCCTCCCTGTGGGGTGCCCCTGATCACTGTTTTCCTTATGGTACTCTCTCCGATCTCTGAGTTAATTACTCTGCTGTTAAGCATTTCGTAAACCCAGTTCGTTATTTCTATTTTCGCTCCTAAGTCTACGAGCGCTGTTTTTATGGCCGCTGTTTTGACATTGTTGAAAGCTCCCTCAATGTCTAAAAATGCTGCCATGGTGAATTCTTTATGGTGTAATCCTTTTTCTATAATTGACACAACTTCGTGCAGGGCTGTTTCCACGGACTTGCCTTTGAGGTAGGCATGTTGAGTACTGCATAGGTTGTTTTCGTTTAAGAGGTCTCTTGTACTCGTATATAAGTCGATTATTCTCTCTAGTGTCTTTAAGAGAAAAGAGGAGAGACTTATCGGCCTATAATCTTTTGCTGTGCAGTGTATATGTCTCCCTGCTTTGGGAATGAATATCACTTTAACTTCTTTCCAGCTTTGCGGTATGTAGCAGAGTCTTATACAGCTTTTGAAAATGGCTTTTAGCCATGGCAGTATTACATTGAGAGCCTGTTGTATCATTGCTGGTATGACATTATCTGGTCCCGCCGATTTGTAGGGCTGGAAAAATTTGACTGCCCAAGCAATTTTGTGCTCTGTTATGATACTTTCAATTGCCATGTCCGGTTGTGTGTCTTGCGGAACGGGGGTGTAGTTGACATCACATCCAGTATTCTCACTAGACTCCGGAAAATGAGTATCTATTAGAATTTGTAGAGTTTCTTGGCTAGACTCTGTCTAAGAGTCATCAGCACGTTTAATATACCCTGGGACCGTTGGGTCTTTGGATAGTACTTTACGTTGTCTCAGCCTCGTTTGTACTCTCTATGGATTCGCAGAACGTGCTCCAGGATTCGAGTTTTACTCTCCTTATTTCTTTTGTGTATAGATTAAGTTCGGACCTATACTTAGTCCAGTCTTCATCTGTCTTACTCTGTCTTGCTTTGTTAAAAAGTTGTCTTACCAATGTTCGCCGCTTTTGAAGCTCGCTGGTCCACCAAGTTGCCTTTTTGGGTTTGCGATTGCGAGAGATGGGACAGTGTTTAACAAAGGCTTTGGGCATAGTTTTGGTAATATACTTCGTTGTCGATTGAGTGAGTGTCGACAACTTGTCCTCTTTTGGATGTTGTGTGTACTCACTAACCGTTTTCGCGTAGTCTGCCCAATTCGTTTACCTAGGGTTCCTAAAGATTAGTTGTGCCATATATTGTAGATTGACTGTAAAGAGTATTCTATTATGGTCTGAGAAAGAGTTCTCTCGACAAACTCTCCAGTCTTCTACCCTGATATGATCATTGTTGCTTTTGAGAGTTATGTCTAAAATTTCTGACCTGTTTCTGTTTTGGAAATTGGGCTGGTTTCCCCTGTTACACAAAACTAGATTTGTGGAAATAATACATATATTCAAACAACGACTCATCTCTTTTATTAATTCCTGCACTGCCCCACAGCATGTGGTCTGCATTCGCGTCGCACCCTACCACCAATGATGTGTTTCGTGTGTTAGCGTGCTCCACTAATTCACGTACTGCATCGGATGGTGGGTTTTCCTCGTCGTGTGCCATGTAAACTGAAGCGAGGATAAGGTTCCTTTCCGGAGCTTCAATTTTTACGGCCACTGTGTCTCCCTTGCTGTACCTGTGAAGAAAAAACATGTTACCAACAGTTTTCTTGACTAGAATACAGCTTCGTACTTTACCTTCTTCTTTAGTGTGGAACAGATGGTAATATGGCGATTTCAGACCTTGGATTTTATTTTTAAAAATCCAGGGTTCTTGAATTAATGCCACGTCCACGCTTACCTCAGACATGAACAGCAGTAGGTCGTGTGTTGCTGCTTTACAGTGATGCAAATTAATTTGCACCACTAGCAGCTTTTGCAACCTTTGGCTCTTCATCTTCATCCAGCCGTACCCATACGGCACCTAGCCCGAACTTCAGTCTGTTGCCTGGGGTCTGTCTTATGGTGGCTGCAGAAGATTGGTTTATTGCAAAGCAGAGCTCCTTGCCGTCACCACTTCTTCTGCAGTATACCTTGACCCAATCCTTGATCGGGATATTTTTGTTCTGCCCAGCTAGGAGGACCAGGATGTTCTTGTCCCCTTCTTTGCCGAAGCGGGGTGGTATCCAGACTTTGACTTTCTGTCTAAGTGGCAGTGCGGATCTGGGTATGACCTTCTGTTTGGCTCCCTCCCACAGTTCGCCAATGCTGGCGATGGTTTTGGAGAGAAACTCAAGAGTATGCCCGTCTCCACACCCCACTATCTTCACACCCTTGTGCCCTCCGGCTCCGTCAAACTCGTAGTCTGGTCCCCCATTTCGGATGTTGACCATCGTAGCCTTAAGGATGACGTTTTCTGTCAGCAGCCAGTGCTCAGCTGTGATCTTTCCATCGGGATCTTGCTCATCAATGACTGCTGCTATTATTCTCGTCGGAGTGCTGTCTAGGCTTGTTGAAGCCTTCGGTCTTTCCGGTCGGCTTTCTTTTTTCTCTTCCTCTGACCGTTGCCTTCGAAGAGGTGCCAGAGGTTCCGGCCTTAGTGCCTGTAGAGACCCTGCTTGAAGCCTGTGCCTTGTTCTTTGTTACAGAAGGTGTAGTGGTTTTAGACTGTTCCTTGTTAGCCTTGTTAGGACAACCTTTGGATTTGTCTACCACCACTACTGTCGTTTCTTTTTGAAGTTCAGGAGCTGAAGGTTCATTGGGCTTGTGAGCCTTCTGATTTTCGAAGCTCTTTATTGCTCTCTTAGGCTTCCTGACCAAGGCCCTGTCTCTATCATTGATAGAGGTTGGGTCTTTCTCAGTCATTTTTTTCAGGAATCGTTTTGAGGCCCTGTAGTTACTCCGCTTTCTTGTCTCTTTGGAGACCACGTGTGGTTTCAGGGTATTGTCCTCAGATTCCTTGTCATCCAGCAATTCGTCTTCGGTCTCAGATCCAATATTGGCGGTGTTGAACGAGGATTGGGAGCCCTCCTCAGCGCTTTCAATATTTAAACTTTTGAAATCGGGGAGGGTTGTAGTGAGTAGGTCCGAATTGCTGGTGCATAGTTGTTCGTCGTCGCGTTTGTCCTGGGTTAGTTGGTTGGGTTCGTCTTGTCTGGTCAGTTTTGGTCGGTTAGTTCGGTTTTCGATGCTTTTGTCTTCATTGTTTGGCATGTTTTTAAAAAATTTTAATGTTGTTCCCACGATTAGGTCGGAAATAGAGGTCTATCCCGGCAGAGCCGATATACCGAGATAAGGCAACAGGGTTACGACAGACCTTGCCTAGGCGTCTGAAGGAGCTCGCTAACGACTGATTTGGCCCTCAGCCTTACATTCTTCGGCACGGATTTATGTACTATGTACGCTCGCACGACCACTGAAATTAGGCACCTTCTGTCCTGTGGTAAAGGAGCATCACTGGGTATTGAACTATTGATGAGTAAAGGAATACTACAGTGATGCCCCCTGACCTTAGCTGATCACCGTCTTGACATCGCACAAGACAATTGTAGTGACCATTACCAGCCGGCACCCACAGGGAGGGTTTGGAGGAGGATTTTGCCAGTCAATGAAATCCATACTCAACTTGAACCGCCAAGAGACGCAATACAACACTCTTCAATTGCTGCAACTTAGCTCTAGAGTTAGCCAGCATAATCTTTGTAGTGACGTTCTTAATGCCTCGAAGTATATCTAATGTTAAAACATGTTTAATGCAGAAGAGAAACAATCAAGCAACCTCCATTAAGCAAAAAATAGCAACAAGTGACCTTCCTCAATGCTTCATTGAAAAGGTACATGGACTTTAAAATATATAGGTACCAGCAATTTCACATGTTGATTAAAGATAAATAAACTTGCGCGATACTCCTATGAAATATGTCGTTCATCGAATTTAGCAATCTAGCTCCACGCAAAACAACGAAAATTCGTATTATCCATATAAATATTCATCGTGTAGGTACCTATTGCACAAGAAGTGGTGGTGCGGCATGGCACAATACTGACAAAAAAAAATTATGCCATTGCTTTATAAATTAGATCGAATATTTCTAAATCAATTACAAAAAAAATATAGAAATCGGTACGTTTTGCGACAAAATATAGCCGAAACCGTCAGAGTCCAAAATGCGACAAACTCATAATACCTCATTTGCTGAAAAATACCGAAATCAAATTTTATTCAATTTTTCCTTTGAAACGAATCGCCTCTTCCATCATTTCTACTCGCAGACGAAGAAGTCAGATTTATTATTTTTCCATCTTCTCCCTCTCATCAAACATACTACTTGCCGAAGCGAATTCAACATTGCAAATCATCAATGACGTCAATTACACAGAAAATAAATACATTCCTATACTTACACAATTGAAAATCATATGGCATGACCAGAGAATCGATAATGAGAGATCCATTATCCATACAAATTAACTTACTTGCAAATCCTACATGCTACCTGTGCTGCTAAACAACAAAAATACCTATGCTCCCTTACAAAAACAAAAAAAAAATACAACATACATGGGAATGCAATTATGAAAGGTTCGATAAAGAGAGATAAAGCAGTTTATTTGTGTGTAAAAACAAATGGTGTAAGCAGAATTGAAGACACAAACCTTCCAAACGCCATCTACCAACGTGAGGCCATAATAAAAAACTCGCTGTTATGATAATACTTTAAAGTCTATATACAAAGATTGTATACAGACTCTATAGTATTCTCACTTCGTGTATACGACGATACGCCATCTGTGCGCTCCGGCCCAAAACAAATGGTGTTAGTTTATGCACATTATTTGGATTTATTTTTCTTTTCTCCAATCTACTGAATGGATATATGAGAATGAAGATCATTCAGGTAGCGACTACCGATGCCGATGGTGGCTGATGTTTGACGTAGCGGAAATTCTCAACGGGTAGATTTATCGTATTTTATTTGTTGGCTCTGATGGAAGTATCAGCAGAATATTTTTATTTGGTTTTGCGCAAACTGATGATTGTTTGTTCTCCTTCATGCTCGTGAGGCTGAGTAGGTATATGAGAAGTAAGAAGACACAGGTAGCGTTGTTGGTGGACGGTAAGGCGGAAAGGTGAAGGAATTATTATCGGGTAGTCTTATGCCATATTATTTGTTTGCTCTGATGAAAGTTTGGGGTAGGTTATGTTTTCTGGTATTTAATACAATTGGAATGTGTGTGTATGATCGTTGAAGGAGAGGCACATTTCAGCTACTGTGAGGATTCTCAAATGATTTTCTTTATAATTCATATTTGCAAGTGAAAAATGGATATTCAAATTTAAAGGTAGGGGCGATGGTGGATAAAGAAAGGTGGACGAATTGTCATCGAGTAGATTGATGGTATATTATTTGTTGGCTTTGATGGATGTTTGGGGTAGGTTATGGCATATTGCAATTAGACGATCACAGTCACCTGTAACTTGTTTTCTTTGTTTTTAATACAATTGGTGTGTATGTTCACATCGGTGAAGAAGATTCGCATTTCAGCAGTGAGGATTCCCAAATGGTTTCTAAACCATATTTGCATGTGAAAAAATATTAATTGAGGCAGAGATAAAAAAAGATAAGACAAGTTATAGTGTATTCCCAGCTACATTGCGAACGATCCTTAAGGGTTTCCACTTTAAAAAGAAAATCGTGGATATTTTCGGACCCGTCGAATGCAATTTGCCACTTTTCAATTTAACAAACTGAACTTACTAAAGAAGTTTGTTGACTTATTGGTGGTGCTTGTCTGCGTTGCACAGTGTGACGAATCGCTGATTTAGCTTGATTTAATAAGGAAAATGACATGCACAAAATTAAACAAAAACCGGTTAAGACTCCTACGTAATGACTGTGCAATTTGTCAATTTGAAGAGAAAGTGTTTATATCATTTTTAATTGGTTCACGTACCTACATTGTATAGCTTTTTTTATCTTTTCTCAATAAGTAAAAGTAAGTTGATATAAAAGTAAGTTTTTCTTAAATAATTAAAGATTTTGTTTAATGTAAGGGGTAAATGAAAGTAAAATTTATAGATAAAATATGTGTTTTTTGTATTCATTAGACGAAAAGTATAGTTGCTCAGTATTGTCCAAGTTGGAGACGGTGTTTGTTCTAAAGCCTTGCATATGCACTGCTAAAATGTTTTTCAATTTCTTGCTCACAGGTGCGACACTCATACTAAATTTTTCGGTTTTTAGGATGCCCATGGAAATCACGAAAAAGCAAATTTTTGATTTATGGATTTGTTAAGTCAAAATTAATCGCTTAGATGCTGTTTTTGCTTTTGTTATGGGTTACTTTAGCCATATACTATTTTCTGAGGCTGCAACAAAGTCAATCAAATTAACCTTTAAAACTTTATGTTTAAGATTTGACGAGAGATGGGTTAAAAGTGGTCGGCATAGAGAGCGCTTCGAAAATTCAAATTGTCTGTGGCTAAATGAAAATCTAAAATTACCACAACATATCTTAGATGAAAAACCTTCTTCATCTAGAGTAGGAAGACCAAGAAAAAACTTATAGATTAGATGTCAAGGTGCGGCAGGTAAAAGATCAAGGCAGTAAAGAAAAAGTCGAAGCCAGAAAAAAACTAATCCAAGAAAAATTTACAAGAGAAACAGGGTTATTGGTAGATATGCCAACTCAACAGTCTGGCAATCCTAATGACGGGAACAAGGCTAGACGATTTTTTAGAGATGTGGAAAAGACTGCCCAAATTACAGGGATAGATAAAAAAAAATATCAAAAAGTTTCATATCATCTTAGAAGCTCTTGGGTCTGGGTTTCCAATAGATGCAGATGCTTTTGAGAAAAATGCAAAGGAAACAAGGGAACTAGGTATATTTTAAAAATTATGCCTGGTATTTTAATGGAAATGGAATTCATGGAAAATAAATAATTTCTACTTGTATACTTCCAATCGGACAACTTTCAGAAGAAGCGCAAGAGGCAAGAAACAAGGAAAATAGAAGGTTTATGGAACTTCTTACCAGAAAAATATCACTTGTAGATACAAATACTGACCTCTTAAATCGATTGCTTATAACCTCAGATCCATTCTTAGCAAGTATAAGATACTTTACGAGAAGAAATAAAAGTGTCATGGAACATGAAGTCTTGCAACTTTTAGATGTACATAGATACCAAATAATTAAAAAAACTAAAGTAAGCTGGTTTGTCTGTATTGTTTTGTCTTGAAATTTGTAGGCATATGTTAAAAAAATTTTTAATATTCTATTCTGGGAACTATTTCAATTAAAAAAAAAAAATTATTTTATTTTATTCCGCTAAATCAGCGATTCGTCACACTGTGCGTTGGGTCGAAAACGAAGCGTTATTAAAAAATGTTCGAAGTCAGAACGAGCGTTCGAAGGTCTCATAGGATTCACATTGGGAGTATTTAAATTCAAATTGTCCAATCTTTCAACTAAGGTATCTCTAATAGACTGCATTTCACGAATGAAAACTCGTTGGTTTACCACGAGTATTCGTTGAAATGCTGACGTAATAGCTCTAATGCCTGTGCCTCTTCTTGAACAGGTGGAAGATGTTCATTAATATTTCGTCGCTCATTATTGTCATCACTATTGTATTTACTTGCCTGACCGGATTGCATTGCTGCAGGAGGGTTATCTACCAGTTGTGGTAAAATTGTATCCTGGCTTAAGCCTACACTAGCCCCAGGTGGAGTACGACTAACTATTGGCCTGGATTCCATTGCATATACCGGGACTATACTAATGAAAGTCATACTCAACTTGAACAGCCAAGAGACACAATAGAACACTCTACAATTGCTGGAGCTCAGCTAAACGCTCTAGAGTTAGCCAGCATAATCTTTGTAGTGACATTCTTAATGCCTCGAAGTATATCTAATGTTAGAACACGTTTAATGCAGAAGAGAAACAATCAAACAACCTCCATTAAGCAAAAAATACCAAGAAGTGACCTTCCTCAATGCTTCATTGAAAAGGTACATGGACTTTAAAATATATACCAACCATTTCACATGTTCATTAAAGATAAATAAACTTGCGCAATACTCCAATTTAGCAATCTAGCTCTACGCAAAACAATGAAAATTTCTTGTTATCCATACCAATATTCATCGAAGTGGTGGTGCTGCATGGCACAATAATGACAAAAAATAAATTATGTCATTGCTTTATAAATTAGATCGAATATTTCTAAATCAATTACAAAAAAAATGATAGAAATCGGTACCTTTTGCGACAAGATATAGCCGAAACAGTGAGAGTCTAAAATGCGACAAACTCATAATACGAGTATCTAATTTGATGAAAAATACCGAAATCAAATTTTATTAAATTTTTCCTTTCAAACGAATCGCCTCTTCCATCATACATTCATTGTATAATGTATATAAACCTTATAGTAGTGCAACCGTGCGTAAACGACGATACGCCAACAGTGCGCATTCGCCCGCAACAAATCATGATAGTCTAGTTCTACATCATTCTCGTGCTGGGAATATGAGTAGGAGGATGATGCAGGTAGTGGTGGTGGTTGGCAAAGCAGGTTTCGTGTAGATTTATGGTATATTTATACCCTATTCTAGGGGTATATTAATTTTGACGCATAGTTTGTAACATACCTTAATATTGCCCGTAGACCCCTAAAAGTTACTATATTTATGATCAGCATCGATAGTAATGTCGATCTAGCCATGTCCGTCCGTCCGTCCGTCGGCAAAAATTAGGCCTTTAAACTGGACCTAGAGAGCTGAAATTTTAACCATATACTCTCTAGGGTCCCGAAATAATCAAGTTTAAGAATTTTTGAAATCCGCCCACAGACACGCCCACAAACTCAAAAAAACAAAATTTTGGAAAAAATTGAATTTTGAGCTAGAGAGCTGAAATTTTGTATATATGATCTTTGGCCCATAAAACTGATTGGGACATAAAATTTTCAAAATCCGCCCACTGACAAGCCCACAATTAAATAAAACAAATTTTGGGAAAAATTGAATTTTGAGCTAGAAAACTGAAATTTTTTACATATGATCTTTGGCCCATAAAACTGCTTGTGACATAAAATTTTCAAAATCCGCCCACTGACACGCCCACAATTAAATAAAATATTTTTTTTGAAAAACCAAAATTTGGGCTAGGGAGCTGAAATTTTTAATATATACTCTCTAGGGGCCCTTTATGCTCATGTGTAAATATTTTCAAAATCCGCCTACTGACACGCCCACAATTTTTTATTTTTTATTTTTGAAAGTCCAAAGTTTGAGCTAGGGAGCTGAAATTTATAGTATATACTCTCTAGGTGCCCTTTGTGCTCATACTTAAATTTTTTTTAAATCCGCCTACTGACACGCCCACAACTAAATAAAACAATTTTATTGAAAAACTAAAGTTTGAGCTAGGGAGCGTTTTTATTTACAAAAGCTTAGTTTTTTCGATAAAATCCTTTAAATTTTTGTCACGCCCACTTATGAGATATAGGAATAAGAATAGGGTATCCAACAGTTCGCCCAAGCGGACTGTAGCCCGCCCCTATGTTTTTTGTTTGCTTTGATGGAAAGGGTATGTTATGTTTTCTGGATTTTAACACAATTGGTATGGGTGTGTATGATCGTTGAAGGAGAGTCGCATTTCAGCAGTGAAGATTCTCAAATGTTTTTTTTTTTATAATTCATACGAGTATTTGCAAGTGAAAAGCAGATATTCATATTTAATGTAGGGGCGATGGTGGATGAAGAGAGGTGGGATAATTGTAGTTGAGTAGATTGATGGTATATTATTTGTTTGCTCTGATCAAAGTAGGTACTAAAGAAATGAAGTATAGTTTAAATTTATCTTTTGAAGTAGGTAGGTACAATTATGAAATTTTATAGGCAGGTACCCAAATGCATTAAAATATTGAACTCCATCAAACGCATGGTTAGACGTATCGCATGTTATAGAAACCCACATTTTTTATTCTAGCCTCGTTAATACCTCAGTCAGAAAAAATATAAGTTTCATATGTATGTATATACATACAGTGAAATCTTCCTTGGGGGACATTAATGGTGCACATTTTTGTCCGCTTAAGAGAGTTTACCGTTTAAGGAAAATTAAAACAACTTATCCATCTTTAAGCTAAAAAGAAAAGTCTTCATATTCACTTATGTATGTATATACAAAGATGGTATATTAATTGTTGGCTCTAATGAAAATTTGGGGTAGGTTATGGCATATTGCGAGGAGGCCGTAGGATGTTTGCTGGTATTTAATACAATTGGTATGTACATCCGTCTCACCTGATTACGAACAGGTAGTTTCTTGATTTAATTTTACGAAATTTTTTAACTCCTTCGATAATATGGGAAAAACCAAATGCAATATGAAAGAAGGCTATATTAAGTTTATGTTGTATAGGTGAGCTGCCTCTAACAGATATACGTATCCAATAACGTGTTCGCTTATAAATATCTGATAAAAAACAAATCCAATATTTCTGAATCAATTACAAAAGAAATGATAGAAATCGGTGAATTTTTGGACGAGATAGACGAAGGTTTTGAAGGCAACGAAAAGGACGACGACGGGTTGCGATATCACCTAAACATAATGAAAATAGTTGACTCTGCAGAATGCCGGCTATGTCTTGAGGAAGACGAAACAGCTGAACACATTCTAGGTGAATGTCCGGCCTCAGAGAACAACTGAGTTCCGAAGATATAAAGAAGTGGTCTGCTGGTAGCATTATCCGCTTTATACGGAAAGAAGAAATACTACTAGCTTAACATATTTTTGGCCCAGGCGGTACAAACGACCTCATAGATCGCAGTACCTTTTTCTTCGCCTTGGCGAACTAGAAGCTAAAAAAAAAATATATTGCAAATTTCAGCAGAACCATTTACCACAGGGCATGACAACTAATAATAGAACGAAACGAGGAGTAGGCCGTCTGATTAAAGCTCGGTGATTAAAAACACGTATATCTAATGTTACAACATGGGTAACGCGAAAGAGAACCAATCAAGCAACCTTCATTAGACGCAAAAAACACAAACAAGTGACCTTCCTCAATGCTTTATTGCAAAGGTGCAGGGACTTTAAACAACGGAAATTCGTATTATCCATATAAATATTCATCGTGTAGGTACCTATTGACCAACAAGTGGTGGTGCAGCATGGCACAATACCGACACAAAATAAATTATGTCATTGCTTTATAAATTAGACTGAATATTTCTAAATCAATTACAAAAAGAATGATATAAATCGGTACATTTTTCGACAAGATATAGCCAAAATAGCGAGAATCTAAAATGCGATAAATTCATAATTTCTCATTTGAAAGAAAAATATCCAAATCAAATTTTATTAAATTTTTCGTTTCAAACGAATCGCCCCTTCCATCCAGAGAGTCGATAATGCGAAATCCATTATCCATACAAATAATAACTTACTTGGTTTCCATTATCAACCTCTGCTACTTGCAAAGCATACGTACATGAACATGCTACCTGCGCTGCCTACGCCTATGCTCCTTCTTACAATGAAAAAAAAATGCATACACAATGGAATGAAATTCGTTCGGCGGAAAGATTCGAGAGAGACAAACCGGTTTATTTGGTCTTGCTTTCTTCGTTTTCAAAGTGTGTATTTAAAATGAAGATGACAGCAAAAGTTTAGACACAAACATTCTAGCTCAATTCATAACGCCATCTGCATTTAGTCGGCTAAAACAAAAAAATCGACATGATGGCACTACTATAAAGTGTATATACAATGCTACTATAAAGTGTATATCCTCCTTGCCGGGTCAGTCACCTTGACGTGTGCACCATCATGGAACGCAAATTCGATGGTGCCGGTGCGGAGGCTTACGGCGTAAAGAGTCATCGGGATATTCTGGTAAGGGACAACCGTCGACAAAGTCTCGTATAGCAATATAACGAGCTATGTCAGACTGGGGGTTGTACCAGTGGACATCGATCGTAATCCTCTCTCCAACGAACAAATGGGTTTGATACAAGAGAGGATTATGGACATCACGATTGAAAAACGTGACGAGGAGGTCAAACCAGCATTCCGCGGTACTACTTTCAAAGCCGGATGGCTTATGATAGTATGTGCGGACGCAATTACTGCAAAGTGGATGGAGACAAACTTCGCGAAGCTTAAGGAGAAATGCGGGTTAGAGGTGATGCTTGTGGGAGAGGAAAATTTTCCAAAACCACATGTCATCAGAGGGTTCTTCCCGCAGAGTACCGGGGTAGCTAGCGAAAGGATCCTGGCTTTATTAGATGGCCAAAACAGAGAACTAAACACGAGAACGTGGAGAGTTCTGCAAAGATCGGATGAGAGAGACATCGCTCATATTGTCTTTGCAATCAATGACAGCTCCATTAGGAGACTTGTGGAGCTAAAGGGGATGGTCTCGCTCCGATTTGGACAGACCAAACTCATATTAAAAAGTGCTGATAAGACGGCCAAACAGGGCCTGAAAGATTCTCAAAAGCACATCACTAAAGCTCACGGCAGCACCGTAACTGATCCAATTGGGACCAGTACCAGCACTGCCGCGAAGCCAGCAGCTTCCAGCACGGCAACACCAGTGCTAGAAAGAGAAGCCACAAGCACAAGACCAAGCGCAGCCGAAAATGCCAATAGTGCGCACAGCACCGCCAAAGAAAGCCAACAACGGTTCAGGCCTAAACTAGGTATGGATCGTAAGAAGGCATGGGCGCAAGATGGACACAAAAACAAAAGTCCGAAAGGTAGACAAAGTGGTCTCCCTCAACAGGGTGTCGTACGAAGGAGAGGTGACAATAAGCCTAACAGAGTACGTAACCCTGAATTCGCACGGAAATAATGACATCCCGTCTAAGCGTGCTGCAGGCTAACCTGCACAGGGCTATGGGTGCCTCGGACACCTTTAGCCAGCGATGTGCCGAAGGGAACATCGCTATTGGTCTAATCCAGGAACCATGGGCAAACAATAGTAAGATATCTGGATTAAACTGTAAAAATAGAGAGATCATTTTCGCCAAAGGTCTTTTCAGACCACGGGCGGCCATTTCTATTAAGAAAGATATAAAATTTTCTCTCATTCCAGGTTTCACAACTAGGGACCTGGTGGCAGTTCTAATAGAACGCCACAAAGGCCGACAGCTACACAAATTTGTGTGTGCATCGGCGTACTTTGCTGGAGACACTGATGTAGTTCCTCCACTACCAGTACAGGAACTTGTCCGGTACTGTGAGGGCCAAAAAGTACACATCATAATCGGCTGCGATGCAAACGCACATAACACGATTTGGGGCAGCCGAGATACTAACAATAGAGGTGAGTCGTTATTAGAATTTTTATATAGCAACAACCTCGTTTTTCTAAACAAGGGAAATAGTCCCACTTTTAGAAATTCTATAAGAGAAGAGGTCCTAGACCTTACTATCTCATCTCCTTTTATGAAAGATATCATAGAGGGGTGGCATGTGTCTGGCGAGGCATCTCTATCGGATCATATGCACATCCGATTCGAGATAAGATGCAATGCCGAACACGCGTCAGTCCGTTATGACAACAGACTGACTAATTGGAGAACTTACCGCGAAAATCTAGCGGTCAGATCTGACATGCTGCCAGAAGCACCATCAACAACAAATGATGCAGATGCTGCGCAATGTCAAATAAATGATATTATTCTTGCCTCATTCAAAAGTAGTTGCAAGGTTAAAAGAACCGTGGTTAAAAGGTGCGTACCCTGGTGGAATGATAACCTTGAGTCTATTCGAATGAGAGCCAAACGCACCGGCACATGGGAACAATATAAATCCATGCTGACCATATACAACTTAGAGTTGCGCAGATCCAAAAGAGCCTCATGGCGTGCAAACTGTGAGAAGATCGAAAAACTTCCAGAGGTGGCACGCCTCCAAAGGGCTCTGTCAAAGGATCAAGCAAAAAGCATGGGATTGTTAATCAAATCAGATGGTTCAATCACACGCGACCGGGAAGAAACGCTGAAAACTTTGCTTCAGGCTCACTTCCCAGGGTCTCACACGATGGTCATTAGAGATGACCATATAGCGGAGGTCTCAATTCCAAGAAACCTCAGCAGAATTAATAGTTTAACCGGAACACTTTTTACTCCGGATAAGGTTAAATGGGCAATTAACTCATTTAAACCATTCAAGGCATCAGGAACAGACGGTATTTTTCCAGCCCTCATTCAAAATGGAATAGAATTTTTATTACCATCCATGATTGCCTTATTTAGGTTCAGCTTCAACTGGGGGTATATACCAGTTACCTGGAGGGAGGTAAACGTAGTATTTATACCCAAACCGGGAAACAAGCCGAGCGAATTACCTAAATCATATCGTCCGATAAGCTTGACATCGTTTTTCCTGAAAACAATGGAAAGGATTATTAACGTCCACATTAGAGAATGCATATCAAAAAGCATGCCTCTGCACCCTCACCAATATGCGTACCAAAAGGGTAAATCCACGGAAGGCGCTCTGTTAAGACTAACTACAGAGATAAAAAAGGCCTACCGTTGCAAAGAGATCGCACTTTGTGCCTTTCTGGACATAGAGGGTGCGTTTGACAATACTGGATATGAATCCATATCAAATGCTTTGTACCATAGAAACATAGACAAACCAACTATTAAATGGATCAAAGCGATGCTGGAAAGTCGCAAAATAACTGTCTCGTCAGGAACGACCTCAGTATCAGTAACAGCCGTAAGGGGCTGCCCACAAGGGGGAGTACTTTCACCCCTTTTGTGGTCATTGGTCATCGATGACCTGCTACACAAGATGGGCAATTTGGGCTACACTACAATTGGGTACGCCGATGATATTGTCATCATAGTCAGGGGCAAAGACTCAATTGGAGTCACATCAAAAATGAAAAATGCTCTAAAGACAGCCATAGACTGGTAGGTTACCTTACTGGTCACCATGGTGTAAGATATCATCTACACAAAATGAGAATATCAGACTCTCCTGAGTGCCGACTCTATCTTGAAGAGGACGAGTCAGCTGAACACATTTTATGTGAATGTCCAGCCCTTAATGGAATTATAAAGAAGATCTTTTTCAGGGAGCAAATGAGCCCCGAGGACATAAAGAATTCTTCTACTGGTAAAATTGTCCGCTTTACACGGAAAGTGGAAATTCTACTAGTTTAAACTTTTCTGGCCCATACGGTACAAAAGATCTTTTAGGTCGAAGTACCCCCCCTTATAAATCGCCTTGGCGAGCCAGAAATTAAAAAAAAAAAAAAAAAGTGTATATACAATGGTATTATCACTTCGTGAATTCGACGATACGCCACCAAACGACGTAAGTTCGTCATTAAAAAAAGCTATATTTATACAACCATCTTGTAGAACCTTTTGTACAGCTTTGTTGTCTTTTATTGTCTTTCATTCTCGTGACTGGGAATATGAGGATGGTGTGGCTGATGTTTGGTGTAGCATGACATTGGGCGCGTTCAATTTACAAGTCAACTACTAGTGACTACTATTTTACCTTTTCTCATTGATCAAATAACTCACGTGACCATCGTTTGGCAAGTGATAGAAATTTAATTAGTAGTGAACTTGCAGATAATTTGCAAGTTGAACGCGCCGATTCTCATCAGGTAGATTTATCGTATTTTATTTCTTGGCTCTGAAGGAAGTATCAGCAGAATATTTTTATGTGGTTTTGGCCAAACAGCTGATTTTTTGTTCTCCTTCATGCTCGTGACTAGGCATATGAGAAATAAGATGACACTGGTAGCGTTGGTGGTTGTTGGTAGGGGGAAAGGTGAAGGAATTATTATCCGGTAGACTTATGCCATATTATTTGTTTGCTCTGATGGAAGTTTCGGGTAGGTTATGTTTTCTGGTATTTAATGCAATTGGTAATTGGTATGTATGTGTATCATCGTTGAAGGAGAGTCGCTTTCTGCGGGTGTTCTGCGGTGACGATTCTCAAATGATTTTTTTTATAATTCATATTTGCAAGTGAAAAATGGGTATTCATATTTAAAGGCAGGGGCTATGTTGGATAAAGAAAGGTGTGAGAATTGTCGTCGAGTAGATTGATGGTATATTATTTGTTGGCTTCGATGGAAGTTTAGGGTAGGTTATGCCATATTGCAATTAGACCATCACAGTCACCTGTAACTTGTTTTTTTGTATTCAATACAATTGGTGTGCGTGTTCAGATCGCAGAAGGAAAATCGTATTTTAGTAGTGAGGATTCCCAAATGCTTTATACCTAAACCATATTTGCATGTGAAAAAATATAAATTGAAGCAGAGATAAAATATGATCAGACAAGTTAGAGGTAGTGTGTGTACGAGCGGGTGCTCGGCTTGTCATAATAGCTGCGGGTATTCATGAACATCTGAAATTGGTTTATTTATTAATTGGTTCATCAAATAAAAGCGGCATTCATTCATAATCGGTATTAAAAATCATATTAGGTACATATTTCGTTTGAATTAGGTTACACAATCGAATCTCCGAATATAGCAGAATTTTTTCATTTGGTTTTGCATAGACAGCTTAGTGAATGGGGTGGTTGACCACTAGCTCCTGATACCTATATAGCAAATTTCAATTTCGGGAAGTCCGAGCACCAAAGTTATGGATTTGGCCGGGATTGCACGCACGACCTTCCAATCACTAAGCGAATACACTACTACTGCACCGTTGCCACCCGCCGCCCAATAATGAAAGGTAGAAGTACGCACCCGATTTAAAGTATTGAACTTCATCAAGCGCATGGTTAGGCATTTGAAGTACAGCTATATTTCACATACATGAGAAATAGAGGGCTATAGGAAATATTAATTGTTTAATGCAATGTTCATCCAGTGAGCGACAGAAATGCTCGGGTCAGAGCTATTCGATTTCCGGGGGATAGCAAAGTAATGCTTAAGCTAAGACGATACCTAAGGATCGAGTTGGCTTCTTATATGTTCAGGATACGAAATGGCGAAACACTGCAAATCGGGAGCGTTTCTCAAGACGTCAGGACAAAAGCTTTCAAGATGTTCTACTACGGGACTTTTGTTTGTAATACTACACAGGTGGCAGCAATATTTTTAAGGACTTCTAATTGAACAATTTTCTCGGATATATTTTCCGAAAGGTGTTCCTCACACTGAGGAAATACACGACGTTCCTATTGAAGAAGTTATAGGAAGGCAGTCAATGACTTCAATAAGCGAAAAGCAGTTGGGCCAGACAAGATACCCTCTGGGTTCTGGAAAAAGATGGGAATCGGGTCTAAATGGCTCATGATTCTCATCTCTAAACTGATGAGTGGCGATCCAATGCCTAACCAGTGGAGGGTGAGTTTTTTTCTTATTTTTTACAAAGGAAAAGGCGATACGCGAGTCTGATAACTACCGATGAATCAAGCTGATGTCACACACCATAAAGATCGTTGAGCGGGTATTAAATAGCCGAATGCGGAAAATAATACGGCTATCTGATGACCAGCACGGGTTTGTCTCAGGTAAATCAACTACAGATGCAATCCAAAGTATAAGAATCATGGTGGAAAAACATCGTGATTCTTTAAAGGATTTGCATATGGTGTTGGTTGTTTTTGAAACGGCCTGTAATAGACAACCAAGGGATCTGTTATGGGTGGCGCTTAGACAAAGAGGAGTTACAGAAATCTACGTACACATGATCATGGACATGTATGAGAGTAAGATGTCCCGTTAACGTCACCGATGAGTTCACAATCAAAGTAGGTGTACACCAGGGAAGTGTCTTAAGTCCAATGATGTTGTGGTTGATTATCTAATTAAAGGAAAAGTGACGGACTCCAATGTGCATCAGTGCTGACGATGGATTAGCGAGGTTCAAACGTCCCTGCAATGAGCAACGAGGGCCAGGTCCAAACAAAACTTCATAACTGTGAAATATCGGCACAATAACAAAGCAAAGGCGAACATGCTAATAGAAAAACAATGAGTTTAATAAACAAAAAATAAATTAAATAGATTGATTATTTCTTTTAATGTCTATGTTTTCATTTTTGGCGGCTTTCCAGAAATATATTTTTGATAAAAAGAAAATATTATAAAAAGAAGGCGAGGCTACAGTCCTCTTCTTCATTTTGGTAAGAGTAAAAGAATGTACCTGCAAGTTCAGCAAAGTAAATGCTAAGATCGAATTTCCAAGCTCACTTTAAAAATGAAAGACTTTGTTCATACCGTACTGAAGCAATTTGTAAATGATTTTACTAAACTGCTGCGTTTTACTCCAAGGAACTGCTAGTTCTTATTCATACGAACCATTGGCATAAGCATTTTAAAATAAATAAATAATAAAATTTGAAAAAAAATAAATACCTATAAATCGTATAGGTAGGAACCTATTGACCCATAAGTGGTTGTGCAGCATTGCGCAATACTGACACAAAGTAACATAATTATTTCTTAATTAATTAGATTGAATATTTCTGAATCATTTAAAAAGAAATGATACAAATCGGAACATTTTTGGACAAGAGATAGCCAAAATAGTGACAGTATTAAAAGCGATAAACTCATAATTTCTTATTTGAAGAAATAGACTGAAATCAGATTTTATTAAATTTTTCATTTCAAAACTGTTCGTCCCTTCCATCATCCCCCTCTCATCGGTCATCATACATGCTACTTGCCGACGCGACGATGCGAATCGTCAAAAAATCTACTTGCTCATGCTCCTTCTTACAAAGAAAAATAAATACTTACATAATATCAAAATGATTCGATAAAGAGAAACAAACTAGTTTATTTGGTTTTCTCTCTTCGTTTTCATCTGTATCCTCTTGTATGCCATCATCAAATTTAAGACACAAACCACACACAAATCTTCAATCGCTACCCGTTTTGTTGCCATTTTCGTGGAGGTCGACGTTTTCAAATTCGTGTTGATGATATTACTATAGAGTCTATATTGTTATGCCTGGTTTGGCTATACACATATAAAAACAAAGATCACAATAATGTCAAGAAGATTCACCGTCTGGCCAGGTTTGTTGTCGGGGTCCCACGACGCTGGTTTTACCGTGTGGTATGCTAGAGTGACTTCCCCGATGAATTCACAGCACTTTCGATTCTATCGCACACTTCTCCAAACAACCGATGACAAAAATGAGTAGAGATTAAACGATTTAGTACTAACAAAAGCAACTGATGAAAATAAAATAGATACTAAACGATTTTGTTACTATCAAATTTTTTATTCCGTTTCCTCTATTCAACCGTATGAACTAAATTCTTCCCCTTCTTATTTTGCTACCCCCTTAAATAATATCCCAATGCTGCCACTGCAATTTCTTCACTCGTTGTCTGTTGGTTTCATTTTCTGTTGCTTCTGTTGAGTCAGCGTCTGGCTGGGTTGAAATTATTTTATTCCAATACGTTGACCCGTTTTGTTAATTCTAGGGATTTGCGCCTACCGACGTCCACATCCGTAACACGTCCCCCTTTCAGACATATCTAGGGATACCTTATCCTTAGATTGGGCTTGGGTGTCCTCATTTATATATGATCTTGGGCGCTCTCCTCTGACGATATTCTTGGCGTCGTCTCAGGATTCACTCGATGTTTTCTGTTGAAACACCTGTTGAACAAGGCTATGGTTGTCCTTCCTGATCCTTGGTTACATTTCCATATTATGTAGCTAATAAGGATTAAGCACAGAACTCCAAATACTGGTATCAAAATCCCTTGAGATCTTTCGGGTATCTTCTCTAGGGCCTTCGACCAAAAATTTCGCTGGTTTTGGATTTCAGTCGTCAAGTCCTGCAGTTCATGGATATCTTTAGCCGTTATTTTTGACATCGGCTCCTGGTTAATTACGATCTCCTTCAGTTTAGCGTTTACACAGCAGTCTTCTAGTTCGCCATATGAGTGTTTGTCTTTTATTGCAATTTCCGTTTCTGCGCCAACCGTTTTTATCGTCATATCATAAGTTTCAAGGATGCAGTCGTTATTCAAGCGAATTATGCCAGTGCCAACAAGTTTACCAATACTAGTTTCATTCTTACATTTACGTTTATATTGAGTTTGTTCAGATATAGTGTACAGATATGAATTTTTCCTAATCTTATGAAATATTTCTACATGCGAATTTATAATTTTAGCGTTACATTTTTCGGCTCTATTTCTCATAAATAAATTTATTTCACAATTAGAGTCGCTTATTGTACTTCTTAGAAGTTGTGGTTTACAAATTGAAATTTGGTCAATATTATTACAATCTTCTAGGTTTTCTTTTAATACATAGTCTTCTTTATTTTTGTTTATAATTAAGAATTTGTATCTTATTTCTAATATAACAATTCCGTTTTCAACTATCTTTGGAATAGCTGTTGTTTCGTAAATTTCAAATATTTCTTTAGTTACTTTCGGAATACTAATAATTACAATAATCTTTCGATTCTTAGTGAAAGCTTTTAATTTCAATGTTTTCAATATTTCTGCATAATTTTCCATGTTTGGCTCTATCGCGAGTGTGTTGTCATTCTTTTGATTTCTAAGTTCGTTTAATAAATCAGTGGGCTCAATAATCCTTGGATGTAATATCCCTGCTTGTGTAAATAAAAGGCTGTCTATTATTTGTTCTATTTCCATTTCTAACTGTAGCATTTTAAAATTGATTTTGCTTGATATTTCCTGTACTTCTAGTATTTTAAATCGTCATTTATACTGACTTCTCAATTTTCCCTTCCTTTCATTCCTAACCAAAACCTTTTGACCGATTGTATATTCTATTTTCCTTCCTAGTTTCTTATCGTATCTAACTTTAGCTTTTTCCCTACACTTTATCGTGCTTCCTTTTGGGTTTTCTTATTAGCTCTAAGTTCGTCTACATAGTCGAAAACCGACCTTTCATTATATGGATCTACGATACTAGGCCTATTCACTTCATATCCAAACACTAATTCGTAGGGGGTGTACCCCGTTGTAGTGTGTTAAGTTACAATTGTAACAAAATCCTGCATACGACATTCGTTTATGCCAAAACTTTAAGTTGGTGTAATTCACGTCCTGTGGATTTGAGATACTCCAAAAGTCTGCAATGAGCCCTTTCTACGCTACCGTTGGCCTGTGGATAAGCTACACTAGTTGTTATGTGTTTGATATCTAAGATTTTACAAAATTCCTCAAACAGTTTATTACAAAACTCAGAACCGTTGTCAGATAAAATGATCTCGGGCATTCCAAAATTCAGAATCCAATACTCCATTACGGCATTTGCTACAGTGCGCATATCTTTAGATTTAGCGATACGAACTTGATGAATTTTGACAAGTCGTCCTGGATGGTCAATCCGAACTTATAGCCTTCCTCGGTTTCTTCAAATGGTCTAATTAGGTCTATCATTATCTTTTCTAGAGCCTTGTCTGCAGATGTCACGATCTTCATTGGGTTCCTAGTAGGAGCTCTGTTAACCTTTTCTGTCTGGCACTGAGGCCAATTTCTCACAAAGTCCTCAATGTTTTTCTGCATACCTTTCCACTTGAATTTCTTTCTGATTTTTGCATACGTAGCTTTCTGACCTTTATGACCGCCTATTAATCCCTCGTGATATTCTTTCATTATGGCTAATCTTTTTCCTGGATCTGGAACTTCTTCCTTTTTATCTGAGATCTGTTCTTCGCTAGATTCATCTACTGAATCATCTTCCAGATCATGGTCAATGTCTTCTAAGTTTTCCATTACTTCACTCTCGGTGACTTCACTTTCTATCTCCCTTTTGTTTTTGCTTAGAACTCCTCTACTCGGATTT
Source organism: Portevinia maculata (assembly GCA_949715645.1). Taxonomy (NCBI): domain Eukaryota; kingdom Metazoa; phylum Arthropoda; class Insecta; order Diptera; family Syrphidae; genus Portevinia; species Portevinia maculata. Next base: position 169,371,692 of record OX454526.1, on the reverse strand, counting down.
CTTCCCTTGCTCGTGCTTGCTATATCGTCCCTATTCTCACTATTTATTTCGATACCTTCCTCTTCAAGTAAGCTCATAAGATCTTGCCAAGTTACTTCTCGTTCCCTTTCAGTGATTCTGATGTTCCTGCTCAATTCATCGGCTACAACGTTTTGTTTGCCTTTCTTGTATGAGATAACGTAGTCAAACTCTTCATGTTTCAGCCGCCACCTCACGAGCCTGCTGCCCGGATCTTTGACTTTAAAAAGCCACTTGAGGGGTCTGTGATCCGTTTGGATCAAGAACTTTGTGCCATAAATATATGGTCGAAACTGTTTCGTAGCCCATACAATTGCCAAGCACTCCTTTTCCGTAGTGCTGTAATTGATTTCGGCTTTATTCAAAGTTCGACTCGCAAAATGTACTGGGAGATCTTTTCCGTTGTGCTCCTGGCTGAGCACCGCGCCAATACCTCGATTGGAAGCGTCCGTAGTTAGTATAAAGGGCTTCTCGACGTCTGGGTACTGTAACACCGGATGCTTCGTTATTATATCTTTTAATTTTTCGAACGCTTGTTTTTGTTCTTGAGTCCATGTGAACTCGACGTCTTTCTTAAGAAGCCTATTCATTGGCTCAGCTATCTTACTAAAGTCCCTGATAAATTTCCTGTAATAGCCTATCATTCCAAGGAATGATTTGATCCCTTTAACATTACTGGGTGCTTCCATGTTCTGTATGCTTTCAACCTTTTTGGGGTCAGGCTTTACCCCTTTGTCTGTTATGATGTGCCCTAAATACGACACTTCTTTTCTTAGGAACTCGCACTTATCTGGTTGCAGTTTAAGGTTAGCTTCCCTTAACTGCTTCAGTATCTCCACTAATTTTTTATTGTGTTCGTCTAACGTTTGTCCATATACAACAATGTCGGCCATGTAGACGAAACACTTGATTCCCTGAAGACTTGCCAGGACTGAGTTCATTAGTCTCTGGAGCATTTCTGAGCCCGAATGGCATTTTTGTGAATTCAAAATGTTCGTAGGCCGTGCTAAAGGCCGTCTTCTCCATATCTTCCTCATTCATCGGAATCTGGTGGAACCCTGACGTTAAGTCTAGTGTGGAGAAATACTTGGCTTTCCCGAGTTGGTCAAGTATCTCCGTTATATTTTGCAAAGGGTGGTTATCCGGGATAGTTAAATCATTTAACTTCCTGAAGTCAATAACCATTCGTCACTTTTTCTTCCCACTTGCATCTGCCTTCTTTGGAACGATCCAAAGTGGAGAACACCAGGGTGAGTCACTATCACGTATGATCCCGTCTTCTTTAAGTTTTCCTATTTGGATACGCACTTCCTCATCATGTACTTTTGGGTGCCGCTAAATTTTCGTAAAAACCGGTTGAGTTCCTTTCGGAATTCTGATATGGTGTTTAACCCTGTTCGTCTTAATAAGCTTTTCGTTACCAAGGCTGAATACATCACTGTATTCCTTCACAATTTCCAGAAGGCTTTCACGTTCCTCGCGGTTCATATCCGTAGTCCTAACATTCCCTGAGACTTCTGCGACTCTTGATGAAGGCCTCCTTATATCGACGTCAAAATCTTCTAAGTTTCTTGCTACCACTCTAACTTTGCTTAAATCGAAGTCTTCCTCCGTCGTATTGACTATTGTAGTTAAGCATTTGCCGTTTTTATTTCTCGTGATACATTCCGATACGATTATACCGTCCTCTAGGTATTGTCGTGGAACAACCACTTTTTCTCTAAGGTTATAACCGTGTAGTGTGATTCAGTGCAAGTACACGAAAAGTGAAATCCATTACATAACATGGAATCTCCCCGTATTGCATTGAGCGTGTCGTATGACATTCATTGGCTATCGGCAGTGATTCATGTTATGTGAGGGTTCACCTCAGTTCATGTGCTTGTCATTGTTTGCAATTTCATTCTTTGCTTCCTCCATTCCTAATGTGGGCCAGATGGTTCAAGTTACTGTTATGAACATTTGATTCATTGATCGCATAGACCCAATTAATGTAAGTGTAATTTTTGCTTAGAAGTGTAAATATTAGTTGTAAGAATTTGTGTATAAATAGCAAGTAAGAATAGAATAAAATTCAGTCTTGAACCACAACTCTTGACTCTCCTTTCACTGCGGCAGTTAAATGCCATTTGAATACAGCGAGCTGCGCTTTAACTAGCTAAGACAGAGCGTGCTACGCTTCGTATAGCTTAGGGTGGTAGGCTACGGAAGGTAGAACCTTTTTCATAGATACAAGAAACATTACATGGCGATCCTGCCATCTTTGCAAGTCAAGTTAGTGACAGCAAAGAAGTGAGCGACAAAGAAAAATGCCCTACAGCAAAGAAGAGCTTCAAAATCTATTTGAAGAACTAGACCACAAATACGTGACAGAGCAGAGATACGCCCGCCTGAGTGTAGAAGAGTAAGTGCCCCAGGTAACTAATAATCAAGAAGAAGTACCAATTTTTAAGCCAACACAGAAGTCAGAGGGACCGAAACCCCTAACGATAGAGAGCTACCGCAGAAGGCAACAAGGCAACAAACGGCAGGCAGAAACACCAACCAAACCCCCCAACGAGTCCAGAAGAAAGAGAGGTGGCAAAAAGGTTAGGACCAAACAAAAAAGAGCAGAATTACATAGGATAATTGCAATAACACTCGACAGAGACCAGAAAAATAAATTAATAGGAGAACTATCGAATCTTACATAAAAATGGGACAGACGCAGACCAAAGACGAGATTATCAATAACAACCTAAACAGCTCGGGAACGATGTTAGGTTCCAATAATATAAACTATATAATAGTTACACTTTTAGTATTAATGCTTTTATTTAAGATAAATAGTTACTATAAGAAATATGTTAAAAAGCATGTCATTAGAAACAGAATAAACCATGTATAGATAAAATAAGAAGGAAAAAAAAAAAAGATGTATAATCAAATATGGAACATTTTGACTCTATAGTAAACCTATTAAAAAAACCTAAAGAAAAATCCAAGTAGAGAATACTCAGAAGAATTCAAAGCAGAAAAAAGACAAGAAATTCAAAAAATTTGGAATAGAATCTCTAATGGCGTAGAGGTAGAGCAAGTCGATGAAATAAGAAGACAATTCGATCTTATTGTAGGACAGATCAACACCTTACTTAAACCAAGGAGTACAAATTTACCAAATGTAAATGTAGAATCAGAGAAGATTGAAATGGCAAAATTTGAAGTACTAGTAGCTGCTAAGCTCATAACAGATTTTAGTGGAGAATCTAAACAACTGTCAAACTTTTTAGGACTAATTGAATTTTATTATGACACATTACAAGAGGAAACTGAAAAGAAAAAAATGATAAAATTTGTAATAGCGACAAAACTAACAGACCAGGTAAGAAACAGGTTACTGATACTAGATAACCAACCTGAAAAATTATCAGAATTAAAAAGCCTTTTGACAGAAATTTACAAGCCGAAAATAAACCCGTTAAAAATATACAATGATTCCTACTACAGCAAGGAAACCAAGAAGTGAACAGATTTGCTGAAAGAGTAGAAACATTGGTATCTCAATTAAATGAGATCCAAATAGCAGAACAGGGACAAAGCAACAAAAAGGTAATAGTTAGTCTAAATGACCAGTTAGGGCTTAATACCTTTAAAAATGGACTAAACGAAGCAAGTAGACAAGTAGTGCAGGCATCAAGGGTTCCGACTTTCAATGAAGCAGTAAAAATAGCCATTGAAGTAGAAGCTTCTTCCAATCAAAGCACTGTAATGAGCTTCAGAACCAATTTTAGAGGTTGGTACCAACACAATCATTATAACTATAGGCCAAGATTTACAAACCCTAGGGACGGCAATAATAACAACAGCCAAAATTACAATGAGAACAACAATAGAGGTAGAGGTTTTACAAGAGGGTACCACAACAACAATAGAGGTGTTACACGAGGGTACCATAACAACAATACTAGGTTGGGAAACAGAGGTGTCCCCGGTCAGCAGAATCAGGGGAACCAAAGAAGGTATTGAATTTCCCTGGGGAGTACGACACAAATTTCGTTAGCAAACATATAAAGAATTTAGGAAAGACTTTAAAATTTTTGATTGACACAGGTGCAGATATTTCTGTTTGTAAGGAATATCTGGTAAAAGAATAAAATGAGCCCTCGGCATGTCAAATAAATGGTATAACAAATAAAACAATATTCTCGATAGGTGTATCGAAACTGAAACTTGCATTAGGAGAAACAGGTATAGAGCATCAGTTCCACATAGTAAATGAAGACATAAATATAGCAACTGATGGAATACTGGGAAGAGATTTCCTTAAAAAGTATAATTGCAAAATTGATTATGAAACCTGTGTACTAGTAATGTTATTGCCAGATGAAGAAATAGTATTACCAATGAACATGACCATGAGAAACATTGAGAAATTGACAATTCCACCGAGGTCAGAGATAATCACAAATATCGAAATAGATCTGAATAAAGACAGCATTTTAATCGGGAATGAAATCAAGAAATGGATCTTTATAGCAAACGCAATATTACCAGCTATTGGAATCAAGCACATAAGAGTCCTTAATACAGGAGATAAAGAAGAAATCATAGAAAATGCGATGATCAGTGTGAAACCATTAAATAACTATAAAATTCTATCAAACATCATGAAACCCAAAGATGAAAAAAGGTATCAACGGTTAGAAAAAAAAATTAAAACAGACAATCTAGATAAATCCGCAGTACAATCAATATTGAAGATTTGCGAAGAATTCCAAGACGTTTTTCATGATGAAAATGAAAAACTAACCATGAACAACTTCTATGAGCAACATATCTGTACGACAGATAAAAATCCAGTGTACATAAAGAATTATAGACTACCCAATGCACAACTAGATGAGATACAAAAACAAGTGGCTGAATTACTAGAGAATGACATAATTGAAGAATCAGTCAGTCCTAATAATTCACCATTACTCATCATGCCAAAAAATAGTCTCAACGGACAAACTAAATGGAGACTGGTAGTAGACTTTAGATCTTTAAACAAGAAAGTGGTAGACGATAAATTCTCACTCACAAGATTAGAAGACGTACTAGACAAACTGGGCAATGCCAAATACTTTTCCACTTTGGATATGACAAGTTCTTTTCATCAAATCCCTTTGAATAAAAATTCCAGTCCATTAACAGCATTTTCGACAAATGAAGGCCATTACCAATTCGAACGACTTCCTTTTGGTTTAAAAATATCAACAAACAGCTTTCAAAGGATGCTCTCGATAGCTCTGAGTGGTTTACAAGCGTCAGCATTTCTTTATGTTGATGACATAATTATATTTGGCAAAAACTTAAAAGAACACAATGAAAACTTAATAAAAGTTCTAGGAAGGTTGCGCAAATATAATTTAAAACTAAACATAGAGAAGTGTGACTTCTTGAAACCAGAAGTTATTTATATAGGCCATCTAATAACATCAAATGGAATCAAAACAGACCCAAGAAAGTATGAAACCATAAAGAATTATCCCTTACCAACAAACGTGGATCAGGTCAGGAGATTTGTAGCTTTTTGTAATTATTACAGGAGATTTATAAAAGACTTCGCAGAAACTGCTAGGCCACTGAACCAATTGCTGAAAAAGAAGCAAATATTCGCTTGGACAGAAGACTGTGATAAGGCTTTCAAGACATTAAAGCAAAATTTAATGGAGCCACCTGTACTTAGCTATCCAGATTTTAAAAAAACCATTCATACTAACTACAGATGCTTCAAATTTTGCTCTAGGAGCAGTACTGTCGCAAGGTGATATTGGAACAGATAGACCTATAGCATATGCAAGCAAATCCCTTAACAAACATGTACTAAACAAACCAATCATAGAAAAAGAACTACTAGCGATACACTGGGGAATAAATTATTTCAGACCCTATTTGTTTGGGAGAAAATTTATAGTTTACACGGATCACAGACCATTAGTAAGTTTATTTACGCACAAGAGTCCATCATCTAAACTGACAAGAATACGCGTAGATTTGATGGACTATGACTTCGAAATAGTATTCAAGAAAGGAAAAATTAACACAAACGCTGATACACTATCAAGGATAAAAATTGATTCGGAGATATTAAAGGAGATGATACCAAACCACACCATTGACGTACTAACGAGAGCAATGAAGAAAAATAAAGACGAAAAATCAGTTGAAAATTGTGCTAAAGCCTTGGATTCAAATATGGGGACTGATCACCTTCATATTTGGAACTGTACATCAATATCGGACATAAGGCGACTAATGAAAATAATCTTCAAAGAAAGCAAAAGAAACGTTACAGAAAGAAGGAGAAATAAAATTAAAATAGTAGCAAACACTGTGATTGTAGAATTTAGCGATAAATCTTTATCAGAGAGCTTCTGAGGAAGCTAATTTTCAATATGAACAATGCAGGTGTTAAAAAATTAGCGCTATCAAGAAATAGCCAGATATTTGAATACGAGTATGTATGCATACAAGAATTTAAAGAAACATTTAACAAGCTGCAAGAGAATATGAAAGAAGATAAATGTCTAGACATAATATTATTTGAACCTCCAAAACATATAAGAGATGAAAAAGAAATGCACAAATTGATAGAAGATCATCATAATTCAAAGCTGGGAGGACATTGTGGTATAAGGAGATGCGTCAATAAATTAAAGTAAAGATATGTGTGGAAAAATATGAACAAAATGGTTAAAAGATACGTAAATAATTGCAAGACCTGTAATGAAGTTAAGGTAACAAGATATACTAGAGAGAATATGGTAATAACTGACACACCGAATACATCATTTGAGACAATCAGTGTAGATACGGTAGGACCTCTGAGACCATCGAATAGTTACAGGTACATTCTGACCGTACAATGTGAGCTAACAAAATTTGTGGAAGCTTTCCCAATGGAAACTAAAGAAGCAACTACAATTGCGAAAACCATAGTTGAGAAATTCATTTTAAAATATGGATGTTTTAGGAAGCTTAAAACTGATAAAGGAACAGAATTCACAAATGAATTACTAAAGAACAGAGAAAATAGTTTCAACCCCTTTTCATCATGAGACGTTAGGATCAGTTGAAAGAAACCATAGAGTCTTCAATGAGTATATTATGAGCTTAGGTAACAAAGATAACTGGGAAGAGTGGCTACCTTATTATACATATTGTTACAACTCAATGCCACATAGTAGTACTTCATACTCACCATTTGAACTTATATTTGGCAAATTATGTACATTACCTTGTGAAATTTTAACAAATAAAGAGACAATATACAACATAGACAATTATCTGAACGAATTAAAATGTGAATTAAGATATTCTAATGAACAAGCTAAAAATAATCTGATACATGAAAAAATTAAAAGACAAAAAAGTCAAAAGAATGTAAATAAATCTAATTTTAAGGTAGGAGATTATGTGTACTTACAAACGCAAAACAAAAGAAAATTTGACAAACCTCTTAAAGGACCCTTTAGAATAATTGCACAAAATGGTGTCAATAGTACAATACGACTAGAAAATAAGGAATATGAAATACATAATAATAATTTAATTAAAGCTAGACAAAATTAAGATCAGATAAAATAATTAACAAGACATAGAGATAAGACTACCATACTGTAATGCAAACTTACACTAAGCCAAATGACATTTATTTAAATTTTAGGAAATGTAAAAAATTATCATTTAATTTTTGGGGGAAGGATGTAGTGTGATTCAGTGCAAGTACACGAAAAGTGAAATCCATTACATAACATGGAATCTCCCCGTATTGCATTGAGCGTGTCGTATGACATTCATTGGCTATCGGCAGTGATGCATGCTATGTGAGGGTTCACCTCAGTTCATGTGCTTGTCATTGTTTACAATTTCATTCTTTGCTTCCTCCATTCCTAATGTGGGCCAGATGGTTCAAGTTACTGTTATGAACATTTGATTCATTGATCGCATAGACCCAATTAATGTAAGTGTAATTTTTGCTTAGAAGTGTAAATATTAGTTGTAAGAATTTGTGTATGAATAGCAAGTAAGAATAGAATAAAATTCAGTCTTGAACCACAACTCTTGACTCTCCTTACACTGCGGCAGTTATATGCCATTTGAATACAGCGAGCTGCGCTTTAACTAGCTAAGACAGAGCGTGCTACGCTTCGTATAGCTTAGGGTGGTAGGCTACGGAAGGTAGAACCTTTTTCATAGATACAAGAAACATTACAACAGTTTAAAATCCTAATTACCCTATAAACCTCGGTTCTTTTCTTTACAAATCTTTCCTCGCTTAGGTACCTCAACGGGATTTTTTCATGATCCTTTCTTAGTACGTTTTCCTTGATATCTATTACGAGTATGTAACCGCCCTCTCGTAGGAAGTGGTTACCGATTAATCCGTCATAGTTGCCTAATAGGTAGTTTTCAATTACTTGTAATTCCATTATCTTAGGCTTAGCCTATCCTGTAAATTCTACTTTCTTTCTAACGAATCCTAAAGTGCTGCATGATTTCCCTCCTATTCCACTGAATTTCATGCTACCTTTCTCTATATCGTCTTCAAAAACACAGTTGGCTTTGATCAACGAGATCTCTGCTCCTGTGTCAATAATCATTTTTCTTAATTCTCCGCTAAGGAGCATCATGATATGAGGACTTTCTGATTTTTCCGAGTTACCTGGCTGCATGGATGCCCTATTAACCATACAGCCTACCGAAAATTTCTCTGCTTAGACGCTTCATGTGAGGTTGACGGTTGGTGGGAATCTTTAGATTCATTTCGTCTGAACGGATTACTACTTCCTGGTCGGTTTTCTCTATTATCCCTCCTTGGAAGTCTACAATTTCTCGCTATATGGCCAACCTTGCCACAATTATAGCACCTTACTTCCTGGAAGTTAATTTTAGCTAAATTCCTATTCGTGTAATCTTTTTGTGTGTTCGTTTTGAACAAATTAATGCGCTGTTCTTCTTCACAGGCAAACTTGCTCGCTTCGGAAAGTTTATTGGGGCGCTGTCTAATCACATAATTTGAAAGTCTTTCCCTTAGCCCGTTGATGAAAACCGTTAAAGTTTCATTTTGGATATACTCCAATTGGCCTTCTTTGTGCTCATCTTTTACATCGACTAGTTTACTCTGGAGTAAGCGTCGTTGTAAGGTTTCGACGCGTTGTACATAGTGAACAACGGACTCGTCTTTTCCTTGTTTTAGGGAAATTAATTCCCTGTGGAGTTGCAGAGCACTGTGGGGTTCTCGGAACACTAGCGTTAGCTCCTTTTTTAAAGACTCCCAATTCTTTACTTCTTTGTTCATTAAGATTGTGGTGGCATTGCAACGAATTTTTGTTTTAATGAATTTGAACAGTACGTCCTTCTGTGCAGGGGTTGCCAGTTCGATGGCATCATTGCAGGCGTCGATGAAAGTAAAAACTTCATCGCCGGTACCAGGCAGGGATGAAGGAAATTAGAACATTTATTGAAATTTCACTCATATTGGAATAATTATGGCTGCTATCGTTATCACTACTCAATCTATCACTGTGGACTGAATCTACGTCTGAGCTATCACTATTATCTTTGTTTTCGGCGCTATTCAAATCGCTTAATGATTCGCGAAACTTTGAAAACATTAAATCAAAATCAAATCTTAAAACAATTAAGTCTACGAATTCAAAAAAAAATGGATCTTAACACCGCACCGATTGAAACAATTACTTTACAATAAATAAGTTACTCACAAAAAGATAATTATTAACTGCTGCTTCATCTGGAGCTTCTTCTCTTTCCTCTTCACTGCTGATGATCCCACCGCTGCCACCAAAATTTGTGTTATGCCTGGTTTGGCTATACACATATAAAAACAAAGATCACAAAAATGTCAAGAAGGTTCACCGTCTGGCCAGGTTTGTTGTCGGGGTCCCACGACGCTGGTTTTACCGTCTGGTATGTTAGAGTGACTTCCCCGATGAATTCACAGCACTTTCGATTCTATCGCACACTTCTCCAAACAACCGATGACAAAAATGAGTAGAGATTAGACGATTTAGTACTAACAAAAGCAACTGATGAAAATAAAATAGATACTAAACGATTCTGTTACTATCAAATTTTTTATTCCGTCTCCTCTATTCAACCGTATGAACTAAATTCTTCCCATTCTTATTTTGCTACCCCCTTAAATAATATCCCCATGCTGGCACTGCAATTTCTTCACTCGTTGTCTGTTGGTCTCATTTTCTGTTGCTTCTGTTGAGTCAGCGTCTGGCTGGGTTGAAATTATTTTATTCCAATACGTTGACCCGTTTTGTTAATTCTAGGAATTTGCGCGAACCGCCGTCCACATCCGTACAGCGACTGATCAAGAGTTCTGACCGCCCTAGGCTAATTATGAGGACGCGCCCCCAACAGGTGTGTTACGGCCTAAAAAGTAGTAAGTGAGTAGAGTAGTAGTGTGAAAATGTTGACATAGTTCATAGTACCTATAAAAGTTTTCAGATCGATCTGCAAGCGAAACTAACGTTGTCCTTTAATCCTGATGACATTCAACCTTACGGTGGCAAACCATTTTTTAAGCTGACAGTACATAAAGACAAAGTACCTCACGCATTATAAGACCAAAATCATGACAAGTGACTGCAGGCTACCAAGTAGAAAACCAAATCCATGTCGTGTTTGGCCGCATGACTTGTATTTTCTTAGTTTCTATAGACAACTAAGTTGTCATTGACCAGGAGCGTGGTCTTCTAGTGTGTGAAGTTGCTTCGACTTGAGTATTTTTTTTAAATATTTACACTTCTGTTATTGTTAAAAAAAAGACGAGAGCATCATACAAGTGAAACATTTTTGCAACTGATTAATGATTTATTTGAAAATTCTAGTAATTAAGTAATTATTATTAGATTATAAAAAAATCCTTTTTCGTGCTTTAGCGTTTGCAAATCTTTCCACAATTTTTCCAAATTTAATAGTTTGTAAAAAATCGCTTTCTATATACATTAGCGAGAGCGCTGCAAGATTTTGCTGGCGGAGTGTGGAGCGCAAGTAATTTTTTACCCTTTTAAGTGCTGAAAAAGACCTTTCGCCGCTGCAGTTGGTAACACTCATTGTCAAAAAAATTCTTAATATTATCTCCACATTCGGGAACATGCATGAAATATTAAAACTTTTTATTAACTGCAACAAACCCTTTGGGGTTCTGGCAGAAATAGAATGCTCGGCTTCGGTGTCAGATTTTAAAAACTGCGCCAAATGGACGCATTCTTCTGCAAAGGTTTCTTCTAAATCAGTGGCATATAGTTGTTTTAACTCCGTTGCTTTGCTTCTAATAAATTCGCTGTCGTCTAGTTCATGCATTTTCCATAAGAAACCAAACTTTGTGTTTACTGTATTATAAATAATTTGACGGTTTTTTAAGTGCACTTTAAGACAATCAATAGCTGCATAATAATTTTCAACGATGAAAGCTCGTCTCCCTTCTAACTCAATGTGCCCCGTTTTAACTTCATCAAAATGAAATCTTGGTTTCTTTCTTCTTCTTACATCTTTTTTGTATGTGGTCACTTCGCATCTCTTGATTGCCTCTGATTCAAAATTTTCGAACTCTTTTTCGTCACGCAACGTATCAAGATAAACATTTAATGTCTCATAAAGAGTAACAACGTTAGATAAATCAACAGAACTTGCTTGTAGCTGTGCACTAACGATTTGAAACTTTACGAGCACAGAGTTCCAAAAGCACAACATTATTGTAATTTCTAGAGTTTTAATTTTTTCCAGTATTCCTTTTGCTTCTATTTTGGTCTCTTTACTTTGATTTTCATCTTCGCAAATAGAGTTTAATGTTTCCAGAACTTGTTTGTATGAACTGTATAAGGCTTTGCTTGCATCTGCTCGCGCACTCCATCGAGTTTTCGATAGATTTTTTATCCAATTTGGATAACAAAATTTGCCATCTGCTTGTAGATCCAGAAAAAAAATTGTATAATTGTTGTTCCAGTGTAAAAAAAGCAGCTGACTCGTCACTACTTTCCGCGGCAGCAGATCCCACGAGTTGTAGAGAATGGGCTGCACAAGGAACAAAAGTAGCCAATGGACTTACAGCTTTAATTCTTGACTGAAGACCTTTGTATTGACCAGACATATTGCTAGCATTATCATAACTTTGGCCACGACAGTCTTTAATATCAAGTTCCAAAGTTTTATCAATTGTCGCAAGAACAGCCTTCCCCATGTCCTCACCTTTATGACCGCAATTGGGTAAAAATGTGATAAAACGTTCTACAGGTTCTCCGTCAGGCAAAATATAACGAATTATAAATGTTAACTGATCGATGTGTGAAATATCTGGAGTAGAATCAATGCTAATCGAATAATATTTAGCTTTTTTTATTTCTCCTATAATCGAAAGTCGAATTTCGTCAGCGAGAAGTAAAATGAGATGGAGAACCTCTGCCTTTTTGTCCAAATCTCACCAAATGTTCAGCCATGAAAGGATCAAATTTAGATATAAGCTCAATACAGCCAAGAAAATTTCCGTTTAGTGCAGATCCAATAATTTCATTTTGACCGTGAAATGGAAGCCTACGAGAAGCTAAAAACTTAATTGTTTCTATTACCCGTAGTAATACATTTCGCCAATAAGTTATTTCTTCATTATATTGTTTGACTATTTGGGTATCCAGTCGTTGTAAAAGTTTACCTCTACATACATATTGTCCCAAACATTTACGATGATCCGGAGAGTTGTGATGATCAGTTATTAAGTTACAATTTGTCCAGTCATTAAATCCACTTTTGGCAAATACGGATGTTCCTCCAAATAATTTGCAAGGACCACAAAACACGTGACCTGTGGATTCTGAGTATACTAACCAGCTTCTTTTCACATTTTCGCCATTAACAAGCTTTTTCTCAAACATATTTTTAGATAGAAACCTTTTTTGATTTTTATACTGCCTTTCTGATCTGGAAAAATCGAATTCTTCGTTTTGTTGCAGTCCATTTTTAACAATATAATCTCGAAATTCATCATTTACTTGCCACAGTGCCACTTGACGGAATAGACGACTTTTCTTCTTTAAGAATTTCGTCTTCATTGGAGATCGTCGCCGTCGTCGGCATCGTCGCTACTATAGGGCTAGTGTTGGACGGAGAAACGTAACAGTCAGCGGTAGAGGAACCAGGGCAAGAAATCGCTGGCGATAATGCAGCATTCGTCACCGTTTCATTCCTTTCTGCAGAGTTCGTAAAAAATGTTTCTAGTTTACGAGTATGTTTCAAAATGTTTTCTATTTTCTTTTCCTTTTCTTTTGCCTTTTTCTGTATTTTGCTCCACTTGGCTTTTTTACTATCGAACTACTCTCATTACCACTCATAGTCTTAAAAAAACACGGAAATACTAATTATAAGAACAACCACTCTCTTTGGCAACTGTTTTAATAATGATGTGAATAATTCTTTACAAAACTAAGGTAATACTAATAAAGTATTTCTTAGAATATTACATTTTATGATTATTGCTTATTAATAGTTCTTAGGATAACAAAGGGTTAATTGCTGGAAATTATGCTGACATGTAGGTGTTAGGTATTTATTGGTGGAAATCCGGTGATTGGTTGTTCGGTCATTGCGGAAATGTGCACTTTATGATTATTGCTTATTAATAATTCTTAGAATTACATAGTTCTTCTTACGGCTGGAGATATGCTGACATGTAGGTATTAGGTATATATTGGTAGACATCCTTTGATTGGGTGCAAAGTATACTAACTATTAACCACAACGGGGAGTGGGGAGTCCCCGCCAGAGTATATCCATATAACGACGTTTTCTTTATCAGTTCTTATCAGCAAGTACGTCTGTGTCACACAGACACTAGAAGTCAATGGATATATTAAGTACTGTGTAAGCTAGAGATACTCTCAAGCGCATTTAGTTTTAGTGTTTTGTCTCGGTCTAGTAGAAATATGTATGGTAGATGCAATGATGCTAGATAAGTCCATGCGAAGACACGATTTCAGCGCGCCCCCCCGATCCTCGCGCCCTACGCTGCAGCGTAGTTAGCCTAAGGGTTAATCAGGCCCTGCATCCGTAACAATATACAAAGACATTATGTGGGTTTATTTTTGTTTTCGTCCAATCTACTGAATGGGTATATGAGAATGAATGAATATCATTCAGGTAGCAACTACCGATGCAGATGGTGGCTGATGTTTGACGTAGCGGACATTCTCATCTTGCAGATTTATCATATTATATTTTATTTTATTTTATTTGTTGGCTCTGATGGAAGTATCAGCAGAATATTTTTATTTCGTTTTGCGCAAACAGCTGATTTTTTGTTCTCCTTCATGCTCGTGAGTACGCATATGAGAAGGAAGACGACACAGGTAGCGTTGGTGGTTGATGGTAGGGCGGAAAGGTGAAGGAATTATTATCGGGTAGACTCATGCCATATTATTTGTTTGCTCTGATGGAGGTTTGGTGTAGGCTATGTTTTCTGGTATTTAATACAATTGGTATATGTGTGTATGATCGTTGAAGGAGAGTCGCATTTCAGCAGTGAGGATTCTCAAATGATTTTTTTATATTTCATGTTTGCAAGTGAAAAATGGATATTCGTATTTAAAGGTAGGATGTAGAGGCGATGGTGGATAAGGAAAGGTGAAAGAATTGTCGTCGAGTAGTTGATGGTATATTATTTGTTGGCTTTGTTGGATGTTTGGGGTAGGTTATGGCATATTGCAATTAGAACATCACAGTCACCTGTAACTTGTTTCTTTGTATTCAATACAATTGGTGTGTGTGTTCACATCGGTGAAGGAGATTAGCATTTTAGCATTGAGGATTCCCAAATGGTTTATAAACCATAAATTTGCATGTGAAAAAATATTAATTGAGGCAGAGATAAAAAAAGATAAGACAAGTTATAGTGTGTGTACGAGCAAATGCTCAGCTTGTCATAATAGCTGCGGGTATTCATGAACAACTGAAATTGGTTTATTTATTGGCCTTGTAAAAGGACATGAAAATTTGCGAGTACATATTCCCAACTACACTGCGAACGATCTTTAAGATTTTCCACTTAAAAAAGAAAATCGTGGATATTTTCGGACCCGTCAAATGAAATTTGCTATTTATCAATTTTACAAACTTAACTTGTGTGTGGGAATGAAAATAATAAACACACCGACTCTTGTGTCGATATGTGATCGTGAGGAATGTGGCTGACTTCGGTGATAGGCGACAATATATACATCCATTGCGAGAAATGGAATGTGCATACATGTGCAGTAAACGGAGTATTAGATGACTGACTTGTGGTGGGTTTGATGGCACGATGATGATTGCGTCAGCGGTCTGTGGAAGAAAGAATGTAGGTCATATTTAGAGCAACGACCTTACAATGGTTTTGGTTCGTACCCGAACATCCTGCCCGGTCGAACCAGATTGTTCGAAACGCTGTCGGAATTCCCGGGCCCCAGGGTGAGTTCACGAGGGGGGGGGGGGGGGGGCGTTAGCGCGGTCCGGCTAGAGCCTTCTAAGCGGCAAAAATGCATTTATTATGCTCGCTCTGGAGCTATGCGGTACCGGCCGACGTAGAAAACCTTAGAAGCGGCCAAAACGAATTTATGATGCTCGCTCTGGAGCTATGCGGTAACGGCCGACGTAGAAAACCTTCGAAGCGGCCAAAACGAATTTATTATGTTCGCTCTGGAGCATTCACGAGTCACCGGCAGGTGTCGTGAGTGCCTTCCTCCCGGAAGTGAGTTCTCCTAGGCCGTCTCCACGAGACGGCAAAGTTTCTGTACAGTCCGACGGCACTCGCCGGCCTGGTGTGTAGTGTAGCGTTGCGGATGAGTCCATCGCTGCCCGGGTGGATGGCAATTACGCGGCCAGGTCGCCAATGTCTAGGAGGCATGTTCTCCTGCCGGATGATGACAATATCACCCACCTGAAGGTTCGGTTCGCGTTTCTCCCATTTGCTTCGCGTTTGGAGTGCCACCAGGTATTCGTCGCTCCATCTCTGCCAAAAGTCCCGATGGATCTTTCGAATCCACTGATACTGCTTGAGCCGATTGAGTGGTACATCGGCAACCTGGGGTTCTGGAACCGCGATGAGTGGGGCTCCGATCAGAAAATCCCCTGGAGTCAGAGCCAGTTTGTCATCTGGGTCGTCGTGGAGTGGGACCAGCGGACGAGAGTTGAGACACGCCTCAATGCGCGTCACCAGTATGTGGAGCTGGTGATACCAAAGGGACTGGGTACCCACCAGCCGTTTCAAATGATGTTTGGCGGACTTCACTGCGGCTTCCCATTAACCACCTTGATGAGGAGCAGCCGGAGTGATGAAGTGCCATCGTGTCCCCGCGTGAGCCAGGGCCTGCTGATTGTGGTCAGATTGAAATGCAGCCAAATCTTCCTGCATGTAACGGTTAGCGCCCACAAATACCGAGCCGTTGTCGGTGTAGAGGTCGGGGCAGGGTGCACGCCTGCCGGTGAATCGAGTGAAGGCATCCATGAATGCCTGGGATGATAGGTCCTCGATGACTTCAAGATGCACTGCCTTTGTGGCCATGCAAACGAAGATTGCCAAATAGCTCTTGGCCGTGGTGTGGGAGCGCTTGGTACCAACTCGAAGTGTGAAAGGACCACAGTAATCAACGCCTGATGCCAAAAAAGGTCGTGCTGCGTTGACTCGCCGACTGGGGAGGGGGGGCCATCTGCTGCCGAATTACCGCGCCGCGGTGCCTTCGGCATATCACACACTGGTGTAGTGCAGTCCTTACCACCTGTCGACTTTGGAGGATCCAATATTTCTGCTGCAACATCTGCAGCACCTGGTACGCGTGACGGACCAGTAGGGTGACCAAAGCGCTGGCCTTTGGGGAGTGAGGCATTCGTGAGTCGCCCTCCGACTCGAAGAATACCCTGGGCTTCTAGGAATGGGTTCAATGAGAGCACCGAACTGTTGCTGGGTAGTGGAGATCTATTCCTCAGCTGCTGGATCTCGGAGGGGAATGTCTGTGCCTGTTCCAAAATAAACAGGCGATCGAGCGCGTGGTCGAGCTCATCCGCTCCAATCACTGGTTTCCTTAGAAGGTGGTGAGACGTCTTTCGCCACCGGTAGAGATAGGCCACCGTGTATAGTAGCCGTTGGAGAGTGCTGAAGCGTTCAGCCAATGGTATAATAGCCCCGTCGTGGCGCCTGGTTCTCCACTGGGGTATGGAGACGGCAACACCAGTGAAGACTGATGTCTTAAGCTCCATCTGGATCTGGAACAAGTCATCGGCCTGGAGCTGCCTGGTTGGGCGTAGAGGTAGCGGTCCGGTAGCCAACCATGTCGGACCCTGCCACCACAAGGTATGTTGCAGCAGATCGGAAGCCCCAAGTCCTCGGCTCGCGCAATCAGCTGGATTCTGGGCGGATCGAACATCATGTTCGCTCAGGCGGCGCCAGTTCCTGGATCTGCCGCACTCGGTATAGACATACGGCTTAAGAGTGCTGGGTTCTTTCCTCAACTAGCACAGCACGATGCTGGAATCGGACCAGAGGTAATATGGCGCGGCTCGGATTCCGAGGGCGTCTCGGACGTTCTCCAAGGTGAGTGCAAGTAAGTGTGCGGCACAGAGTTCGAGCCGTGGGATGGTAGCCCCCTTGAGCGGGGCCACCTTGGTCCAGGCGGTCAGCAAGGAGACCTGCACCCGGTCGTCATCATATGCGGTCCTTAGGTAAATGACCGCTGCGTATGCTCTGGAGCTGGCATCGCAGAAACCATGGAGGGTGGTGACATGCTGAGTGTGCAATAGGGTGGGTCGATTTTTCTTTTTTCGTCAAATCGATTTGTAATAGTGCAATTATGTTGTGTTTTTATCTCATTTGCACACACGTAAAATATTATTCAATTATTTTCAGTATAAGAGCATCGCCACTTTATTTTGATAAGAACGTGTAAAATAGTATTTTAATGCAATGACATCCTAAGCCAGTAGAAAAATTAGTTTAAAATCTAAACGTATATCATTGTTTTGCTTTTAAGTGGCATAGAGCTTTAATGAACCCTATTCTTAAATAAAATGTCTCTTTTGCAAGGTTTTGAGATGGTAGTTGAAAGCTGTTGTTAGCCTTTCCTATCATAAATATTGCGATTGTTCTACTTTGTCCTCAGTGCGACAATCATTCGATACATTAAAATTTCTCTAGTCCTAATATATAATATTAGCTTTCGTCAACCAAAGAAAATCACTTCGCCCATTTGCTTTAAGATTTTTTGCAGCTTAGCCCAAACAAAATGACAAAAACAACATAATGTAACAAATCTGACAGTTACCTAATGTGCTTGTATCAATGTATCAAACACAACACAAACACAATCTTCTCTCGGTGCGAAAAAGCGGGAGTTGCCTTCAGCGTCCCTTACAGAATTGCCTTTGAGACATCTGTTTAACCTTCCTATACCCGGGCCAAACAAATAACACATATACCCGAGCACGGTCCCAGGTACCGAAATTTCTAGAGTGTATTTGTCATATTTTTTTACGAAAGCCTTAGTCAAAATAAATTTGTATGAATACTAATGAATGTGCTTAAAAGTATTAAATAAAATATATTAAAAATATTTGCTTTAATTAGTGACTAACAGCTTTTATTACAGCCTCTGAAAATAGTCAGTTTTTCTGACGAGTAATGCAAATTTTATAAAAACTTAATTTTTCAAAACAAACTAAAAATATATCAAAAACCTTAAGGTTAGACCTTAGGTTAGGTTAGGTTGTAGTGGCAGTCGGCAGAGGCCGACACACTTAGGCCAATGACAGGCCCATTGTGATACCACGCGGATGTATCATCCTCCTACTCGTTAAACCAGTTGGAGCTTTTGATGAAGCTTGATAGACTTTTTATGTCAGTGTCAATGAGATCGTTAAGACCATTGTAGAAGAAGGATCCTAAGTGGAGTTTACGTCTTTGAGAGAGGGCAGGGCACGTGCAGAGAAGGTGGAGAATTGTCTCCTCCTCTTCCTCATGCAAACAGCTACTGCAGAAGTCATTTGTGTGGACGCCAAGCCTTGTTGCATGTCTGCCTATGAGACAGTGTCCGGTGATCACAACAATTATAGCACCAATGTGAGATCTATTTAGAGATATCAAACACTTAGAGCGTTTCAGATCCAGCTTTGGCCAAATCTGCTTTGTCGCTAGACAAGTGTTACAACTTGTCCACCTAAGGTTACAATTCTCAATGGTCTGTCTCATAAACATGAGTTTGCATGTAGCGATTGGGATGCCTAATGAACCTTTATCAGGTAGATGGGGTAGTGTGGTTCCTTTTTTGGCGAGTTCATCCGCCCTACAGTTCCCTGGAATGTCTGTATGTCCTGGCACCCAGCATAGGTGGATGTTGAAATGCTTCGCCATCTCCACTAGAGATGATCGACAGTCACGGACTACGATAGAGTTTGTGGACCCAGAATCCAGGGATTTTAATGCACCTTGACTATCTGAGAAGATCCAGATATCCGTGACAGATAACACATTATTCTTCAGCCACGACAGAACTTCTTTAATAACCAAGATTTCTGCCTGGAACACACTGCACTGATCAGGGAGTCGAAAGCAGAGGCTGAGATTCAGCCTGTAAGAGAACACACCACCTCCTACCCCCTCGTCGGTTTTGGATCCATCAGTATAAAAATGGATCGATTTATTTTCGACGGGTGGCCCTTCCCACAATGTTCTGGGAGGGATCTTGACCTTAAAGTTTTTTCAAAAAGGGTCTGAGGGGTGGTGTAGTCTATGTTACTAGGGAGGATTCTACATTTTTTCAGAATAGATGCGTGGCCGATTTCATTCTCGGACCATTGGAACGTTGTTTTGAGGCGGATAGGCGCACTAGCAGCCACATGCTTGCTAAAGATATCCAGGGGTGTCAGGTGAAACAGAATGTCCATTGCAGCAGTGGGGGTAGTGCGCAGTGCACCACTCATGCAGAGACAAGCTGTTCGTTGGACTTTGCCAAGCTTATCGCGATTTACTGCTTTGTATAGGGCAGTGCACCAAACAACCACCCCGTACATAAGTATCGGTCTTATAACCGAGATGTATAGCCAGTTGGTAATGCGGGGTTGGAGCCCCCATTTATTACCAATGTTTTTTTTCAGGAGAAGAGTGCTGCTGTAGCTTTACGAACTCTTTCTTGAATGTTAGGTTTCCAGCTAAGCTTTCTATCCAGAATGAGACCTAAGTATTTTGCCTCGTTCGAAAAGACTAGACTTGTGCCCCTGATAGAGGGGGATCTATGTGTGGAATTTTATGTTTCCTAGTGAATAGAACAAGTTCGGTTTTGTGGGGGTTAACACCCAACCCACAACGATCTGCCCATGTTGTTAAGAGCGTTTTGGAGAAGTTCTTTCAGGGTGTTGAGGTGCTTCCCTGAGGCGGCAATTGCAACGTCATCTGCATAGGCAATCACCCTGCAGCCCTCCTTTTCTAGGCACATCAGCAGCTTATTCACCACTAAGTTCCAAGGGAGGGGAGATAGGACTTCACCTTGTGGCGTACCTCTACTGACAGATCTTCTGGCCGATGTCATACCCAGTTTCGAGTTTATAATCCGACTTGTGAGAAGTAGATTAATAAGCTCACCAAGCGAGTCATCCACCTTCAGATCTGACAGTGCATTTGCGATCGCGGATGTATTGACGTTGTTAAAAGCACCCTCAATGTCCAGGAATGCAACCATAGTGTACTCTTTATGGTGAAGGGAGTATTAGATTGAACGTACTAACGTGTGTAAGGCTGTTTCAACAGATTTGCCTTTGCAATATGCATGTTGAGCCGTAGCGGAAGTCTTGTATCAATGGTAGTACGCAGATGGATATCAATCAGCCTTTCTAATGTTTTTAGAAGGACTGACGATAGGCTTATGGGTCTGAGATCCTTAGGATGAACATGGGAACATTTACCGGCTTTGGGTATGAAAACTCCTTTTACTTCTCTCCATAACAGCGGAATGTAAGCCATTTCTATGCAGCTTTTCAGGATTACTTCAAGCAAAGGCGAGATGATATCCGAGGTGTTTTGAATTTCAGCTGGTATTATGCCATCTGGTTCCGCGGATTAGTATGGTTTGAAGCTGTGTATCGCCCAAAGCAGTTTGTCCCTAGTAATCAGACCTTTGAAGTTAGTGGTACGTGCAATTGACCTAGATAGGTTTTTATTGCTAGTAACGTGGGAGCTACCAGGGAAATGTGTATCCAGTAGTAGATTGAGCGATTCCTCGCTGGAAGTTGTCCAGGAGCCGTCCGCCTTTTTTAAATAGCTAGGCATGCCTGGGTTGGTTGAGAGGATTTTTCTTAGCCTAGCTGCCTCCGAAGATTCCTCTATTTTACCACAGAAGAGTCTGCAAGACGAGCGTTTGGCTTTCCTCAGCTCCTTTTTGTAAGCATTGAGAGATGCTTTGTATGAAGCCCAGTCGGTTTCAGCTTTTGTGAACTTGGCTTGGTTGAACAGTTTCCTACAATTGCTTCTTAGAGGTCCTAGTGCTGGGGTCCACCAATGCGGCTTCTTTTTGCCTCTAAGCCGTATGAGCGGGCAGGCAGAAGTCAGAGCCTTATTAAGGGCCGAGGTGAGTACCCTGACCCTCTTATCTAGCTCCATTGTGTTACAGTCCTCGCTGTAGGAGTTCAGATTTCATTGAACTTTTCAGCACTTCTCTATACTTGAGTCAGTCAGTTTTCCTATAATTCCTAAAAACTGGTTGGCGAGGAGGGTCATCAGCTAAACAGAATTGAATGTAACGGTGGTAACTAAAGGAGTGTTCCGCCGAGACTTTCTAGTTCATAATTTCCTGATGGATTGAGTCGGAGGCCAGAGTTATATCTAGAACCTCCTGACTATCTTTTGTAATGAAGGTAGGTTCACTACCAGTGTTGCACACAATGAGATTAGTATTAAGAATATAATCAAAAAGAGACTCACCTCTGTCGTTGATGTCGGAACTGCCCCATACTGAATGGTGCGCATTAGCATCACATCCAATAATGAGTCCAGTTTTTTGATGTTCAGCTGCCGCGATCAGTCCCTCTAGGTTGACACCAGGTAAGGACCCTACGTGGTCATGGGCCAGATAAGCCGAGGCTATCCAATGGGTGCCGCGAGCAGTCTCTAGACTCACCACGGTTGCATCACGGTCGCTGAAATTAGGGAGTAAAAATACATTTAAGCTGCTTTTTGCCAGTATGCAAGTTCTAGGTTTATCTTGGTCTGTTGCATACATCAGTTTGTATCCATGAGTCCGGAGTCCTCGAACCAGGTCGTTAACAATCCATGGCTCTTGGATCAGGACCATATCTTCTCCATCTTTAGAAAGACGGATAAGAAGGGAGGCCGAAGCCTTTTTGGAGTGGTGGAGGTTGATCTGTACTAATCGCAACATTGATCGTCGCAATCAGGCAGAGGAACCTCCACCACGGTGTTATTTAGGTCTGAGTCCGAGGACGAGCCTAAAAGCTCGTCCTCACTTAGAGGCACGCCACAAGGTGGTGTCCTCTCCCCCCTTCTGTGGAACTTGGTGGTGAATAAACTACTGACATGCCTGGAAGGGGAGGGTTGCACGGTGATTGCCTATGCGGATGACATTGCTATTGCCGTCTCAGGGAAATACCTCAACACTCTAAAGTAACTCCTTCAAAACGCTCTCAACAAGCTTTCAATTTGGGCAAGAAGCTGTGGGCTGGGGGTTAACCCTCACAAAACCGAGCTTGTCCTCTTCTCCAGGAAATATAAAATCCCTCATATCGATCCTCCCTCTATCAACGGTACAAGCTTAACCTTTTCCGACGAAGCTAAATTTCTGGGTCTAATATTCGATAAGAAGTTAAGCTGGCAACCCAATGTACAAGAAAGAGTAAGGAAAGCTACAGTAGCACTTTTCTCTTGCAAAAAAAACCCATCGGAAATAAGTGGGGCCTACAGCCCCGCATATCACACTGGCTATACGTATTGGTAGTTAGACCGATCCTGACATACGGGGTGGTTGTCTGGTGGACTGCTCTAGACAAAGCGGTAAACCGTGATAAGCTGAGCAAGGTGCAACGCACAGCTTGTCTGTGTATCTGTTGAGCACTCCGTACGACCGCCTCCGCTGCACTGGACATTTTACTGCATCTAACACCCCTGGATATTTTCAGCAGGCAATCAGCTGCCTGCTCCGCTGTCCGTTTAAAAGCCACATCACAGTGGATCAATACGAATATTGGCCACTCTATCATTCTGGACTCACATGGGTCCCTACCAAGAAACATCGACTACACTATACCCCAGCTACAGTTCGAAATGAACTTCCAAATCACTATCCCCTCCAGATCATTCTGGGAGGAGGCTGATTGCACGGAAGATAATTCGATCCACTTTTACACCGACGGATCAAAAACTAGTGATGCGGTCGGAGGTGGTGTTTTCTCAGAAAGACTTAATATCAGTCTCTCTTTCCGTCTTCCTGATCATTGTAGCGTGTTCCAGGCGGAAATCATGGCGATTAAGGAAGTCTTGTCGTGGCTAAAGAGAAACGTGATATCCGCTAAGGACATCCGCATATTCTCGGATAGTCAAGCCGCGCTGAAATCCTTGGAATCAGTCTCTTCAAACTCCATCGTAGCCATAGACTGCCGTTCGTCTCTTGAGGAGATGGCAGAGCAGTTCAACTTTCACCTCTTTTGGGTGCCAGGGCACAGAGACATCCCAGGGAACTGTAGGGCAGACGAACTCGCCAAAAAAGGAACAGCATTACCTCTTCTACCTGATAAAGGTTTCTTAGGTATGCCCATCGCTACTTGTAAACTCATGCTTAAGCTAGCCGCAGTCGAGAGTACAAACCTCAGGTGGACAGGTAGTGATACGTGTCTAGCGACCAAGCATATCTGGCCAAAGCTGGACCTGCGACGCTCTCTGAGTTTGATCTCACTTAACCGACTGCATATTAGCTCTGTCATAGGTGCCATCACAGGGCACTGTCTAATAGGCAAGCACGCATCAAGGCTTGGCTTCTATTCTAACGACTTCTGCAGAAGTTGCAG
This sequence comes from Portevinia maculata, assembly GCA_949715645.1. NCBI lineage: Eukaryota > Metazoa > Arthropoda > Insecta > Diptera > Syrphidae > Portevinia > Portevinia maculata. Next base: position 169,347,590 of record OX454526.1, on the reverse strand, counting down.
GGATGAGGAGGAGGAGGAGACTACACTGCATCTCCTCTGCACATGTCCTACACTCTCCCATAAAAGAAATCTCTATTTGGGAGCCTTCTTCCTTAATGAACTCAGTGACTTGGCTAACTAAGATGTTAGAAGTCTATCACGCTTCATTAGAAGCTCCAAATGGTTTTAGCGGGTAGTGGTAGATACTCCCGATCCTAGTGGCATCACAATGGACCTCTTTGGTCTAAGTGTGTTAGCTTTCGGCTTACAGCCACCTCAACCTAACCTAACCTAAGAAGGACCTTGCTGAGGAAGTCTTCCGTGTCCATACTGGAATTGATGTTGTCAGTGGACGTAGAGGGCTGAGTGGGAGCAGCCTTATTTGAGTCATCATCTTCCATGGATGTAAGGGAGATTGATGCTCCAGGATCAGGGGTGTCAAGTCCTGTGTCAGAGGAATTCGGAGGCTTATTAGCGTCTGGGTCATCCTTTTTGTACACCCGAAGTGTAATCTTATCCCAACCGAACTGGATTGCGCCGTTGGTCTTTGCCAAAGGAGCCATGATTCCTGATTGATCACTATTATAGCTGAGCTGAAGGATCCCCTATGCTCTTCCAGCTTCGCAACTTTCCAGTCGTGGGTTGGGAGTAAGGCATTGCCCAGTCTGATGACCGACAATATTTCTCCTGCTGAGGGGGGTTCAGCAGTGACCTAAGCACGAGCCCTCGGTCTGCTCGGGATAATCTCCCTCGCAACAACCTCAAGCTTCGCTCCAGGGCAAACCTCCCCTAGTTTGCCTATGGCTATCTTATACAGATCCAAAGATCTAACATCGTCACAGGCGACGAGCCGGATATGGCATTGGTGTAGTCCGGCATCTTCAGTTACTGGAGCTGGTCCAGGGTGGTCCTTCATGAAGGCTAGATAGAGGCTTAGCGGCTTCAATCTCATCTTGTGCCATCGTTCGGGGGAAATTCTACCCTCCGGATCGCTGCGGTCGATCACCGTGACCACGATTTTGTCCTTTAGGACATCACTGAAGGTTTTTTCGGATTTTGGGGGCGGAGTATGAGGTGGTGCTGGTGTTATGCACCTTAGATTTTTTGGAAACCGAAGTGGTTTCTTCCACCGATTTCTGGCGCTTGGACGTGAAGCCCTTCTAAGCGCTTTTGTCCTTCTGCAGGAGGCCTTGGGCCCATTTTAATTTTGCGATCTGCTGCGGTGTTCTGTCGGTCTCCAAAATATCTTCAAAGACCTTCAGAGTTCTTATGACATTTCGCCTGTCCTTGTAGTACGCCCTCGAGGGAGGGCGTTGTCGCGGACATCCACTGCGAGACGTATTAGGATCAGTAGTTGTTTTTTTTTGTTAGGCTAGCAACGCAAGGGCCATGAAGTGCCACAATCCTACGGCTGCTAGGAAATGTTTTGCTTATATTAGGCTCACTGCTGCTGGCAGCAACTGGAACACGATTACTGACAGTCGCAGTGCTACTCTTCGTTGCAGGAGCCGCGTCAGTGGACAGCAAGGTCGCCGTACTACCGGCCGGTTTTGAAGAGATACCGGTCTTGATGCTTTTATTTTAGTTTTGTTTTGTATTCATAATTTTGAACCCACGACTAGCGGAGAAAGGAGGTACGCCTGTACAGAGATCCGCAATATGCAGGTAAGGCTGCGTAATCCGGAGATTGCCAGGTATCCGGATACTCCGTGGACGACTTAGCTATTTTTTAAACTGGGCCCTCCGCCTGGCCGACTATCGGCACGGGTCGTGTCACACCTTAAGTCCAGCCCAGCAGATCGTGGAAAGGGAAAAGGAGAGATAGAATCAGAGGGAGGTAATCAGGAGTGAGGAGGGGTAGGGTATAAAAAGGGAGAATGGGGCAGGACGGAATGTCCTATGGGCAGTTCTTAGTGGATGTATGAAACATCGTTAAGCCCCCACAAGATTTAAAATGGACCTAGAGAGCTGAAATTTAAACCATATGCTCTCTAGGGGCCCGAAATAATCAAGTTTAAGGATTTTTGAAATCAAAAAAACAAATTTATCGAAAAAATCGAATTTTTAGCTAGAAAGCTGAAATTTTTTATATAGGATCTTTGACTCCTAAAACTGCTCGGGAGATAAAATTTCTAAAATCCGCCCACTTACACGCCCATAATTAAAAAAAAATAATTTTATTGAAAAAACAAAGTTTGAGCTAGGAAAATTAAATTTATAATATAGACTCTCAGGTGCACATTACTTTTGCAACAACGGGCTCCCACGCCATTATGCATACTAGTGCATACTTAGCAGAATCCAATCCTTATCGGATATACACCCTTTCCCTTCCATATACCTATTGGAATATGTGATGATGTGAATATGAAATTGCTAACCCAATCTGTATTGCAATTGCAGCCACAATTAAAATCAAGCTTGAGCACATAAGTTAGTCTTTAACTCACCAAGCTACCGAGAAGTGCAGCCTCGCTTAGGACAGCGGCTTCTCCTTAGCAAATAAAAAATTTAATAAATAAGAAATGTGAAATAGAAATAAATGAATAAATAAAATAAACAGAAAAGAAAAAAAACGTTTAAGTTTTTTTTTATAACAAACCGCGGCACGAAAACCGTAATTGGCGCAGTCGGTGTTCGTTTAAGAACAAAAAAATAAAATAAAGAAAGCATAGGGACGGGCTACAGTCCGCTTGGGCGAACTATTGGATACCCTATTCTTATTTCTATCCCTCATAAGTGGGCATGACAAAAGGGTAAGTATGGTTGAATTGTTAAGAACGCTCTACATATTTTGTTATATAACATTTAAAGGATTTTATCGATTTATCGTGGCTTCAATGGAACAGTGGATGAGTGCTTGCCTGAGAAGCAGCTGGTCTAGGTTCGAATCCCAGTGGAAGTAAATAGATTTTCGGGATACAAGGAAAAATCAAATACCAGTACCATAGGAAAAAGGAGTCCGATGATCGGTTGTGGCGAACCGTGAAACAGCGCTGTAACTTCAGCCGTCCACTTAACGTGGAAGCAATTGTAAGAAATATGGTTGTTCATTCAAAACAACGCAAAGGAAATTGATGTAAACAAAACCAAAAACGGGAAAATTGTGAGAGACCACATACAAAACCAAGTTAAATTAAAAAAAAATTAAGTTCGCTTAAGAACAAACAGCAAAAATCAGTTCATGTGTATTAAAAGTTCGAAAAACAGAAATAAAGTGAACCTAAAATGAATCCACAACCTGCATCAGGACCGATAGCAGCGGCAGCAGCAGCAGCAATAGCAGCGGCAACAGCAGGCGCAACAGGCGCAACATCAAGACAAGCGGTAAATTCATTAAGTTTTAATATATACCCTATAACTTATTTAAACAATATAGATAAATACTAGGGAATAGAGAAAACTTATATAATTTCAAAGACACAATTTTCCAACTCTGCCAGATATAACGACATTAGTCAAACATTTTTTTTGGATTAATTAAAGGAAAACTAACGGGGAAAGCTCGGGAAGCTCTACAGATAAATAACTTAATATCAAATTGGGTTAATATAAACAAATTTACTCCATCAATTTTTCGGCGACAAATGGTCTGTCGAACAACACTACGACGACCTTAGAGCTCCTCAATTCAAAACAAACAGCCAAGAATTTTACAGCGACATAAAAACGACTTAACGTCGATTAAACAACAAAGTTAGAATGGAAAGTAGGACTGAACTAGAAACTGAACAAAACTGCAAAGCAGCACTACGCATTTTTATTAACAAATTGCCAGAACCCATAAGAGGGTTACTACATTGCAGAAACCCAAGTAATTTGGAAGAATTTGTTGGTGACTCTGACGTCACCCCAAGTTGCAACTTACCACACATAAAACTCTGGATGCATCCGCTGCTGAATTGATGACAGATGTAAAGGTTATGTTCAAGGTTAAATAATTCATCCAGCCTTTTTTTGTACTTTTGCAGTTGTTTTCATTTCATTTTAATTATATTCTAATAAATCAGAGTTACAGAACATTGAGAACGCAGCCTGTATCTTGAAATTAACATTGGTCCTTCGTAGCCGTTCAATTGTTCTGATAATTTCCAATAGTTTGTTTGATGTACAGTCAGAAGTTTGAATAAAATCTGCAAAAAAAAAACAATTTTTTTTTAATTGATTCGAAGCAAAGTGTGAGTGTGATATCTATACGTACGAATTTGGATTAAACGTAAAATTCTCGTCGTGTTATTCCTCAACGTCAGCTGTAACTACACAACGCAGGGAATTTTGGACTTTCCAAATTTGCGGCGGACAAACGTAAAGAGACGTGTAAATTGCAACTTTGGACTTTGGACGCCAGCTATTGGAGTTTGACCGGACAGCCATTTTACAAGTAAGTGGATTTTTACTTAATTTTATTAAAATACATACATACAAACAACAAATATGTCGCTAAGATTATTGTCAAAGCAATTTAATACGATGAAAAAGGATTATGAGAGCTTTATGGCAAAGAAAAAGTTTCATTTTTCTTAAAATTATGTCTCTGGCCGGTTAGCGTTACTAGAGACAGCCATGACATCGGCAACCTCAAACTACGAACAAGTTTTGGCTAATACCGGCGAGTCAGACACCGATAAAATAAAAAACATTGAAGACATCTTCGATAAAATCCGAGACGTGTAGTGCGATTATCGGTGTTGCTGCTTGGATGCACTAGACCAGTTGAAGATTCCCGACGATAAATTGGAGAAACCGATACAATCCGGTGCACATACGTCTAGCAATTCGGACATCAATTTGCCAGGGGTCAAGTTGCCCATTTTCTCCGGGAAGTACGAAACCTGGCGGTCGTTTCGCGACATGTTTATCGCGATTATCCACAGTAACGAAGGGCTGTCAAATATAAAAAAAGATGCATTATTTAAAAAGTTGTGTTTCTGGAGAAGCAGAAAAATTATTGACTCACCTGAGTATAGACAATGGAAACTATTCCAAAGCTTGGAGTATCCTAACAGAACGGTATGATCATCAGCGTTTTCTGGTTAACACGCATCTTAACTGCTTATTTAATCGACCATCTATAAGCCAGGAACGTGCTGATTCCATTAATGAGCTGCTGGACACATCGACGGAAGTCATCCACAATTTAGGCAATTTAAATATGCCGTAGAGCATTGGGATGCTGTTTTAATTTTTGTACTGCTCCAAAAACTCCCCAATAAAATGCAACAACTCTGGGAGGAACGATTAGGCAGCAGGACTGATCCAAAGATGTTACCAACCTTCGCAGAATTTAAGCTTTTTTTGGAAACAAGGTTTCGCACTCTGGAGGCAGTAAATCAGCAGCAGGGCCGAACTTCAGCGGATCCGTCGAGACATGCGGGTGGCAACAGGTGCAGTAGTAGTGTATTCGCTTACTGAATGGAAGGTCGTGCGTTCGAATCCCGGCCAAGTCCATTACTTTATATCGAATACATGAAATCGTAATCTCCCTAAGCATCTTAGACACCACCCGTGGAGAAAAACCCTACAACTGCACCCAAACACTTCTTTACTATCTCTCTATTCTTTCTAATAGTAAGTAGCACCGAAAAGCATGCAATGAAATGCGATAGTGCTGCTTGCTGTTAAACACAAATGCTTACGCTGTGTTACGCACTATAAGGGTACTGTAACAACAGAAAAAATCCCTTTAGCGTAAGCAAATTATAAAAAAAAAAAAAAAAAAAAAAATGTTACACATCGCAACTCCTTTCATGTGCAACCAACAAATAACGCGAAGTATATTTGCAAGGTTTGTAAAAAGGGACAGCACGCTATCCGAAAATGTCAAAGGTTTTTAAAAATGAGCATTTCAGAACGCTGTCAGCATGTTAGTAGGTTAGGTATCTGCAAAAATTGTCTAGCATATAGTCGTGTGTCAGAGCAATGCCCAAGTGATCGCAGGTGTTATTATTGCTAACAACCGCACCATTCTCTTCTGCATTCAAATCCAATAGCGAACCAAAATATCCAGGCAATCACAATTTCCGTTTCACAAACAAACAATACTCAATCTTTTGCACATCAAATAACCCAACCCCAACACAATTATAGTCAAACCACGCACCCAATTCAAATGAACGCCAACGCTTCAAATTTTGAGCCCACACCATCGGGTTCAAGAGTCAACACTCATCATTTGACATCGAACACCGCTACCCAAATTTTATTGGCAACTGTTGTGGTTAAGGATCTTCCTCCGGTGAAACGTTCTCACTTAGGGCTTTGGTTGATTCAGGTTCAGAAGCCAATTTTATCACCACGGCAGCGGCGCAGTTGTTGCGGCTTCCATTACGGTCTACTAGAGTCGAGGTATCTGGGCTGGGTTTGGTCAGCAGTGGCACTAGTCAAAGGGTGGTGGAGCTTACGCTTGCATCATGTCACTCATCCTTTGAAATCCCAACGCAGGCCTATGTATTTAAGTCACTGTCTGGGCATTTGCCGACCCGGACCTCGACAATAACCAAATGGATACATCTTCAAGGATTGGTTTTAACAGACCCTGATTTCTACAAATCGGATAAAATCGACTTACTTTTGGGCAGCGACGTGCTGGCTGATATTTTGTTAAATGAGATAGTCAGTCCCATCGATACGAATCTCCCTATAGCTCAAAATACCCAATTTGGCTTTATAATCTTTGGTAGAGCACCGACAGAGCCCCAGCACATCCGAACGTACCACCAGACATGCAATATGGAGGCTCAACTTCAACAATTTTGGGAAATGGAGGAAGCTCCTTTCCAGTTCTCGGAAATACCAGAAAACACTGCATGTGAGGAGCATTTCTCAAAAACGTCCGGAGAATGGCAGATGGACGTTGTCTGGTGGCACTTCCTTTCAAAGGAAATGTTTATCCGGTTCTCGGAAAGTCTCGAGAGGGCGCTCTGAGCCGATTTAAGCGAATGGAATGACGTATAGTCGCAAACAAACAGTTGTATCAACAGTATGCGTCATGTATAATGGAGTACCTACACCTAGGGCACATGGCAGAAGTCACAAACGATGCGATATTCAACAACACATCCCATTATGTCCTGCCTCATCACGCTGTCATAAAGGAAAGCAGTTCATCAACTAAACTGCGGGTAGTTTTCGATGCTTCTTTCAAAACATCCAACGGAACATCACTAAACGACACATTGATGGTAGGACCGGCATTGCAGAATAATGTAATTGATATTCTACTCAGATGGAGGCTGTATCAATATACTTTCACCGCTGATGTGGACAAAATTTACCGGCAAATTAGGGTAACTGAGCAGGACTCCAACTATCAATTAATTCTTTGACGAAATGGTCCAACGGATCCAATCAAAACGTACCGGCTCCGAACAGTCACATTTGGAACCGCATCTGCACCTTTCTTGGCAATCAGGACTCTGAAATGTCTAGCAGAGAATGCCCGAGCAGAATTTCCACAGGCAACCAAAATGATCACGGAGGAAATGTATGTTGATGATTTACTTTCCGGAGCAATCACCAAGGAGGAAGCTGCAGGAAAAATGAAGGAAGTTAGAGCTGTACTAGGGGAAGCTGGATTTAATCTGCGAAAGTAGGCCTCAAATTTTCAAGATCTTCTGCAAGGTATACCTCTCGAGGATCGCGAGGCAACGTTTTCGGTACCTTCTCAGGGCTTAGATGAAGTCAAGACCTTAGGAATCCATTGACTCCCGCATGCGGACCTATAGCTTTACCGCTCCTAGTAATCCACAGCCAACTAAAAGGTCGATTTTGTCAACAATCGCGAAGCTATTTGACCCAATGGGATGGATAACGCCATGGGATTGTTGCGGTCAAATTGCCCGCAACAAGGGCCATTCTCGTGTTCCCTTGACCCTCCTTGTAATTTCCCTCTTTTGTCGGTCTGCGTTCCCACGGTCTGAAGAAGTGGAGGGGCAACCATGGTGCCATCAGCCATTGGTCCACGTCTCTAGAGCCTTGGGGAGCAACCACCACAGGTGGCTTGAAGGGCAGGAGGCCCAAACCAAAAGAAGCGTTGGACTCGAACACAGACGGGCGGTCTGTGGATACAGACGGGCGGTCTGTGGATACAGACGGACGGTCTGCGGGGAACTGACGACAGACGGGCGGTCTGGGAAAGCCGACACAGATGGACGGCCTGTGCACACCAATACAGACGGACGGTCTGGGGAAAATGATGACAGACGGACGGTCTGAAAAGGCGGAGGGCAAGCTCAATGCACTCTGCAACCAGACGGACAGTCTGCAACGGCAGGGTGGAACTAACGCAACACACCAAAACATCCACCCTGCACATTTAAAGGCCCAAATGCGAATAAAGATCTACCACTGGCACGGTAGTGAGCCACGTTCGATGAGGGAAGGGATGACGCTCCCTTTTGATCCAACTCCGTCGTAGGATCACCGAAGGAACAGCAGAGTCGTGCGGGCGGGCGGCCCTGTAAAACACCCTCACGACACACGAGCGGCACAAAACGTGATACACTTAAATCACGCTGAAAGAAAACAACGTCGCCACCGTACCGGCGATTACACTAAAACAAACAAACTCAAACACATCACGGTGAAACTGAGAAGGGGTGACGGTAGACGAACATCCCAGTCAATAATAATAATATTTGGATGTCTTGGGACTTTTCCGAGACTTAAATGGAACGATGGCCGCGAACCCAACATAAATTAAACTTATGTAAGGGATGGCCCACGATCTGCATGTCTCTTTCCCCAAAATCTGCGCATGATTCCACCGAGGTAGAATAGGGAAATAATTTAGAATTCAAACGAAATTTTCTTACCAACTTCTTTGATTTTCCGCTCGCGAATGGTTTCTGGGTCTGGTCCTAGGGATGGTCACCTTGGAAAAGATTTCCATTCTCCGCATCCTGCACTTATTTATGAGTTTTGTGCTTTTTTGTGGGGATATTATTAGGAAAATAACTAAATAACATTCTGCAGTAGGCATGTTGTTGAAAAACTAGCTCCTTGCTCGAATACATTTTGTTTACTTCGTGATCTGTCAAAAAGGGTATGGGCTGAATAAAGGCAGATCCAGGGTCGGTCGTAGGGTTCGTTCATTACTGGAGAGTTGGAGTAATGGGCGAATTCACTGAGTTAAATGTCGCCTGAAGGGCGTGATAACATTAGCGGGTTCATGTCAGCGCACTGATGTGAGAGTACATAGTGCAGCAGAAGAAGATATGGACCGCCAAATGGTCTAAGTATGTGTGAGAATGGGGGAGTACGAAACAGTTGACCACTCCAGCGCCACAGCTGAATGGTCTTGTTGAACTGTCGTTGGCTCTGCTTCCCCATGTATGTATGGATGTGTGAGTGAGGATGCCGGCCGACGAAATGGACAAAGCCAGCTGGAAGATCACTTCTTGGTTGACCAGGCAGAAAGTCAGTTGAAGTTTTTTGTTATCGTCCAGAAGGGACTTTGTAAGAAAATAAAAACGAAAAAGTCAAGAAAATTATTCGTGGAACGAGATAGGCGGCAGGGAGATTTAAAATCGCTCAGGATAATTGCCGGAGCAGGGAGACACTTGTCAAGGCGGGATCATACCCACCCATATGAGGGACGAAGAGGAAAAGGAGTTGAAGGATCTCACTTAATAAAAAGCTAAGTACTTTGTGTAATTGTTATAGTATAGTTAGTAGGAGTGTTAGGTTTTAAAGTGGAAAAATTAGCGATCTCGGTAGTATCGTGCCTCCGAAAATTCCCGGTATACTACGGGACACGCGACCCGTTAATTTTGAATATTTTCCATCGTTCGGGAAAAGCAATCGTGAGTCATTCTGAGACTTTGATACCCAATCGGCTGTGAAGTAAACCCCAATAAAATTTGCCGTACTCCAACGGAGTTTTATAACGTCGTGGGAAAAAAAAATCTTGCATTTCTTTTTTGTGGTTTTTCGCTCGTTTCTGGTCGTATTTCTCTGGTTTCACAATTCACCTTAAAATTGTGTGGCGCCCATTTTTTTTAAATTATTTTTTAGACCCGTGATTCATCATAAACTAAACAACACAGTAAGTACCTGCGTTTTCCTTCGGTGCGATTAACCAAACATTATTTTCTTACTACCTGAACCCACCCCTTGTTGAGCTACCGGGAAATCAGCGTATACTTGCTGATTGTTGCACTCGCGCTCTTCATACATTTCATATTTTCATTTCGCATTCGTTTCGCTGACAGTTCGGAAATTTTTCTTTTCGGCGGTGGCGGCCGCAATTTTTTCTATTAATTTATTTCGTTTGTCTTCCGCCCATATAATTAATAATAATTTAAAGTACAACAGGATGAGCCAGTAGATCCAGATATTCTAAAGGAGTGAGAGATTTTTTACAAGGATTTACAGGCAATAAACAATATTCGCTTACCAAGATGGATGCACACTCGAGGACGATCGACTGTATCGACACACACGGAGATCCATGGATTTTGCGATGCGTCGGAGAAGGCAGTCGGTGCTGCAGTCTATATGCGTGTACGGAATGATGAAGTGAAATTCAAATGAATCTGCTAATAGCTAAAACTAGGGTTGCATCAGTACAACACATAAGCATTCCTCGTTTGGAATTGTGCGGCGCAGTGATTTTGGCAAGACTTTTTAATCATGTGAAGACGGTACTCAATCTGCCTGACACCAGACTGTACGCTTGGACGGATTCCAGTATCACACTTTGCTGGATTTATGCACCACCTACTCGATGGGAAACCTTTGTCGCAAACAGGGTAGGAGAAATACAGCGCCTTACCGACCACCATATATGGAACCACATTCCAACCCAACTTAACCCCGCTGACCTAGCATCCCGAGGATTACTGCCCTCGGCGCTAGTGGAAGCAAATTTATGGTGAAAATGCCCTACATTCCTAAACGAATCCTGGGGTTTTGATATCCCAAATCGACCAGCTGATCTTACCACAGAGGAAGGTAAAAAACATGTTCGCGTCCATCGGGCAGAAATTGCCGCGAACCCATTGGGTCATCTCATTACAAAGTCATCAAGTTTCAATCGACTAGTTAGGACTGTTGCGTACTGCAATCGGTTCATTCAGCGTATTCAGCATCGACATAATCCGCGAAACGTCATCGGCCCTATTACCACCGAACTCGACACTGCAACAAAAGCACTCGTCAGAATTGCCCAAAGTGAAATGTTTCCCGACGGCATCACCAAGGCTAGAGGTATAGGACCACTCAACCCTTTCACGGACAAGGACGGCATTCTGAAAGTAGGAGGACGACTTTTGATGTCTAACCTGGACTAAGATCAACGACACCCAATGATTTTATCATCAGAGCGTTTAACCGAGCTGTTAATTAAAAATGCTCATGAGCGGACATTACACGGTAGGCTTCAACAAATGGCAGTTTATCTACGGCCAAAATTTTGAATATTTTCGATGAAACGTGCCATCAAAAAATGCACACACCACTGCATTATCTGTTTCAGATACAGGACGAGACCAGTACATCAACTGATGGGAGAGTTACCAGCTCCGAGAGTCACAGTTTCTCTGTCATTTTCTCACACAGGGGTGGATTATGAAGGCCCAGTTACCATAGGCGCCCGCAGGATTTTTCCCAGGACAAAATATTTTGATAAAATTTTTAAGGCAATTTTAAATTTCATTGACAATTGATTTAATTTTTTTTATGCAACCTACTCACCTTTTTTTCTTTTATGATAATAATAAATACTAAAATAACGCTCATTAAAAATTTATTTTTATTGTTTTGAAAACAGGAATTGCAGTTTTCGTGGTATCCGTATCTGCTTGTATTAAATTTTTGTGAATGTTCATCATGCACAACGCATCAAGCCTTTCATCGCTCATTTTTGACCTAAGCCAAGTTTTTACCTTCGGCGGAAATGGAAAGTTCTATAGAAAGTGCTGCGAAAACCGAAGGAAAAAATTCTTCCGCATTTTTCAACACAGCACATATATTGGTATATTGAGTTTGGTAAAAATTCATCTCATTGTAGTTAAACCATATAACGGACTCGGCAGAAAAATTATCCAGAAAGGATCCATATTTACCAGTTATCTTTTGGACAATCGAATTGAAATTGGATGAGTCCATGCTTATTTTTAGGAGATAACTGAAATATTGCGTATGCGGACTCATTTTCTTCTGAAAACCACTCTTTAAGGGACATTATCAGATAATCCAAGTAAGGAACGAGAATTGATATTCTAAAATAATTTTCGGGTGAAGTCGAAGGAATATTCGATCGGTGAGTTTGTTTCTTTACAATTCTTGGGCAGCTCAATTCAATACCGGATTCACTCAAACATTTTTGAATTGTTTCCCAAAGAGTTTTGAAGGAATTCTCAGCATTCTCCCGATCTTCTTCAAAATGTTTGTTTAAGTTAGTGATGTGCTCTTTTACACTTAACAAATTCTGGTCAACTCCCTGTAAAATATTTGCGACTGGTTCAAGTATCGACGAGTAATCAGCCATTATGAACAAGCAGACTAAAAAAGTCGAATTAGAGCACGAGTAATAAAGTTGAAGGGCTCGTTGTTTTGTAACACGGTTTCCCTCGTCCGCCAATTTTTGCAGTGCTTCCATTACAACGAGTATGTTTTCCCTGAATACTCGTATACTTTTGTATTTTGCTGTCCATCTTGTTTCACAGAACAGGGGATACTGGGAATACATTTTGGACTTTCCCGGAAAAAAGTAATTATTTATTTTATCGTCCCAACAGCATTTCTGATCTCGGACACTTCGCTTACATCATTTATCACTAAATTTAATTTGTGCGAGCTGCAGTGTAAAAAATTTGCCTTTCGGTACAAATCTTGTATTCTTTTCCTTACCCCACTCAATTTTCCAGCCATGGTGGAGCACCCATCATAAGCTTGTCCAACCAAATTTGACAAGTTCAACCCGTAATTTGTTAGTGACGATAAAATTGTGTTCGCTATGGAAGCAGCATCCATACTTTCTAGAGTTACAAAACCTACAAAATCTTCGCGCACTTGGAATTCACCAGTTGGCTTTTTATGGACAAATCGTATTCCCAATGACAGATGTTCTGTGCCGGATATATCACTTGATTTGTCCGCTATTATAGAAAAAAATCGATGCTATTATAGAAATCATTTGTTGACGTTTTCAATTATTTTTTCTCTTAAAATGTCATTGCCAATTTCAATTAACTCATTTTGAGTGCGGTGAGAGATGTACGTTGCGTTAGCAGGTGAATGGAGCAGATGATCTTTCAAAATTAAGTCTCCAGCATCTTCTCTAAAATGCAGCAAGTTGTTAAAAACTGCAGTTTCATCTGTCTTACCCCTTAAGGGAATGTTGTTGTGGCACAAAACACGATAGTTAACTATCGGTAAGATTTTATTCCTGTTTGTTTCGATTTGTTTTTCTATCGAAGTGTTGATCAGTTGGTCAACACTTTTGGCCTTGTTGTCTAAAACTTTGCAAAATTCGATAACTTTTTCTATAGATTCAGAGTGCCACTTTCATTTCAAATGGTGTTTCGTATGTTAATGGAGGTCTTTGTACCTACTAAATTCTTTCAGAATAAAGTCACCTTGAAACCCGCTATCAACTTTTGGCTTAAAAAGAACACAATAGTGGCAAAGAACACCTTTTAATTTGGCAGAATATGATATAAATGGGTAATCAGTTAGCCACTGATATCGAAATACCCGAGGTCCATCTGTGTCATTCTTAAAATCATATGATTTTGGTGGAATCCATGGTTCTCTCAAGGCCTTCAAAATTTGATCATCGGGTGTTTTTGAGTGGTTTACGAAATTTCCAATGTCATATTCATGGTAGGTATATTATGTTCGTCGATGAAGATGCCTTCGGCTCTTTTGGCTTTTCATTGCTTATCTTTGAAGATGCTTTCTGCTCTGGCTTCTCGGTATTCGCTGTTTGATCTTCTACGAGCCGCGGTCGTTTAAAGAAGTTTCTTATGCCCATTTTTTTGTCGGTTAAAAAAGTACTAAAAAACATAGGGACGGGCTACAGTCCGCTTGGGCGAACTGTTGGATACCCTATTCTTATTCCTATCCCTCATAAGTGGGCGTGACAAAAGTCTAAGTATGGTTGAATTGTTAAGAACGCTCTACATATTTTGTTATATAACATTTAAAGGATTTTATCAAAAAGAAAAACGCTCCCTAGCTCAAACTTGGGTGTTTCAATAAAATTGTTTTATTTAATTGTCGGCTCCCTAGCTCAAACTTTGAATTTAAAAAAAAAAAAAAATTAATTGTGGGCGTGTCAGTGGGCGGATTTTGAAAATATTTACACATGAGCATAAAGGGCCCATAGAGAGTATATACTATAAATTTCAGCTCCCTAGCTGAAACTTTGGATTTTCAAAAATTAATATACCCTTAGAATACGGTATAAAAAAATTATTTTATTTATTTGTGGGCGTGTCAGTGGGTGGATTTTGAAAAATTTTTATCCCGAGCAGTTTTAGGAGTCATAGATCATATATAAAAAATTTCAGCTTTCTAGCTCAAAATTCGATTTTTTGCAAAATTTGGTTTTTTTGAGTTTGTGGGCGTGTCTGTGGGCGGATTTCAAAAATTCGTAAACTTGATTATTTCGGGACCCTAGAGAGTATATGGTTAAAATTTCAGCTCTCTAGGTCCAGTTTAAAGGCCTAATTTTTGGCTACAGACGGACGGACGGACGGACGGACGGACGGACGGACATGGCTAGATCGACATTACTATCGATGCTGATCATAAATATAGTAACTTTTAGGGGTCTACGGGCAATATTAAGGTATGTTACAAACTATGCGTCAAAATTAATATACCCTTAGAATAGGGTATAATAAAAAGATAAGAATATTATCCAAACTAAAAATGATATTCAGATAGCCAGATAGCATAATATTTTTATCCTGATCGCAGTAGAACTCGTGTGTGTGTATAAGCTTGCGATTTGTATATTAGAACTTAACCAGTAAATGCGTCAGACACAAACACAATCACAATTTACATCCACCCGAGTTATATTGAGACACATAATTTCTAATAATAGTGCTATTTTTTCGTAAGGATTTATACGCTATTATGGACATGTTAAATCCAACAACACCCTTAGGACAGGTAAATTCAATTCCTTAGCATGGTTTTCAGTTTTGAGATTTGGCGAATTATATTCAAACTGGCGATTTGAACTTTCATTTGGTGATAGGTAAGAACATCGGTTTGGCGACGTAAGTACAACAAAAAAGGCGAAATTTTAAGTTTTTGTCGATTTAAAATTTTTCAATCGAAATCCTTATACAGGGTGATCGGTATAAGATGCAACAAAAAGCTAGAGGGAGTAGGTTGCGTTTAGGGAAGAGGGGCAATTTTCTAAAAAATTGACTTAAGACAGAAAAAAATTTATTTAAAAACAAAGGTAAGACCTGCAATGCCATGCTTTACTTTTTTGGAAAGCCAGAAATCTCTGCTTTAATCCTAATTTTAAATTAAGTTGTGTTAGTAAATAATTTTTGAAAAGTTAATTTTCAAACTCGAAATTTTGAGAAAAAAAAAATTCAAACTAATTTTTTTCAAAATTTTATGTAATTAAGTACTACTTTTGTTATAAAAATTCAATGCTTTTATTAATTTTTATTCAAAATCGGATGCTCATAGGTCTTCTACATTTTGAGAAAACTAAAAATAACAAAAACCACTTTTTTACGAAACATCTTTTTTTTATTTCTTACGTGACTGGACTCTCAGGTGAATTAATGAATGAAAGGATTAACCTTCCTTTTATTATTTTTTAAATATCAAGTACTTTGTAAGGATACAAGAAACTGATAAAACACTGGATTAATCCTATTCTACGCTGAAAAATATCCCAATAGTCGTACATTTTATCAAGAATCCAGTGTCATCTTCGAGATCACGGAGTGCTAGAGCATCGAAGGAGAGAAAGATCATCTGCTGATGGATCAGCGAACCTAGATGAAAGAATTTTGGATTTGGCCCGACGTAATTCCTTCCTTAGCACAAGGAGGATAGCTACTATGCTTCAAGTGCCCCAACGTAGAGTATGGAGTGTGCTTCATAACGAGAATTTACACCCTTACCAATTTACTCTAGTACAGGAGCTTGATTCAAACGAAAAGCTAATGTGAGCGGAATTTTGTCGATCATTATTGCTTTTTAGTTTTCTTAACCCTTAACCCAACCTACTCGCTCTAGCTTCTTGGTGCATCTTACACCGATTACCCTGTAATAATAATAATAATATTTGGTTAGGGTATATTACACTGCGACCTATTGGTATATTGTGTCCCCTTGCTTGTGCCTCGGAGAGGTGCATGCCCTCGTTCAGAGCCCTCTCTAGATACTTCTTTGTGAAGCGTGTCGATGTATTGCTCTGATTTATCCTTGGCAGGTCACACTCCTTAGAGCACAGCGTCCAGTCCAGTTTCTTTGATGAATCTGAGAATGAGCTGTGGGTCCATGGTTTGTATGTCCTTGTCTGTTATTTGGTGCCTGCCCAAATATTTCATCCTTTTGTGGGTCAGTGCCCCACAGGATTCCAGTATATTTTTTTTTTTTTTTTTTTGTAAGAGGGTAGGTGAAGATCTTCCAAAGACACTATGAGAATAGCAAGCGCGTGCTCATAGTAGTGTCAGATTTTTACTGACTAAAAACGCCTCCCTTCGATAGATTGATGGATACTGCAACTAAGATATAACTTATCAAGCAATTTTTCAATCACGAAATAATAACTTTTGACAGGTTACTTTCCAATGAAAGATCCTGCATGTTCCGCAATTTAGGCGCGGTTAATCTTATCTTGCCAAGTCGAACGGTTTCGTTCTTTGTAGTCGGCGCAATAAATTGCTCTCATCCAAGATTTGTCGGACTGTATTGTTGGTATGTCCGAATAGTCGGTTTCTATGCTTTCTCGCGAAGCTTCTAGTTTCAGCTTCGATTGTTGGAATTCCGAGATCCCTGTGGATATCGTCGTTTCTAATATACCATGGTGCTTGTACAATTTCTCTAAGCACTTTATTTTGAAAAGTTTGTAAAATATTGGCATTTGTTTTCTTGGTACAACCCCAAAGTTGTATACCGTAGGTCCACACCGGCTTTAGCACTTGCTTGTATAAAAGCAGTTTGTTCTCGGTACTGAGCTTGGAATGTTTTCCGAGTAACCAGTACATTTCTCTATATTTGATATCGAGTTCTTTACGTTTCATTTTCACGTGCGAACTCCATTTTAGCTTTGCGTCGAGAGTCATTCCCAGGTATTTGGCCTCGTTTGCAAAGGGTATTCGGGACATGTTTAGGAAAATTGGCGAGTCATTAGTTTTCTTATACGTGAAATTCACGTGAACAGATTTAGTTTCGTTGAGGGCGATCCGCCAGTCCCTCGTCCATTCATTTACCTTATTCAGTGCGATTTGTAGTTTTGCAGTCGTTTCTTCAATTGTATTACCTACTGCAAGGATAGCGGTGTCGTCGGCGAACGTAGCAAGGGTAGTTTCATCTGCTCTTGGTATATCGCGTGTATATAAGAGATAGAGAAGCGGCCCGAGGACGCTACCTTGCGGTACGCCGGCCGAAATTTCTTTGAGCTCCGAGTTTTCGTTCCCATTTCTAACACGGAAGAGTCTATTCCCGAGATATGATTCTAGAATATCATATAGGCATACGGGAAGAACTTGTCGTAATTTAAATTTTATCAAAGGCTTGTGAGACGTCAAGGAATACGCTTGAGCATATCTTTTTTTCTTCAAATGCTTTCTCGATTACGTCAGTAATTCTATGCACTTGGTCAATCGTCGAATGCTTGGTTCTGAACCCAAACTGGTGGTCAGGGATAAGATTATTTTCTTCTATAACCGGTTGTATTCGCCTTAATAGTATTCTCTCGAAAACTTTGGATATCACTGGAAGGAGGGAAATTGGTCTATATGATTTTACTTCATTTGGCGGTTTTCCTGGTTTTAAAACCATTATGACCTCCGCAACTTTCCATTGGCTCGGCACGTGTTTTAGTCTGAGTGCCGCATTTATAATCTGAAGAAGCTTAATTAATGCTTTTCTTGGTAGGACTTTGAGAACTTCTCCAGTGATCAAATCATAACCAGGAGCTTTCTTAGGTTTTAGAGATTCGATTTCAAGTTTTAGTTCCCTTAGCGTTGCACTTGTGAGTGTTAAATTGTCAGGTAGTAATTCCGTCCTATTAATATTGTCGTGGACCGCTTGACCATCGTACGGTTTAAAGGTTTCTTCTAGATGGGCGGCAAAAACGTCCGCTTTTTCCTTATCTTCCCTTGCCCATTCATTTTGATTTATTTTAATTGGCGGCGCGGGGATTTTAGGCCTTTTGGTGCCTTTTATAGCTTTCCAAAGTGAATAATTGGAATATTTTTTCGCTGTTAAATTTTCAAGGTAGGAACCTATCGCCCGATTTTTAAAATCCTTAATAGCTGTCTTCAACAAATTGCACAAATAATTCAAATGTGCTTTATGTTGCGGAGCGCGACTCTGTTGCCATTTTTTACGCGCCTTCCTTTTTTCGTTGACCAATTCTTTTATTTCTTGAGGATATCGTAAGCCGTATTTAGCCGGCGTTTTTCTTGGATTAGGCGTATTATTCCAGGAGGCGAGCTGTACGATCTCAACGAAGCGATCAACTTCAGCCTCAAGTTCATAGGGTGTCGTAAGTGGAACGCTCAGTTCAACATTCTCTTCAATTTCGTTCCTAAGGCCTTCCCAGTTAGTTGATCTACCAGTTAATCTCGCTGGCTCTAGGTTATTGGCTACGGGTGGAACGCGGTGGACAGTAGATAGATGAAATTCTAAGAGTACGCTGACTATTTTTTACTCGAATCGTGCACAGTTGTATAGTTTCAAGCTCTATCTTCAGGTATTCGTATTGTTCAATGCAGTCTTTAATAAACAATGATGATCCACCTCTCGCGTTTCCCGAAGGGTGACAAGCGTGGAAATCATTATATCCTTTTATTTTTAAATTCGATCCCTTTTTTGCATGAGTTTCAGATATCAAGCAAATGTCAAGATCTTTCTCACGTATGAATATTTCCAATACGTCAAGTTTTTGCAAAAGTCCGTTTGCATTCCAAGTGCATATTTTTAACATTGGTTTTTCATTCATGTTGTATTTGAAGTGCGCGTTTTCCATGAATTATTTTCGAGCTTAACCAGCCGATCGAGAATAATTTTATTTATTTTACTTTGTTCTTCAAGTTTCTCGAGAATAACTGAGAAAACGAGAGAAACAGGGTCCGGCGAAGTTTCAACGTTTTTTGTTCCTTCGAATGCCGCGGCCTGAGCGTAGGTCTGCACTCTGGTTGTCCGAGGGCCACTATTCGATGGCTTTCCTGATGGTAACTTTTCAATAGCGTTTCTTTTGACAACAGAGGTTGAGGGTTTTTCTGTTGTCTCTCTTTCTCTGACATTTTTGCGCTCTTGAACCGGAGGTTTTGTATTGCCTACTACCTCCTGGGCAGTCTTAGACTTCGGCTTGGCTAACGGTTTTGTATTCCTATTTTGAGGCTTGAGGAACGCATCTCTCCGTTTTTGCAACTTCTTAGCTACTTCACAACCTCTATAATTTGCCGGGTGCTTTCCCTTACAATTAGCACAGGTAGCGGAGGATTGTTTATTTCCTCTACAGTCTTGGGAAAAGTGATTTCCGGCGCATTTCACACATCGCGGATCTTTTTTGCAATACATTTGCGTATGATTAAATTCTTGGCAACGTTTGCACTGTGGAATTATTTTCGAATTTCTACGCATAGGCTCGATTTTTACCACAATATTTACTATAGATTTAATTCGGTATATATCTTCGATGTTATCAGACCTATCGAAGGTAAGCATAAAGAGCGGAAGTCCACGCCTTACCAGGATATCCCTATCTTCTTCCGTTTGTTGCTTCTCCTTCTTGATGATATTAACGGCATCAAGAATTTTAAACCCTTTGGCTTGGAGGTCGTTAATAACCTCTTCTTTGGTGCATGAGGGGTGGAGTCCCCTTGCTACAACACGATGTGGCCTTTCAGACTTTATTTCGAAAGTATACCACTGGAACTTCTCGGCATTTAACTTGTGGGAAATTGCCCGGTAGTCTTCGTGGTTATCAACGTTAATTTTCCACGCATTATTCCTCAAAGATGTGACCTTAAATTTCGATTTTAACGTTCCTTTAAGGAGGCTGTGCAACTTATTATACTCCGTTACACCAACGACAATTATTGGAGGCGGTGCGCGAATTTGCGCTTTGAGTTGTTTTTCTTGCGGTACTTTACGCTTTTGTTCTTTTGGGGACTCGACTTCAGGCGAAGAACCAGCTCTCCTTTTTTTAGTAGGTCTTTTCTTAGGGACCCGATTCGTTTCGCGTGCTAGCTCTTCTTCGTCGGTGTGGTATTCCGGACTAGCTAGGCGTGGAGGAGTACATTCGCGTTCTTTCTGCAAATAAGTGTTCCTTAGGACCTTATTTTCTTCTTTTAACAGATCTATCTCTTTCTTAAGATCTTGATAGAGTAGATCCATTTCCTTAAGCTTGATTCGGAGTGCTTTATTTTCTTCCTCAAAACTTGTATTTTTCACTGAGTCCTGTTTTTCACGCGCTGGCGCTCCCGGCGGACTTCTTTTCCCGGGGTTATTCGATCTAGATGGAGGTGATCGAGATACCCTTGAACTTTTAATAAAAGGGTCAATGGATTGCAATAAGCGGCTCTCCCCAGAATCCGTAGAGCCGACCACCGAAGAGGGTGGATTTTCCAGTAAAGCTGGACTGCCACCTGGGGTAATTAATCGTTTCGTTTTGTTCATTGCATTTTTTTTGTATACACTATACGCTCGGTATACGGAGGTTGGATTTTAGTCGCCTCTTACGACAGGCATACCTACCTCGGGTAAATTCTAGCCCCTACCCGAAGGGGGTAGGTATATGGTCTGGAGTTTCGGCCGTTTCACTGCAGAATCTGCAGAGCCCGTCCTCCGATATGCCCATTTTCCTCAGGTGCTCCTTGAGTCTGCAGTGCCCCGTGATAAGGCCTGTTAGGATTCTTAGGTTGTTTTTGTTAAGGCCGATACAAACTTTGAATCTCTTTTGGTTGTAATTTCCTAAGAGTTTCTTTGCTTGCCTCAGACCTTGGAGGTTGAGAAAGGTTTTGGCCTTTGTTTCTTCCTCCAGTCTCCTGAACTCTTCGCGTATAGTGTGTTCTCCTATCCCGCAGAATGGTTCAGGTCCTATGAAGGGTTCCTCTGCCCCTTTTCTTGCCAGAGAGTCCGCTGCCACATTGCCCGTAATGCCAATATGGCCAGGTACCCAGCAGATGGAGATTCTGTTATTCTTGCCTAGTCTATTCAGTCCTTGTAGGCATTCCCACACGAGTTTTGACTTGATAACGTAGGCGTCAAGAGCCTTTATAGCTGCTTGGCTGTCAGACATTATTGCTATGTTGCAATTTCTATAGTTTTTTCGAGGTTGATTCGAACGCACCTGTCTATGGCACATATTTCTGCATGGAAGATGCTGGTACATTTGCCCATGGATTCGTAGTGCTTAGTTCCCGGCCCAAATACTCCTGCACCAGTTCCCTCCTCAGTCCTCGAGCCGTCCGTATACCACTTTGTTGTGTGGTTGCTCAGTCCATAAGTTATGGATTCGTTGCTCCAGTTCTCCTTATTGCTGAGCTTTATCTGGAAATTCTTCTCGAAGTTGAATTTCCTGATGCTGTCGTCCCTAGGTATGCCAAGAAGTAGGAGTTTCTTGAGTAAGCCACCGTGTTCTTTCGAACCGATGCATTTCCCTCTCCCAATTCCCTCCTTTGCCATCCTAAGGATTGTTTTGTCTGCCTCGTCCATCACCATGATGTGTAGAGGGGTCAGCTCCAATAACACCTCCATGGCTGCGGTTGGGCAGCTACGCATTGCACAGGCACGCCAGTCTTTCCACTTTGCCGAGTGTCTCTCGCGTTGTGACTAGACTGGTTCGTTTCGCCCATGCTACCGCTCCGTATGTGATCATTGGTCTCACGATTGCAGTGTACATCCATCGCAGGATGCTTGGGCTGGATCCGCATGCCTTCCCCGCTAGGCTCCTACATATCATGAGAGCGCGGGTGGCCTTCTTGGATATCTCCTCTGTATGTTTTCGCCAGAGTTTACTATCTAGATGGAGTCCTAGATATTTTACTTCTTTGACTGGTATCAGTGTCGTGCCTGATAGGTTTATGTCCTTAAGTCTTTGAAGTTGTCTTTTCCTTGTGAATGGTACTATCGTTTTCGCCGGATTGATGTTAAGTCCGACAGTATGGCACCATTCCTTGGTTGCTTTAAGCCCCTTTTGTATGATGTCCCCAAGGGTTTCTTCGAACTTGCCCCTGGCAATCACTACAATGTCATCGGCGTACGCCTGAAAGTTGATGCCATGGTTGGTTAATTTTTCCAGCAGTTCGTCTACAACTAGGCTCCACATTAAGGGTGATAGTACCCCTCCTTGTGGACATACTCTTGTTGTGTTTACTCTGATGGTTCCAGATTGTGTTTGAGTCTCTGCTGATCTAGTGCTCAGCAGCTCACACATCCAGTTAGATACTGTACTGTTTACTCCTTTCCTATCCAGGGATCGTTTAATCGCCTCATGTGAGGTGTTGTCAAATGATCCCTCTATGTCTAGGAAAGCGCACAGTACTATTTCTTTTGCTTCCAAGGCACTTCGAATTATCTCCGTCAGCTTATATAGGGCGGTCTCTGTTGATCTGCCCGCTCTGTATGCATGCTGACGATGATGTAAGGGGGATGTGTTCAAAACATCTTCCCTTAAATAATTGTCCACAACCTTTTCTGTCATCTTCAGAAGAAATGACGTAAGGCTGATGGGTCTGTACGATTTTGGCTGTGTGGGGTCTTTTTCCCCCGCTTTTGGTATAAACACAAACCTTGCTCGTCTCCATTGCATTGGTATTTGGTCCAAGGCAATACTGCTCCTTGTCCACTCCGGCAGATTTGAAAGGCTGAAAGGAATGTATTGCCCATTTCAGTCGTCCCTCAGAACAGATGGTTGGTATTGTTTCCCAGTCTTCCCTCCGAGGTCTGATTGAAGTGGTATTGATTCCTGGCTCAGTACTAGGCGAGCTGCCAGGAAAGTGAGTTTCTAGTAGCAATAGTGCCCTTTGATCCTCATCTTCCGTGAACTCGCCATCTGGTTTCCTCAGAGACATCGGTACCCCTCCTGACTTCGCAAGAGCTTTGTGTAGCCTTGCCGCAGTAGGAGTGCTGGTGATTGTCTCACAGAATTTTCTGAAGCTATTTCTTTTAGCTTTTCTTATTTCCTTATTATATGTAGTAAGGGCCATTTGGTAGCTTTGCCATTCTCCGCTGCGCTTTGCTTTATTGAAAAGCTTCCGCACCTCGGATCTTAATTTTGACAACTTATTGCTCCACCATGGCGTCTGTTTCCTGTCCCGTTCTCTACTTAGAGGACAGTTTTCTTCGAACGCAGTGATGATGGCGTTTGTTATGCCTTCCACTGCGCTCTCTAGCTCTAGGGGGTGTCCCGGAACCTTCCTCAGACTAAGGCGCCCCAGATTGCTCTATAGAGCTGTTCTATAAGTTTCTCAATTGGTTTTCCTTGGGTTTCTTACTGGATTTCTCGTGATACTTGTGCTGTCCAGATCGAATACTATTATTCGATGGTCAGCCAATGACGGCTCACTAGATACTCTCCAGTTACTAATTAATTTACTTACGCTTGGGCTACCAAGCGTGAGGTCGAGTACTTCCTCCCTGACACTAGTTACAAAAGTGGGGGTATTTCCCACGTTTATAATATCAAGTGACGAACTCATAATAAATTCTAGTAGGTACTTACCCCTGGTGTTGGTGTCGGTGCTCCCCCATATGATGTTGTGGGCATTTGCATCGCACCCTATAAGGAGCGACATGCAGAGCTTGTTGCAATGCTCCACCAGTCGCTGCATTTGGGATGATACAATCGGCTCATCCCCTGCACAGTACGCCGATACGATGACAATGGTGCGGTGACATCCTTCAACATCCAGATGTACCTGAATTGGCACCAGATCTCTTGTCGCGTATTCTGAAAGTAAAATAAATTTATATTTATTGTTTATTAGAATGCAAGCTCTCGGTTTCTCGGCCCGAGTGTCCCATATTACCTTTGCATCCTTGCTCGCCAATCCTTTGACTTGTCCTGTCAGGATCATTTCTCCTGGATCAGTACTAGCCCTAGGCTTTGGCAGATAAACATCCTAGATATAGTCGCCGAGGCGGCTATAGCATGGTGAATGTTTACCTGTGCTAGTTTAATTTTTCTGTTGGCGGGGTTCATCGAGCTATTGCTCGCGCGGGGCAATTGCCCCGTCCTCCTTCAGCAACGAATCTTCCTCCTCCTGGGTGATTTCCTGGAAGAGGTCGATGACCGTGTTGTCCATTTCCCCCTCAAAGATCATGCTCTCCGAGATGGACATTGACTCCTCGGTCTCCTCAGGAGCCTGCTCCGCCGATTGGACAACGGAAGAAGGTGCTTTAGTCTTCGGAGGAGCAGTATGCTCTACCTCGGACTGCGCGCTCTGCGAGTTCAGATTCGATGCTGGCTGGGTTGTCTGCCCAGAGATCTCATCCGACCTCTTGAGTCCGCACACCGCAACCCTGCCGAATCGGTAGCTCAGGGATCCTTTTTGGGTTTTTATGGCGTCGAAGGATTCTCGGTCGATGCCAATAGCCAGTACCTGCCCGGTTCCCTCTTTTCGACAATTGAGAATCTTCCATGCCTGGACGTTAAGTCCCACATTCTGTGCTTCCAGCAGTGCCAAGGAGGTTTTAGCTTCTTGCTCTGCACTGCGTGGAAGGAAGATTGTTATGGAGTAGGACCGTGGTATATCTGTCCCACTGCATGCCATGAGGCGTGTCCCCTTCCATTTCCCCAGCTTTGGGGCTACTGCCTTTAGCCACTCAGCTGTCTCCGGAGTCTCGCAGTCAACTAAGAGCATTCCATGTTTGAAATGTATGCCCTGGAATTTGAGCTTATGCTCCCATCCCAAGGCCATTTCCAACACAATGGCGTCTTCAAGTGCCGTGAGGTCTGGATTGCTGAGGATCTCCTGCGGATATTTCACCGGGAGAACAGCAACCTGCTCAGCAATCGCACCTGTCTCGTGTCTACCGCTAGCCGGGACAGTTTTCGCCGCCGTAGCATAGCTTCGACCGACCACGGTGGCGCTCGCTTTTGCAGGCTTTCCCGTGGCCCTCTCGGTGCCTTCATCAACCTTCTGTTTTTTGGCTTTATTTGTTGTGGTGGGGGGGGGGGGGGGTGATGTTGTTGTTCCCCCTTTTTTCCCGTCGCCACTTCTGTACTTCCAGACTTGGCCCGATGTTCCTCAGCCCTCCTTTTGGCTTCCTCAATCCCGAAGCCTTTATTGAGGTAGCGGAGGTACCATTTAGTGCCAGCACCACTAAGTCCCCTTCGCAGTGGGTCGTCCCTCGCGCCTGGTTTCCCAGGTGGAGGTAAGGCTGGCTTATTCCTCTTCCTTCCGGTGTTGTTGTCGGGGGGTACAGGGGCTGGTACTTGAGCTATGCTCGTTCCCGCTTCCCTAGTTCCCTCCACCATTACCTCCCCGGACAGGAAGGGGATTAGGATTTGGGTCCTATCCCCACTGCAAGCACCTGTCGGTGCTACCGGGCTCCTTCCCGGGCCTTTTGGCACCCCCGTGGCCGTAAGCCTCCGCACCGGTACCATCGAATGCAATGATGGTACACACGTCAAGGTGACTGACCATCGCCAGAGGGATTACCCTGTATATTTGGTTTTTTTCTAACTTTCACTACGCACCGCACAGATGAAAATTTATTGAAGATTTTCCAACATAAAATTCACAAATATAAATATACAGAGTTTTGAACACACAATAAAAAAACTTAATATGGATAGGTACATATGAGTATGTACAAGTGTTGCATACATAAGTATGCATACCTTTCCTCCAACAAGCATTTCAAATAACCGAATTGTATTTCAGACGATACAATCGTTCATTTATTGTTTCTATTACATTATGACTATTTTTTTCTGCAATATCTACATGATTCAAAATATCTTGCCTATCATTATTGTCCATGGTTCCAAAGAGCCAATTCTGTACATTTCCTACTAGATTTATTAATCCTAGTGTTTGTCTTCCATTTGGATTTGGCAGTATTGATCTAATTTTTGTTATTAAAGTTTCTATCTCGTTATTAGCTATCTCTTTATTTTCAATTTTTAAGTGTCTTATGCTAGTTTGTATAAATAAGATAGTGTTTAGTATTTCTTCTGGATTAATTAGGTGTAAGATAGTGTCTGTTTGATTAGTTATTTGTACCTCCTTTACTCTTATTTTCAAATAACCTGTTTGTTCGCTAATTGGTGTTGTGTGTAATGTTCCGTGTACTGTTGGTATCCATAGCAGTGTTATTATAAGGAGTGTTACCTGTAAATTTATAAGGTCTTTTAGTGTTCCTTATGCCTAAGATGCTTGTAATTCCTAATGGCTC
The DNA here is from genome assembly GCA_949715645.1 of Portevinia maculata. NCBI lineage: Eukaryota > Metazoa > Arthropoda > Insecta > Diptera > Syrphidae > Portevinia > Portevinia maculata. Next base: position 169,321,046 of record OX454526.1, on the reverse strand, counting down.
CTTCTTGTCTATTTTCTGTGTAATCCTCACGTTTTTCGTTTTGTTTGTTAATTTTTTTCTGTTTTGTCTCTTGAACCCTTTTGTATAAGACTTCTTTGTCCATTTCTTCTTTAGCTTTTTTGGGGTGGTTTTAATGGTTGAATGATAACGGTTGTTATAGTTGTTTAGTACCTACTAGCTGTATTTTCATTTCGATAGACAAGTCCTGTCCTTCGATACCTGTTATTTTTTCTAAAATTGTGGAGTGTAAACTTTCCACATCTGAATTACCTGTATGGCTGTTGGGTTTTGTCCAATGCGCCTCGACTTCATTTTCATTCAGAAATTGTATAATGTGTTCAGATTTGAATTCGTTGTCTGTAATTAGTTTTGCTGGTTTTCCAAACTTAGAAAAGTGTTCTATTAGTATTGCTTTCTTACTTCTCCAATTTCTGTCTGTAATTGTATAGCCTACCGCGAATTTAGTTAGTTTATCTATTATTGTTATAAATGATTTTTTTTCAATATGGAATACGTCTAAATGTATGATTTGATTTTTGTTTGTTGGGGTTTCAGTTATATGTAACTTTGGTTTAATTGGGTTTCTGTCGTATTTAATTTCTTGACACTTTTTGCAGTTATTTATAACTAGATGTATCTGTTCATGGAGTTTTGGAAAATATATTTTGTTTTTTTAATGTGTAGTATGTTTCATTTATTCCACTGTGCAATGATTCTTTAGTATGGTAAATTGAGATTTGTCGATGTGCCTCCTCCTCGGTTTTGATTTCGGCAACTCTTTGCAAACATCTTATGAATCTAATGTGTTCGTTATGTGAAAATATTTGAATTATGATTTGTTGAACTTTGTTATAGTCATGATCTTCTACTTCTGAGTATATCCCTACTATTCCTTTTTTCATAAACCTAATTAGTACGTCTTTTATTTTGTCTGTACCTCCAAGTGGATTCAGAGATATAATTCTACGTCCATGTAACACTTCTATTTCTTTGTTAACGTTGTATGTTAATATCAACTGTGATTTGTATTTATTAACATTTTCTTCTTTTAACCTATATGGTCTAATTGTTGCTCTTCTGCTAAATGTATGGTTTCTGTTAGTGCCATGTTTGATTCTATATCATTGTCTTCTTTAATCTTGAGTGTGTTTTCCATTTGCTTTCGTACTTCTGCTTTGTGTTTAGGGGGATATCTATATAATTTCGAATTAATTTGTTGATCTGTTGTGGTTTTTATCTCATGCACCACTGCATCAGTGTTTGTTAACTGATCTCCTTCTTTGAATATCAGCTTTCTATATTTGCTTAAAAGCTTTCTAATCGATTGGTTTTCTAACTCGTTAAGGTGATTTGTTTGAATGTTGCATACTTCGCTTACATCTAACACATTTACTTCGTTCAGTGATTTGGTTAAGAACGGAAGATGCATACCATTCGTTAAAACAATCTCTTCGTTTTGTATATCTATATTTTTTGTATTTTTTCCGATCAAATCCATTCCGATGAGAAAATCGTATGGTTTGTTTATTGCAACTTTGGTCCATTTTATTCTCGCGTTGCAAGGCTGACCAAATTGGCTTGGGCATTTCGTTTTAACTTGTTCCGTTTTATTTTCAAAAACACCTTGAATGGTATTTATTTGTATCGGGGTTCCTTCAATTATTTCGTAAAGATTTGAAGATACTCGATTTGAATTTAATAGACTTATAGTGGATCCTGTGTCGATCATCGCTATATAGTCTGTATGTTCTAAAGTTAGTTTTATACATATTTTACTGTTGTCCGAGGATAGTTTATAAAAAAACTCGTGGTTTTCTATTTGATTAACCTCATTTTTTTCACCCAGGGCGTCTACGACCATAGGTTGTGCTCAACTTCGACCTGATCTAAACTGTCCATGGTTAAAATTTTGTCTATTAGGGGGATTTGATTGATTATAAACTTGGTTAAAATTTTGTTTATTTGGTTGATTACAGACTTGGTTATTATTTCTAATCTGTCTTGACTCATTGTTTCTACCTTGTCTCACATGGTTCTGGTTATTGTAAGTGTTCCTATAGTGTTGATCATTTGGATAAGATGTGTGTGTAGTGTAATTTCTGTGTATCTTTTCTACATGTAAATTGTATTTGTCCTGACCTATATATCTAAACAAGGTTGTTCTAATATCTGATAGACAATATTTATTACCAATCTCTGCTGCTAATGCTCCAGCTGTAACTTCTTTTATCTTTAATATTAATGAACTATTGAGGCATGCGGCTATATCTAGCCCATTCTCACTAAAAGCTGCGCACTCAGTTATATAATTAACTATTTCTTGAATCTTAGCTAGTAATTGGTTAATTGTAAATACCTTAATATTATTTATATCCTTGGCGATAGCATTTGGGTCCTTTGTTGATCTGTAGTGTATCTTGAGTTTTTGTTGACATTCCTCCCAGGTAGTTGGTGCTTCTGATGCCAGGTAATTTGTTGCTGCTCCTGTAATCTTCTCGTTGTATATAATGTTGAATACTTGTTGAGCATGATCTCCTTGTGTAAATTCAGAAACGTCAAACATTTGCGCAGTGATGCGGCAATTCTGCTCATTTGTGGTGCTGATGGGATGCACAGTTTAAGCTGATGCGTTGCTGATTGAATATGGGGTTTGAGTTTTAGAACGCATTGTTTAAATCAAACATTTAAAATGGAAGTTTTGCTAATAAAAGTTTTAGTCGATAACTTTGATCGTAAAGACGATAAATTTAGTTTTAATATGTGTGAAGCAAGAAGAAAAAGGTCGAAACTCAAACGGACTTTAATTAGCAGATTTAAAAGAAGGAAAATTCCTAAGATTAAGGACTATTTCAAAGTTCTAGAAGAATATCCAGACGATGTATTTCAAAATCATTTTAGAATTTGCCGCTCCACCTTCTATGTAAATCCACTAATGATTTAACTTTTCTAAATGGAAACCAAACCATGTTTCTAGGATTTGCGAAAATCATTAAATCCTTTTTGGACACCTTATACACCTTCTTATAGTATCTATCAATTAAAATGTTTGTTTACTTACTTTTTTTCTCTTCCGACATTTTTCTTGCTTTTCTTCCGGCAACAGCGCAACAGGTATTTCTGTGATGCTTTTTTTCGTTATGTTTACGCATCAGTTTGATCAACTTTGCAATAATGAACACTTGACGTTGAAAGTGATGCCAATAGTTGCGTTAATGAACATTTTGCAAAGCATCATGAGCATCATGATGCCAGTGATGCGTTACTGAATTTGCACCTTGATATTCGGCCAATATTTGTTCCACTGTTACTATAAAGGATGGAAGATTGCCCTGCTCCCCACTGAACGGTTGTACATATTTAATTTGCCTTTAGATTGTTGTTCTCCAGTTGTGAGATATATTTTGTCTATGTAATATCTCAGTAAGTGTGATTAAGCACTGATCGATTGTTGGTTGTTGTGCCATTTTAATTATTTTATTAATGTCTTATTATTTTGTAGCTTGTTTCTACGCACAATGTTAAATTTTACTGCACTGCACTATGTTACTGCTTTATTTTCGATTGGTTTTTACTTTGTGGGAGTTTTTTTTTTCGATTATTAGTTCTATCGAGTAAGCACTTTCACTTGATTATCACTTTATTCTAACCGTTATAAATTTCTTCCACAATAAATCATCTACTTCGGTTTAAATCACTTTCCTCTTACTTCCACTGAACAGAGGAAAACCGACTGCGCCAGTTAAGTAGTCAATGCCGAGCGAGAGTAAAAAAAATAATTAATACTTTTTTATTTTTATTATTTCGCTTTATTGGTTTGGCCACTGTCGACCTTACGTGTCTTTAAACAATTAATACTTAATTAGCTTAATATACGTTAGAGACAACCCGCCGTCCTTAGCGTCGCTGCAGTTGTCAATAACGGAATACTTATTACTGGTCTCTGGTTTCCGCATTTGCTTTCCGTTTTATACTCGTTTTCTGATGACGCTGCGTTATTGCCTTGACCTATATTCAAGGTGTGGTCATCGATCGGGGGAGTGCTTGCTTTGCATTCTGGGTTCGATTGCTGAAATTCGCTGAGTCAGCTTCTTGTGTCGTTGCTCTGGCTGGTTTTGGGGGAATGACCGTTGTGTTTGGGTATGTTACTCATGCGAAATGAACCATCAAATAACCGATTTACGGCACCATCACCGAAAACATATAAAAATACCTACATATATACCCAGGAATGTACATAAATAAACTTGCGTTCAAACACAAGGAATAATAATAATATAATAACCGTATGAATGAAATTTAAATAATCAAATTCACCTGAATTCATCAATCACCCGCATTCTGCGCCTCATCAATTAACAGGATAATCCAGTGCATTTATGCGCGATCCAACGATGATTTTATCCTAATTGAATTGATCAATTTCCTCTACCTACATCACTCAAAATAAAAACACTTCAAACGCTCGAAGAGTCGGAGCCATCACTTCGCGTCCGCGTAACAAAAAAAAACCACGACCGACTGCAACAATTAAAACGCGAAAACTAAGCTGCAGTAATTGATCGCGGTCGTATGTGTAGACAAAATAAAATAAACTACATACGAAACATTGATATAACACATGAGACCGACAATGATATTGATCAGGAGAACGAAACAACACTTTTTATTGGAGTTGTAAGTAATGAAGAAGCTGAGAGTGAGACACATCATATGTGGAATGTCAGTCTGTCAGTCAATACAAAAATACTAATTTGTCAGCTTGATACTGGAGCGGCAGCCAACATTATGTCACTTCAGCAATTTAATACATTACAATTGGACGTTAATATCATCAAGCCAACTTCGATAAAGTTACTCAGCGTTAGTGAAGAACCACTGCCTTTACTTGGAGAATGTACCATCAATTGTCGTTACAAACAACAATCGTCTGACATCAGTTTTTACATCGTCTCGATCGCCTGCAAGCCCATTCTGGGTCTTCCTACGTGCTTATCATTAAATTTGATTAAGAGAATTAATACTATGGGTAAGGAGTTAAGTAATAATTTAGATGTAAGTGCATGCGATTCTAATTTAATTTTAAGGAAATATCAAGATGTATTTGAAGGATTAGGGTGTCTTAAAAACAAATGTAATCTTAAGGTAGACCCATCAGTTCTTCCAGTTGTTGAAAGCCCACGCAAAATACCATTTAAATTAAGAGACGAACTAAAAGTCGAGCTGGAGCGCATGGAATCAATGCAGGTTATTAGCCGTATAGAGGAGCCAACCCCCTGGGTTAGTTCAATTGTTATTGTAAGAAAACCGAGTGGTCAAATGCGTATCTGCTTAGATCCAAGACACCTTAACAAGGCATTGTTCCGTCCACATTTCCCATTTACTAGCGTTGATGAATGTCAATCTCGTTTGACTGGAGCGAAATTTTTTAGTTCATTAGATGCTAATTCAGGTTTTTGGATGGTTCCCTTAGATGATGAAACATCAAAATTATGCACTTTTATTACACCGTTTGGTAGATTTCGATTTTTAAGACTACCTTTTGGGATAAATGCGGCTCCGGAAATTTTTCACGCGGAAATGATAAAGCTGTTCGGGGACATTCCAAATATCATAATTTATATTGACGATTTTTTAATTTTTGCCAAGAGTAAAAAAGAGCATGATACAATTTTAGAAAAGGTTTTAAATAGGGCTCAAGAAGTAGGATTAAAATTTAATAGAGCTAAATCGAAAATTTGTCAGAAAGAAATAAAATTTATTGAACACATATTTAATGGCATTGGGATGCATGCAGACCCGTCTAAAATTGAAGCAATATGTGCACTACCTCGACCTAACAGTGTTGCAGAGCTGCAAAGATTCTTAGGCATGGTCAACTATTTGTCTTCGTTTATAAAAGATCTTTCCAGTAAAAATTCACACCTAAGAGAGTTATTAAAACGCGATGTGGAATGGCACTGGTCTGAAAGACATGAGGAAGAATTCAGAAATTTAAAGAAATTAATATGCACAACTCCTGTCTTAACTTATTATGATATAAACAAACCCATAACCTTATCAGTGGATGCTTCAAAAAATGCGGTAGGTGCAGTAATTTTTCACGATAGAAACCCAATAGCATACGGGTCTGCTACGTTAACTGCCAGTCAAAGAAATTATGCACAAATAGAGAAAGAGCTTTTCGCCATCTTATTTGGCTGCACACGCTTCCATCAATTTGTGTATGGTAAAACCATTTTAGTCGAAACGGATCATAAACCACTGGTTCCGCTGTTTGAAAAACAGTTGTACAAAGTTCCTGCAAGATTGCAAAGGTTTATGTTAAAACTACAAACATATGACATAAGAGTATCGTACAAGCCTGGCAAAGAAATGTTTGTTGCGGATACCTTGTCTAGAGCTCCACTCCCACATACAACTTTAACAAAATTTGACAAAGAAGTTGAAATTCACTGCAATATGATTAAGTCTAGTCTCACGGTTTCAGCTACGAAGTTAGCGCAAATCAAAGATTTCGCTAGCAAGGATGAATCACTTTGCAAATTGAAGGAGTACATCAAAAATGGATGGCCTGAATCTAAGAAACAGGTAGACAATAAAGTGATGCCTTACTTTACCTTCAGAGATGAAATTCATATCATTGATGACATCGTTTTTAAGTCAAACCGCATTGTCATCCCTCATGCGTTGCGATCAGATATTCTGAGGAGTATACATGAAGGTCATATGGGCATCCAACGATGTACAAGTCTGGCTAGGTCACTTGTTTTCTGGCCGAACATTAATAATGACATAGCCAATGTTGTAAATAATTGTGATGTATGTATTCGTCACCGTCCCAGTAATAGGAAAGAGCCACTGCAGCCACATTCTTATCCAATGATACCATGGCTGAAAGTTGGGATCGATTTCTTTGAGTTCAATAAGCAGACATATTTGATTGTGGTTGACTATTACTCAAAATATATAGAAATTGCATTATTAAATAAAGGATACTCAAGTCATATTGTCGTTACTCATTTAAAATCCATTTTCGCTAGACATGGGATACCACAGACTCTAATTAGTGATAATGGTCCACCTTTAAATTCACTAATATTTAAACAGTTTTGTACTGACTGGGGAATTGACCACACCACTTCTAGTCCCTACTTGCCGAGATCTAACGGGTTAGCTGAAAAATCGGTACAAACTGTAAAGAAATTATTAATTAAATGTCAGGAATCTAAAACTGACCCATACACTGCTCTTTTACATTACAGAGTAACACCAAAAATGAATGCATATTCACCATCAGAACTGTCAATGTCGAGGAGACTAAGAACCAAGATTCCAATATTACAACAAAACCTAAAACCATTCCTCATAAACAATAAACTATATAATCGTAAAATTAAAGAGGCCATAAATAAAACAAAATTAAGATATGATAAAACTTCAAAAACATTGCCAACTTTAAGTGTGGGGGAACACGTGTTTTATAAGAAACACCCTAATTCTATCTGGTACCCTGGTATTATCAAGGAGGTAACTGAAGAACCACGTTCATATATAATCAAAGACAATGATGGCTCGGAATACCGCCGAAACCGGCAGCATATTTTACAATCACCTAAGACATATGCTCAAACTTATACCAGTTCAGGAACTAGTGAAATAACCGATGAAAATGGTGAAGATTATGAAGTAGATAGACAAAATCAACCGATAAAAACAGAAACCCTAGCTAGTCCTTCAACAAGTCCATTGAAACCAACAGCTTCAGCAGACGTTAATCTTAACAACGCGATCTCACATTACACAACTCGCTCTGGAAGAACTGTGGTTCCACCTAATAGATTTATATCAAATTAATTTAAGCTACCAAGGAATTAAAATGTTTTTAGTTTGTATTTGCTGGATAATTATAGTTGCTATTATAAAGGAGATGTTGTAATTAGTTTGTAAGCTTCTTAACGTAACACACATGTGTATTCCTTATATACTCTATTCCTTATATACTCTATGCTTAGTAATGTAAGTCTATAACTATGGATTATTAAATAAAGTCAGTCTTGAATAAACTGTCAACCTATACGGACTTGTGTATTACTGAACAACGATGTATTTCAAAATCATTTTAGAATGTGCCGCTCCACCTTCTATGTAAGTCCACTAATGATTTAACTTTTCTAAATGGAAACCAAACCATGTTTCTAGGATTTGCGAAAATCATTAAATCCTTTTTGGACACCTTCTTATAGTATCTATCAATTAAAATGTTTGTTTACTTACTTTTTTTCTCTTCCGACATTTTTCTTGCTTTTCTTCCGGCAAATCAACAGCGCATCAGGTATTTCTGTGATGCTTTTTTTCGTTATGTTTACGCATCAGTTTGATCAACTTTGCAATAATGAACACTTGACGTTGAAAGTGTTGCCAATAGTTGCGTTAATGAACATTTTGCAAAGCATCATGAGCATCATGATGCCAGTGATGCGTTACTGAATTTGCACCTTGATATTCGGCCAATATTTGTTCCACTGTTGCTATAAAGGATGGCAGATTGCCCTGCTCCCCACTGAACGGTTGTACATATTTAATTTGCCTTTCGATTGTTGTTCTCCAGTTGTGAGATATATTTTGTCTATGTAATATCTCAGTAAGTGTGATTAAGCACTGATCGATTGTTGGTTGTTGTGCCATTTTAATTATTTTATTAATGTCTTATTATTTTGTAGCTTGTTTCTACGCACAATGTTAAATTTTACTTCACTGCACTATGTTACTGCTTTATTTTCGATTTTTATTTTGTGGGAGTTTTTTTTGTCGATTATTAGTTCTATTGAGTAAGCACTTTCACTTGATTATCACTTTATTCTAACCGTTATAAATTTCTTCCACAATAAATCATCTACTTCGGTTTAAATCACTTTCCTCTTACTTCCACTGAACAGAGGAAAACCGACTGCGCCAGTTAAGTAGTCAATGCCGAGCGAGAGTAAAAAAAACAATTAATCCTTTTTTATTTTTATTATTTCGCTTTATTGGTTTGGCCACTGTCGACCTTACGTGTCTTTAAACAATTAATACTTAATTAGCTTAATCTACGTTAGAGACAACCCGCCGTCCTTAGCGTCGCTGCAGTTGTCAATAACGGAATACGTATTACTGGTCTCTGGTTTCCGCATTTGCTTTCCGTTTTATACTCGTTTTCTGATGACGCTGCGTTATTGCCTTGACCTATATTCATGGTGTGGTCATCGATCGGGGGAGTAATCGTTGATCGAAATGCTTGCTTTGCATTCTGGGTTTGATTGCTGAAATTCGCTAAGTCAGCTTCTTGTGTCGTTGCTCTGGCTGGTTTTGGGGGAATGACCGTTGTGTTTGGGTATGTTACTCACGCGCAATGAATCATCAAATAACCGATTTACGGCACCATCACTGAAACCATATAAAAATACAACAATTAAAACGCGAGAACTAAGCTGCAGTAATTGATCGCCGTCGAACGTTAATTAAAATCAAAACAGATCACCGTAAGGACCATTCAACAATCTGCTACATACAAAAAAAAACATCATTATAATAGTAGTCAACGAGAACGGGATCTTTTGTGCATAGATTAGCTAAGCGAGAATTGGAGACTTTGTGAATCGAAGCGACTCTCGCGTCATTATTAAAATTTTCTCAAATTTTCTTTCGCTTGATCTTCTTTCGTATTTATGTTACTGCTTTCTGCGTGTGTCCTCACTACATGTCTTTTGTTTACAATTTATTAACCGTTTTTCTATTGTCATGTACAAACATCTCTACATGATAATGAGAGGAGTCAGGTAAACAACAAAATTGACGATGGTACCCAGTCACAGTCGCGGCCTCGTAATCGAACACCAGCGTGGCGACCGTTTGTGAACTTCCTCACCGAGGGGGAGAATGTTAGTGACTCTGACGTCACCCTAAGTTGCAACTTACCACACATAAGACTCTGGATGCATCCGCTGCTGAATTGATGACAGATGTAAAGGTTATGTTCAAGGTTAAATAATTCATCCAGCCTTTTTTTGTACTTTTGCAAATCAATAAATTCACTATGGCTTATAATGTTGTAAGAAGCAGTTGGTTTCATTTCATTTTAATTATATTCTAATAAATCGGAGTTACAGAACATTGAGAACGCAGCCTGTATCTCGAAATTAACACGATGCATATCCTTTTTCAGACTGGATATGCTTACGATAGTTTCCAAACTTCAAGACAATATTCGAATAACCCTAGGCAAAATTTTAACAATTCTAGATAAAACTCTAACCCAATTAACTCAGGACAATACAGACAAAATAACAACTTTAGACAAAATAACCCAACAAACTCGGGACAATTCAGACAAAATAACTCAACTTATTCAGAACAAAATAACAACTTTAGACAAAATAACCCAACAAACTCGGGAAAATTCAGACAAAATAACTCAACTAATTCAGGACAAAATAACAACATTGGACAAAATAACCCAACAAACCCATGACAATACAGACAAAATAATTCCGAACAGTTCTATAGAAACACAACAAATGTGAATAATAACAATTATGAAAATAACCCCGAAATGGACACACTTTCTGCCTCATACCAAAGGCAGATAAACAACATGCAAACTCAGGATTTTATAAAGGAACCCCAAACAGACTTCCCTATATAGTCTGCAAGATAAAAAATAACAAATTTATACTGCGGGTATTATTAGACACAGGCGCCGATACCAGCATCTTAAACCCTGGCGTGTGCCATCCAAAATGGAAATTAAACAAATGGCCGAATTTTCAGAATATAAATTTCATAATCAATTTGACGGTTTAATTGGTAATTACATTTTATTACCATTAGAAGCCTAAATTAATTATAAAAGAAAAATTCGAGTTACGGGTAACACCGAAATACCGATTATTTTTAGTGAAATAGAAGAATATGAAGATTATATGAAGAAAACACCCCCAATTTAGGTATTTACCACACTGAGACGAGTAAGGACCCAGTGACGGAACAAATACGACTCAATCAACTTAACAAAGAAGAAAAAATTGAAATTAGGAAATTAATATCGAAATATGAAAATATCTTTTACTGGAACAAGGAATCATCCGCCCCAAATCTCCGTATTCAGCTCCAATTTGGGTTGTCCCCAAAAAACTGGATGCTTCGAGGAAACAAAAATGGAGGGTTGTCGTTGACTATCGGAAACTGAACGAAGTCTCAATCAACGACAAATTCCCTATTCCTAACATTGAGAACATTTTTGACAATCTAGGTAATGCACAATACTTTACCACGCTCGATTGATTTGGCGAAAGGGTTCCACCAAATCGAAATAGCCGGAGAATAAAGTCGGAAAACCGCGTTTTCTACAGACAATGGCCACTACGAATTTGTAAGTATTCCATTTGGCCTAAAACACGCTCCGGCTACCTTCCAACGACTCATGAACTCCATCCTTGCGTAACACATAAATAAAATATGTCTTGTATAGCTTGATGATATAATAGTCCTCTCAACTAGCCTACAAGAACACATTGATTCCATTGTAACAATTTTCAAAATTTTAAAAGCCGCAATTCTAAAAATTAAATTAGATAAAAGCGAATTCATGAAACACGAAACTGAATTCCTGGGACACGTAGCCTCAACGAAAGGGATTAAACCAAATCCCAATAAGATCTCAGCAATCAAAGAATACCAACTTCCAAAAACAGCTAAGTAAATCAAATCGTTCCTAGGAATTACCGGTTACTATCGTAAATTCATTAGGGATTATTCAAAAGTCGTTAAGCCGATGACATCATTTTTGAAGAAAAACACTAAAGTCGATATAAAAAAAGCTGATTACATCAACAGTTTTAAAGAATTAAAAACACTATTAATATCAGAACCAATTCTTAAATATCCAAACTTTAACAACAAATTTACGCTCACAACAGACGCATCAAAATATGCTTTAGGTGCTGTTTTATCACAAGATGCACACCCTATTTGTTATGCAAGTCGCACCCTCAATGACCATGAGAATAACTATTCGGTAATCAAAAAAGAGCTGCCTGCGATCGTCTGGGCAGTAAAGTACTTGAGACCATATCTATATGGCACAAAATTCACAGTACGCACTGACCACAAACCATTGCTTTGGCTAAGTTCTCTTAAGGAACCTAACTCTAAACTCCAGCGATGGAAATTAAAATTAGAGGAATTCAATTTCGACGTTGAATACGTTAAGGGCAAAGACAATCAAGTAGCAGATGGTTTGTCTCGTCTAGAAATATATTTTCACGAAAACGAAACCGCTGACAATATTGATAACGTTTCTATAACTCCAACAATTCATAGCGCTCACGAAGATAGCAGTGAATATATCCCTATTATAGATTCCCCAGCAAATATACATAAAACCCAAATAATATTACATCATTCCGATGGTATAAATAACCATAAAATTTATAAAGTCTTTAATAGGCGTTTTTCTTTTTTAGCCCCGAGCGGGGAACAGAGCGGGGCCCGAGCGATCAGAGCTCGCTCCGAGCTGAACGTAACCTGAGCGCTCCGAGCTAATTAAGAAACAGAATTGGGCACTGAACTTAGATAATTTTTTTTTATTAATTTTCAAAATAGTCAGGTTTGCTTCTGAAATTGGTGTTTGTCAAGGATTGTTCCATTTAAATTATAATTTCTAGTAAATAAACTATGGAAAAAGAACAAATAATGAATGAAGTCAGCCGCGCTCAGCTTTTCGCTCGATGTGCTCGGTCATTTTCAATCGAGCTCATCGAGCGAGCCCTGAGCTAGCTCAGAGATAAAAAAGAAATACAAATTTTGTGCTCAGAGCGCTCCGAGTTAAAAAAGTAACACAGTTCTTTTTTTGACAGCTCAGTGCCCCGCTCGGAGCTAAAAAAGAAAAACGCCTAATAAGAGAAGAATAGTAATTGATGTTACCGAGTACAAAGAAAAACTCATGTTGGACATCATGAAGGCCTCTTTCCCACCAAAAGGTATTGTCGGAATATATTTCACTAATGACCACCTTTTCGCCCAATTTCAAGATACTTTTATTAAATTCTTTAGTAAAAACAAACTCCTACGGATGTTTAAAATTTTTAGGCGATCTAGACAACGAAGAAAAAGTTTTGGAAGTAGTTAATAAAACACATAAACTATTTAACCACCGTGGAATAAATGAAACGTATGAGGAAATTAGGAATATTTATATGCCCCAAACTTAAAAGAACAAATTGCCAAATTTATCAACAATTACGAGATATGCAACAGATCAAAATATGAACGACAACCACATAAAATACCATTTTTAGTAGCAAAAACTCCCCAAAAACCAAACGAAATATTACATATCGTTATCTGGTATGCGAATATTAATTTATGTTTGTTACAATGATAGACAAATTTTCTAAGCACGTTACTGTGCAAGAAATAAAACATAGAACTTGAATCTCTCTTCTAAACACTCTAAAAAGTAGATTTGCTAATTTTGCCACTCCCAAAAAAATTGTAACTGATGGCAAAACCGGATTCTAGTCAATTGTTATCAAAGAGTGTTTAAAAGAATGTAATGTAGAATTACATACATATATCTACACCATATAAGAAAACAGGGAATTCAGACCTAGAAAGGTTCCATTCCACGTTGAATTAGCATATAAGAACCTTTACGGCGGACAAAGATAACCAAGATACCCAACGGAATAAAATCCTGAAAGCTGTTCAAATATACAATAGCACGATCCACTCTTCCACAAAGCAAAAAATTATAGAACTTGTTCAGAAAAATAAAGTAAAATATACTAATAAATTAAATGAAGGTAGAAAAGACATTATTTTGATAAAAGAAAAACACACATTTCTGAAAAATAGAAGTAGGAACAAATTAAAACTATCCATAGTAAAGAAGATCCTGAAATCATTAATGAAAATTATTTAAAAAATAGTAAAGGTAATAAATATTACAAAGATCAGGTTAAACGCAAATATAAATACGAGAATTAAATTTATTACAGATTTTGATTTACGTCACCATTATTTTTACAATGACACATGGACAAAAGCTCGACACACAGTCTGTAAACAACGGACAAAGATTTGTTTTAATTAAAGACAACGAAATCAACGTAGTCGAAAACTATTCCAAGATATTGCACGTTGTCGATACCAACTTATGGACAGAAAGTTTAAACATAATCCAACAGAAGATTAACGGACTAGACCATAAAAACGAATACCCAACCATTTTGCACAATTTTAACCTACTAACCCAAGAAGTGAACAGCTTAACCAACAGAGATAGACAAAAAAGGGCCTTAGTGAATATTTAAGGCAAAGGTTTAAAATACATTGCTGGAACGATAAATAACATTACGAGACATATTAAAACTCAACAACTTGAAGTAAAAACCAAGATAACAGATATAAGCAATTAATAAAAGGTTCATACAAGTAGCCAAAATCCAACACGCATTTCAAATACAGTGCGACATTCAATTGCTTAAAGACCAAGTAACAAAAGTTAAGGAGAGTTTACTTCTCAGCAGACTAGAACTTTTAGGTAAACATATCCTATCTCCAGATGAAATAAAAAAATATGATATTTCCACAAAAACCAAATAATTTTCATTCTTTTAATTCCAAATTAGTCTAAATCGAAATTCTATCGAATATTTGTCGAGCCAATCCCAAATAGGAACAATCTCGAGCTTTCCACCGAGTACAAAACCTTTATTACAAATAATGATGTAAACTTTGACGACAACGCAAGTAATAATATTAAAAGAAGCGATCTAAAAGAAATTAAGAACGATTGTTTATTTAATATTTTTAGAAAAAATCCATTATGTAATTTTCAATTAAATAGGAATATTGAAATCAAACTATCAATAAACAAGATCGTAATAACAAAAAATCTTCCAGAAATAGAAATGGAACATAATTGTAACAATTTTAATAAGATAAGATTAACTGGAAATAATTTGATACGATTTGAAAATTGTCAAATAAGAATAAACGATATTAAAAACGAACATTTTTTAAGTTATGATAACTTTGTAATCCCAAATCTAAATAATGTTACCATTAAGAAAATAAATGTTAATTTTTCAATCTCAGATATACAAGGTGGCGCAAAAATAACCTTACGATGTTTTTTGGCTGTAATTTAAAAAAACAAATGAAAAACTTTGATTCTTCTTGTGGATTATTTTTATTTGGTCTTTTAATTTCGCCGCCGCCACAGTTGATTGTCATTTGAGCCCTTTTTATGGCATTTTCCATCACTTTGGCCAAAACTTCCGGCGATAGGTCCTCACATTGTTGACGGATATTGTCTTTAAGAGCTGCAAGAGTCTGAGGCTTGTTGACATAAACCCGCGACTTCAAAAAGCCCCACAAAAAGAAGTCTGGAACGGTCAAATCAGGCGATCTTGCTGGCCAGTGCAAATCGCCAAAACGGGAGATTAGGCGCCCGGGAAATGCATCCTTCAGCATATCGGTTGTGGCACGTGCAGTGTGTGCCGTTGCACCGTCCTGTTGGAACCACATGTTTTCCAATCCCAATTCATCAAGTTGCGGCAAAAAGAACTCGTTGATCAATGCTCTGTAGCGCTCACCATTCACAGTAACCGTTTGGCCCGCGACGTCTTCGAAGAAAAAAGGTCCGATGACTCCTCCAGCGAAAACAGCACACCATACAGTGACTTTGAGCGGGTGTAATGGCTCTTCGTGGGTTACACGCGGATTTTCAGTGCCCCAGAAGCGTAAATTTTGCTTATTTACGTACCCGCTAAGATGGAAATGGGTCTCATCACTCATGATTATTTTTGATGAAAAATCATCTTCCTCTTGGTGGTGATTAAGGATGGCTTGAGCGTATGTTAGACGCGATTGGCGGTCAGCAGCTAACAGCTGATGCACCATCTGGACCTTGTACGTAAACATCTTCAAATCTTGTACCAAAATTCGCTGTAAAGACCGTCGACTGATACCCATTTGCGTGGCACGTCGTCTGGTCGATGTCGACGGCGCTTCCATGACATCTTCGGCTACAGCAGCAATATTCTCTGCAGAACGGCTACTCCGGGGTCTGCCACGCCTGGCAGCATCTCGTGTTGTGCCAGTCTCTTCGAGGCGAGCGGCTAAACGTCGCAGTGTTTCACCAGTAGGCGTTGGACGGGTAGGAAATCTGCGACGAAATTCACGTTGTGCCAAAGTCACCGACCGATTATTGCTCAAATAAATAGCCACCAATATTCCGCGTTCTGGAGCAGTGTAGCGTAACATTGTTTATTAACGTGTATTTCGCATGTGTTTACTACATGTCAAAACAGAACTGACATTAGGGGCCAATCGCAAAATTTATAGCATTTTCTGATAGGAGGATTACTTTTGCGCCACCTTGTACATATTAGAGAAATAAATAATCGAAAATTAATTGAAGAAGTAAAATTTAGAACAATTACACACGAACATATAAATTTTGGGACAACTTTTATTTTAATTATTGTTTTAATTTTAATGATGTACATTTTCATTTTAAGAAACAAAAATGTTAAAATCAAAATAAAACATAGGGACGGGCTACAGTCCGCTTGGGCGAACTGTTGGATACCCTATTCTTATTCCTATCCCTCATAAGTGGGCGTGACAAAAGCCTAAGTATGGTTGAATTGTTAAGAACGCTCTACATATTTTGTTATATAACATTTAAAGGGTTTTATTAAAAAAAAAAAAACGCTCCTTAGATTGGCAAACTTGGGTGTTTCAATAAAATTGTTTTATTTAATCGTGGGCGTGTCAGTAGGCGGATTTAAAAAAAAATAACACATGAGCATAAAGGGCGCCTAGAGAGTATATATTATAAATTTCAGCTCCCTAGCTCAAACTTTGAATTTTCAAAAAAAAATTAATTGTGGGCGTGTCAGTGGGCGGATTTTGAAAATATTTACACATGAGTATAAAGGGCCCATAGAGAGTATATATTATAAATTTCAGCTCCCTAGCTCAAACTTTGGATTTTCAAAAAAACTGTTTTATTTATTTGTGGGCGTGTCAGTGGGCGGATTTTGAAAATTTAATAATAGTTTTAGGAGTCATAGATCATATAGAAAAAATTTCAGCTTTCTAGCTCAAAATTCGATTTTTTCCAAAATTTTGTTTTTTTTGAGTTTGTGGGCGTGTCTGTGGGCGGATTTCAAAAATTCGTAAACTTGATTATTTCGGGACCCTAGAGAGTATATGGTTAAAATTTCAGCTCTCTACGTCCAGTTTAAAGGCCTAATTTTTGCCGACGGACGGACGGACGGACGGGTGGACGGACGGACATGGCTAGATCGACATTACTATCGATGCTGATCATAAAAATAGTAACTTTTAGGGGTCTACGGGCAATATTAAGGTATGTTACAAACTATGCGTCAATATTAATATACCCTTAGGATAGGGTATACAAATTACGATTCTATGGAGTAGAATCCTAAGGGGGGAGGAGTTCCGTCTGAGACGTCACGCAAACCATTACCCCGAGCACCTCCCACACTCCCCTTTGCCTAACGGCACATTATTCTTATAATAATGGAGACCACCCAAACCATTACCCCGAATACCGCCCACATTCCCTTTTTGTTTAACGGCACATTACTTTTGCAACAACGGGCTCCCACGCCATTATGCATACTTGTGCATACTTAGCACAATCCAATCCTTATCCCTTCCACATAACTATTGGAATATATGATATATGACATATGAAATTGCTAACCCAATCTACTTTTGTATTGCAATTGCAACCACAATTAAAATCAAGCTTGAGCACATATGTTAATCTTTAACTCACCAAGCTACCGAGAAGTGCAGCCTCGCTTAGGACAGCGGCTTCTCCTTAGCAAATAATAAATTTAATAAATAAGAAATGTGAAATAGAAATAAATGAATAAATAAAATAAAATGAGAAGAAAAAAACGTTTAAGTTTTTTTTTATAACAAACCGCTGCACGAAAACCGTAATTGTGCCCTTTATACTTATGTTTAAATATTTTTTAAAACCGCCTACTGACAATTTTATTGAAAAACCATAGTTTGAGCTAGGGAGCGTTTTTCTTACAAAAGCTTCGCTTTTTTCGATTAAATCCTTTAAATTTTATATAACAAAATGTAGAGCGTTCTTAACTATTCAACCATACTTAGACTTTTGTCACGCCCACTTATGAGGGATAAGAATAAGAATAGGGTATCCAACAGTTCACCCAAGCGTACTGTAGCCCGTCCTTATGTTTTTGCTCTATTTATTTTGTATTTCTAGTTCCTATAGATTTAAGAGAGGTTTCATATAGTTATTTTATTTACATCGTTAAGTGAGTTCATTTGAATTGAAACGTCATGCCCTCATGAGCCATGTCATTCCGAAGGATGCTACACGAATCTCCAGCCGCACTCCTTGGCTTTATTTTTAGCGAGTCGAATCATACACTGGCGAACACAAGGATGAGGACATACATTTTGCAATCGATTTTCAGTCTTTATACCTGTTGGAAATGTTATACCCAGAAACGATTGAACAGGTACATATTTTGATAACAGTAAGTCATAAATTTAAAGGGTAAATAAGAAACAACCGCTGGAATTTCCCAGGATCCACCATGAACTTGAGAAGCGTATAAAAAGATGCGTACTGTTGGGAAAATATGTACCTGTTCACAAGTAGTAAAAATGTCTGGGTATAAAATTTCCAACAAGACTTAAAACCGATTACAAAATGTATGGCCTCATCCTTGTGATCACCAGTGTATGTTTGTTAATTGGAGTCATTGCGTTGTTAATAAACACCAATCTGCCTGTTTCTTTTTCTCTGTTTGCATTGTCGTTGGCTGTGTTTTGTATTACTTTTTCAAGTTCAACTTATGCATTGTTATTTTTTACGACATTGACTTTTCGTGCATAATTCGTGAAAGAAACAATAATTATCGATTATCACGCTGTATAGTCAATACATATAGTCAATTTTTTCCAATAGCTTCTATAATTTCTATTAAATTTTCGTTTGGGGTTGGCTGAATATTCTTTACATAATGGTTTTTAAGAAGTTGTTGCCCTAATGTGCTGATTTTTTTTTTCCAAATCCACGACTAATTGTTCTTTTTGGATGTTGCTTCCTTTTAGTTCTTTAATTTGAGTTAAGGAGATCAGTATTAATTTATTGTAATACTTTGATTTATCTGATCGTACTTGTTTGCAACAAATTCACAGCTGGACTTTATTTCCATTATTTCATTGTGCAATGTTTTTATCTCTAGTATGGCAGTTTAATTTTGTTGCCTGGATTTGCTTTTATATCAGGAGAGCTGGCACTTGTGTTCTTTTTTGCAGTGGCTGAACTGGTGTTGTTGGTTTTAGTATCAGTTTATTTGCACAATAATAATTCCCTTAATCCTGATCGTAACTTCGCCATAAAGGAAGAAAAAAAATAAATAGATTTCATAAATATACCTACAAAATTATGCATATGAATCAAAGTCATATCAGTACACAATTGACAGAAAAATAGCAGCTATATTTGTATAAAATACTACGAAACCCTGCACTCAGATTTTTTGAACATTAAGAGGACATTAAGTACTATTATGACTATCACTTTATATAAGGGTGAAACTCTTTTCTGTCTACAGTAGCTTTGAAACGTTGACATTTCAATGAGTAGGAAAAGGGAAAGGATTACAAATATACCTATCTACCTACGACCGACCGAAATGAACGGAACTTAGTTCAATATTTGCATGCGTTTTACCGAAACGAATTACTGAACACCTTTTTATTTTAAAATAAATCTGCATGCATAGATAGCAATTTTGAATAGTTAAATGTTGAATCGAAAGCATGACAAGCGAACACCACAATGGTGTTCATTTGGATAATCTGACGTTAAATGATGATGCAAAGCGTGAGGCATAAAAGGGTTAACTTTTTTCACATTTGACATCCTTATTACTGTACAAACATCGATATGATAATACAACACTTTTAATTCAATTATTCCGCGTACGAAGTGTAGATGTGTAAAAATTCATCACTTGCACCTAGAGGTTTCCGTTAGTTTGGTGTTCGTATGTCATAGTTACTGAATGCCAATAGGAAGGGTTGAAAAAAACTAACGGGTGTGATCGGCAATTATCCGTAAATTAATTTTTATCTATTTCGTTATGCCAAATTACAAGAAGATTTCTTTTATGGGAGAATTTTTTGTATTATTACAAAGTTAAAATCAATTTTAACCATTCTTTCCCATTACTAATTTTATTGTTATACCCTATTCTAGGGGTATATTAATTTTGACGCATAGTTTGTAACATACCTTAATATTGCCCGTAGACCCCTAAAAGTTACTATATTTATGATCAGCATCGATAGTAATGTCGATCTAGCCATGTCCGTCCGTCCGTCGGCAAAAATTAGGCCTTTAAACTGGACCTAGAGAGCTGAAATTTTAACCATATACTCTCTAGGGTCCCGAAATAATCAAGTTTAAGAATTTTTGAAATCCGCCCACAGACACGCCCACAAACTCAAAAAAACAAAATTTTGGAAAAAATCGAATTTTGAGCTAGAGAGCTGATTTATATATATATTATATTTATATATGATCTATGGCCCATAAAACTGATTGGGACATAAAATTTTCAAAATCCGCCCGCTGACACGCCCACAATTAAATAAAACAAATTTTGGGAAAAATTGAATTTTGAGCTAGAAAGCTGAAATTTTTTATATATGATCTTTGGCCCATAAAACTGCTTGGGACATAAAATTTTCAAAATCCGCCCACTGACACGCCCACAATTAAATAAAATATTTTTTTTGAAAAACCAAAATTTGAGCTAGGGAGCTGAAATTTTTAATATATACTCTCTAGGGGCCCTTTATGCTCATGTGTAAATATTTTCAAAATCCGCCTATTGACACGCCCACAATTATTTTTATTTTATTTTTGAAAGTCCAAAGTTTGAGCTAGGGAGCTGAAATTTATAGTATATACTCTCTAGGTGCCCTTTATGCTCATACTTAAATTTTTTTTAAATCCGCCTACTGACACGCCCACAATTAAATAAAACAATTTTATTGAAAAACCAAAGTTTGAGCTAGGGAGCGTTTTTATTTACAAAAGCTTAGTTTTTTCGATAAAATCCTTTAAATTTTTGTCACGCCCACTTATGAGATATAGGAATAAGAATAGGGTATCCAACAGTTCGCCCAAGCGGACTGTAGCCCGCCCCTATGTTTTTTAGTTAGTTTTAAGAAACGGTGGTGCCATTTAAATCTATTTGTAAACTTTACTAAAGGTAAGATTAGACTGTATGCCGAGTTGGCATTCAAATGGCTACAGCCAAATGACAAGATTATCTGTCAAATTACCAAAAGTTGCGCGCTGTCTTTGTACAAGGTGGCGCAAAAGTTGTCATCTGTTTACTTCACAAATGTCAAAGTAAAATTGACATTTGCCGCTATTTGCAAAAATTATAGCATCTTCCGATAGGGTTTTCAGCCCTTGGGTGTGCCTTAGGCAATTCTGGTGCCAATGTTCTAAATGATCCACGACGTTTGACATCTATCCTATGTAGTTTTCAGTCGGATTGGTGAACGCCACTGGGTGATGACTTTTGCGCCACCTTGTATATACACTTTACACTTTAGAGTGTATATACGAAGGCGCTGTCAAGGTAGTATATTAGACTACATGAACACAATGACCATTTTGGTCATTTTTGCCCTGCTGGTCATTAAAGGCATTTGTTATTATATTTTCAGAGTGAGTTGTGGTAACGCCGCACATGTCAAAGCGAAACTTATTTTTCAAACAAAATAAATACAACAGTTTAACGGAAACAGGAAAGTACTCGCAATACCTAGGATAAATTTGATTTGATTTGTTTTTTAATTGCTTGAAACTATTTTCCGCATAATTTTATTGGTTTTGTGTAGTTAAAAATGAATGTAGAAAAATGTTGCGCGTTTGTTATAGCTGCTTATGTGCTCGATGAAATCCTTTGTCGCGAAAAACCCGCTGTCCAACCCGTGTCACGTAGAACGAGAAGTGCATCTGTGAAAGAATGGGTGAGGAAAAGACAAGAGGATGGCTTTTGCGTCAAACTCATGCGCGAGCTACGAGACGAGGAGCCCGCGTTTTATACGAACTTCGTGAGAATGACGCAAGAGCAGTTCAATTACCTCTGCAAGCCACTCACAGAGAAAAAAAAGACTCAAATGCGAAATAGCATTGCTCCGGCACACCGACTGATGGTGACCTTACGCTTTTTGACCACCTCTGAATGCTTCCGTTCCCTACAATATCTCTTTCGCATTCCACAGACAACCATCACCAGCATCATCCCCGAGATGCTAGAAGCAATCTACAACGTTCTTGTAGAAGAACATCTTCAAGTGGGTAGTTCATTGCCATTGCTAATTGCAATTTACTGATATTCAATTTTTAGAAGTGTCTTTTACAACTACAAAGGCACACATAGCATCGTGCTGATGGGTATAGCCGACGCCGATTACATGCTAATCTACATTGATGTTGGTCTCAATGGGCGCTGCCCTGATGGTGGCGTTTTCATTACGTGCAGCTTTGCTCGCGCTTTGGACAGTGAACTACTTGGACTACCATCGCCAAAACCTCTACCAGGACGAGAATTACCTGTGCCGTACGTTTTAGTGGCTGATGGCGCATTCGCCTTGCGAAGAAATGTTATGAAGCCATACGCGCAACGTAACCTGCACATGGTTGAGCGTTTCCATAACTTACGCCTCAGTAGAACTCGTCGCGTCATTGAAAACGTCTTCGGCATTATGTCGGCCCGTTTTCGTGTTTTGCGGGAGCCAATAGCCCTTAACGCCGACAAAACAAAAAGCAATACTTTGGCATGTGCCGCACTTCACAACTACCTGATAACGACGAACAGACAGAGGTACGCACCAACTCAATTCTACGATCACATAAAATTATGCATACGAATCAAAGTCATATCAGTACACTGTTGACCGAAAAATAGCAGCTATATTTGTATAAAATACTACGAAACCCTGCACTC
Organism: Portevinia maculata; assembly: GCA_949715645.1. NCBI lineage: Eukaryota > Metazoa > Arthropoda > Insecta > Diptera > Syrphidae > Portevinia > Portevinia maculata. Next base: position 169,297,938 of record OX454526.1, on the reverse strand, counting down.
AGATTTTTTGAACATTAAGAGGACATTAAGTACTATTATGACTGTCACTTTATATAAGGGTGAAACTCTTTTATGTCTACAGTAGCTTTGAAACGTTGACATTTCAATGAGTAGGAAAAGGGAAAGGATTACAAATATACCTATCTACCTACGACCGACCGAAATGAACGGAACTTAGTTCAATATTTGCATGCGTTTTACCGAAACGAATTACTGAACACCTTTTTATTTTAAAATAAATCTGCATGCATAGATAGCAATTTTGAATAGTTAAATGTTGAATCGAAAGCATGACAAGCGAACACAACAATGGTGTTCATTTGGATAATCTGACGATAAATGATGATGCAAAGCGTGAAGCATAAAAGGGTTAACTTTTTTCACATTTGACATCCTTATTACTGTACAAACATCGATATGATAATACAACACTTTTAATTCAATTATTCCGCGTACGAAGTGTAGATGTGTAAAAATTCATCACTTGCAGCTAGAGGTTTCCGTTAGTTTGGTGTTCGTATGTCATAGTTACTGAATGCCAATAGGAAGGGTTGAAAAAAACTAACGGGTGTGATCGGCAATTATCCGTAAATTCATTTTTATCTACTTCGTTATGCCAAATTACAAGAAGATTTCTTTTATGGGAGAATTTTTTGTATCATTACAAAGTTAAAATCAATTTTAACCATTCTTTCCCATTACTAATTTTATTGTTTTTAGTAAGTTTTAAGAAACGGTGTTGCCATTTAAATCTATTTGTAAACTTTACTAAAGGTAAGATTAGACTGTATGCCGAGTTGGCATTCAAATGGCTACAGCCAAATGACAAGATTATCTGTCAAATTACCAAAAGTTGCGCGCTGTCTTTGTATATACACTTTACACTTTAGAGTGTATATACGAAGGCGCTGTCAAGGTAGTATATTAGACTACATGAACACAATGACCATTTTGGTCATTTTTGCCCTGCTGGTCATTAAAGGCATTTGTTATTATATTTTCAGAGTGAGTTGTGGTAACGCCGCACATGTCAAAGCGAAACTTATTTTTCAAACAAAATAAATACAACAGTTTATCGGAAACAGGAAAGTAAGTAAGTAAGTAAGTAAGTAAGAAATTCATTTATTTAATATTTTCTTATTACATAAGTTAAAAGATAGAATGAATTTTAAAGCTATGGCTTAGCCGTCAGCTTGGTTAGCAAAATGCTTATACATGTACCTACATTTGTTACTTTAACAATATAGTTATTTTTTTAATAAACTTAATTAATCATAATACTCTGTTATTAATAGCGACCTGTATTTGTAGATGGATTTAATATAATAAAATAACTTTTTCCAATCACACTCGTTCAGAATTTGTATTGTCTCCTGCATGGTAAGGAATTTTTTTCCGAAGTAAGCTAGTCTCTGTGGTTTGTAGATTGGACAAACACTAATAATGTGAAAGCAGTCTTCTTTCGCTTTTAAGTTGCAAATATTACAAAACTGGTTGAAGCTTCCATTATATGGGCTGCCATTTAAACCAATCAACTCACACCTTGTTTTGAAAATAAGAGATATTTCACTATAGTTGAGTGAGTCATTGAAATAGTTCTTATCCTTTAGATTGAAGTTCAGGTGAGAATACAATACTCTATTATCTGATTCACGAGCTTTCTCTATAAATCGCACACGAATAGCATCTTCATTTTTATTTATTATTCGATAAAGTTGGTTCTTTAAGTTGTCCAGGTTGTTTAGATCGAATGAAATAGTTTCTCCACACGCGTTTCCAATTCTTAACCATCTTAACGCCCACCAGTCCTTGTTCCTTAATTCATAAGATAGCATTTTTTTGGTTATTCGGGAGTCTGGATACGAACCTATTTTAATGATGTAATCCGCTTGCGATTTGAGAGTGCTTGTAAAAAGCATTGGAAGACCCGTTTCCAAATAGATTGTGTAGTTCGGCGATTTCATTGGTAAGTTGAATAATTTTTTCAAGAAGTTCCTGTGGAATTTCTCGATTACTTCGTACTCGTCTGATCCCCAAACTTGAGAGGCGTAACAAAGAGTTGATTTAACAACTGAATCAAATATTCTGTATTTCGTTGAGAGGAGAATCCGCTTGTTTGCAAAAACATTTTTCCATGATAGATTCACTAAGCTTTGGGAGGACTTGGCTTTATCCGTTAGATGTTTACCAAATTCTAGGGTTGGGTTCAGTTTCACTCCTAAATATTTGAGTTCCTTCACAATCTCTAATCGGCTTCCATTATAAAACCATCTATTTCCACTTTGCACTCGTGGTGAACGGGAAAATACCATAATTTTAGATTTTTCGGTGTTGATGGTTAGTCCCCATTTTTTGCAGTAACTGGCTAGACGATTTATCATCAATTGGAGATTTTCAGGAGATTCAGAGAGTAGAACAAGATCATCGGCATATAACAAGACATTGACCACGGTATTAGCAATTCGTACTCCACCAGGCAAATCTTTTTCTATGTCGTTTATAAATAGAGAAAACAATAAGGCACTAAGAGGACATCCTTGCTTTACACCAGTCTGTGTTTTAAACCATTCTGAGAAATCCTTTCCATCCCAGACTGCTGCACTTGTTTCGGCATACATTTTTTTAATGGTCTTAAGAAATTTTGTAGAGATACCCAACTGAGACAGTTTATAGAAGAGTGCACTTCGGCTAACAAGATCAAAAGCTGCCTTGAAATCTACAAAAAAGCTATACATTTTCTTGTTTCTGGTTTGAAAGGCTCTTATAATAGCAGATAATGTGAATATTTGGTCAACGGTTGAAAAGTTTTTTCTGAATCAAGCTTGACGCTCTGTCAGAATATTTTTTTCATCTACCCATTTTTCTAATCGTCCTACAAGTATGCCACAAAATATCTTGGCTGACACATTCATGAATGAGATTCCCCTGTAGTTTTCTACGTTTTCCAGCGAACCCTTTTTGTGGATGGGGAATATTACGGACTTCTTAAACGATGAAGGGATGTCTGCACTCGAGAACACACTGTTGAAGAGAACTTTCAAATAGTTGATTAAGGTTGGACTAGCATTTTTGTAGAATTCGTACGGAATCCCATCTTCGCCTGGCGCCTTTCCATTTTTGGATTTCATGATAACAGCATTAATTTCGTCAGTTGTTACCTCACCATCTAGGGAATCGTCGAAAATGAGGGGGTCCGCATACGAGAAAGAAAGGTTTGAGTTATCCAGTAGAAGATGTTTAAAATATATGGATAGATCATCAGCAGATACTCCTGTACCTATTTGATAAACTGTACCATTAATCTCCCTTGCTATTCTCCAGAAGTCCTTCGAAGACTTGGTTTGACTAAGTAAGAGAGCTTGCTGATTATCGAAGTCAGTTTTCTTAGCTAGGCATAGATTTTTGTAGTGGGTATTCACTTGGTTATACCACTTTTTAACATCAGGGTCATTACAAGTTCTCCAGACACGCAAAAGGGCAAATGATTTCTTCCTAGCATTTATGCATTCTCTATCAAACCATTTTTGTTTAAATGGTGACCTTATATTTGAAATGTTGTTTGATGCAGCACTTCTTATATAACAAGTTATTTGGTTTGCGAGTGTTTCTGTTTCTTCAGGTATCGAATTATTTGCTGAGAGCAAGCTGTCTAATAACCTGTGGTAGGTATTTGTTTTTTCGGATTTCCATTTAAGTCTTGGTAGCAGGGGCAGGTTTTTGTGATATGAGGGTGTTTCACCATCAACTTCAACCACGATTGGCATGTGATCCGAAAAAGTTTTATATTGTACCTCAAATTTTTTAATTTTCCCAGTCCAGTCGTTGTTAACAGCACAAAAATCAATAACTGAATTGCCTTGTCCTCCGACAAATGTGTAATGCCCTTCTCTATCACCTTCTGTACAGCCGTTTAACACAATAAGATCATACATTTGGAGCAGCTCTAGTACATCTGTTCCATTTTTATTGCAGACTATGTCTTTAGATACCCTATTGGTACAGCATATAATAGGGTTTGTTACAGTTTGCACTATAGTGGTTTGTGAGTCACTTATTCTCGAATTCCAATCTCCAATCAGCATAACGTTTTTGCTAGCTAAACATGACATTGTATTACACAGCCTCTCAAAGTCGTGAGTCCATTTGTTGCAGTTTATATATGATGGAACGATATATGTATTATTATTTTGTGTCACACATTTTACTACGGTAGTTCCTTCAAATTCATCAAAATCGTAAGTTTTTAAATGCGATTTTTTTATCCTTGCACGCCCCTTTATGTAGGTTTTACTTGCTTCGCTCCAAATTAACTTAAAGCCATCGAAATATTTATTAAAACTACTTAAATTATCGCTTGTTAAATGTGTTTCAAATAAAAAGAAAATTTCAAAGTTCTTAACATAGTTAAAAAAATCTACAAATAATAATTTATTACTTAATCCAGATATATTGTAAGATAAAATATTTGCAGAGATAAATTTGTTTGAGCTGACGACGCTTAATTCTCAGTTTTGTATGACACTACTACCTTCCGGACCTTCGGTGTAAAGTGTCAACACTGGTGCATCTGGTTTGGGCCATTCACGCTGACGTCTGTTTGACAACATAGTTTCGTTGACAGCATTAAAATTGAGTTTTCCGTAGATATTCTGTAGTTCGTCTTCTCCGTTTGTGTTATTATATTTAAGTTTGTTATTATTATCTAAATAAAATGTTCTATTACCAATTAATAAATTGTTATTTTTAATCAATACTGCTTCGCTTGGTTTAATTGTTTTGACGACTTTTCGATACCCGAGTAGAATTCGACGTTTGATTTGTGATTGTTTGCTAAGGTCTCGTTGGATATAGCAGCCTGTGCCTTTTAGCTTCAAGGAATTTCTTAACATTTGCATTGCAGTTTCATTGGAACCAGTGCTAACAGGAAAGTACTCGCAATACCTAGGATAAATTTGATTTGATTTGTTTTTTAATTGCTTGAAACTATTTTCCGCATAATTTTATTGGTTTTGTGTAGTTAAAAATGAATGTAGAAAAGTGTTGCGCGTTTGTTATAGCTGCTTATGTGCTCGATGAAATCCTTTGTCGCGAAAAACCCGCTGTCCAACCCGTGTCACGTAGACCGAGAAGTGCATCTGTGAAAGAATGGGTGAGGAAAAGAGAAGAGGATGGATTTTGCGTCAAACTCATGCGCGAGCTACAAGACGAGGAGCCCGCGTTTCATACGAACTTCGCGAGAATGACGCAAGAGCAGTTCAATTACCTCTGCAAGCCACTCACAGAGAAAAAAAAACACCCAAATGCGAAATAGCATTGCTCCGGCACACCGACTGATGGTGACCTTACGCTTTTTGACTACCTCTGAAAGCTTCCGTTCCTTACAATATCTCTTTCGCATTCCACAGACAACCATCACCAGCATCATCCCCGAGATGCTAGAAGCAATCTACAAAGTTCTTGTAGTAGAATATCTTCAAGTGGGTAGTTCATTGCCATTGCTAATTGCAATTTACTGATATTCAATTTTTAGAAGTGTCTTACAACTACAAAGGCACACATAGCATCGTGCTGATGGGTATAGCCGACGCCGATTACAGGCTAATCTACATTGATGTTGGTCTCAATGGGCGCTGCTCTGATGGTGGCGTTTTCATTACGTGCAGCTTTGCTCGCGCTTTGGACAGTGAACTACTTGGACTACCATCGCCAAAACCTCTACCAGGACGAGAATTACCTGTGCCGTACGTTTTAGTGGCTGATGACGCATTCGCTTTGCGAAGAAATGTTATGAAGCCATACGCGCAACGTAACCTGCACATGGTTGAGCGTTTCCATAACTTTCGCTTCAGTAGAACTCGTCGCGTCATTGAAAACGTCTTCGGCATTATGTCGGCCCGTTTTCGTGTTTTGCGGAAGCCAATAGCCCTTAACGCCGACAATACAAAAAGCATTACTTTGGCATGTGCCGCACTTCACAACTACCTGATAACGACGAACAGACAGAGGTACGCACCAACTCAATTCTACCATCGCTATACCGCGGAAGGCGAGTTTATTGCAGGTGATTTGCGCAGAGAGGCACCAAATGGAACCTTCATTTCTCTTGAAAACAGTTCAGCTAATGCACCGCATGCCAAAGAGGTTCAAAAAGAGTTTCCTGACTATTTTGTGAATGAGGGTGAACTTAATTGGTAATACCAGATGCTGTAAGAAACATATTATATATTTACTAGGGGTCGCCCCATGGTCGAAATTCGACCAATTTATTCTATAAGTTGAAAAAAAAATAAAGTCGACTGTTATACATATTAATCGGAAAATGAAATTTTTTGACATTGCATTCTCTGATTTCACATGATATAAAATTGTTCCGGTATTTTCAAGTAACTTTAAGCATTTTCAAGTAACTTCAAGCATGTCCAAGTAACTTCAAGTATGTTCAAGTAACCACACAGCAATGTTGTTGTTGTTGTAAATTCATCCAATTCGCTTCATTTTACCTTCTGTTATTGTGTGCGTTATATATGTGGATAATTTTTGTATTGTGCACTTCTATGTATTGTCCCCTACCCAAATATATATAGTGTTGACATATCTATGTGACGTATAATAGCAAAAAAGGGGGGAAACACGCTATAGGCAACTCCGTATTAATATATAGATTACCTTTTTACACATAAACATTCATTTCAGAACATAATTAAACACGGTCTCACTATTCATAACCAAAAAACTCCATCACCACCACCAAGTAAAAAAGAAATTACTTTTATTTCATCACTTTCATTTTAGTTAAAACATAACAAACAAACAGAAATAACATAACAAATACATTTTCAATAACAAAAAAATAGATCAATTTTTAATTCAACGCCAAAAAAATTACTATATACATTTAAAAAAAACCCTATATACATAAAAAGAAGATACAGTTTAAACAAAATTATTATAAACATCTAAACAAAACCTATATACATAAAATGAAGATATAGTTTAAAAAAAAATTATTATATAATTAAATTAAAAAAAAATATACATAAAAATACAGTTTTTAAAAAATACCTAAACGGTGGACTCGAGCTCGCTGTCTTCTTCGATGAGACACTCAACGTCCTCCAACATCTCATACTGCAGTTTTTAATAATAATATATAAATAATAATAAAAATATGTTATATTTTTTTCAATACACCAATCAGTGTGTACCTTTCTGAATGTTAGCTAGATGTAATAAATAAAATTAATACAGCCCATTTTAGCCGAAAATCGACCAAACACGTTTTTTAATTGGGATTATGGTACTATACTATATATAAAAAAAATTGAGATAACAATTAAACATGACATTACGATGATAGGGAAGTAAAAAAAAATGTGTTGGAAAATTCTGTTCGTCCGGCTGCCTGTTTGCAGATCTGCAGCCTAAGGGGGTGGGCCGATTTGCAAACTTGGTTCATAGTGTTTATTTAGTAGTCTCACACTAGGCGTTGTTGAAATTGGAATTTTAGCTCTAAAACAATGGTATATGTCATATAATGGTTTGTTAAAACTTAATTTTTCTAAAAACGGAATTAACGATTTAGATAAAACAGTCTATCTTTTGGTAAGAATGGATTTTGCCGATTTCAATTAAATTTAAAATTTAGGAAGGTTTTTATGATCAAATTCATACATAACTGGTTTTTTGAATATGCTGGAAACAGGTATATTGAATTTTTACAGATTTTTTACCAGATGAAAACTACAGATTTCTTTGTATTGAAAATGCAAAATATTTTTCAAAAATTAAAACAAAAAAAATACGGTCTAAAAAAAACTGCTTTAACTATTTACAATATTTGTTTTCCTAGGTAGACTATTGCTAATAAAATATTATTGCATACATAATTTTTCCAAGAAAACTCTAACAAATTTGAAAAACTAAAAGACTTTTCCAATATTTTTTTAAATAATTTTAAATTATTATTTATTATGTACATATCATCATTATTTAAGATTTTATTATTGCAAAAAGTATTACATAACATGTATATGTATAACATGTAGGTAGGAATCATTTTTATAAAATAAAATTTAATCTTCTGGCCTTCTGCGCTGCAAATATATCTAAAACTTCCCAGTGTCAATCTCAATTTGTTGATGAATTCACATTAACGCCAATCCTGTTAATCTTTTTTCACCGGTAGAATTTCTTAGATAAGTTTTTAAACGTTTCATTGTGGAAAATGTTCTTTCCGGTGTACATGTTGAAACCGGTAGTGTCGCCAAAATTTTAAGAAGCTTGTGGATGTCAGGAAACAGATCCTTATTGCATTCCCCAAGAGCTGTTATTGCACTCTTTGAACGCTCTATATCTTTTTGTGCACGGCATTTTGTCTTCCATAGCGTAAATTCAGCTTTTAAAGTATCCCAATCCGAAAAACATTTATAAAATTTGAAGCCTTCTTCGTTATAATTTTGTTCGTTTTTGCCAAGGATCGATGGAATCAAAATGCACAAAGAGGAAAGTAAGGACTTATGGTTTCCAAATCTCATTTTAAGCTGACTTAAAAAGTCATCTAAAAGAGGAATCATTATACTTATCCTAAAATAGGTTTCAGGATCTGTTGTGCTCATGTTTTGTCTGTGCTGCTGCCTTGACACAATTGGTGAAATTTTAAGTTTTTCATCCACACCATTTACTAAGTTTTGTGCAGTCTCAAAAATTGTTTTGAATTCTGGAATGATATTCCTTGGAATGTGTTTGTTATTGATTCCACATGTTACAATCCACCAACTAAGTCGCATGAAGGGGATTGTAAGTTCTTACAAAGTGGCAATGTATACTCATACAACACAAACTTACTGCAAAATCACTAGATGAAATAGATCTTAAAAAGCAACTCGCCTTCGATGACGTATCAGAGTCCTTATCACTACACAACTCTTCCAAAGCATCAATTATCGCTTCAAAAATTTCCTTAAACCTCATCAACCCATTATAATTTTCCACCCATTTTTTGAGGATAATTTTGTTTAATCATTTCCTGCAACAAATGTGTGCGCTTTGCCGATAATTTAAAAAAAAATTCCAATGGATTTTTTGGTACCAATAGTGTTGCGAATAGGCTGAATTTGACAAGAATGCTGTAATGCCAGGTTTAGAGAGTGTGCGCTACAATGCACATATAAGGCTTCTGGATGAGACTCGCGTACTACTCCGTTAAAACTGCCTTTCATATCTTAAAACTAAAATCATAAATTTTTAACATAATCAATAATTATTTGAGTACAAATTTCATACTGATGCGGAAAAGTATGATTTACAGATGCTTCGCGGGGGGGGGGGGGGGGGGGGGTCAAACCCCTGTGACCCCCCCGCTGGCTACGGCCTTGGATTCAGTTGACTGCTGGCTTTCAGTCTACTCGACAAGTCGCATTTCTTCGAAGAAGCGCCAATTTATTTTCACCGACTCGTCGGAGCGCTTTCGTCTTGATGTCGCCAAATTTGTCTTAAAGGTGACGCACAGGCTTTGCCATTTCGCTCGGCAATCCATCCAGTCCTCCGCCCAGTTCAGCGGCCACCTCTTTCCACATCTGATCTTTCGGGACTCGATATGTGCGACTGGCAATATCGTACAGCCCCGGACGGAGCTCGACGGCCGAAATCAATTGGCGAACGCGATCATCCGACCATTCGCCTTTGACCTGCTTTTAAGTTCGCTTCTTGGTTGGTTTCTCCATGGCATATTTAAAAAAAATAAAAGAGGCAAACAAAGAAAGTATCTAAAAAAGGGTAAAAGGACAAACAAAAACAAAACAAATGATATAAAAATGCAATGAATTTGCACAACATGAAAATAAACAAAATGCATTTTCGCACAACACGATTTGAATGCATAAATCAAAACACAACAAATACTAAACAATGCACATAAAAATAAGAACAAAACCACTAATTAACACTGCACAAAAGCACAATAAAAATGTAAATATTAAAACAATTTACGTCAAAATGTTATAAATCCAAAAATGTTATTATTTTCACGCACAAATTTTATAATTAATGTATTTAATAACTGCACACTACGCTTAGAAAAGATAAAAGCAGATACCAAAAATGACAGCAATGCCATAAACAAATTTCAATAAATTGCATATGGTCATTCGGTCATTATACTGGCATTCGTGCTTATTCTCCGATTACACTGTTTGCAATTTGATCATTTTTATCTGTCAAAATCAGCATGGTCATTTGGTGTAATTTGGTCATTAGGTCATTTGAGATATGCCGATTACACAGCATGACCCTATTTTCACAGCGAGAACTGTCAAAAATGGTCATTAAATGCTAACTCGGCATACAGTCTAATCTTACCTTAAGTATTGTTAGCGGCGTGGAATGAGATAAGAATACCCAATGAGTTAAGTTTAAAAGACTTTTTTTTTGAAATTATGATGTGTAAATAGAACTAAAGGTATTTTTCTTTTAGAGGTGGCGACCGTGTAGAGAATAATGTGGTGGCTTGTGACCCGTGTGGTGCAGGTTCACTTCCCATGGGGAACAACAACATACGCCACCCATTAATGGAGAGAAACGAATAACACATTGTTTCTCCGACCTCTACACCAAAAAGAGAATTTCTGCCTGGTAGTACAATGAACCACTACCAAGTCTGAGTGGTCTGGGATTTGGATTTCCTTTTTATTGAAGTAAAAAAAGTGTAATGAGTTTCGATGCACGGTTCTAAGGTGTGGTTCTAGTGGTTGATTTGTTAGGTGTCGGAACACTCAAATTTTCTCCAGTGTTTTTTGTTTAAATTGTTTGGAAAATCCAATTTTGTTTGTGTTGATATGAATTTCCAGAGGGCTCAACAACAACTAACTTACAGAAAATGAGAGTGATAATGTTGGTCTTTGAGTTCATAATTATACAGTAGTTGCTTACAAAGTTGACACCAAAACATCCTTCTCTAAATTCTTGTTATTATACCCTATTCTAAGGGTATATTAATTTTGACGCATAGTTTGTAACATACCTTAATATTGCCCGTAGAGGCCTAAAAGTTATTATATTTATGATCAGCATCGATAGTAATGTCGATCTAGCCATGTCCGTCCGTCCGTCGGCAAAAATTAGGCCTTTAAACTGGGCCTAGAGAGCTGAAATTTTAACCATATACTCTCTAGGGTCCCGAAATATTCCAGTTTACGAATTTTTGAAATCCGCCCACAGACACGCCCACAAACTCAAAAAACAAAATTTTCGAAAAAATCGAATTTTGAGCTGGAAAGCTGAAATTTTTTTATATGATCTATGACTCCTAAAACTGCTCGGAAGATAAAATTTTCAAAATCCGCCCACTGACACGACACGCCCACAATTAAATAAAAAATTTTTATTGAAAAACCAAAATTTGAGCCAGGGAGCTGAAATTTACAATATATACTCTCTATGAGCCTTTTAAGCTCATGTGTAAATATTTTCAAAATCCGCCTACTGATACGCCCACAATTTAAAAAAAAAACTTTTTTTGAAAATTCAAAGTTTGAGCTAGGGAGCTGAAATTTATAATACATACTCTCTAGGGGGCCCTTTATGCTCATTTGTAAATATTTTCAAAATCCGCCTACTGGCACGCCCACAATTTAAAAAAAAAAACTTTTTTTTTGAAAATCCAAAGTTTGAGCTAGGGAGCTGAAATTTATAATATATACTCTCTATTGGCCCTTTTTTTTTTTTTTTTTTTTTTTTTTTTGTCGGGATGTGTGAAACTTTCTGCACTGGAGCACTCAGACTCAATACTGGTCCATTGTACTGCCAGGCAGACACACCACATTTTACTGTGGGAATTTACTCGTTTTTCTAAGAAAAACGAGAAGGCGCTTCAATGATAAGGAGCTTAGGTTTACAGCACTCACCATATCCGCACCAAATACCTGCCACCTGATACGAGCAAAAGCAGGACAATCACAGACGAAATGTTCCGCAGTGTCGTCGCTTTCTCCACAGGCTTCGCAGATGGTGGTGTCGCTTAGGCCTAGCACCTTAAGGTGTTTGGCAAAAGCGTAGTGTCCCGTAAGAACGCCAGTAGTCTGTCTGCAGTCTTTTCTGTTGAGAGACAACAAGAATGCTGCGGATTTCCCACAGACGTCGGGGAGCATTTGCTTAGTCTGTCTGCATCCTGGAGAGTCATGCCAACGGCGATTGTGTTCATAGGAAACCCAACCGTCAATGGAAGCCCTGACCGAGGACGCAGGCAGACAGATCGCTGGTTCAGGTCCTGAGAGGTCCCCCTCTGAGCCTTGTCTAGCAAGTTCATCGGAGATCTCATTTCCCGTGATCCCGTTATGACCCGGGACCCAGACAAGTTTAAGTGAATTCAGCCTTCCGACCGAATTCAGAGATATCTTGCATTCACGTACTATTTTGGAGGTAGTTAAGGGTTTGAGTAAGGCCTTAAGCGCAGCCTGACTGTCGCTACAGACGCAGATACTTCGCCCCCTCCACCTGTTCCTCGTGACATAGTCCATGGCCATTAGGATAGCATAAGTCTCTGTTTGGAAGACTGACGCATGTTTGCCTAACGGAAAGAAAAGTCTAACGCTATCGCTCTCCACGAAGACACCAGCACCAGATCCTTGATCGGTTTTGGAGCCATCCGTAAAGATTCGACTGCATTCCCTTCCAGGTTCAGAGTCCGGCCAGAGCCAGTCCTGGACGCGAGGAAAGTCGACCTCGTATTTGCGCTTTAGCCGAAGTTCCGGTGTCATCGCATCAGACGGCATATCCATAAGACAGGAGTCGAAGGACAACCGTTGCGCAAGTTCATCAAAACTCCAGTGCGAGTTATACCAAAAGCCACCTCTTGTAAGACGTGAGATAGCCTTGATGGTACAGCCCATGATGTAAACATCAAGGGGCGGAAGGTTCAATAGTGCATCTAGGCCGGAGCCAGGCGTGCTGGGGAAGGCCCCCGTGCAGCCGAGACATACCTGCCTTTGGAGTTTGGCAAAAGCAGCAGTGACGTATTTACGTGAAAGCTTATTCCACCAAACAACCGATGCGTATGCTATAAATGGTCTTATCATAGCCGTATAAATCCATAGGACTCTTTTCGGTGATAAGCCCCATGTCTTGCCGAAAATGCCTTTGCACTGCCAGAAAATAGACAGCGCCTTGGCAGTCTTCAGCTCAACATGTTTGGACCAAAGAAGTTTGCTATCCAGGATGACTCCCAGATACTTTGCTTCATTGGAGAGTTGGATTGTGACGCCTTTTAGCACTGGCTGAGTCAACCCGACCAGCTTCCTCCTTCTCGTAAAGAGAACAACCTCAGTTTTAAGAGGATTGACCGAGAGCCCATTCCTAGTGCACCATTCGTCGATCACGTCAAGGGCCGCCTGCGCCTTGGCGCATACAGTCGCTAGGCATGATCCAATAGAAAGCACGGCAACATCATCCGCGTACGCCTGAGCGTAAATATTAGAACTGTTGAGTGCGTTCAACAGAGAGTCGACCAGCATACACCACAGCAGTGGAGACATGACGCCGCCTTGCGGGCAGCCTCTGTTTACCCCCGCCATAACATAGCGGCCACAATCCGCATCCGCAACCAACGTTCTATTCATTAGCATTGCTTTAATCCACAACACCAATGGTTCGTCTACTCCGTGTTGTCTGGCGGAGCTGCACATGCTATCAAAAGTCGCATTGTCAAAAGCACCCTCAATATCGATGAAAATGCCTATCGCGTATTCTTTCCTGTCAAGCGCGCCTTCAATTCTACCAACTAGATTTTGGAGCGCAGTCTCGCAGGATTTTCCGCGTTGATAGGCATGTTGCATCGGAGATAGTGGGTGCAATCGTAAAGCACCTTTGCGCACGTGAAGCTCGACCAGCCTTTCCAAGCTTTTCAGCAAGAAAGAAGTCAGACTGATTGGTCTGAAGCTCTTGGCGAGCGAGTAGTCACTTCTGCCAATTTTTGGTATGAATGCCACTCTAACTGTACGCCAGGGTGTTGGAATGTATGCCAGTGCTAGGACAGCGGTGAAGATTTTCTTCATAGTCGGTAGCAGCTGGTTTGTACATTGTTGCAGCATGGCTGGGTATATTCCGTCCGTACCAGGCGACTTGAAGCCGTCAAAAGACGCAAATGCGTATGTAATGGCCTCGTCCGTCACCACGGCCTTCGCAATATACCAGCTACGCCGAGTTGTTTGTATTGGCTCACTCATAGTCTCGGTAATCGGGGCTGGTTGTGAACCAATTGTAATCTGGTTACCCGGAAAGTGAGACTCCAGCAGATAACTAAGAGTTTCCGCTTTCGTCTCAGTGAAGGTGCCATCAAGTTTTCTAAGTGAGTCCAGTTTGGCTGGTTTGCCCTTTTTCAGAACTTTAACCAACCTACTAGTTTCACCCAGCGTTTCAATCTTTTCGCAGAAATTCTTATAAGAAGCACTTTTCGATACCCGAATTAGCCTCTTATATTCCTTCTGCTTCGATCTATTGGCCCTTAATGCTCATGCGTTATTTTTTTTTTTAAATCCGCCTGCTGACACGCTTACAATTAAATAAAACAATTTTATTGGAAAACCAAAGTTTGAGCTAGGGAGCGTTGTTTTTACAAAAGCTTCGTTTTTTCGATAAAATCCTTTAAATGTTAGATAACAAAATATGTAGAGCGTTCTTAACAATTCAACCATACTCAGACTTTTGTCACACCCACTTATGAGGGATAGGAATAAGAATAGGGTATCCAACAGTTCGCCCAAGCGGACTGTAGCCCGGCCTTATGTTTACAGATACCATTATCTGGGTTGACGGGTCAAGAGCATCTTACACCCGTCCCATTTAGGTCAATGTAGACCCTTTGTGATACTTTGGGGGTTATGATTCCCATACTTAGAAACCAATGAAAAAAACCTATGCAAAACCTAGAGGGCTTAAAATCCATCCCGATGTATTTATGAACTTGCGCAAATCGTTTACAGACTTGCCAGAGAGTTCTTCTAACTCCTGGAAGAAAGTGTGCAGTGTGCACCGCAGTGACAGCGGAAATGAGGGGTATCCTCGTTCACTTCCTAGTGCTCGCATCCTCTGCAGAGGTCGTCTGTGCTGAGCCTCAATTTCTTTGCATAGTAGCCCAGCATATTGTGCTCGGCGATAACACACACGAGGGAGGACAAAGATTTTTTAGTCATTTGAAGGATTCTCTCGGTCTTTTGTTTGTTATATAGTGGCCACATATTCCAGGTTATAACACAGGAGTCGAGGGCACTCCATCTTTCGTTTGCTGGATCCAGTGTTTTATCTCCAATCATCTGTTTAAAGTAACAGGGTGGGGGTTTTTACTGTAGTTTCAGCCTGTCTTAAATCAGGGGATGACCCTTTTCTTGCTAGTTCATCTGGATACGTCGTAACACATCGGTCCGTCCATGTCCGTCCGTCCGTCGGCAAAAATTAGGCCTTTAAGCTGGGCCTAGAGAGCTGAAATTTTAACCATATACTCTCTAGGGTCCCGAAATATTCCAGTTTACGAATTTTTGAAATCCGCCCACAGACACGCCCACAAACTCAAAAAAAAACAAAATTTTCGAAAAAATCGAATTTTGAGCTGGAAAGCTGAAATTTTTTTTATATGATCTATGACTGCTAAAACTGCTCGGGAGATAAAATTTTCAAAATCCGCCCACTGACACGACACGCCCACAATTAAATAAAAAAAATTTATTGAAAAATCAAAATTTGAGCTAGGGAGCTGAAATTTACAATATATACTCTCTAGGAGCCTGTTAAGCTCATGTGTAAATATTTTCAAAATCCGCCTACTGATACGCCCAAAATTTAAAAAAAAAACTTTTTTTGAAAATTCAAAGTTTGAGCTAGGGAGCTGAAATTTATAATACATACTCTCTAGGGGGCCCTTTATGCTCATTTGTAAATATTTTCAAAATCCGCCTACTGGCACGCCCACAATTTAAAAAAAAAAAACTTTTTTTTAAAAATCCAAAGTTTGAGCTAGGGAGCTGAAATTTATAATATATACTCTCTAGGGGCCCTTAATGCTCATGCGTTAATTTTTTTTTTAAATCCGCCTGCTGACACGCTTACAATTAAATAAAACAATTTTATTGGAAAACCAAAGTTTGAGCTAGGGAGCGTTGTTTTTACAAAAGCTTCGTTTTTTCGATAAAATCCTTTAAATGTTAGATAACAAAATATGTAGAGCGTTCTTAACAATTCAACCATACTCAGAGTTTTGTCACACCCACTTATGTTGGATAGGAAAAAGAATAGGGTATCCAACAGTTCGCCCAAGCGGACTGTAGCCCGGCCTTATGTTTACAGATACCATTATCTGGGTTGACGGGACAAGAGCATCTTACGCCCGTCCCATTTAGGTCAATGTAGACCCTTTGTGATACTTTGGGGGTTATGATTCCCATACTTAGAAACCAATGAAAAAAACCTATGCAAAACCTAGAGGGCTTAAAATCCATCCCGATGTATTTATGAACTTGCGCAAATCGTTTACAGACTTGCCAGAGAGTTCTTCTAACTCCTGGAAGAAAGTGTGCAGTGTGCACTGCAGTGACAGCGGAAATGAGGGGTATCCTCGTTCACTTCCTAGTGCTCGCATCCTCTGCAGAGGTCGTGTGTGCTGAGCCTCAATTTCTTTGCATAGTAGCCCAGCATATTGTGCCCGGCGATAACACACACGAGGGAGGACAAAGATTTTTTAGTCATTTGAAGGATTCTCTCGGTCTTTTGTTTGTTATATAGTGGCCACATATTCCAGGTTATAACACAGGAGTCGAGGGCACTCCATCTTTCGTTTGCTGGATCCAGTGTTTTATCTCCAATCATCTGTTTAAAGTAACGGGGTGGGGGTTTTTACTGTAGTTTCAGCCTGTCTTAAATCAGGGGATGACCCTTTTCTTGCTAGATTATCTGGATACGTCATAACACACTATACTGATCGAGCCAGATGTTCCGATAAGTAACGTAAGAGTAACGTAGTCTGTGCAGTGCATACATTACCACCCGTGAATTTCCGTAGATGTCACAATTTTCTGCGCTTACATTGCAATCGCTGGCGCTGGCTGAGCCCTACGAGATAGATCAAAATAATGTAGTACAGTATTGCACACCTTAAAAAGGTCTACAAAAAAGTCCGCGTTGGTATATGTATGTGTATCTCTTAGGTATAACCAAAAATAACCATTTTTTATCCTTTGCTTTTTACGAGAAATAATGCCTTATTTACGAAGCGATTTTAAGCAATACAGCATTAATCCTTATCCAATTAAGTACCTTAAATACATTGTGCATTGAATATAGATCAATATGGCCCTTTACATCATGTAATTTAAATGATTATTTTCGAAGATATTACAGATTTAAAATGCAGTGACATAGCGGTTGCTGCAGTACCGGCCGGAGGGCTGCGGCGCGTGTCTATAACTAGTGGGTCGAAGGCCGCGCTTCGCCCTATAGCACTTTATGATTAGCAGCGATCGGAGCTCTCTAGCGAGCAAAATAACAATTCCAACAACAGCAAATGCTTTTATCTGAGAATGTTACTGCATGTTGTAAAAGGCCCGACACCCTTTGCACTGAGAACTGTACAAAGTGTTATTTACAATACTTATCAAACAGCATGCAATGCTATGGGGCTCTTGGAAGACGATTCTCACTGGGAAAATACACTACCAGAAGCAGATATTTGCAGTTCAGCTACATCATTAAGATATTTATTTGCCATCATAGCATCGTTTTGTCAAGTAAGTGATTCTGTTACTCTATGGAATAAATTTCAAGAAAATATGGCGTCAGTGAGAGTTAGTTTCAGATGATGTACAATATGATCAAAACATATTTGACAAAGTATTATTTGAACTGAACAAAGTAATGCAATTGCTTTCGGGCAAATCGATCAATGATTTTGGGCTGCCGATGCCAGCTAATACTAACTAATAACTCAGATTTAACGAATAGTGCCGAATACACAAGAGAAACATCACATACGATCAATCCAGACTCTTACAAAATATAGCTCAAGATTAGCCACGATTGAACATCGATTGGAAAAAAGTATTCACGACATTACTTTACTATCATCAATTATTGATAACTTTAGTATAACTAACATAGATAATAATCATCCACCCTTGGATGTATTTATTGAACTAGGTGCACATTTGTACGAAAATAGTAATTCGTATGACCGTTCGCAATCTTTTGACTTTCGGAAAGCAAATTTTCAAAGGTTTTCTGATCAAATTAATAGCCTTAATTTTAATCTTACTGCGTTATCTGATATTGAAGATGCAGTCGGTGCCTTTTATTCTTTGATGGATAACTGCTTGAAAAAAGTGATTCCTGTCAAATCCTTTAGGAATATGAAAACGTCCCATCCCTGGTATACTAAAGAGCTCAAATCGATAAGAAACAGACGTAATAATGATTGGAAGAACTATTTAAAAAGTCTCTGCCATTCAGGTCTTGAACTCTATCTCACATTATTCAATGAGTTCAAATCTTTATCCTGCAACTTATATATTGAATATATAAGTAAAATGGAATGCTCTTTAAAAGTGGACCCCAAACTTTTCTGGGGATTTGTCAATTCTAAGAAAAAAACCGATGGTTATCCATCGAAACTTACTTATAATAGCTCTACAATACTGCTGATTCGCTAGATACAAGCAATATGTTTGCAGATTATTTCAGTAAGTCGTTTTGGGTGACCCCTCTTCACATAGATGAGCAATATTTTAGTTATCTAACTAGCTGTTCCCAAATAAGTTTTAGTAGCTTCTCATTTGACTTGGAAACAATTTTAAAATTTATTTCTTCTCTGAAGAATGATTATTCATCAGGTCCTGATGGCATTGCACCGATCGTTCTTAAAAAATGTAGTCATGCAATTGCTCCATATCTTAAATATCTGTTTGAATTGTCCATTAGTACTGGTAAATTTCCTTATGTTTGGAAAAGTGCTTTTATCACATCTATTTTTAAAAAAGGCGAACGTGGTGATATCACTAATTATAGGCCTATTTCAAAGCTTTCGTGTATCCCTAAGCTTTTTGAACAAATTGTTTGCGAAAAGTTAATATTTCTTTGTCTAAATTTAATTTGTAATGATTTGTAATGACATGGATTTGTAAGAAACAGATCCACTGTCACTAATCTGTTAAGTTTCTTGCATGATTGCCCTAATGCATTAGAGAATAAAGGCGAAATGGATTGCATATACACTGACTTCTCTAAGGCGTTCGACCAGCTGTCCCATGAAATAATCGAATTTAAGCTCAGGGCTTTTGGTTTCCCACCATGTTTCATAAATTGGGTTAATTCATACCTTAGATCAAGGGTTTATCAAGTGAAATTTAGAGGATCGCTATCTGTATCTTTCACAGCTCAGTCTGGAGTTCCCCAAGGAAGTCACCTCGGACCAATTCTATTTATACTAGCCATTAATGATGTTAAAGCCTGTATAAATCACAGTAATATCCTAATCTACGCTGATGATATGAAAATATTTAAATCTATCACTAGTCAGCAAGATAGAATTTTTCTTCAATCTGATATTAATAGCTTCGCCAATTGGTGTGATAAAATCGGTTTATCCCTGAACCCTACTAAATCTCAACATATGACATTCTCTAGAAAGAATATACCTTCCACCTTTCAATATTCTTTGTCTCAACATAATCTTTGTAATGTTGATAATTTTAAGGATCTTGGGATTTGTTTCGATCCCAAACTGGTTTTTGCCAAGCATATCAATTTTATTGTTAATAAATCTAATTCTATGCTGGGCTTCGTAAAAAGGTGGGCGAAAGAATTTAATGACCCATACGTTACTATGTCATTGTACAATTGTTTTGTCCGTCCGATTCTAGAGTATGCTTCACAAGTTTGGACGCCGTTCTACAACATTAATTCAAATCGAATAGAGGCCATTCAACGTAAATTTATTCGATTTGCAATTAGAGGACTTCCATGGGATGATCCATTTAACCTTCCTCCCTACAGTCAACGTATCAAGCTTCTTCAATACCCCTTTCTCAACGAAGGCTTAATAGCGATATCATTTTTTTACAGCAGCTTATATCCGGTCAAATAGATGCACCTGACTTGCTGTCGTCTATTGGCTTTAATTTTCGTGGTGGTGTCCATAATTTACGCAGCATTGAATTATTGTTTAGCCCCCATCATAGAACGAATTATGGGAGGCATGAGCCTATTAGTCGCATGAGTAGAATCTATAATCTAAATTATCATGTGATAGACTTGCATGTTAGTAAAATTAAGCTAAAAAACATAGGAACGGACTACAGTCCGCTTGGGCGAACTGTTGGATACCCTATTCTTATCCCTATCCCTCATAAGTGGGCGTGACAAAAGTCTAAGTATGGTTGAATTGTTAAGAATGCTCTACATATTTTGTTATATAACATTTAAAGGATTTTATCAAAAAAAACGCTCCCTAGCTCAAACTTGGGTGTTTCAATAAAATTGTTTTATTTAATTGTGAGCGTGTCAGTAGGCGGATTTAAAAAAAATTAACACATGAGCATAAAGGGCCCCTAGAGAGTATATATTATAAATTTCAGCTCCCTAGCTCAAACTTTGGATTTTCAAAAAAAAAAATTATTTATTTGTGGGCGTGTCAGTGGGCGGATTTTGAAAAATGTTTATCCCGAGCAGTGTTAGGAGTCATAGATCATATATAAAAAATTTAAGCTTTCTAGCTCGAAATTCGATTTTTTCCAAAATTTTGTTTTTTTAAAGTTTGTGGGCGTGTCTGTGGGCGGATTTTAAAAATTCATAAACTTGATTATTTCGGGACCCTAGAGAGTATATGGTTAAAATTTCAGCTCTCTAGGTCCAGTTTAAAAGCCTATTTTTTGCCGACGGACGGACGGACGGACATGGCTCGATCGACATTACTATCGATGCTGATCATAAATATAGTAACTTTTAGGGGTCTACGGGCAATATTAAGGTATGTTGCAAACTATGCGTCAAAATTAATAAACTCCTAGAATAGGGTATAAATATTTTGCGTATTAATGCTTTAATGTCTTAAATTGTTTACATTATTTTGTGTTTGGGTAAGTATTTTATAGGTACATAATTATTGTATTTTTAATTGTTTTATCCTTACTAACACCTGCACTAAATGATGAGCCTGCGAGAGCACTTTTAGTGCCGGCAATTTCTGCTCGTGATAGTTGCTTGCTTTAAGCACTCCACGACACAGAGCTGATAGTGTATTAAAAAAAAAATAACAATGAAGGAAAATTATTTTTTCTTGATGCCCTAGGAGGTACAGGAAAAACATTTTTAATCAATTTACTTTTAACAAAAGTGAGATCTACCGAAAAAATTGCATTAGCTGTCGCGTCATCCTGCATTGCCGCTACGCTTTACGTTTAGAAGGAGGCCGAACCGTACACTCTACATTCAAGTTTCTGCTGAAAATTGCCACCGATGATAATAACAGCATCTGTAGTGTTTCTAAACAGAGCAATTCAGGAAAATTGATGCATGACTGCTCATTAATAGTCTAGGACGAACCCGCCATGTCAAACAAGACGTCTGTGAAAGCACTGGATAGAACAATGCGTGAGAGCAGGCTTTTTTCAGAGATTCTGCTAAAGGTTGGCAATGGAGAGTTAGCACAAAGTGATGGAAGGATTAACCTAGAATTTATTTGTGTTTGGATAGACAACATCCAAGAGTTGGTCAACAATGTCTATCCCGGCATTGATAACATAAGTTGTAAGACTATATCTTGGTTTAAAGAAAGAGCGATTCTGTCACCAACTAACGAATAAGTAGATAAGGTAAATTCTTTAAAAGATTGATGAGCCGACGCAAATATACTACTCGGTCGATACCGTTCTCGATTTTGAAGAAGTTGTTCATTTTCCTACAGAATTTCTTAATTCTTTGAACCCGCCTGGACTCCCTCCTCTTAAAATTGTGTTGAAAGTAGGTTGTCTTGTTATTTTATTAAGAAACCTGAATCCAACTAAACTTTGCAATGATATTCTTCATCTTCTTCGTGGCTAACACCTTCCTTAATTATAACTGCGGCCCCTCCTCTTGCTGTATTTTGAGGATGTGGGGTTTGGTATGTCTTGTATCCGCGAAGTTCGTATTTTGTCCCAATTTTAAAATGTGTTTCAGAGACTAGACATATTTCAATTTTGTTTATGTCGAGATTCGCTTGCAATTCGTCTTTACGATTCTCGAGGCCATTGGCATTTCATAAAAAGATTTGTATGTTTTTAGCCATTATGTTCTTTTGCGTACTGTTTTGTTTTTCAAGGAGAGATATTCTTTCCAGAATTTTCTTATTATTCTTTTCCATATCTCCCATTCTGTTAAGGATTCTTTACATGATATCCTCCATAGCATTAATGGGAGGCTTGGGGTTTCCGACTGGTTTTACAACGTTTTTCGAAGCAACCTGTGCACATGTTTTCTGTGGACCGGTTATTTTCGCTTAATGGTAGATTGCCTTTAGCTCCTTTAGATTTCGGTCTCAAGTCTTTTTTGTTTCTTTTTTCTCCGTTTTTGGCTGCGTCTTTTTGAGCAGGCTTTTGCATTTTCTTTTGCTTGTTGTCTTTTACCTGCGGTATCTGTTTTGCTACTACACACCCTCTGTAGTTAGCTGGGTGTCTTTCGCTACAATTGGCGCATTTAGGGGCAGCATTTTTTCCCCTTATGCAATCTTTTGTATGGTGGTCTTCTGCACATTTAACGCATTTCGGGTTTGAGTTGCAATATTTGTGAGTGTGACCATGTTTTTGGCAGTTCTTACATTAGGAACTAGCTTTGATTTCCGCAAAGGATGAATTTGAACTTTCATTCCTAAGATATCTTTAATTTCATACATTTTTTTGATGTCTTCATCTTGATCAAAAGTAAGCATAAACATCGGGAGCGGTGCTTTACTCTTGTACTTAAGCATGTTGACAACTTCAAGTATTTTGAAGTTTTTCTTTAATAGGTCATTTGCAATGCGTTCAGGTGTACATGAGTAGTGTAGTTTCTTTGCAACAACCTTTATTGGTCTTGTTTGTTTCTTTTCAAACGAGTACCATTGAACTTTTTTATGGTTTAGCAATTTTGTTAAGTTTCTGTAGGATTCTTCGTTATCCACATTAAATTTAACATCATTGCTATTAAGGAGAGCTGTATTAGCTTTTATTTTATTTTCCTCTAAAATATTTAATAAGCCTTCGTACTTCGTAATACAGAGCACTATAAATGGTGGAGGCTTTATTATTTTGAGTGCTTTGGTTTCTTTACCTTTCATCTTTTCTGGGCTTTTCTGGATCACTTTTGACAAACTTTCATAATAGAGTGCACAATACTAACCGGATGTGGTACCGTAGAAGATGTATTGATACCCCGAATTGCTCTGATACCATCGGATTTACCGTTCCAATTTAATCGCCTACAATTTCCGGTAAAGATATCTTTTGCAAAGACCATTAATAAATCACAGGGTCAAACTTTCAACGTCGCAGTCTTAGATTTGAGCGTTGAGTATTTTTCACGTGGCCAATTATATTATATGTTATATCGGAACCCACTTGTGCGCATCTAGATTTTAAATTCAATAAGTAAACATTTTGCCATACTTTCAATGTACACAAAAAGATGCTATGACAAAGAATAATTGTAGTCAACACTTTTTGTCCTAATCAATGTTTATATCGGAACCCACTTGTGCGCATCTAGATTTTAAATTCAATAAGTAAACATTTTGCCATACTTTCAATGTACACAAAAAGATGCTATGACAAAGAATAATTGTAGTCAACACTTTTTGTCCTAATCAATGTTTATGTTTTAAAGATCCATCGCTTCAATGTTTATAAAATATGAGCAGGAAATGTGACTCAGCACTTTTTGCCTTTAGCTACTGGTGCGAGAATATCCGCAGTCAAAATGCTGCGTTAGCAATTAAGCAATATAAAAGGGGATCGATGTATCTCAAGTTTAAGTCTTAAGTCTACCATACCAACAGTCACTTCGTATAGCGGAAGATTTCCCCCCACCAAGGGTAAGGGATCTGAAGCTTTGACTTCAATAAAAAGTTATTAAAATTAAATAAAGTCTTTTATTTGATGTCGCTCTCTGACGAGAGCGCAAATATATTTTTTTATTAACTTAAAACACTTAAACAAAATTGGCGCAGTCGGTAGGATTGCACAAATCGTGTAATCCTTGTAAAAATCTACCGTTCCGTTTAAATAGTGAAGTAAATTTCAAAAATAAGTTTTTTCTGCGAAAAAGATTAAAACAAATCTTTGAGTCTACGACTAAACACGGTGCTGTGAATAAATAAAAATAAATTAATACAAAATTGATTAAGATATTTTTAAAAAAAGTTTTGAAAGTGAATAAACCGTACTCACATTGACGGGTAAAACATTTTTAAATAAATTCAGTGAAAAGATCGAAGATCCAACAAATCTATTCAGTGAATAAAAACGGATTAATTAGTGGTTCACCCCAATGCACATGGTAATACCACAAAACTCATAGAGAGAAATTAATCAACCTCATAGACTAAGTTAAAGAAGAAAAGGGCAGCTTCAGAGCTCCAACAAATAGCATAAAATAAATGATCAAGAGATTGCAGAAGAAGAAGATAATTAACCCAGAAAGCAGATACACTGACGAAGAGGAATTTAGTTCAACAGAAGAAGAAGACCTACATCTACTAGAAATTCGAAACAGAAGTATACCTGAATATTGTAAGAATAATTTTGAAAATAGAAAAATTAAATTACTAGAAAATAAAATTGATAATTTAAATCTTAGTTTGGGCAATAATATTTTAGACAATAAAAGTAAAAATAAAAATATTGACAACATTTTATTGACAAAATTTGAAGAAAATAATCATAAGTTTAATCAAAGTAAATTAAGTATAGAAAACTATCAGAAAACCAAAATGGCTACATCCCAAGTAAATAATACACCCAAAAAAAGCTTAACGCTTAATCCATTAAAATATATTGAGAAACTTAATACGTTTGATGGTCGCACTGAAGATCTTTACACATTCCTCACAAATGTAGATGGAATAATACCAACTCTTAACGAGTATGATAATCAAAGCCAACTGATGTGTATAAATATTTTAAAATCCAAATTTATTGGAAAAGCAAAAAGATGCATTGAGATTCACTCCCACTTACAAAATTGGTTAGAAATCAGACATATGCTAATTAATAATTTCGGAGGATTCAAGAACAGCCTACAATTGTACGAAGATCTAAGACAGATCAGTTTCAGAGGTAACGTTTTAAATTTCTATAACGACATACAAAAAACTTTGTGCGATTTGAACCAAAAATCGGTTCAAGAAAATAAAGTCCATGAAGTGAACAATAATAATCTCACAGCCTTAAATATTTTTAAAGAGAAATTGCCGGTACATATGCGAACAATTCTTTTCGCCCTCAAACCAATGAGTTTGCAGGAAGCCCTACACGAGCTCACAGAAGCAGGATTTGTTGAATCAAACTCTTTTGAAGAAAGACAGCCAAGGCAAAACTTCAGCAATAATGTTAAGAACTTTCAACCTAAAATGTTTGTCCCACAGAATCATCAAAATAATTTTAGACCCCAAAATTTCCAAGCGTTTGGCCAAAATAGAAACAACCCTAACAACAATTTTAGACCAAATAATTTTCGACCACCATTTAATCATTTTCAAAACAGAGCTCCTTTCCAAAATAATTACAACACAGATAGGAACTATAACCAAAACAACTCTAGAACACAGCCTATGGACATAGATCCAAGTAGTAGTCAATTGAGACGTAACCCAACACCGGTTAACAGACAAGTTAATTACAACAGAGGAAATCACTCTAACAATCCTGCGGGATATAATGAAAATAATAGTAGTAATACTGAAAGGAATTTAGAAACAAATAACGAAACTCACGAGAATCAAAATTTTCAGTTACAAGCCTCGGAAATAAATCCGGACTTCCCTATCTCAGAATAGAGAAAAACGGCAAAATTATACGTATGCTCATAGATACTGGAGCAACAAATAGTATCATTAATAAAATAGACGTTCCACCCCAATACATACAAACTAGAAAGCAACCGTTAAAAATTAACACAGTAGGAAACCCTGTCGTAGTGACAGAAGAAGCATTATTTCCCAAAGAAAAATTCGCCTATAAAGTAAAAGAAAACTGTCTTTTCCATATATTGAATTTTAGTCCAAATTACAATGGGATAATCGGTAATAATATTCTATTACCTAATAATAGTAAATTAGATTATGCAACCAAGACATTAACACTGAATGACATAAAAATTCCAATATTTTTTGATTTAATTGACGAACAAGACTACATGATGGAAGTTCATCACTTAAGCGGCTTAACGCCAAATGACACTATCTTCGACGAGTTTGAACAAAAAAATACTGAACACATGAATATTGAAGAAAAAAGAATTCTCTCTAAAACCCTAAAAGAATATCAAGATGTATTCTTTCATAAAGGTGACGACCTAACATTTACATCACACGTCAAACACAAACTTACTGTCTCAGACAATTCCCCAATTTTCACCCGGATATACCGCTATCCCGAGGTACATAAAAATGAAGTCAATAATCAGATCCAAGATCTTTTGGATCAAGGGATAATCAAACACTCGAGTTCACCATATAATGCTCCGATATGGGTCGTACCCAAGAAAATGGACAAGATGGGAAATAAAGAGTGGCGTATAGTTATTGACTATCGCAAATTGAACAAGGTTACCAAAGAGGATAAATTTCCAATTCCTCTAATTGAAGATATACTCGACAAGATGGGTCGAGCCAATTATTTTTCTACTTTGGATTTAACAAAAGGTTTTTACCAAATTGAAATAGATCCACAAGATCGTGAGAAGACAGCCTTCTCCACACTTTCAGGACATTATGAATGGATCAGAATGCCATTTGGTCTCAAGAATGCTCCTGCTACATTTCAACGCATGATGAACGAAGTCCTAAGTGACTACATTGGTAAAATATGCTATGTTTACCTTGACGATATCATCATCTTTTCTTCATCACTACAAGAACATATTCAACATTTGAAACTAATCTTCAAGAGACTTCGACAAGTCAATCTTAAAGTTTCTTTGAATAAATGTGATTTTCTAAAGAAAGAATCCGAATTTCTCGGACATATAATTACACCAGAAGGTATCAAACCCAATCCGTCAAAAATTCAAACAATAAAAGATTTTCAAATTCCCACCTCCATAAAAGAAATACAATCCTTCCTAGGTTTAACTGGATATTATAGAAAATTCATCCAGGATTATGCTAAAATAATCAAACCTATGACATTATACCTAAAAAAGGATTCAAAAATAGATATAAAGAACGAACAATATGCTGACGCGTTCAACAAACTAAAAGTAGCAATGACAGATATGTTAATTAACAAACACCCAGACTTTAGTAAAGAATTTATATTAACAACCGATGCAAGCAATTTTGCAATAGGTGCAGTATTGTCCCAATCTCACGGACCACTTTCATTTGCATCCAGGAAACTTAATAAACACGAGTGCAACTACAGCACTATAGAGAAAGAACTCCTAGCAATCGTTTGGGCAACCAAACAATTTCGTCATTACCTATATGGTAGACGTTTTAAAATTTTAACAGATCATAGGCCGCTAGTTTGGCTACATAATCTGAAAGAGCCTAATTCTAAACTACAACGTTGGAAAATAAACCTCGAAGAATATGATTTTGATATTGAGTACCTGCAAGGCAAAGAAAATAAAGTTGCCGATGCTCTATCAAGAATCAAGATTTCACCTGAAATTAACGCTTTAGAAGAAGACTTAGCGAGTACACAACACAGTGTCGAATCAGATAGTACAGACCTAATTCCAATAACAGAAAAACCCCTTAACATGTTTAAACGTTAGATAATCATCAAAACAACTAATGAAGATTCTCAGGAAATATCCTTTCCGTATATAGGTAAAAGATTAATAACAATTACGAGAAAAAATTTTACGACCAAAGACTTTGATCTAATAATATCAGAATGTGATATAAATTGCACAAATGCAATATTCATAAATAACGACGATTTACCTTTGAACAAATATGCGAATGACGACGAATTATTTCTTAAATTTCAAACCCATTGGAAACAACACCATAATAAACAGAAATTATATAGAAGCATATCTAACCTAATAAATTTACATCCTCCAGAAACTGAGGAAACAATTAATAAAATCCATATAAAATTTAATCATATTGGTATTGAAAAAACATACCTTGAAGTCATTAGAAAATTTTACGCACCTAGTTTACGTGAAACTATTAATAAAGTATTGAACAATTGCGAAATGTGTAATTTCAAAATAGAAAGGAATCCAATAAAACTACCTTATGAAAAAACGCCCACGCCCTCAGGCCCTCATGAACACTACCATATGGACATTTGGCCCATACCAAGAAATGGTAGCTACCTAACATGTATTGACAAATTTTCAAAATTTATAGCCCTTGAACGTTTAGAAACAAAGAATCAAGCCGATGTGCTAACCGCTATAACTAAGATATTTATTTATCTAGGTAAACCAAAAATCTTAACGACCGACAATGATAAATGTTTTTTATCTTACACAGTTAAACAATATCTCAAAGACAACGAGATAGTAACTCACATTACTACGCCATATCGACACACAGGCAACTCAGATATAGAGCGTTTGCACTCCACTCTCAACGAGAACATAAGATTATTTGAAAAGCAAAAGCCAAGCTTAGTCGATAACGTGACACGAACAATAGAGGTTTACAACAATACGATCCACTTAACTACTAGAGAAAAACCGAGTGACATACATTTCGGACGCATAAACAATAAAACAATATTTAATAGAATCGAAAGCACAAAAAATAAAGTTTTAGCTAGAGTGAATAAAGATAGAAAAGATACCGATATAAATCCTAATTTTACCAAAATTTATAATCCTACATATTTCGATAAATTAAAAACAAAGCATAGGAAAGTAAAAGTGATTGAAATCGATAAAAATAAAATAACTATTAAACCAAACAGAGACTTACAAAAATTACACAAAGACCAGTTTCGAAAGAAAAAGAAAAAATTTAAAAATGATAAAATTAAAATTGGCATCGATACTAGTTCTATGGCAGTTAACACTGGCCTATAGCCAAGAAATACAAATAACTAATTACAACCACGGTAACGGTTTTACCATTATACAACTACAACAGATACAAATAATAGAAAACTATACTAAAATACTTCATATTATAAATTTAACTAAGTACGAAACAAATTTAGAAATACTAGAAGAACATATACAACTTTTACCTGAACCAAACATTGAAATTATTAATTTAATGAAACATACAAGAAAAGAATTTGAAACTATAATACCACATAACAGACAGAAAAGAGGACTTATTAATATTTTAGGTACAGGCATGAAATTTTTATCCGGAACTATGGACGACGATGATAGGCAAGAAATAGAAGAAAGGCTAAAATTAATAGAAACAAATACACATAATGTAATAGAAAACTCAAATTTACAAATACAGATAAACAATCATTTTAATGAACAAATTGCGTTAGTAACTAACATGTTTAATAACAAAACTAAGAAACTTACCGAACATATAGAAAAATCTATTCGCATTCAACACGATTTAGAAAGGGAACTTAACAAATTGAAATTAGAAATAGAAATTAAAGACAATATAAAATATTTGATAAATGACATCGACAAAATTAAAGACATAATTTTAGCATCGAGACTAGGAATCCTAAGCAAAGACATATTTTCAGAAACAGAAATTGATAAAAATAATATTACAATTGAAAAACTTTCAGAAATCAAATTAGAACTTGCTTTGTATAAAAACTCTATTATTTTTATAATTGAATTGCCAAACTTTACAAACGAATTATACAAACAAATACATATTCAACCCATACCAAACTTAGAAGATAGTCAGCAATTAGAGATAACTAATAAAATATATTTGACTAAAGATCAAGCAATTTACAATAATACAAATATTAAAAAATATTTATCAAAAATAAATGATAACTGCTTACAGAATCTATTTAAAAAACAAATGAATTGTAAACTAATAAAAAATGTAAACCAAGAAATATTAGAAATAGGAAATAATAATCTTGTGTTAATTAATGTAAAATTACAAGAAATAAATCAAAATTGTAATAATCAAAACATTACTGTTAAAGGTAACTACCTAATTAAGTTCGAAAATTGTAAAATTGAAATAAATAATAAAATGTACGAAAGAAAAAATTATAAACACGAACCTTTAATACCAAATGTAATTGAGAATATTAATTATACCAAATCAAAAGATATAACTTTTCAAGAATTACATTACCAAAATATACAAAACTTAAAAGAAATTGAAGAACTGAAATACAAGCACAAACATACTAGTTTAACTATGTACATGATAATTTTAATCATTATACTTGTCATAATCCTTTATACATATTTAAAATGTAAAAATAAGAAGATAATAAACAATGTAAATCTTCCAAAGGTCACTTTCCGACCATTAGAAGACTCTAAAGGGGGAGGTGTTATATCGGAACCCACTTGTGCGCATCTAGATTTTAAATTCAATAAGTAAACATTTTGCCATACTTTCAATGTACACAAAAAGATGCTATGACAAAGAATAATTGTAGTCAACACTTTTTGTCCTAATCAATGTTTATATCGGAACCCACTTGTGCGTATCTAGATTTTAAATTCAATAAGTAAACATTTTGCCATACTTTCAATGTACACAAAAAGATGCTATGACAAAGAATAATTGTAGTCAACACTTTTTGTCCTAATCAATGTTTATGTTTTAAAGATCCATCGCTCCAATGTTTATAAAATATGAGCAGGAAATGTGACTCAGCACTTTTTGCCTTTAGCAACTGGTGCGAGAATATCCGCAGTCAAAATGCTGCGTTAGCAATTAAGCAATATAAAAGGGGATCGATGTATCTCAAGTTTAAGTCTTAAGTCTACCATACCAACAGTCACTTCGTATAGCGGAAGATTTCCCCCCACCAAGGGTAAGGGATCTGAAGCTTTGACTTCAATAAAAAGTTATTAAAATTAAATAAAGTCTTTTATTTGATGTCGCTCTTTGACGAGAGCGCAAATATATTTTTTTATTAACTTAAAACACTTAAACAAAATTTATATATTATATATAAGTAACCTCTAAATAAAACATGTTTGTATTGTCTAATGACAAAAAAGCTGTGAACGTTGTATATAAAGACATTCTGTAGTATATTTAGTATAAGCATTGCACCCGCGCGAAGCCGGGGCGGGTCGCTAGGAACATATATAATGTATTTATAGATATTTGAAAGTATAATAAATTATAGGTATATTAAAGAAAACTAAATAAAAAAAAATTAATAATGATTTACATAAATTTAGTATTTAAAATTACAAGAGTAGTTTGCTTAAAGTAATCGCGACTTGAGCTCAAATCAATGTGACAGGTAACGGAATTAAATAAACGAATACAACCGGTTATAGGCTCAGTTAATCCATAGTTAGTCCTGTGTGGCTGATGGAAAAATAAAGGCATTTCTATTAAAACTCTAGACGGCGCGTGAATAGTGAATTCTGTTAAATAAAAAATGTCATTCAAAAATATCTACGACTATAATTTCCTTCTGACAAAAAGAGTACTTACATAGATCAAGCAATAGACAATGAGTTTTGTAAGGCGGTAGCTCAGAACCAAAGTTAATTCTGTGGAGTGCAAGGCGGGTAAAAGATTTCTGTACGCGTTCGATTCGAGATGAATGAACCTCATAGCAATGGTTTCAGATTGCGCAGCAGTCTTCTAATCTAGAGCGTATTAAAGAGCAAAAGAGCGTCTTTGGGGTTTATTTTTCCCTTGAATGCCATTTGATTCCGTATAAGACATCACCTTTTTTGTAGTTTCTCGGCTTTGTTCTTTTTATATTTCTGTATTTCAATCTAGAGCATACTAAAGAGCAAAATAGCGTCTTTAGGGTTTATTTTTCCCTTGGGTGTGTGGTATATCTTGATGTTTAACATCTTAACCCGCCAATGGTGACGCCGGTCTCACGCACCGGGGTTTTCAAGATTTAACATGTTACTAATAGTTCATGCTTTTTTTTTTAAATGTATGCTCTTTGACAGTAAAACAAAAACATTAAATCTATTTAAGCTCTTTTATTTCAATAATTAAATTCACAATTTCTTTTTATTAGAGTATTAAAAATAACAAAGTTTTTAGTAATACATTTTTTTAAAATTAAGAAAAAAATAAAAGATCACATGTCAATTAAGGAAAATAACGTTTTTTAGTCGTTCGACATTTGGAACAAAAATTGGTATCCTTCCAAACAAAAAATAATAAAAAAATAGATCTCAAAAACTAATTTTCTACAGGTAAACAGCTGCTGCAATACGGCACTACGTGTTCAAGACACAAATATTTTTGACATTTGTGGCAAGAGTACTTGGTTCTTCTGTTTTTTCCATCCACACTCATAGCACCGACCAATTCTCGAAGGACCTGATGTCCCAGGTACCTCATCTAAATATAAAATCTCCGACAGTCTTTTTTTTGTCTGGGTGCGAGACTTTCTACAGTGGAGCACTCAGACTCAATACTGGTCCATTGTAAATACTATCAGGCAGACACACCACATTTTTCTGTGAGAATTTACTCGTTTTCCTAAGAAAAACGAGAAGGCGCTTTAATGATAAGGAACTTAGGTTTACAGCACTCACCATATCCGCACCAAATACCTGCAACCTGATACGAGCAAAAGCAGGACAATCGCAGAGGAAATGTTCCGCAGTGTCGTCGCTTTCTCCACAGGCTTTACAGTTGGTGGTATCGCTTAGGCCTAGCACCTTAAGGTGTTTGGCAAAAGCGTAGTGTCCCGTAAAAACGTCAGTAGTCTGTCTGCAGTCTTTTCTGTTGAGAGACAACAAGAATGCCGATTTCCTACAGACGTCGGGGAGAATTTCCTTAGTCTATCTGCACCCAGGAGATTTATGCCAACGGCGATTGTGTTCATATGAAACCCAACCGACAATGGAAGCCCTGACCGAGGACGCAGGCAATCGCTGGTTCAGGTCCCTCTGAGCCCCGTCTAGCAAGCTCATCGGATATCTCATTTCCCGTGATCCCGTTATGACCCGGGACCTAGACAAGTCCAAGTGAATTCAGCCTTCTGACCGAATTCAGAGAGATCTTGCATTCGCGAACTATTTTGGAGGTGGTTAAGGGGTTGAGCAAGGCCTTAAGCACAGCCTGACTGTCGCTACAGAGGCAGATACTTTGGCTCCTCCACCTGTCCCTCGCAACATAGTACATGGTCATTAGGATAGCATAAGTATCCGTTTGGAAGACTGACGCATGTTTGCCTAACGAGAAGAAGAGTCTAATGTTGTCGCTCTCCATGAAAACACCAGCACCAGATCCTTGATCCGTTTTGGAGCCGTCCGTGAAGATTCGACTGCATTACTTTCCACGCCAGATCGAGTCCTGAACACGAGGAAGGCGACTTCGTAGTTGCGCTAGTTGCCGAAGTTCCGGTGTCATTGCATCGGACGGCATATCCATAAGACAGGAGTTTAAGGACAACCGTTGCGCAAGTTCATCAAAACTCCAGTGCGAGTTATACCAAAAGCTACCTCTTTCTAAACGTGAGATAGCTTTGATTGCGCAACCCATAATGTAAACGTCAAGGGGCGGGAGGTTCAATAATGCATCCAGGCTGGAGCCAGGCATGCTGGGGAAGGCCCTAGTGCAGCCGAGACATACCTTCCTTTGGAGTTTGGCGAAAGCAGCAGTAACGTATTTACGCGAAAGCTTATTCCAAACAACCGATGTGTATGCTATAAATGGTCTTATCATAGCCGTATAAATCCATAGGACTCTTTTCGGTGATAAGACCCATGTCTTACCGAAAATGCCCTTGCACTGCCAGAAAACCGGCGCCTTGGCAGTCTTCAGCTCAAAATGCTTGGACCAAAGAAGTTTGCTATCCAGGAAGACTCCCAGATACTTTGCTTCATTGGAGAGTTGTATTGTGACGCCTTTTAGCACTGGCTGAGTCAACCCGATCCGCTTCCTCCTTCTCGTAAAAAGAACAACCTTAGTTTTAAGAGGATTGACCGAGAGCCCATTTCTAGTGCACCATTCGTCGATCATGTCAAGGGCCGCCTGAGCCTTAGCGCATACAGTCGCTAGGCATGATCCAACAGAAAGCACGGCAAGATCATCCGCGCAAAATAAATTACTAAGGGCCTTTTTATTAGATAAACAATATTATTATTATTATTAAACTTTATTGAACAATAATATAATTACAAATTCAATACATATTTGCAGAGCACTAGCTACCAGGGCCTTCAGCTCGGTTAGAGAGAACTTAAGTTAAATACGTATATTAAGTCTTGTTATAATTTTATTCACAAATTGTATATTACTTGGTGATATTACGGTTAGTAGTTCTTTGAGAGGTTTGTTTGCTATGGATGAGGAGGTTGAGTTGATATGCGGGCATTGAAGGATATGGGAAATGTTCAAAGTTGGGGACTGATCGCAGAAATTACAAAGGGGTGCTGCTTCTTTGGTGATCAGGTGTTTGTGGGTGGCATTTGTATGACCCATTCTAAGCCGTATGTATTTTGTTACCATACTTCTGGGAAGTTCGATGGGGAAAGTCGCCTTCGCAGCATCAGCATTGATTGTTGAATAGTGGTGCGAGTATTCCAGCCAGTTAGTCTTATATTTTTTCTCATGGAAGTTTTTTAAATGGTTTAACGTGTCCTTTTTGTTAAATTGTATAAAAGAGATGAGAGGCTGTCTGAGAGCTAGTTTGGCTTCTGCGTCGGCAATTTCATTTCCAACTATCCCTGCATGCCCAGGAACCCATGCTAGCTTGATAGTGTTTCCTTTCGTGATTAGTTTATCCCGGATGTCAGCTATTATGTCAGAGGAGTTGTTTATCTTTTGGATTGCTTCTAAAGATGAAAGGCTATCGGTGAATATTATGGTTTTTTTATTTTTTGCAGCGTTAATAGCTTTGAGTATGGCATAAGCCTCGGCTGTAAATGTTGACGACGTAAAATAGAGCAGTCCTTTGCTGATGACGCGGCCGTCTTTCGTTACTACAGCGTATGCGGTACCGTCAATTGATTTAGAAGCATCTGTAAACAAAAAATTCCAACCGAATCTCTTATAATTGTCCTCGATTTCATTAAACAATGTTTTGTATATATCATTGTTTGTGTTTGATTTATTATAGCTCGACAGATTTGTCAAAATGGTTTGTTTTGGGAGATGCCACGGAGGAAGGTTAACGTTGTTTTTGTTTTTTATTTCAATTGGAATTTTCAGCTCTTTCGCCGATTCCAAAGCTTTATACAAAGCGGATTGGTATTTCGGGTTTTTCTTTCTCTTCAACAGCTTTTTTGTATCCTCATGTATGGGTGATTTGAATGATGAGTTCATTTTTAGTGTGATTTTCCAGGTTAGGAAATCGATTCGGTCACTTAGGTTAGGGAGTCCTGCTTCAGTAAGAATGTTCTTGATAGGTGTTGAGTAGAAAGCGCCCAGGCAGGTTCTTACAGCGGCGTGGTACGGCGTAGAAATTAGTTGCAGAGATGATTTGGAACACTTCCCATAGATTGGTAGACCGTAATCAATTTTTGATAAAATAATGGACTGAATAACGTTAATTATAGTATTTACATTACCGTTACTTTGTTTACATGAAAGGTATTTGATAATATTTACCCTGGTAGTAAGGCTTTTTCTTAAGCTAATACAATGTTGCTTAAAACTATAGTTAGATTCGAATATAATGCCTAGAATTTTTGAAAAATTTACATTTTTTATACAAGTGTTATTATATGATACATTTTGAATTAGTTTTGAACATTTGTGTTTTTTACAGATATGTAATATTTCGCATTTAGAGAAAGATATTTTTCCCCCTGAGGTTTCACCCCATTCGGTCAAATCTTTAATGATCGTTGAAAAAAGATGTGATACCTCTTCTAGGTCTTTCAGTTTGGTGAACAAAATAAGATCGTCCGCGTAAAGGATGTGATTTGCTTTAGGATGTACCCGAGATATTTTGCTTATTTCATTAAATGCAATTTTGAATAGCATGACCGAAAGGGGAGAACCTTGGGGAATGCCATTCATGAGTTTATGAATTTGTGAGTAAATTTTATTATTAGTTTTAATGCGAAATTTCCTGTTGGTAAGGAAGGCTTTTATTAAGTTGAACATTTTTGTACCGACCTTCCATAGTTTTAACTGGTTTAAAATAACGTGAGGTCCTATTCTGTCGAATGCTTGTTCAAAATCAATTGATAGCATCGAGATATGATTTTTTTCGGAGAGTGCTGAGGTGATGTTTGTGTCTAAGTGAAGGAGCGCATCTTGTGCCCCGCAACCGGGTTTGAACGCTGTTTGGTTGATGTCGATAAATTTATTTTTTTCCAATCACCAGGATAGGCGTTTGGAAACGATTTTTTCAAAGACTTTTGAAAGGCAGGGCAGAAGTGAGATTGGGCGGTAGCCTTCGATACGCGTGTGGTCTTTATTCGCTTTGGGGATGGGCACGATGGTAGCCACTTTCCATGTTTGGGGAAGTACTCCCTTGTCGAATATGTGATTGTAAAAGGACAGTAATCTAGTTTTTAAAAAGGAAGGACTATTTTTGATCATTGAATAATTTATTCTGTCGTATCCGGGGGTGTTCCCTTTTACAGAGCGCAAGCTGGTTTCAAACTCTATCATCTTAATTGGGGATTCTATTGATTTTGTTGAGTAAGTGATGGTATAATTTGGAGTGACTTCGTTCAAGGATTTGTATTTTTCTTCAACGTATTTTGGCTGGAAATTAGAGTCGCTATGGATACTTTCCCAAAATTTGGCAAAGTATTCGTTGATCTTTAAAGGACATGTAATATTTTTAGAGTCGTTTTTGATAAGTTTAATTGTGGGAGGTGTAAAATTTCCTGTAAGGCTTTTAATGTCAGCCCACATTTTTTTGGGGGTTGAGTTACGGTTGATTCCCTCAGTAAATTTCATGAAAGAAGACACTTTCGCGGTTTTAGCTGCTCGTTTGAATTGAGCGTTGGCTTTCCTATAAGCGATTAAATTAATCCTATTCGGATGTTGTTTGAATATCTTCCACGAGTCTTGTTTTTTATTCCGCAAAGTGCTGAGATTTGGGTCCCACCAGGGGACTGTTTTGTAGTGGATCTTATTAGTGGTTTGGGGGATTGCCACATTTGCGGCAGACCGAATTGTCTTTGTAATGAAGGCGGATTCTTTATTGGTATTGTTATTGGTTGGAGGTGGTTGGGCAGAGATTCGGGTTGAGATTTCGGATTGGAAGAGATGCCAGTTGGCAAGGTCGGTGAGGAATTTTGGTTGGGGTTTCGGTAGAGTTAGAATGTTTTCTAAAGAAATCTTGGTAAGGATCGGAAAGTGATCGCTTCCATGTAAGCCATCGGAGACATCCCAAGAAGATTTTTGTGTGAGGTGGGGAGATATTAGAGAAAGGTCAATGTGGGAGTATGTGCCATGGGTTGAGAAGTGGGTTGGTCGTCCGTCATTTAAAATTGCCAGCCCAGAATTTGCGATGAAGTTTTCGACTAGCTTTCCGCGCCTGTTGATTCTAGAAGAACCCCATGCAGGGGACCATGAGTTGAAGTCCCCGGTTAGAAGACAAGGGGTTGTTATGTTGGTAAAAATGTTTTCAAGATCGTGGTAATTGAATGGTTGGTCTGGTGGGATATAAATTGAGATTATGGTAATTTTGTATTTTAATTCAATTTCAACCGCTATAGCAGATATGTTGGAGTTGATCGAGATGAACTTGTGTGGAAGTGTTTTGTGTACCAGAAGTCCTGTGCCTTGTTTAGAGTTTGTGTTGTGGGGTAGGTTGTGAAATTTTGACGAGTATTCTTTTGGTGGGAGTGGTTGGAAGTTATGTTTGATATGTGATTCTTGAATCGAGACGATACATGGTTGAATTTCTTTGATAAGCAATTGGAGCTCATGATAGTTATTAAAATAACCATTCATGTTCCATTGCAATATTTTTAAATTGTTGTAGGCGGTGGATGGCAACTTTTTCCCAGTACAATTTAATGTACTCGTCAAAGGTGCGCTCCCACCTGTTGATAAAGTATTGCCGCGCCGCCACTGGCGACGAGTGCCCCCTCCAAGGTGGTTGGGGCGATCGTCATCAACGGAGGCGCGGGTTGAGTGGGGACAATTTATTACACTAAGAGCTGTCATTTTCGTCTATGATCATTGCGCTTCGTGTGGGAGTATGGGGTTTTTGAAGAGAGATTTTGCTTTGGGTGTAATTGTTGTTATTGATAAATGATGTAGGTGTTGAAATCTTGTTTAGGAGATATTCTTGTTGTGATTGTGGTAAAATGAGAGAAGATTTAGATTTGATTTCGTTGGAGATCGGAGCGGACGTTACTGAAAGTTTTTCTCTCGTGAGAGAGGAGGATTCAGCAATTTGTGTTTGGGTATTAGTATTTTGTGTTGTTTGGCTATGCAGGTTTGCTGAGGTGGATGGTGTTGTGGAATTTTCTCTTGTGAGAGAGGTGAGTTCATTGATTTGTTTATCGATGTTTGTATTTTGTGTTAAATGTTTATGTATATTATATGTTAAGTTTTTCTCCTGTGGAGAAGAACCGGTTTTGGTGGAAGTTGTTTTTTCTTTGTCACTAGAGTGGGGCAAGGTAGAAGAAGACGTGGATGGAACGGGAACATTTCTTTTAAGCGTTGCATTTTGGAGTTTTGTGGAGTAAAGATCGGAGGAGAAAGAAGGAGTTATGGGGTTGCGTTCTGAGTGGAAGCGCCTAGCTTCTGCCAAGGTGCATTTGTTTTTTGTTTTTATTTCAATTATTTCTTTGCTTTGGACATATCTTGGACATATTTTTGATGAAGCGGGGTGGGACCCGGCGCAATTTGCGCAGTAAGTGCGCGTGCAGTTTTCGTCTTCATGAAGAGGAAGATTGCAAGTTTCGCAGGTGGCTGGTTTTTTACACCATTTTTTGTGTGTCCGAGAAGTTGGCATTGGCGGCATCGCATTGGGTTAGGTAAATACTCAGAGACTTTAGTCTTGTACCATCCAATTTCGATTGTGCTAGCGATTTGAAACCTATCGAACGTGAATATCATCAGTCCCGTGGGGAGTCGTTTGCCTTCTGGATTAATTTTTGTGAATTTATATACATCGGTTATGTTTTGAGCTTTAAGTTCACTTATGATTTCAGCTTCGGTGACATTAATGAGACACGGTGCATATGCAATTCCCTTCGAATGGTTAAGATTGGCGTGTAGCTTGATTTCGACAGATGGGCAAATAGTGCCGAGAGCTTTTGAGCTTATGAATCTGTCGGCAATTTTTTGATCTTTGGTAAGAATCAATAATGATCCGTCTCTGAGCTGGGAGATCTTTTCATATTGTGTACTAATAGAGTCAATAGTTTTTTTTAATAAAAACACACTGATAGACGATAGTGGTTTGTCTTTAGAGGTTATGTGAATGAAGCGGGGATTTTTATAGACTGTTTTTGTGGGCAGTTCCGGAAAGTCGGAAAATACACTATTTGAAGGTTTAAATCTTTTACTCTGTGGTATGGGAGGGGAGTCTGGAGGGTCGGAAAGATGGCACTCATCAAGAGCACCGAATCGGTTTCCCGATTTGTGGGCAGGCTTTGGCGCCATGCCGACAAAACGGTTTTTTAATGAGGACACTAATAAGAGTACACTGGGTATTTATGTATATTAGGGTAAGGATGAATAAGAAGAAAGTGAAAAACACTTACAAATAATGTATGAGAGCGGGAAAATGTGAGCACTTATATTCACCACAGTAATAGGTCTGTACGGTTGGGATGTCAGCCGATGACTGATAAACAATATACTTTTATTTATTAAAGTACCTTAGGAGCTAACATGTGGTATTTGTCTACGATACAATTATAACTGACTTAAGGACTGCTTTATGATACCTAAAAATAGATAACGAGTGTTATCTTGTTGCTTGGGTCATTCCTTGTTGTTTCAGAAAGAAATTGGGGATGTTTGTTCGGTCTGTTGATAGTGAGGGTATTTCGTCGCCATCTGGTTGACATGTGTGTTGGCTGTTGGTTGTTATCTCTAACATAACTCCTCCCTCCTTTGTCTTTTGTTTCTCCCGAAACAAGTATATTAAAAATATTGAAATTATTACAACTATAATTAAAGTAATTCCATGCATACTAAGGTTTATGTTTTTGTGTGAATGGAATTTTTCTTCTATTTCGTTTATATTATTTATATTTAAATCAGTATTTTTTAATTTTACATTCGTTATATCATATGGATGTTCTATATCTATAGGGATGGGTTGATTAACATTTGCATATTTGTTAGAAAACGTTTGATTATTTATTTCTAATGTACAGTTTTCAAAAGTGATCAAAGCGTTTCTTTTGATTATAACCAATTTTCTTTCGTCACAGTTATTATGTATTTTAATTTCGCTATTTATTGCAAGTACTTCTCCTTTCATTAATTCTACGATTACATTTTTATTATTATTTGTTTTCTTAGTACAATTTCCTATTTGATTGAGACAATTTATAAGTGGTTTTAGATGTTTTATTTCTTTATTTTCTTTATACACGTAATTACTTCCATTCATTTTTATGGATGATGGTAAAGAAATATTTATCAAGCGTTAACATTTGGATTACAAATATTAATACATTTTCGTGAAATTCCCCAACTGATAATTTAATTTGTTTTAGTTTAAACAGAT
The DNA here is from genome assembly GCA_949715645.1 of Portevinia maculata. Lineage (NCBI taxonomy): Eukaryota > Metazoa > Arthropoda > Insecta > Diptera > Syrphidae > Portevinia > Portevinia maculata. The sequence goes on along the minus strand of OX454526.1, from coordinate 169,256,989 downwards.
CAACATCATACTTATTAATTTCCTCAGGTGTTAGAAGACTTTCTACCATTATTTGTAATATACTAGCTAGTACTATATTTTGGATTTTCTCAATAAGTTCTTTTAATGAGTCTAGTCTTCTCTGATATTCTAGAATATTAAGTCTTTGCTCGATAAAATTTAATTTTCCTTTAAGTCCTAACTCTATGTTGACGTCCATTGTTAAGATTTGTTTCAAAATATTTATCTCTTCTTGAAACTGGTTATTAATTTTTATCTGGTTGTTGTTATTTGTTATTAGGTTATGATTGTTGTTGTTAATTGTTTCTAACTGATCTTCTATTTCTTTTTGATCTTCATCGGCCATAGTTCCAAACATAAATTTAAAAACTTGTCCGCCGAGGTTTAATAGTCCTCTTCTTGACCTTTTATTCTTGTACCCTATTTTTTTTTTTTTTTTTTTTTTTTTTAAAGTTCTGGCTCGCTAAAGCGATTTAATATGGGGCACTTCGACCTAAAAAGATCTTTTGTGCCGTGTGGGCCAGAAAAATTTAGACTAGTAGAGTTTCCACTTTCCGTGTAAAGCGGACAATTCTACTAGTAGAAGAATTCTTTATGTCCTCAGGGCACATCTGTTCCCTGAAAAAGATCTTCTTTCTAATTCCGTTTAGGGCCGGACATTCACATAAAATGTGTTCAGCTGACTCGTCCTCTTCAAGACAGAGTCGGCACTCAGGAGAGTCTACTATTTTCATTTTGTGTAGGTGATATCTTAAACCATGGTGACCAGTAAGGTAACCTACTAAGTTTTTGATATCATGCCTGCTTAGGTTTAGGCATTTGCTGGCATTTTTATTGAAAGGCCGAACGGCTTGTTTGGTCTGTCTTAAACCTGGGATGCTTTCCCATAGATGGATACATTTTCTGTATTCCCAGCTTTTTATTGCTGCCGTTGCTGCTGATCTAGGAGTGCAGCAGAAGGGTTCGGGACCTATGAAGGGTGTTTCCGAACCTTTTCTGGCCAGTTCGTCGGCCTTTTCGTTACCTTCCACCCCGACATGACCCGGAACCCACCATAGCTTGGTCTTGTTACTTGTTCCGAGTGCCTGTAGGGTGTTGAAGCAGTACATTACTGATTTGGAGTCAATCGTATGCGAGCTAAGGGCGTTTATAGCTGCTTGACTATCCGTGAATATATGGATGGTTGCACCTTTTATACCAGATAAATTTATGTGGCTAGCGCATTCTTGAATGGCGTGGAGCTCTGCTTGAAATACGCTGGGACTTTTTCCCATGGGTATCGTAAAGCGTTTGTTTGGTCCGTAAATTCCCGCTCCTACCCCCGCTTCCATTTTAGAACCATCCGTATACCACTTTATGCCGTTGTGGCTGTTAGGTGGGTTATTACTAACCCATGCTTCTCTCTTGGGAATCTCCGTGGAGAACCGCTTATTGAAGCATAGTGTTTTATGGATGCGGTCTGTGACCGCGCAGTTCATGTTGAGTTCTGGCAGTTCACCAAGAAGGGTCTTAAGTTCCGGATGATCGTTAAGACTTATCTCGTTTAACTGTATTTGACTTATTGCACTGCGGATTGCCACTTTTTGAATGTATATGTGGAGAGGTGTAATACCTGTTATTGCCTCTATGGCAGCCGTTGGGCAGGTTCGCATGGCTCCGGAGATACCAAGGCACGCAAGCCGTTGTACCTTTTTGAGCTTCTCTTTTGCGACCTTTTGTGTGGATTTTGTCCACCATACAATGGAGGCGTATGTTATAATGGGTCTTATCATCACTGTGTAGATCCAGTGGACAATCTTTGGAGAGATTCCCCAGGTTCTGCCATATGTGCGTCGACAGGCCCATAAAGCTCTGTTAGCTTTGGTGATTTTGTTGTTGATGTGAGAGTTCCAGTTTAGTCTTTTGTCCAGAATTACTCCAAGATATTTGACTTCGTCGGAATACTCAATGGTCGTGCCATTTAGTGAAATCTGAGCTAAGCTGAGATTTCTTCTTTTTGTGAAAGGAACTATGATAGCTTTACTGGGGTTTATGGAGAGATTTTCCTTGACGCACCAGTCTATAGCTATCTTAAGGGCGTTTTGCATACGTGAAGTAACTACGTTTGATTCTTTGCCCCTAATAATGATGACCAAGTCATCGGCATACCCTATTATGTCGTAGCCTAAATTACTTAATTTTTGAAGTAGGTCATCTATGACCAAAGACCACAGGAGGGGTGATAAAACTCCTCCTTGTGGACAGCCTTTTATAGCTGAAACTGATACTGAAGTCTGTCCTGACGAAGCAGTGATTTTCCGACTTTCGAGCATCGCTTTTATCCAGTTTATGGTGGGAAAGTCTACCTTTCGGTGAATTAAAGCGTTTGATATTGAATCATAACCGGTGTTATCAAAAGCACCCTCTATGTCAAGAAAAGCGCATAGTGCAATTTCTTTACAACGGTAGGCGTTGTTTATGTGATTTGTTAGTTTTAACAGGGCGCCTTCCTTGTACCCTATAATACTTTTTAATTCACTTCGAACTAGATTCAATTCTTTTTCGATTAATGTGAACGATTTGGATTGACTATAGGTAGATGGTATTATTAATTTTTTTATCGAAGTCCATTGTTCGGCTAGTGTATTACATATAGAGTTTATTTCGGTTAAATTTATGATATGTATTATCGAGTTAAATTTATTCACTATTTGTATTTTTCCTAATTTGATCATAGCGTAGAAATCACTGTTATGAATCTCTTCAAATTGAATTTTACTATGTACTAAACAGGTAATCACTAAAATTATAACGATCTTCATTTCCTGACTTGTTCGATTGGCGTTCACTATTCGATTGATGAATTCTTTTATCTTTTATACTCGTATTTTCGAAGTTGCAGCGCAATTTTCAGTGGTTTGTTTTCTAGTTTGAGTGTATGTGCTATTGGGTGGCGACGGTGTAAACGTTAGTGTGTTGGCTTGTGACCCGTGCGGTGCAGGTTCAATCCCCACGGGGAACAACAACATACGCCACCCATTCACATGCGTCTACACCAAAAGAAGGATTTCTACCTGGTAGTACAATGGACCGTTACCGAGTCTGAGTGCTCTGGGATTTGGATTTCCTTTTATTTATAAAAAAAAAAAAACAAGTATGTGCTATTGGGGTTTGCTTTGATTATACTATCGTTATTTTTAAATTTTGATTTTCTTTCTTTCTGTATGTTGTTGTGGTGTTGTTTATCTAATCTATTAAATTTATATCGTGGTTCAGTTTTATGTCGTTCTGTTCTAGAGTTTTTAACAAAGCCTTGGCATCTCTGTTCTTCGTAATTTCCACGGTTCTCATTCTTTTATTGATAATTTTAAGTTTGTTTGTATGAACGTGTTGGTATATTTATACCCTATTCTAGGGGTATATTAATTTTGACGCATAGTTTGTAACATACCTTAATATTGCCCGTAGACCCCCAAAAGTTACTATTTTTATGATCAGCATCGATAGTAATGTCGATCTAGCCATGTCCGTCCGTCCGTCCGTCCGTCCGTCGGCAAAAATTAGGCCTTTAAACTGGACCTAGAGAGCTGAAATTTTAACCATGTACTCTCTAGGGTCCCGAAATAATCAAGTTTACGAATTTTTCAAATCCGCCAACAGACACGCCCACAAACTCAAAAAAACAAAATTTTGGAAAAAATCGAATTTTGAGCTAGAAAGCTGAAATTTTTTTATATATGATCTATGACTCCTAAAACTGCTCGGGATAAATAATTTTCAAAATCCGCCCAACTGACACGCCCACAAATAAATAAAACAATTTTTTTGAAAATCCAAAGTTTGAGCTAGGGAGCTGAAATTTATAATATATACTCTCTATGGGCCCTTTATGCTCATGTGTAAATATTTTCAAAATACGCCCACTGGCACGCCCACATTTTTTTTTTTTTTTTTTGAAAATTCAAAGTGAGCTAGGGAGCTGAAATTTATAATATATACTCTCTAGGGGCCCTTTATGCTTATGTGTTAATTTTATTTAAATCCGCCTACTGACACGCTCACAATTAAATAAAACAATTTTATTGAAACACCCAAGTTTGAGCTAGGGAGCGTTTTTTTTGATAAAATCCTTTAAATGTTATATAACAAAATATGTAGAGCATTCTTAACAATTCAACCATACTTAGACTTTTGTCACGCCCACTTATGAGGGATAGGAATAAGAATAGGGTATCCAACAGTTCGCCCAAGCGGACTGTAGCACGTCCCTATGTTTTTTCTTTAGAAAAATTACCCTTCTGAATTTCGTATGGGGTATGTTTTGTTGTTGAGTGAACCGAGTTATTATAATAAAGTGTTGCTTTGTCTACAGCCATGCGAATTTCGTGTATGTTGGGTGTAGTTTTTCCATTTAAAATAGTATGTACTTTTTCAGCAAGTGTTCTATGAAATACCTCTATATCAGAGTTCCCTGTATGGCTATTGGGTTTAGAAAAATGAATTTCAATACTTAATTCTTCTAACATTTTTGCTATTCTGGGGAAGTTGAATTCATTATCCATAACGTATCGTTTGGGCTTACCATGCGAAGCTATTAGTTGTAAAATTGTTTCCTCTAAAGTTTCGTGTGAAACATTGGGTACATATGTGGTTGTGGTTAGTTTAGAAAATTTATCTATGCTAGTTAAATATTTTGTCTTCGCTATACAGTAGATATCCGAATGAATTATTTCGTTATTATTTTTTGGTGTGTCTGATAAGCAGAATTTCTTTTTAATGGGGTGCCTATCGTATTTGCTTTGTTTGCAATTATTGCATGAATTTATCACGTCGTTAATTAGTTCTCTCAGATTTTTGAAATAGATTTTTGTTTTTAATCCTTGGTAATTCTCTTCGATTCCAGAATGTCCGGTTTCTTTCTCGTGGTATAATTTAATCTGTTGAACAGCTTCTTCTTCTGAGTTAATGTCTTTTGGGTAAGACATGCATTTTATAAATTTTACCCTATTTCCGTATAATCTAATTAATTGTTGTTGTATTAAATTGAAATCACTTTCATTTACCACAGGGTTTACATAAATTCCCGTTATTTTGTTTTCTATCAGAGGTATTAACCTACCTTCTATATCTTTTTGTTTTAAAGAATCTATACCTAAGAACATTCTTCGTTTTTTATTTAATATTTTAACTTTCGTTTGATAACCTAGTGTCAGTATTATTTGCTGACTATATATGTTTGCGATAGTATCTTTAATCGGAAAATGGTCATTTGCTTCTTCGTGTTGAGAATGGATCGTTGGTTCTACAGAGTCTAAAGCGTTTATTTCTTCGTTATTCGTGATTCCTCTACTGAGAAAGTCTGCAACTGTATTGCTTGTTCCTTTGAGATACTCGATGCTCATGTCATATTCACCTAGTTGAAGTACCCATCTCTGAAGTCGAGGTGAAATATCTTTGCCGAGGTTTTTGGTTTGAAGCCATTTTAACGGTTGGTGATCCGTTTTTAGCTCAAAACGTCTACCATATAAGTAAGGTCGCAGATGTCTTACTGACCAAACAATTGCAAGTAATTCTTTCTCGGTCGTACTGTAGTTTCTCTCATGTTCATTGAGTGTTCTACTAATGTACGTTATTGGGTGACCTTTTTGAGATAATACTGCACCAATTGCATTGGATGCATCTGTCGTTAATACGAATATTTCATTAAAATCAGGATATGCAAGTACAGGTTCTATTTGGAGTGCATTTTTGAGCTCCTGATGTGCTTTTACATAGCATATCAGATTTATCAATTTTCGTATCTTTTTTAAGATATTTAGTTATAGGTTGGGCAATTTTTGCATAATCTTTTATAAATTTTCTGTAATACCCTGTTATACCCAGAAAAGATTTAATTTCTTTTTGTGTAGTAGGCAGTGGTATTCTTTCGATAACTGTAGTTTTGTCAGAATTAGGTTTAATAACCTTGTCAGTAATAATATGAACTACAAATTTGGTTTCTCTTTTAAGAAAATTGCATTTATCGATTTGAATTTTTAGGTTATATTTCTTTAGTCTCTGGAATACCAAATTCAAATTAATCATGTGTTCTTCGAGAGAAGTACTGAAGATTAGAATATCGTCTAAATAAACTGCACAGATTTTATTAATCAGTTCGTCTAAGACTTCGTTCATCATTCTTTGGAAGGTGGCTGGGGCGTTTTTTAATCCAAATGGCATACGTAACCATTCGTAATGTCCATATGGAGTTGAGAAAGCAGTTTTCTCAATATCTGACGGATCCATTTTAATCTGATGGAATCCTTTCGCAAGATCTAACGTCGAAAAATATTGGGCTCTTCCAAGTTTGTCCAATATCTCGTCGATATTAGGTATAGGGTGTTTGAACTCGATTGTTTTCTCGTTCAATTTGCGATAGTCGATCACCATTTGGGACTACCCAAATAGGTGCATTATAGGGTGAGGTACTTTTCTTAATAATTCCCTGAGCTAATAAATCCTTAACTTGTTTTTCGATCTCTTGTTCGTGTATTTTAGGATAACGATAGATTTTGCTAAATATTGGACTATCATGTTCGGTCCTAATATTGTGCGTGGTTTGAGTGGTAGATGTTAATTTATCTCCTTCTTTAAAAAATACGTGTTTATTTTTTTCAATAAATTTATTTAAAATGTTTTTCTCTTCTAAATTCAAATCCTCACTAATTAATTGACTCATTTCAGTTGAGTTACAATAGTTAAGTGTATGGATTTCTTCGAATTCATACGGACATTTGTTTTTATTCGTATAGTTTTCGAAATAAGTTTTTCTATTATTTATTTCTACAAATCCTTCTCCTAGGTCTACATTTGCTTTGATGGGCTTTAACAGGTTTTGACCTATTATTCCATCGAATTTTTTATTTTTTATTCAACTTCCATGCCATTGTTGCTTCATGTTCGTTGAATTCAACAGGCACTTTAGTTATGATTTCTTCTTTAATGGTACTAATTGTATTGATGGAGACTTTTACTTGAGTTGGTATCCGTACAGGATTCCGTAGTATTTCTAATAGTTCAGATTCATCCAGTATACTTGTAGCCGAACCTGTGTCTATTAGAATTTTTAGTTTTTTATTATTAATGGTAGCAATTATTATGGGAAGTGCTTCGGTTTCCCTATCAGAGTAAAATTTACCACATGATGTTCTACGTCTACATTATTAACATCCACGGGCTCTTGTCTTGAATTACTAGTTCTAGGATTATTATAGTTATTCTGCCTATGATGATTATAAGGTGGCCTATATTGGTAATTATTTCTAAGTATATTATTATTATTTGCCCTAATCTGATTACTATTCATTTCTATATTCCTTCCTTGATGAAATTGTTGATTGTTCTGTATAAACTGAGGTCTTTGATTATAATTATTATTTTGATATTGTCTCTGGGGTTGATTTGAATTATTTGGTTTTTATACCTAATTAATAATTCATAATCTTCCCTTATATTTTTAATTCTTTGAGCAATAATAATAGATGCTTGATTAGCGTTTAAATTATTAATAAATTTGTTCATAACTAAATTTTCATTAGTGGTAGGGTTATATATAGGACTTACGTCTAATGTACTCTTTTTGTTAAGTTTAAGGAGGATGTCTTCAGTCTGTCTGTATAGTTGTTGGACGTCTCTGCTTTGGATGGCATGCAAATCTTGCAGGATCTCTTCGTAAGTCTCATGTGCACCATAATCCTGGATGAGAGCTGCTTTAATTAATGGCCATGTGGGCTGCAATATCCTTTGCAGTGTGTTTATTGCGTTTCCTTGTATTCGATTTCTAATGATGAGCGTAGCTATTGCTTTGTTTGGATCCGTAATGTGAGAGTACACATAATCAATGTACTCTATGAACGCGATGACATCTTCTTCGGGTTTTCCTGAGTATATAGGGACTTTCTCTAGTCTTTCTAGAGTCACTTTCTGGTCTGCTATTACTCCTGCTGGTTGAGCCATTTTCGTTGGCTTTCTGGAGAACGAGTAAAGTTGATGAATTGATATATCGAGTTGTTTGAATATTTCTTCAAACAGTTGCGATTCTCTGTATCAATTTCCTCTGCGGATTTCGTGTATTGGGCTATTATAATTTGCTCTTGAACACTTTAACACATTCACTGATTTTACTTCGTAGGTTGTAAGTTAATTTTCAAATTTTAACTTTATCACTGGATATTTTCTCTCACTATAATATGCGGGTGTAGATCTGAGAAATATCCTACCGACTGCGCCAAATAAATTACTAAGGGCCTTTTTATTAGATAAACAATATACTTTTATTTATTATTTATTAAAAAAAAAAAAAAAAAAAAAAAAAAAAAAAAAAAAAGTACCTTAGGAGCTAACATGTGGTATTTGTCTACTATACAATTATAACTGACTTAAGGAACAAAAATGTTCCTATATATATGCTTCGGCGATATGAGGTATCAATACTGCTTTATGATACCTAAAAATAGATAACGAGTGTTATCTTGTTGCTTGGGTCATTCCTTGTTGTTTCAGAAAGATACTTGGGATGTTTGTTCGGTCTGTTGATAGTGAGGGTATTTCGTCGCCATCTGGTTGACATGTGTGTTGGCTGTTGGTTGTTATCTCTAACATAACTCGTACGCCTGAGCGTATACATTAGAACTGTTGAGTGCGTTCATCAGAGAGTCGACCAGCATACATTACAGCAGTGGAGACAGTCTTAGTCTCATTGATCGTGGCTCACTAAGCAGGTTTGACGTGAACTGATGGTGGGGGACGTGCAATGTGGCACCTTATCGAAATTGCAATAAAAAACAATAACGGAGAATAAAGTAATTCGAATTTTTTATCACACCCGGTCTCTTAGACCAATAGGTCACCATTGGCGGGTTAATAACATTCAGGATTAATGGACTCAAGAAACTTTGTCCATTATCTGTGACTAGGATCTTTGGAACCGTAAAATAGTGCAACATTTTGATTGTTTTGTCCCTTAAGTGAAGGACCGATCTGTTTTTAATATGGTATAATTTACCAAATTTCGAAAATTTATCAATGCAGCTGATAAATTTCTCATTTTGGAATTCCAAAATGTTCAAATGAAGCATCGCGTAGGGATATGAAGGACTAGGGTTACGTTGGAATTCTGGGTTAATTGAGTGTCTGTCATATTTTTTGGAATTGCAGAAATCGCATATTTTAGTGAATTTTTTCACCAAGCAATTCTTCCGTGGGAAATAGCAGTTTTCCAACATTTGTTAGTTACTCTCACGAGCATTTCGCTGAGCTCTTCTGTGCTCACTCATGATCAACTCACAGACCCGATCTTCGTTTCGGACATCTTCAACCATATGCTGTGTGATTCGTAGTTTATATCTTGAAAAATGCTCAAGATATGCTGCCTGCAGCAAATGTACGAATAGATAGGGTTTTGGAATTTTGATTCCGTTTACTACATTGGGATTCAATTTCTTCTTCGGTACATCGGACAGATTTATTGCAGTTGCGTCTGCTATAGTCACGTAATGACGGGAGGAACATGGGTAAATTTCCAGAGCTTCGACATGAGCGGCTCAAATCGGAACTGTCCTGGTCGCACTGTGTGCTGTTTTAAGTGAAGATCGCTCTTCGCTAGATGTCATTCAAATTGACCCCGCGAGCTTCGGGAGCCGCGTCGGTTGATTCTTTTAAATCAATCTCTCTGTTGAGCCATCTTCTGCCATCCATGAACCTTGTTTCGTCTCAGTGTGTTCTGAGTTGGACAAGTGGTTAACCTCAGTTTTGAGTCGAGACAGAGCGTTTGCCACCACATTACATTTACCTGATTTGCAGATCAGTTCCGAGTTATATTACTCTAAACGCGCCTCCCAACGCTTCAAATTGGTGTTTTAGTTGCGGTTTCTCAATGCTACGTCAAGGGCTAATGGTCCGTATATATGTGGAACTTTTTTGCGAAGGTTATCTGAATCTCATACGATGGCTGGTAGTTCTTTCTCATTTAAGGCGTAATTTCCTTCTGTCCTGTTCAATCACTATGAGATATACGCAATTATACAGTTTTTACCCCAAACCCCCTGCGACATTACTGCTCCAATTGCGAAATTGGAAGCATCCGTCGTAAGGTTAAACTGATTGCCCCCGTTGCGTGCGGACGCGTTACTTTTTTGATCGCAATTTCGGTACCACTAAACCAACAAACATATACCGCCTCGAAAATACAGTTCGCGAAAAAAAATACAAAATCGCGCAGTATGTGAAAAAAACAAATTAAATCCACATAGAACCAGTGCCGGTGGCAGTGCTAAAAAGAAAGAAAACAAAAGCGAAAAAAAGCAACAGCATACGGTACTCCTTCGTCCCCCATCCCACTCCATCGCTATTGTATTTGTCGTTTCGTTCAAATTCGTGTTCACTTACCCCGGTGATCCAACAACAAATATCGGGGAACGCTCGAAAACTGAGTTCTGAGGGGAAGGAAATATGCCGCACAACAACCTCTCAGATTGAATTCGATTTTATTAACTAAAGGAATAATATAGTATGTAACAGAAAGATTGCTATTAAATTAAGTAAATTACTCACATTGGTCGGGATTGTGTTACTATTCGCGAATTTGAACTTACGGTAACGACAGCGAAATTCGTCGAAAGCTTTTCAGCTAAACAAATATTCTTAAAAAATTCAATTGATTCTAACTTTTAAATTTCATAAAAAAAAAATACCTATGATGATTCCTTGTTTTGCTTTGCTTTTCTTCAAAGTCAAAAAGGTTAAATAGCTTTCGATTCGACATCGACAAAAATTACATGATAATGGCAGAAACTGCACGAAAATGCACAATCGCCGCAACTTTGAATTTAGTGCTGCCAATAGTAGCACAAACCCGACTCGTTACAATTATAATTTTTTTAGGGAAATATAATTCAAGGTTTAAATAACTCAGTTCATTCATAATTAGTTTTGATATTAAATAAAACGCATCTTATAATTTTATTTTAATAACGGCTCGATGACATTCCGGGGGCCGTCTGAGCATCTAGGGTGAAGACTGTACATCCAGAACAGCGAGCCTTCCGACCGACCTCTTTAACTTAATCGAACCGTTTGGCAAGCGAACATCAGCTATCCTTACAACACCATCGGGACCGGGGTAGACCTTAACCACGCGGCCCAATTGCCAAGCGGAACGAATTTCGTTGGGCTCTATGATGATAACGACGCTATCAAATTTCACTTGTGGTGAGCTGGTGTAACACTTTCCGCGTCTAGTTATGGTGGGAAGGTACTCAGTGTACCACCGCCTTATCAGCTGAGCCATCAAATGTTGAGCGCGGCGACTATGAACCTTGCTTAAGCAACCTCTATCAGTGAAGCTTCCGGGTGCCGTAACATCTCTGTCATCTTCGCCGAACATCATTGAGTTTGGGGTGAGGGATTTAGGATCTTCGGGATCGACCGGAACATGAGTGAGGAGACGACGATTTATCTGTCACTGAGCCTCCATAAGAGCATTCCGAATAACATCTTCCTGGGGTATCATTCCCCTGAGTACAAACTCGATGCTCGGCTTAATAGATTGGATCAGACGCTCACACGCACCACCCATCCATGGGGAGTACGCTGGGATAAATCTCCATGGAACTCGTTCGTACTTCGCGGTGTATTCGCTGAGATCGGTTTCCATCTCCTTGATGCCCTTCCCCAACTAATTCTTTGAGCCGACGAAGTTCAGGCCATTGTCACTGTATTTGTACCGGGTGACTACGCGGTAAATCAAGAAACGACGCAGAGCCATTGTGCACTGATCCAAGCTAAGATCATTAAGCAGCTCAATCTGCACTGTCCGAAAGGTATGAGGCAGGTAAAAATCATTCCATAGAGTTTCGCGATTCCACGACCAAACCTGACCAAAAGGGGACCAAAGCAGTCGACCCCAACATGAGTGAACGGCTTCAGATTGAAAGCTACTCGAGCTTCCGGCAGTAGACCCATCGGCGGCATCACTGGTTTAGCCCTAAGACGCCTACACATGTTGCACCTTAAATGTACTCTCTCCACCGCTCCTCGAATGTTTATGATCCAAGCCGTTTCGCGAATGTCCGCTGTCCCCATGTGAAGGTTGCGATCGTCATGATGTTGGATAAATAAATCAACCAACGGGTGTTTTTTGGGCAAAAATTGCCGGATTCCGAGCCGCGTAGGAAACCCTTGCTTTCTGAGCTCTCGAATTCAGCCGGATTGTATTTTCCTCATCTAGAAATGGTGACAAGCTATAAGAATTGAACTCGATGAATCGACTTTCCCATGTACTTTTAAGGCTGAGACCTCATTTGGAAAGGCCTCACCTTGAACCTTCCGGAACAACCAATATTCAGCCCTGTAGATCTCCTCTGGAGTGATGAAAACTTCCTTATACGTTACGTTTTCCGAAGAATGTCTTTAAATCGGAGCAAGAAGGCAATAGTTCTGACGGACGACGACCACTTCGAACGAAACCTCGCCGTAAGATCCTCGTAAACCTCATAAGATGCCCTTAGATTTCGGTCGTGGAGCATTATACTTCTTTCTGGAACTTCATGAGTTTCCAAATTTGCTACGGCTTTTCCCGGTGCAATCGGCCAGTCCTGAAAAGGAGACCTGAGGAAATCTGGACCCTGGAACCATCTCGTCTCTTGATTCCCCATCGAAGAATCGATCCACTTCGTACCATCATCGGCGACATTATCGTTGGATCCAATGTGGAAACATTGACGTGGAAAGGTTGAGTCCAGCAGTTCTCCAACTCGCACTGCAACAAACGATGGAAATTTGAATTTCGTCGAATTAATCCAAGACAGCACTGTTTTTGAGTCAGATAAGAAACATACTTCGTCAATCCGTATTGTGTGAGAACCTTTGATAGTCGACGCCAATCGCACGCCAAGAACTGCAGCCTGCAATTCCAATCGAGGCACCGACAGCCTTTTCACCGGGGCGACTTTAGCCTTTGCCATAACTTGCGCCACTTTCACCTCTCCTTTGGGATCAAACCTTAAATACGCTACAGCAGCAAAGGCCTTGTCTGATGTGTCGACGAAAACAATTAAGGCCACTTTTGAGTCATCGGAATTCAAAAGGACGTATCTACGGGGAATCCTGAGCCTGTCGATATTTCTCAGCTCCTGCACGAAGTTCAACCAAGGTATCCTCAGCTTCTCTGGAACTGGTTCATTCCAATCGAGCCCTTCACGCCAAATCTCTTGAAGCACGTTTCGCCCACGGATAATATAAAGGGAGATGAGACCAAGTGGGTCGAATATCTTCATTATAGTCTTCAACATCTCTCGTTTGGTTAAAACAGATCCAAGAACTAACATTCTCTTTAGAGCTTCATCACCCGGTATTTTATAAGTGAAGTAATCGGAGGACGGATGCCAATTCATGCCCAATACCTTTGCAATGACATTGTCGCATTCGTTTGGATCGATACTGACAAGTTTAGGATTCACATGACTTTCTGGAATCTGCTTCAGGAACTCACTACTGCTGGATTGCACGCCAACGAGATCAAACGAGCGGCTGGGCACTGATTCCGGAATAGGTTTCCGTGATGATTCTTCCCAAACTGAGCGCATGTAGGCGAGCACCTGGGACCAAACATCATTACCTGCATAATATACGCGGTAGGCTCACAAGAACTGCCACCGTCTCTCCAGATAATGCGTTGGCACTGTTGGTCCTCCTCCTTAATGAGGATTCTATGAAACATCTTTTTAACATCAGCGTTAACAGCTATTTCACGTTCTCGAAACTTAAAAAGGCCTGCGTGCAAGTGAACAAGATTGTCCGGCCCTTCAGCATGTGAGTGTTCAGCGACACGCCGCAAACCTTTGAGGCCACGTCCGCCACATCCCGAGGTTTTGGGGGGAACTTGTTTGGGTTATCCACGATAAACGTTGGTGCCTTCTTCAGACGAGCCACATTCTCCTTACCACTGAACCGTCCTTCCAACGTAGTAGACTTAAAGACCTCCTCAAAGTATGGCCACTATCGTTTGTTAGCACCCGAGAAAACCGGCAGGCACTGAACATTGTTACGGTTCAGAATTGTGAGTAAACTGCACATATCAGACTCTGGAATGGAAGAAGATTCCCCAAAAATACCTTGGTGACCTTGTCTCTCGTGGATGGGTGTTGACTGGTGAGGGTGAACAGGATTCTTCAACAACGACTCATGATTCGCCTGGATTTTTTTTTAAAGATCTCTAATCTCATGATTCGCCTGGATTTTTTTTTAAAGATCTCTAATCTCTCATCCATCTTCTTAATTGGTGGACATTTAGCGCCGCTAAATGGGGCAGCAACTGGTGGCACCACTCTTGTCGAAGCTTCAGCTAGCTTTAGTTTTAACTACCTCATTTCGGCGCGTAGGGTAGAAAGCTCAACGTCCCTTTCAGCGATTGCTGCTTGGACAACCGCAGCAGCTTCTAATGCCATGTCTACCGAACCCTCGAGTATATTCTGTGCAGACGACACTTTATTAACCTGAGCAGCACAATCATCCTGTTTACAAAACCATGGCGTGGCAGTATCGTAGAAATCGGGATTAAAGCTACCACAATGATAGTGTCACCAGCGCTTGCATTGCTCACAAGATACCATTTCATCATCATCTGTTTGATGACAAACTTTGGAGCCGCATCTATGGTTATCCATCATTAATGTATATCTCCACACGAATAATTAAAACAAATAGTGTTGGTCGAACCCCATTTTAATAAAATAAAAATATGCCGCACAACAACCTCTCAGATTGAATTCGATTTTATTAACTAAAGGAATAATAGTATGTAACAGAAAGATTGATATTAAATTAATTAAATTACTATACTACTACAGAAAAAAAAATTGATAAAAAAATACCTAGTTTTGCTGCAGCGACTCAACGGTGATGATTTCTTGTTTTACTTTGCTTTTCTTCAAAGTCAAAAAGGTTAAATAGCTTTCGATTCGACATCGACAAAAAAAGGCAACAAATTCGCCATTAAATGATGACAGAGTTGCACAAAAGTTAGCTTAACTAATAACTAAAAAGCTACAACTAAATTAGCTGTAGTTTCTTTGAACGTACATAGCTAAACCATAATTTTAGTTGTAGTTGCCACAAATTTTGGAACCAAATTAGTTATTAGTTGCGTAGTGCTACTAAGCGTGTTTAGTTGTGAAAAATTAATTACCAGAGTGTAACTAACAATAATTAGCTTTAGTTTTAGCTTTTTAGCTATAGAATAAACATAACTAATAATTTTTTTCCAACAATTTAATGAAAAAAGGCACAGGAGCAATTCTTTTATTTCGTTATACATTTTCCAGTTTTAATTATGTTCAATTTTAGAGATTTATATGTCCTTACGAAACACCGGGAAATTGTGTGGAAGTAGAATTGTTTTGAATAATTCAGGTTTGTTTTGAAGGTAAGAGGAAAAATATCGATTTGTACTTCGGTAACCGACGGCCGATTTAAGAATGTCACTTTTAGTTGTCATAAGGTTATTTACCAAGTGGTCCTTGGAGCACTAAATAAGGTCCTTAAGCCCGAAAAAAAAACATTATTTTTCAAAAACTCCTAGGAAACCGCTCAGTATATTGTGTTCAATGTTATATGACTAACAGATCCTTGGAACAACAGAAAAGGTCCTTAAAAGTAGAAAAAGGATATTTTTCCAAAATGCCGTTTTTTTTTTTTTTTTTTTTTATAATTAGCGCGCACTAAAGGGATTTGTTGGGACCCTTATAATGTATTAGCTACACAGCGCGGGCGTTAAGGAAATTAGGGTGAGAGGAAAAGGAGAGATGCCGATGCACGTTGGTTTTGAATGTCTGTAGGTTATAATGTGTAGGAAAAATGGAGCGGGGAAGAGCATTCCACATTCGTGTTGTACGGCTGTGGAAAGGTTCTTTGAACTTCACTGTACGTCCGAACACAGGCTTGAGGGTGAACTGATGAGCATTCCCTGCATGGCGGGTATTACGGTTGAAATGTTCAACGGGAGGAATGCAACTGGCTATTTTGTTTGAGCACTTATGGTGGAAATAACGATAAAATAACGACAGGCAGGAGACATTACGACGATGACTAAGAGAGTCAATCGATCTCGCGATGTCTCGGTCGCCAATGAGTTTTACCGCGCGTTTTTATATCTTGTCAAGTAGCTCCAAATAAGTTATTGGTGCACCGGACCAGATATGAGCGTTGTACTCGAGTTTCGGGCGAATAAACGCCTTATAAATTGTAGCCAGATCAGAAGGGGTGAAATATTTCTTACAACGCTTAAGGAAGCCTAGACATTTCGCGGCGTTCTTGGCGACATCGAATATGTGGTCATTCCAACGAAGGTTGTCATTAACACACATACCGAGAATGGAAAGTCTTTCGGTTTCAGCGATGTAAGTGCCATTCATAGATAATGGCAGTGTGTGTGGGTTTTGCTTTAATGACAGGAGACAGCATTGAGTTTTGGAAGCATTAAATTCCACTCTATTGGTTGTACCCCACTGAGTTATTCTGTTAAGATCGGAATTTAATGAGCTTAACATAAGTTGCCGTTCCAGTTCCACACCCGAAGATGAGGGGCGTGACCCAAGAAACGAATATGAGAAGCTGAGGGTACTGTCATCAGCAAAGGAATGGATTGGATTAGAAGTAACAGACAGTAGATCATTTATAAAAATGAGAAAGAGAGTCGGGGACAGAACAGAGCCTTGGGGGACACCAGCATTTATTTGGTGAGTTGCAGACTTGAAGCCGTCCAAAACAACTTGAATTGAACGGTCCGAAAGGTAATTTCTAATTCATTGAAGAAGAGTATCATCGATTCCAAATGCACGCATTTTCGACAAGAGAGCTTGGTGCCAAACTCTGTCAAATGCTTTTGAAATATCAAGCGCAACGATCTTACTTTCACCACCTTGGTGAAGAGATTGGTTCCACTTTTCGGTTAGATATGTCATCAAATCACCAGTGGACCTGTTGCTGCGAAAACCATACTGCCGGTCATTAAGAAGTTTTCGCGATTCAAGATATTTCATTAGCTGACGGTTTATCAGCGTTTCCATGACCTTAGAAAGAAGGGACGTAAGTGCAATTGGTCGGTAGGAGGAGGGAGAAGAAGATTCGCCTTTTTTTGGTACAGGCTGGACAAATGCTGTTTTCCATCTTCCCGGGAAGAGTCCTGAAGAATAGGACAGATGGAAAAGCTTACGCAATGGTTTTGCCAGCGAAGGAGAACACCTCTTCAGAACGATAGGGGAAATACCATCTGGACCAGCGGATTTGTGAACGTCAAGATCTTGAAGTACTCTAGCCACTGTACGAGTGCGAAAGTGGATTGGTCCCATAGAGAATTCTACGCGCTCGAGTACAGGGGGAGACAAAGCACAATCTGGGAGCGTTGAGCTGACTGCAAAGTGAGCAGCAAGCAGATTGGCCTTATCTGTAGATCTGACAGCTGGAATGTCGTTGTAAATGAGTGTCGGGATAGATGACGAGGCCGAATTCTTGATGTTTTTAACAAATGACCAAAAGTTTTTACTACCAGTGGGACTTTGTAGTATTTTTTGCCTCAACTTTTGGTCATAGGAGAATTTGACACGATTAATGTGGGCATTGCAGTCATTTCTGGCTCGTTTAAACTTTTTACGGCTTTCCTCAGATGGGTTGGCTTTGAATAGCCGAAAACTTACCTCTTTTAACCGGATAGCCTCTTTGCAGCTCGAGTCACACCACGCGTTAACCTTGGGTTTGATACTTTTAATCCTGTTAGGGATAAAAGTCTTCATACCCAGGTGAATTATGTTTGTGACCATATCAGCAGCAGCATCCACGTCGCTGTCGAGGAAGCACAGCGACCAATTAAAACTCTTAAAGAAAGCGTTTAATTTTTCGCAATTGGCTTTCTCGTACTGCCATACGGTTCTTTTAGGAGTTTGTTCTTTAACTATGTGGTTGGAGTACGAGAAATTTGCTGATATGATGCAATGGTCTGACGAACCTAGAGGCGATAATACGTTCAAAGCGTATTTATCAGGGTGAGAGGTAAGAAACAAGTCCAATGTGTTGGCAGTTTGGCTGCTAATGTCCGGTATTCGTGTCGGCTCATTTACAAGCTGAGTCAGGTTATTTACCTCAGCAAAGATCTCGATGCACCTTCCTTCGGGTGTTGTCTGACCAGAATGTCGAAGCCAGCTTGAATTGTGTATATTGAAATCGCCCGCAATAACGATTTCAGAACGATGATGAAGGGTCACAATTCTTGTAATAGAATCAGACAGGGCATCAAACTCATTATAAGTTGAATATCTGTCCAAGTTGGGGCTTCTGTAAATAAAACAGTAGTGTATTAATTGCCAACGGACATGGAGTTTTAGCCAAATGAAATTAAATTCTGGGTTGGCACATTGGCCATATTGAGGCTGAAGTTGGTAGGCTACGTCACTACGTATATAAACGGCGATACCGCGATGGGCAAAGAATAAAGGCACTAAGTTGTACCCAGGTAGACTAAACTCTGTTAAATCAGAGCCAACGCTAACCTGGGTTTCACTAAGTGCCAAAACAGCTGGTTTGTTGTGAAAAACATGGGCGTATAATGAAAAAAAATTCTTTCTCAACCCACGAATGTTGCTGATATCCACAACGAAATTCCTACACATTATAAAAAACAAACATAAAAAAAACACAACTCCGACGCTAACTAAGCATAGGCCGTGAATTGAAAATATACGTTAGATTTCCAAAACAATCTACCGCAGGTGTTATGCCCGTACGGTAATTTGTTTGGTCCACTAACATAATCAACAACTCACGACCCGCTATTCGCCCGATGCTGCCTTTACCCAAACATTGCAAGTGCACAAACGATAATCGATCGACACATGCAATAGTCAAGAAAGAGCAACAGTGATGAAGTGGGATGGGGGACGGAAGGAAGACCCTACGCTGTTGCTTTTTTTCGCTTTTTTCGTTATCACTGCCACCGGCCACCGGCACTGGCTCTATGTGGATTTTTTTTTCTTTTTTCACACACACGCGATTTTGTATTTTTTTTCGCGAAACGTATTGGCGAGCCGGTAGGTATTATGTTTGACGGTTTAGTGGCACCGAAATTGCGTTTAAAAGAGGCAACGCGTCCGCACGCGACGGGAGGCAAACAACAACTGAATCCACACGGTATATCTGTGTTCAATGTTATTTGACAACAAAAAAGGTCCTTAATAGTCGAAAACAGGATATTTTTCCAAAATGTCATTAGAATCCGTACGGTATATCTGTGTTCAATGTTATTTGCCTAAGAGGTTCTTGCAACAACAAAAAAGGTCCTTAATAGTCGAAAACAGGATATTTTTCCAAAATGTCATTAGAATCCGCACGGTATATCTGTGTTCAATGTTATTTGCCTAAGAGGTCCTTGCAACAAAAAAAAGGTCCTTAATAATCGAAAACAGGATATTTTTCCAAAATGTCATTAGAATCCGCACGGTATATCTGCGTTCAATGTTATTTGACTAATAGTTCTTTGGAACAACAAAAAGGTCCTTAAAAGTCGAAAAAGGGATATTTCTCCAAAATGTTTGTTGTTTCTAGGGCCCCTTATTCAAATAACATTGAACTCATGTATACCGTGCCATTTCTAAAGACATTTTGGGAAAATATCTTTTTTCGGGCTTCAAGGACCTTGATTGTGGCTTCAAGGACCTCTTTGTAAAATAACATAATGTAAAATATAAGGGACATTCAATCAATTTTTATTTTAAACGCAATATGCATAATAAATCCCAATAAATTATCGCCATTATAGCAAAACAATAAATTTTGATTTAGTTATTAGTTATTACCTAGACAGCTAAAAAGCTACAGCTAACAAGCTAACCAACTTTTAGTTGCCATCCGCAACTAACTTTGGCAACCTAACGAGCTTAGTTACACAACCTGCAACTAATAGCTAATAGCTAAAATTAGTTGTCATTATGATAGCTAACCACCAAATCGATTGCATTTTTAGCTCAGCTAATTTAACTACGTTAATTACTTAGTTATGGCGTTAGCTAGATAACAAATTAGGTAGCTAACGTGCAACTGTGCATGATGATGGCAGAAACTGCACGAAAATGTACAATCGCCGCAACTTTGGCTTTAGTGCTGCCAATAGTAGCACAAACCCGACTCGTTACAATTATAATTTTCAAGGTTTAAATAACTCAGTTCATTCATAATTAGTTTTGATATTAAATAAAACGCATCTTATAATTTTATTTTAATAACGGCTCGATGAAAGTATTTGCTTGACTATTGCAGGTGTCGAATGATTATCGTTTGTGCACTTGTAATAGTAGAGTAAAGGCAGCATCAGACGGATAGCGGGCCGTGAGCTGTTAATTTTGTTGGTGTACCAAAAGAAATGACCATACGGGCATAAAACCTGAGTTAAATTGTCTTGGAAATCTAACGCAGATCTTCAATTCACGGCTTTTGCTTTGGTAGCGTCGGAGTTTGTGTTTTCATTTACGAGTATGTTTGTATTTTATAATGTGTAGGAATTTTGTGGTGGATATTAGTAACATTTGTGGCTTGAGGAAACAAACTTTTTCCGTTATAAGCCCACGCTTTCCACAACAAACCAGCTGTTTTGGCTTTAGTGAAACCCAGGTTAGCGTTGGCTCTGATTTATCAGAGTTTAGTCCACCTGGGTACAACTTAGTGCCATTATTCATTTCCAATCGCGGTATCGCCGTTTATATACGTAGTGACGTAGCCTACCAACTTCAGCCCCAATATGGTCAGTGTTCCAATCCGGAATTTAATTTCATTTGGCTCAAATTTCATGTCCGTAGGCATTTAATCCACTACTGTTTTATTTACGGAAGCACCAACTTGGACAGACATTCAACTTATAATGAGTTTGATGCCCTGTCTGATTCCATTACAAGAATTATGACCCTTCACCCTCGTTCTGAAATCGTTATTGCGGACGATTTCAATATACATAATTCAAGTTGGCTTCGACATTCTGGTCAGACTGCACCCGAAGGAAGGTACGTTGAGATCTTTGCTGAGGTAAATAACCTAAATCAGCTTGTAAATGAGCTGACACGAATACCGGAAACTCGCAGTCAAACTGCCAACACATTGGACTTCTTTCTTACATCTCACCCCGTTAAATACGCTTTGAACGTATTATCGCCTCTAGGTTCGTCTGGCCATTGTATCATATCAGTAAATTTCTCATACGCCAACCACATACTTAAAGAACTAATTCCTAAAAGAACCGTATGGCAATACGACAAAGCCAATTGGATAAAACTAAACGGTTTCTTTAAGAGTTTTAACTGGTCGCTGTGCTTCCTCGACAGCGAAGTAGATGTTGCTGCTGATATGATCACAAACATAATTCACCTGGGCATGAAGTCTTTTATCGCTAGCAGGATAAAAAGTATCAAACCCAAGGTTAACGCGTTGTGTGACTAGAGCTCAAAAGAGGCTATCAGGTTATAAGAGGTAAGCTTTCTGCTATTCAAAGCCAACCCATCTGAGTAAAGCCGTAAAAATTTAAACGAGTCACAAATGACTGCAATGCCCACATTAATTGTGTCAAATTCTCCAATGACCAAAAGTTGATGCAAAAAATACTACAAAGTCTCACTGGTAGTAAAAACTTATGGTCATTTGTTAAAAACATCAAGAATTCGGCCTCCTCATCTATCCCGACACTCATTTACAATGACATTCCAGCTGTCAGCACTATAGATAAGGCCAATCTGCTTGCTGGTCACTTTGCAGTCAGCTCAACGCTCCCAGATTGCGCTTTGTCTCCCCCTGTAGTCGAGCACGTAGAATACTCCATGGGACCAATCCACTTCCACACTCGTACAGTGGCTAGAGTACTCCGAGATCTTGACATACATAAATCCGCAGGTCCAGATGGTATTTCCCCTATCGTCAAAATATCTTGCTTGAATTTGCCCGTGCTGGTTGCCTTGATGTTGTTGAACTTGGTAAGCATTCAGTTATCTCTTTTGTATCTCCAAACAGTTTTTCGTTACTGGTGATTGTGATTTTCCGTTATGCCTTGTTCATTCTAGAGGTTTTGGCCCCAGTTCCCAGCGTCAGGGTTTCCTGCAACCACTTCCAAACTGAACCAACTCACTTGATAGACTTCCTTGATATGCGGGGCCCGCCTTTCAGTAGGCTCATTTATTTGTGTTAGATAAAATGTAATTCCCGCCTTCTTTTCTGATTCCGTGATGGTAGTATTTTTTTTTTTTTTTTTTTGTCGGGGTGTGTGAGACTTTCTGCACTGTAGCACTCAGACTCAATACTGGTCCATTGTACTACCAGGCAGACACACCACATTTTACCGTGGGAATTTACTTTATAAAAACGAGAAGGCGCTTCAATGATAAGGAGCTTAGGTTTACAGCACTCACCATATCCGCACCAAATACCTGCCACCTGATACGAGCAAAAGCAGGACAATCACAGAGGAAATGTTCCGCAGTATCGTCGCTCTCTCCACAGGCTTCGCAGTTGGTGGTGTCGCTTAGGCCTAGCACCTTAAGGTGTAGGGCAAAAACGTAGTGTCCCGTATGAACGCCAGTAGTCTGTCTGCAGTCTTTTCTGTTCAGAGACAACAACAATGCCACGGATTTTCCACAGACGTCGGGGAGCATTTGCTTAGTCTGTCTGCACCCTGGAGAGTCATGCCAACTGCGATTGTGTTCATAGGAAACCCACCCGTCAATGGAAGCCCTGACCGAGAACGCAGGCAGACAGATCGCTGGTTCAGGTCCGGAAAAGTCCCCCTCTGGGCCTTGTCTAGCAAGTTCATCGGAGATCTCATTTCCCGTGATCCCGCTATGACCCGGAACCCAGACAAGTTTAAGTGAATTCACCCTTCCGACCGAATTCAGAGATATCTTGTATTCACGTACTATTTTGGAGGTAGTTAAGGGTTTGAGTAAGGCCTTAAGCGCTGCCTGACTGTCGCTACAGACGCAGATACTTCGCCCCCTCCACCTGTTCCTCGTAACATAGTCCATGGCCATTAGGATAGCATAAGTCTCTGTTTGGAAGACTGACGCATATTTGCCTAACGGAAAATAAAGTCTAACGTTATCGCTCTCCACGAAGACACCAGCACCAGAGCCTTGATCGGTTTTGGAGCCATCCGTGAAGATTCGACTGCATTCCCTTCCAGGTTCAGAGTCCGGTCAGAGCCAGTCCTGGACGCGAGGAAAGTCGACCTCGTAGTTGCGCTTTAGCCGGAGTTCCGGTGTCATCGCATCAGACGGCATATCCATAAGACAGGAGTCGAAGGACAACCGTTGCGCAAGTTCATCAAAACTCCAGTGCGAGTTATACCAAAAGCCACCTCTTGTAAGACGTGAGATAGCCTTGATTGTACAGCCCATGATGTAAATATCAAGGGGCGGAAGGATCAATAGTGCATCTAGGCCGGAGCCAGGCGTGCTGGGGAAGGCCCCCGTGCAGCCGAGACATACCTGCCTTTGGAGTTTGGCAAAAGCAGCAGTGACGTATTTACGTGAAAGCTTATTCCAGCAAACAACCGATGCGTATGCTATAAATGGTCTTATCATAGCCGTATAATTCCATAGGACTCTTGTCGGTGATAAGCCCCATGTCTTGCCGAAAATGCCTTTGCACTGCCAGAAAATAGACAGCGCCTTGGCAGTCTTCAGCTCAACATGTTTGGACCAAAGAAGTTTGCTATCCAGGATGACTCCCAGATACTTTGCTTCATTGGAGAGTTGGATTGTGACGCCTTTTAGCACTGGCTGAGTCAACCCGACCAGCTTCCTCCTTCTCGTAAAGAGAACAACCTCAGTTTTAAGAGGATTGACCGAGAGCCCATTCCTAGTGCACCATTCGTCGATCACGTCAAGGGCCGCCTGCGCCTTGGCGCATACAGTCGCTAGGCATGATCCAACAGAAAGCACGGCAACATCATCCGCGTACGCCTGAGCGTAAATATTAGAACTGTTGAGTGCGTTCAACAGAGAGTCGACCAGCATACACCACAGCAGTGGAGACATGACGCCGCCTTGCGGGCAGCCTCTGTTTACCCCCGCCATAACATAGCGGCCACAATCCGCATCCGCAACCAACGTTCTATTCATTAGCATTGCTTTAATCCACAACACCAATGGTTCGTCTACTCCGTGTTGTCTGGCGGAGCTGCACATGCTATCAAAAGTCGCATTGTCAAAAGCACCCTCAATATCGATGAAAATGCCTATCGCGTATTCTTTCCTGTCAAGCGCGCCTTCAATTCTACCAACTAGATTTTGGAGCGCAGTCTCGCAGGATTTTCCGCGTTGATAGGCATGTTGCATCGGAGATAGTGGGTGCAATCGTAAAGCACCTTTGCGCACGTGAAGCTCGACCAGCCTTTCCAAGCTTTTCAGCAATCCTAAGGATTGTTTTATCTGCCTCGTTCGTCACCATGATGTGTAGAGGAGTCAGTTCCAATAACACCTCCATGGCTGCGGTTGGGCAGCTACGCATTGCTCCGGTAATGCATAGGCACGCCAGTCTTTGCACTTTGCCGAGTGTCTCTCGCGTTGTGACTAGACTGGTTCGTTTCGCCCATGCTACCGCTCCGTATGTGATCATTGGTCTCACGATTGCAGTGTACATCCATCGCAGGATGCTTGGGCTGCATCCCCATGCCTTCCCCGCTAGGCTCCTACATATCATGAGAGCGCGGGTGGCCTTCTTGGATATCTCCTCTGTATGCTTTCGCCAGAGGAGTTTACTATCTAGATGGAGTCCTAGATATTTTACTTCTTTGACTGGTATCAGTATCGTGCCTGATAGGTTTATGTCCTTAAGTCTTTGAAGTTGTCTTTTCCTTGTGAATGGTACTATCGTTGTTTTCGCCGGATTGATGTAAGTCCGACATTATGGCACCATTCCTTGGTTACTTTAAGCCCCTTTTGTATGATGTCTCCAAGGGTTTCTTCGAACTTGCCCCTGGCAATCAATACAATGTCATCGGCGTACGCCTGACAGTTGATGCCATGGTTGGTTAATTTTTCCAGCAGTTCGTCTACAACTAGGCTCCACATTAAGGATGATAGTACCCCTCCTTGTGGACATCCTCTCGTTGTGTTTACTCTGATGGTTCCAGATGGTGTTTGAGTCTCTGCTGATCTAGTGCTCAGCAGCTCACACATCCAGTTGGATACTGTACTGTTAACTCCTTTCCTATCCAGGGATCGTTTGATCGCATCATGTGAGGTGTTGTCAAATGCTCCCTCTATGTCTAGGAAAGCGCACAGTACTATTTCTTTTGCCTCCAGGGCACTTCGAATTATCTCCGTCAGCTGATATAGGGCGGTCTCTGTTGATCTGCCCGCTCTGTATGCATGCTGACGATTATGTAAGGGGGATGTGTTCAGAACATCTTCCCTTAAATAGTTGTCTACAGCCTTTTCTGTCATCTTCAGAAGAAATGACGTAAGGCTGATGGGTCTGTACGATTTTGGCTGTGTGGGGTCTATTTTCCCCGCTTTTGGTATAAACACAACCCTTGCTCGTCTCCATTGCATTGGTATGTGGCCCAAGGCAATACTGCTCCTTGTTATCTTTAGCAGGTGTGGTATTAGTACCCTTTGCCCTTCTTGAAGAAGGGCGGGTATAATGCCGTCCACTCCGGCAGATTTGAAAGGCTGAAAGGAATTTATTGCCCATTTCAGCCGTCCCTCAGAACAGATGGTTGATGTTGTTTCCCAGTCTTCCCTCCGAGGTCTGATTTAATTTAATTTTAATTTTGGTGGGGGCATACACCCCCATTTATTCAGCTTAATACAAGCTATTTAGGTCTTAAAAAACTAATTACACTAAGACTTACAGCTAGGGCTTAAAAAATACTTAAAAATAATTAGGTGGATGGTGAGGGGTGGAGGAGGGTAGATTTGAGGGAGGAACTGCAGTGATTAAAATCAAAGAGGAGGTGGTTAGAATTGACCTTCTGCAACATACGGGATATCGGCTCGTTCAAGCCATACAACGTGCGACGGGTGGGAAGATAGAAAAGAGGAGGGGATCTTAAATTCCGAGGGTTAGTGTTAAAGGCAATGTAGTTCAAAAGTTAGGAACAATCAACGGAGCCAGTGAGAAGACGATGTATAAACAGAATGTTAGCCACATCTCTTCTTTTTTCAAGGGTCTGAAGGTTTATTAAATTAAGGCGTTCGTGATATGGTGGAAGGATAAGGTGATTATTCCACGGGAGCCCACGAAGAGCAAAACGGAGAAATCGACGTTGAATGCTTTCGATTCTTGTAATGTGGACCCGGTAGTATGGTGCCCACACTTGGCTAGCGTACTCTAGGAGTGGGCGGACGTAGGTAATGTAAAGGGATTTTGTCACGTAGGGATTGGTAAATTCTTTAGACCACCGTTTGACGAAACCAAGGGCTGAGTTAGCTTTATTGATTATCTCGTCAATATGTGACCGAAAGTTAAGCTCTCTGTCACACAGAACGCCTAGGTCGCGAATGGTTAGAACGGTAACAATGGGTTGGTTGTTCAAATAGTAACATCTGGGGGGAGACTGAATCCGTTTACGTGAAAAAGTAAGAAATTCACATTTAGCAAAATTCAGCTCCATAAAGTTTTTTTGACACCAGACCGAAAAACTATTGAGGTCTTGTTGAAGAAGATCAGAGTCGTGTGGAGAAGAAATGATTTTGAAGAATTTAGCGTCATCGGCATAGAGGGAGATGGAGGAGAAGTTGATGACGTTGTCAATATCATTTTTAGCCAGAATAAAAATCAAAGGTCCAAGGTGGCTACCTTGTGGAACACCAGAGGTGGCTTTAAAAGGCAAAGAGAGAACAGAACGAAAACGAACATTATAAGATCGGTTCTCAAGGTAAGAAGAAAACCAATTCAATAGTGGGGGATCGAAGCCAAGGAAGGAGAGTTTGAAAAGAATCAAACGATGAGATATTTTGTCAAACGCCTTACTGAAGTCAGTAGCGATTAAATCGACTTCATTGCCACTTTCTAAAGCAGAAAGTGTAACGGAGACAAAGTCAACAAGGTCAGGAAGGGGGGAGATAAGAGACTTGCACTGAAAGGATAATGAATCGTACATCATACTTTCGAAAACCTTGGGTAAATGCGACAGCTTGGCAATAGGTCGATAGTTAGATACGTCATTCTTTGGCCCTTTTTTGTGAACAGGTGAAATGAAGGAAGTTTTCCAGATTTTAGGAAATTTCCCAAGAGATAAGGAATGTTTGAAGAGATTGGCAATGAAAGGTGAAAGAATCGCAGAACACTTTTTGAGAAGAATGGCTGGAAGGCCGTCTGGGCCGGGTAGAAATTCATCATTGAGATGAAGAAGTCTGTCGCACACCGTGGAATGGTCAAAGGTGGGTAAAATGAATGGGCCAACGGTATAGTTTTTCAGATAACTGAAGTAGGAGTGATCCGGTTCAGGGCAGTCGTCAGTGAAGGACTGCTTGAACACGGTAGCAAAAGAGTTTGCGATTACAAATGGGTCCGTTAAGGACTCGCCTTCAAACAAGAGTGAGGAGGGATATCCATCAGATTTCCTTTTATAATTAACAAAATGAAAAAATGACCGTGGGTCCTTGATGAGGTTAGCTTGAGCATCAGAAAGATAGCGTTGATAGAGACAGTGAAAAAGGTTAGAGAACTGTAAGTACGAACCGAGATAATTCGAATAATCTGTAGTAGTTCTGGTTAGAAGATAGATCGCCCATAGTTTGTTACGTTTATTACGAAGTGAACGCAGTTTCCTATTATACCATGGAGGGGAAGATGGTGAGATTTTATGGCGCGAATAAGGAACGAATAAGGAAATGCATTTAAAGATTTCGTCATAAAAACGGGTGGCAGCTTCATCAACGGATAAGTTCGAGAAGTTGAGTTCGATTCTGCTCAGAAAGTCATTGATCTTTCGGAAGTTAGCTTTGTGGAAGTCGTAGGAGCACAGGTTAGTTAGAGGCAGGGATTGGGAAGAGGGGTGATAAAAGAAAGAAAGGAGCAGAGGAGGGTGGTAAGAGTCAATAGTAGAAAGGTGTAAAGAACTTTCAATGGTTGAGGAGTTTACAGGGTCAGTTGTGAAAACAAGATCCAACTGTCGTCCCATATAATTTTTAACACCACTGACTTGACAAAGACCAGAATCGGTTACGCGATCGACAAAAAGGCATTCCTTACTAGATATCGGGTTTATTGGGACGAAGAAAGATTGATCTTCCGATAAGCTCCACTGTAGATTAGGGAGATTAAAATCGCCGAAAATTATGATTTCATCGTTTGGCTTACAGGTACTCGTATTAAGTAAATGGTCGATGGCATCCACGACGAGTTGGTATGATTCGATGGGTTGAGACGGACGTATGTAGAAGCACATTACGTAGAGAGAACGGTTAACGAGCGAGATTTTTACTACAACAAAATCTAGAAGAGGGGAGGTTGATGTTGAGATGATGGAAGAGTTCAAGCTGTTATGAACTGCAATGAGAACGCCACGGCAGGGAAATATGTCTAGAAGACAAGTGGCGTTATCATCACGAAAGACGTTGAAAGATGCTGGAAACAACTCTTGGTTTAAGATATGCGGGGAAAGATTAGTTTCGGTAAGAACATAAACATCAAAACGAAGAGTGTGAGTACGACGGAAAACTGCGTGAGTTTTGGTGCGTAGTCCTCTTACGTTTTGATAGTAGAAGGATAGAGGCAATTTCAGATCTGAGGCGGCCAAAGGTGATTTAGGGACGAAAAAAATTATTGTGATCAACTCGGTTACGTTGAAGATATGAGATACGTTTGGAGTTAATATGAGAAGCAAAAGCAGATAGATCCTTAGCCACATTAGTAGAGGAAATGTTAAAGCTTTCATGGAAGCGGGTGTAAATATCACGGAGTGCAGTGGGATCAGTTGGGAGGCCTTCTTTCTGAATTGAGATTTGAATATTCGTCTTGGTCTTTCCGTCAATGCAGATTGATTCAGGTTTGTCGTGCAAGTAGGCAAGGTATAGGCGAACGTTTTCAAAGAGTCTGTGATCTCGAAGCCGAGGCATAACGTAACGGCCGTCGAGGTCAACAGAGAGTCGACCAGCATACACCACAGCAGTGGAGACAGGACGCCGCCTTGCGGGCAGACTCTGTTTACCCCCGCCATAACATAGCGGCCACAATCCGCATCCGCAACCAACGTTCTATTCATTAGCACTGCTTTAATCCACAACACCAATGGTTCGTCTACGCCGTGTTGTCTGGCGGAGCTGCACATGCTATCAAAAGTCGCATTGTCAAAAGCACCCTCAATATCGATGAAAATGCCCATCGCGTATTCTTTTCTGTCAAGCGCGCCCTCAATTCTACCAACTAGATTTTGGAGCGCAGTCTCGCAGGATTTTCCGCGTTGATAGGCATGTTGCATCTGAGATAGTGGGTGCAATCGCAAAGCAGTTTTGCGTACGTGAAGCTCGACCAGCCTTTCCATGCTTTTCAGCAAGAAGGAAGTCAGACTGATTGGTCTGAAGCTCTTGGCGAGCGAGTAGTCACTTCTGCCAATTTTTGGTATAAATGCCACTCTAACTGTACGCGAGGGTGTTGGAATGTATGCCAGTGCTAGGACAGCGGTGAAGATTTTCTTCATAGTCGGTAGCAACTGGTTTGTACATTGTTGCAGCATGGCTGGGTATATTCCGTCCGTACCAGGCGACTTAAAGCCGTCAAAAGACGCAAAGGCGTATTTAATGGCCTCGTCCGTCACCACGGCCTTCGCAATATACTAGCTACGCCGAGTTGTTTGTCTTGGCCCACTCATAGTCTCGGTAATCGGGGCTGGTTGTGAGCCAATTGTAATCTGGTTACCCGGAAAGTGAGACTCCAGCAGATAACTAAGAGTTTCCGCTTTCGTCTCAGTGAAGGTGCCATCAAGTTTTCTAAGTGAGTCCAGTTTGGCTGGTTTGCCCTTTTTCAGAACTTTAACCAACCTACTAGTTTCACCCAGCGTTTCAATCTTTTCGCAGAAATTCCTATAAGAAGCACTTTTCGATACCCGAATTAGCCTCTTATATTCATTCTGCTTCGATCGGTAGAGATTCCAATCTGTCTCCAAATCAGTCTTGAGTGACCTATTTAGAAGCTTTCTATCTTCCCTTCGGATTCTTTGCAGTTCCGAGCTCCACCAGGGAACCGGCGTTCTGCCAGGGGGTTTACTTACTGGGCACGTCAGTTCGAAACAGCTAGTAATGGCACTATTCAGGTTTTGAACAGCATCCTCTACCTTTTGTCTCGTCCTGAGTTTGGTTGGAGTTTTGAGAGTTTTTCCCATTTCGTCCCTGAAGCGTATACAGTTGGATTTTCTTGGATTCCTCCTCTCCTGCAAAGTTATGGCTTCGCATTCGATTTGGAATTCGATATATCTATGATCTGAGAGGGATGCCTCCGAAGAGACCCTCCAGTTGGTAATCGCCTTAAAGTATCTATTTGATAAAGTCAGGTCGATCACCTCCTGTCTTCTTGACGTCACAAAAATTGGTTGCGAGCCAACATTGTTGATAGTAAGATCAGATGATAGAATGAAATCCAGGAGATGGTTTCCTCGCATGTTGCATTTGCTACTGCCCCAAACCGTGTTTTGAGCGTTGGCATCGCAGCATATAACTAGGCCCATCTTCCTGGTGTCGCAATAGTCTATGAGTTCAGCCATTGCCTTTGGTGGTGGAGACACTACTGAATCATAGGGGAGATAAGCTGACGCCACGACGAAGGTCGTGCAATCTCCATTCGTTTCGTAGCTAATGGCTGCAGCAACCAAATCTTGGCCACAAAATTGTCCAAGCTTAGTCACTGAGAGAAGGTTCGACACAGCAAGACAAGCCCTTGGTCTCTCGGACCGCTCGTCACAGAGTATCGTGGTGCCACGGACACCTCCAAGGCCACAGATGCGATTTTTCCACAGCATTGGCTCTTGTATGGATGTTATGTGGGCTTTTGTGTTCAACACGGAAAGCTTCTTACTGATGAGTGCAGTAGCAGCCTTGGAGTGTTGAAGGTTAATCTGAGTAAATCCAATCATTGGAAATACATCAGCTGGAAGAGTTCTAGTGAAAGGGCACGCAGAAGGTGCGCGCGCAGTTCCACCGACAGGAGCGCCTGAGGCCTTCTTCCTCCGTTTTTTCCTGTTCGAGCTATTGGAAGGGGAGGCAGCGTTGGTTTCAGTCAGCTGGCTGATTTCGGTTGGGGTAACCTCTGCCAACCTGCATCTCTTTGCCGCCGTCGCCGGGGAAGGGCAGTTCTCAGCGCTTGCGCCTTCAACTGGCGGTGCAGTTTCTTTGCGCCGCACGATAGCCGCCTTTCTCCTTTTCCTCTTTCGCTGGCTCTTAGATGGACGCTGACCAGTGGACGCCGCCTCTGTGGCCCGTTTCACCTGTTCGGTTTCACAGGCCTCGTCGGCAGCATCGAACCTATCGGCTGTCTGTCTATTGATCTGAAGATTAAGCGTATCAGGTTGAACCTCTCCGCCACTTTCTCCATTTTTCCAGCCCAGTCTACCGAACGTGTCGGAGATAAAGCTGCAGGAATCTTCGGAAGCAAACCTTTTCGCAACTCGAAGGTCAACGCCTGTACAGGCGGGGGGTATAAGTATGTCGGTTGGGGCCTCCAGAATCCGTGCCCCGATTTCGGATTTTCGCCCATGCGAGTACCACCTGGAGTATTTATATCTTTTAACCAACGACCATACCACGTCGAGTTAATCGGTTCTCGTTAGATCACCGAAATTAAACGACGTTGGGCGCGGTTAGTACGTAGATGGGGGACCGTTTGAGAACAACCGCGTGTCGTTGGCCAGTCCCATCTACAGAGTTGAGGTAGATAATATACGTGGTATCACAATGGACCTAAATTGGTCTAAGTGTGTCGGCTTCTGCCGACAGCCACATAAACCTAACCTAACCTAACCTATTTATATCTTTTAGTTGTTCCTGCATACTTGTTTTTTGGTTTGGTTCGCGATAGAGCTTTGACGGTGTATAAAACGCCGCTATAACTCTAAAACCTCGGATCACGAACGTATCGTACCGAAGTCACCCTATCCACCACCCGGGGACCCGCCTGGTAGGTAACCAACCCGCAGGATGGTAGTATTTACTGCGCTCGTGATTTCTTTTACCATATGTTCAAGTTTCTTCAGGTCAATCACATGTACAAACTTGAAATATCCGTCTACAATTCGGCCATGTCCATCTTTAATTGAAACGTTAGGTGTTTCATAGTTGAGTAGCTGGAACCCGTTGAATGTGGCTAGCAAAGTTATTATTAATTTAAATCCTATCTGTTGCATTTCGTTGCACTGCAGGGAGGAGAAGGAAAACGCTTAATTAGTACCCGTATACGGTCAAGGTTTTTGTTACAAGCCGGCATTTACGGGAGGTGTCGTGTTTGTCCCGTTTACTCGCAAGCATTTATAATTGCAGGCGACCTACTAATAGCAAGATCAATCATCACCACTGTTTACTTTAGCCTTCTATGATATCCTCATGTAATCATGGGTAGGTTCTCATGGGAAGGTTCGTGCTTTTGATACCAAAACGGTCAGACGTGCACTCGATAGAGCGTATTGGTTTAGCACAGATCCACAGGCGTAAAGAACACTGGTTTAATATCGGTCCCTGCTCGAGCGCCAGTTAAAGATATCTTTAAGGAGGATACTAAAAAAAACGCGAAAATATGCCCCAAGACACATCTAGTTATTCGACTTGCAATAATTATGTTAAAACCACGACCGTTTCATATAATACTTTTATTGCACTTAAGTAATACGTTACAATTCAATTATATACAAAATAGAACTAACTCTTAATATCTTTGCCTCCCGTAGAATATGCACCGTAAGCAAAACGCAATCCACACTCATACGTGCATTTGCAGTCAACTCCCATGTGTACGAAACCAATGCAAACGCCGAAGTGCTTTTTCTGAAGTCAACAAGTTCCCATGGAACACTCGAAGACGATATCGTAAACCTGTGGTGACCGTGAACTGGCTACGAACTTGAATGTAAATTTGATTTAGAATAAATGATCAGTCTATCGAGAACCTGCAACTGTGAATAACGGATTTTAATTTAAAGGAAGAACTACTAGGCGTTCTGTATTTTTTTGGTTATCTTAGATAAGTTCATAATTGGCGCCTGAGCAGGCAAAACCCGCAAAAAAGGAAAAGTGAATTAAAAACTGAAAATTTATAAAACAAATTAAAACTGGAAATTATAAAGTGGATATATTAACTAATGAACTAAAAACACAGCGGTATTAAAAACCGAAATTTATAAAGTAAACTAAAACTGGGGATTAAAACGTGAATAAATGTGAGCTGATGAACTAAAAGATAACTTACAGAGAAACAAAGCTAAGAAACATATTTGTCGAAATTATTTACAGTACATGTAACATATTCTTTATTATATACAGTCAATAATCTTTATTTTGTATTCACAATTACATTCATACAGTCGATATATTCATTACTTATTATGTACTCAAATACATGCATACATCATAGCTTTCTCTTTTGTTCTTTGACAGTCGAAATTAAAGATAGTTCTTTTCTGCCTATTGATCGACTCAGCCAACTTGTAAAAACTGAGTGTAAGAAATTCTGAATTAAAACTTTTTTGAAGCTTAAATATAACGGCTCGCGTTTTCTTTCTTATTAATTGGAACGGGTGAACAATTTACAAAATCTGGTGCCGAAACCCGGGAATTACCGAAACGAATTTAATAAACGAAAATTATAATTCCGCTATCGCGATGCTAAAAGAGGAGTACGGTAACAGCGAAAAAATTGTTGACTACACCATGCAACGCTTGTTGTCAATTCAGCCTATATCCTCTAAGACAGACGTATTGGGTTTGAGACGGCTATATACTTCTGTTCTTGCTTCCACTCGTTCTCTCACAGCATTGGGAATTTCAGGATCGAACTATTTTGTCATGCTGAAAGGAGTTTTGCTGAGATGTCGTCCAAATAAGCTGCGCGTTGACTTTCATCGCTATTATGGAGATTCTACAGAAAACAATGATTCTCGCACGGAATTTGCAGATGAGGATGTTAGTGTTGCGTCAGCCTCAGAACATTCGTCAGCTAGCATGGTTGCTGACAAGCAAGTCAGGTGTTTGCTCAAATTCCTCAAAAGAGAAGTTGAATCGCTCGAAAAGGCGAATGAGGCGAAATCAACCGCACACACACAAGCAATACGTACGACGAACGCGAGGAATCAAGGAAATGTCAAAACGGCAGTTGGATTATTTACATCGGAGACAAAGGGCCGCTGTTTGTTCTGTAAAGCAAAAAACCACGACACGAAAGAGTGCTGCAGTGCGAAAAGTTTGTCGGATAAAAAGCTACTGTTAAAAACAGAAGGAAAATGTTATCGCTGCTGTAAGGTTGGACACAATTCCAGAATGTGCAGAGTAAAATGGATTAAATGTAGAATCTGCAGTGGAAGACATGCAACGAGTATGTGTGACCCATCTTTCGTTAAACATAAAAACAATTCCCTTTCATCTACAGGTATGTCAGATAAAAACGCACCATCAGAGACAGCCAGCAATACATGCACAAAATTTGTATACAGCGGAATCGATGCAGCGGTCTAACGTTTATTTGCAAACCGCCTGTGCATTTGCTTGCAGTGAATTTTCTTCTTCGCCATTGTACATTCGAGTCGTCATGGATGGTGGCAGTCAACTTTCATTTGTAAAATCATTACACGACTATTAAATTTGCCAATAGTTGGAGTAAGTAATCTCAGTGTGATTCCCTTTGGCAGTGACAGACCAAGGCCAAGCAAAATGTGCAACAAACAAACAGTCAACATGATAATAAAGCGGTGGTTTTGGATGCAATAGAGGTGCCAGAAATATGTTTTGATGTGCTCGCAATTCCAACTAACGAGGCGATTTTACCGTTCTGTGAACTACAGCTGGCAGATGCTAGAATCCAAGGTCAACAATTAGAAGAAGGAATAAGTGTGCTCATTGGCGCTGATACATACTGGCAATTTGCTACGGGTAAGACTAGGCGTTTAACGGATAAGTTAGTTGCAGTGGAAACGATATTAGGGTGGACTATTCAAGGTCCCTTAAGCGTGCGATCGACATCTAATAGCCCGAGCTCTGCAACCGCCCTTCACGTCTGCTGTTGTGAGGACGTGCAGAGATTTTGGAGTCTTGATATTATGGGAATATCTGCCGACGAGAATAAAAAGGTAAGCAACGATTTGTCATCACATATTCGCCGAAACGCCAACCGATATGAAGTGTCACTACCTTGGAAAACTAAGTCTGTTGCTTTGCACGACAATCGACTGGGTGCTTTGGTTCGGATGCAGTCATTAGTTCGTAAGCTGCGCTCATGTCGAAGGCTCAACGACTATAGTAAAGCAATGAATGAAATGCTGTCATCTGGTGTAGCTGAAATCGTTCCTGATGTGGCTGAAAGTAAGAACCGCGTTTATTATTTACCTCACCGTCCAGTCTACCGAGAAGACAAGGAGACGACAAAGTTGCGCATTGTGTTCGATGTTTCGGCGCATGCACCTAATCATTCATCTCTGAACGATTGCTTGGATGTAGGACCGAATTTGTTGCCTGAGCTTCTGAATATTTTATTGAATTTCCGTACTGGTAAGATTGGACTTGTTGCTGACATCGAGAAGGTTTTTCTGCAAATTTTATTAGATGAGGCGGACAGAGACAGCCATCGATTTTTTTGGTTTTCCGGCGAACTCGACAATCAGCAGCTTATTACGGTGTGCGTCTTCAGAATGACTCGGTTAACTTTCGGCGTTACTAGCAGCCCATTTCTTCTTGCGGCTACGTTGCAACAAATCATCGAGGAGTTCAAAGAAAAATATCCGCTAACATGTAAGAGGCTACGAAGGGCTTTTTATATGGATGATTTCATTTTCAGTGCTGACAATGAGGAAATAGCGCAGCAGATGTATCGCGAAACTTACCTTATTTTGAAGAGTGCTTCTATGACACTTCGAAAATGGAACAGCAACGACAAAAATGTTCGACAATGTTATCCGATAGAGGACCGACACGCTAATACTCAAAAGGTTTATGATTGCGCTGGGTAGTAGCAACAGACGAAATAGAAGTGGATTTGGATCCAGTTATACAGCTTCTTGGATCAGGGTGCCTACAAGCTACAAAACTAAACATTTTAAGGGTGATGGCTAAAGTGTTTGATCCGTTCGGTATTCTGGCTCCATGGACGGTTCGGCTGAAAATACTTTTCCAAAATATTTGGCGACGAAAGTTGGATTGGAAGGTTAGCCTGCCTGGTGATCTGCTTAGCGTTTGGACTGCTTGTTGCAATGAGATTGAAGAACTCAAATAATTTTGCCTAGATATTTATTGAATAATGACTCAACTGAAGTGCACATTTTCGCTGATGCAAGTAAGTTTGCTTTTGAAGCCGCCGCTTATGCTAGGACCATCGACAACAACGGACAAATTTTTGTACAATTTATTTGTGCTAAAAACTGAGTGGCGCTCTGAAAAACACTTCGGCCGTTGTAGTGTAGTCGATGTTTCTAGGTACGGACCCGAGTGAGTCCAAAATGATAGAGTGACCAATATTCGTATTCGTTATCCACTGTGAGGTGACTTTTAAGCGGACAGCGGAGCAGGCAACCATCTACCTGCTAAAAATATCCAGGGGTGTCAGATGCAGTAAGATGTCCAGTGCGGCGGAGGGGGTCGTACGGAGTGCTCCGCTGATACAAAGACAAGCTGTACGTTGCACCTTGCTTAGCTTATCACGGTTTACCGCTTTATCAAGAGCAGTCCACCAGACAACCGCCCGTATGTCAGAATCGGTCTCACTACCGATACGTATAGCCAGTGAGATATGCGGGGCTGTAGGCCCCACTTATTACCGATGGCTTTTTTGCAAGAGAAAAGTGCTACTGTCGCTTTTTTACTCTTTCTTGTAAGTTGGGTTTCCAGCTTAACTTCCTATCGAGGATAAGACCCAGGAATTTGGCTTCATGTTAAGCTTGTACCGTTAATGGAAGGAGGATCGATGTGAGGGATTTTATATTTCCTGGAGAAGAGGACAAGTTCGGTTGTATGAGGGTTAACCCCCAACCCACATCTTCTTGCCCAACTTGTCAGCTTACTGAGAGTATATTGAAGTAGCTCTTTTAGGGTGTTGAGGTATTTCCCTGAGACGGCAATAGCAACGTCATCCGCATAGGCAATCACCATGCAACCCTCCCTCTCCAGGCATGTCAGTAGTTTATTCACCACCAAGTTCCACAGAAGGGGGAAAGGACACCACCATGTGGCGTACCTCTACTGACAGACCGCCTAGCGGATGAATCGCCCAGTTTCGAATTGATAATCCTGCTTGAGAGCAAACGATTGATCAGTTCCCCAAGCGAGCCATTCACATTCAGTTCTGTCAGTGCATTTGCGATTGCAGATGTGTTTACGTTGTTGAAAGCGCCTTCTATGTCTAGGAAAGCAACCATAGTGTATTCCTTGTGGTAAAGGGAGTATTCAATAGTGCGTACCAAGGAGTGAAGGGCGGTTTCCACCGATTTACCCTTATTGTACGCGTGTTGGACCGCAGGGTTTATGTTCATACGAAGATGGATATCAATCAGACGCTCCAGTTTTTTGAATAGGAAAGACGATAGACTGATAGGTCTGATGTCTTTGGGGCTAACATGGGAGTATTTGCCTGCTTTGGGTATGAAAACCACTTTTACCTCTCTCCAAGCCTGAGGAATGTGAATTAGCTTTAAACAGCTTTTCAGAATCATCTCCAGTGATGGAAGGATGATATCCGAAGTCATCTGAAGTTCGGCTGGTATTATGCCGTCAGGTCCTGCAGACTTGAAGGGCTTGAAGCTTTGTAGCGCACAAAGGAGCTTGTCCCTAGTAATTAGACTTTGAGAATTTGTTACTTGTGAAAGCATTGGTGACCTGTTTAGGTTGCTATGATCGGTTATGTTAGAGCTGTCTGGAAAGTGTGTACCAAGTAGTAGATTGTGCGATTGCTCGCTAGATGTAGTCCAGGAGCCGTCTGCTTTCTTTAGGCAGCTGGGCATAATTGGATTCGAAGCAAGGATTTTTCTTAGCCTTGATGCCTCTGAGGATTCTTCTATTTTGCCACACAAGAGTCTCCACGATGATCTTTTGTCCACCTAAATTCTTTTTTATATGATTTGAGGGATGCGTTATAGGAGTCCGAGTCAGTGTTGGAACTTGAGCTTTTGGCACGATTGAAAAATCTCCTGCAATCTTTTCTCAGTGGTCCACCAGTGTGGCTTCTTTTTCCCCCTGGGTTGTATGGAGGGGCAGGAAGCCGCCATCGCTAGATTGGAAGCCCTGATGAGCTTGTTAGCCTTGTCGTCGAGCTCGCTAGGATTGCAAGGGGGACTTAATAGTTCAGAGGTAATAAGTTCACGCATAATATCCCTGTATTTGGGCCAGTCTATTTTCCGAGGGTTTCGGAATGCTGATTGGCGAGGGGTGTCAGCGTTGTAAAGGTTGAATGTGAGATATCGGTGGTCGGAGAAAGAATGGTCAGCCGAAACTTTCCAACTTGATATCATTTTGTGGATGCTTACGGAGACAAGAGTAATGTCTAAGACTTCGTGTCGGTTTTTAGTTATGAAGGTGGGTTCATTACCCGTGTTGCACACAATGAGGTTAGTTCCTCAAATATATTCATAAAGCGACTCACCTCTATTGTTAATATCAGTGCTGCCCCATGTAGTGTGATGCGCGTTGGCGTCGCATCCGAAGATGAGTGCAGCTTTTCGCCTCTCTGCTTCCGCGATAAAGCTCTCCAGGTTATCACCAGGGAGAGGTCCCATGTTGTCGTGGGAAAGATACGCTGATGCCAACCAGTATATGCCACCAGCAGTCTCTAGTTTGACAGCCGTCGTATCTCGATCGCTGAAATTAGGGAGCAAATATGCATTAAGCGTACTCTTCACCAATATGCACGATCTAGGTTTACCTTTGTCGGACACATATAGTGGGTAGTATCCAGGGGTCTTAAGTCCGTGAACCAGGTTGTTGACAACCCAGGGCTCATGGACCAAGACTAAGCCTTCTCCAGTTTTTGTTAACCGGAGAATAAGGGCGGCAGAAGCCTTAATGGAGTGTTGGAGGTTAATCTGTATGATCTGCAGCATTGTTGCTACAATCTTGTACAGAAACCCCCACCACTGTGTTGTTGAGGTCCTCCAATTCAGAGGACGAGCTGAGAAGCTCATCCTCACTCAGAAGATCCTTGCTGGACATGTCTTCCAATACAGAGGACGAACTCAGGAGCTCGTCTTCCCTCAGAAGATTCTTGTCAGGAATTTCGTCCGTCTCCATGACCGACTGAAAGTCGATCACAGGGATTGAAGACGTGGTGGGTTCTGTAGAGGGCTCGGGAATGTCAACCTCTAAGGAGGGGAAGGTGACAGGTGCGCTAACACCCGACACATCAGTTTCCGAGGGATGATGAGGTCGCTTGTCAGCGTCTACATCGTCCTTCTTGTAAACTCTCAGCGTGATGTCGTTCCATCCGAACCGAATCACGCCTGCAGTCGCCGCCAGATGCGCAAGGGATTCCTGATTGATGACAATGACAGCACATCGGTAGGAACCCCTTTGTTCCTCCAGTTTAGCGACCTTTCAATCGTGAGTCGGAAGGGATGGATTGCTGATTTTGATCAGATGGAGAATTCTCTCAGGGGATGAAGGGCTCACTGGGATCCAGGCACGTGATCTAGGTCGGCAGGGGATATCCTCTCTCTCGCAACAACCTCAAGCTTGGCCCCTGGCCATAGCTCACCAAGCTTATTGATCTCGAGCTTGTAAAGATCCAATGATCATTGATTATCGCAGGCGATGAGTTTCACGCGGCCCTGATGCCAACCGCCATCGTGAATTATTGGCGGTGGTCCGGGGATGTCCTTATAAAAGTCGGCAAAGTTTTCAAGTAGGGTGAGCATGATGAGATCCAACCGTTCAAGTGAGATCCTGCAGTCGGCGTCACTGCGGTCGATGACTGCGACCACAATTCCTTTTTTGAGGACATCGCTGAAAGACTTGTAAGGTTTGACGATGGACGCGTTAGGAGGGATGCTGGTATTGTGCATCCTCAGGCGCTTGGAGGCCGAAGCGACCTCCTCCACCGATCTGTGTCGCTTTGACACAATGTCTCCGCTAGTCTTGTCCTCACCTGAAATGATATTTTGTGCCCAGGCCAGTCTGCTGATCTGTGCAGGGGATCTATCTATCTCAGGGATAGCGCCGATAGAGCCAATTATACGATTGGCATTGCGTCTGTTTTTGTAATGCAACTTGGAGGGGTTGCGGTGAGGCGCTCCTCTACTGCAAGACGCGCTAGTGGAAGCCAGACCATGTTGCACAGTCCCACTACCCTAGGAAGGTGTTTGTGTTTGGTAGCATCCGTGCGTATACTGCCAGTGGAAGGACCATGAATTTCCACAGTCTTGAAAGTGAATTAAAAACTGAAAATTTATAAAACAAATTAAAACTGGAAAATATAAAGTGGATATATTAACTAATGAACTAAAAACACAGCGGTATTAAAAACCGAAATTTATAAAGTTAACTAAAACTGGGGATTAAAACGTGAATAAATGTGAGTTGATGAACTAAAAGATAACTTACAGAGAAACAAAGCTAAGAAACATATTTGTCGAAATTATTTACAATACATGTGACATATTCTTTATTATATACAGTCAATAATCATTATTTTGTATTCACAATTACATTCATACAGTCGATATATCCATTACTTATTATGTACTCAAATACATGCATACATCATAGCTTTCTCTTTTGTTCTTTGACAGTCGAAATTAAAGATAGTTCTTTTCTGCCTATTGATCGACTCAGCCAACTTGTAAAAACTGAGTGTAAGAAATTCTGAATTAAAACTTTTTTGAAGCTTAAATATAACGGCTCGCGTTTTCTTTCTTATTAATTGGAACGGGTGAACAATTTACAAAATCTGGTGCCGAAACTCGGGAATTACCGAAACGAATTTAACAAACGCTTTACGAAAAAACGAGCATCCTAAGCATGGTTTTGAATTTTAATTATGGAGTTGGCGAGTCGTGCATCATATCGTGGTCAAGTGACCAAATAAGTTAATAGTGCGACCGAATATTTAAAGTCGGGCGACGCGAAAATAAGCGAAAATCGGGATAGCCTTGAAGCTATAGAAGAAGGGCTACAGGTTGCGCTCGATCGTTTAATCGCCGCGAACGATTGCTTGCGAAAAGCAAATCAGGAGGTTGTCTCTTTGATTAGAGAGGCCGATATGGCAAGGGAAGAGGATTTTGTAGCTGAGTACGACGACAAAGCGGTCGCTTTTATAACTCGTATAAAACATAGGCTGGCTAAAGTTCGTGAACATCAAGGAAAACTGAACGCAAATGATGATAATCTCCATGAAACAGGTAACACCTTCAATAATATTACTGGAGAAACCCAAGCAAATCGCCACTCAGCACATGGGGCAGTACAGTTGCAAAGATTGCAACCAAAAAAATTCTCGGGTGATTTCAAAGAGTGGGTTCCGTTCTGGGAGCAATATCGGACGCTAATACATGAAAATTCCTCTTTGAGTAGGTACGATTGACAAATTCAATTACCTAGAAACTGTTTTAACGGGCAAGGCAAAAGAGACAGTGGAGGGTCTCACTCCCACAGAAGAAAATTATAATTCCGCTATCGCGATGCTAAAAGAGGAGTACGGTAACAGCGAAAAAATTGTTGACTACACCATGCAACGCTTGTTGTCAATTCAGCCTATATCCCCTAAGACAGACGTATTGGGTTTGAGACGGCTATATGTTCTTGCTTAAACTCGTTCTCTCACAGCATTGGGAATTCCAGGATCGAACTATTTTGTCATGCTGAAAGGAGTTTTGCTGAGATGTCTTCCAAATGAGCTGCGCGTTGACTTTCATCGTTATTATGGAGATTCTACAGAAAACAATGATTCTCGCACGGAATTTGCAGATGAGGATGTTAGTGTTGCGTCAGCCTCAGAACATTCGTCAGCTAGCATGGTTGCTGACAAGCAAGTCAGGTGTTTGCTCAAATTCCTCAAAAGAGAAGTTGAATCGCTCGAAAAGGCGAATGAGGCGAAATCAACCGCACACACACAAGCAATACGTACGACGAACGCGAGGAATCAAGGAAATGTCAAAACGGCAGTTGGATTATTTACATCGGAGACAAAGGGCCGCTGT
Organism: Portevinia maculata; assembly: GCA_949715645.1. Lineage (NCBI taxonomy): Eukaryota > Metazoa > Arthropoda > Insecta > Diptera > Syrphidae > Portevinia > Portevinia maculata. The sequence goes on along the minus strand of OX454526.1, from coordinate 169,214,637 downwards.
TTGTTCTGTAAAGCAAAAAACCACGACACGAAAGAGTGCTGCAGTGCGAAAAGTTTGTCGGATAAAAAGCTACTGTTAAAAACAGAAGGAAAATATTATCGCTGCTGTAAGGTTGGACACAATTCCAGAATGTGCAGAGTAAAATGGATTAAATGTAGAATCTGCAGTGGAAGACATGCAACGAGTATGTGTGACCCATCTTTCGTTAAACATAAAAACAATTCCCTTTCATCTACAGGTATGTCAGATAAAAACGCACCATCAGAGACAGCCAGCAATACATCCACAAATTTGTATACAGCGGAATCGATGCAGCGGTCTAACGTTTGTTTGCAAACCGCCTGTGCATTTGCTTGCAGTGAATTTTCTTCTTCGCCATTGTACATTCGAGTCGTCATGGATGGTGGCAGTCAACTTTCATTTGTAAAATCATTACACGACTATTAAATTTGCCAATAGTTGGAGTAAGTAATCTCAGTGTGATTCCCTTTGGCAGTGACAGACCAAGGCCAAGCAAAATGTGCAACAAACAAACAGTCAACATGATAATAAAGCGGTGGTTTTGGATGCAATAGAGGTGCCAGAAATATGTTTTGATGTGCTCGCAATTCCAACTAACGAGGCGATTTTACCGTTCTGTGAACTACAGCTGGCAGATGCTAGAATCCAAGGTCAACAATTAGAAGAAGGAATAAGTGTGCTCATTGGCGCTGATACATACTGGCAATTTGCTACGGGTAAGACTAGGCGTTTAACGGATAAGTTAGTTGCAGTGGAAACGATATTAGGGTGGACTATTCAAGGTCCCTTAAGCGTGCAATCGACATCTAATAGCCCGAGCTCTGCAACCGCCCTTCACGTCTGCTGTTGTGAGGACGTGCAGAGATTTTGGAGTCTTGATATTATGGGAATATCTGCCGACGAGAATAAAAAGGTAAGCAACGATTTGTCATCACATATTCGCCGAAACGCCAACCGATATGAAGTGTCACTACCTTGGAAAACTAAGTCTGTTGCTTTGCACGACAATCGACTGGGTGCTTTGGTTCGGATGCAGTCATTAGTTCGTAAGCTGCGCTCATGTGGAAGGCTCAACGACTATAGTAAAGCAATGAATGAAATGCTGTCATCTGGTGTAGCTGAAATCGTTCCTGATGTGGCTGAAAGTAAGAACCGCGTTTATTATTTACCTCACCGTTCAGTCCACCGAGAAGACAAGGAGACGACAAAGTTGCGCATTGTGTTCGATGCTTCGGCACATGCACCTAATCATTCATCTCTGAACGATTGCTTGGATGTAGGACCGAATTTGTTGCCTGAGCTTCTGAATATTTTATTGAATTTCCGTACTGGTAAGATTGGACTTGTTGCTGACATCGAGAAGGCTTTTCTGCAAATTTTATTAGTTGAGGCGGACAGAGACAGCCATCGATTTTTTTGGTTTTCCGGCGAACTCGACAATCAGCAGCTTCCTACGGTGTGCGTCTTCAGAATGACTCGGTTAACTTTCGGCTTTTCTAGCAGCCCATTTCTTCTTGCGGCTACGTTGCAACAAATCATCGAGGAGTTCAAAGAAAAATATCCGCAAACATGTAAGAGGCTACGAAGGGCTTTTTATATGGATGATTTCATTTTCAGTGCTGACAATGAGGAAATAGCATTAAGAAAAGGTTCAGAAACACCTTTCATAGGTCCCGAACCTTTCTGATGCACTCCTAAATCAGCAGCAAAGGCAGCAATTAAAAGCTGGGAACATAGAAAATGTATCTATCTTTGGGAAAGCATCCCAGGTCTAAGACAGGCCAAACGAGCCATTCGGCCCTTCAATAAAAATGCCAGCAAATATCTAAACCTAAGCAGGCACGATATCAAAAACCTAGTAGGTTACCTTACTGGTCACCATGGTTTAAGATACTCGTATCATCTGCACAAAATGAGAATATCAGACTCTCCTGAGTGCCGACTCTGTCTTGAAGAGGCCGAGTCAGCTGAACACATTTTATGTGAATGTCCAGCCCTTAATGGAATTAGAAAGAAGATCTTTTTCAGGGAGCAAATGAGCCCGAGGACATAAAGAATTCTTCTACTGGTAAATTTGTCCGCTTTACACGGAAAGTGGAAATTCTACTAGTTTAAACTTTTCTGGCCCATACGGTACAAAAGATCTTTTAGGTCGAAGTACCCCCCCTTATAAATGCCTTGGCGAGCCAGAAATTAAAAAAAAAAAAAAAAAAAAAAAATTAGGAAATAGCGAAGTAGATGTATCGCGAAACTTACCTTATTTTGAAGAGTGCTTCTATGACACTTCGAAAATGGAACAGCAACGACAAAAATGTTCGACAATGTTATCCGATAGAGGACCGACACGCTAATACTCAAAAGGTTTAGGATTGCGCTGGGTAGTAGCAACAGACGAAATAGAAGTGGATTTGGATCCAGTTATACAGCTTCTTGGATCAGGGTGCCTACAAGCTACAAAACTAAACATTTTAAGGGTGATGGCTAAAGTGTTTGATCCGTTCGGTATTCTGCCTCCATGGACGGTTCGGTCGAAAATACTTTTCCAAAATATTTGGCGACGAAAGTTGGATTGGAAGGTTAGCCTGCCAGGTGATCTGCTTAGCGTTTGGACTGCTTGTTGCAATGAGATTGAAGAACTCAACGAAATAATTTTGCCTAGATATTTATTGAATAATGACTCAACTGAAGTGCACATTTTCGCTGATGCAAGTAAGTTTGCTTTTGGAGCCGCCGCTTATGCTAGGACCATCGACAACAACGGACAAATTTTTGTACAATTTATTTGTGCTAAAAACAGAGTGGCGCCTCTGAAAAACGAGAATCAGAACGAATTGACCGTACCCAAATTGGAGCTTACCGCTGCCCTTGTCGCTGCGCGTTTATTGGCCTATCTTCGCGATAATCTTCGGATCACATTCAAGACAGCGTTTCTTTGGTCAGACTCTCAGATTGCGCTTTTCTGGATTCAGGGAGTGCAGAAGCGTTGGAAGCCCTACATTGAAAGCCGCGTCAACGAAATAAGAGCGCTAGCTGAGGTTTCATCCTGGAGGCACTGTCCTGGCTCGGATAATCCATCAGACCTATTGACCCGTGGGATCAGTGCCGCTTCTCTTGTGAATTCGTCGAATTGGTACAACGGACCTTCTTGGTTGATACAGAAGGATTTTGAAACTTGGACCGAATCAAATGAAACGTGGACTAAGTAAGTAAGTAAGTAAGTAAGAAATTCATTTATTTAATATTTTCTTATTACATAAGTTACAAGATAGAATGAATTTTAAAGCTATGGCTTAGCCGTCAGCTTGGTTAGCAAAATGCTTATACATGTACCTACATTTGTTACTTTAACAATATAGTTATTTTTTTAATAAACTTAATCAATCATAATACTCTGTTATTAATAGCGACCTGTATTTGTAGATGGATTTAATATAATAAAATAACTTTTTCCAATCACACTCGTTCAGAATTTGTATTGTCTCCTGCATGGTAAGGAATTTGTTTCCGAAGTAAGCTAGTCTCTGTGGTTTGTAGATTGGACAAACACTAATAATGTGAAAGCAGTCTTCTTTCGCTTTTAAGTTGCAAATATTACAAAACTGGTTGAAGCTTCCATTATATGGGCTGCCATTTAAACCAATCAACTCACACCTTGTTTTGAAAATAAGAGATATTTCACTATAGTTGAGTGAGTCATTGAAATAGTTCTTATCCTTTAGATTGAAGTTCAGGTGAGAATACAATACTCTGATATCTGATTCACGAGCTTTCTCTATAAATCGCACACGAATAGCATCTTCATTTTTATTTATTATTCGATAAAGTTGGTTCTTTAAGTTGTCCAGGTTGTTTAGATCGAATGAAATAGTTTCTCCACACGCGTTTCCAATTCTTAACCATCTTAACGCCCACCAGTCCTTGTTTCTTAATTCATAAGATAGCATTTTTTTGGTTATTCGGGAGTCTGGATACGAACCTATTTTAATGATGTAATCCGCTTGCGATTTGAGAGTGCTTGTAAAAAGCATTGGAAGACCCGTTTCCAAATAGATTGTGTAGTTCGGCGATTTCATTGGTAAGTTGAATAATTTTTTCAAGAAGTTCCTGTGGAATTTCTAGATTACTTCGTACTCGTCTGATCCCCAAACTTGAGAGGCGTAACAAAGAGTTGATTTAACAACTGAATCAAATATTCTGTATTTCGTTGAGAGGAGAATCCGCTTGTTTGCAAAAACATTTTTCCATGATAGATTCACTAAGCTTTGGGAAGACTTGGCTTTATCCGTTAGATGTTTACCAAATTCTAGGGTTGGGTTCAGTTTCACTCCTAAATATTTGAGTTCCTTCACAATCTCTAATCGGCTTCCATTATAAAACCATCTATTTCCACTTTGCACTCGTGGTGAACGGGAAAATACCATAATTTTAGATTTTTCGGTGTTGATGGTTAGTCCCCATTTTTTACAGTAACTGGCTAGACGATTTATCATCAATTGGAGATTTTCAGGAGATTCAGAGAGTAGAACAAGATCATCGGCATATAACAAGACATTGACCACGGTATTAGCAATTCGTACTCCACCAGGCAAATCTTTTTCTATGTCGTTTATAAATAGAGAAAACAATAAGGCACTAAGAGGACATCCTTGCTTTACACCAGTGTTTTAAACCATTCTGAGAAATCCTTTCCATCCCAGACTGCTGCACTTGTTTCGGCATACATTTTTTTAATGGTCTTAAGAAATTTTGTAGAGATACCCAACTGAGACAGTTTATAGAAGGGTGCACTTCGGCTAACAAGATCAAAAGCTGCCTTGAAATCTACAAAAAAGCTATACATTTTCTTGTTTCTGGCTTGAAAGGCTCTTATAATCGCAGATAATGTGAATATTTGGTCAACGGTTGAAAAGTTTTTTCTGAATCCAGCTTGACGCTCTGTCAGAATATTTTTTTCATCTACCCATTTTTCTAATCGTCCTACAAGTATGCCGCAAAATATCTTGGCTGACACATTCATGAATGAGATTCCCCTGTAGTTTTCTACGTTTTCCAGCGAACCCTTTTTGTGGATGGGGAATATTAAGGACTTCTTAAACGATGAAGGGATGTCTGCACTCGAGAACACACTGTTGAAGAGAACTTTCAAATAGTTGATTAAGGTTGGACTAGCATTTTTGTAGAATTCGTACGGAATCCCATCTTCGCCTGGCGCCTTTCCATTTTTGGATTTCATGATAACAGCATTGATTTCGTCAGTTGTTAAATCACCATCTAGGGAATCGTCGAAGATGAGGGGGTCCGCATACGAGAAAGAAAGGTTTGAGTTATCCAGTAGAAGATGTTTAAAATATATGGATAGATCATCAGCAGATACTCCTGTACCTATTTGATAAACTGTACCATTAATCTCCCTTGCTATTCTCCAGAAGTCCTTCGAAGACTTGGTTTGACTAAGTAAGAGAGCTTGCTGATTATCGAAGTCAGTTTTCTTAGCTAGGCATAGATTTTTGTAGTGGGTATTCACTTGGTTATACCACTTTTTAACCTCAGGGTCATTACAAGTTCTCCAGACACGCAAAAGGGCAAATGATTTCTTCCTAGCATTTATGCATTCTCTATCAAACCATTTTTGTTTAAATGGTGACCTTATATTTGAAATGTTGTTTGATGCAGCACTTCTTATATAACAAGTTATTTGGTTTGCGAGTGTTTCTGTTTCTTCAGGTATCGAATTATTTGCTGAGAGCAAGCTGTCTAATAACCTGTGGTAGGTATTTGTTTTTTCGGATTTCCATTTAAGTCTTGGTAGCAGGGGCAGGTTTTTGTGATATGAGGGTGTTTCACCATCAACTTCAACCACGATTGGCATGTGATCCGAAAAAGTTTTGTATTGTACCTCAAATTTTTTAATTTTCCCAGTCCAGTCGTTGTTAACAGCACAAAAATCAATAACTGAATTGCCTTGTCCTCCGACAAATGTGTAATGCCCTTCTCTATCACCTTCTGTACAGCCGTTTAACACAATAAGATCATACATTTGGAGCAGCTCTAGTACATCTGTTCCATTTTTATTGCAGACTATGTCTTTAGATACCCTATTGGTACAGCATATACTAGGGTTTGTTACAGTTTGCACTATAGTGGTTTGTGAGTCACTTATTCTCGAATTCCAATCTCCAATCAGCATAACGTTTTTGCTAGCTAAACATGACATTGTATTACACAGCCTCTCAAAGTCGTGAGTCCATTTGTTGCAGTTTATATATGATGGAACGATATATGTATTATTATTTTATGTCACACATTTTACTACGGTAGTTCCTTCAAATTCATCAAAATCGTAAGTTTTTAAATGTGATTTTTTTATCCCGTACAGGCTTCCTCCACTTGCACGCCCCACTTGCACGCGTGGACTACTTCGTTGTGTGCTTTGTCATCGAATTTAGAAAAAGATGAAAGAGTGTCTCGGGAGGTTGACTTGCCACCTGTTCTCGACGTTAAGGAACTCAGCGATTTAGGACGTCTTTTGCGTGTAACAGCTTACCTGTTTCGAACTGTTGATATTCGGCGAAAAATTAAATTCTCGAAATACTTGTCAGCTGAAGAAATAAATCGTGCCGACAAACATTGGATTCATAAAGTTCAGCGCCAGTATTATCCTGAGGAAATAACCGCTCTACGCAAAAACAAAGGTATACCTTCAACATCGAGAATATTAACCCTTACACCTTTTTTAGACGCTGGCAATGAATTTCTAAGAGTTGGTGGTCGTCTTCAATTTGCGGCATCTAACGCTAACGAAGCTCATCCAATAATTCTACCCAAATCATCCCAAGTCACCGAGCTAATCGTAACCGATGCACATGTGAGAGCGTTCCATGGCGGTACATCAGCAACTCTTTCACGGCTGCGTTCCACATACTGGATAGTAAAAGGACGTCAGCTGATTAAGAATGTCATCAAAAGGTGTTTTATCTGCAAGGTTCTCCGGGGTTCTCCAGCTACGCAGATATTTGCACAACTTCCTAGAGATCGCATTTTCAAATCGCGGCCATTTGAGGTCATCGGAATGAACTTCGCCGGTCCATTGTATATTACGGATCAAGTCATACAACGCAAGAAAATCTATATTTTATTATTTACATGTGCTGCTGTTCGTGCGGTGCATATTGAGAGCACCACAGACCTAACGAGCAAGTCTTGTCTTCTGGCAATCAGGCGATTCATAGCACGGCGAGGAGTTCCTCGGATAATCTATTCCGATAACGCCACCACGTTCAAAAGGGCATCAACGGAGCTCCGAAAGATTGGCGATATGTGGTCAAACGAACAATTTCTTGGATTTCTAAGCAACAACCGCATAAAGTGGAAATTCATCGTCGAGCGTGCCCCATGGTGGGGCGGATTCTGGGAACGGCTGGTTGGAGTTATTAAGTCCGCGCTCAAGGCAGCTATTGGTAAGGCTTCTTTAAATGCTGATCAATTTCAAACTTAGTTGACAGAAGTAGAAGGCGTCGTCAACTTTTTTTTTTTTGTTTTTTTTTTTTTTAGTTTATTTATTAGTTTAAAAAAAAACTCTTAACATCAGTTAATACTTATATAACTAAAAGTGATTTTATATAATATTATTTTTTAACAGTGGTTTAAGTTGAGATTTAAATACATTTAAATTTGTTTCAGTCTTGAGGTTTCTAGGCAGACTATTAAATAATTGTAATCCTTTGGAAAGCAGGTTGTTCTGAGTGCCAGCTCTTCTATAAAGCGGTAGTCTAAAATCACCGACATTCCTTAAATTATAAAAAGAATTTGTTATATAACTAATATTATGTTGGAGATATAGGGGGTATAAGTTGAATCCAATTTTAAATATCATCACAAGAGCATTAAATTTTAAACGTTGTTCAATACTTAAACATCCGAGGTTTGAAAGCATTTCCTGTCTTGGAGTTCTGAAACCGCACTTAAGCACAGTTCTCATTGCTCTATTTTGCAATATTTGATTTTTTCTTATATTTTCCATATTTGACATGTAAATGATCGATGAACAATAGTCAAAATGAGGAAGGATCAACGTGTTGTAAATTGTAAGAGCACAATTATGTGATATATTTCTACGAATTCGTTTGAAAAACCCTTTTTTTTTGAGACCTTAGCACAAAGTTTAGTTATATGTTCATTGAATTTAAGTTTATTGTCAATACATACACCCAGATACTTGATTTCACGAACACATTCAACTAATTCACCATTCATTCTAATGGCGACATTCGTTTCATTACTATTTATGCACATGCTTTTAGTCTTTGTAACGTTCAGTTTTAGCTTATTTTTGCAAAGCCAGACATTAATTTTGTTTAGTTGACTTTGAATTAAATATTCACATGCATTAATGTCATCACCAGCAATGTAAATGAGGGTGTCGTCCGCAAATATTGAAATCTTTGCTTCTGAAATTGCATTAACTATATCATTAATATATAAAAGAAATAGGGAAACCCCCAACTTCGATCCTTGAGGTACACCAAGATTCACGTTTTTTGCATCGGAGAAAGTTTCATTCACTTTAACTCTTTGCGATCTTCCCGACAAGTAACTTTTAAACCATTTAAGTTCAATTTCACAAATACCGCACTTTTCAAGTTTTTTAAGTAATATACCTCTGTCTATCGTCTCAAACGCGCGTTTAAGGTCCAGGAAAGCAGCAAGAATACACTGGCCATTATCCATTTCCTTTTTCTATTCATTTATAAGCCAACAAATAGAGGTTTCACAAGAGTGCCCTTTCCTAAAACCTGATTGCTGTACACTCAATATATTTTCGCCTTCTATAATGTTGGTAAGTTGATTACATACTATTTCCTCAAGGATTTTTTCATAGGTAGGGAGCATGTTGATTGGCCTCCAGTCTTCAGGATTTTTAGGGTTTTGGATTTTTTCAATACGAATTACAACCGATTCCTTCCAACTTTCAGGAAAATCACCACTTTCTAAGGACGAGTTTACTATTTTTAATAAATTAGGTAAAATTTCGCATTTGCAATCGAGAATTATACTGCAATTTAGTCCAAAACAGTCATTTCTTGTTCATTGTTTTGATTGTTTCTTCAAGTTCTTGGAAATTCACTTGCCTAAATTTAAATAAATTGTTATGGGTAACTATAATATCAGAATAGGGAATCAAGTTTATACTATTATTAATTTCTTCAACACTGTTCACAAAAAACAAGTTTAGCGCGTTGGCAATCTCTATTTCATTTTTAAGGCACTTATTATCAAATTTAAGACATGAGATTTCACTTTTTTCGGTTTTCAGTAATTGTCTTTTTAATGTCTTCCATAAACCCTTCTGATCACCAGCATTCGCACTTATTTTGGATTTTATGAATGAACTTTTTGCTCTTATACACTCGTTTTTATACGCATTTCTAACCGCTTTATAATTTCTCCAAGCTTCAATAGAATTTTCAAATCTAGCCCGATCATACAAGGTTACCTTTCTTCGCTTAAGATTGCATAGTTCGTTGTTAAACCATTCAGCACATTTTTCATTTATTTTGGCCGACTTTGTGACAGCTGACAATGCTAGTTCCATTCCCTCTTTAAATTTTTTAGCACAGCTATTCAATTCGTTTGTTTCGGATATAATAATAAAATGTTCACAATTTAATGCACATACAAAGGGATCGTAGCTATACCCTATATATTTGATTTGTTTATGTTTATCATTTTTATGTGATTTCGTGAACAGTTTTATATCCAAGGTCTCATGATCAGAAACCTTCCATTCGCTACGCATTGCGACATCAACTTTCATTGTGTGGTTAGCCAACACGTAATCTATTAAGGTTCTTGATGTCATTGTTATTCTAGTTGGCTGTGTTACTAATTGCTCAAGACCAATGTTATATAAAAATCGTTTACAAACTTAAGTTCATAACTATTTCTTGCAAAAAGTCAACATTAAAGTCACCCAGGATTAGTGTATTTTCATTTTCACTGATGTTGTTTAAAGCCCACTCATTTAAAACCTCAAAAAATCGCGAAAACTCATTTTGTCTGGCCGATATAATAGAATTAAGTTCCAAGATTCCTTCCTTACAGTTATTTTAATTGCCAAAATCCATAACTTTTTGTCGATTGCATATTGCGTTTTTTCCACTGATCTTATACCATTTTTAATATAAATTGTTACGCCACCTGTATGCCGCGAGTTACTAATACAATTATAATTCTTATAACCATTCAACAATATTTCACATTTTTCTACTTTGGTTGTAAGATGTGTTTCAGTGAGTAACAAAAAATCAAACTTGTTTATGTCTGCCAATTCTTCAATCAACTCAAAATTCCCGGTTATCCCTTGCACATTCAAGAGGATCCCATTTAAATAAGCTAAAGGATTTTTATTAAAAAGGTTTTCATTTAATTGCTAATACATCACCCGGCTTCGTTCTCCATCCAGTCTCTCGCGATAAACTGGACACATATAATCCGTCGTCTTGTGATTAATGTCCAGATTTAAACCAAGTCTACCATTCATTTTTACGCAGTTCATACATTTTAATAACTCGGCACTATCACAATCTTTGGTATCATGCTCACCACTGCATTTACGACAGCAGTATTTATTCCTACAATCTGCTGCTATGTGGTTAAAACCTAAACATTTATAGCACCTCCTCACTGTTATTGATTCAAACACTTTACATCTATCCCATCCAACATTTACTCGACCTACGTCCATCACTTTTGCAAAGCTTTCACCGTCCAATTCCACTACTGCATTATAGTAAACAAACTTTTTTCTTCCTTTCTCTCCGTTCTTTATACCCTATTCTAGGGGTATATTAATTTTGACGCATAGTTTGTAACATACCTTAATATTGCCCGTAGACCCCTAAAAGTTACTATATTTATGATCAGCATCGATAGTAATGTCGATCTAGCCATGTCCGTCCGTCCGTCCGTCCGTCCGTCCGTCCGTCCGTCCGTCCGTCGGCAAAAATTAGGCCTTTAAACTGGACCTAGAGAGCTGAAATTTTAACCATATACTCTCTAGGGTCCCGAAATAATCAAGTTTACGAATTTTTGAAATCCGCCCACAGACACGCCCACAAACTCAAAAAAAAACAAAATTTTGGAAAAAATCGAATTTTGAGCTAGGAAGCTGAATTTTTTTATATATGATCTATGACTCCTAAAACTTCTCGGGATATAAAATTTTCAAAATCCGCCCACTGCCACGCCCACAAAAAAATAAAACAATTTTATTGAAAAACCAAAATTTGAGCTAGGGAGCTGAAATTTTTAATATATACTCTCTAGGGGCCCTTTAAGCTCATGTATAAATATTTTCAAAATCCGCCCACTGACACGCCCACAAATAAATAAAACAATTTTTTTGAAAATCCAAAGTTTGAGCTAGGGAGCTGAAATTTATAATATATACTCTCTAGGGGCCCTTTATGCTCATGTGTTAATTTTTTTTTAAATCCGCCTACTGACACGCCCACAATTAAATAAAACAATTTTATTGAAACACCCAAGTTTGAGCTAGGGAGCGTTTTTTTTGATAAAATCCTTTAAATGTTATATAACAAAATATGTAGAGCATTCTTAACAATTTAACCATACTTAGACTTTTGTCACGCCCACTTATGAGGGATAGGAATAAGAATAGGGTATCCAACAGTTCGCCCAAGCGGACTGTAGCCCGTCCCTATGTTTATACCCTATTCTAGGGGTATATTAATTTTGACGCATAGTTTGTAACATACCTTAATATTGCCCGTAGACCCCTAAAAGTTACTATATTTATGATCAGCATCGATAGTAATGTCGATCTAGCCATGTCCGTCCGTCCGTCCGTCGGCAAAAATTAGGCCTTTAAACTGGACCTAGAGAGCTGAAATTTTAACCATATACTCTCTAGGGTCCCGAAATAATCAAGTTTACGAATTTTTGAAATCCGCCCACAGACACGCCCACAAACTCAAAAAAACAAAATTTTGGAAAAAATCGAATTTTGAGCTAGGAAGCTGAATTTTTTTATATATGATCTATGACTCCTAAAACTGCTCGGGATATAAAATTTTCAAAATCCGCCCACTGCCACGCCCACAAAAAAATAAAACAATTTTATTGAAAAACCAAAATTTGAGCTAGGGAGCTGAAATTTTTAATATATACTCTCTAGGGGCCCTTTAAGCTCATGTATAAATATTTTCAAAATCCGCCCACTGACACGCCCACAAATAAATAAAACAATTTTTTTGAAAATCCAAAGTTTGAGCTAGGGAGCTGAAATTTATAATATATACTCTCTAGGGTCCCTTTAAGCTCATGTATAAATATTTTCAAAATCCGCCCACTGACACGCCCACAAATAAATAAAACAATTTTTTTGAAAATCCAAAGTTTGAGCTAGGGAGCTGAAATTTATAATATATACTCTCTAGGGGCCCTTTATGCTCATGTGTTAATTTTTTTTTTAAATCCGCCTACTGACACGCCCACAATTAAATAAAACAATTTTATTGAAACACCCAAGTTTGAGCTAGGGAGCGTTTTTTTTGATAAAATCCTTTAAATGTTATATAACAAAATATGTAGAGCGTTCTTAACAATTTAACCATACTTAGACTTTTGTCACGCCCACTTATGAGGGATAGGAATAAGAATAGGGTATCCAACAGTTCGCCCAAGCGGACTGTAGCCCGTCCCTATGTTTTTATTTATTTTTATACATTTGATTTCACTCGCGGCTAGCATACCGTTTTGTGCTCTCAAGCTTTTTTCAATTTCATCTTCTTTGATTTCCTCACTTACACCAGTTACGATCACTCTTGGCTTTTTTAAAACCTGTATTTTTACTTCGTATTCCGCACCAAGCTTTTCATTAACGGCATTAACAACTTTGCTTCTCTCTCCTTCACTAATACACGATATTTGTACAATTCCATTTTGCCTTGTAGCCACTGTACTAATTTTTAGGTTTGACGGATCAACCTTATTTTTATACCCTATTCTAGGGGTATATTAATTTTGACGCATAGTTTGTAACATACCTTAATATTGCCCGTAGACCCCTAAAAGTTACTATATTTATGATCAGCATCGATAGTATTGTCGATCTAGCCATGTCCGTCCGTCCGTCCGTCCGTCGGCAAAAATTAGGCCTTTAAACTAGACCTAGAGAGCTGAAATTTTAACCATATACTCTCTAGGGTCCCGAAATAATCAAGTTTAAGAATTTTTGAAATCCGCCCACAGACACGCCCACAAACTCAAAAAAACAAAATTTTGGAAAAAATCGAATTTTGAGCTAGAGAGCTGAAATTTTTTATATATGATCTGTGGCCCATAAAACTGATTGGGACATAAAATTTTCAAAATCCGCCCACTGACACGCCCACAATTAAATAAAACAAATTTTGGGAAAAATTGAATTTTGAGCTAGAAAGCTGAAATTTTTTATATATGATCTTTGGCTCATAAAACTGCTTGGGACATAAAATTTTCAAAATCCGCCCACTGACACGCCCACAATTAAATAAAATATTTTTTTTGAAAAACCAAAATTTGAGCTAGGGAGCTGAAATTTTTAATATATACTCTCTAGGGGCCCTTTATGCTCATGTGTAAATATTTTCAAAATCCGCCTACTGACACGCCCACAATTATTTATTTTTTATTTTTGAAAGTCCAAAGTTTGAGCTAGGGAGCTGAAATTTATAGTATATACTCTCTAGGTGCCCTTTATGCTCATACTTAAATTTTTTTTAAATCCGCCTACTGACACGCCCACAATTAAATAAAACAATTTTATTGAAAAACCAAAGTTTGAGCTAGGGAGCGTTTTTATTTACAAAAGCTTAGTTTTTTCGATAAAATCCTTTAAATTTTTGTCACGCCCACTTATGAGATATAGGAATAAGAATAGGGTATCCAACAGTTCGCCCAAGCGGACTGTAGCCCGCCCCTATGTTTTTTTGATAAAATCCTTTAAATGTTATATAATAAAATATGTAGAGCGTTCTTAACAATTCAACCATACTTGACTTTTGTCACGCTCACTTATGAGGGATAGGAATAAGAATAGGGTATCCAACAGTTCGCCCAAGCGGACTGTAGCCCGTCCCTATGTTTTAAATCATCTTTTGTTTTTTCTATTTGTTTTGGTTTCGGTATAACTATTACTGCGGGCTCTTTTTGTAATTGACTCGCATATGTTTCCCTTGTTTTATTATTTGCATTTACACTTTGAGCTTCACTAAGACCGAAGGAGTTACACTTTTCAAGAATGTCACGCACAATTTGTTCTTGTTTCTTAATATATTCTTTATTTTCGTTTATCGATTTAAGCATATCATTCAAAGTTGCGAAAATTGCATTTTTTTTCATCTACACAATCGTTGCAAATGAAGGCGAGGTTTTTTTTTTCTTGAATCAAATGCGCATCATAATCGGGTAGTCCCGTGCATTTTTCGTGAAACACTTTGCCGCAAAGGCCAATACAAATTATATTTCTTTCACCTTTAAACCGTTTTTTACACTTTTTACACTCCGTTTCCATAATGTTATCGAATTGTTTTATTTCACTTTTATTTATATATTTATATCGCAGAGCAGATTAAAACACGTCTTTCTCTGTCGAAAACTTGAGACCAATTACTTATGTGGGAGATGACCCGCTAGATCTTGCACCACTCACCCTGGCACATTTTTTAACTGGCGCAAACGACACTTCGGATGTTGCAACACTCGGGCAACCCTCAGGAAAAGAGCTGCGTAACATTTGGAGGGAGCGTCTGCGTTTTTTGGCCAGCTTTAAAGGGCGGAGGTACAAGGAGTACCTCCTGCAATTGAGATCCTTACATCATGTGAAACGTCCATTGAGTTCCAATGTCAAAGTCGGGGACGTAGTGCTTTTAGAGGATTTATCAATGCCGAGAAGTCTTTGGTATCCTGCGGTCGTCGACAAATGTTTTCCCGGCAGAGATGGCCATACCCGAGCTTGTGAAATACGTCTGGCCAGTGGATCTATTTTGAGAAGACCGATACAACGTTTGTACCCCTTGGAGATCACTGGTTAAGTCTGAAACATTGTGGGCGGAGGATGTCGAAATTATTTACAATACATGTAACATATTCTTTATTATATGCAGTCAATAATCTTTCTTTTGTATTCACAATTACATTCATACAGTCGATATATTCATTACATATTATGTACTCAAATACATACATACATCATAGCTTCCTCTTTTGTTCTTTGACAGTCGCAAATTAAAGATAGTTCTTTTCTGCCTATTGATCGACTCAGCCAGCTTGTAAAAACTTAGTGTAAGAAATTCTGAATTAAAACTTTTTTGAAGCTTAAATATAACGGCTCGCGTTTTCTTTCTTATTAATTGGAACGGGTGAACAATTTACAAAAATATTAAAATCGATGGAAACCAGAAACCAAGAAGGAAATTAGTTTTATATCTGTTTAATCATATGACTATATAACTGTTGAAACATGAGAAGTTCTCAGATTAAACGCATTTAAACTTTTTTTTTTAACACAAAGATATGAACAATCTGTTAAAGCAATAGAAGGAAACTCCTTCCCCCAAGCCAAGAACGTTAAAGTTTATGTCTAGGAGTAGTTTCTCATGACAAAAGGGACCAATCAACTTTACTTTAAGTAGACAATTATATTGTTCGGCGGTGAAGATACTCGTACCTTAGTAGGTTGTCTGCAATTATTAACGCTCACGACTAAAAAGGATTCATACGAGCCTTCCAACCCGGAGTAGTCTGCGAGAAAGCTTAAGAAAACTCTCATTGGACATCCGTGCTGGATAAAAAGGAAAAAAAATAAACAAAAAAGTATAAAAAAATACTGTGCTCTTCACTTGATTAGACGCATACATTTTTTTTTACATAAATTTAATTTTGTTGTTAGTTTGTGTAACAATTATCAAAAAATTGCATTTATTAGAAAGGCTATTAAGTTCTCAACAAAAAAACACAAACAAATGGTAGGTGAGTGGAAGTTAACGGATATTTTTTCTCTTTCTTGCCTAGAAAAAGTGCAGTTTTTTTCGTTCACATGATTAGACGCACCCATTAAATTAGTTATCTCTTACGTAGATTTTAGGTAGCTACAAAGTATAAGAAGCAAGGAGTGTTTTTTAAGGCCGGTATCCCTTTGAAACCGGGCGGTAGTACGGCGGCGAAGCTGTCTACCGGATATGCTCTTATGGCAGCTGACAGCGGAACTGTGGATAATCGTGGTTCCTCCGTCAGTACTTGCGAGCAAAGCAAAAATCTTTCCAGCAAAAGCGGGACTGTGCATAATGGTCCCACCTCTGCTGGCAGCACCCCCAGAGGCAGTGCTCCAAAGCTGCCCCCTGGTATCACTCCTGCTACACTTGTCAGGGGCAAGACTGTGAAAATTCAAGGTCCTTCCACTGGCAGTATACGCATGGATGCTACCAAACACAAACACCTCCCTAGTGGTAGTGGGACTGTGCAACATGATCCGGCTTCCACCAGCGCGTTTTGCACTGGAGGGGCGCCTCACCGCAACCCCGCAATGCAGCTTCGAGCATTACAAAAACAGACGCAATGCCAATCGAATAATTGGCTCTATCGGCGCTATCCCTGAGATAGATAGATTCCCTGCACAGATCAGTAGACTGGCCTGGGCACAAAATATTTTTTCAGGCAAGGACAAGACCAGCGGAGACATTGCGTCAATGCGACAGAGATCGGTGGAGGAGGTCGCTTCGGCCTCTAAGCGCCTGAGGATGCACAACACCAGCATTCCTCCTAACGCGTCCACTGTCAAATCTCACAGGTCTTTCAGCAATGTCCTCAAAAAAGGAATTGTGGTCGCAGTCATCGACCGCAGTGACGCCGACGGCAGGATATCACTTCTTGAACGATGGGATCTCATCATGCTCACCCTACTCGATAACTTCGCCGGCTTCTACAGGGACATCCCGGGACCACCGCCAATAATTCATGATGGCGGCTGGCATCAGGGCCGCGTGAAACTCATCGCCTGCGATGATCAACGATCATTGGATCTTTACAAGCTCGCGATCAATAAGATTGGTGAGCTATGGTCAGGGGCTAAGCTTGAGGTTGTTGGGAGGGAGGATATCCCCTGCCGACCGAGATCACGTGCCTGGGGCGCAGTGAGCCCTTCATCCCCTGAGAAAATAGTCCATCTGATTAAAATCGGCAATCCATCCCTTCCGACTTACGACTGGAAGGTCGCTAAACTGGAAGAACAAAGGGGTTCCTACCGATGTGCTGTCATTGTCATCAATCAGGAATCCCTTGCTCATCTGGCAGCGACTGCAGGCGTGATTCGGTTCGGATGGAACGACATCACGCTGAGAGTTTATAAGAAGGACGATGTGGACGCTGACAAGCGACCTCATTATCCCTCTGAAACTGATGTGTCGGGTGTTAGCGCACCTGTCACCTTCCCCTCCTTAGAGGTTGACATTCCCGAGCACTCTATAGAACCCACTACGTCTTCAATCCCTGTGATCGACTCTCAGTCGGTCATGGAGAAGGACGAAATCGCTGACAAGGATCTTCTGAAGGAAGACGAGCTCCTTAGTTCGTCCTCTGTATTGGAAGATATGTCCAACATGGATCTTCTGAGTGAGGATGAGCTTCTCAGCACGTCTTCTGAATTGGAGGACCTCAACAACACAGTGGTGGGGGTTTCTCTACAGGATTGTAGCAACAATGCTGCATATCATACAGATTAACCTGCAACACTCAATTAAGGCTTCGGCGGCCGTTATTCTCTGGTTAACAAAAACTGGAGAAGATTTAGTCTTGGTCCAAGAGCCTTGGATTGTCAACAACCTGGTTCGTGGACTTAAGACCCCTGGATACTACCCACTATATGTGTCCGACAAAGGTTAACCTAGATCGTGCATATTGGTGAAGAGTAGTCTTAATGCATATTTCAGCGATCGAGATACGACGGCTGTCAAACTAGAGACTGCTGGTGGCATATACTGGTTGCCATCAGCGTATCTTTCCCACGACAACATGGGACCTCTCCCTGGTGGTAACCTGGAGAGATTAATCGCGGAAGCAGAGATGCGGAAAGCTGCACTCATCATCGGATGCGACGCCAACGCGCATCACACCGTATGGGGCAGCACTGATATTAACAACTAACTCATTGTGTGCAACACGGGTAATGAACCCACCTTCATAACCAAAAACCGACAAGAAGTCATTACTCTTGTCTCCGTAAACATCCACAAAATGATATCGAGTTGAAAAGTTTCGGTTGACCATTCTTTCTCCAACCACCGATATCTCACTTTTAACCTTAACGCTGACACCCCTCCCCAATCCACATTCCGAAACCCTCGGAAAACAGACTAGCCCAAATACAGAAATATTATGCGTGGACTTATTACCTCTGAACTATTAAGTCCCCCTTGCAATCCTAGCGAGCTTGACGACAAGGCTAACAAGCTCATCAGGGCTTCCAATCTAGCGATGGCGGCTTCCTGCCCCCTCATACAACCCAGGGGGAAAAAGAAGCCACACTGGTGGACCACTGAGAAAAGATTGCAGGAGATTTTTCAATCGTGCCAAAAGCTCAAGATCCAACACTGACTGGGACTCCTATAACGCATCCCTCAAATCATATAAAAAAGAATTTAGGAGGGCCAAAAGATCATCGTGGAGACTCTTGTGTGGCAAAATAGAAGAATCCTCAGAAGCATCAAGACTAAGAAAAATCCTTGCTTCGAACCCAATTATGCCCAGCTGCCTAAAGAAAGCAGACGGCTCCTGGACTACATCTAGCGAGGAATCGCACAATCTGCTACTTGGTACACACTTCCCAGGCAGCTCTAACATAACCGATCATAGCAGCCTAAACAGGTCACCAATGCTTTCACAGGTAACAAATTCTCAAAGTCTGATTACTAGGGACAATCTCCTTTGGGCGCTACAAAGCTTCAAGCCCTTCAAGTCTGCAGGACCTAACGGCATAATACCAGCCGAACTTCAGATGACTTCGGATATCATCCTTCCATCACTGGAGATGATTCTGAAAAGCTGTTTAAAGCTAATTCACATTCCTCAGGCTTGGAGAGAGGTAAAAGTGGTTTTCATACCCAAAGCAGGCAAATACTCCCATGTTAGTCCAAAAGACCTCAGACCTATCAGTCTATCATCTTTCCTCCTCAAAAGGCTGGAGCGTCTGATTGATATCCATCTTCGTATGAACATAAACCCGCAACTGCTGTCTGCGGCCCAACATGCGTACAATAAGAGTAAATCGGTGGAAACCGCCCTTCACTCCTTGGTACGCACCATCGAATACTCCCTTCACCACATGGAATACACTATGGTTGCTTTCCTAGACATAGAAGGCGCTTTCAACAATGTAAACACATCTGCAATCGCAAATGCACTGACAGAACTGAATGTGAATGGCTCGCTTGGTGAACTGATCAATCTTTTGCTCTCAAGCAGGATTATCATTTCGAAACTGGGCGATTCATCCGCTAGGAGGTCTGTCAGTAGGGGTACGTCACAAGGTGGTGTCCTTTCCCCCCTTCTGTGGAACTTGGTGGTGAATAAACTACTGACATGCCTGGAGGGGGAGGGTTGCATGGTGATTGCCTATGCGGATGACGTTGCTATTGCTGTCTTAGGGAAATACCTCAACACCCTAAAGGAACTACTTCAAAATGCTCTCAACAAGCAAGAAGATGTGGGGGTTAACCCTCATAACACTTGTCCTCTTCTCCATGAAATATTAAATCCCTCATATCGACCCTCCTTGCATTAACGGTACAAGCTTAACCTTTTCCGATGAAGCTAAATTCCTGGGTTTAATCCTCGATAGGAAGTTAAGCTGGAAACCCAACTTACAAGAAAGAGTAAAAAAAGCTACAGTAGCACTTTTCTCTTGCAAAAAAGCCATCGGCAAATAGTGGGGCCTACAGCACCGTGTGAAGGGGCCACACTAGCGGCCACTTCATTGAGTTCATCCAGTTACAAATACGGAACCCGGAAGACACACGACATGTGTCAACTACCTTAAAGCCCACCGTAGTGTATCAAGTAACCAAACACCTGAAAACAATTTATTTAAATATGTGTTCGCCAAGAGGCACTACGGGTGGCCGGCAAATAGCCGGCGTTGGCAAATAGCGCTCATATTGCAGTTTCATATCCACTGCAGGGTTAACGCACTGGGTATACCAAATGCTGTCAAGCGCTTGGAAGTAGTTGATATGCTGAGTGCGCATTTCCACAAGAGGTTATGAAACGAGCACTAGGCTATTAACGAATATGCCGATTGGGCAAATACATTTATATTGTTCATTATGGGTTCGGTATTTGTGACTGGCAAAAACAAAAGAAAAGAAGATAACAAATAAATAATAAAATAAATACCAATATGTCGATTCGATATTTGTGAGGTGAGCGACATATTTAGCAGACTTAGCAATTAAGACATTAATATTTAAGCTTACTTAGCAATTAAGTTAGGATATAAAAGCAAGGTAATTTGTTAATAAAAAAACACTCTTTCTCCAGACGAGGGACTGAGCCATACAACCATAAATTGTTCTGACTAGCTTTTCAGCTGAGGAACTCCTTCTCGTCGATTATCCACCTCAAGGAAGCATACATGCATCAGAGGTTTGAGCTGACTGGCTTTTTAGCCGAAGCGAGGGTAATCGACCTAACAGGGAAGTTAGGGGTTCATACCGTACGTTGCCGCCAGGACCAGGCAACGTTACATGGCGATCCTGCCAGGAGCAGCCTGACCATTTTTTTGTTTTGTCGTATCCACAACTAGCGACGTACCTAACTTGACGCACCTCGTCACAGAAAATTTTAAACTCTCGAATGCCGTACGACGAGGTCGAGCTAGACGCACTGTTCAATGCCCTGGACAACTCCTATACCTCAGTGGAGGAATACGTCCCCGAGGGACACATAGACGATAGCGTACCAAACTACGCTCCCACCTCGAAACAAGCCGGACCCCAGCCGTTGACGCTGGAGCAGTACCGCCGACGATTGGGAAAACGCCGACAGTCACCTCCGCCGTCGACAATCCCACTGCCCAAGAAGCCCCGAGGAGGTCTCCGGGCTAAAAACCAGAGGCAAAAAGCCGAACTTAAAAGACTCGCGAACATTCCGGGACAACCGTCAACCGCCCGAGATCAGTTCCTTCAAGGGCTCCAAGACCTGAAGAAAAACCAACGGGCAGCAGCCCGCAACCCACAAAACCATGGGTACCCGAGAAAGTAAGGAAGTTATCAACACGGGCCCCCAGATAGCAACCGCTGTAAACCAGACGTCTTCCGAGCATTATACCGCGGCCATACTAGGGCTGATGTTTGTAACAGCCATCATCATTGGGCTCGCCTACCTTGGGCTTCAGCACTTCAAACGTAAACTGATAGAGGACGTCATCACCCGACTGGAGAACCGACCAGCCCGGGTATAACACATTTTTTTTAATTGGATTTTAAAGATTAGTAGATACAGAAAAAAAAAATATATATATAAATTTTATCCTGATGATAAATAAATTCGTTTCAAAATTAGAGAGCAAGAGCTCTTTCTTTATTGATTGTCTTCTTAAAAGTCTACTTTACATATTCGAAACACCACTATTTATACAATAAGGCGCGGTTTTCTGTTCGGTGTTCGTATCCTCTTTTGTTGGTGCATCTGTTGTTTTACTGCTTCCATGTGTTTGAAATATAAGATAAGATAATATCCATGTCCGTCATCTTTCTTGGAAGGGCATCGTTATCTTTTGTTGGTGCATCGGGTGTTTTACTGCTTCCATGTGTTTGAAAGATAATACATCGTTATCTTTTGTTGTTTTAGAACAGTCGATCCCTGTTTAGGTGAGCTGCTGTCATAACCTATATATATAAGTATAATAGCCATAGAGAATAAATGAAATAATTATTATATCAAAAAAAAAAAAACAAAAAAACGTAATGAGACTGGAATGGTTTTCGACTATAAAAAAAAAAACAGCTTTCCGCAGATTGGGTCAAGGTCTTTCTACTATTTTCGTTAGTGAAGCTTGGTACTAGAGGTTCGCATTATAATAGCTAGCACGTTTACTCGGCATGTTTTCCTTTTCCTACCCACGTTCCTTCGAATTGATAGGATTCCTTTCTTTTTCAGAACTTCCTGATGAGTTTTGCTGAGCTAGAGATAGCGTTAGGCCACCTTAAAACATGCTACACCAGCCTCGCCAAATCTCCTAAGCGCAAACGGAAGCCTAAAGGGGCCGAGGTAAAACTCCAGGAAATTAGGCAGCTCTGGGTGAATTTCTCCGCCCAAGTTACCCAAATAAACCAAGACCTGATAACCGAACTAGAGCGAGCATACCTGAAGCGCCTAATCGCTGAGGCAAGACATTATCGCACTAATTCCGAAGACATCGTAACCCACAGCATAGAAGGGGACGAAGAGAATAATTCCGACACCGAAAAACCCTGGTCAGTTTCAAAAACTAACAAAATGAGTGAATTCGACCTCAGTACGGCACAAAAACTGCCAGTACTAAACTGCGAAGTGGGCACCAGCCGAACCGAGAACATAAGGGATTTCCTGAATAGTGTCGAGTTTTACTATGACACTCTCAGCGACACGGCCAAACCCACACTCATAAAGTTCTTAATGAAATGCAAGATCCAAGGCAGAGCATTAACAGAACTTGGGTCTGCCAATCCAGCAACGTTTGGTGAACTAAAAACCAATCTCATAGCCAAATGTGGAGCTAGAGAGACTATAGAAAGTCCATGAAAGATACAAGATCATTCTCGACAGCGCCCGCCATACCAAATTTCAGGACGCTATCGATCACCTGCTGGAGATAGAAACGGACCACTGTTCAGCCCCAGAAACGGTGCACTACGCGAACCATAACCAACGAGTGTCACCGCACCTAAATCAGTTCCGTAACCAGGGAAATATAGGGCGAAATTTTCAAAATGCTAACTATGCAAACTACCCTAATAATCAAGCATATAACCAACGTTCCAATTTCCCACCCAACCCCAGATATCAAAACCGACCGACATACGGTCCAAGAGCTTACCAACAGCCAATAAATAACTACCCCCGGTTCAATAACAACCAAAACAGAAATAACAATTTCGCAACCCGCCCCAGAGGTAATGGTAACAATACCAATAACCAAAACACGACACGACCAGTTAGCCACAGCAGTGGAGATAACCGTAATAACGGAGAAAACCGTCAAAATAGGTTCGTACCACGCCATAATCAGGGCAACCGAAGAGAGGCAACATATATGGTAAATCAGGGAAACGAAATACCCACCGAAAGGGAAGCCGACCATTCGGGGGGGAACCACTAACCCCACAACTGCCGACCGCAATTTGTGCAGGGGGGATAGCAAACGGCCTATATGTGCATATGAAAGACAATAACAGGAAAGATATAATTTTTTTAATGCATCGGTGCATCGATCTGCACAATTAAGCAGGTTGTACTAAATCAGGGTACCCCAATAAACAGAAATAACAAAACAACAATAATGGGAATCTCGGGTGACATAACAACGCTAGGAACATGTACTAACACACTCTTGTTAGGAGAATTCCCTACAGCCTACACGTTTCACGTAGTACCCGACTCCTTCACAGTACCCGTAGCCGGTATTATTGGAGCCAATTTCCTTAAAGATTTCGCAGCAATAATAGACTTAGAATATTTCACTTTAAAATTAACAATAAGCAATAGACAAATTTCATTACCTATAGTTAACAAAGACCAAGTAGTATCTATTTCACTCTCGCCCAGGTCCGAATCCACATACTGGGTCGACAGCCAACATTCGGATGCACGAGTATTCTCCTCACAACAATTGTGTGAAGGCGTATTTATGGCAAGCTCCATATCGCAGGCCAGGCAAGGAAAAATGCGGTAAAAATCCTAAATACCCGTGAATCCGAGGTGAAATTAAAATGGATAGAACCACAATCCAAACCATTATCTGAATACTACGTTCTAAGAAGCGAAACCACTGAGAGATCACCCTCCACCCGACTACAACAAGTACTTGCTGAAATCAGTTTTGAAACATTGAACAAAGAAGAACGATCAGAACTCGAGCTCATATGTACCAAATTCCAAGATATCTTCCATCTCAAGAACGACAAATTGACATATACACATATAGGTCAGGCCCACATCTCGCTCAAAGACGGAGTTACCGCTAAATATTCCAAACCCTATAGGCTACCGCATTTACAAAAAAATGATATACAAACAGAAGTACAAAATATGTTGGCAGATGATATTATCGAGCCATCCGTTTCGGCATGGAACTCACCTATCTTGATTGTACCCAAAAAGAAAGATCCCATCACGGGACTACAAAAATTCAGACTGGTGATCGATTACCGAAAAATAAACGAAGTAATCGAGGACGATAAGTTTCCACTGCCCAACATAACTGACATTTTGGACATGGTCGGAGGAGCAACATACCTCTCCTGCATAGACCTCAGCCAAGGGTATTACCAAATGGAATTAGCGGAAAACAGCAGACCTTACACCGCATTCTCAACCGAAAATGGGCACTACCAGCTTAAACGTCTGCCAATGGGTTTGAAAACGTCACCCAGCACATTTTCGAGAATGATGTCTGTTGCTATGTTAGGCCTAACCTATTCCCGGTGTTTTGTATATCTTGACGATTTGATTGCGTTTGGAAGAACGCTTGAGCAACACAATAAAAACCTAATCGAAGTTTTCCAGAGACTCAGAGAAGTTAATTTAAAGATTCATCCCGAAAAATGTTCTTTTCTTAGGAAAGAGGTCTTATATTTGGGGCACATAGTCTCGGAAAAGGGTATAATACCTGACCCATCAAAATCTGAGGTTATGAAAAATTTTCCAATACCACGAGACGCGGATGAAGTCAGAAGGTTCGTGGCGTTTGCCAATTACCGCAAATTCATACCAAATTTTGCCACGATAGCCCTTCCGCTAAACAGATTGCTACGGAAAAATGTTGAATTTGGCTTTAATGAGGACTGCATGACATCTTTCAATGCACTCAAAAACTTTCTCATAGGCCCGAAAATTCTTCAATTCCCGAATTTTGAAAAGGAATTTGTACTTCGAACAGATGCTTCAGGATTCGCTTTAGGTGCCGTCCTGTCGAATTACGACGACAGACCAGTGGCATATGGTAGCAGAACTCTTAACAGTGCAGAGAAAAATTACAGCACAATCGAAAAAGAGTTACTTGCCATAGTCTGGGCTGTAAAGCATTATAGACCATACCTGTTCGGACGACGCTTCAAAATTCAAACCGACCACAGACCCCTCGTGTACTTGTTCTCACTAAAAGAACCCTCAAGTAGATTAACTAAATTCAGGCTACTACTAGAAGAATATAACTTCTATGTGGAATATTCCCCAGGAAAAGACAATAGTACCGCGGATGCTCTGAGCCGAATAAAAATGACTTCCGAAGATTTCAAAGAACTATACATATGCACAACTACAAGAGCTCAAAGTCGGAAACAAAAGACTGATCAAAATATAAAAATTATAAATAAGGAAGAAACCAATAAGAATAGAATAACAGAGTTATTAAAACCACCAGAAGGTGGACTGAAAATAGTCGAGTTAAAGATAGTGAATAGTTTCGAAGAAGAAGATTTTGAAAATTTTAGGGGTACTGAAAAATTATTAGGTCAAAACCTTGTGCTAGGATACGTGCCAGCAAGGAATTGTTTGATCTTAAACCGGTCCAAAATAAGCACTACCGCCCGATCGACATCATTTGACCAAATGTTGTCGAGGGACGTGCAGAAAACTTGCGAACCGATGAGCAACAGAGGATCCGAGACCAGCACTACAGCCCGATCAGCATCATTTGACCAAATGTTGTTGAGGGACGTGCAAGGGATATGCGGACCTTTAGCTATTAGAAATGTTTATATAACCAAAGAAGAGTTAGGAAAACTCGCAGGCGGCCGCCATAAAATTAAAATAAATATTTTAAAGAAAAAGTTACAAGAATTATTTAAAGATAGCAAATTAGATGTGCACCTAATTGCTAATACAATTGAAGTATCAGACCCATGCAGCAGAAAACTATTACTAACTGACTATCATATGCTCCCCACAAGCGGACATGCTGGAATAAATCGCATGATACGGAATATAAAAAAAGAAATATTTCTGGACGGCCATGCAGAACGATGTGGCCACATTCGTTAAGCACTGTCCCAGATGCCAGAGAAACAAACACATCCAGCCTAGAAGGCAACCTATGATGATAACAACTACCGCAGAATCGTCATTCGAAAAAAAATTCTTAGATTTAGTAGGCCCTCTAGACGAAGCCGAGAATGGCTCGAAGTACATCCTAACCTTACAAGACGAGCTAACGAAATTCGTAGAAGCTATTCCACTTCCAAATAAAGAGGCTACAACGGTAGCTAAGGGACTAGTGGAATGTTTCATTTTAAAATACGGAGTCCCTGGTACAATAGCATCTGTTGAAGTGAATTTATTAATTATATAATTACATAATGTTAAATCTAAACTGTTCAGTTACTTCAATTATTGCCGATGTAAATGTGCATTAACCCTACAATAATATTATGACAGTTTTGTTTTTGCGAATTTATGACATTTCTACCCTTTGAATGACACAATACATATGTTCATAATTACGAAAGGAAGTGTTTTAATTTGATTGAGTTTTTAGAAGAGATTTGAGATTGGAAATAAAGTGAGTAATTTAAATTGGAAAATTCAGCGAAGGATTACACAAAAACATTTGATTACACAAAAACATTTGGTCCTATCGAGCCTTGTTTTGAGTGTTGAGTGCTGAAATTCCTGAAGACGTCTTCTCATCAATTGGAATCCATTTGCCGGCGGAGGTTCTTTGTCTGGAAAAACCGTAAGTACCATTACTTACTTTATATACTTACTCTATATACCTGCAAATATAAAAGAACAAAAGAAAAATGAGTTCAAAGGCCATCAAAAAGGCAATACAACAAATGGAAATGGATTTCAATAGTTTCAAGGCCAAAAAAGAAGCTGCCCCTAAGACACGAAGTGTAAAAAAATTATGTTTCTACGCGTTTAACTTTGTTGGAGGAACAGTTTAAAATGATTTCCACGCGTTGTGAAGAGTTTGCTGATGCGACGGACGATGAAGAGGAGGTGCAAGAGATCGACAAGCGCTATGAGCTGGCCAGAGATATGTACATGGAGAACAAAACGGAGCTGCTGGACGAGTTGGACAAGGAGGATGTGGACAAGAAACCAGTCGGCACTACATCTTCACGTTCCGAATTCCGGTTGCAGAACATCGCTTCGCCAACATTCGCTGGAAGCTACGAAAAATGGAGATCATTTTACAACACCTTTTGTTCGCTAGTTCACAACAATGAATCGTTGACTGAGATTGAGAAATTTTGAAAATGGACATCTCGGAGCGGTACAACATCGTAAAAAAAATTAGCGTCTGCGAAAACTGTCTGGCTTATAGCCATTCCACCCACCAATGCCCTAGCCAAATGCGTTGTTATTATTGCCAGCAAAACCACAATTCGTTACTCCATTTCAACAATAATCCAATCAATCAGCACCCCATTTCACACTCACACTCATACCCTACACAACACACTAATCCCTGCAATATACCAAACTCTACACAATATCAAATCTCTGACTCAAACCATACACCACACAATAGCAATAGAATACAGTCCATTAATCAAACCCCACACGCAAATACTCACACAAACTCATATCAAATCAGTACAATTAACCACCCCCTTAACCCCTCTGCATCGAATTTTCAACCAACCGGGACTGAGCAGCCGACAACATCAGGGGCATGTAGATCCTGTCACTCTATACAGTATGAAAACACTCAGGTCCTTTTAGCTACTGCTGTAATCAAGGTTAGGGACTCAAGGGGAGTTTTTATAAATCTTCGTGCCTTAATTGATTCGGGCTCAGAAGCCACTTTTATTACTGAGGATGCCGTTCAAGCGTTACAACTCAAACGTCGTCGTATTTTTTTGAATGTGTCAGGGCTGGGTAAGGTCAGCAGTGGTACATGTCATAGTTCAGTTGACATAACATTCGGGTCAAACCACTCGAACTTCGTGACTAAGACACGAGCCTACGTTTTTAAATCACTGACTGGGCTTCTTCCGGCCAAGGAACTGACAATTAGGAAGTGGGATCACATCAATGGTCTACGATTGGCTGATCCGTGCTTCTTCAAACCCGCCACTGTGGATATACTTCTGGGAAGTGACGTCTATTCGGAAATCATCCTGCCAGAAATCATCCGAAATGATGAAATCATGTCACCAATAGCCCAAAACACTTTGCTTGGATGGATCCTTATAGGCAAACTTCGGTTGGAATCGACCCCTGTTCGAAGCTTTATGCAGGTTTTTGATCTGGACTCTCAAATGCAAAGATTTTGGGAAATTGAGGAATCGCCATTCCAGAATTTTGAGGCCCAAGAAGATAGAATATGCGAGGAACATTTTGTGGAAAACACCAAGCGGATGCCCAATGGAAGGTTTCAGGTCAGGCTGCCCTTTAAGGAGATGCGGATGGACGGAGCTTTAAGGAGATTCTATCAGTTGGAGAGAAGGTTTCTGCACAACCCCACATTGAGAGAAGACTACACGAAATGTATAAAGGAGTATATTCAACTAGGTCACATGAAGCTACTTGAAGATGAGGACAACACAATACTTTCAACTCCTTACCATTATGCTGTTCCGCACCATGCTGTATTCAAGGAAGCGAGTTCGACTACCAAGTTGCGAGTTGTCTTCGATGCTGCAGCCAAAACTTCCGATAGTACTTCGCTGAACGATCATCTGCTAGTAGGTCCTAAAATACAAAACGATGTTTTAAATATCATTCAGCGTTGGAGAAAGCATCAATATAGGTTTACGGCTGATATGGGAAAAATGTATCGGCAGATTTTCGTGGACAGACAGGATGCCTACTATCAGCTGATATACTGGAGAGATGATCCACAGCAGCCCGTGAAGCTTTACCGACTGGACACAGTTACCTTTGGTACTGCATCTGCTCCATATTTGGCGATTCGGACGCTTCACAAGCTGGCGAACGACGAGGAAGCAAATTTTCCCAAGGCTGCCGTTGTTTTGCGTGAGGACACGTACGTGGATGACGTTATCACCGGAGCAGATACAGTTGAAGAAGCCCTAGAAAAGAGAGAACAGTTAAGATCAATGTTATCATCAGCAGGTTTTAACTTACGAAAGTGGACCAGTAATTCCTTGGATCTTCTGCAACATCTTCCACCGTCAGACTGCGAAGTCGACTTTTCATTGCCGTTTGACTCAGCCAACACACACGTCAAAACCCTCGGCATTAAGTGGCAACCGTTAAGCGACTCATTCTCGTTCCAGAACGTCGAGTTGGAAGAGGCCGAAGTCACCAAACGCACAATGCTTTCGACGATTGCCAGGCTTTTTGATCCACTCGGGTGGATTTCACCGTGTATTGTGAAGGCGAAGCTGATGATGCAGGAACTTTGGTCACGAGGCTTGGACTGGGACAAACCCATTACGCCAGAGCTGAAGCAAGAATGGCTTGCTTTTCGGGAAGTTCTTCCAGCTTATGAGCAGATCTGCATTCCTCGGTGGATCCAGGTACACGGCAAGAGCAAAAATCTGGAAATACATGGTTTTAGTGACGCTTCCGAGAAAGCTTATGCAGCGGCAATTTACCTGCGAGTGCTGGACGAGGAGAACAGGATCCACATGAATCTGTTGATTTCCAAAACAAAGGTTGCGCCTTTAAAAAAGATTACTTTACCACGCTTGGAACTTTGTGGCGCCGTCATGTTAGCAAAACTTTTGAACGAGACATCTACAGCACTAGGATTTCAAAATGTCAGGATGTTTGCATGGACGGATTCGCTTATCACTTTATGCTGGATTATAGCCACTCCTTCGAGATGGGAAACGTTCGTATCCAACCGAGTTGCGGAAATCCAAAGGCTCACTAAGTGCGATATGTGGAGACATATTCCATCCCAACACAACCCAGCAGATCTTGCGTCTCGTGGCGTACTTCCATCTTCACTCGTCGGAAACAAATTTTGGTGGAACGGGCCAGAGTTTCTTCACCATTCTTGGGAAATTCTTTTTCCCGCTCAACCCGCTTCATTGGAGACCAACGAAGGGATGCGATTTACGAGGGTATACTGCATCACACAGGATGAAAATCAGCTTAGCTTTTTAATCCATAGGAAGTCGGAGTTGTCTTCAATTGTAAGAACAATTGCACGCTGTAATCGATTTGTTTTTAATGCAAAAAGACCCACAAATGAGAGAAATTTCGGCACACTATTGTTCAAGGAACTTCATTCAGCATTATTGACAGCAGTCTATGTCGTGCAACAGGAAATGTTTTCACAGGAGTTAGCAGATGTTCGACAAAAAAGTACAAAAATTAAGGGGTTCAAATCCTTAAAACCGTTTTTGGACAAACACAACATTTTACGCGTAGGTGGTAGGCTACAGAACTCCGCGCTCAATTACGAGCAACAACACCCAATCATTCTTAGGCCCAATCATCATTTTTCGCGTATTGTGATAAAAGAGGCACATGTAAGGACCCTACTCGGTGGCGTTCAGTTCAGATGATGTCGTACTTGCGAAGCAAATATTGGATTTTCAGCATGAAGAATGCAGTAAAGAGGTGCATCCATAGTTGCAACACGTGCTTCCGGTACAAGGCTCGACCGATGACGCAACTGATGGGAAACCTACCCGCCCCTAGAGTACGGGTTTCGAGAGCGTTTAGTCACGCAGGTGTGGACTATGCAGGCCCCATCGACGTCAAGACCTGGAGAGGACGAAACGCCAAGAGCTTTAAGGGCTACTTTGCAATTTTTATTTGCATGGCGACTAAGGCGATTCACATCGAGGTCGTCAGCGACATGACGACTCAGTCATTTTTAGCTGCATTTAGGCGCTTCACTTCACGAAGGGGACTCTGTAGTCAAATGTACAGCGACTGCGGTACGAACTTCATCGGCGCGAATAAGGAGTTACAGAAACTTTTAGAAGCAGCGAAATTCGACTGGGGTCATGTAGTCGAGTCACTTGGCAAGGACGGAACGCAATGGCATTTTATTCCACCAGCTTCCCCCAACTTTGGAGGATTATGGGAAGCAGGGGTAAAATCCATTAAGTTACATCTCAAACGAATTGCTGGAAACCAAACGCTGACGTACGAGGAGCTGGCAACTCTACTTACGCAGATCGAGGCATGCCTCAATTCGAGGCCATTATGCCCTTTATCGGAAGACGTCGAGGACCTTAACGCGATTACACAAGGACATTTTCTCATAGGAGAAGCTATCATCACCGCACCACAACCGGAGTATGCAATCGACAAGGTTGCCCATTTGGATCAATGGAAGAGGGTACAGGCAATTATGCAGTCCTTTTGGAAGCGTTGGAGCAGCGAGTATCTCACACGTTTACAACACATACCGAAATGGCTAAATGAGGAGTCGGATGCTATTGCCAATGGGGACCTGGTTTTAATGAAGGACGAAAGGTTGCCGCCTTCGAAATGGAGTTTGGCACGAGTCATAGCATTACACCCAGGAGCTGATAATTTGGTACGTGTCGTAACACTGAAGACTCCTAATGGCGAGTTAAAACGACCAATCAACAAATTATGCCGCTTACCTTCAAATTCATGCAACGTAGAAAACACAATAATTTAAACAAACACACATAAATATAACATGAATAACATGAATTAATCAAATACACATCACATAATACACCATTTTAAAACAAAATGAAATATATTAATATTAAAACGAAATAATACTAAATAGTACTATTTTTCAACGAATACAACACGAAAGCACTAAAGTCACATCACTAGTACAATTTCTACTCAACACTTGCACTCAATCTACAAATTTCATTCATGCCCTATACCACATATATCCACACACTCATAGTAACATGTTTACATTGAAACACAATGGAAAATGAAACATTCAACACAAAATGAAAACATTATCAATATAAATAAGGTACTCACCTGAAATTACATAACACAACACAACACAATATAATAATATAATTTAAATTCAACCCGACTGAACAAACGCAAATTAAATAAAAACAAACTTTTTAATCAACAAAAAAAACAACCGAGCGACGCCGACGCCGATGCCAACAACTGATAACGATTACAAGCCGAGAAATATTATCTACGTTAGGGCAAAAGAGATAGCTATCATGTTTTTTTTTATAAGAAGATAATGATAACAATTTCAAGCAAAACGAGGGAAATAGTAAATTGGCGATTATGTTGGAGCTTTGAAGTCAGGGACGTCCATCTTATTACCTCAATCAGATCTGTTCGATGATGATAATGGTGCTCGTTGCGAACAGAGTTCACGGGGGGGGAGAATGTTGAAGTGAATTTATTACTTATATAATTACATAATGTTAACTCTAAACTGTTCAGTTACTTCAATTATTGCCGATGTAAATGTGCATTAACCCTACAATAATATTATGACAGTTTTGTTTTTGCGAATTTATGACATTTCTACCCTTTGAATGACACAATACATATGTTCATAATTACGAAAGGAAGTGTTTTAATTTGATTGAGTTTTTAGAAGAGATTTGAGATTGGAAATAAAGTGAGTAATTTAAATTGGAAAATTCAGCGAAGGATTACACAAAAACATTTGATTACACAAAAGCAGCATCTGACCAAGGCACCGAATTCCTAAATAGAGTATTTCAGGACATTTGCAAATTATTAAAGATAGAACAACTACAATCTACCGCGTACCATCACGAAAGCATAGGAGCCCTAGAAAATTCACACAAGGTTCTAGGAGCTTACCTTAGGAATTACGTAGCCGACAACCACACAGATTGGAATAGCTGGTTACCTTATTATGTGTTCTGTTATAACACCTCAGTACATTCAGAAAAAGGTTTCACTCCTTTCGAACTAGTGTTCGGTAGACAGTGCAATCTACCATCGAATGTAACAAATAAGGTAGACCCAGTATACAATTACGAAGACTACGTAATAGATTTAAAGAATAAATTGCAAGTTGCTCATAGAGATGCCCGGGATACTCTAATAGCCAAAAAGAACATTAGGAAAAACAGGTATGACACCGATTGTAAAACGAAACGCGCGGATTTCAATGTAGGTAGCTTAGTTTTGCTCAAGAACGAAAATAGAAAAAACTCGATCCAATCTACATCGGTCCTTACGAGGTGATATCCCAAAACGGGGTAAACTGCGAGATAAAATATGAAAACAAAAGAATGAAAGTACATAAAAACAGGTTAAAACCATTTTATACTTATATACTAAGGATCTAGAATAATATAATTTAGAAAAAAAAGGGGGGAGGGGACCTCCCTTCCAACAAATTTGCCTAGTTAAAAATAATTTTTTATTTTTTTTTCTTCCCCCTTTCTATAAACATTGTAATTATAAACATTATAACCTCATTTACCTAGTACGTAAGCATTCATGCAAACATTTTCTTTAACATATAAGCACAATTATTAATCAGTATAAAAATAATTATTATGTATAATTCCATTTTTAATTATAAACATTATAACCTCATTTACCTAGTACGTAAGCATTCATTTTCTTTAACATATAAGCACAATTATTAATCAGTATAAAAATAATTATTAATAATTCCATTTTTAATTATAAACATTATAACCTTATTTGTCTAGTAAGTAAGCACCATTGTAAAAAACCTCTTTAACCTATAAGCACAATTATTATTAATCATCCAATATGTACAAATCCATTTCTAGTTATAAACATTATAACCTCATTTTTCTAGTACATAAGCATTAATGTGAACCACATCTCTAACATATAACCCCTATAATTAATCATTTTAAACGTTAGTATTAGAACTCAGTATTACAGATCCCTGGCTTATAAAAGCGGCGCGATAAAAGAAATCAAGACACGTCTTAATTTCTTTTTCCCCCGGGGAGGGTGGTGTGAAGGGGCCACACTAGCGGCCACTTCATTGAGTTCATCCAGTTACAAATACGGAACCCGGAAGACACACGACATGTGTCAACTACCTTAAAGCCCACCGTAGTGTATCAAGTAACCAAACACCTGAAAACAATTTATTTAAATATGTGTTCGCCAAGAGGCACTACGGGTGGCCGGCAAATAGCCGGCGTTGGCAAATAGCGCTCATATTGCAGTTTCATATCCACTGCAGGGTTAACGCACTGGGTATACCAAATGCTGTCAAGCGCTTGGAAGTAGTTGATATGCTGAGTGCGCATTTCCACAAGAGGTTATGAAACGAGCATGAGGCTATTAACGAATATGCCGATTGGGCAAATACATTTATATTGTTCATTATGGGTTCGGTATTTGTGACTGGCAAAAACAAAAGAAAAGAAGATAACAAATAAATAATAAAATAAATACCAATATGTCGATTCGATATTTGTGAGGTGAGCGACATATTTAGCAGACTTAGCAATTAAGACATTAATATTTAAGCTTACTTAGCAATTAAGTTAGGATATAAAAGCAAGGTAATTTGTTAATAAAAAACACTCTTTCTCCAGACGAGGGACTGAGCCATACAACCATAAATTGTTCTGACTAGCTTTTCAGCTGAGGAACTCCTTCTCGTCGATTATCCACCTCAAGGAAGCATACGTGCATCAGAGGTTTGAGCTGACTGGCTTTTTAGCCGAAGCGAGGGTAATCGACCTAACAGGGAAGTTAGGGGTTTATACCGTACGTTGCCGCCAGGACCAGGCAACGTTACAATCGCATATCTCACTGGCTATACGTATCGGTAGTGAGACCGATTCTGACATACGAGGTGGTTGTCTGGTGGACTGCTCTAGACAAAGCGGCAAACCGTGATAAGCTGAGCAAGGTGCAACGTACAGCTTCTCTGTGTATCAGCGGAGCACTCCGTACGACCTCCTCCGCCGCACTGGACATCTAACTGCATCTGACACCCCTGGATATTTTCAGCAGGCAGTTGGCTGCCTGCTCCGCTGTCCGCTTAAAAGCCACCTCACAGTGGATCAATACGAATATTGGCCGCTCTATCATTTTGGACTCACTTGGGTCTTTACCAAGAAACATTGACTACACTACACCCCAACTACAGTTCGAAAAGAAATTCCAAATCACTATCCCCACCAGATCATTCTGGGAAGATGTTGATTGCACGGAAGATAAATCGATCCACTTTTACACCGACGGATCATAAACTAGCGAGGGGGTAGGTGGGGGTGTTTACTTAGAAAGACTAAATATCAGTTTCTCTTTCCGTCTTCCTAATCATTGTAGCGTGTTCCAGGCGGAAATCATGGCGATTAAGGAAGTCCTGTCGTGGCTGAAGAGAAATGTGATATCCGCTAAGGACATCTGAATTTTTTCGGATAGTCAAGCCGCGCTAAAGTCCCTGGACTCAGTCTCTCCAAATTCCATCGTAGCCTTAGACTGCCGTTCATCTCTTGAGGAGATGGCAGAGCAGTTCAATATTCACCTCTGTTGGGTGTTGGGGCATGGATACATTCCAGGGAATTGTAGGGCAGACGAATTCGCCAAAAACGGAACCGCATTAGGTAATCTTCTACCTGAGAAAGGTTTTCTAGATATGCCTATCGCTACTTGCAAACTTATGTTCAAGCTATCCGCAGTCGAGAGTACAAACCTCAGGTGAACAGGTAGTGATACGTGTCTAGCGACTAAGAAAATCTGGCCAAAGCTGGATCTGCGACGCTCTTTGAGTTTGATCGCACTCAACAAACTGCACATTGGCTCTACAATAGGTGTCTTCACAGGAAACTGTCTTATAGGCAAGTACACATCCAGGCTTGGCGTTTACTGAAATGACTTCTGCAGAAGCTGCAGTGATGAAGAGGAAGAGAGGACTATGTCGCATCTCCTCTGCACATGTCCT
Source organism: Portevinia maculata (assembly GCA_949715645.1). Taxonomy (NCBI): domain Eukaryota; kingdom Metazoa; phylum Arthropoda; class Insecta; order Diptera; family Syrphidae; genus Portevinia; species Portevinia maculata. The sequence goes on along the minus strand of OX454526.1, from coordinate 169,178,531 downwards.
GCACTCTCCCATAAAAGAAATCTCTACCTAGGAGCCTTCTTCCTCAACGAACTCAGTGACTTAGCTAACACAGATGTTAGAAGTCTATCACGCTTCATTAGAAGCTCCAAATGGTTTTAGGGAGTAGGGGTCGAAACTCCCGATCCATGTGGCATCACAACGGACCTCATTGGTCTAAGTGTGTTGACTTTCAGCTAGCAGCCACTTTAACCTAACCTAACCTAACCTAAGGAGTGTTTTCTATTTTTTTTTTATTTATTCATTCAATTCTTATGCAAGCTAGAGTAAAACAATTTCATTTTTATAGATATTTGACAAAGATTGCTAATCATAATCAATATAGAAGCATAAGGATATAAACAGAAAAAGAAAGGAAAAAGGGAAAGTAGAAAATAGTAAAAAAAGAAAAAAAGAGAAATGGAGAAAGAAAATAGAGAAAAGAAAAGAAAAAGATTATTGGGAAAAATAAAGCCTAATTGTGTTTTTAAAACTTGCTGCATCTTCGACTTCTCTTATGTGACGCGGCATAGAATTCCATAAGCGGGTGGAATATACAAAAAACTAACGCTGTGATGTAAGGGAAGCATGGTGCGGATGGGTAAGCATTCTTGACCTTTGCGAAGTTGCCAATCTAATGATTTCATGAAGTTGTTGGGGTTGACGATTAAGCAGAATGTTTGAGAGCATCGTTAGGGTGCGGAACTTGAAAACGTTTTCAAAAGACATGTTGAGAAGCTGTTTAGAGAAAGAGGACACACTCGCGTATCGACTTACTCCGAAAATATAGCGTATTAGACTATTAAATAAAACGTTAAGTCTTCGTTTGCTCACAGAGTCACAATTGGCATATATTTCGCAACCGTAGACCATTGTGGGTACGACCAGCGTTTTTGCCAACAGCATACGTACTCTCAAAGGGGTGAAGGATTGTGTGACCCACATAGTACGAAGAATACCATATGTTTTACCCACAACTGTATTTATATGGTTGTTCCAGGTTAATCTGCGGTTAAACACCATGCGGAGGTTTTTTGCGGTTTCGACATATTTTACAGAAGTGTTATTCAAGCTTACAGGAGGAAAGTACGAGAGGTTGACAGTTTTTTTTGGATATAACAAGGCACATAGACTTCTCAGGGTTTAGTAATAACCTGCGAGATCTTCGTTAATGCAGCTTACTCCGTGCTCAATAAGACCGAGTGCACAACTTAAATAAATTTGCACATCATCGACATACATTTGAATTGAACAATATTTAGGGATAGATGGCAATTCGTTTACATAGAGCGAGAACAAAAGTGGGCCAAGGATTGAACCTTGTGGGCCCCACGTCGGGTTGGTAGGAGATCTGACAATTTGTTGTTTGACTCAACTGCATTCGATCTGTGAGGTAGAAGTACATAAGCTTTACAGCACAGGATGAAAAGTTGAAGTATCGGAGAAGTTTTCTACATAAAATGGAGTGGTCAACCATGTCGAAAGCCTTTGAAAAGTCTAAAAGCGTTCGAAAATTAGTATAATTTTTATCCATGACTTGTCGCAGATCTTCGGCAACGCTTAATAGCGCTGTGATACAACTATGACCTTTTCGAAAATCAGATTGCTTAGATGTCAACAAATGTGAACGACTGAGATATACGGTCATTGGCAACAGGTGCAGTAGTAGTGTATTCGCTTACTGAATGGAAGGTCGTGCGTTCGAATCCCGGCCAAGTCCATTACTTTATATCGAATACATGAAATCGTAATCTCCCTAAGCATCTTAAACACCACCCGTGGAGAAAAACCCTACAACTGCACCCAAACACTTCTTTCCTATCTCTCTATTCTTTCTAATAGTAAGTAGCACCGAAAAGCATGCAATGAAATGCGATAGTGCTGCTTGCTGTTAAACACAAATGCTTACGCTGTGTTACGCACTATAAGGGTACTGTAACAACAGAAAAAATCCCTTTAGCGTAAGCAAATTATAAAAAAAAAAAAAAAACATAGGGACGGGCTACAGTCCGCTTGGGCGAACTGTTGGATACCCTATTCTTATTCCTATCCCTCATAAGTGGGCGTGACAAAAGTCTAAGTATGGTTGAATTGTTAAGAACGCTCTACATATTTAGTTATATAACATTTAAAGGATTTTATCAAAAAAACAACGCTCCCTAGCTCAAACTTGGGTGTTTCAATAAAATTGTTTTATTTAATTGTGGGCGTGTCAGTAGGCGCATTTAAAAAAAATTAACACATGAGAATAAAGGGCCCCTAGAGAGTATATATTATAAATTTCAGCTCCCTAGCTCAAACTTTGAATTTTCAAAAAAAAAAAAATTAATTGTGGGCGTGTCAGTGGGCGGATTTTGAAAATATTTACACATGAGCATAAAGGACCCATAGAGAGTATATACTATAAATTTCAGCTCCCTAGCTGAAACTTTGGATTTTCAAAAATTAATATACCCTTAGAATAGGGTATAAAAAAATTGTTTTATTTATTTGTGGGCGTGTCAGTGGGCGGATTTTGAAAATTTTTTATCCCGAGCAGTTTTAGGAGTCATAGATCATATATACTAAATTTCAGCTTTCTAACTCAAAATTCGATTTTTTCCAAAATTTGGTTTTTTTGAGTTTGTGGGCGTGTCTGTGGGCGGATTTCAAAAATTCGTAAACTTGATTATTTCGGGACCCTAGAGAGTATATGGTTAAAATTTCAGCTCTCTAGGTCCAGTTTAAAGGCCTAATTTTTGGCTACAGACGGACGGACGGACGGACGGACGGACGGACATGGCTAGATCGACATTACTATCGATGCTGATCATAAATATAGTAACTTTTAGGGGTCTACGGGCAATATTAAGGTATGTTACAAACTATGCGTCAAAATTAATATACCCTTAGAATAGGGTATACAAAATTTGATTTTGCAAAATTCTTTCAAAGACTTTAGATAAGAAAGGTAAGTTCGCAATGGGCCTGAATTCATCACCTTTGGAACTTTTTGGGATGGGTAGAACTTTGGCTTTTTTCCACTGTACCGGATATACACCTGTTGTTAAAATAGAGTTAAAAATATGAGTTATGTATGGTAAAACAATTAGTAATATTAATTTGAGGAAAGTGGGGTGCATTTCATCAAGTCCAACGGCATTCGATTTTATCGAAAGAAGACTTGCAACTACCTCGGTACTATCCACAGATCTAAATGAAAAAGTTGGATTTGATGCATTATTATCTGTAAGATCGTCTAAAGGGTTAGCAGTCACTAAGGGGGGCGCCGGAAGTGCAACGAATTTTCGGTTGAGTTCATTGCAATCGATCTCATCCACAGAACTGGTTTTGCTCTTGGTGACTCCTATTTGACGAAGATTTTTCCAAAGTTTTCGTCCACTCAGCGACGGATTTAATCGATTGGAGGATAATTCCCGCTTAGCGGTACTTAAGGTAGACTCAGTATACAATTACGAAGACTACGTAATAGATTTAAAGAATAAATTGCAAGTTGCTCATAGAGATGCCCGGGATAATCTAATAGCCAAAAAGAACATTAGGAAAAACAGGTATGACACCGATTGTAAAACGAAACGCGCGGATTTCAATGTAGGTAGCTTAGTTTTGCTCAAGAACGAAAATAGGAAAAAACTCGATCCAATCTACATCGGTCCTTACGAGGTGATATCCCAAAACGGGGTAAACTGCGAGATAAAATATGAAAACAAAAGAATGAAATTACATAAAAACAGGTTAAAACCATTTTATACTTATATACTAAGGATCTAGAATAATATAATTTAGAAAAAAAAGGGGGGAGGGGACCTCCCTTCCAACAAATTTGCCTAGTTAAAAATACATTTTTTTTTCTTCCCCCTTTCTATAAACATTGTAATTATAAACATTATAACCTCATTTACCTAGTACGTAAGCATTCATGTAAACATTTTCTTTAACATATAAGCACAATTATTAATCAGTATAAAAATAATCATTATGTATAATTCCATTTTTAATTATAAACATTATAACCTCATTTACCTACTACGTAAGCATTCATTTTCTTTAACTTTCTTTTAATTAATCAGTATAAAAATAATTATTAATAATTCCATTTTTAATTATAAACATTATAACCTTATTTGTCTAGTAAGTAAGCACCAATGTAAAAAACCTCTTTAACTTATAAGCACAATTATTATTAATCATCCAATATGTACAACTCCATTTCTAGTTATAAACATTATAACCTCATTTTTCTAGTACATAAGCATTAATGTGAACCACATCTCTAACATATAACCCCTATAATTAATCATTTTACCCGTTAGTATTAGAACTCAGTATTACAGATCCCTGGCTTATAAAAGCGGCGCGATAAAAGAAATCAAGACACGTCTTAATTTCTTTTTCCCCCGGGGAGGGTGGTGTGAAGGGGCCACACTAGCGGCCACTTCATTGAGTTCATCCAGTTACAAATACGGAACCCGGAAGACACACGACATGTGTCAACTACCTTAAAGCCCACCGTAGTGTATCAAGTAACCGAACACCTGAAAACAATTTATTTAAATATGTGTTCGCCAAGAGGCACTACGGGTGGCTGGCAAATAGCCGGCGTTGGCAAATAGCGCTCATATTGCAGTTTCATATCCACTGCAGGGTTAACGCACTGGGTATACCAAATGCTGTCAAGCGCTTGGAAGTAGTTGATATGCTGAGTGCGCATTTCCACAAGAGGTTATGAAACGAGCATGAGGCTATTAACGAATATGCCGCTTGGGCAAATACATTTATATTGTTCATTATAGGTTCGGTATTTGTGACTGGCAAAAACAAAAGAAAAGAAGATAACAAATAAATAATAAAATAAATACCAATATGTCGATTCGATATTTGTGAGGTGAGCGACATATTTAGCAGACTTCGCAATTAAGACATTAATATTTAAGCTTACTTAGCAATTAAGTTAGGATATAAAAGCAAGGTAATTTGTAAATAAATAACACTCTTTCTCCAGACGAGGGACTGAGCCATACAACCATAAATTGTTCTGACTAGCTTTTCAGCTGAGGAACTCCTTCTCGTCGATTATCCACCTCAAGGAAGCATACGTGCATCAGAGGTTTGAGCTGACTGGCTTTTTAGCCGAAGCGAGGGTAATCGACCTAACAGGGAAGTTAGGGGTTCATACCGTACGTTGCCGCCAGGACCAGGCAACGTTACAACCGCATATCTCACTGGCTATACGTATCGGTAGTGAGACCGATTCTGACATACGGGGTGGTTGTCTGGGGGACTGCTCTAGACAAAGCGGCAAACCGTGATAAGCTGAGCAAGGTGCAACGTACAGCTTCTCTGTGTATCAGCGGAGCACTCCGTACGACCTCCTCCGCCGCACTGGACATCTAACTGCATCTGACACCCCTGGATATTTTCAGCAGGCAGTTGGCTGCCTGCTCCGCTGTCCGCTTAAAAGCCACCTCACAGTGGATCAATACGAATATTGGCCACTCTATCATTTTGGACTCACTTGGGTCTTTACCAAGAAACATTGACTACACTACACCTCAACTACAGTTCGAAAAGAAATTCCAAATCACTATCCCCACCAGATCATTCTGGGAAGATGTTGATTGCACGGAAGATAAATCGATCCACTTTTACACCGACGGATCATAAACTAGCGAGGGGGTAGGTGGGGGTGTTTACTCAGAAAGACTAAATATCAGTTTCTCTTTCCGTCTTCCTATTCATTGTAGCGTGTTCCAGGCGGAAATCATGGCGATTAAGGAAGTCCTGTCGTGGCTGAAGAGAAATGTGATATCCGCTAAGGACATCTGCATTTTTTCGGATAGTCAAGCCGCGCTAAAGTCCCTGGACTCAGTCTCTCCAAATTCCATCGTAGCCTTAGACTGCCGTTCATCTCTTGAGGAGATGGCAGAGCAGTTCAATATTCACCTCTGTTGGGTGTTGGGGCATGGATACATTCCAGGGAATTGTAGGGCAGACGAATTCGCCAAAAACGGAACCGCATTAGGTAATCTTCTACCTGAGAAAGGTTTTCTAGATATGCCTATCGCTACTTGCAAACTTATGTTCAAGCTATCCGCAGTCGAGAGTACAAACCTCAGGTGAACAGGTAGTGATACGTGTCTAGCGACTAAGCAAATCTGGCCAAAGCTGGATCTGCGACGCTCTTTGAGTTTGATCGCACTCAACAAACTGCACATTGGCTCTACAATAGGTGTCTTCACAGGAAACTGTCTTATAGGCAAGTACACATCCAGGCTTGGCGTTTACTGAAATGACTTCTGCAGAAGCTGCAGTGATGAAGAGGAAGAGAGGACTATGTCGCATCTCCTCTGCACATGTCCTGCACTCTCCCATAAAAGAAATCTCTACCTAGGAGCCTTCTTCCTCAACGAACTCAGTGACTTAGCTAACACAGATGTTAGAAGTCTATCACGCTTCATTAGAAGCTCCAAATGGTTTTAGGGAGTAGGGGTCGAAACTCCCGATCCATGTGGCATCACAACGGACCTCATTGGTCTAAGTGTGTTGGCTTTCAGCTAGCAGCCACTTTAACCTAACCTAACCTAACCTAAGGAGTGTTTTCTATTTTTTTTTTTTATTTATTCATTCAATTCTTATGCACATTAAGACATATTGTCTTATAATCTAGTGCTAAGTTACAATTTGAGAAAAATGGAGAAAGCTAGAGTAAAACAATTTCATTTTTATAGATATTTGACAAAGATTGCTAATCATAATCAATATAGAAGCATAAGGATATAAACAGAAAAAGAAAGGAAAAAGGGAAAGTAGAAAATAGTAAAAAAAGAAAAAAAGAGAAATGGAGAAAGAAAATAGAGAAAAGAAAAGAAAAAGATTATTGGGAAAAATAAAGCCTAATTGTGTTTTTAAAACTTGCAGCATCTTCGACTTCTCTTATGTGACGCGGCATAGAATTCCATAAGCGGGTGGAATATACAAAAAACTGACGCTGTGATGTAAGGGAAGCATGGTGCGGATGGGTAAGCATTCTTGACCTTTGCGAAGTTGCCAATCTAATGATTTCATGAAGTTGTTGGGGTTGACGATTAAGCAGAATGTTTGAGAGCATCGTTAGGGTGCGGAACTTGAAAACGTTTTCAAAAGACATGTTGAGAAGCTGTTTAGAGAAAGAGGACACACTCGCGTATCGACTTACTCAGAAAATATAGCGTATTAGACTATTAAATAAAACGTTAAGTCTTCGTTTGCTCACAGAGTCACAATTGGCATATATTTCGCAACCGTAGACCATTGTGGGTACGACCAGCGTTTTTGCCAACAGCATACGTACTCTCAAAGGGGTGAAGGATTGTGTGACCCACATAGTACGAAGAATACCATATGTTTTACCCACAACTGTATTTATACGGTTGTTCCAGGTTAATCTGCGGTTAAACACCATGCGGAGGTTTTTTGCGGTTTCGACATATTTTACAGAAGTGTTATTCAAGCTTACAGGAGGAAAGTACGAGAGGTTGACAGTTTTTTTTGGATATAACAAGGCACATAGACTTCTCAGGGTTTAGTAATAACCTGCGAGATCTTCGTTAATGCAGCTTACTCCCTGCTCAATAAGACCGAGTGCACAACTTAAATAAATTTGCACATCATCGACATACATTTGAATTGAACAATATTTAGGGATAGATGGCAATTCGTTTACATAGAGCGAGAACAAAAGTGGGCCAAGGATTGAACCTTGTGGGCCCCACGTCGGGTTGGTAGGAGATCTGACAATTTGTTGTTTGACTCAACTGCATTCGATCTGTGAGGTAGAAGTACATAAGCTTTACAGCACAGGATGAAAAGTTGAAGTATCGGAGAAGTTTTCTACATAAAATGGAGTGGTCAACCATGTCGAAAGCCTTTGAAAAGTCTAAAAGCGTTCGAAAATTAGTATAATTTTTATCCATGACTTGTCGCAGATCTTCGGCAACGCTTAATAGCGCTGTGATACAACTATGACCTTTTCGAAAATCAGATTGCTCAGATGTCAACAAATTTGAACGACTGAGATATACGGTCATTTGATTTTGCAAAATTCTTTCAAAGACTTTAGATAAGAAAGGTAAGTTCGCAATGGGCCTGAATTCATCACCTTTGGAACTTTTTGGGATGGGTAGAACTTTGGCTTTTTTCCACTGTACCGGATATACACCTGTTGTTAAAATAGAGTTAAAAATATGAGTTATGTATGGTAAAACAATTAGTAATATTAATTTGAGGAAAGTGGGGTGCATTTCATCAAGTCCAACGGCATTCGATTTTATCGAAAGAAGACTTGCAACTACCTCGGTACTATCCACAGATCTAAATGAAAAAGTTGGATTTGATGCATTATTATCTGTAAGATCGTCTAAAGGGTTAGCAGTCACTAAGGGGGGCGCCGGAAGTGCAACGAATTTTCGGTTGAGTTCATTGCAATCGATCTCATCCACAGAACTGGTTTTGCTCTTGGTGACTCCTATTTGACGAAGATTTTTCCAAAGTTTTCGTCCACTCAGCGACGGATTTAATCGATTGGAGAATAATTCACGCTTAGCGGTGCGTATTGCCATTACGACTTGATTTCGGAGTGAACGGTACATGTTAAGATGTTCGTGTAATCGAAAACGTTTCCAGCGGTTATAGTATTGGTCACGTTCAAGCATGAGAGAGCGAATATGAGGTGAATACCAGGGTTTTATTAGGGGTGTGCAATTTCTTGTTAGTAATGGAACATGGCTATCAAAAAGAGTCCAGATTTGTTTATTTAGAAAGTCAACTTCCTCATGGACTATTGGTAAGTAGTAGATTGTCTCCCAGTTTATACGTCTGACATGTTCTTCCAATGGAGCTTGATCAATATATCTGAAATTCCTATATTGGATAGTTTCAGCTTCAGAAGTCACGTTATAGTCAAAAGTCATATAAATGAGATCATGCTTGGAAATGACAGGAGCCGAAAGTTGGTCATACAAAATTAACTTTTTCAAACTGCTTACCCAGAATATGTCTAGTAACGTAGGAAGATAACTTCAGAAATTTGTTGCATACATGTTATTAACTGCAAGCAAATTAAATGCGGTCATTGCATTAGGTAAGGATTTATCTATTAAGATATTACAATTGAAATCGCCACACACGATTATATTGGGACTAACTAATGAAATTTCTTCCATCAGCGATATGAAAGGCGAAATATCAATGTTTCGGTTAGGCCTGTACGTACACATTACCTATTAAGAGGTTATCCTTCTCACCTAATATCTTAACAAAGACATATTCGACAGCACTGTCCGGTTTGGACAGGCATTTGAGTTTACACTTAATGCTTTTTTTGATGTATATGCCAATACCACCACCAACTCGACCTTTCCTATCAGATCGGAAGATTTTATATCCTCCTAAGCTACACAAGTTGTCTCTCAAACTCTCTGCGAACCACGTTTCTGTCACGCAGATTACTTCAAGATCAGACCCCTCGAACAGATCACGAAATTCATCGATTTTAGGCATTAGACTTTGTGCGTTTATGTGGCAAACCTAGAGGCCATCTTTGAGATCACTGAACACTCGGACCATAGCACGTAGAACCCCGTTTCTATCCATGTGAAAGGATTAAATACAAATAATGAGGATCAAAGAAACGACTGAGAAAAATGTAGCAAGTTAAAAAATCAAAATGAGCTGTACTTTTCTTTTTATAGGGGAAACGTTTATAGAAAAGGAATAAGTGAGAGGAAAAGAAAAGAAAGAAGTAGTAGATATAAATTAAGAGAAAATTTAAGTTTAAAATTTAATTAATTAATTACAAAGAAAAACAAATTTAATGGCAGCAAATATCAGTTCTTATTTTCTGGTCTGGCAACGTCTTCTAAATTTTCCAAGCGTTCAATTAATACAGCTGAGTCTGCTTGATGACGCTTTACATACACACATCCCCGTGTAGTAAATACTGATATCAGTTGTTTACGTTTCTTCATTTCCAAAGCACATTGTAACAGAACTTTGTTTTGCGATGATAAACTTTCCCGTAGGTAGATCGAAACGTCAGAAGAAAAACCAACATCACGTAAACAAAGTTGTCGGTTATTATTTTTCCGGAACGTAGCAATAGATGTTAGAACATAATTTCGTTCGTACGCTGAGAAAACTTTTAATAAAATCGCGGTGTCGTTTGATTTACTCTTGGGGCGAGTGCGGAAAATGCTCTGAAGAGTTAGAGGTTTGATGTGAATTGCGTGGGAAAGTGTGTTAAATAGCGTCTTCAGATTTTCCTCGGGCGATTGCGGGATGCCAAAAAGAAATGCATCACATGCGACCAGACGATTTTCTTGTGATTGAAGTGAGCTTTTAACCACCTGTAGCTCGTTTGTTGTGGTGTCCAAATCATTTTGTAGTTGAGAAATGTCAGTGATTTTTGCAGCAAGTTCTGCCTTAACGTTGGATAATTCTTTGTTGACATCAATGAGTGATACTTGGACAGTGGAAATATCAGATTTGGAGTTGGTATTTGAAAGTGAAGATTCGATGTGATTAACTTTTCTGTTTATGTCGCAAATACTGTTTTTTATCTAATTAATCTCAACATAAATTTTTTGTTTAATACTCGCTTCACTCTCAGACATTTTTGTTGCAAGTAAAGAGATAATAAACTCACTTTGTTTCCGAAGTTTTTCATCCATCTTTTCTTCCCAAGTGTTGTTGGTGTCCTCCATGGGCTGTATGGCGATTTTGCGCAATGGTGAGCGCGAAGAGTTTTGCGGCGAGTCTTTTTGGTTCGAACGGGTTCCAATACGTTTGTGTGGGGGAGACATATTAGGCGTTTTTCTTTTTTAGCTCCGAGTGGGGCACTGAGCTGTCAAAAAAAGAACTGTGTTACTTTTTAACTCGGAGCGCTCTGAGCACAAAATTTGTATTTCTTTTTTATCTCTGAGCTAGCTCAGGGCTCGCTGGATGAGCTCGATTGAAAATGACCGAGCACATCGAGCAAAAAGCTGAGCGCGGCTGACTTCATTCATTATTTGTTCTTTTTCCATAGTTTATTTACTAGAAATTATAATTTAAATGGAACAATCCTTGACAAACACCAATTTCAGAAGCAAACCTGACTATTTTGCAAATTAATAAAAAAAAATTATCTAATGACAGTTCAGTGCTCAATTCTGTTTCTTAATTAGCTCGGAGCGCTCAGGTTACGTTCAGCTCGGAGATAGCTCTGATCGCTCGGGCCCCGCTCTGTTCCCCGCTCGGGGCTAAAAAAGAAAAACGCCTATTATATGTTTAAATGTACCTATGTATTAATTTTCATTAAAAATGGGGGAAAAAAATGTAGGTATTAACCGCGGAAGAAAACGGCAAAATTGACGCCTTGCATTCTGAAGGGTTTTCAATGAGAAGCATTGCCAAGAAAATAGGCCGAAGTGACCACGTTCTGAGAAATTATATAAAAAACCGTGCTTCATACGGTAAAAAATACAAGGCAAGGACAAAAACCGCTTTAACACCTCAGGACAAAAGAAAAATTATAAAAATAGCGTCAAATTCAGCTGTCACCACAAGCAAAATAAAGGAAAAAGCTTTGATAACTGCCAGCACATCAACTGTTCGGCGAGCTATTTTGAGTGCAGAACATCTAAAATTAAAAAAAAAAACTAAAACAAAGCCCCTACTAAACGCCGTAAGAAAAGAACAGTGGTTGAAATTCGCGCGCCTTCATATGACATTGGACACCAACCTTGGAAGAGCGCTAAATTGGCGAAATCGGTTTTTTCCAGATGAAAAAAAATTAATTTGGATGGCCCTGATGGTTACAACTACTACTTCCATGATCTTAGAAAAAAGGAAAAGTTTTTGACACGTCACCATTCGAGGCAAGGAGGAGTATTGGTTTGGGGAGCCATTTCGTACAATGGGGCGTTCGATTTGGTTTTCCTTTCCAACAAAATGACGGAAGTTTCCTACAAAGCCCTTTTGCAATCAGCCTTCCCCACCATGAAAGAACTGTTCGGACCTCTACAGTGGTTATTACAACAAGAAAATGCGCCAATCCACAACGCTCTTGTAGTGAAAAGCTTTCTTGCCGAAGAAAATGTGGAATTGTTGCCGTGGCCACTGTCACCTGACCTCAATATAATTGAAAATGTTCGGGGATGGCTCACGCGTAAAGTTTACGAAGGAGGTAGGCAGTATGAGACCTGTGAAGAGCTAACTGTCGCAATAAAAGAATCCTGTAGGGCGATTCCTTTGAATTATTAAAAAAAAACTGTATGATTAAATATAAAATAAAAATATAAAAAAAAACAACAAAAGTAAAAATAAAAGAGAAAAAAGTAAATTAAAAAGTCTATGTTTCATTTTTAAGATTTTTTTACAGGAGCGTCTAATAATAATAATAATAATTATTTAGGGTATATTACACTGCGACCTATTGGTCTATTGGTTCCCCTGCCTATGCCTCAGAGAGGTTCATGCCCTCTTTCAGAGCCCTCTCTAGATACTTCTTTTGTGAAAGGTGTCGAGGTATTGCTCTGATTTATCCTCGGCAAGACACACTCCCTAGAGCACAGTATCCAGTCCAGTTTCTTTAACGAATCTGAGAATGAGCTGTGGGTCCATGGCTTGTATGTCCTTGTCTGTTATTTGGTGCCTGCCCAAATATCTCATCCTTTTGTGGGCCAGTGCCCCACAGGATTCCAGTATGTGGTCTGGAGCAGAGCCGGTCCTCTGATATGCCCATTTTCCTCAGGTGCTCCTTGAGTCTGCAGTGGCCCGTGAGGAGGCCTGTTAGGATCCTAAGTTTGTTTTTGTTAAGGCTGATACAAGCTTTGAATCTCTTTTGGTTGTAATTTCCTAAGAGTTTCTTTGCTTGCCTCAGACGTTGGAGGTTGAGAAAGGTTTTGGCCGCCCTTGTTTCTTCCTCCAGTCTCCTGAACTCTTCGCGTATAGTGTGTTCTCCTATCCAGCAGAACGGTTCAGGTCCTATGAAGGTTTCTTCTGCCCTTTTTCTTGCCAGAAAGTCCGTTGCCTCATTGCCGGTAATGCCAACATAGCCAGGTACCCAGCAGATGGAAATTCTGTTAGCTATTCTTGCCTAGTCTATTCAGTCCGTGTAGGCATTCCCACACGAGTTTTGACTTAATAACGTAGGCGTCAAGAGCCTTTATGGCTGCTTGGCTGTCTGTCATTATTGCTATGTTGCAATTTCTGTAGTTTTTCTCGAGGTTGATTCGAACGCACCTGTCTATGGCACATGTTTCTGCCTGGAAGATGCTGGTACATTTGTCCATGTATTTGGAGTGTTTAGTTCCTGGCCCAAACACTCCTGCACCAGTTCCCTCTTCGGTCCTCGAGCCGTCGGTGTACCACTTTGTTGTGTGGTTGCTTAATCCATAAGTTGTGGATTCATTGCTCCAGTTCTCCTTATTGCTGAGCTTTATCTGGAAAGTCTTCTCGAAGTTGAATTTCCTGATGCTATCGTCCCTAGGTATGCCAAGAAGTGGGAGTTTTTTGAGTAAGTCACCGTGTTCTTTCGAACCGATGTATTTCCCTCTCCCAATTCCCTCCTTTGCCATCCTTAGGATTGTTTTGTCTGCCTCGATCATCACCATGATGTGTAGAGGGGTCAATTCCAATAACACCTCCATGGCTGCGGTTGGGCAGCTACACATTACTCCGGTAATGCACAGGCACGCCAGTCTTTGCACTTTGCATAGTATCTCTCTTGTTGTGGCTAGACTGGTTCGTTTCGCACACGCTACCGCTCCGTATGTGATCATCGGTCTCACAATTGCAATGTACATCCATCGCAGTATGCTTGGGCTGCATACCCATGCCTTTCCCGTCAGGCTCCTACATATCATGAGAGCGCGGGTGGCCTTCTTGCATATCTCCTCTGTATGTTTTCACGAGAGGAGTTTACTATCTAGATGAAGTCCTATACACTTTACTTCTTTGACTGGTATCAGTGTCGTGCCTGATAGGCTAATGTCCTTAAGTCTTTGAAGTTGTCTTTTCCTTGTGAATGGTACTATCGTTATTTTCGCCAGATTGATGTTGAGTCCGACAGTATAGCACCATTCCTTGGTTACTTTAAGCCCCTTTTGTATTATGTCAACAAGGGTTTCTTCAAACTTGCCCCTGGCAATCAGTACAATGTCATTGGCGTACGCCTGACAGTTGATGCCAAGGTTGGTTAATTTTTCGAGCAGTTTGTCTACAACTAGGCTCCGCATCAAGGGTTATAGTACCCCTCCTTATGGACATCCTCTTGTTGTGTTCACTCTGATGGTTCCAGATGGTGTTTGAGTCTCTGCTGATCTAGTGCTCAGCAGTTCACACATCCAGTTGGATACTGTACTGTTAACTCCTTTGCTATCCAGGGATCGTTTAATCGCCTCATGTGAGGTGTTGTCGAATGCTCCCTCTATGTCAAAGAAAGCGCACAGTACTATTACTTTTGCTTCCAAGGCACTTTGGATTATCTCCGTCAGCTGATATAGTGCGGCGTCTGTTGATCTGCCCGCTCAGTATGCATGCTGACGTTGATGTAAGGGGGATGTGTTCAGTACAGCTTCACTTAAATAGTTTTCCACAACCTTTTCTGTCATCTTCAGGAGAAATGACGTAAGTCTGATGGGTCTGTACGATTTTGGCTGTGTGTGATCTTTTTTCCCTGATTTTGGTATAAACACAACCCTTGCTCGTCTCCATTGCATTGGTATGTGGCCCAAGGCAATACTGCTCCTTGTTATTTTTAGCAGGTGTGGTATTAGTACACCTTGCCCTTCTTGTAGTAGAGCGGGTATAATGCCGTCCACTCCGGCAGATTTAAAAGGCCGAAAGGAATTTATTGCCCATTTCAGTCATCTCTCAGAACAGATGGTTGATGTTCTTTCCCAGTCTTTCCTCCGAGGTCTGATTGAAGTGGTATTGATTCCTAGCTCAGTACTAGGCAAGCTGCCAGGAAAGCGAGTTTCTAGTAACAGTAGTGCCCTTTGATCCTCATCTTTCATGAACTCGCCATCTGGTTTCCTCAGAGACATCGGCACTCCTCCTGACTTCGCGTGAGCTTTGTGTAGCCTTGCCGCAGTAGGAATGCTGGTGATTGTCTCACAGAATTTCCTGAAGCTATTTCTTTTCGCTTTTCTTATTTCCTTATTATATGTCGTAAGGGCCATTTGGTAGCTTTGCCAGTCTCCGCTGCGATTTGCTTTATTAAAAAGCTTCCGCACCTCGGATCTTAGTTTTGACAAGTTATTGCTCCACCATGACGTCTGTTTTCTGTCCCGTTCTCTACTTAGAGGACAGTTTTCTTCGAACGCAGTGTTTATGGCGTTTGTTATGCCCTCCGCTGCGCTCTCTAGCTCTAGGGGGTGGCCGGAATCTTCCTCAAAACAAGGCGCCCCATATTGCTCTCCAGAGCAGTTCCATAGATTTCCCAGTTGGTTTTCCTTGGGTTTCTTACTGGATTTCTCGTGATACTTGTGCTGTACAGGTCGAATACTATTATTCGATGGTCAGACAATGACGGCTCACTAGATACTTTCCAGTTACTAATTAATTTACTTACGCTTGGGCTACTAAGCGTGAGGTCGAGTACTTCCTCCCTGACCCTAGTTACAAAAGTGGGGGTATTTCCCACGTTTATAATAGCAAGTGACGAACTCATAATAAATTCTAGTAGGTACTCACCCCTGATGTTTGTGTCGATGCTCCCCCATATGATGTTGTGGGCATTTGCATCGCACCCTATAAGGAGCGGCATGCGGAGCTTGTTGCAATGCTCCACCAGTCACTGCATTTGGGATGATACAACCGGCTCATCCCCTGCACAATACGCCGATGCGATGACAATGGTGCGGTGACATCCTCCAATATCCAGATGTACCTGAATTGGCACCAGATCTCGTGTCGCGTATTCTGAAAGTAAAATAAATTTATATTTATTGTTTATTAGAATGCAAGCTCTCGGTTTCTCGGCCCGAGTGCCCCATGTTACCTTTGCATCCTTGCTCGCCAATCCTTTGACTTGTCCTTTCAGAATCCATGGCTCCTGGATAATACTAGCCCTAGGCTTTGGCAGGTAAACATCCTAGATATAGTCGCCGAGGCGGCTATAGCATGGTGAATATTTACCTGTGCTAGTTTGATGTTTCTGTTGGCGGGGTTCATCGAGCTATTGCTCGCGCGGGGCAATTGCCCCGTCCTCCTTCAGCAGCGATTTCCTCCTAGGTAATGTCCTGGAAAAGGTCGATGACCGTGTTGTCCATTTCCCCCTCAGAGATCATGCTCTCCGAGATGGACATAGACTCTTCGGCCTCCTCAGGAGCCTGCTCCGCCGATTGGACGGTGGAAGAAGGTGCTTTAATCTTCGGAAGAGCAGTACCTCGGACTGCGCTCTCTACGAGTTCAGATTCGATGCTGGCTGGGCTGTTTGCCCAGTGATCTCATCCGACCTCTTACGTCCGCACACCGCAACCCTGCCGAATCGGTAGCTCAGGGATCCTTTTTGGGATTGTATGCCGTCGAAGGATTCTCGGTCGATGCCAAGAGCCAGTACCTGCCCGGTTCCCTCTTTTCGACAGTTGAGAACCTTCCACACCTGGACGTTAAGTCCCACATTCTGTGCTTCCAGCAGTGCGAAGGAGGTTTTAGCTCCTTGTTCTGCACTGCGTGGAAGGAAGATCGTTATGGAGTAGGACCGTGGTATATCTGTACCGCTGCATGCCATGAGGCATGTCCCCTTCCATTTCCCCAGCTTTGGGGCTACTGCCTTTAGCCACTCAGCTGTCTGTGGAGTCTCGCAGTCAACTAAGAGCATTCCATGTTTGAAATTTATGCCCTGGAATTTGAGCTTATGCTCCCATCCCAAGGCCATTTCCAACACAATGGCGTCTTCAAGTGCCGTGAGGTCTCAGTTGCTGAGAATCTCCTGCGGATATTTCACCGGGAGAACAGCAACCTGCTCAGCAATCGCACCTGTGTCGTGTCTACCGCTAGACGGGAAGGTTTTCACCACCGTAGCATAGCTTCGATCGACCACGGTGGCGCTCGCTTTTGCAGCCTTTCCCGTGGCCCTCTCGGTACCTTTATCCACCTTCTGCTTTTTGGCTTTATTTGTTGGGGGGGGGGAGGTGATGTTGTTATTCCCCCCCTTTCCCCGCCGCCACTTCAGTGCTTTCGGGCTTGGCCCGATGCTCTTCGGCCCTCCTTTTGGCTTCCTCAGGTCCGAAGCCTTTTTTTTAGGTAGCGGAGGTACCATTTAGTACCAGCACCACTAAGTCCCCTTCGCAGAGGGTCTTCCCACGCAGCTGGTTTCCCAGGTGGAGGTAAGGCTGGCTTATTTCTTTTCCTTCCGGTATTGTTCCCGGGGGGTTCAGGGGCTGGTACTTGAGCTATGCTCGTTCCCACTGCCCTAGTTCCCTAAACCATTACTTTCCCGGATAGGGAGGGGATTAGGATTTGGGTCCCATCCGCAGTGCATGCACCTGTCTGTGCTACCGGTCTTCTTCAAGGGCCTTTTGGCACTCCCGTAGCTTGTCGTGAAGTGATGATGGTTCTTTGACTGGTGCTGGGTTGTGCCAGGCGGTCATCATGGATGTCCTGCTCCATCCGA
Organism: Portevinia maculata; assembly: GCA_949715645.1. NCBI lineage: Eukaryota > Metazoa > Arthropoda > Insecta > Diptera > Syrphidae > Portevinia > Portevinia maculata. The sequence goes on along the minus strand of OX454526.1, from coordinate 169,160,896 downwards.
CCAATGACTTCGTCTGCGATCTGTTCCCGCAATCTGTTGAGTTAGTTTTGTTTTGGCATATCCCACGACTAGCGCAGGAGAGACGGTCAACCATGCCAAAGCCCCGCATTAGCGTGGTAAGGCCAGGGTTACTCTCTGAGGTGGCCCGGCATCAGAGAGGCTCCGCTAAAATACAGCCGTATACCCCTGGCTGCAAACCATCCAATAAGCACGGGTCGCATGACACTCTGGATTAGGGGTGGATGGACGTTAAATCCTGGCCAGTTCTTGGATGGCGCTCATTAATCGGCCTGTCTGCCGTGGGTGGCCCTTTGACAGCATAGCCCGTTGAATCTTTGCACCGTAAGCCTCCGCACCGGTACCATCGAATGCAATGATGGTACACACGTCAAGGTGAGTGACCATCGCGAGAGGAGCGTCTAATCATGTGAACAAAAAAAACTACACTTTTTCTTACAGCATAGGCAAGAAAGAGAAAAAATATCCGTTAACTTCCAGTCACCTACCATTTGTTTGTGTTTTTTGTTGAGAACTTAATAACCTTTCTAATAAATGCAATTTTTTGATAATTGTTACACGGACTAACGAAATATTAAATTTATGTAAAAACAAATGTGTGCGTCTAATCAACTGTATATCCATTGTGCGACTAATTTATAAAATCTTTGTGCTTGCGACTTAACATACGCGGTTTTTGCCGTTAACATATACTTACATTTACTGTGATACAAATCACATTAGTCCTTAATAGAGTTCTTGAACAATTGATAACAATCGACACTAGAATACTCCAGATTGAACGAGCGAATCCCGTCTCAGTGTTTCAATCCTTAACGTAAAGATTAGGAAAATCGAGGGGCATTTTCAGTCATTGGAATTGAATAATACCAGCGGAGTGCCCTCTGTACCCGTAGACACGAAGGCTTCCGTACTACTTCGTGGAAGAAGAAGAACAAGAACTAAGAGAAATCTCAAAACTCCCTGACGTTGTAAAAAAATTACAGGTCGCCGATGGCAAACATGTGCACTACATTTGATGGAAAGTGTGCTTAAGGACTATAAGATAGTCCGAAACAAGCCTATTATTGGGCTATTCTCCAGCACCTTCCTTAGAAAATAAGAGGCAAGGCTGACTCTGCCCTTGTTTCATACAACGTATTTGACGATGAAATGGGAAGGCATAAAAATAATTTTAACACTCTTCATTGTGCCGACAAAGAGACCTTATACCCTTCGAAAATCAGTTGATTAAACTGGGAGTTCGCGAATTGATGACGCCCGAAATTCTTGATGCTTTGATAAAATCGTATCGCGATAGTGTTCGAGATGTCTTTATGCGAGGCCTTAACGGCGATTTGTCCAAACTTATTATAGTTCAAAAGCCCAGGACACTACCTGAGGCATATTCTCTATGTCTTGATATGAAAACTCTCAACTTTAGGAATAACTCGGTGCATGTGAAAGCGCCAAACACTATTTCTGCACCCATTCATTATAATTTCAAAAATGATTCAAATTTCGTATACCTTAATTATAATAGAGGTCAGCATGGGAAGCGCTATCGATATAATAACCAAAACCGACGACAACACGCAAGCTCTTCAGAACCACCACCAAGACCTACAGTACCAAAACCAGCGATTAAAATGGAATTGGTATCTGGTCAAAGCCGAAACGTTAATTACATGAACCGGCAATACAATCCGTTTAAGAGGGAAGCTGGTTCTGATAATTATAACCCACAGATACAACAAATATTATGCTACGTGGTACAAATACTTCTGGCAACCCGAAAAATCAAGAGGTGGGGGGCCGTTGCCAAGGAGGATTTTATGGAAGGGGCTTCTTTTCAAGCGTATCATACTTGCAGTATATTACGCAAAGCGGGAAAACACTTCATTTTCTCGTGGATACTGGTGCAAATACAAATTTAATCAGATCCGAACTAGTATCAAAATATATCCCTGTACGACTCCCTTTGAAGTAGCTAACGCTGCCGAAAAAATACCAATTGAAAACAAAACTGTTGGTAAATTCTTTTTTTCTCTTGGATGTGATTAAGATATCACATTGTTTATTCTACTTTTTCTTCAGTCGGAGATGATGCCCTGAAACGGCTCAGGGTCGTAATAGACAGAGACCAAAACAGACTCATCATTAATTCAGATAGGCAAATTCACCTCAAAACCGGAAACAAAAGTTGTCACTTACGTGCAAAAACACTTCTGAGCACGTAGAGCTTTAATTGCATCAACTATGCAAAAAATATGAGGAAATATTTGGATCAGTTTCCAATGAAAAGGTCAGAACATCCTAAAAGCCGAAATCCGAATAAATTATTGATGAACGAAAGGGATACTCATAAAACTGCATTTTCCACTATTAACGGGAAATATGAAAAATGCGCCCGCAATATTTCAGCGTATGATTGACGACATGCTTAAGGAACTAATTGGCAACATTTGCTACGTCTACATAGACGATAGTATTATCTACAGCAAAACCGAAACCAGCCATTTGAGAGATATCGAAACCATTTTTGAGAAAATTTCTAACGCTGGGTTGAAAGTTTATGGCAAAAAGGGTTCAGTTCCTCGGTTATCTCATTACAGAGGATGGGATCCTTCCCGATCCAAAGAAGGTCAAGGGTATCAAAACGATTTTACCCTCTCAAAACTTGAAAGAGCTAAAGAGCTTCCTTGGCCTAACATCCTATTATCGAAGATTCATTAGAGATTACGCTAAGATAGCTAAGCCCCCCACAAATATGACCAGAGGAGGAGATGTCCCTATAACACTTGACGAAGAATCCTTGAACAGGGGGATATGCTAAAAACGAAAAAGAATTACGCGCCATAGTATGGGCGCTCGAGAATCTAAGGAACTACCTTTACGGAGCGAAAAAAAAAGAATATTCACGGATTTCCAGCCCTTAACGTTAGCATTAAGTAGTAGAAACTACAATGCTAAACTTGAACTCTGGAAGTCGAGGTAATTAGAATACAACTACGAGTTAATTTACACTCCCAGTAAATCGAACTTTGTGGCCGACGCTCTTTGCAGACTAAGAACAGAAGTTAACCACTTGTCTTCTCATGCTCCTGGCCCAACTACTAGCAGTAGTTCAGTAACAAGGACCGCTAACGAAGGGGCACAAAAACGGCTAATGAAGCAAATGAAACCTGCACAGGTGAAGAAGGATTCTGCGAGCGGTCCAGTCACAATGAAACTATACATAGTGCTGACCAAGACGGTTCAGACCTGATTTCACATGTGGAGGCTCCCTTGAACGTTTTCAAAAATCAAATGATTTTTAAGCAAGGAATTGAGCTGTACTCCCACGAGGAACACCCTAAGTTACATCGCCACTATATTTACCTTAGACCACGGTCACCTCAAAAATGTCCTTAAAGAAAAGCTTAACCCAAGTGTCATTAAAATTCCGGAAGACAAGCTTGGAATACTTCAGTCTGTGTACTTAGAGAATTTTTCGAATTACAAAATTCAAGTGACGTAAAGAGTTACTTTTAATAGAACAAAAACATAAAAGAGCTCATCGAGCACATAGGGAGAATAAAGAACAGATTCTTGAAAATTACTACTTCCCCCACATGTTGGCACATATTAAAAAATTCATTAAGACATGCAAAATTTGTAACTCCAACAAATACGATAGGCACCCAACATCTCCCGAACTGCAAGCTACTCCAATTAAACAGTATCCGTGTAAAATCGTTTATATGGATATCATGGAGATACAAAATGAAAAATTTTTAACTGTCGTCGATAAATTTTGCAAATTTCTTAGAATAAAAGAAAAGTGATCTACTTACATAAGATCAAAACTAATCAAGATTCTACCCTTCTTTACTGTTCCACGAGTTTTAGTCACGGATAATGAAAGAGGGTTCCTGAGCCAAATTATCTTGAATTTTATTAAAAATTTAGGAATAAATCTGTACTTGACACCGTCCTACCGTAGTGAAGCCAACGGGCATATAGAGAGAGTCCACGCCACAGTTTTAGAAATCTATCGTTGCCTCAGGACAGAGTATTCCCAGCTCAATGTCCACGAACTAATATACATACGTGGCAGTAGATATTAGGTACAACAACACTTTTCACTCAGTCACCAAGCAAAAGCCTTCAGACATTTTCTTTAATAGAAGTCAAGGGATAAATTACCAAAATCTTCTCGATATATGTATATATATATATATCTAGAATGTATAAAAACTTAAAAATTAGTATATTAATGACGTTATAAAATAATATATAAATAATTTCTATATAAAAATTTATGATTTAAAATTTTATATGAAATAGTTGTTAAGCTCTACTCAATGTTAAACATAATTATTTCAAAGATAATTTCTAAAGCGCAAGGAAAAAATTATTTTACAACTAATCGTTGAATACACTAAATCTTGTGAGATTACCTTAGTATGACCGAAATAGGTCAAGACCCTTCTCGAAACACAAGCAATATATGTCTTTTATAAATTCTGGCTCGCCAAGGCGATTTATAAGGGACCTCGACCTAAAAAGATCTTTTCTACCGTAATATTTGTATTTACTTCACTGGTTAATATTTTTCACGATCGCAAAGGGATTACAAATCCAAAACTATAAATCACACTTAGTCTCATTAAAGGAAGGGAAAGGATGGGTTATTGACGGAAGCGTTAAGCTCGTTCATACAATTGACCTAAAACCTTTTGAGCGTCTTCAAGAAAGAGTGACCACTAGTCTAGATAGTAACGTTAAAGATCCATATAGAACGGTCATCTTCGAACATTACTTGAGGCAAATAACGCCTCAACCAATTAGTAGGCAAACCAACTCGAGGACAGAGGTGAATTAACTGGATAGGGTCAGCGTATAAATAGATAGCAGGGAACCCTGACGCAGAAGACTGGAATAAAATTCTTCAAAGTGAACAGAGCATAATCGAAAACAACAAAAACCAATATATAGTAAATAAGAAGCTTGTGAGCACCACGAAAATGATAACGCAAAAGATTAACCTTATGATTGAGAAATATGGAAACGGTATTAAAGATGCAGTTACTGGAAAAATAGAACCAGATCTTTTAGACGAAATTCAAGTCACTAAGGAAGACGCGATCGTCCGTGCTTCCCAAATGGCCAAAAGCGGAGTCATTAATACGAACCTTCTGGACTCCGAGGAGATAAATAAGGTTATCAACGAGTTAGAAACACTACCCTATGCCCGAAGCTATAGACAACGGGAAACGATCCATCTATACGAATGGCTCGATGCTCTTATTTGTTCTTTTTATACTCGAAGAATTCAAGCTTCTAAGATGGCTTCTGGATGGTCTGGTCATCCATAATCGAAGGAAGGCAAATTGACCTCAGATACAAAAATATGTTGGTTAATCACCAAAAAACGTATGGACTAAAAGATCGATCAACAATATTACCGTTTGCGAAAGCAAGGCCTTAGTAAAGATCGCTAAAGATAGCTGTTTAGCCCGTCTTTTAAAGGGAGGCCCCACGACTTGCACATTCCACACCACCACTGACGAAATTGTGGAATTATTAAAAGAGGACACCGTCTTTGCCATCAACTTCCCTGAACGAATTACCGCTAATCATATATCCAGAAATATTTCAGGCACTTACGTTATAAAGATTCATAACGAGACTCTAACACTAGGGAATCGCAGCTTTACCAGTTCCATGATGTTGTCAATACAAGGTCTTCCTCCCGAGTTAGCCAATATCACTAAAAGAGACAATGCAGTCGACGTAGGATATGTGCATGACCTCAGCCTACAAAACATCAAAAGGATAGGTAATCTTAACCTAGAACTTAATATTTCTATGATTACAGACGCAGTTATATTCACACTGATGGCATCCATTATCATCGTAATCTGGAAGAAGGTGTACACGAAGCTCGAAATCGCTGGAATTTCAATCTGGGGGACGCAGACATTTAGAGGGGGATATTTAACATCCTGAGAAAATGCACCGTAAACTCGAATTTGTCCGTGCTGGTTGCCTTGATGTTGTTGAACTTGGTAATCATCCAGTATCTCTATTGCAGCCCCAAGCAGTTTTTCGATAATCTTGTACTGGTGGTTGTTATTTTCCCTTATCCCTTGTTCATTCTGGAGGATTTTGTTCCTGGTCCCCAGCGTCAGGGTTTCCTGCAACCCACTTCCAGGCTGAGTCAGAAACAGCACCACCAGGCGACTTCAATCTGCCACATATTTCATGGGCACCTCCGTTTTTGTCGGTCCCTGATAAACGGGTTAGCCTATAGCGATTCTATATACCTATATGCCTAGATTCAAATTTCAACTCTCTAAACAGTGTCAATAATTTGATTTTTGTTGTAGGAACAAAAGCAAATTTGAATATAGGTCAAGCATTGCGGCAGTGCCCGATGAATATGCGCAACATTTTCGTCGATCCCTGCGAAACAGGTTGGTCTACAGCAATGATATATGAATATATGTCTAGATTCTAATTTCAATTCTCTAATCAGTGGCATTAATTGTTTTTTTTTTGTTTGAACAAGAAATACCTACGCCTGTATTTCTAGGTGCTGTATTTCTCAACGTTAAATTCATAACAATGTGTACATTGCGTTCTCGTTCAATAATATTAAAGGTTATAAGAAAGAAAGAACGTCAACAATTTAGGCTTATATAACCGCATGTTTAAAGTGTCTTTTAACACTTGTACTCTTAAACATTGCTTCTGATGAGATTACAACTCTTTGAAAATAGAATGTTCACCTCAAGAGTCCAAAAATATTGATATTTGCAGAATAAGAGTCTTGCGAACCCTTGGAGTATTACACTTATAATAAGAGTACTATGAGATCTAATTTACGTTGTAACAGTGTTGAAGAATGTTATGAGAATCTTATGAGCGCCTTTTCAAGTTTTTGGAGTTCAGCTCTAAGAAATTGTTAGTTGAGTGGCCGTCGGGCGGAGCACTCAGCTCTGTGTGCTCAAAACAAATCTATGAGCGCCGTTTGCGAGTCCTATCAGTGAGGAGATGAATGTGACAGTCGGATTAATCTACCTGCAGCCTGTTTTTCAGGCAGAGATCTTTGCGATTGCCACTGCCGCTAATAGCCCTTTAAGAAAAAGGGTAAAAGGTGCAACCTTATACATCTGCCCAGATAGCCAATATGTTATCGAAGCCAAACCAGCCGATTAGGCTCACCCCAAAAATTGTTTAAGAAACCATAGGTAAGCTGAACAAGTTTGGAAGGTGTAACTCTGTAACATTTACCTGGGTTCTTGAGCACACAGGTATCCAGAGTAGTAAAACAGCGATGCTCTGCCCAGGAAAGGCCTTACGACAGCTTTCAACCAGCCATAGGATGCGGCTCGTCTTTTCACAAACGTTAAATGACTTATTCTCTACATGATTTTGCCCATGCAGGCATTCGAAGAGGCTGGTGGAGGGTCCCAAAACCAGCAGAGTTAAGTATTTGCTTGGATTGGATAGGTTGGCCTCGTCTATGGTTTCAGTCCTCTTAACGAACATCTAAAAACTATCTGCGTAAGGAGCAAGGGCGTTTGGGAGTGTTGCCTGGAGGCGGATGAAACGGCATCGCATTTCATCTGCAAATTCCCTCCTCTCGCCAGGACCACGCTCAATATTATAGGTAAACACTTTGTTTCGGAAGAAGAGTAAAGTGAGATAGAGCTCGCTAGTATGGTTCGCTTTGCCAAGACCATTGGCAAGTTCTCTGATACTGCCTCTAGTACTAATCGCTAGTTAACCGCGAGCCCTGACCGAGCTGGAGACCATTCTCACTTTGCTTCCCTGGATCTATACATGCAAGATTCAGTTGCTTACAGTGCGTTGAGAATCAGTCAAACAAGACTGGTACCCAGGTACTTTAGGACATGCAAATATTTTGAAATTCTATGGAGGGAACGACCTTAGCTCTGACTACACGTCTCCCTACCTTAATTTTGAGAAAACATTTTGCTTGTTCCTTTCCGATCAGGGAAGAATGAGACACAAACGAACCCGCGAAAAGAAAATCTGCATCTATCTATGCAGATGGACAGCGGAACGTTTGCCGGATTGTACTGAAGCCAGACAGCCATAAAGCAATTTCTGCTACTGAGATTAAGTCCAAACTAGTTCGAAGTAGTCCAAAGAGCTCAGGGTTCTTGGCACACAGCAAAATATGAACATCTTCTGGGTCCCTGGACACAGAGACACAGCCGGTAATGAGATGGCTGACGAATAAGCAAGAAAAGGGCCCGCAATGGATGAAGATCGGGTACAGTTGATTGAACAGCCACTCTAAAACCTCAGAGAACGGGTAGAATGGAAGATCCGGATGAAACCCAACGCCCGCGCTGTGTAGCTATTACATTATAAGGGTATCCAAAAATCAATTTAGTGCGAGTGAATTATAAAAAAAAGCGTCCATGAGAACATCCCTCATTTTCTCTGTCACCTGAGGAACAGAACACTTGGAAGATTTTTCTTTCATGACATTCAAGAACTCACTGTCTAATCTTTACAGGTTTCTAAGGACATCAGGATGGTTGGACAACGTTGAGTAAGGAGAGAAGAACAAATAGCCGGAGCAACGAGGTCAACGCCCAAATTTAAGGATATCAAAATGGGACCATAAGGACCTGATGGTGGTGTAGCTAACTGCTACATCAACCCGAAATTATCCTAATATAACTTGGAACTAAAGTAAGTGGCTGCGAGAATACTACATTACAATGTAGTGCCACAGTAAATTTGTTTTAGGGTCTAGTAAACTTGACTATAATTTTGCGCCTTTCTTTTTTTCCATTTGCCATTAAAAGAGATTTACTATCTAGAACGCGTATGCATTCGATTCTATGGCATTTTATACTGATATAATCATATTTACAAATTCAAGTGCACAATTTATTGCATTTTTTCGAAATTCTAAGATAATTTAGCTAAACCGCTTACATGGAATTGAATGTATATCAATCTTTCTATGAACAATGAATATACTATTTGCACTCTGCAGCTTAAAAAAATGCGTTCAAATTCATACTGTAGGTATTATTTTTGACAACAATACTGAATAGTCTTTTGTTGCATTGCACCAACTCAAATTTCCAAATTATATCTTCCGGCAAACTTCCATTTCAATTGCTAATCCCTACAATTGCATGAGCAAGTATCTACATGAAAAGAATACTGCAAATGCCAACATTGGGCTTGAAGACATTTCTCAGTAAATTCGAAAGAAAAAATCGGTAAAACTCAAAGCAAGGATTTGTTCGTTTATCCACTTGATTTGCACAACTGTATAGGACAGATGACAAAAAGCGAGGATTGGGTCCAAACATTCAAAGAAATGATTTTTGCTTACACAGGTGATGAAACTTTATCGTATAGGGATTCTGTGTCCATATACCAAAACAAAACAAAAAACAGATTTAGTCAATACTCGGGGGTGTTTTTATCTACACTGATTGCATTAAGGATAAGCCCAGAAAAGGACGTTAAGTATAACTTACATAAAAGAATCGTTTCAGCATATACACCTAGCTAGGATCCTACAACACACAGGTAGGTAAAGTGAAATATCACACATGTGCTGGATAATGATTTTTAAGGACAAAAACTAAAACTCTGTAAGTTTGGTAATACATATATCCCTCAAACATAACCTATTGATTTATTTATTTTATAAAAAGAAAATGCTACAAAAGGGACGAACGACGTCTAACTGCGATATATTCCCAATATACATTTATTGGTGAATACTCTGAAAAAGGGCCTGCGGATACAAAACAGACATCTCGTTCAGTTATTCAGCTCAACGTTCATTTTTAGTCTCCTGGAGTGTTAGCATCCTGCTGGGAGTCACATTGTCGAAGGCTTCCATATCGCAGTAGTCAGGAGGCACAATAGCGCTTCTTATTTGTAAGGGTGACTTCGATCCAAACCTTGAATTTACGTATATATTATTTTGTAATTTCAAAAAAACTAATTTTCAACACAAAATATAAACGTGACATTTTCAAAGAATTCGTATTATTTCAATTCTACTTGACAAGTATTATTGATGATTTTTTTGTCAAGTAACATTGATGAAAAAGAGCCTACATGGAGAAAATGGAAGTTGACAATGTTTTTGCCGAAATTCTTTGCAGTCGATTTATAAGTGCCAATGAGGATAGACAATTCGTTGTATTTGCCTGCATTCTCTTTTAACAAATGACAACATATCTGAAAACTCTTGTTTAAACACAGTTCTGATTTGGAGAAGTGAAGTCAATGTGGACCCAGTGGTTGCTGCGTGAGACTACTGAGCGAGGAATTCAATAATCGAATCTCACAATGAAATATCTTAAACTTGTTTCACTAAGTGAGAATATGTTATTAAGTGTGAAACCACAAAGAGAAATTCACTAATATCTCTCTTCATGTGTACGTTTTTTTTATGAAAAGTACCCAACCCCGTAGAAAAAATAAACTTACCGACTTTCTACTTTTTACTTAACGGCCTCCCGAACCGCGAAGAGGGTCTGTTTGAGACACGACAGCCTTCCATCATCCCGATCCCGGTGTGTTAAACGGAGGAGGTTTGGTCTTCCTTGTCTTATCAAACCTGGTGGTTAAGAGTCGAAGATCCTCTTGGCTGGAGCATAATTGACCACTCGCTTAATGTACCCGAGCCAATGTAGTCGACGTGATTTAGCATTTTAGACTACATCAACATCTGGTATAGCTCACAGAGTTCGCGGTTGTATCTTCTCCTCCATTCGCCCTCCCCGCACACGGGACCAAATATCCGACGGAGTATTTTTCTTTAAAAAAAAAAAAACAATATTAGCTTATATCTTTCGCACTCATCGTCCAGGACTCGGCACCATAAAGCAGGACCGGCAGAATTAAGGTTCCATAGAGCATGCATTTTGTTGAATGAAGAGATTCGAACCCATTTGTTTGGCCAAAGAGAAGCAGCAGTGGTTTCCTAAGGCAATTCTCCGTCTGATCTCCACTAAGGTGTCATTTGTGGAGTTAATGTTTACTCTAAGGTAGATGAACTCCTTAACTACCTCATAGTTATTGCTATGAACAGTGCCGTTTGGTCGTAGGCGGTGGACAGATGTTTGGTTGTTTTTGGATAGTATGTATTTAGTCTTGTCATCGTCTGGATATCGTCGACATACCCCAGTAGTTGGACGCATCTATTGAAAAAATGTGCCTTTCGTGCTAGTACCTGCCCTGCGCACTATTTTCTCCAGAACAATATTAATCTCCGTCTCATGATAGCGCATCTCCTTGCTGAAATCCGGTGCTAATACATTACACTATAACTACATCAGTTTTGCCGGGACCCCATATTCGGCCATGGCCGTGTAGAGTTCCTGTCGGTGAATGGTATTAATCATATGCGGCTTTGAAGTTAATTAAAAAAGATACTGAGAGTTGACTTGAAATTCGTTGGTCTTTTTCTAGATTTGCCTCAGTGTGAAATTTTTTTCTATTGTCGATCTGCCGGGCCGGGAGCCAGACTGGAACGTGTTTATTGTTGTCTTGCAGAACGGCAAAGACCAACATTTGTACAATACGTGCTTTGTTTTTATTTACTTTAACGATAATAATAATACTTTCAATGGTTGAATGAACAATAGTTAGTTGTGACTGCTACCACGGGAAGCGGGGTCTGGAATTACAGCGCTGTTTCACGGCTTGCCACAACTATCAAAGTAAATTGATGAAAGCTAGGCCAATGTGAATTGACGCAAACTTAGCAGTCTAACTGCAAGTGTGTTATTATTAACACACAAAAAAACAGTTTATGTAATAATTATTAAAAAAAAAACATAGGGACGGGCTACAGTCCGCTTGGGCGAACTGTTGGATACCCTATTCTTATTCCTATCTCTCATAAGTGGGCGTGACAAAAGTCTAAGTATGGTTGAATTGTTAAGAACGCTCTACATATTGTGTTATATAACATTTAAAGGATTTTATCAAAAAAAAAACGCTCCCTAGCTCAAACTTGGGTGTTTCAATAAAATTGTTTTATTTAATTGTGGGCGTGTCAGTAGGCGGATTTAAAAAAAATTAACACATGAGAATAAAGGGCCCCTAGAGAGTATATATTATAAATTTCAGCTCCCTAGCTCAAACTTTGAATTTTCAAAAAAAAAAAAAAAATTAATTGTGGGCGTGTCAGTGGGCGGATTTTGAAAATATTTACACATGAGCATAAAGGGCCCATAGAGAGTATATACTATAAATTTCAGCTCCCTAGCTGAAACTTTGGATTTTCAAAAATTAATATACCCTTGGAATAGGGTATAAAAAAATTATTTTATTTATTTGTGGGCGTGTCAGTGGGCGGATTTTGAAATTTTTTTATCCCGCGCAGTTTTAGGAGTCGTAGATCATATATAAAAAATTTCAGCTTTCTAGCTCAAAATTCGATTTTTTCCAAAATTTTGTTTTTTTGAGTTTGTGGGCGTGTCTGTGGGCGGATTTCAAAAATTCGTAAACTTGATTATTTCGGGACCCTAGAGAGTATATGGTTAACATTTCAGCTCTCTAGGTCCAGTTTAAAGGCCTAATTTTTGCCGACGGACGGACGGACGGACGGACGGACGGACGGACATGGCTAGATCGACATTACTATCGATGCTGATCATAAATATAGTAACTTTTATGGGTCTACGGGCAATATTAAGGTATGTTACAAACTATGCGTCAAAATTAATATACCCCTAGAATAGGGTATAAAAAGGTGTGAGCCATGCTGCACTCACGGTATAGTTGATGTGTAAACATGTAGGCACAGTTGCGCGTTAGCTACCTAATTTGTTATCTAGCTAACGCCACAACTATGTAACTAACGTAGTTAAATTAGTTGCGCTAAAAATGCAATCGATTTGGTGGTTAGCTATCATAATGACAACTAATTTTTGCTATTAGCTATTAGTTGCAGGTAGTGTAACTAAGCTCGTTAGGTTGCCAAAGTTAGTTGCGGATGACAACTAAAAGTTGGTTAGTTTTTAGCTCTACCTTTTTAGCTGCCTAGGTAATAACTAATAACTACATAAATCAACAAATTTTCTTTTGCTATAATGGTGATAATTTATTGGGATTTATTATGCATATTGCGTTTAAAATAAAAATTGATTGAATGCCCCTTTTATTTTACATCAAGTTATCTTACAAAGAGGTCCCTGGAGCCACAATAAATAAACTCGAAAAAGGATATTTTCCCAAAATGTCTTTAGAAACGGCACGGTATATATGAGTTCAATGTTATTTGAATGAGGGGTGCTAAAAAACAACAAACATTTTGGTAAAATATCCTTTTGTCGACATTTAAGGACATTTTTGTTGTTCCAAAGACCTCTTAGGCAAATAACATTGAACGCAGATATACCGTGCGGATTCTAATGACATTTTGGAAAAATATCCTGTTTTATTCATTCATTCGCTTAGTACAAGCACACAATATCTTACAAACTAAATAACAATAAAATCTTAAAGCTAATGTGAGGAAAGAGATAAGGGTATGAAGTGAAAGAGGGAGATTAAGATTGGAGAGCTAGTTTGAGAGAGGATTTTGAGAGGTTTAGATCAAAGATTTGGGAGTTGTTTACTTTTCGAATTATTGTAGTAATTGGTTCATTTTGGCCATACTCGGTACGATGGAAAGGGACGCATAAGAGGCGAAGGGTTCTCAAATGACGATTACTAGTATTGGGTTTGAATTTATTAAGAAGACCTTCGCTATCAATGACTCCATTCAAAAGCTGATGGGCAAAGAGTATGTCGGCATTATCACGATGTCTACTAAGAGTTTGTAAATTTATTAATTTTAGACGGCTTTCGTAAGGTGGAAGATTATATGGGTCATTCCAACAAAGGTATCGCAAGGAAAAGCGAATGAATCTTCGTTGAACGGCTTCAATACGTTGACTATGAACATGGTGGTAGGGAGACCATACTACGGAGGCGTACTCAAGAAGAGGTCTAACAAAAGTGACATACAGAGTTTTAGTGACATAGGGATTGGAGAATTCTTTCGACCATCGTTTAACGAAACCTAGAGTTGAGTTAGCTCTGTTAATGATATTATCATAGTGAGATCGAAAATTTAGTTCGCTATCGCATAAAATACCTAAATCACGAATGGAAGTGACAATTGCAACTGGTTCATTCTCAAAAAAATATTGACGTTGTGGTAAGGGAGGGGTTTCGGGAGTAGGTAATGGCTTGGCATTTATTCACATTAAGTTCGAGAAAGTTGTGTTGGCACCAAGTAAAGAAATTGTTTAGGTCAGCTTGAAGTAGTCGAAAATCGGCCATGCATTTAATATGTTTAGAAATACGCATGTCGTCAGCGTAAATCTGAAGGTCGGATCCATTAAGGATGAGATCCACATCGTTAATGGTAAATAGAAAAATCAGAGGACCTAAATGACTCCCTTGAGGGACCCCTGATGTAGAGCAGATAGGGTTGGAGCTGCAAGATCTAAAAAGGACTGTGTAACGACGGTCATTTAAATACGATTGAATCCAAGATATAAGAAAGGGCGGGAAGCCATAGGATTTAAGTTTGAAGATAATAATGTTATGAGATACTTTGTCAAATGCTTTACTAAAATCAGTAGCGATAGCATCAACTTCATTTCCAGCTTCCAAGGAGGAAATAGTGTTGGATACGAACTCAGTTAGATTGGTAGTTGTAGACCTACCACTAAGAAAGCTATGTTGTTTAGGGGAGACAAGTGGTTTACAATGAGGAACCAAAATATCATAGATTATACTCTCAAACATTTTGGGTATGCAGGAAAGTTTGGCAATGGGTCTATAATTAGAGATATCTCCTTTGCACCCTTTTTTATGAATTGGGATAATGAGCGAGTCTTTCCATGTTTTTGGGAACAAACCTTGAGAAATGGAAAGTTGGAAGAGATCAGTGAGTGGTTGAGCTAAATTGGATACGCAGCTTCTAAGCACAACAGCAGGAATCCCATCAGGACCCGAAGAAAAGTCATTCTTCAACAAGCGGATTTTATTAATTACCGAGGATAGGGATATGTTAATGGAAGTAAGGTTGGTTTGGGTACAGTTGTGCATATGATTAAAGTTGTTTGTGTCAACCTCTCTAGCGTTTGGAGAAAAAGCTTGACCAAAGAAATCAGCAAAATGGTTAGAAATATAGTTTGGATCGAATGATGAGGAATTGTTATATTTTAGTGTTGACGGATAACCATCAGATTTTCTCTTTGAGTTTATAAATTTAAAAAAAGAGTTTTGGATTCCAAATTAAATCCAATTGGGTTTGGATAAGATAATTATCGTATACGATATAGTTGTAGAAGTCATGATTCGACTTCGAACAGAGGTATTTTTTCCAGAGTTTATTCCTCCTATTCCTAAGTAAGCGGAGTTCCTTGGTATACCACGAAGGTGAAGAAGTAAAGTTCTTCTGCGGTAGTAGGGGGATAGATTGAGATAAACACGTTTGGATCTGTTCATAAAAGGTGGCTATTATAACATCAATGTTAGAGTCGTTGGATATGAAATCAAAGTTTATGTTCTCAATAAGGTCGTTAAGTTTATCAAAGTTTGCTTTACGAAAGTTAAAACAATGCGACGTGAGTGGGTACGGTTTAATATAATCACATTTGAAAGCAAAGGTAAGGGAAATGGGGTCGATCTTTGAAAGGATATGGTGAGTTTGGATGACTTCAGTATTATGAGCATCAGATGAGAAAATCAGATCTAATTGTCTTTGCAAACAGTTTTTTTACACCGCTCATTTGGGCGAGATTAGAAGAGAGGAGGCGGTCAGTAAAGAGGGTTTCTTTTTCCGAGCTGGCGTTGGAAGAAATGATATCGTCAGATACTACCCACCCAATTTAAACGTGGGAGATTGAAGTCGCCAACGATTATTATGTCATCTTCGAGATTAGAGAGATCAACCACATAGTCAATTGCATTAACTTGCGGGTGGCAATGGTGCAGTAGTAGTGTATTCGCTTACGGAATGGAAGGTCGTGCGTTCGAATCCCGGCCAAGTCCATTACTTTATACCGAATACATGAAATCGTAATCTCCCTAAGTAACTTAGACACCACCCGTGGAGAAAAACCCTACAACTGCACCCAAACACTTCTTTCCTATCTCTCTATTCTTTCTAATACCAAATAGCTTACACTGTGTTCTTAGCATTATAAGGGTACTGTAACAACAGAAAAAAATCCCTTTAGCGTAAGCAAATTATAAAAAAAAAAAAAAAAAGAAGCAGATATGCGGTTGTTGGTTTTGCGGGTGGTATGTAACAGCACAAAATGTAGAGGGAACGTTTAGATAAACAGACTTTAACACAAATAAGTTCAAGGTCAACTGTGTTGGGAATAATAACCAGGGAAGAATTGAGGTAAGAATGAAGTGCCAACAAAACACCGCGTCCGGGTGAAAAACTTCTAAGCGGATCTATGTTACGACTATCATTAGAAACTAAAACATCCTTTCGAAATACATTAAAATCGGAATTAAAACATAGGGACGGGCTACAGTCCGCTTGGGCGAACTGTTGGATACCCTATTCTAATTCCTATCACTCATAAGTGGGCGTGACAAAAGTCTAAGTATGGTTGAATTGTTAAGAACGCTCTACATATTTTGTTATATAACATTTAAAGGATTTTATCAAAAAAAAGAAACGCTCCCTAGCTCAAACTTGGGTGTTTCAATAAAATTGTTTTATTTAATTGTGGGCGTGTTAGTAGGCGGATTTAAAAAAAGCTCAGCTCCCTAGCTCAAACTTTGGATTTTCAAAAAAATTGTTTTATTTATTTGTGGGCGTGTCAGTGGGCGGATTTTGAAAATGTTTTATCCCGAGCAGTTTTAGGAGTCATATATAAAAAATTTTAGCTTTCTAGCTCAAAATTCGATTTTATCCAAAATTTTGTTTTTTTGAGTTTGTCTGCGGTGTCTGTGGGCGGATTTCAAAAATTCGTAAACTTGATTATTTCGGGACCCTAGAGAGTATATGGTTAAAATTTCAGCTCTCTAGGTCCAGTTTAAAGGCTTAATTTTTGCCGACAGACGGACATGGCTAGATCGACATTACTATCGATGCTGATCATAAATATAGTAACTTTTAGGGGTCTACGGGCAATATTAAGGTATGTTACAAACTATGCGTCAACATTAATATACCCTTAGAATAGGGTATAAAAACTCGTTATTATGAAAATCTGGTGTAAGGTTTGTTTCAGTGAGGGCAAATACATCAAACGGAAGTTTTTGGGAGTTTAGGTAAACGTTCGAACTTTTGGTGCGCAATCCCCTAACATTTTGGTAATAGATAGATACAAATTGAGGTCGAGGAGGGTCTGAAACACGGTTGTTAGGAACGAGGGGAATTATTATTGCGTTTTCTCTTAAATTGCGATAGCCGTATAGAATCAACGTAAGAAGCATAAGCGATAAGATCCTTTTTAACATCAGAAGGTGTGAAATTAGAAATAATTTTGTGATACAGGGTGAAAATTCTTAACAGATCGTTGAAGTTAGTTGGAAGACCTTCTTGATGAATGGATACCATTACGTTGGTTCTCGTAGCACCATCAACACAGATAGAATCATGTTTATCATGGAGGTATGCTAGATACAAACGTACATTCGCATAGATGCGAGGATTTCTAAGGCGAGATATAACATAGCGCCCATCATCGTTAAGGTCAGCGAATTTTTTTTGTCATTTTGACAACTGGTGGGAATAGAGGATCAAGGAAATTGTGTGGGAGATTAGGAGAATCATTACTAGCGGCAGTTTTGTTAGGGGCCGAGGGCAAAATATTATTTTCATTGAGAGGAGAGACAGGACTATTTGGAGGGTTAAGGTTATGTGATGGATTAAGAGTATGAGAATGGACGAAATTTGAATATTTAGGAAACGGTATTCGATTGGGTATAGATGGATTAGAGCCTTGGGACAAAAAGAAAGAATTACTAGTAATATTAGATTTTCTAGGTGATGCAGTCGAGAAACAATCTCTGCTATTATTTGATTTATTAGGAGCTGGAGTTGGACGCGTAAGGGCAGGAGATGATCGTTTTTCATTGAAGTTACTAGAGGAGGGGATGTAATTATAAGAGTGAGAAAAGATTTAAAGCTAGACTTAGATCTAAAATCCAAAAATGGTTGATTAATCCATGGTTTGATCGTAATACCATCAAGTTTGAGGACGTTATTGACTGGACGGAGAAAGAGCCATTCGTACTTAGTTGGTATCTCGACTTTGAAGGATCGCGTTCTTTTTGGTAAAGGTTGAACAGATACATCTGAAATACCGAATTTCTTATTGAATAACAACTGCAACTGAGACCTATTAACTCCTTTTGAAGTGCATTTCAGAAATAAATAAGATGAGGAATTTGCATTCGAATGTCTCAAACGCGTTAGACGGTTTTCCCATTCCAGATGTGTCCATAGTATCCCAAATTTTGAGGTAGAAGAGTTGTTGTTGGCATTCTGGGTGGGAGAATCCAGGTTTTGCGGTTCAGAGTAAAACGAATTGTTTTTTACGGTATTATTTGAAGTTGATGCGATTGTACAGTTGGATGATGGTTGCTGAGTAATAGTTGGTAATTATGGTGGGGGAGCATGAGAGGATGAAGAATTGTTGTCAATGTTAATTTGCTCGAAGGAGGTGTCCAGGTCTTGAAATTCTATGTGAAGCGATTTGTTGTTGTTATTGATAAGCTATTTTGGTTAGGTAAACGTCTCAACTCTTCGGATATATTAGATATGGCAATACGGGTGGCAGTGGATTCCTTTATTAGCACATCAGCAAGCGTTAACGAGTCACTGACAATTTTATCATGTGAGGTTGAATAGTCTATACCGATTGATTTTACCGCCTTAGTTTATAGATTCAATGTTTCTTCAATCCTTGACAATGTGTCACGCAGTGGGTTTATTGCTTCGGTGTTTGTAGGTAATTTTTGTAAGAGGTTTGTGGCGGCAATAGCGTTGTTAATTTTTATGAATTGTGTGTTCAGGTGGTTTGGGACCATATTAATGTTATCGACGCATTCTGAAAATTTGTTGAGGGCCTGTTTAGATAGATTTTCGCTGTTAGAAAGTTGTTTTGTAAAGATGTAGTGATGATTTTTAAGACTTCTTATTGTGGATTCATTATTCTCGGCAATAAGCTGACTTATTGAAGAAGAACTACTGTGAATCACATTTTTTAATTCTGAGATGGAGTCGGAAAGTTGTTCTAAACGCTTATTGTTACATTTAATTGCAAGCATAATATGTGATAGTGTAATGGTCCTGCAGTCAGCACAGAAATAATAAAAATTAACAGAGTATTCAGCCAAACAAGCTTTAGCTTTTCTGCTTAAGCCAGTACACACAGGGTGGAAAACTTAACCACAAATACCGTCACAAGTTACCCACTCATTAGTCTTTTCGATTAGAGTGCAGTCTTCATTACTGCATTGGGGTACTTTATCCATTACTTAAACGTTATTTGTGAAATGGGCAAAGAAAAATTGAAAACTTTTAACTTTTTCTTTTGTTATTTTTTTTTTTGGTTCTTAGTGTAGGTACCGGAATAATATTAATATTTCCTTATCCAATGTATAAACCGTAATGCCGCATTTACGAAAAGCTTATTTTGTTGGAAGTTTACAGTAGTTGACAATTGATGTGATGACAGATCGGATTGTTATGATGATATAGATTATGTAAATGAACAAAAACCAAACAAATCGAGGTGTAGTATCAAATGATGGATTGCTTGGCAGAACACCACCAAAGAGAACTCACCCAGAAGGTAAGATGGAAAGCAAATGTGGATTAATTTAGCTGTTAGAGATGAGCATTTGCAATTCAATCAAAGTCAGCAGCACGGCAAAAGGGTTAATGTTGATTATATGGCCAGCGAGAAGGGAGCGGCAAAACAAATTAACGGGGGTAAAGAGAAATTGAGAGAGCTGAAGTAAATAGGTATTCCCTTCGCAGAGCGATTTATAGTTTTCTTTCAAGTTTGATTAAGATTCACTTTAACAGCCACAGTAAAAGATAATATTTAATGAAAAGAAAAAAGTTTGGCAAGGAAAATTAACTGATAATGATGAAAGTCACGGGTTAAACCTGTCAAAAGTACCAAAATGCACGAGCGAGAAATAAGCAATGCGACACTCTCAGCCACGCGACAACAACTCAGCTTCTCAAATTGGCCCTGTTTCGACTATTAAGGACCTTTTTTGTTGTTGCAAGGACCTCTTAGTCAAATAACATTTAGCAGAGATATATCGTGCGGATTGTAATAACATTTTGGAAAAATATTCTGTTTTCGACTATTAAGGGCCTTTATTGTTGTTGCAAGGACCTCTTAGTCAAATAACATTGAACACACACAGATATACCGTGTGGATTCTAAAGGCATTTTGGAAATATATCCTTTTTTCTACTTCTAAGGACCTTTTTGTTTTCCAAGGATCTGTTAGTCAAATAACATTGAACACACTATACTGCGCGGTTTTTTAGGAGTTTTTGAAAGAAATGTTTTTTTCGGCCTTAAAGACCTTATTTGGTTCTCCAAGGACCACTTGGTAAATAACCTTATTACAACTATAAGTGACATTCTTAAATCGGCCATCGGTTACCAAAGTACAAATCGATATTTTTCCTCTCACCTTCAACTGATGTACAACAAACTTTAAGCTATACAACCTCAATAATTCAAAACAAATCTACTTCCACACAACTTACCGGTGTTTCGTAAGGACATAATAATCTCTAAAATTGAACATAATTAAAACTGGAAAATGTATAACGAAATAAATAAAATAAAAAAAAACAACGACACGCGGTTGTTCTCAAACGGTCATCCATCTACGTATTAACCGCGCCCAACGTCGTTTAATTGCGGTGATCTGTCGAGCACCGATTAACTCACGTGGTATGCAAATCTGACGGTGACGCGAAAATCTGACGATGACGGTGACGCTCGATATTTCCAACTAGCCCCTACCGAGAAAAAAGATATTTACACAGGAGTTAATATTTATGCAGGAGTTATTTGCGATTCGCTTTCTTGACATGAAAAGCTTGCTCGTTATGTACTGAGTAATTTAAATAGTATCCTAACTTTGACAACGGCTTGAAACAATGGGTATGTCGGATAGGTTCACTCAAATTGCCTTACATTTGAAGCGTTTCTTTGAAAAATGTATACGCGGTTGCTCATAAGAACGATTCCGAGAATTATTGCCAACAGCAATACATTTTTGTATGCAACACAAATTATTGTACGTAATCTTTGTATATATAGACTTATGTAGTATTATCATAACAG
Organism: Portevinia maculata; assembly: GCA_949715645.1. Lineage (NCBI taxonomy): Eukaryota > Metazoa > Arthropoda > Insecta > Diptera > Syrphidae > Portevinia > Portevinia maculata. Next base: position 169,139,537 of record OX454526.1, on the reverse strand, counting down.
CGAATTTTTTATTTTTGACTCAAGTTGGTAGATGCCGTTTTGAAGGTTTGTGTCTTAAATTTTGCTGTCACCATATTAATTTTGACGCATAGTTTGTAACATAGCTTAATATTGCCCGTAGACCCCTAAAAGTTACTATATTTATGATCAGCATCGATAGTAATGTCGATCTAACCATGTTCACCCGTCCGTCTGTCGGCAAAAATTAGGCCTTTAAAGTGGGCCTAGAGAGCTGAAATTTTAACCATATACTCTCTAGGGTCCCGAAATAATCAAGTTTACGATTTTTTTAAATCCGCTCACAGAACACGCCCACAAACTCAAAAAAAACAATTTTTCGAAACAAATCGAATTTTGAGCTAGAAAGCTGAAATTTTGATGTGTAAACATCTTTGCTCTCATAGATGTGTAAATATCTTTTTTCTCGGTAGGGGCTAGTTGGAAATATCGAGCGTCACCGTCATCGTCAGATTTTCGCGTCACCGTCAGATTTTCATAACACGTGAGTTAATCGGTGCTCGCCAGATCACCGCAATTAAACGACGTTGGGCACGGTTAGTACGTAGATGGGTGACCGTTTGAGAACAACCGCGTGTCGTTGTTTTTTTTTATTTTATTTATTTCGTTATACATTTTCCAGTTTTAACTATGTTCAAATTTAGAGATTATTATGTCCTTACGAAACACCGGGAAGTTGTGTGGAAGTAGATTTATGTTGAATAATTGAGGTTGTATAGCTTGAAGTTTGTTGTACATCAGTTGAAGGTAAGAGGAAAAATATCGATTTGTATTTCGGTAACCGATGGCCGATTTAAGAATGTCACTTTTAGTTGTAATAAGGTTACTTACCAAGTGGTCCTTGGAGAACCAAATAAGGTCCTTAAGCCCGAAAAAAGCATCTTTTTCAAAAACTCCTAAAAAACCGCGCAGTGTATTGTGCTCAATGTTATTTGACTAACAGATCCTTGGAAAACAAAAAGGTCCTTAAAAGTAGAAAAAAGGATATTTTTCCAAAATGCCGTTAGAATTAATACGGTATATCTGTTTTCAATGTTATTTGACTAAGAGGTCCTTGCAACAACAAAAAAGGTCCTTGATAGTCGAAAACAGAATATTTTTCCAAAATGTCATTAGAATCCGCACGGTATATCTCTGTTCAATGTTATTTGACTAAGAAGTCCTTGCAACAACAGAAAAGGTCCTTAATAGTCGAAAACAGGTTATTTTTCCAAAATGTCATTAGAATCCGCACGGTATATCTGCGTTCAATGTTATTTGCCTAAGGGGTCTTTGGAACAACAAAAAGGTCCTTAAAGGTCGACAAAAGGATATTTTACCAAAATGTTTGTTGTTCCTAGCACCCCTCATTCAAATAACATTGAACTCTATATACCGTGCCGTTTCTAAAGACATTTTGGGAAAATATCCTTTTTCGGTATGCATAATAAATCCCAATAAATTATCACCATTATAGCATAATAAAAAAATTTCATTTAGTTAGTAGTTATTACGGATCTAAAACCAGCGATGGGGTAGGTGGGGGCGTTTTCTCTGAAAATCTAAATCTTAGCCTCTCTTTCCGTCTTCCAGATTATTGTAGCGTGTTCCAGGCGGAAATTTTAGCGATAAAAGAAGCCCTGTCGTGGCTAAAGAGGAATGTGTTATCCTCAAATGATATCCGTATCTTCTCGGATAGTCAGGCAGCGATTAAGTCCCTGGACTCAGTCTCTTCAAATTCCATCGTAGCCCAAGATTGCCGCTCATCTCTTTCGGAGATGGCAGAGCAGTTCAACATTCACCTCTGTTGGGTGCCGGGACATAGAGACATTCCAGGTAACTGTAAGGCAGACGATCTCGCCAAAAAAGGAACCACTTTACCTCTTTTACCTGATAAAGGTTCTTTAGGAATACCAAACGCTACATGCAAACACTTGCTCAAGCTATCAGCAATCGAGAGAGCAAACCTTAGGTGGACATGTAGCAATACTTGTCTAGCGACTAAGCGAATCTGGCCAAAGCTGGATCTGCGACGCTCTAAGTGTCTAATCTCATTAAACCGACTGCATATTAGCTCGACCATAGGTGTTATCACAGGACACTGCTTAATAGGCAGGCACGCCTCCAGACTTGGCGTGCACTCAAACGACTTCTGCAGAAGCTGCATGGACGAGGAGGAGGAGGAGACTGTACTTCACCTTCTCTGCACATGCCCTGCACTCTCCCACAAAAGAAATCTCCATCTAGGGTACTTCTTGTTTAACGACACAAACGACTTAGCCAACACTGGCGTCAGAAGTCTTTCGCGCTTCATAAGAAGCTCCCATTGGTTCAACGAGCAGTGAGGGAATCCCCAGATCTGTGTGGTACCACAATGGACCTAATCTTGGTCTAAGTGTGTCGGCCTTAGCTGACAGCCACGTCAACCTAACCTAACCTAACCTAGTAGTTATTACCTAGGCAGCTAACCAACTTTTAGTTGTCATCCGCAACTAACTTTGGCAACCTAACGAGCTTAGTTCCACAACCTGCAACGAATAGCTAATAGCAAAAATTAGTTGTCATTATGATAGCTAACCACCAAATCGATTGCATTTTTAGCGCAGCTAATTTAACTACGTTAGTTACTTAGTTATGGCGTTATATAGTTATAGCTAGATAACAAATGAGGTAGCCAACGCGCAACTGTGCCTACATGTTTACACATCAACTATACCGTGAGTGCAGCGTGACTCACCCCTTTTTTTTTATATATGATCTATGACTCCTAAAACTGCTCGGGAGATAAAATTTTCAAAATCCGCCCACTGACACGCCCACAAATAAATAAAACAATTTTTTTGAAAAACCAAAATTTGAGCTAGGGAGCTGAAATTTATAATATATACTGTATAGGGGGCTCTTTATGCTCATGTGTAAATATTTTCAAAATCCGCCCACTGTCACGCCCACAATTTAAAAAAAAAACTTTTTTTGAAAATTCAAAGTTTGAGCTAGGGAGCGGAAATTTATAATATATACTCTCTAGGGGCCCGTTATGATCATGTGTAAATATTTTCAAAATCAGCCCACTGACATGCCCACAATTTAAAAAAAAAAAAAACTTTTTTTGAAAATTCAAAGTTTGAGCTAGGGAGCAGAAATTTATAATATATACTCTCTAGGGGCCCTTCAAGCTCATGTGTAAATATTTTCAAAATCTGCCTACTGACACGCTCACAATTTAATTTTTTTTTTTTGGAAAATTCAAAGTTTCAGCTAGGGAGCGAAAATTTATAATATATACACTCTAGGGGCCCTTTAAGTTCATGTGTAAATATTTTCAAAATCCGCCTACTGACACGCCCACAATTTAAATAAAACTTTTTTTGAAAATCCAAACTTTGAGCTAGGGAGCTGAAATTTATAATATATACTCTCTAGAGGGCCCTTTATGCTTATGTGTAAATATTCTTAAAGTCAGCCCACTGACACGCCCACAATTTAAAAAAAAATTATTTTTTTGAATATTCAAAGTTTGAGCTAGGGAGCGGAAATTTATAATATATACTCTCTAGGGGCCCTTTATGCTCATGTGTTAATTTTTTTTAAATCCGCCTACTGACACGCCCACAATTAAATAAAACAATTTTATTGAAACACCCAAGTTTGAGCTAGGAGCGTTTTTTTTCGATAAAATCCTTTAAATGTTATCAACAAAATATGTAGAGGCCTTTTGTCACGCCCACTTATGAGGGATAGGAATAATAATAGGGTATCGAACAGTTCGCCCAAGCGGACTGTAGCCCGTCCCTATGTTTTTTCTTTGTAAGAGGGAGCATAGACATTTTTGTTGTTTCGCAGCTCAGGTAGCTTGTACGAGTAGGATTTGCAAGTAACTTTATTTTTAATCGATAAGGGATCTCGCATTATATATATATATAGGCAAGTGGCGTAGCGTGGAAAATGTTAAATGGTAAGTCGGAAAAAATATGCACCTGCAAACGCTTTCTGAAATTATATTGTGTACTGCAAATCGCATAGAAGTAAAGCAATTCAAGCCAATTTTTTATACTCCAAGTCATTTAAGCTTAAATTTACAATGAACCTAAAGTATAATAAAAGTGGCTTCGAAAGAAATCTTTTTGGCAGATGCAAATGCTGTACCTTAAAGAAAATTGATAGTAAGTAATAAAAAAAAGGAACTTCATAAATCACGGTTTGTTAAATAAATAAATACATAAATAAAAATTTAAATTAAAAAGCTTCACGCATAATATTTGCAAAAATGTATAGATTTTATATCTATAATATATAAAAATATTTTAATATAAAAAAATATTTTAAAAATAGTTTTTGTACAAAGTTAAAAAGAGAAAATATTAATGATTAATATTTTTTAAAATCAGATACAGTAGAATTTGGAAAAAATGTGAAAAGTTTTGTTAAATATTTTTTTTTATTTGCACTCTAAGTCTATTCTTCTACCTTTTTTCACGTATTCTGCAAGAACTCTTTCATAAAAGTTAGGCCTACTTTTTATTTTTAAAAGGAGTCGCTTTTCTATGGATAAAAGTGCTAAATCAGAAAGCCTGTCTTCTCCTTGAGAATTTCTCAAATATGTATGAGCTCTTTTCAGAGTGGAAAAAGATCTCTCCACGGAAGCAATAGTCATTGGTAGTGTTAAAAATAGTCCACTTAATTTTAAGATTTGGGGAAATGTTTCACACAAAAATTCACTTCTTAAATGTTTTTAGAGGGATAAAACGTCAAGTGGTTGAAGTGAACTTTCAGCTCATTTTTTAACCCTGCAAAATCGAAAATTCTAAGGAAAAAGTTAATCACCGAAGATATTTTATCATCTGAGCTTGACTGAGCAAAACGACTGTATTTTGATTTATTGAGTAAATCCAAAAAAATTAAATCCGTGAAAAATTTATATCGTGTCTTAATTTGAGATATAATATTGTCCTTTATTTCTACAAAAAGGCGCTTATAGTGAGTCTTTAAATCAAAATCAAGTAATCGGCGTTTCCGTGGAGGTTCAGCACAATCATTTATACTTTCAAAAATTAAATCAAATTTGTTTAGAAACTCAGTAGAAAGTCAAGACTCAAAACACTCGATTTCTCGCTTAGCAACTTCAACATCTGTTTGTTTATTTTGTATTAAATTAAACAATACATCGGTTTTAGCAAATATTTCGGAAACCGCGTGCAGTAAAAAGCAAAAATCTTTCCCTTCTAACTTAAGCAATAAACTTCCGGCCATTGAAAGTGCGTCAGTGTCCCATTCTTTTGGATGGTCTAATATTTGCTTAAAAGTTTCAATAATATCTAATCTACAGTTAAAAATAACGTTAACTATTCGGAAATGGTAATGCCAGCGAATTTCTGACACTTCCGGCATGCGTCTGTTTGGTATTTGTTTTAAAATATTTGAACGTTTAGTTGATTTATTAAAGAAGCGTACTATTGTGTTTATATTGCCAAAAAAAACTTTTAATTCAGGTATATTTTCCACTGATTGAGATAACACCAAATTTAAAACATGTGCGAAGCAAGGAATAAAATAAGCCATTGGACAAGCATCCAGGACTATTTTTTAACACCACCTACTTCCCCTGACATAACCGCGGCCCCATCGTAAGATTGCCCAACAAATTTCTCCTTGCAACCGTATACATCAAGTGTATTGAAAATGTGTTTTGAGAGCTCATCGGCATTTTGGCTCTCACTCACGTCAAAAAACCCAAGAAACCTTTCCTCTCCTCCCTCCTCCGATAAGAAACGCAAAACGGCACTAAGTTGCTCCCTATGGCTCATGTCTGGTGTTTCATCAATCATGATGGACAGAAATCGCGTTTCACTTATTCCTACTTTAATTTCGCATTTGATCACTGCGGCTATACTTTGTATTAAATCGTTTTGAATGTCATTTGATAGACCCAAAAAAACCGGATTACGTGCACTTGAACACTGTTCCAAATGAGAGTCCATTAACTGGTCATACTTAGATAAGTATAAAAGTGTTTCGACATAATTGCCACGATTATTAGAATCTGGCTTTTCATTATGATCCCGAAATGGTTGTTCCTGTTTGCCTAAAAGAACTACCGTATCTATAAAACGTTCCATTAGTTTATGGTTTCTATCAACTTTTTTGTTGTGAGCTACAAAGGAATTACCTAACGAGGTATTAATACGATCAGTACCGAATTCGTGCAAAGATAAACAGCTACGAATGTGTTTTTCCGTCTTGACATGTTTATTTGCCGAATTAATTAAATTGTTTATGTCAGCGTAGCCCGTGCGACTCCAAACACTAGGAGAATTAGAAAAAATGAGGCAAGGAAAACAAAACATTTTATTGAGCTTACAACTACCAGTCAACCAAGTATATTTTTGATATATGGATGCGTTGAAATGCGAAACAAAACCATCCTTGCGCTTATAATCTATTTTCATAGAAGGAGTAGAGCGTCCTATCTCTATAACTTTTTTTTTTTAAGAAAACTCAACTTACAAAAATAATTTTCTTCTTCCAAAAGCAAATCTACTAAACAACAATTTACTGTTAATAATGCCATTTTCTCCTTGGCTGAATCTAACTGAAAACAAAACAATTTAAACTCTTCACACTTCTCACACTTTTCACTGTTTTCGATCACTTTAAATAATTATATATTGCACAACAATAATTCCACTCAATATTACTTTAAGTTACACATCGCAGTCTGCTTCACAACTGAATTTTTCAAACAGAACTCACCTCAGCTACATACAAAACTCGCCAAATAAGTCGCTGAAAAGCGGGTTATATTTTTGCATAAGGAAGCGTTTATCAAACAGAGTGGAGTCAAACGCGGTGAACGATAAGGGGAAAACAAGGAAAGAAAGCCACATATTTCATAACGCGAAAATTTCCGGGTTACTATACTTTGTTTTGCTATCGCTTTGCGTATGTGTTTCTTATGGGGAATGGAGAGGAGTATGTGATGTTGGAGAATAGGCATGCAATGGTGTGAGTATTTGTGTGCGTAGAGCAGTAGAACGATATGAGAGCAGGTGAATAGCAGGTGGTGGGTTGGTAGAATTTGTTGCCTGCAAGTGCAGGTTTAGGAAACATACAAATCTTCTGTTTATATACACACATTAAGATGCATGTTGCTTGTTGGATTGAAACATTGTTGAAAGGTAGAATTTTAAAAGGTAACCCGGCGTGAATCGAGTTATATGGGCGCCTCGCCACTGATTAGGCATTATATATGTATATAGACTATCCATACTAATATTATAAATGCGAAAGTAACTCTGTCTGTCTGTCTCGCTTTTACGCCAAAATTACTGAACTGATTTAAATGAAATTTGGTACACAGATAGTCTAGAGCCTGAGAATGGACATAGGCTTCATCCGCCGTCTAGAGCGAAGAAAGAAGAGAAAAGAGAAAGAAAGAAGAAAGAAGAAAGAAACGAAGAAATAAACTTTGCCTCTCTTTATCGAATCATTCTGATATTATGTAAGTACTAGCTAACCCGTGCTCGCCTTGCTTCGCCAGTCTGCCACTTCTCCAATTTAAAACAAAATACTTGCTGATAAGAACTGATAAAGAAAGCCTCAAGAGCGTCCCTACTCATTATATGGATATACTCTGAGTGTGACTCCCTCTCAAATTCTCAATCTCAATAACATTTCATACCCTATCTTTCTCAATCCCATTCGCCACAAAAAAAACAACACAAACTACAAAAGGTGCATAGAAAAAGAAAGAAAAAGCAGACAGCACAAAAGGTACAGAGAGAGAAACAGATTTGTGCCGCACACACATTTCCGTCCACTCAACGCTGGGAAAATCCAAGGATCAAGCTTTAATCCAACATTTTACTTTTTTGAATTGTATAAAATTTATAGTTTAATGCTTATTGTTCAACTTCAGGATAACCTACAAAGATGATTTATATCTTAAAATCTTTGTACATAATTAAACTTTATATGTAAAAAAAATCCTATGTCATTTGGACGAGTCATTCCAAAGCTAGGAGCTAGAAAGCATTCGAGAGTTACAACTTTTCTTAGATATCAGCTTAGATCTCCGCTTCTGGACAGCGGATGAAGCATTTTCCCGCGGTAAAAAGTAGCCTATGTCCATTATCAGGCTTTAGACTATCTGTGTACCAAATTTAATTTAAATCTTAGTTTAGTAGTTTTAGCGTTAAAGGGAGACAGACAGACAGACAGACAGAGTCTTTTCGCATTTATAATATTAGTATGGATTTATTTTTTTTTGTAAAAGCGAAATACTTTTTGAAGATTTGCGTTGTTGCGTCGCTTCGGCAGAAAGTATGTAGGATGAGAGGGAGATTATGGAAAAATTAGAAATCTGGCTTTGTCGTCTGCGAGTAGAATGTATGATGGAAGAGGGGATTCGTTTGAAAGGAAAAATTGAATAAAAGCTGATTTCGGTATTTTCCATCAAATAAGGAATTATGAATTTATGGATTTTTAGATTTTAGCTATTTTTGGTGTATCTTGTCCGAAAATGTACCGATTTATATCAGTTCTTCAGTATTTGATTCGGAATATTCAATTTGTATTGTATCAGCCGTTATTCAAAGAAATAGTAGTTGATGAATAGGTATATTCATCTATTAGCGAATTGATGACCTACATTAATATTGAGACAGGTCACCTGTCGTTTTGCAGTTTTTTGTAATATATTCGTGGTCAGCATCAATAGTAATGTGTATCTACTATGTCCATTCGTCCGTCCGTCCACCCGTCGGCAAAAATTAAGGCCTTTACACTGGAGCTAGAAAGCTAAAATTTAAACCATAACTCTCTAGGGGCCCGAAATAATAAATTATAAGAATTTTCTTCTAACTACCGATTCAGACCCTCGACAAACTCTACCTTTTTCTGCTTTAGCTTCATCTGCCCACCACCATGTGTATCTTTGCCGTATTGACAACTTTGTTGATGATGCGATGGACATAATTTTGCATATTTGCAATAAATGCTTGACCTTTTATTTGCCCAGTAATTCTCGCAAACGCTTTTGTTTGTTTAGTTCTGTTCGTCCCCGCCGCCTTAAAAATTTCTGTCAGGAGGAGGCGGTTTTGTTGGGCGATTGTCACTTCCAGGATCACTTTGCAATCTTTAACCCGAGGCTTCATGAAACGTGCTACCAAATGGCAATCAATCTGGGTTTTGTTTCCGCCACTGCTGTAAGTAACCATGTTTCGGCTTTGATTGAGAACGATAAGACCTTATGAGTTGCACATGCTTAGGATTCCTTCACCCGGAGAGTTCCTGGTGCCGTATCCCAGTCCGCCATGTCAGTCCTCATAGTCTTCGTTTGACTAACCGACATTACCGTTCAAACATCTTGAAAGCTTTTGTCCTAATGTAAGGCGTAACGCGCTCAGGATCGTCCGAAGGATGGGTAGCAAAATTCCGGAAGCCTTAATGGAGAAGGAAAAGTTATCCCTCCACAAGGCTAAGGAACGACTGAAGACCATACCTGACAACCCAACGGAGAAGAGCAAACGTTTGCCCAGCTCTAGGACAATTCCCAAAAGACCGGCTGGGAAGGGGAAAGAAAGCCCTTTGCTCTCTACCCCAATCGCAGCCAGACTTAGGAACCCTGTAATTGGCACGAGAGAGGATACTCAATCCAAGCTCGACCCGATTGCGAGCACGTCCAAAAGAGCTAATCAAAACGACACGCTTTCCCCAATCTCTCAAACTAATGTTAGGAAGAAAGCCAAGGTCTCTTTACCAACCGCAGTTGGCCAACAAGTAGCCGTAGTAGACTACGGAAATCCTGCACGGAAGTTGACAGAGGACTAATGGCGACTCATCGAACTTCGAATCCTAGATGAGGTGAACGAGGCCATCCTAAAAAACAAGGAACCCCTCCCGCTTTTTGGCACCCTCAATACCATCCAAGGATTCAAACTCATGACCTGTGAGGATGAACACACCCTCACATGGCTCAAGGAGTTTATTGCCAGGACGAAAGCTCCATGGCCAAACGCCGACCATCGTCTGATTGACAAAAAAGAGATCGTACGGATAACAAGACCTAAAGCCAAACTTGTTGTACGAGGGCCTCATATCCCTAAGGACCGTATCAAGAGATACTTACGATCCCTAAATACCGATCAGCTGAGCCACGCTTGGGAAGTGATCGAGAAGGGAGAATACCATGAATCAGGCACGGAAGTGATAGTATTGCTTAGTCACAAATTCATTCCGTTGTTGAAGAAGATCGACTTTAAAGTACGCGTCGGCATAAACCGATGCAAGCTTAGGCTTATCGCGAACAAAGTCAACAAAACCAACAAGGGTGGGGAGCGAAAAAAACCGTGATGAAGGTAATACAAATAAACCTTCATCACAGTAAGGCGGCCAGCGCCAACCTAATCTACCTCATGGAGGATAGAAAAATAGACCTAGCCCTTATTCAAGAACCCTGGGTAGCAGGAGGCAGAATAAGGGGTTTAAACTCGAAGGGACTTGTCCTGTTTAAAACAGTGCAGACAGATCCAAATAGTAAGATCAGAACTTGTATAGTAGCTAGGAAACAGATTAACCTCTTTCTTCTATCTACCTACAGTGATAACGACCACGTGACGGTAAAACTTGAGCGCAACGGGCTCCCTCCGCTGATTCTAATATCATGCTATATGCCCTATGATGCAACGGAAGGACCACCGTCAGATCTGACCCACCTTCTTGTTCAACGTGCTACACGGAAAAAATGGGACCTGGTGATGGGATGTGATGCTAACTCCCACCATGCCCTATGGGGTAGCTCAAATACAAATACAAGGGGTGAGTCACTTTTTGAATTTCTTATAGATCATAACTTACTTATAGCTAATAGGGGTTTAGAACCAACTTTTGTTATTAGAAATAGGCAAGAAGTAATCGATGTTACAGTATTAAGTAACTCGAATACAATCACAATAGATCAGTGGAAGGTATTAAAGGAGGAAACATTCTCTGACCACAAAATCATTGAATTCCTGATACCAGACACGAACGATCCCCCAATATCATATAGGAACCATAGAAAAACTAACTGGGACCTTTTCAATATGGAAGTGGGAAAGAACTTAAGAAAGAACAGATGCTGCGTATGCACCAGAGAGTACAGACACGAATGCCGAGAATCTAGGAAAAATCATAGGTAAAGCGCTCGAAAAATCATGTCCCCTACAAACGAGGAGTAAAAGAAAATCGACTCCTCCATGGTGGACAAAAGAACTGTACGACATTAAGAAAGAAACTAGAAAACTTTTTAATGTAGCAAAACGTACAAGATCCGACCATGACTGGGAAACCTACAAATCCAGTCAAAGAAAATTCAAAGCAGTAACGCAACAAGCAAAGCGATCTTCGTGGAAATCCTTCTGTAGTAAAATGGAAAGCACCGCGGAATCACCTAGGCTCAGGAAACTACTTGCTAAGGAACCAGCAGCCTTGGGATCTCTCAAGGGCCCCAACGGCAACTGGACAGAATCCTGCAATGAAACACTCAAGCTCCTCCTTGAGACTCACTTTCCGGGATGCATTAATGAGCATAACAATCCGGAAGAAGAGCACTACACGGAGCACATAACAACAGCGGAGATTATAACGGAAGAAAGGATAAAATGGGCCATTAATTCCTTCTCTCCATATAAATCTCCGGGTATTGACGGAATTTTCCCTATGATGCTACAAAGATGTGAAGAACATATAACCCCACATCTGAGGAACCTCTTCCTAAGTAGCCTAAAATGGGGATATGTACCCAAAGTTTGGCGAGAAGTTAAAGTGGTTTTCATACCCAAAGCTGGGAAACCTAGTCACACTACCGCCAAACACTTTAGGCCAATCAGTTTAACCTCTTTTGTTTTAAAAACTTTTGAGAGACTGATGGACATTTATATTCGTAGCAAACTGAGTCCAGAGATCTTATCCCCAGCTCAGCATGCATATACGAAAGGCAAAGGTGTAGAGACAGCACTCCACAGTGTCGTCAGCACCATAGAAAAGACACTACGGGACAAGGAATATACTCTAGCCGCCTTCTTGGACATTGAAGGTGCCTTCAACAACGTCCAAGGGGAAGCGGTAGAAAGAGCCCTAGTAAACCTAAATGTGTAGAATACGATAATTAAATGGATAATGTGCATGCCTAAAAGAAGATGCATCTACTCAGAGTTAGGTGGTGAAATAATTAAGGTGTCAGCATCTAGAGGAACCCCTCAAGGCGGAGTCCTATCACCCCTTCTTTGGGTACTCGTTTTAAACGAGATTCTGATTGAACTTAGACTTAGTGGAGTCAAGGCAGTAGCATATGCTGACGACTTAGCACTGCTAGCGACAGGAAAATTCCCATCCACTCTAAGTGAACAAATACAGAACGCCTTATCTATGGTTGGTAACTGGACCAGAAGCTGCGGACTTGCGGTTAACCCACAAAAGACAGAACTGGTCCTCTTCACCAATAAAAGAATTATACCGCAATTTAATCCGCCAACTATTGAGGGTACTCCACTACAAACATCAGAATACGCAAAGTATCTTGGCGTGATTCTGGATAGAAAATTAAACTGGAGCCTCAATATAAAAGAACGAGCATAGAAGGCAACGACAGCCTTATACGCCTGCAATAGAATCTTCGGCAAAACCTGGGGACCTAGTCCCAAAATTGTCATGTGGTTGTATACGGCGGTAGTTAGACCGATACTCACATACGGTAATTTAGTCTGGTGGCAGGGGTTGTGTAAGGCCACCAACCTTAAGACTATGACTAGAGTCCAAAGAATTGCCTGTATTGGCACTACTGGGGCTATGAGAACAACCCCTACAGCGGGCTTGGAGGTAATTCCCAATCTTAAACCCCTAGATCTTTTCGTACAAGAATCGGCAGCAAACAGTGCCTTGCGGCTAAGCCAAACAAAAAACTGGAAACCCAGTACAACAGGGCATGCACAGATTCTAGAGAAATTTACGGGTAGAAATGTATGCGCAGACTACATTACTCCCAAACTGGATTTTATAAGACCATTTACTGTCTCGTTTCCCTGTAGGGAAGAATGGCAGGATAACCAAGTACCAATCCATGCAACAACGATCCCCATCTATACAGATGGCTCCAAGATGGATACCGGCGTTGGTGCAGATTTCTACTCAGAAACGCTCGGAATATCTGGCTCGATCAGACTCCCCGACTACAGCAGCGTCTTCCAAGCTGAGGTTCTGGCGGTGACAACAGCCGCTAAGCAGGCTGCAATGACGGCAATATCACAGGCTGATATTGCCTTCTTCATTGACAGCCAAGCGGCAATAAAATCGATTTCCGCCACAGAAATAAAATCGAGGCTTGTAAGAAGCTGTCGCGAAGAGCTGCGGGCTCTTGGCGCGCAGCACACTGTAAGACTCTGCTGGGTCCCCGGACACAGTGGTGTCCCAGGAAATGAAAGAGCCGATGAACTGGCAAGAAAAGGATCTTCCCTTGAATCAAGGGATGCTGACACCACAGTAAAAACCCCACCCTGTTACCTTAAACAGGTGATTGGAAATAAAACACTGATGGCAGCAAACGAAAGATGGAGTGCCCTTGATTCCTGTGTTATTACAAGGAAAATGTGGCCACTATATGACAAACAAAAGACCAAGAGAATCCTTCAAATGAACAAGAATTCTTTGTCCTCTCTCACAGGTGTTATCACCGGACACAACATGCTGGGTTACCATGCAAAGAAATTAAAACTCAGCACAGATGAACTCTGCAGAGGATGTGGGGACGAGGAGGTGAATGAGGATACCCCGCATTTCCTCTGTCACTGCCCTGCACTCTGTCATATCAGAAACAATATCCTGGGCAGATATTTCTTCCAGGATTTAGAAGAACTCTCCGGCAAGTCTGTGAATGACTTGCGCAAGTTCATCAACGCATCGGGATGGTTTGTAAACCCGCTAAGTTTTTCATAGGTTTTTCATTGGTTCCAGATAAGGGAAGCGTAACCTCCAGGGTATCACAAAGGGTCTACATTGACCTAAGTGTGACGGGCGGAGGATTCTCTTGCCCCGTCAGCCCAGTAACCTAACCTAACCTAACCTAACGTCCAAGAAACGTCTTTATAAAAAAGAATATAAACTACAGTAATTATGTACTACTAATTTTTGGACTTGAAGTGGCCAACCGCTAGTGCCGGTTCCCTACCTACTCCACACACCAATCAACGCAAACAACTTAGAGCATTCTTCAATAGAATTCGCTTTAACATCTCGAAATGATTGCATATCTTCTTATGCAGTCATTAAATATTTCTCCAGCCTTTATGCAAAAATCCGTTTTCATAAAACCGTATCCAAAATATGTAAGTTATGCAGAGATTGTGTCGATTAAAGTATCAAAAACAATACATATCAATTACATTTAACTGCCCAAACTGCCCAAATCAGTTGTTTGTGAAAAAAATTAAAAAAATCAGCTTTTATTCGGAGATTTAATTGTGTAACATAATGCAATCGCAATATGTACATAATATAATTTTTGATACCGATTATGAATAAATACCCCTTTTCTTTGAAGAGTATCTGGTCGTTGTTTTCATCTTCCTCCTCATATTCAAAGTCACGAGGATGGAAGACAATAGAAGACAACAAAAATAACTATGAATATGCATATTCAAACGTATACTAGCATTTTGTAGAAAAGGTTCTACAATATGCTAGTATATATATAGCTATTTTTAATGACGTATTTACATCGTTTCGTGGCGTATCGTCGTATACACGAACTGAGACTACTATAAAGTCTATATACAAAGGCCGCGTTTCTTTGAGAAATGTTTCAACGGTTGCTCAAAAGAACGATTTCAAGAATTATGCCTGTATAGCAACCATACATTTTTGTTTGGAAGATCTTTTCCTCTATGATTCGGTAGTGCTTCCACCACCAAGGCAATTGCTGAACTCATAAACTATTGTGACACCAGGAAGATGGGCCAAGCTATGCCAATGCTCAGAACATTGTTTGGGGCAGCAGCAAATGCAACATGAGAGGAAACCATCTCCTGGATTTCATTTTATCGTCTGATCTTACCATCTACAATGTTGGTTCACACACAGCCAACCTTTGTGACGTGAAGAAGACAGGAGGTTATTGACCTAACTTTATCTAATATACACTTTAAGGCGGTTACCAACTGGAGGGTCTCTTCACAGGTGTCCATCTCAGACCATAGATATATCGAATTCCGAATCGAATGCGAAGCCATAACTTTGCAGGAGAGAAGAAATCCGAGAAAAACCAATTGGATACGCTTCAGGGACGAATTAGGGAAAACTCCAACCAAACTCAGGACGAGACAAAAGGTAGAGGAAACTATTGCGGACCTGAACAGTGCCATTGCTGGCTGTTTTGATCTGACATGCCCAGTAAACAAAACCTCTGACAAAACGCCGGTTCCTTGGTAGAAATCGGAACTGCGGAGAATCCGAAGAGAAGCTAGAAAACTTCTAAATAGGTCAAGCAAGACTGGCTTGGAAGAAGGCTTAGAGGTTAATTCGGGTATCGAAAAGTGCTTCTTATAGGAATTTCTGCGAAAAGATTGAAACACAGGGTGAAACTAGTAGGGTGGTTAAAGTTCTGAAGATGGGCAAACCAGCCAACCTGGAAGCACTTAGAAAACTTAATGGCACATTCACTGAGTCGAAAGCGGAAACTCTTAGTCATCTGCTGGAGTCTCACTTTCCGGGTAACCAGATAACAATTGGTGGACAACCAGCCCCGACTACCGAAACTATGAGTGAGCCAAGACAAACAACTCGGCGTAGCTGGAATATTGCGAAGGCCGTGGTAACGGACGAGACCATTAAATACGCTTTGGTGTCTTTTGACCAATTGCTACCGACTATGAAGAAAATCTTCACCGCTGTCCTAGCACTGGCATACATTCCAACACCACGTCGTACAGTTAGAGTGGCATTTATACCAAAAATTGGCAGAAGTGAGTACTCACTCGCCAAGAGCTTCAGACCAATCAGCCATGCTGAAAAGCATGGAAAGGCTGGTCGAACTTCACATGCGCAAAGCTGCTTTGCGATTGCACACACTATCTCAGATGCAAAATGCCTATCAACGCGGAAAATCCTGCGAGACTGCGCTCCAAAATCTAGTTGGTAGAATTGAGGGCGCGAGTTACGGTTACAAAACCTTAACTGCTGATATCACACTTTGCATTCTTTTGCATTCCTCAATACAATACTGAAATCTAATAACACCCGGTGTTTTAGCATTTTTTTGCATTCCTCAATACAATACTGAAATCTAATAACACCCTTCCGGTGCAGTTTGTAGCGTCAGCAAAAATTATGTAAAATTATGTAGATAAAACCTTGGTAGATGCTATTTATGCTGTTAGTTCATGTTCCTTACGCAGACGAGTAAGAGACTCGAAATTAATCTTGACACGAAATATGTAGAGATTTTATTTCTAAGAAAACATTACATTAGTTTTACAATTAATAAATATTACAAGTGAAATTCTTACCGCAGTTTGCGTCTCCCAGTCGCATTCGTCTTGAAGGATCTATAGATGTTGAATGACATTAAATGCGCGCAATGAGTGAAGAATTGGCGAATGGAAAATGATAGAGCGAGAGGCACAAACTTGGTTTGACAGAGATGACTCCTGGTCATGGTTAATAAATCGAAAAGTTCTGTTCTCTCTGAATCAGTCCGATTCATCATCATCCACACTAAGAACAGCCAACTCGGATACAGGACGACGAAGAACTCCCGTCTTGGTTGATACGTCTGCTCTTCTCGCTACTCCGTCTGCTCCATGATATACTCGTTCCACTCTTCCGCGGCACCACTGTAACCTTGGCAAATTTGGATCGCAGATAAAAACTAGTTGTCCCTTTTTCAATGGTGCTGTGTTCTGGCACCACTTGACTCGTCGCGTTAATGTAGGCAGGTACTCCGCAATCCACCGCTTCCTGATGTTCGCTGTTCGCTGATGTTTCAACGGATGGGAATTTACTACATTCTCGGCTTCAATAACTAGGCACTGTAATGTATGTTCTCGAGGCGTTACTTCCTTCAGCGTGTGGCGCAAGATCTTTTTCACACACCGTACCATGCGTTCCCATATGCCACCTTCAGAGGGGTTACTTGGACAATTAAACGCCCACTCTACACCGCGCGATGATAGCTCGTCCTGGATGCGTCCGCAATCGAAGACTTTTGAGAAGCGTTTTGCCCCCTTATCTGCCCCCAACGAAGTTCTTGCCGTTGTCGCTACGTATCCGCACCGGTATTCCACGACGATTTATAAAATTCCTGATGACTACGATACACGCATCTGTTGAAAGATCGGAAGCGAGTTAAAGATGAATAGCCCGTACCGCCAGGCATGTAAACAGCGCTACAGCAATCGAGACTGTGAGCGGCCCAAAATAGTCCAGTCCAGTAAAGGAGAATGGACGCATATAAGGTGTCACACGATCTTCCGGGAGTGGTCCCATTTGGGGGGTGACAGGTGACGCTCGAGCTATTTTACACACGTTGCAGTTCGCTATTACCTTGCGTATAACCTGCCTTAAACGTGGAATCCAATACCTGATCCGTACCTCGCATATCGCCGCTTCGACATTTTGATGTTTCATCTGCTGATGGTGATAATATACTACCAGGTAAGAAAATGCATGATCTGGGGGCAATATTACAGGGCGTTTTGCGCTATACGGAAGCCAACTGGCTGCGTCGATGCGTACATTAAGACGCAGGATACCCTCATCGTCTTTATATGGTCAAAGATTGTACAAACTGCTCCTTCTGTCCAAGTTTTGACCAAGTTCTATTTGTTGCAACTCGGCATTGTACACTTCGAATTGAACTTGACGACATTTTTTTTTTTTTTTTTTTATAATAAGCGCGCACTAAAGGGATTTGGTGTGACCCTTATAATGTATTTAGCTACACAGCGCGGGTGTTAAGGAAATTATGGTGAGAAGAAAAGGAGAGATGCCGATGCACGTTGGTTTTGAATGTCTGTAGGTTATAATGTGTAGGAAAAATGGGGCGGGGAAGAGCATTCCACATTCGTGTTGTACGGCTGAGGAAAGATTCTTTGAACTTCACTGTACGTCCGAACACAGGCTTCAGGGTGAACTGATGAGCATTCCTTGCATGGCGGGTATTGCGGTTGAAATGTTCAAGGGGAGGAATGCAACTGGCTATTTCGTTTGAGCACTTATGGTGCAAATAACGATAGAATAACGACAGGCAGGAGACATTACGACGATGATTAAGAGAGTCAATCGATCTCGCGATGTCTCGGTCGCCAATGAGTTTTATCGCGCGTTTTTGGATCCTGTGTAGTAGCTCCAAATAAGTTATTGGTGCACCGGACCAGATATGAGCGTTGTACTCGAGTTTCAGGCGAATAAACGCCTTGTAAATTGTAGCCAGATCAGAAGGGGTGAAATATTTCTTACAACGCTTAAGGAAGCCTAGACATTTCGCGGCGTTCTTGGCGACATCGAATATGTGGTCATTCCAACGAAGGTTGTCATTAACACACATACCGAGAATGGAAAGTCTTTCGGTTTCAGCGATGTAAGTGCCATTCATGGATAATGGCAGTGTGTGTGGGTTTTGCTTCAATGACAGGAGACAGCATTGACTTTTGGAAGCATTAAATTCCACTCTTTTGGTTTTACCCCACTGAGTTATGCTGTTAAGATCGGAATTTAATGAGCTTAACATACGTTGCCGTTCCAGTTCCACACCCGAAGATGAAGGGCGTGACCCAAGAAACGAATATGAGAAGCTGAGGGTACTGTCATCAGCAAAGGAATGGATTGGATTAGAAGTAACAGACAGGAGATCATTTATAAAAATGAGAAAGAGAGTCGGGGACAGAACAGAGCCTTGGGGGACACCAGCATTTATTTGGTGAGTTGCAGACTTAAAACCGTCCAAAACAACTTGAATTGAACGGTCCGAAAGGTAATTTCTAATCCATTGAAGAAGATTATCATCGATTCCAAATGCACGCATTTTCGACAAGAGAGCTTGATGCCAAACTCTGTCAAATGCCTTTGAAATGTCAAGCGCAACAATCTTACTTTCACCACCTTGATGAAGAGATTGGTTCCACTTTTCGGTTAGATATGTCATCAAATCACCAGTGGACCTGTTGCTGCGAAAACCATACTGCCGGTCATTAAGGAGTTTTCGCGATTCAAGATATTTCATTAGCTGACGGTTTATCAGCGTTTCCATGACCTTAGAAAGAAGGGACGTAAGTGCAATTGGTCGGTAGGAGGAGGGAGAAGAAGATTCGCCTTTTTTTGGTACAAGCTGGACAAATGCTGTTTTCCAACTTCCCGGGAAGAGTCCTGAAGAATAGGACAGTTGGAAAAGCTTACGCAATGGTTTTGCCAGCGAAGAAGAACACCTCTTCAGAAAGATAGGGGAAATACCATCCGGACCAGCGGATTTGTGAACGTCAAGATCTTGAAGTACTCTAGCCACTGTACGAGTGCGAAAGTGGATTGGTCCCATGGAGAATTCTACGCGCTCGAGTACAGGAGGAGACAAAGCACAATCTGGAAGCGTTGAGCTGACTGCAAAGTGAGCAGCAAGCAGATTGGCCTTATCTGTAGAGCTGACAGCTGGAGTGTCGTTGTAAATGAGTGTCGGGATAGATGACGAGACCGAATTCTTGATGTTTTTAACAACTGACCAAAAGTTTTTACTACCAGTGGGACTTTGTAGTATTTTTTGCCTCAACTTTTGGTCATAGCAGAATTTGACACGATTAATGTGGGCATTGCAGTCATTTCTGGCTCGTTTGGACTTTTTACGCCTTTCCTCAGATGGGTTGGCTTTGAATAGCCGAAAACTTACGTCTTTTAGCCTGATAGCCTCTTTGCAGCTCGAGTCACACCACGCGTTAACCTTGGGTTTGATACTTTTAATCCTGTTAGGGATAAAAGACTTCATACCCAGGTGAATTATGTTTGTGATCATATCAGCAGCAGCATCCACGTCGCTGTCGAGGAAGCACAGCGACCAATTAAAACTCTTAAAGAAACCGTTTAGTTTTTCCCAATTGGCTTTCTCGTACTGCCATACGGTTCTTTTAGGAATTTGTTCTTTAACTATGTGGTTGGAGTACGAGAAATTTGCTGATATGATGCAATGGTCTGATGAACCTAGAGGCGATAATACGTTCAAAGCGTATTTATCGGGGTAAGAGGTAAGAAACAAGTCCAGTGTGTTGGCGGTTTGGCTGCTAATGTCCGGTATTCGTGTCGGCTCATTTACAAGCTGAGTCCATTTATTTACCTCAGCGAAGATCTCGACGTACCTTCCTTCGGGTGTTGTCTGGCCAGAATGTCGAAGCCAGCTTGAATTGTGTATATTGAAATCGCCCGCAATAACGATTTCAGATCGAGGGTGAAGGGTCAAAATTCTTGTAATAGAATCAGACAGAGCATCAAACTCATTATAAGTTGAATGTCTATCCAAGTTGGGGCTTCTGTAAATAAAACAGTAGTGGATTAATTGCCTACGGACATGGAATTTTAGCCAAATGAAATTAAATTCTGGGTTGGCGCATTGGCCATATTGGGGCTGAAGTTGGTAGGCTACGTCACTACATATATAGACGGCGATACCGCAATGGGAAAAGAATAATGGCACTAAGTTATACCCAGGTAGATTCAACTCTGTTAAATCAGAGCCAACGCTAACCTGGGTTTCACTAAGTGCCAAAACAGCTGGTTTGTTGTGAAAAACATGGGCGTATAGTGAAAAAAATTGTTTCCTCAACCCACGAATGTTGCTGACATCCACAACGAAATTCCTACACATTATAAAAAACAAACAAAAAAAAACACAACTCCGACGCTAACTAAGCATAGGCCGTGAATTGAAAATATGCGTTAGATTTCCAAAACAATTTACCGCAGGTGTTATGCTCGTACGGTAATTTGTTTTGGTCCACCAACAGTATCAACAACTCACGACTCGCTATTCGCCCGATGCTGCCTTTACCCAAGCATTGCAAGTGCACAAACGATAAACGAACGACACATGCAATAATCAAGAAAGAGCAACAGTGATGAAGTGGGATGGGGGACGGAAGGAAAACCCTACGCTGTTGCTTTTTTTTCGCTTTTTTTTAACAGCACTGCCACCCGCCACCGGCACTGGCTCTATCTCTATGTGGATTTATTTTTTTCTGATATCACACACACACTACGCGTATTTTTTTCTTCGCGTAATTTTATTTTTTTTTCTTCTTCACTGCCACCGGCCACCGGCACTGGCTCTGTGTGGATTTAATTTTTTGCTTTTGTCAAACACACACTGCGTGTATTTTTTCCCTTTTCGCGAACCGTCTTGGCGAGGCACCGAAATTGCAGCAAAAAAAAAGCAACACGTCCGCACGGACGGGTGACAACAGCATACTCCCAAATATAGCTCAACTTCAGACGCTTTCAGTTCGGCTACAGTGAAGCCATTGTGTGTTCCAGGGCTCCTTCGTCGACACCGTTTGATAAAACGAATGACCCAAGCAATTGTTCTTTTCAGCCTGATAAAGGAGGAGAAACGATTAAATTCAATAAAGCTATAACTCACGGCCATAAAGGTGAACTTCGGGCGAAGCTCTTCACCGTCCTTTCAACGAACTGATCAACATCAGTGTGATCAGCTGGCCACTTTTTTTCGGGTTCCGAGAGGAAGTCTGGACCTCCAAGCCATCTGGACGAAGGGCTGAAGTCAATCCGGCTGTTTGGTCGAGTAGCTTCATCTGCGACATTGCAGTAAGTTGGCAGCCACCTCCAATTAGAGACAGTCACGGCTAAAATCTCAGCAATCCTGTGAGCCACGAATGGCTTGTATCGACGAGATTTGGATCTGATCCATTTGATAATGGTTTTGGAGTCACTCCAAAGGAAGCGGGCGTTAACCTTCAGAGTGTTCATCGATAATTGTCTTCATCAACCGCGTTCCCAAAATGGCGGCTTGGAGCTCGAGCCGAGGAATGGTCATCGGTTTCAATGATGCGCATTTAGTTTTAGCGCACACAAATGCAACCATAACTTTCTCATTGACATCCGTGGCCCTCCAGTATGCTACAGCGGCGAATGCGTCTTCACTAGCATCTGAAAAGACGTGTAGCTGGAGCTGATTCAGAACAGTGCTGAAGAAATAGTGACGTGGAACCTGGAACTCTTCAACACGGCTTATGTCTTGACACTATTTCCTCCATGCAATATTGATTTCCCTAGGCAATGGCTCGTCCCATTGAATGTCATGCCTCCACACCTCTCGCATTAACAACTTCGCTGTGATCAGAAAGTGACACAAAAAACCCATCGGATCAAACACTGACATGATGATGCTTAGTAGTTCCCTTTTGCTAGGAGTCCTTTTTCCCTCGACGATGTTCGCATCAACGCCATGGAACTTCAGTTGAAATACAAATGTATCATTAGTCGGGTGCCAATACATACCAAGCACTTTTTCGGAAGCTAGACTCTCCTCCATGGAACGACGAATGCTATTTGTGTCGGAGTCCACGTTAAAAACCAAAGCTTGCATTACCTCTGGCGAGTTGGACGTGAAACTACGCAGCTCGAATCCACCGTCCTTATGGATTTGAAACACCTGCTTGGTGGTTCGGATTTCTTCCTCAGGCGACTCAAAGCTATCCACGCAGTCATCGAAATAGTGGTGGCGAAGAACAGATTCAACTGCTCGTGCGTCGTGGTCTTGATGTTCCAATGCATTCAGCCTCTTAACATATTCACCTACACATGGTGAAGAAGCGGCACCAAATGTCATCACTAACATTTCATAGACATCAGGTGACTGAAGGTCATTTCCACCACGCAAGAGAAATCTTTGGGAATTTCTGTCCTCCGGTCGAATTTTCACTTAATGGAACATTTCCTGTATATCACCACACACGGCTATGGCTCCTACGCGGAAATTAAGCAGAATCGATGGCATTGGTTGATATTGCTGTGGTCCTTTCAACAGAACGGAATTCAACGAAGTCCCATTTACAGTAGCGGCGGCATCAAATACTAACCGCAACTTGCCCGGCTTGTTGGGATTCGTTACCCCAAAATGCGGAAGGTACCATGTTCTTGACCCCACGACGGCTGCTTCGGATGGCTGAAGTTTGCGAGCATAGTTCTTGGCGATATAACCTTGGATTATTTTATTGTAGGCAACAGCAAACGAATTTTCCCTCTTCATCTTGCGTTCGATGGTAGTCAGCCTCCTCATGGCCATGGCATAGCTATCAGGCAGCTCTGCAGTGTCACTCTTCCAGAGAAGTCCGGTCTGGAATCTGCCATTGACTCTCCTTGTAGTTGTTTCAAGGCTATTTCAGGCGCTTCGCTGTCTAAAACTGGTGCTGGCCGTACCCCGTAGCTCTCTGTGTCAAAATAATCCTTGGCCAACTTGTGGAGGGCATCCTAACTTGTTGAACTTATCATGAGGCATGACGCTGCCGTTGCTGTTGTGTCCGCCTCTTTCGTCGGCCCGAAAATGACCCACCATAGCTGAGTATTAGCAGCATACGGGCCTCCATCTCTCAAATGAACCACTTCAGATGGCAAACCTAGATGGCAATGGTCTAAGCCTATAAGCAGTTTCGGCATAACGTTGGAGTACGGCTGGGATGGCAAACGCTTAACATGGCTGTTGTTCGCCTGAATATCATGACAATGTAAACTTTGTGTCGGCAACACGCAGTTGACGTTTCGTAACAGATGTTTACGACTGTCGTGGCCTCCTCGGCTGTTCTTCCTCCAAACCACTGAATGTTCAATTGCTGTCGGTGACCTATCAAACCGAGTTCCTGAACCAAAGCACTATCCATCATTGTTATAGACGATCCTTCATCCAGCAACGCGTAGGTATCAACTCGCTTCATAGGCCCAAACAGGGTGACGGGCAGTACACGGAAAAGCAGCGAATTCAATATTCGGCTAATGGAACAGCTAAGTACGGCTTCATTCTCTACTGCAGCTGCTTGTTGTTGTACAGCCGGTGATGGTTGGCTAGTAACGATGTTAGTTCTAGGTTCATGCAACAACTTATGATGGTTTCATTTACATCCATCAACACCGCATGCTTTTCGGCAACAACAATTGCGTGTTGAATGTCCTGGCTGAAGGCAGGAGAAGCATAACTGAGCATTCTTGACATCGGTTAATCTATCGCATGCAGTACGTTCGAGAAATCTTCTGCATTCATACGCTTTGTGCCGGCCCTGGCATATCTGACATTTTATTGAATTAACTCTTCGATCTTCTGTGGTATGAAGTACTACACGCTGTCCTAATTCTGAAATTGTACAACCGCCACGGTAATCCTGAACGGTAGAAATCAAATTTGCAACTGCACTTACCCAGTTGCTGAAATCAATTATCAATGATAGTTGGGAACGGCTGTATCGGTGCTGCATAGGCGGCCCATTCAATCTTCTTACTTAAGGGGAGCTTAGCGATGAGTTCATCTAACAGTGTGGAGCTGTATAAATGCTGTTAACCATTCGCAGACTGCAAGAACGCTGCAAAGTTTTTTTACTTTTGTCGCAAAAGGAATCAATTTTTCCACATTACCTTCGCAAACTGCAGCTATTTCCCTGATTTGTTTTAGCCGGTTTTATTCCGGACGACCAAAATTAAATCGCAGCTGTTCCATCACTGTACCAACATTGGCTGGGTGTAAGAGCAACGATTTGACTATTTCCCTTGCCTCGCCCTTCAGGCATTTTTGTAAGCGCGTACTATTTTCAAGATTGCTGTAATTATATGCTGCGGTTGTCTCTGTGTATGCAGTGAAAAACATTGGCCAATCCTCAGCATAACCGCAAAAATCTGGCAAATCTTGTATTTTTCTTGGGGTGGTAAACTGAGACTGTGTTGTACGATCACTTGTTCTTGAATTCGTAGCGGAAGGAACAAAGGTGGCGTTATTTTGAAATATTCCTGTAGATGTTATGCAGTTACTCGTGCTCGCGTACGCTATGTTATATCCCGATGATGTTAACGGAAACATATTTGGCATGGAGACACTCGGTTGTGGCGCAATGTGGGTGGGAGCTATTCTTCCACTTGTAAATGAACAATTTTCAGCGGTAAAAGGCATTGAAAATGGTACGTAATTTGGGTTCAATGGTTAAATAACAGATGATGTGAATAATAGCTGCTCACGTGGTACAGTCCCCGAGGTAAAACTGTTCTGTACCGTTGAAGTTCGATTCGATACAGTAACGGTGCTCTGTAGGGTCTGGAACAATTGTTGACACTCCAAATCACGTTCCTTTAATTTCACTTGGTGACATTAAGTTGACATTCAAGGGTGTTGAGCTGCCTTTGCATTATTTCTATAGGGGTTTCTTCCTGTGGTGCAGCAGAGGCGACAGAGATGGAAACATTCGGTGAAATAGGCGGCACTGTTATAGCGGCACTGGCCATGGAAGTAGTGGTGTTTGCAGATACGGCGGCGATGGGATTTGATTTTACTTCCATTACAATGCTGGACGTCATGTTTTGTGAAGACTTAAGGCGTGGGCTTTTCCTTGGCGGTGTTCGTTTCATTGGCGTATTCTAATAGTAGAACTCCACGGCGGCTAAGGGAATCTCATGATCGAATTAAATGAATAAGATGCCGGCTTCACAATGTACTCCACGGCTGGGAATGCATTATGCGAAATAAAAAATGTTCCTTACGCAGACGAGTAAGAGACTCGAAATTAATCTTGACACGAAATATGTAGAGATTTTATTTCTAAGAATAAATTACATTAGTTTTACAATTAATAAATATTACAAGTAAAATTCTTACCGCAGTTGCGTCTCTCACTCGCTTTCGTCTTGTAGGATATATAGATGTTGACTGACATTAAATGCGCGCAATAAGTGAAGATTTGGCGAATGGAAAATGATAGAGCGAGAGGCACAAACTTTGGTTTGACAGAGATGACTCGTGCTCATGGTTAATAAATCGAAAAGTTCTGTTCTTTTAAGATGTCGGTTGGCGTTCTGTTACAGTTCAAATAATAAACTCAAAGAGAGCGAAGCTCTAATGAAAAGATAATAGTATTGTTTTTTTTTCCTTTTTCTTCATCGTTGTCGCGAAGAAGTATTGTTCTTTTTCTCTTCATCGTTGTCGCGAAGAAGATTAGTCGCGCTCGACATGAAAAAATACGCGATGTGCATTGGGCGCGTTCAATTTACAAGTCAACTACTATACTCTATCCAACAAAAATTGTCAGTACAGGCTGTTATGTGTCGTGTGCAACCTGTGTCCTGACGAGGATTTTATCGTACAGAATGTTGCCTTTAAACGGGCGCCATTTTGTACGTTTCGCTGCGCTGGTATATGGCAGGATGTTAGGGACCATAGTCGAGATGCGCACGATATTTATTCTCCAGCTGCTTCAGTCCGGGGGGGGGGGGGGTTCTTTTAGCATTTTGACACACACAAACCTTATCGTACAAAAGAAAGAATATAAAGAAGTGAGATCTGTAAGAAAAGTTAAAGAAAAGAGAAAGAAAGAGGAAGAGAAAACCAACCACACACACTTGCTGGGGAATCAGATGGACGATTCCCTTGCCCTCCCAACCTTTGACGACCACATTCCATATTTATATGGGTCGTCCCACCAACCATTAAGAACACCACACCACTTACGTTTAAGTCACCATTATACAATTTTAATTAATAGTCATAATTACAGTTGTTCAAACAAAAATTTCTTTTTCCTTTGAAATATTTTCCCTTTCTTGGGTCATAATTTTGCAAATTTTAAGTTACTATGTATGCTTACTTACATAAACTTATCTCTACTATTAGTCGCGGTAACTTGTGGTCATTCTTTGACCGTATCTTACGTTCGACCGGCATGTGCCGGAGCTTACCGTGCTAGACTCCAGCGATGATAGATCTATCTTCGTTGAGGCAATCTGGAAGAAAAAAAAACTATTTCCCCCACACGAATGCGAGTAATCCCCAGACGCTGGGATGGTTTCGAGACACCACCCTCAACCAAAAAAATATGTTTTGTATATATATATATAGGAGCGACCAATAAAACGGACTTAATTTAGAGCGAGAATTAATGGAGATTTATTTTAATTAAATGTTAAGTTCTTAATTCTAAAGGTAGTTAATTTATATGTCTTAGATTAAAGCTAGGACATTTTCAATGTAACTAAAATTGAAGCTAACTAATTTAAAGGTATTTAAAGGTAATTAATCCTAAGTCACTTAATTTAAAGGTAAATATGTTTTTTTTTTTTTTTAGTAATTTATTGTTACTTAAATTAAAGGTAGGTAAGTAATTTAAATGTGATTAAATTTAAGGGTATAGGTATATTTCATCCGTAAATGTAATTTTAAGGTACTACCACTTCTTCAATATACTAATACAAAAGAAAACTTAATTTAGGGTACTTAAGGCGGCTCCGGATTGCTTCTGCTCCTGCTGCTGCTGGTTCGGCTGGTTGTGGAGGCGGCGTCCGTATGTGTACGAACATGGCCAAATATGACATTATTAAATATATATTATGTACATATATATTTATAAGTACGTATAGATGTCTATCTTCTTATTTTCAGCACCAGGCAAGTGACGTTTTAGTCGTAATTGTAGCTTAGTCACTAATTTATTAGACACTAGTTTTAATTAAGTAGGATTTTTATTCTAGTCACTATTTATACGTTTTCTTATAGGCACTAGTTTTACTTAATTTTAAGTTTCTCTAGTCACTAGTTATTTTTGTTTTATTTTATTTTCCTAAGCACTAAGTAGGTATATTATCTGCATTTATACACTAATCTTAACTTTTGAAACTATATGGCACTTAATAAAATTTGTACGGCAATAGCCAACTAAATTATAAATTTGTGGCACACGCCATCTTAACTTTATATCTTTCACTACATTTTTAAATCCAACTTTCCTTCAGCACTTTAAAATTAAAACTTCTATCCAGAGATATCAAAAATAAAAAAAACTATCTCCCATCGACGCGCAACACCCCTTTTATATACCTAGCCTCGCCGAATAATTCGGTACCCTGTTTACGAACTAAAGTTATTTTCGAGCAAACTTTGTTTACGAACAAAATTAGTTCATAAACAAGGTACCGATTTAATCCCGCATGCCCTATGTTTTGCGCTCGCTAATCCCTAAATCTACCGACCATCCAAAATTCATTTGTCCCCTCCCCCTCCATACCACCAAGTTAAGCTTATACACCAGATTGCGAGTGCACTCAAGCTGTGCTTGGTACATGCGCACTTCATTCGTAAGGTGAATATGGAGAGACAACTTTCTTAGTGTGGAGGCGTGGCTTCGCCTCTCTTGCTATTAATTTTTTTTTCTTGCCCGCTCACAGCAGTGGTGAGTTCAGAGGTCTCTGCCATGCATTGTTTTAGCTAATGAGATTGGGTCTCGATTCCCCACTGTTGAGCAGCCAATGAAATTCGGCTTTTAAAAAAATTTAATTTCCAGGCACTTGGGTTGGTGAATAGGTGTTTCTACTAACTTTGCTAGAGAGAGAGCCATTGTCACTCTGGGCATTTTCATAGAGTGGCGAAATTGAATTTATGGTCACCAAGAGGCAGAGGAGGTAACCAATTTTGGTGAATATGAACATTTATTGCCCGAAAGTATGCAGTATGTTACTGTTGTGTATCCAGCGTACCTGTAGGCTTCCAAAATGAAACAGATCATACAAAATTCAGTGATTTATTAGTTAATATTAAATATATCTGATTTATATAATGGAGAAAGGAAACCGAGGCTACTGCATGGTTTGACTGCCAGCAAAAAAAAGAAAAACCTTAAAAAAAGCCACATGTGTCCTTTTGACATGTAGACGAAAGTATGGCTACGTCGATAAGTATTCTCGTATAGGTGCGCTGATATCGCTTAGTTCTATCGTTCAGGAATACACAACACTCCTCCCCACTAAATCTGCGAATACCCTAAGCGTTCCACTGGCTTCCTGATGCGAGTGCTCTTCCGTATTGTTGGTGCGGTTATGGTTTCTTCGTCACTGCTGCTCCTTTGTCTACTGACCGTCGTCTCTGTTACTGCGCCTTCCATTGTTTCCGCGACTTGGGACTCATGTTGTGACAGTGGAGCAGTGGGGTTGTTTGTTGAAACTTGGATGACCTCTGTTGGTTCTTCCGTCAGGGTTTGTGGCGTGATCTCCAGCTCGTGGTCCTTGCTTACGTCCTCTAGGTCGACACTGCACTTTAATATCTGCTCAGCATGCCTTCGCCAGAGTTGTCCATTAACATTGATGTAGTAATGTAGTTTCTTATCCTTGTTGTTATAGTTCCTCACCTGAACCGTGTCGCCCGGATGGTACGTTGTTCCGATTGGGTATGCCCCGCTCAACTTTTCCCCCATGTCGTCTACGATATTCGATCGAACTAAGTCTAGAACTATGCGAATATCCCGCTGAAGGAATAAAACACAGGGTGCTACTCCCGTTGTTGCGTTTGGCGTTTTCCTGTATCGCATGAAATAGTTTGAAAGTTTGTGCCCTATGCTGCCAGGGTCGTTCATCATTTTACGAAGTCCCATCTTCATGTTCTGCACGAACCGTTCAGCTTGTCCATTCGTGGATGGAAGATATGGAGCGGTGAACTTGTGGTGGATCCCATTTGCTCTGATAAACCTCTTAAACTCCTCAGATGTAAAAGTGGATCCATTGTCGCTCACTAATAATTGAGGTAACCCATAGCGAGCGAAAATGTCGCGCAAGACCTCAATTGTCTTAGTTGTCGTCATGAAATTCATCGGTATTATCTCCGGCCATTTTGAGTGAGCGTCGACAACGATAAGAAAATATTTATTAAGAAACGGGCCTGCGAAGTCGATATGAATCCTTTGCCACCGGGCGGATGGATATTCCCATGGATGATGTATTTTTTCGTAGATTGTTTTGCAACACTTCTACATGCATAGCATTCGCGGGCCAAGCTTTCAATGTCCGCGTCAATATTTGGCCACCAGACGTAGCTTCTCGCCAGCGCCTTCATTTTAACAATGCCTATGTGTGCCGCATGCAATTCGGCTAACACAACCTTACGCAGGCTCTTGGGAATCACCACACGACTATACCTAAGAATTGTTCCATTTGACAAAGAGAATTGCACATCTTTACCTTCGTATCCCGGTTCAGACAGCCTTTCCCCCCGCGATAAGCAGTCATACACCTTCCTTAGGATGGGGTCCTTGCTGGTGTCAATTGAAATTTGTTTCCCTGTAACTGGACCCGTGTTGATCTGCTGCATCTGGTAGTATGTAACGTCATCATCATCTTTCAGCTGTGTCGAATGTAGAGGTAGCCGGGACAGAGCGTCTGCATTCCCATGATCATCTGTTGCTCGATAAATTATTTCATAATTGAGCCTTGCAGGAACTGGGCGTAATGCAACATAAGAGTCGCAACCATGGTGGGCAAATTCTTATCGGGGCTGAAAATAGCAACCAAAGGTTTGTGGTCAGTAATTAAGGTGAACTTACGTCCGAAACAGTGTCTGAAAAATCGTTTCAGCGCCCAGAAAATAGCAGTGGCCTCCTTGTCAATTTGGCTGTAGTTCCTTTCTGAAGCTGATAAGGAACGCGAAGCATAAGCGATCGGCCGCTCTTTCCCCCTGGAAACGTATGGGACAAAACAGCTCCCAGTCCATAAGGGCTCGCGTCAGTGGCCAGTGACAATGGTAGTTTTGGGTCGTAGGGGCAGAGCACTAAATCAGATGTTATTTCCCTTTTGATAACGTTGAACGCACTTTCACATCCCTTATTCCAGTCAAAGGCGACGTCCTTCTGCAGCAGTTTGTAGAGCGGGTGCAATTTTGCCGACAGATTGTTGAAAAACCTTCCATAATAGTTCACCAACCCTAACCAACTCCTCACTTCCGAAACATTTCGCGGCGTCGGTGCATCCACAATTGCCTTAATTTTGTCCTGCGTCTTTTCCAGATCTCTTTCCGATATAACGTGCCCTAAATAAGTAATTGAGGTCTCGAAAAATTTGCATTTATTTAAGTTAATACGAAGTCCAACGTTGTTCAGTCGTCGGAGCACTTCCTGGAGCCGTAATAGATGCTCCTTCAATGTTGACCCTTGGATTTTTACGTCGTCGAAGAACACGTATACTCCCGGAATATCCCTCAATGTATTTGAGATATACCTCTGCCAAATCGTTGGTGCTACTTTTGTGCCGAACATAAGTCGATTGACTTGGTAGTCCCCCATTATTGTGGAAATGACCTGCATTTTCGCGCTTACTTCATCCATTGGCATGTGTAAGTATGCCTCACTTACGTCCAGAGTCGAAAATAACTTTCCTCCTAGCATGGTCGTCGCAAAGATGTCTTCACAATCAGGAAATGGATAATGATCGTTTTTAAGCACCTTATTTAGAGTTATTTTGTAGTCCGCGCATAGTCGTATCGATCCATCTTTCTTTACAATCGGAACCACCGGTGTGCCCCACTCACTGTATTGCATTTTTGTGATTATACCAGCTCTTTCCAACCTTTCAAGCTCGTTCTTCAACTTCCCTATTAAGGCATAAGGCACTCTTCGAGCGGCAACGTATATTGGTTTAACATTTTCCTCGACAAACAACCTTGCCTCGTAGTTTTTTATTTTCCCCACGCCCGGCTGGAATACGTCGCTGAACTGCGTCTTTAGGTCACGTAGTATTTCTTCCTTCTGAATGGGTAAATTGTTTCCCTGCAATTGATGTAAATTAGGTAAATTAACATCGAACACTTCAAACCATTCTCTGCCGAAAATTGCATCCACTTTCCCTGGCATAATGTACATATTGGCCCTTGCTTCCTTTCCCCGGTATTTGACATGCATTGTACTGTACCCTACTGGATGAATCACCTCACCTGTGTATGTCTGAAATGAAACATTTGAACTAACCCACTTTTTTTCTGGCCATGAATTAAGAAATTCTTGCTGCGAAATGGATGACACTGCTGTGCCTGTGTCTAGTTCCAGCTGTTTTGTAACCCCGTCTATCCTCAGCTCTAACATAAGTTTCTTAGGTTTTCTCCTCTCCTCCGGCAGAACGCATTCGCTAATATTATTGATGTAGTACATCTCCCCGTTTTCTTCCACCGGTTCTGTGATACGTTGTAGCTGATTTTGGTTATTTGTCTTCCTGTTATTTTGCTTGCTGGTAGAAACTGCCTGTGACCGCGAACTTCCCATACATACGCGGGCCAGATGTCCACTCTTTCGACATTTCGAGCACAATGTTCTAATGTGCTTGCATGCATTTGCTAGGTGATCTTTATCACCGCAGCGAAAACAAAAACTGATTTTGTTATCTGACTTACGAGCCACTTGTTGTGTAGGCGGATGAGAGTTCCGTGTAAATTTATGTGGATATGACCTTGATAGCTGATTTTGATGGCTTGCTGAAAAGGTTGTTTGCAAGTTCTGTATCTCTTTGGAGTCTTTTTGCGCTGATTCCATTGCAAGAGTACTCTTCACACAATCTGTGAAGGTGTTGTTTGGCTCTTTCAGTTGAATTAATTTCTCCAGCCAGTGGCCAATTCGGATGCCACTTATGAATTGTTGCCTCAGGTGTGCATCGGCCGTCGATGCTTGGCAGGCCGCACATTTGAACTCACAGTTTTTGCACATTTTCTTGAGATCTGCGACAAAATTTGAAATGCTTTCCTCTCATGCTGAATACGTTTGGTAAATCGGTTCTGCTCTGCAATTATGCTAGGGGATGGGTGCAAATGAGCTTTCACCAATTTAACCAGTTCGTCATACGGTTTGGTTTTGGGATCATCTGGACTTGTTAGATTACAAAGAAGTTGCAAGGTCTTTGGCCCTATTGCATGAATTAACCAATCCCTTTTACTAGCTCTATCTTCGTTGCTGGTCCCTGTGATTTTCTTTAAGCTAAAGAAGTTCTCCAGTCTTTTGATGAAAATGTCCCAGCTTTCGTTGTCCTCATTGAAGCTTTCTAGTTAGATTACTTCCTTTTGTGGTTGGCCGGCATTATTGCCCTGAATCGCACTTGTAACTGCTGCTAACAGAGCTTGTAATTGATTTGCGTCCATTATTTTTAGCAATTATCATTTATGAGTCTTCAGAAATTTATGTAAATTCTCCTCCTCGTCGCCACTGTTGTGTATCCAGCGTACCTGTAGGCTTCCAAAATGAAACAGATCATACAAAATTCAGTGATTTATTAGTTAATATTAAATATATCTGATTTATATAATGGAGAAAGGAAACCGAGGCTACTGCATGGTTTGACTGCCAGCAAAAAAAAGAAAAACCTCAAAAAAAAGCCACATGTGTCCTTTTGACATGTAGACGAAAGTATGGCTACGTCGATAAGTATTCTCGTATAGGTGCGCTGATATCGCTTAGTTCTATCGTTCAGGAATACACAACAGTTACTAGCAAGTTACGACATAACTCCGCACTGGTCGAAATAATGGGAAACAAAATTTCTGCCTATTACAAGGCCTTATCGAGGAGCTTTTTTTCTACCAGTGGTGCCGGTGGATACTCTCACGGCACTCAAACGCAAGAATTACCACTGAAATAAAAACCAAACCACTGTCATGCCAACGAATTGTTGTTGTAATTTTCCTAAAATTCGCATACAACCCACCACAACCAGTCTCCCACACAGCCGAATGGGAATGAGCATGATCGTCTTGTGTTCGCTTGCTATTATCATCCACCAAAATAAACAGTGTGTGACTGAAGCAGAAGAGTATTACCATCTCTACAATGAAGTATATCATTAAGGGTTTTTCTATGGATTTTGTCAAAGAACTTTCGGTTTTGATGCTTTTGAGAACGAATTATTACGTGGGGTGTTGCTATTCGGTTTTAATTTGATTGTCCTTGTATTGTAGAACTGCACGACATTGCGTCGTGGTTATATAATTTTGTATTCTAATTGCCTGATTGTGTCTACCTTTCACAATATACATATAGCGGAAAGGACTGGGAA
Organism: Portevinia maculata; assembly: GCA_949715645.1. NCBI lineage: Eukaryota > Metazoa > Arthropoda > Insecta > Diptera > Syrphidae > Portevinia > Portevinia maculata. Next base: position 169,105,481 of record OX454526.1, on the reverse strand, counting down.
ATGTTTTTAGAAAATCTTGCTGATTGAGTTTATGTCGCAAACTGTTTAAATAAAAAAAAAAAACATAAATACATAAATACATCACTATGAACCGATTTGTATGATGTGGTGGCAATGGTGCGATGGTAGTGTATTCACTAAGTGATTGGCAGGTCGTGCGTTCGAATCCCGACCAGGGCCATAATTTTTATAAATTGAATACACACAACAAAAACTGATCTCCCTAAAGCAATTTAGGCGCCACCTGTTGAGAAAAAAAAATCCCATCGCACCAAACTTCTTTCCTATCCTTCTATTCTTTCAGTAAGTAGCACCCAAAAATAGGCAAAGAATTGCTGGGAGCTACTTGCGCAACAAACTAAAAATGCATTCGCTGTGGTTTTACCATTATAAGGGTACTGTGTCACTACAGAAAAAAGAAATCCCTTTAGCGCACGCAAATTATAAAAAAAAAAAAAAAAAAAAAAAATGTCATTGTTTTTCCGATTAATGGCGCCTATTTTGCCAATGAATACGGGAGTTCCCAAAAGGAAGATTTCAAGTTAGGTAGGGATGCAATCATACAATGGGTTGCTTGAAACCGTTAAACGTTACAAAGCCAAGTATGAAACATACGTCGTAGATGAAATGGTTTAAAATGCGGTACATAAAGTGCTTTGCTTGCCGCCTTATCACTGTGACCTTAATTCAATAGAATTGGTTTGGGCTCAAGTGAAAGGGTTTGTAGCGACGCAAAACAAGTCATTTAAAATGGCTGAAATAAGAAACTTAGTAACGACAGCACTTACAAGGGTTGAGAAGGAAAAATAGCATCGATGTGTCCAACACGTTGAACAGGTTGTTGAGCCAAATATGTGGGAAATGGACGTTTTTGCCGAGGAAGCAGTTGAAACATTAATAATAGACCTAAATAACGACAGTAGTAGCAGTAATTACTGGTCGGATTAGTTGAGTAGTGATATTAGAAATTAGTATTTTATGTTTTACAATATTTATAATGAACTAGCTGTCGCGTGCTCGCCTTTCTTCGCCAGTCTGCCACTTCTCAAATTTAAAACAAAATACTTGCTGATAAGAACTGATAAAGAAAACGTCGAGAGTGTACCTGTTTTTTATTTTTTTTGTTTAACCCTTGCCCAAGCGCCGACACTGCGACCTAAAAGATGTTTTGTGTGATAAGGTTGACTTACACCAAAAGGCGACTGACTTCCCTAATGAAACTCAGCAAGTCTTTGGTAGTAGAGTTGCGAAGCTCCACCAGTGATAACAGCTCTCTGTGGAGATGGCGTCGTCTCAACCAATGCAGAGCCGGGCATTCACAGAGTATGTGTTCTGAGGTTTCCTTGTTCTCAATGCAGAATCTACATTCTGACGTTGGACTAAGATTTATTTTGTTGAGATGATATCTCAGACCGCAGTGGCCAGTGGGAAAGCTACCCAGCCTTCTAATGTTTTCCTTATTTAGTGTAAGGATTTCCTTATAAGGAGCAGGGGTTAATTAAGCGTTTGGATTGTCTCAGACCAGGGGGACTTTCTCAATGTTTGAGGCGAGTCTGTTGCTCCCATTCTTTGATTAGCCCTAGAGCGTAGTCCAGTTAACACTGCAGTACGGTTCGGGACCGACGAAAGCGCCTTCAGATCTAGCTCTGGCAAGCTCAACTGCGGATTCTTTTCCTGCAAAACCTCGGTGGCCAGGCACCCATCCGAGTTTAACTTTATTGTTTTTGGCTAGCCTTTGTAAGGTGCTGCAGCAGTTTCTTACAGTAAGGGAGTCTATTGTGTTGGACGACAGTGCCTGAAGTGCCGCTTGACTGTCTGAAAAGATATGTATCTTTGCGCCTTTTATTTCTTTGTTGGAGTTTAAGATAGCGCAGATCTCAATGGAATGGATTTCCGCCTGGAACACTGTGGGGCACATCCCCATAGGTATCGAGACCCTGGTGTTGTGTCCAAAGACACCAGCATCAACTTGTAACGGTGACAGTCCAATAATGGCTTCAAGTGCTACCGTAGGACATGTGCACATGGCACCAGTTATTCCCAGACAGGCAACACGTTGTAGCTTTTGGAGCCTGTTAGCCGTAGTACGTTCAAGTACTTTTGACCACCAAACGATGGAGGCATACGTGATGATGTGTCTTACCATCATGGTGTACAGCCAGTGTATCATTCTGGGGTTAAGACCCCAAGTTCTGCCGTATAGGCGTCGACAGGCCCACATAGCTCTTGTGGCACGCTCAGTTGCGGCCTTTACGTGTGAGTTCCAACTTAGTTTCCTATCCAGGATGACTCCCAGATATTTGACCTCATTGGAGTAACACAAGGGTGTACCACTTACGGTGATAGGTTTAAAGTTAACCAATCTTTTTCTCGTAAAAGGCAACAGGATGGTTTTAAGAGGGTTGATGGAAAGTCCTTCCTTAATACACAATTCTGAGACATGTAGCAGCGCTTTTTGCTTGCTATCAGTAATGGTTGCGCTACGCTTACCATTAATAATAATCGCCAGGTCATCAGCATAACCAATGGCGTTAAAGCCTAGTCTATGTAGACTGACCAGTAGGCTGTCGATGACTAGTGACCATAAGAGTGGAGAGAGTACTCCTCCTTGGGGAAAGGCTTTGGCTGTGGTCACAGACACCGATTTACCTCCAGAGGAGGAGGTAATAATTCGACTTTCCAACAAGGCTCTGATCCATTGGTTCATCGATACTTCGATACCTTTATTACTGATCGCCCTGGCAATCGAGTCGTATCCGGTATTATCGAAGGCACCCTCAACGCCCAAAAAGGCACAAAGTGCAATTTCCTTTAACTTGAAAGCCTCCTCTATCTTTTTGACAAGGCAGTGAAGAGCACCTTCACTGGATTTGCCCTTTCTGTACGCAAATTTACTTGAGTGCAGGGGACTTGATGTTATTATCTGCTCCCTAATATTAACATCTATAAGTCTTTCCATGGTTTTGAGAAAGAAAGATGTTAGACTGATGGGTCTGTATAATTTAGGCAGTTCACTTGGCTTTTTGCCATTTTTGGGGATAAAAATCACGTTGACCTGTCTCAAGGAAAGTGGAATGTATCCCCAGTTATAACTAGCTCTAAATAAAGCAATAGCCATCGGCAGTATGACATCACTAACCCGCTGGATAAGAGGCGGAAATATGCCGTCACCAACTGGGGCTTTAAATGGTTTGAATGAGCCAATTGCCCATCTAACCTTATCTGGACTAAACATTTTTCCAGATAAGCTGTTTACTCTGCTATCTATATGTATCTTGGGGTCCACATCGTTAGAGTTACCGCTTATATCGCGAATAGACGAACCTGGGAAGTGTTCTGATTGAATCTTCTCAGTTCGTCGTGTAGGTACCATTTGGTTTCTTTAGTAATCCTACACCGTTATTATGATCTTTGCCTAGCGCTTTGTGGATGCGCGCTGCTATCGGCATATCTGCTATGTCTTCGCAGCACTTCCTCCATGTAGCACGCTTTGATCTTCTCAGTTCTGAGTTGTATTCTGTGAGAGCGATCCTATAATCGTCAAACCTTTTAGTGTGTTTGGCTCGATTAAAGAGTTTTCTAACCTTCTTCCTATATTCAGCAAGTTTGTCATTCCACCATGGGACCTTACGTCGCTTTATGATGGTTTGACTGACGCAACTACTCTGGTAGGAGGTTAGTAACACTTTGCTGAGCTGGTGTGCTGCTTCGTCAAAGTCCCATGTGGACTCGATTGACGGAATTAGCATATTTATTTTTGAGAGGACAAGCCATCGATACGTATTCCAGTCCGTCGACTTAGGATCGTATCTAATTGTGGCCTGTGACAGTTGACCGGGCAGGTCGAACCTAATGTGTTAGTAATCCGACAGCGAGGCCTCATCTGACACATGCCAGTTCTCAATGAAATTTGCCATAAATGGACTAGCCAGCGTGAGGTCAAGTATCTCTTCGCGAATCGAATTTATGAAGGTTCGTTTGGAACCCTTGTTTATAAAAAGAGTGTCCCTTCTCATTATATGGATATACTCTGAGTGTGACTCCCTCTCAATCTCATTTACGTTTCGTACCCTATCTTTCTCAATCCCATGGCCATACGCCATAAAAAAACAACACAAACTGCAAAAGGTGCATAAAAAAAAGAAGGAAAAAGCACATTGCACAAAAGGTACAGGTAGAGAAACAGATTTGTACCACACACACACACAAATTTTCCTCCAGTGAACGCTGGGAGAATCCAACGATCTTTTTACTTTTTTGAATTGTACAAAACTTATAGTTTAATGCTTATTGTTCAACTTCAGGATATCCTACAAAGATGATTTATATCGTAAAATCGTTGTACATAATTGAACTTTATATTAAAAAAATCCTATTTCATTTGGATGAGTCATTCCAAAGCTAGGAGCTAGAAAGCATTCGAGAGTTACAACTATTCTTAGATATCAGATTAGATCTCCGCTTCTGGACAGCGGATGAAGCATTTTCCCGCGGTAAAAAGTAGCCTATGTCCATTCTCAGGCTCTAGACTATCTGTGAACCAAATTTCATTTAAATCGGTTCAGTAGTTTTGGCGTTAAATCTAGACAGACAGACAGAATTACTTTCGCATTTATAATATTAGTATGGATAAATTGGATTACTTAGGTGGCGCTACAGTCCGGGGTGGACCTGGACCTCAACCAATACGCCTCTCCAGTTAGCACTATCTTTGGCTAACTGCCTCCAGTTGCACATTTCAAGTTGGTTGAGATCCCCTTCCACTTGCGCGAGTTATGTTTATTAAAACTAGAGTTTTCTTATTTATAATTTGTAGGTTTTTATTGTTCGAAAGACAACTTGAAACTAACTAATATGCCAAACAATGCAAAAGAACAATCATGCTAAATTATAGTCAAGCATCTCTCCCGCTATCCGCACATATCTTCACTCGTGGTTGTTGTTAAGCGTGTCTCCCGCTATCCGCACACATCTTCGCTCGTGGTTGTTGTTAAGCGTCTCTCCCGCTATCGGCACACCTCTTGGATTCTGTTTTGTTGCAGATGGTGACAACTGGTCGTGGTTGTTGCTAAGTTGTTGACAAGCCGTGGTTGTTGTTGGCGAGTATAATGATTGTTGTCCATCGGTTCGTTATTATGCTAGATGTACCTGCATGCAACTTCTCCCGCCCAAGTGTGAAATTGATGAGTTCATGAGTATAAATTCGCTAAGTGTGATGTGTTGTTTCCGCAGTTTTTAAGTTTTCCCTAATGCATTTAAGATTCAGCCTACCTTGCGATGGTTATAAACTAGGGGATTGTGGGAGGGGTGGTCAAAGATAATGCGTTGCTCTCTTGTTACTTTACAATTCTTGCATACAGTGTTGAAAGATTCCATTATATATTAGAAAATAACGTAAAATAAATAATCTCCTCTTCTTTAATCATTTGCATATATGTGTTTAGCTCCCTTCCAACAGTGTGGGGATTTATAGAGAAAATACCAAAAATATTAATTTAACTTAATTTTAAACATTAATTAGGTAAATTTCAGTTTTTTCTTTATTTTTTGTTTGTGCACCTTTCGTTTGTTAGTGTTCACTGTAACTTTATTATCATTTAACACCTTATGCTCTATGAACTTGGGTGCAAGTTTGTTCCTCCTATCGTCTTTTTCATATATTCTGTCATTCACGTTAAATTGTGGAGGATTACCGCGGATTTCATTACGTGTTTTAATTACTGTTTCCTTATAAGCAAAACTTCTATTATAATCTAACTTTTTTAAAGACTCATATGTTTTTATATGTTCCCTGAGATAGTCCTGTTCTGAGTATATGTTGTATGCAACCGGGAAAAGATCTATTTTTGTTAAATGTCCGTTTAACAATTCAAATGGTGTCATTTGGGTAACTGAATGTATTGAACTATTATAGGTGATGACTGCCTCATCTACAACCTCGGCTATGGGTTTATTTATATGAGTGGATCTAATGATTCTAATTAATTCTGTTAGGGTTGAATGAAACCGTTCTACGGGTGAGTTTCCCTGTGGAGTTTCTTTGCGCATGTTGCGTGTAGGTGAATCTCATACGTTGCTACGAAGTCCTTAAACAGTGTTGATAAAAATTCACTACCGTTGTCTGTAACAATTTTCTGGGGAATTCCGTGATGCGAAAAAAAGTGTTTGAGTGATTGTATAAGGCTTATGCTACCTCTAGATGGTAATAGGTAAACGCTCGCAAATCTAGTAAACTTATCAATTGTAGTTAGAAATTGTTCATTGTGGATAGAGTAGATGTCCAGGTGTAGTATCTGTAAGGGTTTCAAATTTTAATGGAACCCTTATACGGTCGTACTTATTTTTTTGGCATGTATCACAGTTATTCATAACTCGGGATATGACATTTTTCATGTTAGGGAAGTAATATTTCCTTTTGATGTGCGGTAGGCTCTCATTTATACCTCTGTGGTTAGAGTTATGATGGTTCTAACTGTTTCCTCTTGCTCTTCAGGCTTAGTCACATCGTGTACAAAAATGTTACTCCTAACCAGTTTTAGGAGGGAGTTGTTAAAATATTTAGAGAAGACATATTGTAGTACATTGAATGTCTTGTCGTCTGTTAAAATACAACTTACTCTTTTTGTATTAACAAAGTTTCGGAAAATGTCAATCATAACATTCTCGTCACGAATATTGCTACATTCAATTTTATGTCTCTTTTTTTATACCCTATTCTAAGGGTATATTAATGTGGGGCTATGTTTCACACGGTATATTAACTTTCCACTGAGAGCAAACGGGTGTCTATCTATCGAGGTCGATGAAAGCAAAAGAAGTCGGGAGTCGAAGACGATCAGCGAAACGAAGAGGACGAAAAACAACGACGAAGGCGCGCAGATCGAACCATCAATTTATTTCTTTAAATTGTTAAACGTTCCTTTTTTAAACTTACTCTTTGTTTTTTTCTTTAAAATTAAACCCAACTGAATTATATTGAATTTAATTTCTTTCTTGTTTCAATTTCAATCCTACATGGGGGCTCAACCGGGATCGGTTTTAATTACCTTACCCAACAACAATTGAAACAATTAAAACAAGACATTTTACAAAAAAAAAAAAGTTTGAGTTTGCATGTAACCAGCACCCACTACAGTTTCGGCAATACCAATTCCAGCGTATGAAAAGCACCTTATACCAGAACTCACGCTCCAAGACGTTTTTAGTTTTTACACGGCACTACGGCTGCAACGTTTTTTTTTGTCGAATGATGGTCGGAAAACGGGGTAAACGATTAAACAGTACAGCAGTAAATTCGGGAGCAGATTTTTCTGAGATGTTCGATGCGCTTGTGCAGCGGGAAGTCGAGATACAAAGACGGGAAAAAGAGTTGGAAACTTCCAAAAACGATTGGTGGAGATCTGTCCAAAGACGAAATTTAAGATTGCAGCCGACTGAAGATGTGGTAGTGGAAGACGTGGTAGAGGAAGATGATTTGCCTAGTGGTAGTTCAAGGGCATTTGAAAGACGATACAACGACGGAATGGCACCATTGCGAGCTGACAGACAAATAGACGAACGAGAAAATGGCGGTGGGGTGTGGAGGGTGAAGTCGCAGGAATATCAACAGCAGCATCAGACGAGACGCACTCAGCAGATTAGTAATGCGGCTGCCAAGTTACCTTCGCCACCCAATAATGCCGCTCCAAATCTCGAGTTAGAGTGTTCCCTACTCCGAACGGAAATTGATGCATTGAAGGGACGTGATAAACAGGCGAGTATTGGCTCTTTTGAAGACGCTCTTAATGCTGTTTCGTATTTTAGTGGCGAAGGTGACGTAGGGGCATGGGTAGATGAATTTGAAACCGTATCTGCCCTTATGAAGTGGGACGAAACCAGGGAGATACTGTTTGCTAAGCGGTTACTAAGTGGGACAGCAAAGATGGCGATGCGAACTAAACCAACCATTACAAAATGGGTGCATTTAAAAGGACTGCTTCTTGATGAATTTGGCGGCGGAATGACCACTGCGGATGTTCATAAGCGTCTAGCAGCAAAAAAACAAGCAAAGAGCGAAAGCCTAACAGAGTATTTGTTTGCAATGCGCGAATTAGGATCGAAATGCGGCGTGGATGACAGATCCGTAATACAATACATAGTAGATGGCATTGACGACTTACCTGCTAATAAAGCGATGTTGTATGGTGCACACTCGATGAATGTTTTTAGGGGGAAGCTCTTGGAATATGAGCGCTTTAGAGGTTCCTTGCGTCAGCATCCACCAAGTCAGCATTCATCCAATTATCCAGTCACTAAGTCATCCAATAAGCCGAAGCCAAGGGACAGTAGCACCGGCGAAAAGATGCGCTGCTTTAATTGTGGAACGAGTGGGCATAAAAGCAAAATGTGTGAGTTTAAATCTCGAGGGCCGAAATGCTTCAATTGCGAGAGGTTTGGTCATTTGTCGCCAAATTGTCCCCTGCGGAAGGACAGCACTAAAACTGATGGGTCGACCGCTAATATGGTGAGTGTGGTAGAGACGAATATAAGCGACCTGGAAGTAAAGACGGTTAAGGTGAATGGTACTGACGTTCGAGCTAGAATTGATACGGGGAGCGATGTAACAATGATGGGTTCGGAGGAATATTTCAAAATAGGGTGTCCGTTCCTAGAGAAGGACAACCAGGTTTTCGAGGACTATCTGAGCAGTGCACGACGCCATATGGATATTTTGACGCTTTTGTTAATATTGACGACACCACATATCGCACAAAGATTTATGTCGTTTCTTCAAAGTCTTTAAATCATGCTCTTTTGATCGGGAAGGATATTTTACGAGGAACGCGCATTACCCTTGGAAAAGATGGCGTATTAATCGAAAAAGCTGAATCTGAACTGAGGAACTGCTTCCAAGTAAGTAGCGAAAACGTAGATGTTTGTGTAGGCAACCCACTGTATAGAAACCAAATTCGGGAGTTAATTGCTGCATACGTGCCCGAAAAATCAAGGAGTACAAACGTTGCGATGAAAATTATTTTGACGACGGATGTTCCCATTGCTCAACGGCCAAGAAGACTCGCACCCTTGGAGAAAGACATCGTTCAAAAACATTTTAACCACACCACCGGTTCTGAAATTATATCGTCCAGACGCTGAGACAGAGCTTCATACGGACGCCTCAAAGTGGGGTTTAAGGGCTATTCTTCTTCAAAAAGAAAATGATAACTTTTTTCCTGTTTCTTATTTCAGTAGGAAGACGCTAGCGGCTGAACAAAATTATAGCAGCTACGAGTTAGAAGCACTCGCCGTGGTTTCCGCTTTGAAGAAATTCCGGCATTATCTTCTTGGGCTCCGATTTAAAGTTTTCACTGACTGCGCGGCGTTTAAGGGAACGATGGAGAAGAAGGAGTTTTCATCGCGAATCGCAGGATGGTTGCTAGTGACCAGGGAATTTGATTTCGTTGTGGAGCATCGTAACGCCACGAAAATGCGACATGCAGATGCCCTCAGCAGAAGTGCGGTAGGAGTTGTTAAAGGCGAGTTCCTTCCTAGGATTATAAAGGCACAAGAAGATGATGAAAACATTCGACTTATTAAAAGCCTTCTGGGGTACGGAGCCTACGAGGGTTTCATAAGCGAAAGAGGGGTAGTTTTTAAAGTCGATGACGAAGGACGAAAACTTTTGTACATTCCAAAAAAGATGCAGGCCGAATTTTTGCGGAATGTTCACAATGAGGGTCATTTCGCGACGAAAAAGATGACCGAGATCATAAAGAGGGACTACTATGTGCCAAATCTGACGAAGAAGCTAGAGGAAGTTCGAAGCAACTGCATCGCTTGTATATTGTCTGAGAGGAAAGCTGGGAAGCAGGAGGGTCTTCTTTGTTCCATTGACAAAGAGAGTGCGCCGCTCAGCACATATCACGTCGATCATCTTGGACCTCTCGATAAGACGGCGAAACAATACAGCTTCATTTTTTGCGTCGTTGACGCTTTTTCCAAATTCACGTGGATTTACCAAAACGACATCAGCAGCTGAAGTTATTTCTAAACTGGAAATCCAGAAGGCAATATTTGGCAATCCAGCTAGGATTATATCAGACCGAGGATCTGCCTTCACGAGCAACATTTTCGAAGACTATTGCAAAGATAGACAAATTGAACACTTGTTAATTACCACAGGCGTTCCAAGAGGGAACGGCCAAGTGGAACGTATCAACCGAATGATAATTTCGATCCTCGCCAAATTGCCAACCGAAGATTCGAGGAAATGGTACACGCATTGCAGCAAACTTCAAAGATGCATCAACTCTACCTGGCAACGCAGTATCAAGACCACACCCTTCGAGCTAATGTTTGGTATCCGAATGAAGAATGATGCAGACCCTGAGTTATGTGAATTGGTGGATGCGGAAATAATAGAACTATTTAACGGTGAACGAGAACAAGCTAGACAGCTAGCACAGAATGCCATAGCCGAAATACAAGCGGAAAATCGACGAGCATACGACCGAAAACGACGGCCAGCCAGTAAATACCTAGAAGGAGACTTGGTAGCAATTCGTCGCACTCAGTTTGGGCCGAACTTAAAAATAGCTGGGAAGTTTCTTGGTCCATACAAAGTTTGCAGTATAGGCAATAACGACCGATATGAAGTGCAAAAGATAGGCGATCACGAAGGACCAGCAGTTACGACCAGCAGCGCCGACATGATGAAGAAATGGCGTCAAACCGACTTGGATTTAAGCTCATTGTCTGACGAGGAGGTCTTAAGCTAATTTCGTTTATTTTTTTCAGTACGCTGAGGACAGCTTGTCTGCAGGATGGCCGATTTGTGGGGCTATGTTTCACACGGTATATTAACTTTCCACTGAGAGCAAACGGGTGTCTATCTATTGAGGTCGATGAAAGCAAAAGAAGTCGGGAGTCGAAGACGATCAGCGAAACGAAGAGGACGAAAAACAACGACGAAGGCGCGCAGATCGAACCATCAATTTATTTCTTTAAATTGTTAAACGTTCCTTTTTTATACTTACTCTTTGTTTTTTTTCTTTAAAATTAAACCCAACTGAATTATATTGAATTTAATTTCTTTCTTGTTTCAATTTCAATCCTACATTAATTTTGACGCATAGTTTGTAACATACCTTAATATTGCCCGTAGACCACCAAAAGTTACTATATTTATGATCAGCATCGATAGTAATGTCGATCTAGCCATGTCCGTCCGTCCGTCCGCCCGTCCGTCCGTCTGTCGGCAAAAATTAGGCCTTTAAACTGGACCTAGAGAGCTGAAATTTTAACCATATACTCTCACACAAATAAATAAAACATTTTTTTTGAAAACCCAAAGTTTGAGCTAGGGAGCTGAAATTTATAATCTATGGGCCCTTTATGCTCATGTGTAAATATTTTCAAAATCCGCCCACTGACACGCCCACAATTAATTTTTTTTTTTTTTTAAATTCAAAGTTTGAGCTAGGGAGCAAAAATTTATAATATATACTCTCTAGGGGCCCTTTATTCTCATGTATTAATTTTTTTTAAATCCGCCTACTGACACGCCCACAATTAAATCAAACAATTTTATTGAAACACCCAAGTTTGAGCTAGGGAGCGTTTTTTTTGATAAAATCCTTTAAATGTTATATAACAAAATATGTAAAGCGTTCTTAACAATTCAACCATACTTAGACTTTTGTCACGCCCACTTATGAGGGATAGGAATAAGAATAGGGTATCCAACAGTTCGCCCAAGCGGACTGTAGCCCGTCCCTATGTTTTTAAATAAAATGGAAAGGGTTGAGTGCAACTTATTCTCGATTAGTATTACCTGGTTGGAAAATTCATTTATAGCTCTTTCTGAAATTGGAATGCCATCAATAGAATTTTCTGGAGAAGAGTGAATGGTTTCAAGATTTTCCAATTCGTCGATGTTGTTATTGGTAGATACTAGATCTAAATTATCTGATTGAAGATCGCTGTTACCTACGTTTAAATGAATTTCGATACGAGACAGAGCATCAGCATTTGAATTTGATTTCCCGCTCTTATATGCTATTGTGTAGTTGAACTCTTCTAAATTCAACCGCCACCGTACTAGCTTAGTGTTGGGTTCTTTCAACGAAAACAACCAGGTTAATGGTTTATGGTCGGTGATGATGGTAAATTTCCTGCCAAAGAGATATGGCCGAAAATATTTTGTGGCCCAAACAATTGCTAGTAGTTCCCTCTCTATTGTACTATAATTCTCCTCAGATTTAGACAAGGTACGGCTTGCATAGCAAACCGGTTTGTCTGAGCCAATTCGACCTTGCGATAGTACCGATTGCAACATTACTCGCGTCAGTAGTAAGGTTGAATGGCTTAGAGAAGTCGGGGTACTGTAGTATCGGTTCATTACATAAGAGATTCTTACAAGTTTCAAAGTATTGAATGTATCTAGAGCTTAAATATACCATGACCCTTCCGAAGGCATTGCGTCATAGGTTTTGTTATCTTTGCAAAATCTCGTATAAATTTACGATAGTAGCCTAGAAGGCCTAAAAACGATTTGATTTGCTTAGGGGTTTTAGGTATCGGAAAATTCTTGATGGCGTAAATTTTGGAGGGGTGTGGTCTAACACCCAACAAAGGTCGCTTCTTTGTATAAACAGCCAAACTCGCTTAAACCATCGAATGTGCATGAGACAGCTAGCGAAACTGACGAAGCAGGTTCTGCCGCTGCAACTGACGATGACAATGACCTTTGTCACCGCAGAACAATAACCTTGGATCTGCTTTACGAAGAGATTATCCTATTAAAAAAAAATCGACGCTGACTTTCTTGGCTTAGTGCAAGAGCTTAGAGAGGAAAATGCACAGCTGAAATCGAAGGTGTCGTCTCTTGAAAATCGCCTCAATTGGAGGGAACAAAAATTATTGGAGAATTAAATTGAGATCGTTGGCGTGCCAAATGTAAACAACAAAAATGCCAGCGAATGTTTTCAGAAGATTTTGACTGATGCGTTGGATATCTCCATTGAACTGACCGAAATTCTGAAATGTTTTGTAAAACGAGTGCAAAAGAACAATAATTCGTCAAACGCAAATTCCACTGGCATCGCGGGACCCAGCAAAAATACATTTAATGACATTTTGTGCGTTCAATTATCATCGCAAGCCGTGAAACAAAAAATTATGAAAGGAAAAAGGACTGCAACGAAGAAGCTGAATGCTGCATTATTTGTAGAAGGGAAGAAGGGTAATCTGTTTATAAATGATTGTTTAACTAAGTTTAATCGTGCTTTGCTTATGGAAGCGAAAAGGGTTAAAATAGCCAAAAAAATTAAATTTGTATGGTTCCAAAATTCTCAAGTTCTTTTGCGTAAGATTGATAAGGGTAGAGTTGTTGCTTTTAGTTCATTTGATGATTTAGTGAAACTGCAAGATTAGTTTGTCTTGCTTTAACTTATTATTTATACTTTAAATATGTTCAACATTAATAATAACCTCGATCTATATAGCAACAACCCTAACACTGTAACAATTAAAAGTAGGTGTGATAACATTTTTAGTGCTAATGAGAGCAACCCCTTTTTAGTTGTACATCAAAATATCCGTAGTGTGAGGTAAAATTTTGATCGACTGGTCTGCAATCTTGAAACTATTGAATACTTGCCTGATTTGATATTTATTTCTGAGATATGGATCTTTTATTGTGAGATTGACGATTATACTATTCCCGGTTATAAACTGTATGCAAACCCAAACGAAGTGCATCCATCCGGTGGTGTGGGAGTTTTTGTGCGAGATATATACACAGGTGATGATTTTAAGGTGGAACGACGCAGCATGTCTAGCGCAGATGTAATTAAGATTACTATTAGTGTTCACAAATGGCATTGTCTGCGTGTATAGATTACACGCCACTACTCCACAATTCTTTTTGGATGAGTTTTCAAATTGTTTGCATAATGAGGAAGGGGGCAATATTGTCTTGTTAGGTGATTTTAACATTGACATTTCAACTTCAAGTACTGCGTCTGATAATCATCTTGCCCTTACAGCTGAGCATGGTTTTACATCTTTTGTAAACGAGATTACAAGGTCAGTCTCAAGTAAGTGTATTGATCATGTTTTCGGTCGTTTTACGAAAATCCCATTAAGTCACTGTGTTGGCATCAACTTCGACTTGCAAATAACTGATCATAGCATGACAGGTATTTTATTTAAAGGTTTTTCTGGCATGAAACGTCCTTATCATAGTTCTTCATATCCTGTAACAACCATAAGGTATGAAGTACTTAATAATCTACTGCGTTTTGAAAACTGGGATGAGGTCTATGCCGAGGATAATGGTTCTAAAGCCTATGACTCGTTTTTGAACATTCTAGAATATTATATTAAAAATTCTAGTTTCGTATCTATCAAAAATAATTCGCGGGCAAGATTAAAACCCTGGCTAATCACTTCTATTTTGAATAAAATGAAAATGAAAAATAAAATCCGCAAATTGTGCTATCAACATCCACTTAACTCTAACTTAAATAACGTTTTAAGAAAATGAGCAAGAGTATAAATAAGGAAATCACCAACTGTCGCGACAACTACTTTATTTCTTCATTTCGGGATGCACAAGAAAATTCAAAAAAAGAGTGGAGTGTCATCAACAGTATAGTTAATAGGAGTCCTACTCACCAGTTAAGTGGAGCCGATAGCAGTTGCAAATGAATTGAATGAATTCTTTGCATCAGTCGGGAACGTGTCCAACCAACCTAACCATCGGTCGACTTGCAACCGATGTCCAACTTCTGGAATGGTGGTTAATGCAACCAATGCAAATAGTTTCTTCTTTGAAGAAATTACTGGGTTAGAGGTCTTACACTCCATCTACTCTCTAAGCAACTCAAGATCGTGTGGGAACGATGGCATTTCTAATATAAAGCTAAAGAAAATCGCACCTAATTTAGTTGATATCCTAGCATATCTTTTCAATTTAAGCATTTTTAGTGGAGTTTTTCCTGATCATCTGAAATGCGCTGTCGTATTACCACTTTTTAAGAAGGGAAACCGAAAAGAAAAGAATAATTACAGGCCCATTTCCCTGCTTTCCCCAATCGGAAAAGTTTTTGAAAAAGCTGTAAAGAAACGAATGTGTTCGCATCTACAAAGAATACAATTCTTCAGTTCAGTACAATTTGGGTTTAGAGAAGGATGCTCCACTGAGGATGCTCTTTTATATTTTTGTTCGTTTATTGATAATGCTTTGGATAGTAGCAAATATTGTGCTGGCCTATTTGTTGATATTACTAAAGCCTTTGACACGGTTGTTCATGACATCCTGTTGGATAAACTGTATAAAGCAGAATTTCGTGGTTTTATTTACAACTGGTTTAAATCATATTTAAACGACCGGAAACAAAGTGTTAAAATAGGACAATTTCTTAGCAACACTAGGGTACTAAGCTTTGGTGTACCCCAAGGGTCTGTCTTGGGTCCCATTTTGTTTTTAATAGAAAGTTTTGTTCTAACAGAACTCTTAAGACATTCAATCATGGAATTTTTCATTCGAAATTGCAATACGGCATAAGTTGTTGGGGAGGTGCTTACATAGCCAATCTAAAGCCACTTGTCATCCTGCAGAAATGTGCTATAAGAAAAATATGTAATGTCCGTCGTCTGGCTCATTCTATGGCT
The DNA here is from genome assembly GCA_949715645.1 of Portevinia maculata. Taxonomy (NCBI): domain Eukaryota; kingdom Metazoa; phylum Arthropoda; class Insecta; order Diptera; family Syrphidae; genus Portevinia; species Portevinia maculata. The sequence goes on along the minus strand of OX454526.1, from coordinate 169,089,824 downwards.
CTGTTCAGATCTTTGCAAATACTACCAGTGCGCCATTTATACTTTTTTAGAGTCTCTAAGATATTTTTTGTAAGAGGTGGCTATATACAGAATCCAATATTTGGTGCTCGAATCTTACGAAGCGCTACAAATCATGTTGTGGCAATTCCAGCTTTTCGCACCACTCACTATAGAAACTCCTATACAGTTATATCTTGTAAGCTCTATAATCGACTTGCTCCTGATATAAGACTCATTAGATCTCATCACAAATTTTTATATGAACTGAAATCATGGCTTCTCGATTTTGATCATGACGAAATTGAAGTCTTACTCACCTACATTGCATAACTATTTTCATTTTTTTGTATTTGATTTTGTTAACTTAAGAACAAGAGAAAAAACTTAATTTTGTCACCCCACAATTCACAATAAAAAATAAGCAATTTTATATTTAGTATTTTTTCCCCTTTTCGAAGTGGCATTTAACACTATTAATAGCTTTTTAAGCAAAATAAAAAATGTCACTAGCTATTCTCTATTGTTTATAAGTAAGCTATAAGACTGTTATGTTTGTATTTATATTTATCAAAGAGAATAAAGAATTAATTAAACTTAAACTTAAACTTAAACTAAACCCTCGGAGGTAACTAAAGGACCTAGAAATGATACCTCTTTTTGTAGAAATTCAGATTTCGTAAGTTGGATTTTAAAGTTTGCATCCTGAAGTTTTCTAAAGACATGCTCCTCTCAATGTGTTCCTGAAGAGAAGTTGAAAAGACAATAATGTCATCCATGTATTGTATACAAAACATATTTTGCCTTGTAAGTCATGTAAAACGTGGTCCATGACTCTTTGAAATGTGGATGGCGCGTTCTTTAGGCCAAAAGGCATTCTTAGGAACTCATAATGACCGTTATTAACCGAAAAAGCTGTCTTCGGCACGTCTTTTCCATCTAATTGAATTTGGTGAAATCCGGATGCCAGAACTAGAGTGCTGAAATATATTGATTTGCCTAGCTTGTCTAGAATATCTGTTACATTTGGTATAGGGTACCTGTCGTCAACAGTTTTTTCGTTGAGCTTGCGGTAGTCAATTACTAGCCGCCATTTTTCCTTGCCACTTGAATCTCTCTTCTTGGGAACCATCCAAATAGGGGAAGACCAAGGCGAAAAACTCTGACGTATGATACCATCATCCCCAGATATGTGTGGTACCACAATGGACCTATCATTGGTCTAAGTGTGTTGGCTTTGGCTGACAGCCACGTCTACCAAACTTAACCTAACCGATACCATCTTCGAGCATTCTACAAATCTGACTTTGAATTTCGTCTTTCAGGATATGTGGATATCTATACGATTTAGTGTGAATCGGAATGTCATCTCCTGTTTATACCCTATTCTAGGGGTATATTAATTTTGACGCATAGTTTGTAACATACCTTAATATTGCCCGTAGACCCCTAAAAGTTACTATATTTATGATCAGCATCGATAGTAATGTCGATCTAGCCATATCCGTCCGTCCGTCCGTCCGTCGGCAAAAATTAGGCCTTTAAACTGGACCTAGAGAGCTGAAATTTTAACCATATACTCTCTAGGGTCCCGAAATAATCAAGTTTACGAATTTTTGAAATCCGCCTACAGACACGCCCACAAACTCAAAAAAACAAAATTTTGGAAAAAATCGAATTTTGAGCTAGAAAGCTGAAATTTTGTATATATGATCTATGACTCCTAAAACTGCTCGGGATAAAAAATTTTCAAAATCCGCCCACTGACACGCTCACAAATAAATAAAACATTTTTTTTGAAAATCCAAAGTTTGAGCTTGGGAGCTGAAATTTATAATATATACTCTCTATGGGCCCTTTATGCTCATGTGTAAATATTTTCAAAATCCGCCCACTGGCCCACAATTTTTTTTTTTTTTTTTTTTTAAATTCAAAGTGAGCTAGGGAGCTGAAATTTATAATATATACTCGTACTCTCTAGGGGCCCTTTATGCTCATGTGTTAATTTTTTTTAAATCCGCCTACTGACACGCCCACAATTAAATAAAACAATTTTATTGAAACACCCAAGTTTGAGCTAGGGAGCGTTTTTTTTGATAAAATCCTTTAAATGTTATATAACAAAATATGTAAAGCGTTCTTAACAATTCAACCATACTTAGACTTTTGTCACGCCCACTTATGAGGGATAGGATAAGAATAGGGTATCCAATAGTTCGCCCAAGCGGACTGTAGCCCGTCCCTATGTTTTTATTTGATGTTTGATTTCAGTAGAGAATGTCAGTTTTTCACTTTCCTTAAAGAAAATATTCTGATATTTCCTGCAAAGGGTTTTAATTGATTTTTGCTCTTCCGAGTTTAAATGATCAACTCGAATGAAATCGGTGATGTCAAGATCACCCAGGTTTTCTAAATTGCATACTGAAAGATTATGAATTTCAGTGACATCGTCCGGATTGATTATGAGTGATTTAATTGGTTGTTCTACGATGAATACTTGTGAAGAGTCTGATGAATTAATGACCTCAACGAAAGAATGCCACCTATGTGCTTTATAAACACCTTCAGGAATAAGTAAATTTGGTTTTATTAAAGTTGGTTTTATGTGAATGCTGCCAAACTCAACATCAACAGGAAGATGACACACAATTTTACTTTTTCCCGGAACAGAGTAAAGCTTTGACATAAGGTTTGGTTTGAATTGTAGTGGTATTTTACCATTATCCAGCTCAAGCAGAGATTTTTTCAGATCGACTTTATTTCCTAGATGTTTCATTATATCAACGCCGATTAGGCCATCAAAATAACTATGGAATCTGAATAGCAGAAATGAAATTGATTTGTTCGTTTTAAATTCAGATAGTCCATTCAGAGTTACTTTCTGGTTAACAAACTGACTATTGAATAAAGTTTTGATTTCTATTGGATCTACAATTTTAACATTCAGATTTTCAACGGAAGTTGGGGATATAAACGATCTATTACTCCCTGTATCTACTAAAAATCGGAGTTTGGAGTTAGTGAGGCTATTGATTGTTATATATGGTAGTAAGTTGCTATTGAAATTATTTATATCAATGTAACCTATTGAGTGTCCAAGGCAAGTGTGCGAAAATTTGCGTCATCTACTTCAGGTTGTATAGTTTGGATCATATGACTTGAACAAGGGTCTAAGTTTTGATAGTATTCTTGAGGTTCCTGGGAATCAAAATTTTGAACTTGTGATTGTAGATAAATGCTATCATCACCTTCGATGTTATGTAAGTAGTTGAATGAATTTTTGTTATCTTGAGACAAGTTGTGGAAGTTCCTATTGGTACTCCCGCTTGCAATATCCATTGGTTGCGGACGCGAGAATCTCGTTTGATTTGAATACTGTTTGTTATTGCCGCCACTAGAAAGGGGTATACTTTGGGATAAGCAGGGATTGTATGATGTGGTTTGAGTGTTATTGTTAGGAAAATATGGCCTAGGCAGCATTTGTGGACTAGGATTATGGCTAGGAGGTTGGTGTCTAACTGGAAACTGCTGATATCTGTTGGGGTTATAATTTGGTCGAGTTTGGAATAGTTGATTATATTTGGGGCAATTTCCTCTAACTTGTCTATTTGGATTTCTTTAAGCGAAATCTGTCTGATCACGAAAATATACACAATTTTGCTCCTTGAGGCAAAAATTCAATGCTTCGGACAGTTTTGTTCACCTTATTGCTCTTACGGTATAGCCAAGGGGCTCTCTTAGACCCGATATAAATGTGTTGAGACACATTTCTTCGTATAAAATTTGTTTCGATAATATTACATTATGGTCACGTTCATGTACTTTTACATGATTCATCATAGCGGACAATAACTCTATGATTTTTGAATAAAACACATCAACCGTATCTTGATTCTGACGTATCTGGTGTAAATCGCGTATTAGACTCGTTTCGATGATTTTCAAAATCCGCCCACTGACACGCCCACAAATAAATAAAACATTTTTTTGAAAATCCAAAGTTTGAGCTTGGGAGCTGAAATTTATAATATATACTCTCTATGGGCCCTTTATGCTCATGTGTAAATATTTTCAAAATCCGCCCACTGGCACGCCCACAATTTTTTTTTTTTTTTTTTTTTAATTCAAAGTGAGCTAGGGAGCTGAAATTTATAATATATACTCGTACTCTCTAGGGGCCCTTTATGCTCATGTGTTAATATTTTTTAAATCCGCCTACTGACACGCCCACAATTAAATAAAACAATTTTATTGAAACACCCAAGTTTGAGCTAGGGAGCGTTTTTTTTGATAAAATCCTTTAAATGTTATATAACAAAATATGTAAAGCGTTCTTAACAATTCAACCATACTTAGACTTTTGTCACGCCCACTTATGAGGGATAGGATAAGAATAGGGTATCCAATAGTTCGCCCAAGCGGACTGTAGCCCGTACCTATGTTTTTATTTGATGTTTGATTTCAGTAGAGAATGTCAGTTTTTCACTTTCCTTAAAGAAAATATTCTGATATTTCCTGCAAAGGGTTTTAATTGATTTTTGCTCTTCCGAGTTTAAATGATCAACTCGAATGAAATCGGTGATGTCAAGATCACCCAGGTTTTCTAAATTGCATACTGAAAGATTATGAATTTCAGTGACATCGTCCGGATTGATTATGAGTGATTTAATTGGTTGTTCTACGATGAATACTTGTGAAGAGTCTGATGAATTAATGACCTCAACGAAAGAATGCCACCTATGTGCTTTATAAACACCTTCAGGAATAAGTAAATTTGGTTTTATTAAAGTTGGTTTTATGTGAATGCTGCCAAACTCAACATCAACAGGAAGATGACACACAATTTTACTTTTTCCCGGAACAGAGTAAAGCTTTGACATAAGGTTTGGTTTGAATTGTAGTGGTATTTTACCATTATCCAGCTCAAGCAGAGATTTTTTCAGATCGACTTTATTTCCTAGATGTTTCATTATATCAACGCCGATTAGGCCATCAAAATAACTATGGAATCTGAATAGCAGAAATGAAATTGATTTGTTCGTTTTAAATTCAGATAGTCCATTCAGAGTTACTTTCTGGTTAACAAACTGACTATTGAATAAAGTTTTGATTTCTATTGGATCTACAATTTTAACATTCAGATTTTCAACGGAAGTTGGGGATATAAACGATCTATTACTCCCTGTATCTACTAAAAATCGGAGTTTGGAGTTAGTGAGGCTATTGATTGTTATATATGGTAGTAAGTTGCTATTGAAATTATTTATATCAATGTAACCTATTGAGTGTCCAAGGCAAGTGTGCGAAAATTTGCGTCATCTACTTCAGGTTGTATAGTTTGGATCATATGACTTGAACAAGGGTCTAAGTTTTGATAGTATTCTTGAGGTTCCTGGGAATCAAAATTTTGCACTTGTGATTGTAGATAAATGCTATCATCACCTTCGATGTTATGTAAGTAGTTGAATGAATTTTTGTTATCTTGAGACAAGTTGTGGAAGTTCCTATTGGTACTCCCGCTTGCAATATCCATTGGTTGCGGACGCGAGAATCTCGTTTGATTTGAATACTGTTTGTTATTGCCGCCACTAGAAAGGGGTATACTTTGGGATAAGCAGGGATTGTATGATGTGGTTTGAGTGTTATTGTTAGGAAAATATGGCCTAGGCAGCATTTGTGGACTAGGATTATGGCTAGGAGGTTGGTGTCTAACTGGAAACTGCTGATATCTGTTGGGGTTATAATTTGGTCGAGTTTGGAATAGTTGATTATATTTGGGGCAATTTCCTCTTACTTGTCTATTTGGATTTCTTTAAGCGAAATCTGTCTGATCACGAAAATATACACAATTTTGCTCCTTGAGGCAAAAATTCAATGCTTCGGACAGTTTTGTTCACCTTATTGCTCTTACGGTATAGCCAAGGGGCTCTCTTCGACCCGATATAAATGTGTTGAGACACATTTCTTCGTATAAAATTTGTTTCGATAATATTACATTATGGTCACGTTCATGTACTTTTACATGATTCATCATAGCGGACAATAACTCTATGATTTTTGAATAAAACACATCAACCGTATCTTGATTCTGACGTATCTGGTGTAAATCGCGTATTAGACTCGTTTCGTTGCGTTTGTCCGAATAGTGCAGAATCAAATTATTCTTAATGTCGTCCCAAACCACCGGAGTGCCATACATATTAAGCACTTCATTAGCTTGTCCAGTAATTCTATTACGAATCGCACGAAGTACGATTTTGTAGTATCCCGTATTAATTAAATGAGGCACAAAACTCAATATCTCTTCAACATTACAAATGAAGTCGTAAAGAAGACGAGGATTACCATCAAAATTTGGCAAATCCTTAACTGCGTCTGGAATTCTAAAGGAGTTAAATACGTTTAATGCAATATCACAATTATTATTGGTATTCATTTCGGATATAGCAGAGGCACTCGAAGATTTGGTTAAAAAAACTTTTACAATATTTTCCAGATTTGAATTCAGTAGTTTTTTATTAACACTAGATAGAGAGCAACCCACTATTATTTTTTTATTTTTATGGTTCTTAAAGGAAGGCATGGAGAGGATAATAACCAACAACAAGGTAGAACTCACCTAGTATGCGTTTGGAAACGTTGCGTTATGATGAGTAAGCTGCTTCGCTGGTATCGCCATGAAATTTCTTCTTTTTTTTTCGTTTAAGTCGCCGAACACAGATTTGTGACTCCGATATTCCCTCGAAGATTGATTTTTCGTCAGCAAAACGTAAGCTACTTTTTTTTCACTTGTGTTATTGTGCTAGATGAAGCATACAGTTAGCACATTCCAACATCCATCCAGCGCGTGTAAGAGTGCAACCGAAGCAAGTTATCATATTCGGGCATTCACCCAGCGCATGCAAAAGTGCAACCGAAGCACGAGCGCATCCGGTGCACCTCAGAAGGCCATTCCCACCGTGACATACGATCCGGCTGGATAAAGTGAATCTGCATGGGAACTGCAGATCAGCAAATATTATAGGCTAGGAATTTAAATTATGAATTTAACTTTGGACATTGTTAGTTTGGCAGTCAGAGAGTGCAGTCGCAATCTCATTGAATAAAATCATACATACGTACAAATATAAGAATGTGTTAGTGCAGTCGCGATCTCATTGAATAAAATCATACATACGTACAAATATAAGAAGATCTCATTAAATAAAATCATACATACGTACGAATATAAGAATATCTCATTGAATAAAATCATACATACGTACAAATATAAGAATATCTCATTGAATAAAATCACACATACGTACAAATATAAGAATGTGTTTCAATACGAACCAGTGAGAAGTTCTAGAATAATTAATTTTTTATAATCAATCAAGGTAAAATCCTTAAGTGGCGCCCGAGCAGTTTCCGGAAAACGGAACAGTGAACAAAAAAAAATAAATAAATTAAAAATCAAGTGCGGTGAAACCGATATTATAATATAATCCAAGGCAGCAGACAACTCTAAAGGAAAAGGAATAAGAACATGACGAACTGGCCGTTAATTATACAGTAAGAGTATATTGTTAAGTAGCTCAATTTAAACCATATTCAATTTAATTAAATTGGGAAATAATCCCAAATCACATTTGTGCAGTCTCAGCACATGTTATATAAACACATATTGTCTAGACGTTTCTTCCATCCATAGAATTTGTTATCCAAAATAAGAAATAATACTCCTCTTGTGAGAAAAAAAAAGAAAAAAATAATAATTCCCTAAATATACAGAGGGTGTTAATAATTATATAGTTTAGAAAGAAAGAACCAATCGAATTCTCGCGAATATACAACGAAAACACTCTTTGGTACCACTCTATTAGGATGGAAGAAATTAAAAACTCAGTCACTCAGCTGACAGGGGCGGTCAACGCCGTCCTTGAGCAGCTGAGGGGATTCGAGGGCCGGCTCGCGCGTATGGAGCAAGCTGATTCCCCGCATGCTATCTAGAATTTGATAGGAAGGCTGAGCTGCTTCGAAAATAGGGTTATAACAATAGAAAATACGGGTTCGAGAGAGTCAGACAGACAAAGAATCCCACAAAGAGAGGTGATGCGAGGCCCGGTCAATGAGGCCGAGCTACGTGAAATCTCGAAGCTACCAGACTCTGTAAAAGAGCTCCAGGTCTTCGAGGGTAACCCATTACATTACGTATCCTGGATGCACAGCACTGTACTAAAGGACTACGAGATAGTCAGGGACAAGCCCATTTATAGGGCCATTCTGCAGAACATAAGGCAGAAGATTAGGGGTAAGGCCGGCTCCGCTCTAGTATCCTACAATGTACTGGATGGTGAGTGGACGGAGGTCAAAAGGGACCTCTCTCTCCATTACGCGGAAAAAATGGACATTTGGACACTGGAGCATCAGCTAAGTCAGCTAAAGCAAGGTGGTTCCAAAGTAGACGACTTCTACGCCACTGTGAACCACCAGTTCTCATTGATCATAAGCAAGATCCGGTCCGAAACATATTCCCCCGAGACCATAGATGCTCTGGTGGAAGCCTACCGAAATCGGGCATTGGACGTTTTCGTGCGGGGGCTGGACGAAGATCTCTCAAGGCTTCTCATAATTCAGAAGCCAAGAACTCTCCCCGAGGCATACTCCGCTTGCCTCGAAATGCAAAATTTAAGTTTCAGAAACAACTCTGTGCACGTACGGGCACAGAACACTATATCCTCTCCAGTCCATTATAACTTCAAAACCGAAAATAGACCCCCACTGCCTTCAAGAAACCCAAATAGGTTTCAGAATAACGGATTCGGGCACCGGTCGTATTCCCCCTGGAATAGAGGGTATCAAAATTGGTCCGCCGAAGGGTCCGAAGCCTGCAATAAAGACGGAGGTGGACCGTTCATTCCAATCGAGAAATGTTAATTACATGAATCGACCCAACAACCCAGTTAAACGGGTGGCCGACTCAGACAGTAGTCGCAGGAAGCAACAACGACTCCACCATATGGTGACAGATGCTCCCGAAACGAACAAGGAGCCAATCGCCTCCTGTTCAGGGGTTCAACTAAATGGATTGTCCCTAAGAAACCTAAGCCAAATGAGGAAAAGCAGTACAGAATGGTTATAGATTATGTCTTCACTCTAGATTATGTCTTCACTCTCTAACAATTTCTGACACTTACCCTATTCCAGATATAAATAACACACTTGCAAGCCTTGGGGATGCCAAATTCTTCACCACATTGGATTTGACCTCTGGCTTTCACCTCTGGCTTTCACCAAATAGGAAAAGGACATCCCTAAGACCGCATTCTCTACGATGAACGGTAAATTTGAATATGTTAGACTACCCTTTGGTTCAAGAACGCCCCGGCGATATTTCAAAGAATGATAGATGACGTCCTAAAGGAGTTGATCGGGAAAAATTGTTATGTCTATATAGATGATATTATTATCTATAGTAGGACTGAAGACGATCACTTAAGAGACATAGAGATAGCCTTCTCCAAAATTCATGAAGCCGGACTAAAAATCAACCTAGAAAAAACACACTTTTTAGACACAAGCGTGGAGTTTTTGCGGTATCTCGTGACCTGCGAAGGCATTCTTCCCAATCCAGAGAAAGTAAAAGCCATTGATGCAATTCTTCCTCCGAACACCTTAAAGGAGTTGAAGAGTTTTCTAGGACTTACCTCATATTACCAAAGATGTATCAGAGATTATGCTAAGGTTGCAAAACCTCTAACAAACATGACTCGTGGTGAGCTATCACAGGTAAGGGCCAACCAATCTAAGAAAGTTCCCATTCAACTCGATGAAGCTGGACTTAAGGCGTTCGCAACTCTAAAGCAACTCCTTACATCGGCAGATGTATTGGCTTTCCCCGACTTTGACAAACCCTTTAACCTAACAACAGATGCTTCAGATTATGCCATTGGCGCTGTACTGTCCCAAGCCGAGCCCGGTAAGGATAAACCAATTTCATTTATCTCTCGTTCACTAAGCAAAACGGAAGAGGGCTACGCAACAAATAAGAAGGAGCTTCTTGCCATAGTTTGGGCGCTTGACAACTTGAGGAACTACCTATATGGTGCAAAGAAGATCAGAATATTCACTGATCACCAGCCCTTGACTTTCGCACTCAGTAATAGAAATTACAATGCGAAGCATAAGCGCTGGAAATCCAGAATTGAAGAGTACAACTACGAGTTGATTTACACACCTGGCAAATAAAACTTTGTGGCAGATGCTCTCTCGCGACTCCGAACGGAGATCAATCACCTTTCAGGTCCTGGTTCCTCTTCCTCTCGAACAGATACAGCGAACGTACCTGCAGAGACAATCACAGACAGTGCGGACGAAGGACGAACACAGACAAATACGAATACCGCTGATGAGGGACGAAGCGTAAGGACAGACGAGGTCGAAACAGGCACGGCCGAAGAAGGACTGTGCGAGCATACTCTTACCGACAGTGAAGATTTCGGCACCAGGCACAGCGCCGAGCAAGATAGCTCAGACCTTATACCACATATAGAGGCTCCGATTAATGTATTTCGCAACCAGATAATCTTCAAGATCGGCATTGACCTTTGCTCCCATGAGGAGCCACACCCCGGCTATCACCGCCACTATATTTCCACAAGGCAGTTAGACAAGGCTAAACTTACCGATGCCTTGAAAACAAACCTTAACCCGAGTGTAATCAATGGGGTAAAAATTCCTGAAGACTTCCTTGGAATGCTCCAAGATGTGTACCTCGGGAGCTTCCAAAAATATAAAATCAGGGTAACACAGAGGGTAGTGGAGGATGTAGCCAGCGCAGAACGCAGGTTCTCTATTATTAAGAAACAACATAGAAGAGCTCACCGCGCTCCCAGAGAAAATAATCCTTGAGCAATTCTACTTCCCACAAATGATGTCCAGTATAAAAAGATTCGTTTCCTCTTGTGAAGTTTGTAATCTGAATAAATACGAAAGGCATCCCGCAAACCCTGAATTACAGGCTACACCTGTTCCCAAATATCCATGCGAGGTAATACACATGGACATTATGGAAATTCAAAATGAGAAATTCCTGACTGTTGTGGATAAGTTCTCCAAGTTTTCAAAATTCTTTCACATTAAAGACAAATCAGCTATTTACATAAGATCCAAAATCATTAAGATATTGCACTACTTTACAGTCCCTCTAGTTTTGGTCACAGACAACGAAAGGGGTTTCCTCATCCCAATTGTCTTAAATTTGATTAGAAACTTAGGGGTTAAACTGTACCTTACGCCATCCCACTGAAGTGAGGTTAATGGCCAAATAGAGAGGGTACATTCAACAATTATAGAGATATACAGGTGCCTTAGAGCAGAACAATCAGACCTAAAAGTCAAGGAACTCGTTTACGTGGCTGTTGACCGGTACAACAACACCGTACACTCGGTGACCAACAGGAAACCCTGCGATGTATTCTACAATAGGTCACACAGAGTTAATTACCAAAATCTGTTGAACATCCGTTCTAAAATTAACAAAGAGAATTAAACAGAGATCTTATCAAAAGAAATATGGAGGCTAGGAACAAAAGGCTAAACCTAAAAAGAGTGGTCCCGAGAAAATACTGTCCAGGGGATGAAGTATACACAGCCATTAAGGGCAGGAAAAGCAAAAACAAGCCTCTGTATAGGAGGGAAATCGTACCAAAAAATAATCGGGTAACTATAACGACAGTGAGCGGAAAAAAAATTCATAAGGCTCACCTAAAAAATATTAAATAACTCAAATAAAAAAAATATGAATTACACAATGTATGAAAAAGAAACTGATAAGCCTCGGAGTGTAGCTCTCACGAAACAAGGGGCCGGTTCACTAAATAATTATCTAACCATAATTACGGTGGTGTTGTTCTTCGTACCCTAGTAGGTTGTTTGCAAATTTTAACCTTACAAACCAAAGCGGACCAATACGAACCTTCCGATCCGGAGTGACTACCCCGAAAATTTAATGGAGGGCTACCTCATCGAGCATCTAAAAAAAGAAAAAAAAAGGAAAAAATCCTAAGTAATAAATAAGATAGAAAGAATAAAGAGACACACAAAAGGCACATAAATTAAAAAAAAAAAAAAAAAAAAAAAAAAAAAACATTAGAGCAAGAATGTCCTTGCAAAAATACCTTGAACCGACATAAATGTCATAGTTGTATTACTTAGATTTTAAGATAAAATTGTAACTTCATTTTTAATAAACTTTGATTATATTGCAGATTAGTAGCTCTTTTCACTCCCATGCAGACTCTACATATTTTCGCCTACAAATCCCCGATTGTCACGGGTAAAGAGGGAAATGCTTGGGTGACAAATGGGTTCTTTAAACTCGTACATGGAATTGACCTAACGAAATATGACGGACTTGTCAAGATACCGAAAAACTGATGCTCAAATACATTAAGGACGAAGAAATGCGACTTGTTCTAAATTATCATTTAAATCAAATCAAAGATCGTCTTGGCGAATTGAGAGACGCCAGGACGAGAAGGGCTAGGTCAATAAATTGGATCGGAACAGCCTGGAAATGGATAGGCGGTTCACCTGACGCAACTGACTGGGACAACCTTTTGGAAAAACAGACAGACATGGTAGAAAACAATAACCGACAATACATTATTAACGAAAAACTCTTGGACAAGACTCGAGAAATAACAGGACGAATTAACGACGTAATTGAACACTATAACAACGTTATACAAAAAGGAGAGACGGACAAACTTAAGCACGACTTATTAAACAAGATACTTATATTAAAAGAGGGGGTGAACGAAATAGTCAGAGCCTGCCAAGTGGCTAAGAATGATATAGTCAACAGCAACCTTTTGGACTTAGAAGAGATAAATACGAGTACTATCATAAATGAATTCGAAACCTTACCGTATCAAAACGTTGTAGAAGCCGTTGAATACGGTCGACCTTCAGTGTACTGTAATGGAACATTTATGCTATATGTTATATCCATGCCTAAAATCGACCCGAAGGCATAAGATCTAATAACCGCTCGCGCAGCGATAAGAAACAAGAGACAAATTGACATAGACTTTTCAATATTTCTTATTAGCCACGACTGGACGTACGGACTTAAAGGTAAATGTCTAAATATAGGTAACACATCCGTGTGCGAAGAAGGCAATCTCAGGGAAATACCAGAGGACTCTTGCTTGCCCGAAATCCCTAAGGGTGGTAACGCACTTTGCGACTGCAGGACAACGAACGAGGAGATAGTCGAACTCAACGGGGAAAATACGATCTTACCTGATCCAGCTGGACAATGACACAGTCCACATTAAGGAGAAGACATACTACAGCAAAATGGTTTTCAGTCCGCAGGCACTTCCCCCCGTCTTGGCTAAGGTTACGGGCAAACAAATCAAACCTAACCTGGAATACGTGCATGACCTCAGCGCAAAAAACATTGAACTCATTAACACCTTAAGAAAAAACCTTAACTCTTCTATTCTTGCAGAAATTTCCATTATCACAGCAGTCTTTGTCATCATCTGCCTATTCTGGAAGAAGATTTACGGAAGGGCCAACATCCCAGAGCTCCGACTATCTTTTCATCGAAGACCAGTCCCACGTCCTTTGCCGCGACCTCCTCTATAGGTCAACCGACCCAACGAAAACCAAAGTTCATCCACCTGCTCATCGGTGATCTGCGGGACGCAGACATTTAAAACGGGGGCAGTTAGCACATTCCAACATCCATCCAGCGCGTGTAAGAGTGGAACCGAAGGAAGTTATCATATTCGGGCATTCACCCAACATTCACCCAGCGCATGCAAAAGTGCAACCGAAGCACGAGCGCATCCGGTGCACCTCAGAAGGCCATTCCCACCGTGACATACGATCCGGCTGGATAAAGTGGATCTGCATGGGAACTGCAGATCAGCAAATCTTATAGGCTAGGGATTTAAATTATGAATTTAACTTTGGACATTGTTAGTTTGGCAGTCAGAGTGCAGTCGCGATCTCATCGAATAAAATCATACATACGTACAAATATAAGAATGTGTTAGTGCAGTCGCGATCTCATTGAATAAAATCATACATACGTACAAATATAAGAAGATCTCATTGAATAAAATCATACATACGTACAAATATAAGAATTTGTTTCAATACGAACCAGTGAGAGGTTCTAGAATAATTAATTTTTTATAATCAATCAAGGTAAAATCCTTAAGTATACCGACTGCGCCAGTTATGTTTATTGAAACTAGAGTTTTCTTATTTATAATTTGTAGGTCTTTATTGTTCGAAAGACAACTTGAAACTAACTAATATGCCAAACAATGCAAAAGAACAATCATGCTAAATTATAGTCAAGCATCTCTTCCGCTATCCGCACACATCTTCGCTCGTGGTTGTTGTTAAGCGTGTCTCCCGCTATCCGCACACATCTTCGCTCGTGGTTGTTGTTAAGCGTCTCTCCCGCTATCGGCACACCTCTTGGATTCTGTTTTGTTGCAGATGGTGACAACTGGTCGTGGTTGTTGCTAAGTTGTTGACAAGCCGTGGTTGTTGTTGGCGAGTATAATGCTTGTTGTCCATCGGTTCGTTATTATGCTGGATGTAACTGCATGTAACTCGCGCGCCACCTAAGGCGAGGTCTTCCTCTACTGCGTTGTCCCTCCGGGTTGGAATCGAAGACTCTTCGGGTCGGAGCGTTGGTGTCCATTCGCTCTACATGTCCTAGCCATCTTAGTCGACTGATTTGCACTTTTTTGACCAGGTCGATGTCGCTGTACAGCTCGTAGAGTTCGGTGTTTAATCTCCTCCTCCAAAGCCTGTAAACGCAAACGGGACCGAAAATCACTCGAAGAATTTTGCGTTCGAAACGACCAAGCAGATCTTCATCCGCTTTTGCTAATGTCCACGCTTCTGCGCCGTAGAGCAGGACTGGGATGATGAGGGTCTTATACAAAGTCTCCTTAGTGTTTCTGGACAACGCCTTACTAGTCAATTGCCTTCTTAGGCCAAAGAAATAGCGGTTGGAAAGTGTAATTCTTCGTTTGATTTCTGATGTGATGTCGTTTTCAGAATTTATAGCGGAGCCAAGGCAGACAAAGTCCCTAACTACCTAAAAGTTGTAGCTGTCTATCGTGACGTTCTGTCCGATTCGTCGATGTTGTGTGTCCCTTTTTGTTGACAGCATATACTTGGTTTTGCCCTCATTTACCACTAGACCCATTTTTGCCGCTGGATAAATTCGATTACAGTGATATATTTTTCGTGTTGATTTTTTTTTTTGTGTTACAAAATTTATATATTTTGTCGGTCTACTGGAGATACTTTTACAAAAAACTCCACTATTATTATCTTACCAGAAAAGGAAAAATATAAACGGAATTTATTTCGTTCCGCAATATTTTTATTTTAAATTGGAAGATGGTAATCCTAATAGAATTCTGAGTTATGGCGAATTATCATACACACTACGGTAACCCTATGAGGTCTTTAAAGAGGGACCGATTTATGTAAGCCATAGCAACCAGACTGAGATTCAAACATCATATCTTCCCTGTACTGACATTTTTTGTTGGATAAAGTATAGTGACTACTATTTTAACTTTTCTCATTGATCAAATAACTCACGTTACCATCGTTTGGCAAGTTATAGAAATTTAATTAGTAGTGAACCTGCAGTTAACTTGCAAATTGAACGCGCCAATTTTCATCGATAATGAGGGTGCTTTTGACAAAGCTACTTTTGACAGTATGTGCAGCTCTGCCAGACAACACGGCGTAGACGAACCATTGGTGTTGTGGATTAAAGCAATGCTAATGAGTAGAACGTTGGTTCCGGATGCAGATTGTGGCCGTTATGTTTTGGTATATGCTGGTAGACTCTCTGCTGAATGCACTAAACAGTTCTATTGTATACGCTCAAGCGTACGCGGATGATCTTGCCGTGCTTTCTGTTGGATCATGCCTGGCGACTGTATGCGCCAATTCGGCCCTTGACGTGATCGACGAATGGTGCACTAGGAATGGGCTCTCGGTCAATCCTCTTAAAATTGAGGTTGTTCTCTTTACGAGAAGGAGGAAGCTGATCGGGTTGACTCAGCCAGTGCTAAAAGGCGTCACAATCTAACTCTCCAATGAAGCAAAGTATATGGCAGTCATCCTGGATAGCAAACTTCTTTGGTCCAAGCATTTTGAGCTGAAGACTGCCAAGGCGCCGTCGGTTTTCTGGCAGTGCCAGGCCATTTTCGGCAAGACATGGGGCTTTTCACCGAAAAGAGTCTAATGGATTTATACGGCTATGATAACACTATTTATAGCATACGCATCGGTTGTTTGATGGAATAAGCTTTCACGTAAATACGTTACTGCTGCTTTCGACAAACTCCAAAGAAAGGTATGTCTCGGCTTCACAGGGGCCTTCCCCAGGCACGACTGGCCCCAGTCTGGATACATTATTGACCCTCCCGCCCCTTGATGTTTACATTATGGGTTGCACAATCAAAGCTATCTCACGTTTAAAAAGAGGTGGCTTTTGGTATAACTCGCACTGCAGTTTTGATGAACTTGCGTAACAGTTGTGCTTCAACTCCTGGCTTATGGATATGCCGTCCGATGCAATGGCACCGGAACTTCGGCTGAAGCACAACTACGAAGTCGACTTTCCTCGTGTTCAGGACTGGTTCTGGCCAGACTCTGAGCCTGGAAAGGAATGCAGTCGAATCTTCACGGATGGCTCCAAAACCGATCAAGGATTTGGTGCTGGTGTTTTCATAGAGAGCGACAACATTAGACTTTTCTTCTCGTTAGGCAAACATGCGTCCGTCTTCCAAACGGAGACTTATGCTATCCTAATGACCATGTACTATGTTACGAGGGGCAGGTGGAGGAGCCAAAGTATCTGCGTATGTAGCGACAGTCAGGCTGCGCTTAAGGCCTTGCTCAACCCCTTAACCACCTCCAAAATAGTTCGTGAATGCCAGATCTCTCTGACTCCGGCTGGAAGGTTGAATTCACTTAGACTTGTCTGGGTCCCGGGTCATAACGGGATCACGGGAAATGAGATCTCCGATGAACTTGCTAGACAGGGCTCAGAGGGGCACTTCTCAGGACTTGAACCAGCGATTTTTCTGTCTTCGTCCTCGGTCAGGGCTTCCATTGACGGTTGGGTCTCATATGAACACAATCGCCGTTGGCATGACTCTACAGGGTGCAGACAGACTAAGCAAATTCTCCCCGGCGTCTGTAGGAAATCCGCGGCATTCTTGTTGTCTCCCAACAGAAAAGACTGCAGAGTCTGTCCGGCGTTCTTGAGGGCCACTATGCTTTTGCCAAACACCAGCAACCGCGAAGCCTGTGGAGAAAGCGACGACACTGCGGAACATTTCCTCTGTGATTGTCCTGCTTTTGGTCGTATCAGGTGGCAGGTATTTGGTGCCATTTGATTATCACAGACACTTTTATTTATTTAGCTCTGATCGTCCCCGCCGCCATTAAAAGTTCTGTCAGGAGGAGGCGGTGTTGCTGGGTAATTGCCTTTCCAAGGATCACTTTGCAGTCTTTAACCCGAGGCTTTATGAAACGTGATAAAAAATGGTAATAAATCTGGGTTTCATTTCCGCCGCTGGTGTAAATGACCAGGGCCCTATTCCACAAAACAAATTATCAACGTTTCCCTTTGCACATATCAAATTTTTCGTCAATTTGCAAAACTTTATGTTCCTCAACACAATATAATTTGATGAGTGACAAGTTAAAATTGAAAGTGTAATTTGCAAAATGTTTGCAATTTTTATATTCTCTTCGCAATTTCTGTTCCACGTACGTTCTATTGTGCAAAGTTAATATTAAAAAGTGTAATTTGCAAAGATTTTGCAAATAATTATGCTGTTTCGTTCCACAAAAATTGTAAACTCTATTTTTGCAAAGAAAATTTTGATAAATTTGTCAAAAGTTTGCAAGGTAAACGATCGCCTTACAAATTCATATTGTTATAACTAGTGAAGCTTTCAAAATGTTAAGACGTGATTTTTTGTTCTGCGATAGTGAAGACGCAGTTATAACAAGAAATTACAGAGACCGAATTAATTTTTTGGGACTACAAAACTTTAATTTTGAAGAGCACTTTCGTTTAAATCAAATTCCAGTTGATTTGCTTTTAAATAGAATTAGAGAAAAATTAGAGCACAATACACAGCGCAATCATGCTTTGTCGGCTGAAAATCATCTGCTACTGTGTTTGCATTGGCTCGGAAATGGTTGCCAGTACCATGGTGTTGCAGCTATGCATGGTGTTGCAAAATCAACAGTTTGCAGAATCATCCATAGACTTGTCGACGTTATAATAGCCGTTTTGTTTCAAAACATAGTGCGATAGCCCGATGATGTCAGTGGTATTGCTGAAAAGTTTTTTTTTGCTGGGTGGATTCCCTTGTGTGTGGTTGCGTGGATGGCACAATCATTAAAATTGATGCGCCTACATTACACGAGAAAGGATATGTGGACCGGCATGGAAACCACTCATTGAATGTGATGATGATATGCGGGCCAGACTACACATTTTACAGTGTAAATACAAGTTGGCCGGGCTGCGTTCACGACTCAAGGGTGTTACGGAATTCGGTAAGTCAAAGATTTGGCAATGGATGGAGACCATTTCCGGATGCTGTTGTTTTGGGTAATAGTGGTTACTTAAAAACTGGTTGATACCACCATTACGCCGAAATCCCGATAACCCTGCTGAAGAGGTTTTCAATCGTTGCCACAAAAAACGCGGCGCATAATTGAAAATAGTCTTGGCATTCTTAAAAAAAGATTCCCGTGTCTAAATTATTTGCGACTGATACCTGAGTTTGCATGTAAGGTAGTTATTGTTTGTGCCATCTTACGCAATATTGCCTGTAGCATCGAAAGGAGTAGTGAAAACATGCAACCCACTGAAGACACTGACAATGAAATCGAGGAATCGGATCTGGAAAATGCTGAAGAAGAAATGATTCATAATATGGATCATACGAGTGGAATGGAAAGGCTTACTTCTCTACTGCAATAATTTTCCTAATTGTTTTGAAATAAAATTCGTTTTTTTTTGGCTTTGACCTTTCTGCACTATAAAAGCATTGTTTTTTTTTGGGGCATTTTTGGGGTTTGAGATTAAGACCTCAGAAAATAAATAATATAAAAAGCAAAAATATGGAATTCACGTATTGTTCATTCAAAAACAAAAAAAAATAAAAAAAAATAACAACTAATAATAAATAGGAAAATAGTACTTTATAAAAATAATAATAAACAAAACTAAACACATACCAAACTTAAAACTCCTCAAACAACAGACCCCTCGACGTTTCTGCCGCTGCAATTTCGCGAGTTATGGCAGAGGCTGTAAGTTGTAGCTCCCTTTCCAATTTCAGGCATTGAAGTTTTCTGTGGTAAACTTCCTCTGTGGTCGATATTATAGAATCAGACTCAGCTGATGGTAGATTTTCTGAAATTCCATAGCTTTCTGGCAAATTCAGTCCATCTACCACAGCTGAGTCTGATTCCAGAATATCGAGGATGGCCAAGTCAGCTTCATCCATAACGCTTTTACATAGGTAAGTTAATGTTTAAGTTTAGGTTGATTATTTTCATGAATGTAAGGTTTGTTGTTGTTGGTGAGTATGGTGTGTTTGTGTGATCTAACAGCAATGCAAAGTGAAAAGTGATATGACAGAAATGCAAAGATGATTAAATGCTTTGTGGAACACTTTGCACACTCACTTTGCAGGAGGCGCAAAAACTTTGCAGGAGAGCGCAGAGACTTTGCAAAAGTGAGATTTGCAAAGTGAGATTTGCAAAGAATATTGTGGAACAGAAGCACTTTTCACTTTCACCAAAAAATGTAATTTGATACGTGCAAAGTAAAAAGTTGATAATTTGTTTTGTGGAATATTGCCCAGGTACCGGTTTTGTTTTAAGAACATATGGTATTTAAAACGATAAGACCGTTTGTTTTGCACATGCTTCATGCGAAAAGTTTCTGGTGCCTTATCCCAGTCGATGGCAGTCCTCATAGTCTTCGTTTGATTGGCGGAATTGTGAAAATGGAAAAATATTTAATATAAGATTTAGTGCAATTGTTTGTTTTTATATGCGTAGGTTACAGATAAATTATTCAGACAAAATATTTTTTTGACTGGAAACAGTTTACATATACATATATAGAAATTTGGTAGCCCCAAGTCCGCCCTGAATTGTAATCGCCATCTACTGATTCGTAAAATAGATAAGGAATACAACTGATTTTCAGATTAATAAAATCTAATGACATTCTTTAACTCATTTTTCATAGGAAACCTAATAAATAATAAATACAACATGGTATGGAATTCAATGAATGCTGTGCGTAAGATCTATTTACATAAATAAAGGCATATCCTTGAAATAAAATCCACTTAAATATTCGAGAGTTTCCCAAGTGGATTCTTTGTCATTCGTAGAAAGCACGTTCATTAATCGCAGGGGTTGTTCTTAGGGTTGAAGCGAAACACATTAGACTATTAGAGTATTGAACAAACTTCTAGAGTTAGCAACTCGTGGCATGAGATGCGATAGGAATTTACTTTGTAATCCTTTGAAAGCATCCTTTCGTCAGACAACCCGGAAGAATTTACTTAATAAAAAAATATGATGTCCTTATTGAGGGAGTTCTTGCATTTCCGGTTAATGCCAAATAATTCAAATTAAGGAGAGCACGTTTTGAGGATTCCAAGAACTTATTTGATACGTTGTTGTTTATCTTAATGGATGACACATTCAGACGGTTTAGAAGCAGAAACATATGTATTCTCGTACTATCATTCCGTACACGATGATGCTTTCATGCATCGGTCGTTGTCTATCCTATTTATTTTAATAATGAGTCATACCTAGCTGCTTATTAAATTCAATTCAATTCAACTAAGTTTGCTCGTTCTAAAAAAACAAAAATGGAAAACAAAACCTACTCTGTTCTCACTTCAATAAGGCATCAACTATTAAATTAACTCATTTCTAAGCTATAACTTCTAATAACGCCATCCCAGCAGGATATCTTTCAAAACGGGATGTTTCCATTTTCAATTATCACTCCTGTAAAAAAAAAAAGTTGTTGCTATTGTCGGATAAAAAAATTCATTAACATTGTCATCGGATGAGCGCCTTTCGCGACAAAAAAGGGGCAACATATGTTTCCACCCCTTTCCACATTTTACGCAAAGGCTGGATCTTTCCTAAGTTGGCTTGGGCTTGCACCGATCAATTGGACTCGCATGAATCCTTTATTTCTGTTATCCCTTTTATTCCGTGTAATGTTACAGTAGTTGAGTTGATACCATGGTGTGCTCTCATGAAAAAGGGTCCAGTTTTTGACATCACTTAGACACCAGGCGAGTTAGCATGAAAAGGTTGTGTTATTTTCGCACTAGTGTGAACACATTATGAACTAATTTTTACCCATCATAAATTTGGAAGTAAATCAGTGGAAGACGGCATCAGATGCGTTTGATTAGTATAAATGATGCATGCAGCTTCATATGCAAAGAATAAATCCAACCCTTAGGCCTTAGGTGGGAGGAATATTATTTTAATTACAGCTGAGGGTGTACACGTGCAAGTACTTTTAAAAATAACGTAGCTTTAACATTACTGCTCATTCAACGCCATAAAAACTACCTGGGTTTATCCGTTATATTAGGCTTCTTATGTTCGGTCCAAAAGGTTAATTTGCTATAAGAATATGTACATTGAATACTAGAAACTTGAAATTAAAAGGGCTGCCAGGCAAGAGGATTATCTACCTTTGATTGTGATATTAACTATGTACATACAACCTTCCTTGGCTTGCTGATGGTAATACGAGCAAACATGTGGAAAGTTTCTGTCAATACGTACACGTGTTAATGCACCTTTCCGTGGTATATTGAATACCTTGTATCAATTTTATTAAACCTTTAAAAACTAAGTTTAATACATCGCCAAAATTATTGGGTAGTAAAGGAATGAAGAAGGTAAAAATAGGTCTATTAGAACATTTACCTACACATTTTGATTTAGGATGCAATACGTTTGTGTGAAAGTATTTTTACTGGCTCACAATTTCCTGTCAGGAGCACGCAATCACTACTGACAAGACCTGTAAATAAAAGTAAGAAAGTAAGAAAGTGGAAGTTAATTTCAAAACCATTATGTGGCGAAGAGGAACAAAAGGATGATATTAAATCCTGAGCCTGAGATAGTCGGATGCGTGAGTGCATATAGGCCAGTAACCGTACTTATGGATATCAGTCTGGCGACGTCTGAACGTGTTGTCTGTATAAAGCTATGTATTCTTTACCTGGCGAACTCTACATTAACCAGCCTTCGCTGTATGATGTGGATCTCTCTACATATGGCCCTCGTGAAAACTAATATGAATTGTTTCAAAAACAAAAATTGTGACCGGTCGTTCTTCAACACAGCGACGCCGACCAGTGGTGAGACTTTGGCTAGAAGGATTGTGTCTTAAATGATCCCACCACTGTTAGCAAGACAAAATACTCTCTTAGTAGGAAAGACCCCACAAGAGCGTCTCGAGGTATAGGTATTGTACTGTACTTTTCATATTTGTTTTTAAAACTTTCTTACATAAACTCAGTACACCTTCCCAATTCAATAAATAACATGACAATAGAACTTTAAGTATATAAGAAACAAGAAATTATTATGTACTTCCTATACATATATAATGAAAACTGTGTTGAGAGCCACTTCAATGTGCAATTAAGTAACATTATTTGGGTCGGGTGACCCTTCAACAAAATTACAAAAAAAGAATTAACATAGGTATAGTGACATATCCACATTGGACACAAATGTAAAGAACCAAATGTTCGCAGTTTTTAAACATCAATTTGCCTTAAGCAAATTGATACTATGAAATAGCAAGTCGCCTTTTGCGACATAAACACATTAATAATTTGTAATCACATTCAAATCGCCTAAATCGCGTAAACATGTCAATAATTTGTAAGCACAATCAAATCGCCTTCTGCGAAATAAACATTATCGATACTTTGTAAAAAGCAATCAAATCGCCTTTGCGAGAGAAACATATCGATACTTTGTAATAAGCAATCAAGTTGCTTCTGTGAAATAAACACTTCTGTTTGTCCACATCCAATTTGTTAAAACAACAAACGTCGCCTTCTGTGACGAAGATAACTTTTGAATGCATCATCATTTTCTAAAGATCTTTGCATCGAGGAATCACTTCGAGCAAAATGTAGAAGTTAGTTCAATTCGAGCAATCGAGACAATCGGAAGTCTAACAGAATTTCAATAAAGATATTTTTGTACTTTAAAATAAAATCCGTGTTTTATTTGGCTCCTTCTGATCAGTTGATCGGAAGTAAAACTTAATATATTTTTTTGTAAAGTTCAAACAAAAAGATATTTTTGGCGCAGTCGGTAGGATACCAATAAAAATTGGTATCCGTAAAAAAGAGCTTAAGTTCCTATTAAGCAAGATTCAGCGTAAGAAAAAAAGTAAAATATAATATAATAGTTTTCCTACTTTAAAAGAAGAAAGGAAAAACCAAAGTGTACAAAAGTGAATAACAAAGTGCAAAATGGAAATTAAAAAGGACATAATAATTAAAACCCTTAAGTCGATAAAACCATTCGACGGGAAGTCAGATGAGCTGGCTCAGTATATAAGGAGCATAGAATCTGTGTCAGGATACTTAAACGAATTCACGGAGGACGAGCAACGACTTTTCCTGATGAATATCATCAACACCATTCAAGGAGAAGCTACTAATGTTGTTAGGAAGGCAACTATAAGCACTTGGGAGGAACTAAGGACAAAACTTATACAGGAATTCGGTGAGAAGACAAGCATATCAAATTTACTGATAAATTTCAACAGCATTATATTTAAAAATTGTGTAATAGAGTTTTATACAAATATTAATTGTCACTTGTGCAGAATTTTAGATAGAATTGCCTTAAGTAACGAAATAGAAGTCATAAAAAAATGTATATAATTGCATGTGAAAAAAAAGCATTCGAAGCTTTTCGGAATGGTTTGCCATCCCACTTTCAAGCAGTAATTCTCTCTCGCGGCTTATTTAAAATCGAACCAGCTTTTGAACTATTACTTGAAAACAATTCAGTTTCATATTGTTTAACGAATATAACAAAACCTCAAGTAACTCAAAAGCCGATACAACAGTTCCCTTCTAATTCAAATAGGAACTACCAAAGTTATAGACCCCAATATCTACAACAAAGTTATAGACCCCAATATCTACAACAAAGTTATAGACCCCAATATCAGCAACAAGGTAGACCTCCATATTATAATAATAATATAAATAATAACCCGCAAAATCAAAATGTTAACTTAAACAATCGTACACCCATAAAAAGGCAGAGGCAATACGATAGTAACCAATCAAGAATAAGAGAATACCAAGACCAATGGATGTAGTTGAAGAAAAATGTTCATCAACAAGCCTCGGAAAATTACCCCACATTAAACAATTAATAAATAATAAAATATATAAAATATTAATAGATAGCGGATCAACTTTAAGTTTCGTTAATCCAAACACACTAAATCACCCATTAATACAAACTGAAAGAAAAACTATCAGAACTATGCCAGGATTACACAATTAATTGATGCAGTAGGAACTATTAAGGGCAAATTAAAATTATTTGTCCATCAGTTCAGTAAGGATTACGATATCCTCTTCGGTAATGACATATTAAATGTCTTGAATTGTAACATGGATTATAGAAATAAAAAAGTTACTTTAAATAATAAAGAATATTTACTTCATTTTAAAAATGAGACAAAGGAAGAGGAAAATTACAATATCGTATTAGGCAAACAAAATATAGAGATAGAAAAGGAAATAAGGAGTGAATTTAGGTTAGATCATTTGAATAAAGAGGAGAAGGTTGAGATCAGCAGAACACTTAGAGAATTTTGTGACATATGTTACCATGAAGGCGAAAATTTGACTTTCACTAACAAAATCAAACACGAAAATAGAACAAAACATGAAGATCCAATTTATACAAAACTGTATCGATATCCTTACGTCCATAAGGATGAAGTAGAGAAACAGATCAGGGAAATGTTAGAACAAGGAATAATACAATTTTCACAATCACCATATTCTGCACCCATTTGGATCGTTCCAAAGAAAATGGATGCTAGTGGCGAAAAGAAGTGGAGAATAGTCACCGACTATAGGAAGTTAAATTACGTTACTATTGATGACAAATATCCCGTTCCAAACATTGAAACCATTCTGGACAAGTTAGGAAAATGCAATTATTTTACAACACTTGATTTAGCAAAAGGTTTTCATCAAATAGAGATTCAACCAAACAGTATGGCAAAGACAGCATTTTCCACTGCCGATGGCCATTATGAATTCAAGAGAATCCCGTTTGGGCTAAAGAATGCTCCAGCCACTTTTCAGAGGCTGATGAACAACGTCTTATCTGATTACGTTAATAAAATATGTCTAGTTTATCTTGACGACATAATTATTTTCTCGACATCCCTACAGGAACACATTCAATCAGTAACAAAAGTATTTCAAAGATTGCAAGAAGCGAATCTCAAGATACAATTAAATAAGTGCGAATTTCTAAAAAAGGAAACGGAGTTTCTCGGTCACATAATTACAACCGAAGGCATCAAACCGAACCCTAATACAATCAAAGCTATTTCAGGTTATCCGTTACCAAAAACTTAAAAGCATATAAAACAGTTCCTCGGTATGGCCGGTTTTTACAGGAAATTTATTAGAGATTTCTCAAAAATAGCTAAGCCCATGACAAAGCAATTAAAAGGCGATGTCAAGTCAGTCAATTATCAATCCGATGAATTTAAAAAATCGTTTGAACAATTAAAACTTTTAATTAGCTCTGACCCAAATTTGAAACATCCAGATTTCGATAAACCATTTGCCCTTACAACGGACACCAGTAACTTTGCAATCGGGGCTGAAAGAAAACCATGTGGCTGATGCACTGTCACGGATTAATATTGAAGACAATTTTAATAATGAAGATGATAATGACGCAGATATGCGATCAGACTTAGCCACAATCCATTTAGCATTAGAACATAATACATCATATATAGGAATTTCAGAAAAGACATTAAATACTTTTAAACATCAAATAATTTTCAAAGAAACTGATAGAGTAGGGGTACGCGTTACAAACATTCAGGATAAAACGGGATACGAATTAAAAACAGAAAAATTTACGGACAACTATTTTAAAGACATGATCAAAAGGTACATTTTAGGAAAATATGTTTGTGGCATTTACTTCAGTAACGATGAAGGTTTTAATCACTTTCAACGAGTATATTCAGCTATTATTTTACCATCCTCGAACGTTAAGGTTTTAAGGACTAAAAGAATAGTGGAAGATATAGAGAATTATGCAAAGTTTAAAGAGATCATTTATGAAATACATCTCAATGGCATACATGCAGGTATAAATAAAGTTATTAAAACTTTTGAAGAAAAATACCATTTCACAAATTACGCAAGGTTAGCACAACAAATAATTAATGAATGTGAAATGTGTAACACTTGTAAATTCGAGCACCAGGCTACGAATAGAATTTAAAGTAACGCCACCAGTAACACAAAGGCGAGAGAAATTTGTGGCCGACATTTGGGTCTGGGGACAGCAAAGTTATTTGACATGCATCGATCTCTATTCAAAATATGCAATGGTAGAACACATCACTTCACGTACATGGCTAGAATCGAAAAAAGCTTTGTTAAAAATATTTAATACAATGGGAGTACCAAAAACAATTAAAATGGATAAAGATCCATGCTTAATAAGTAATTTACTACAAAATTGGTTAAAACATTTAAAGGTAGAACTAGAAATTACCACAGGAAAGACAGGTTTAGCTGATATTGAGAGTCTTCATGCTAGTTTAAATAAAAAAATAAGATTGATTAACCCAGGATCGGATAACGAACTTACTCGTAAGTTAATAGCTATAGAGCAAATATTATTTACATATAACCATACGTTAATACATTCTTCAACTAATTATCGACCATATGAGATTTTCTTTGAAAATAAAAGCCCTAACATTAACCCACAAGACATTAAAGAGAAAAGAATAGGCAATATAAATAAAACTAGGAAGAATTATAAAGTAGATCTGCGTTATATGACCAACAAAAGACATCTAAAATCAGATAACCCATTTATTAGAATAAAAAACCCAATTCAGCAAGAAGGAGATCATATAAAAGTTACAGTAGATAAGCAGGGCCAAACCAGGAAAAAATTTACATACGATTTCCGCAAAAAGAAGAAAACTGAACATGAAAATACCTCACCTTCTAGGGAATCGGAAGAGGAAGCTACCCAAAACAGAACAAGTTCCACAAAATGGAATATCATAAGTTTAACAGATTAATTCAGATTCAATATGGTCTAGTCCTTATGTAGCAGTTGCAGCAATCACATCAAGCCAAGTTATCGAAATTCAAAAACTAACTACCCAGCAGGGATATGTTATAATGCAAGTCGGAGAACAACCTATAATTCAAGAGTATAACGAATTGACTTATACACTTAACAAAACAGATATATTAGAAACTTTTATAACATTAAAGGAAACTTTAAACAAAAGTGATTATTTAAATACAAACCTAATAACGAAGCATATTGGAGAAATCGAATCCGAAATTAGAATCTTTGAGCACAATAAAAATAGGGGAAAAAGAGGTTTAATAAATGCAATCGGAACAGGATTTAAATACTTATTCGGCACACTAGATAACGACGACCAATTAAGAAATAACGAATGACTAGAAAAATTAGAGGACAACATTTTTACAAACGACAATATCGAAGCACTTACTAAACATATTAATGAAGAAGTTAAAAATTTAAACAATCTTAATAAAATATCCAACGTTCTCATGGATAGAATAACTAAATTCGCTGCTATAGATTCGTTTTTTAACGCCGTATCGGAATTTCATGACTACATAAAGGAAATACAGTTATCTATAACATTAGCTAAAATTGGAGTGTTCAATCCAAAACTATTTGACATCGAGTCATTTGAACACAATACTACGAATCAACTTGAATTCATAAAACTATCTCTATGGCAAAAAAATGAGTTACATACTAATTTTTATTTTATCCTTACCTATGTATTCTGACCTAAAACCCATATATAAAATTATCCCTATACCTAATGAACAATATGAGGAATTGGACTTCAATAATATAGACGACCTATTTATAAAAGAGAGCAGCGAATTTATGATGGTTAATAACGGAAAACTATTCCCAATATACGACGAATGTATCAAAAATATAATAAATAATAATGACACAGAATGTAATTTTAGAGTAAACACTTTAGAAGAAACTGTAAGATTAAATGAAAATTCATTAATTATTAAAAATATTAAGAAACAGGAACTACTTAACAATTGTGGTACCTTATAAGATATTATATCTTAAAGTGTATAAGCATTTCAAATAAATAAATAAATAAATAAATAAAATAAAAGTCAATTTCGATGGTAACAATTTAATTAGAATTGAGAATTGTAAACTTGAAATAAATAACAGAACTTTTCTAGCCAGTAAAAACAAATATTATTATACCTGAAATCGACAAAAACATAAATAAAAATGTATTTGATAATATAACTTTAAGTGAACTACATTTAAAATATAATAAATTGCACAAACATACCTCCAACGGGGGAATTATACTTTTACTTATTATTATATTTTGTATAACAAATATTATATACTTTATTACTGTCAAAATAAGAAATCATAAAAATATTAAAATCATAAATAGTCCCGAGGACGTGCCTCTATCAAAAGGAGGGAGGAGTGACATATCCACATTGGACACAAATGTAACAGAACCAAATGTTCGCATTTTTTAAACATCAATTTGCCTTAATTGATACTATACAATAGCAAGTCGCCTTCTGCGACATAAACACATTAATAATTTGTAATCACATTCAAATCGCCTTCTGCGAAACAAACATATCAATACATTGTAATAAGCAATCAAATCGCCTTCTGCGACGTAAACATGTCAATAATTTGTAAGCACAATCAAATCGCCTTCTGCGAAATAAACATTATCGATACTTTGTAAAAACCAATCAAATCGCCTTCTGCGAGAGAAACATATCGATACTTTGTAATAAGCAATCAAGTTGCTTCTGTGAAATAAACACTTCTGTTTGTCCACATCCAATTTGTTAAAACAATAAACGTCGCCTTCTGCGACGAAGATAACTTTTGAATGCATCCTCATTTTCTAAAGATCTTTGCATCGAGGAATCACTTCGAGCAAAATGTAGAAGTTAGTTCAATTCGAGCAATCGAGACAAGCGGAAGTCTAACAGAATTTCAATAAAAATATTTTTGTACTTTAAAATAAAATCCGTGTTTTATTTGGCTCCTTCTGATCAGTTGATCGGAAGTAAAACTTAATATATTTTTTTGTAAAGTTCAAACAAAAAGATATTTTTGTATTTATTAATAAGAACATGGAGTATTGAAAGAAAACAAATTATCTTTATAACATAAAATATTGTGCAAGAAAAACTTAAAATATAATTTAAACCAGATACTAAATACTTATAGAAAGAATAGATTCTATGGCACCGAAGTTGAAATTGAAAAGCCAATTTTTACTACTTTTTGGAACATTCCAGGTAGGGTGATTGTTCTTAACAACTGAAGGTAAGATTAGACTGTATGCCGAGTTGGCATTCAAATGACTGCAGCCAAATGACAAAATTATCTGTCAAATTACCAAAAGTTCCGCACTGTCAAGGTAGTATATTAGACTACATGACCACAATGGCCATTTTGGTAATTTTTCCCCTGCTGGTCATTAAAGGCATTTGTTGTTATATTTTCAGAGTCAGTTGTGGTAACGCCGTACATGTTAAAGCAAAACTTAATTTTTCAACAAAATAAATAAAACAAATAATCGGAAACATTAAAGTAATACCTAGGTATTACACAACAAATACTAAACCATGCACATACAAATAACAAGAAAACCACTTATTAACACTGAAAAAAAGTACAATAAAAATGTAATTATTAAAACAATTTACGGAAAATGTTATCCAAACATATTATTATTATCATGCAAAAATGTTATTATTGAAGTATTAAATAACTGCACGCTCGGAAAAGATGACAATTTTCAGATGACAAAAATGACAGCAATGCCATAACCAAATTTCAATAAATTGCATATGGTCATTAGGTCATTGTACTGGCATTCGTGCTTATTGTCCGATTACACTGCATGCAATTTTGTCATTTTTATCTGTCAAAATCAGCATGGTCATTTGTGCTCATTTGGTCATTAGGTCATTTGAGATATGCCGATTACACTGCATGACCCTATTTTGACAGCGAGAACTGTCAAAAGTGGTCATTAAATGCCAACTGTATGCCACAGTCTTATCTTACCTTGAGGAACTTTGTTGAATAAACGATGAAATGAAATAAGATAAAAATAACCTAGTAGTATGGAAAGGAGGAACAGATACAGAAAACAGATACTATGAAAAGTTTCCACCTATTTTTTTGTGGGAAATTAACAGGAAACTACAATTTCATAAAAAAACACACTTCGACACCTTCAAGTTCAAACTATACAAATGAAGAACAGGAAGAAATGTAAAGCGGCCCTTACACGGTCAATCGGTTGACATCATGCATCGTGTATGTGTGGATTGACGGTACCCCTTAAGGCCCATTTAGACGATCATTTCAGTTTCAGTTGAGCTATCAGTTAAGCTTTCAGTTAAACTGATGTCTAAATGCAAAAATTGAAGCGTTTAACTGAAACTGAAACTGATGGAATTCCCATAAGTTGTCAGTTCAGTTATCAGTTAAACTGATGTGTAAATACGTTTCAGTTCAGTTGTCAGTTCAACCGTCATTTCAATTGAAGTTGGCGGTGAATCAACATTTTAGATTTCCTGTTTGTTTTTCAATATGTCGAAACGGAGTGATAATATGGTCGATTTCATTAAAATTTATCGTCCATTACGCAATGTATTTCTTCTGTCTTTCGACTGCTCACAAGAAAAATGAAAGCTCAACTGAACACTGGACTGACGTCTAAATGCACTGTCTTTTTAACTGAACTGACAACTGAACTGATAACTGATCGTCTAAAAGGGCCTTTACACAGTTCAACCGATTGACGTGAAATTTTTAGTTTTTGTGAGTTTTCGTGGTGTACGGATGTGCGATGAGTGAAACAGACGATTGTATTGCATATATTGCTCTTGCACATTGCATAAAGAGGAAGAAAAATGTCGAGAAAACATAGGGACGGGCTACAGTCCGCTTGGGCGAACTGTTGGATACCCTATTCTTATTCCTATCTCTCATAAGTGGGCGTGACAAAAGTCTAAGTATGGTTAAATTGTTAAGAACGCTCTACATATTTTGTTATATAACATTTAAAGGATTTTATCAAAAAAACGCTCCCTAGCTCAAACTTGGGTGTTTCAATAAAATTGTTTTATTTAATTGTGGGCGTGTCAGTAGGCGGATTTAAAAAAAAAATTAACACATGAGCATAAAGGGCCCCTAGAGAGTATATATTATAAATTTCAGCTCCCTAGCTCAAACTTTGGATTTTCAAAAAAATTGTTTTATTTATTTGTGGACGTGTCAGTGGGCGGATTTTGAAAATATTTATACATGAGCTTAAAGGGACCCTAGAGAGTATATATTATAAATTTCAGCTCCCTAGCTCAAACTTTGGATTTTCAAAAAAATTGTTTTATTTATTTGTGGGCGTGTCAGTGGGCGGATTTTGAAAATATTTATACATGAGCTTAAAGGGCCCCTAGAGAGTATATATTAAAAATTTCAGCTCCCTAGCTCAAATTTTGGTTTTTCAATAAAATTGTTTTATTTTTTTGTGGGCGTGGCAGTGGGCGGATTTTGAAAATTTTATATCCCGAGCAGTTTTAGGAGTCATAGATCATATATAAAAAAATTCAGCTTCCTAGCTCAAAATTCGATTTTTTCCAAAATTTTGTTTTTTTGAGTTTGTGGGCGTGTCTGTGGGCGGATTTCAAAAATTCGTAAACTTGATTATTTCGGGACCCTAGAGAGTATATGGTTAAAATTTCAGCTCTCTAGGTCCAGTTTAAAGGCCTAATTTTTGCCGACGGACGGACGGACGGACATGGCTAGATCGACATTACTATCGATGCTGATCATAAATATAGTAACTTTTAGGGGTCTACGGGCAATATTAAGGTATGTTACAAACTATGCGTCAAAATTAATATACCCCTAGAATAGGGTATAAACATAGGGACGGGCTACAGTCCGCTTGGGCGAACTGTTGGATACCCTATTCTTATTCCTATCCCTCATAAGTGGGCGTGACAAAAGTCTAAGTATGGTTAAATTGTTAAGAACGCTCTACATATTTTGTTATATAACATTTAAAGGATTTTATCAAAAAAAACGCTCCCTAGCTCAAACTTGGGTGTTTCAATAAAATTGTTTTATTTAATTGTGGGCGTGTCAGTAGGCGGATTTAAAAAAAAATTAACACATGAGCATAAAGGGCCCCTAGAGAGTATATATTATAAATTTCAGCTCCCTAGCTCAAACTTTGGATTTTCAAAAAAATTGTTTTATTTATTTGTGGGCGTGTCAGTGGGCGGATTTTGAAAATATTTATACATGAGCTTAAAGGGCCCCTAGAGAGTATATATTAAAAATTTCAGCTCCCTAGCTCAAATTTTGGTTTTTCAATAAAATTGTTTTATTTTTTTGTGGGCGTGGCAGTGGGCGGATTTTGAAAATTTTATATCCCGAGAAGTTTTAGGAGTCATAGATCATATATAAAAAAATTCAGCTTCCTAGCTCAAAATTCGATTTTTTCCAAAATTTTGTTTTTTTTGAGTTTGTGGGCGTGTCTGTGGGCGGATTTCAAAAATTCGTAAACTTGATTATTTCGGGACCCTAGAGAGTATATGGTTAAAATTTCAGCTCTCTAGGTCCAGTTTAAAGGCCTAATTTTTGCCGACGGACGGACGGACGGACGGACATGGCTAGATCGACATTACTATCGATGCTGATCATAAATATAGTAACTTTTAGGGGTCTACGGGCAATATTAAGGTATGTTACAAACTATGCGTCAAAATTAATATACCCCTAGAATAGGGTATAAAAAGAGATTTTGGATGAAGGAGTGGTTAAAAAAAAGGAATCAGTTGACACATGAAAATGAGAATGGATAACTGCACTGCTGGGAAAATCCTCCTCCAAACCCTCCCCGTGGGTGCTGGCTGGTAATGGTCACTAAAATTGTTTTGTGCGATGTCAAGACGGTGATCAGCTAAGGTCAGGGGGCATCACTGTGGTATTCCTTTACTCATCAATAGTTCAATACCCAGTGATGTTCCTTTACCATATGACGGAAGGTGCCTAATTTCAGTGGTCGTGCGAGCGTACATAGTACATAAATTCGTGCCTAAGAATGTAAGGCTGAGGGCCAAATCAGTCGTTAGCGAGCTCCTTCAGATGCCTAGGCAAGGTGTGTCGTAACCCTGTTGCCTAATCCCGGTATATCGGCTCTGCCGGGATGGACCTCTATTTCCGACCTACTCGTGGGAACAACATTCAATTTTAAAAAAACATTCCAAACAAAGAAGACAAAAGCAACGAAAACTGACCTAACCGACCAAAACTGACCAGACAAGACGAATCCAACCAACTAACCCAGGACAAACACGACGACAATCAACTATGCACCAGCAATTCGGACCTACTCACGACAACCCTCCATATTTTCAGAAGTTTAAATATTGAAAGCGCTGAGAAGGGCTCCCAATCCTCGTTCAACACCGCCAATATTGGATCTGAGACCGAAGACGAATTGCTGGATGACAAGGAATCTGAGGACAACATCCTGAAACCACACGAGGTCTCCAAAGAGACAAGAAAGCGGAGTAACTACAGGGCCTCAAAACACACAAGGTGTGAAGATAGTGCGGTGTGGAAACGGGCATACTCTTGAGTTTTTCTCCAAAACCATCGCCAGCATTGGCGAACTGTGGGAGGGAGCCAAACTGAACGTCATACCCAGATCCGCACTGCCACTTAGACAGAAAGTCAAAGTCTGGATACCACCCCGCTTCGGCAAAGAAGGGGACAAGAACATCGTGGTCCTCCTCGCTGGGTAGAACAAGAATATCCCGATCAAGGATTGGGTCAAGGTATACTCCAGAAGAAGTGGTGACGGCAAGGAGCTCTGCTTTGCAATAAACCAATCTTCTGCAGCCAGCATAAGACAGACCCCAGGCAACAGACTGAAGTTCGGGGTAGGTGCCATAAGGGCACGGCTGGATGAAGATGAAGAGCCAAAAGCTGCTAGTGGTGCAAATTAATTTGCATCGTGGACGTGGCATTAATTCAAGAACCCTGGATTTTTAAAAATAAAATCCAAGGACTGAAATCTCTATATTACCATGTGTTCCACACTAAAGAAGAAGGTAAAGTACGAAGCTGTATTCTAGTCAAGAAAACTGTTGGTAACATATTTTTTCTTCACAGGTACAGCAATGGAGACACAGTGGCCG
This sequence comes from Portevinia maculata, assembly GCA_949715645.1. NCBI lineage: Eukaryota > Metazoa > Arthropoda > Insecta > Diptera > Syrphidae > Portevinia > Portevinia maculata. Next base: position 169,055,124 of record OX454526.1, on the reverse strand, counting down.
TAAAAATTGAAGCTCCGGAAAGTAACCTTATCCTCGCTTCAGTTTACATGGCACACGACGAGGAAAACCCACCATCCGATACAGTACGTGAATTAGTGGAGCACGCTAACACACGGAATACATCATTGATAGTAGGTTGCGGCGCGCATGCACACCACACGCTGTTGGGCAGCGCAGGAATTAATAAAAGAGGTGAGTCGTTGTTTGAATATATTATTTCCACAAATCTAGTTTTGTGTAACAGGGGAAACCAGCCCACTTTCCAAAACAGAAACAGGTCAGACATTTTAGACATAACTCTCAAAAGCAACAATGATCATATCAGGGTAGAAGACTGAAGAGTTTGTCGAGAGAACTCTTTCTCAGACCATAATAGGATACTGTTTACAGTCAATCTACAATATATGGCACAACGAATCTTTAGGAACCCTAGGAAAACGAATTGGGCAGACTATGCGAAAACGGTTAGTGAGTACACACAACATCCAAAAGAGGACAAGTTTGTCGACACTCACTCAATCGACAACGCAGTCGAGTATATTACCAAAACTATGCACAAAGCCTTTATTAAACACTGTCCCATCTCTCGCAATCGCAAACCCAAACATAGGGACGGGCTACAGTCCGCTTGGGCGAACTGTTGGATACCCTATTCTTATTCCTATCCCTCATAAGTGGGCGTGACAAAAGTCTAAGTATGGTTGAATTGTTAAGAACGCTCTACATATTTTGTTATATAACATTTAAAGGATTTTATCAAAAAAAACGCTCCCTAGCTCAAACTTAGGTGGTTCAATAAAATTGTTTTATTTAATTGTGGGCGTGTCAGTAGGCGGATTTAAAAAAAAATAACACATGAGAATAAAGGGCCCCTAGAGAGTATATATTATAAATTTCAGCTCCCTAGCTCAAACTTTGAATTTTCAAAAAAAAAAAAAAAATGTGGGCGTGTCAGTGGACGGATTTTAAATTTTTTTTATCCGAGCAGTTTTAGGAGTCATAGATCATATATACAAAATTTCAGCTTTCTAGCTCAAAATTCGATTTTTTCCAAAATTTTGTTTTTTTGAGTTTGTGGGCGTGTCTGTGGGCGGATTTCAAAAATTCCTAAACTTCATTATTTCGGGACCCTAGAGAGTATATGGTTAAAATTTCAGCTCTCTAGGTCCAGTTTAAAGGCCTAATTTATGGCGACAGACGGACGGACGGACGGACGGACGGACGGACATGGCTAGATCGACATTACTATCGATGCTGATCATAAATATAGTAACTTTTAGGGGTCTACGGGCAATATTAAGGTATGTTACAAACTATGCGTCAAAATTAATATACCCTTAGAATAGGGTATAAAAAGGCAACTTGGTGGACCAGCGAGCTTCAAAAGCGGCGAACATTGGTAAGACAACTTTTTAACAAAGCAAGACAGAGTAAGACCGATGAAGACTGGACTAAGTATAGGTCCGAACTTAACCCATTTCATTTTCGAAAGTAATTTTCACAAATTTTTGAAAAGCAATGGCAACAGGACCATTTTCACAGCAGTTCGGTTATATATAGAGAAAGATCACCGCGATTGGGACTCTCATCTCGGATCAATATCATGTGCGTTAAGAAATGTTGTGCATGAATCCACAGGATTTAGTCCATTTTATTTATTATTTGGATTTCACATGATCACCCATGGAAGCACATACGCGCTATTAAGGGAGTTGGAATCCTTGTCCGGTGAATCGTCTGAGATCGGTGAGAGGCATGACAAACTGATAAAGATTAGGGAAGAAGCGTACAAATGTTTAAACCTTGCACAGATTAAACATGCGAAAGCTTATAATCTACGATCTAGGCCCATAAATTTCAAGACTGGACAAATAGTATATCGACGTAATTTTGTCAAGAGTAGCGCACCTAATAAGTACAATGCCAAGCTCGCACCTAAGTTCAGGAAGTGTCGCATCAAACGTAGAATTGGAAACTGTTTATATGATTTAGAAGACCTTAATGGAAAATATATTTGCAGGGCACATGCGAAGGACATTGTTCCGTGAGCTAAGGTTTGCCCGGTTTCTCAGTTGGTAGAGCATGAGACGTTCAGGGTGTGAGTCTGCCCCGCGTTGATTCATAATACTTTCCTGATAGCTACGCAAATTGATTTGTATTTTTCTTTTCAAACATAACGCCTGACAGTGCATTCGTTCTGCTTGCTTTGTAACATAAATTTATTCGTAGTCTCTTGTTAGCTTTGTGTTTTGACCTTAAATAAAAATGACTGGACATGATCGATGCTCACGAGCAGATGTCACTGTTACCGATCTTGTCTTCGAAAATCGAAACTTCGAAAGGAGTCTGGCAAAAGAGATTTCCGGCTACAAGCTTTCTTTTGCTCATAAGCCACCGAACGATTATGTTCGCTTCCTAATAAGAGCTTCATTACATTTTATACTTTTCATTAAAATAAGAGTGTTATTATACGAGTATATCGATAAATTATAGAATTGCCTATACTATTTGAAATATAAATAATAAAACAAGTAGTGAATTAAAAATAGGAAAGGCGTTGATAAGGGTAAGAATGTTGAACTTAAACAAACATGTGTGCTATTGAACTAACACCATTTTTCATAATCATGCACTCGGTAGGATTCAGTTGGTGTTCTTGGTCCCAAAAATCAAGGTAGAGCGTGTTGTTCAGTAAGGCTGAAGAGAGAATCGTTCGAGATTCTCATCGATGTGGCAATTGCAACGAAAGTCTACCTAACCTCACTGAAACCACAACCAAATGCAGCTAAATCTGTTCAACACGTGTAAATCCGCCAGACCCATACGGCGTTACGACACCAAGATTGCACGTGCACATGCACAAATCCACGCATGACAGCCAAGATCAAGCCAATCCAGCCAGTAAAATCTCCATCGTCAACTGCATCAGACCGAGTTAGACCCTGCCCCACGAATCCAGAAGACCGCGCCTTGTTCCAGTTTGTTATGCACAATTAGTGAAATATATATATTATATATATTGTAAAAAAAAAAACAGTGAATTGCTTAAAAAAAAAAAACCTAACTGCTATTCCTATAATTAAAACTACAATTAAGATACCTACATAAATGTCCTATAAAAATCTACTAAAATTTAAATAATTGCCTACCTACATCTATACATATATATATTGCTACCTAAACTACAATTTAATTTTACCTATAAATTACCTATTTGCCTAATCGTACTTACCTTGAATTAATTTCGAGTATTTTGTCATTCATCTAAAGAGTGTTAAATTCAGTGTGATAGTGGTTAGAGTCATTTACTTAATTTGATAACAGCGTCAACAAGCCAGCCTCAAGATGTTCCTGACATGTCATGAAAATCAACGAGAGCAGAAATCACAGGTAACAAGTAATCTTGTCATATAACATATTTCACCACTATAACATTTTTCGTATGACAAAAATTTCCTTGCTTAAACTTCTTATAATATTCTAAATAATTCGTTTTCTTCATGCATACATATTTGCACGCAAACTCAACATGACTTGCATTAAATAATTTCATTCACTCGCTTTGTAATTGCAATACATTCTCGAAAGGTTGTATTAAAACCCATAAAAAGTATATTTATGTATCTAGTAGATGTATATGATCCATTTGAATTCGTCGGTTGTCATAACTTTTGATCAATAAATTTCATTTTCATTTCGATTAAGTATAACATAAAACATGCATTTTTGTTTGTGGTATACATTGAATTAGTCATGTCTTGCTAATTTCCCCCTTCATCGGTCATCTTCATCACCAACATCGTCACCGTCCACTCTTTCGGCACACATATGTGTTTCCGCATGCGATGACACCTAGCATGCAAAGAACCGGTACTACACACACCCCCACACACAGTTTGAGCCAGCTCTGGTAATCAGTGCTCAAATACAACAGTCATCATTATATGTAGCTGTTCCTTGTGAGAAATCCCCCGTTCAGATCTATGAAGATCTAGGGTCTACTCTGACGTATGTTAGCAACGGTTCGGTCTTCTCTTAATAACATTTCCGTCATTCATTCTCAATCGTCACCTCTCCCCACGACCCAACCCTGAGCAGCCGGAAGAAAACGTTAGAAAGGGAGCATTGGAGGTGAATTGAATGGAATGTATTGCGTATAACACTTTTGATATGAAATGTAATGTCATCTTGCTTCCTTCAAATAAATAGCAGTAGACGTATGGACGCAGTCGCAGTAATATGTACTGCCGACATATGCTACAGTATCCACATTTCATTGTTGGGCTCCTTTTAACGGCTTACAACCTGGATTCTAAAACAATTCCCACTGTTTTCTGAAGGCGAAGCTTGCATCATTAACCCTTGTGTAGGTGCCAAGGTACCTGGGTACTTTCTGAGCGTAATTTGAAAAAAAAAGATTTCACCGGAACCACTATCTTAATATTTTTAGTACCTTCCTAAAAAACATTTCTGCGTCAAATATGCTATATTTATCTCCAAAATCGAGCCGTATGTTTCTTCTACAATTATTTTTTGTTGTTCCCCAATATGACATCAAAGTACCTGTGTACTCCAATATTTTCTGATCTGAAATGCGTGCACTTAGCTATTCGTGCACACAATTTTTTTTTTTTTGAATAAAATTGTAGTTGCATCGCTTTTGTTTTTTCTCATGTCATTTTCAAATTATCTGAATACACTGTCTGAGCGACGTTTGTAAAAAAAAGTATGGCCTCATCATCTGGTGTTTCTGGCTCACAATTTCGCTTCCGTTCAGCGCGCGCCGTGAATAAGTAATATTGTAGTTCTGCTATGTTTCCTATTTTCTTTACTACTGGTAAGGACGGAATAGCGCAGTGGAGTACAGTTCCGCCAAATACGAGTGTTCGAACCCCTGCCCATAACAATATTCGCCAAAAAATGGGCCAATTGCTGGTTTCCAGATTAAAGCTGAAGCTGATACTTTCATGGCTTTTTTCACTCCTGTTATGGCAGACATTGTGGTAACAGAAACTAATCGAAAAGCTCTAAGTGTGTATGCGACTTTCAAATCCAATCATTCGGATAGACCACCAAAGGTATGGAAACCACTCACTGTTCAAGAGTTAAAGGTTTACTTGGGTGTTCTCTTTATGGCCGGGGTACATCATTCGAGTGGAGAGCACACATCGGTCCTCTGGAGTTCAGACTCTGTTATCCATTTTCGTGCTGCAATGCCTCTTTGCCGATATTCTGCAATTACGCGCTTTATACGTTTCGATAACATACCTACTAGAGTTGATCGAATGTGTACTGACAAGGGCGCTCCAATTCGTGATCTTTGGAACCTAATTAACGAAGTGCTATATAAAAACTACAAGCCATCGGTAGACATCACTGTGGATGAACAGCTGTTTCCATACAGAGGCCGTAATAAGTTTACGCAGTACATACCTTCAAAATTAGCCCAATATGGAATAAAGGTTTGGTGGGCCTGCGATGCGTCAAACTATTATACACTGAGTGGCGAAATCTCTCCAGACAAACGTTGGAGAGAATGTTGTAAAGAGATTGATGCGAAGGTATGAAGGATCAGGACGAAATGTAACTACCGACAACTTTTTCACTACATTTGAGCTCGCAAAATACCTTCTCCTCTTAACTTTGGTGGGCACCGTTCGCCATAATCAAACTTTTATTCATCCACAAATGAAAAAAAAAACACGAACCGTGGAGAGTTTTCGAGCGTGTTTGGGTTCCATAAATCGAAGTACACTATGGTATCATTATGTACCGGCAGTAAAGAAGGCTGTGATTGTCTTATCAATGTGGTTGAAGAAGAGGGATACAGAAGCCTCACTAAAATACTAAACCAGGAAAAGGTACAATGATATTCTTATGAAAACCAGACCAATGAAGGTGGTAGTGAAAAGACTGCAAAAAGACTCACCGAAAGCATTAAAAAAGAGTTAAAAGACAGAGGCTTTAAAAATCTTGGAAGTTGTAAATATGCTTAAATTTAAAAGTAAAGTACCGCTACCAATTTTTACACTCAGTTTTGAGTATGACGGAGATAAGAAAAAAGTATATGAAATTAAAAACATACTTGGGATGCAAGTTGAGATTCATACCCTACGTAAATTGAAACAAGTGCCCCAATGCAAAAATTGCCAAAGACATGTGCATATACATAGATAATGCAGCTCAAATCCAAGATGTGTTAATTGTGCAGGAAGTCACCACACTAAAGAATGTAAGAAGAAAGAAAATGAACATCCTAAATGTGCAAACTGCAATGAAAACCATCCTGCTAGATACAGAGGTTGTTTAGTTGCAAAAGAAATCCAACTTGCAAGGGACAAAAAGCAAAAAAAAACACAAAAAAACTCAAATAAGGAAGAGCAAACAGTTAAAAAGGACTTGCAAAAGAGCACATAGAAAGAATTTATTTTTTTATTTATTTATTTATTTTATTTAACGTACAATTTATTGTCAGAGTGACAAGTGTTGAATGTACAAGAAATATATCAGATAAATTGACACAAATTGTTGATAACATAAAAGAAAATAATGGAAAAAAAACTAATACAATTATTTTATTTAAAAGACAATGAAAGAAAAAAAGCAAAAATACGAGTACATACAGCAGACATTCAATAAACAATATTCATAAAAAAAACTATTTATGGCTGAATAGTCCAAAGACAACAACCATTTCTTAACACCTTTTAAAAATACTTTTTTAGCCCTCTCACACCTAATTATATCTGGAAGTGAATTAAACAAACGTGGTGCGGTGGCATAGTAAAATCTTTTAAAGTATGCTTTATAAATTGTAGGAACAGTTACCAAACTTCTAGTATTGACCCGCAAATTATAGTTATCTACGTTTCTTACAAAGTAAAATCCCGAGTTTTCGAAAAATATTTTTAAGACTTTGTAGCAGTAAAGATGCCTTAGCGGAAGAATTCCAAGGTTTTTGAACAAAGAACAACTTGGAGTTCTGCGATTTAATTTGCATACTGTCCGTATTGCATGTTTTTCTTTTATCAATAGTGGTTCCGTTTTATTAAAATATGCACCACCCCAACAAGAGATACCATATTGCAGCTTAGATTTTAAAAGACCATTATATACGAGTTCTATAATGGTTTGTGAACAATATAGACTAAGATGATAAAGTTGTCTTATTACTTTATTAAGGTATTGTTTAAGATAAAGTGTATGATTATTCCAACTGATCTTGTTATCTAATACTATACCAAAATATTTAAAATTGTCAACACACTCCACCCTGAAACAATCTGTAGTACTGTTTCACTATAGACGATGCGGATTAAATAATGACACGTCCGTTTTGTTTGAATGCGATCATGAAACTGACGCTCTCTTTATTCTTATTCTTAATCTTACATGTGTATGACTGTATGTGTATATATAAATATAATATATAATTTAGGTAGATATCTTATTCTTAATCTTATATGTGTATGACTGTATGTGTATATACATAATCACAGCTTATGAATGAAGGTACATGAATATAAATATGGTCTGACAGTGTCAGTTGCATGCTTAACTCTTACAATAATTACTACAATTCGGCCATCCTGACCATTAAGATCACCTGATCTTGCAAATTTATAATCAATCATTCGCTTTACTCTTGTTCAACCATGGTTTCATATTGCCGACCGCCCATACTCCTTGGTAAGGTAGTCGGGACTGTTGAAAACCGTCAACATCTTAAAGCAGATATCTGTCGTTTCGTAGGACTTTTTCGATCTGGTAGGGTCCTCTAAATTTCGGTATCAGTTTTTTAGACGCCCCCGGGTGTGACTGAATTTTTTTTTATCATAGCTTAGTCTCCTACATTATATTTCGTGGGCTTGCACCGTTTTTTATCTACGTATCGTTTGTTGTATGCCTGCGACTTCGTCTGTTCTAGAGCTGCTTTGCTACGTGTCTTTGCCAGGTCGCGTACGCCTCCTGACTCTATTTCTGTCAAATTTTCTTCAAGTTCATCCGACCATTTGCCTTTCTGATTCACTCCAAGCTACATTACACAAGGATGTTCTTTTGTAGTACTACCCACCGTGTTATTGAGTGTATGTTCGACTACCTCTAAAACGTGGTCCCAAAATACCCCTTCTTGTGGTTTAACTAATTTTGCTATCATTGGTCCCAAGCTCCTGTTTACTCTCTCTACTTGTCCATTTGCTTGGGGTGAACCTGTCGCAATCTTTATGTGTTGAACACCTTCTTTGGACAAAAAGTCCTTGAACTATGCAGAGGTAAAACAACTACCCCTATCTGATATAATATATTTCGGTCTACTATTCGCTCTAAAATAGTCCGTTAACGCTCGATTTACGTCCTTTGTATTTGTAGTTTTAGTCGGGTAGAGTCTCACGAACTTTGTAAGCATCTATTACCACTAGTATATATTTTTTAACCGTTCTCGAATTGTCTATTGGACCATAATGATCTACATGTACCACAAGCCACAACGAACGATTTTTCTTCTTTAGGGATGTTGTGAATGAAACCTTCTTCACGGCCTTGTTTAGCCGAAAAAGCAATACATTTCAAACAGTTTTATATGTGCAATAATATTTTCTCTCTCATTTTGGGAAAGCAGTAACTTTCGACACCAACTCTAACACCTTATCTGTACCTACATGACCTACTTCGTCATGATATTTATATAAAACATGACTTTCCATCGCTTCCGGTACACAAAACACGACACTGCCATCATTTTTCTTTCTATATACCACTTCGTTTCTCATCTCGTATAAATTATGGTTCGATCGTTCTAACAACTCTTTAATCTTAACTATATGTCCGTCTTTTCCTTGGCATACTATCAGATTTTCCTCGAAAGTATTCGTTTCGATCGTCAGAATATTTGTCGATCTAGTTAACGAGTCGACGTGTTGCATGCGAGTACCTGCCCTGTGTGCTAGAGTGTAATCAACATTTTGTAGCTCTAACGCCCATCTGGCTATTCTAGGGTTAAGTTCTTTCTTGCTTAGCGTTAGGGTCAACGAATTACAATCAGTTACGATCTAGAACTGTTTACCCTGTAAATATACCCTAAAACGTTTTAAAGCATTTATTATTGCCAGCGCCTCTAACTCTAAACTATGCAATCTTGCTTCGTAATCTGTCGTTCTCTTTAAAAAATAAAAAATCGGATGTAACTTTCCGTCTTGCTTTCTTTGTAGCAGAATCGCCCCAAATCCCTGTGCACTTGCGTCGCAATGAAGTTCTGTTTCGTCCTTTGGATTATACAGTGCCAAGACCGGAGCTTCTATCAATTTATTTTTCAATCACCAGACTTGAATTCTCTGTCTTTTTTGGTAAGGTCATACAGTGGTTTTGCTATGGTTGAAAAATCTAACGAATCTACGGAAATAAGAACACAATCCCAGAAAACTGTGTACTGCATGGGTTTTTTTTTGGAATCGGAAAATGTTTTATAGCTTCGATACCCCTATCATCTGCCTGTATACCCTCCCCCGTAATCGTAAAGCCTAAATATTTTATCCTCTTTTGTAAAAATTTGCACTTATTTTGTTATGGCCAAGGTTTTTCCGAAGTTTTCACTCCCTTTCAGTTTTCTTTCTGCGTATGGTGGGAACAGGTACTTCATGTATAGGGTTTGAATACCACCCAATCCGCACGTGGCGATTGGCCTGATGTCTGGGGCCAGTGCCGGGGTCGAAGGTACGATGGTTCAATCCCGCTCGGAGATCGGATTTTTTTTTATTGTTTTTTTTTTTAAACTCTCATGCCTGGCTCGTAGAGGTCAAAGGGGGGACGTACGGGATGGCTGATGAACGCGTGATGGGTTATTCGATCGTCAGTAGAGAGAATACGTTACTCAAGGACGGGAGTGTTGAAGTCCAACCGTGATCGTTACGGCTATAGTTGAGTGGGAGTTATTTGATTGAAGGCGCAGTTAAAGTAAAGGAAGTGCGTGAATAGTACGTGGAGAAGAAAAATAATAATAATAGCGCGTGATGCTTATCGTCGACCTTAAATAACCCGTGCGTGATTAAACTTTCCATATCCGTGATTTTATCAGGGCTCAACGAGGTAAGAGCTTAGATATTCCTTTTTTTTGTGTCTATGCTGCAGCACGCTCGTTTTGTCTAGGACGCCAGGAGGAGTCTGACGTTTTCCTACGATATCGAGACATTAGACCGTGGAACCGTCGAGAATCCTCGTCACTTTGACCGCACGAAGGGGACATACCGATACGCGATCATTCAAGTGACGCCCGGTTCCGGCAACCAGAGTTTCCGGTCGGAGGTTGGAACAGGGGCAAGACCCTTAGCTCGAGACGCGATCGTCCTGGGTTCGAATTTCACCCAGCCGTCTTTTCGTTTTTTTTTTTTTATTCTCTCCTCATTGTGGATATCCCCGTACGGTGATGGTTCGAGACGCCGCTATGCAGTTTTTTTTTTTAGTTTGAATTCGTACATATTATCTTTGCTTTTCTTTTATACATCTATGATATAGTTTAATCCCTTAGCTTTAATCCAACCTTTTCTTTTTATACCCTATTCTAGGGGTATATTAATTTTGACGTATAGTTTGTAACATACCTTAATATTGCCCGTAGACCCCTAAAAGTTACTATATTTATGATCAGCATCGATAGTAATGTCGATCTAGCCATGTCCGTCCGTCCGTCCGTCGGCAAAAATTAGGCCTTTAAACTGGACCTAGAGAGCTGAAATTTTAACCATATACTCTCTAGGGTCCTGAAATAATCAAGTTTACGAATTTTTGAAATCCGCCAACAAACCAAAAAAAAACTAAATTTTGGAAAAAATCGAATTTTGAGCTAGAATGCTGAAATTTTTTATATATGGTCTACGACTCCTAAAACTGCTCGGGATAAATTTTTTTTCAAAATCTGCTCACTGACACGCCCACAAATAAATAAAACAATTTTTTTGAAAATCCAAAGTTTGAGCTAGGGAGCTGAAATTTATAATATATACTCTCTATGGGCCCTTTATGCTCATGTGTAAATATTTTCAAAATCCGCCCACTGGCACGCCCACAATTTTTTTTTTTTTGTTTTTTGAAAATTCAAAGTGAGCTAGGGAGCTGAAATTTATAATATATACTCTCTAGGGGCCCTTTATGCTCATGTGTTAATTTTTTTTAAATCCGCCTACTGACACGCCCACAATTAAATAAAACAATTTTATTGAAACACCCAAGTTTGAGCTAGGGAACGTTTTTTTTTGATAAAATCCTTTAAATGTTATATAACAAAATATGTAGAGAGTTCTTAACAATTCAACCATACTTAGACTTTTGTCACGCCCACTTATGAGGGATAGGAATAAGAATAGGGTATCCAACAGTCCGCCCAAGCGGACTGTAGCCCGTCCCTATGTTTTTTATTATCTTTATTATATATATTTTTTTTTGTATATATATTAATTCGTTAATTCTATCCGAGCTATTCACTTGGCGCTCCTACCCGTGTACCAGGTTGGGTCAGAATGTACAAAGGGGTGGCAATATTGCGACGCTTTTGGGGGAGTAGATATTGGTTACCTTTTTCAGTTTTTTTTTCCCTCCCTTGTGTGGGTACATTAGGTTAAGCAACAAGTTTGTTTGTTGAATTATTTGAATTATATCATAAGTCTTCGAACTTCTCGTTTTCTTTTTTTTTTGTTTTATTGTCTAACCGGTAAGTAACCCTTTTCGGCAGTCGCGATTCTTCCGAAAAGGACTTCGGGATTTGGGATAAATCGCGTGGCGCCCATTTACCACCTTATCCCCACGACCATCTTCACTGAGTTGGCTGGATCCCGATCCCGAAACGCGACGTGGAACGTAACATTTTTAGCGCCCAACGTGGGGCCACTTAAATCAAATAATAGCTTCAAAGGACAGATTATCATAGTCTCGGTTACAGTCCACATATCGGTTTGGTTTTCTTTTCTCGCGTGTCGACAAACCTAGGTGGTCTTTACTTTCAGTCCCAGAGTTTGATTCGGGTTTGAATATTGTTCGGTATATATGAAAGGAAAACCTCAGACACTAAACATGGAGATTAATAGATTAAACTCTGAAGAACTGCAGTATAAGTTAAAGATAAGAGGAATTACTGCTAAACATGTCACGGATATGCGAAAGATGTTAAGAGCCGCACAGGTTTTACTTCTAGAACCTGACCTGTCGTACGTCGATGCAACGCCAGGGGCACTATTTTCCATGGAAAGTAGGCCAACAGCTACGCGCCGACCTTTGTCTTGTTTCCGATGCCGTCAGCAAGGCCATATTGCGTCTGCATGTCCACAACCCCTTCGCTGTTACGGGTGTAATCTCGAAAGTGTCATTCGGAGCCAATGTCCACAGTGTAGGGTCGCGGGAAACGACCGACCAACTCAATAGACAGCGGGGCATTGAGTTGTAGGCCTACAGAACCCGCCAATATGGGGAGCAAGTTGGGGGGGAACTGGCGGGATTGCAGGAAGGTGTTGGAAAAATAGGGCTTCATCAGGGAACATCAATTTAGGCAGGGTGTCGAAACACCATCAGCTGGTTAGGAGGGGCAACGATAGGCGTCCATACATGGAAGTGGAAATTTACGGGTTAAAAATGGGGGGTTTACTCGATTCGGGGGCATCTAACTCAATTCTTGGTGGTCCAGGGTGGGATCAGCTAAATCTATTCAATTTAGAATTGCGGATGTCGACGGATGCGGTTACTGTGGCGAACGGCGAGAGAGTTGAGGTCCGGGGTGCGATACAGGTTCCTGTTAAGGTAAGAGGCCAAGTTAAGATATTGGACATCTTAGTTATACCTGCGCTACCCCACAATCTGATACTGGGTGCCGATTTCTGGGAAATCTTTTCCATATTACCGGATATAAGGAAACAAGTTTGGTATTTTAGCCCAGATATATGTGCGGTCGGAGATGGGAGCCACGTTCAAGTCTCAAATAAAGCCGCGCTTGATAACCTAATTGAGTCGGCCTTTAGTCAGGGTAGTGGCCAACTGGGCTGTACGCATCTTGTCGAGCACGTTATTAAAACAGCTTCCGAGCCCATAAAACAGAGATATTATCCTGTATCACCAGTAGTACAGGCGAATATCAACAGGGAGGCGATGAGATGCTGGAGGCAGGGGTAATTGAGCCTTCATCGAGTCCTTGGTCGTCACCGATACTGTTGATTAAGAAGAAAGATGGCAGCTACAGGTTTTGTGTAGATTTCCGGAAGCTAAATAGAGTTACTGAGCGAGATGCTTACCCCATTCCGTACGTTTCGGCCACATTTGCCAAGCTAAGAAATGCGAAATTTTTGTCCTCATTGGATATTAAGTCCGCGTACTGGCAAATTCCATTGGCCGAAACTTCTAAGCAATATACGGCCTTTACGATACCAGGGAAGGGGCTTTTTCAATTCACGCGAATGCCATTTGGGCTACACAACGCGCCGGCGACTTGGCAACGCTTCATTGATAAGGTGCTTGGAGCAGATTTAGAGCCAAATGTCTTCGTCTATTTGGATGATGTCATTATTGTGACCGATACTTTTGAGAAACATTTGTCCGTCTTAAAGGAAGTGATAAGGCGGATTAGTACCGCGGGCCTGGTCCTAAGTAAAGATAAATGCGAGTTCTGCAAATCTGAACTAAAATACCTGGGGTACATCGTGAACAATAACGTACTCTTGGTCGATCCCGACAAGGTACGAAGCATGGTCGAATTCCCTCGTCCCACTTCGGTGACGAGCGTGCGACGTTTTATCGGCATGGTTTCGTGGTATCGTCCGTTTGTGGAAATTTGTTCCGATTTGGTTTCCCCTATTACAGGATTACTGAGGAAGAGGAAGAAGTTTGAGTGGACAGACGCCTGTGAAAATGCATTCCGGATCTTAAAAGAAAAGCTTGTTAGTGCACCCATTCTGGCCTGCCCTAACTTTGACAAACCTTTTACTGTTCATACAGATGCCTCGGGGTATGGTATCGGGGCGGTGATGACCCAGGAGGACGACTGTGGAGGGGAAACAGTTATCTGCTACTTAAGCAGAATCTTGTCCAAGACAGAACGTAATTTTTCAACAACCGAACGAGAGTGTCTAGCGGTGTTATGGTCGGTTGAAAAACTTAGGCCCTATTTGGAAGGAAGTGTTTTTACCGTGATAACAGATCATCATTCCCTGGTGTGGCTCAACAACCTGAAAGATCCTCAAGGCAGGTTAGGAAGGTGGGCGGTTACCTTACAGCAGTATGATTTTAACATTGTTCACCGGAAGTGGAAGGAACACCTGGTACCGGATGCCTTATCGAGGTCTGTTCCGGAAGGTCCTGTTGATATTGTCACCTCTCATGATCAGTGATATCACCACATGCTTAAGTCGGTTAGAGCGAATCCCGACAACTTCCCTGATTGGCGCGTAGATTCTGGTATACTGTACAAGTATGTGACCACGAGCTTATCACACTTATATCCTGAAGAGGACAAATGGAAGATAGTTGTCGCGGAAGACAAAAGAAAGGAATTGTTGAAAGAATTTCACGACAATATTTTAGGTGGGCATGGCGGTATACGGACCACATTAGGCAAAATCTCGGCCCGATATTATTGGCCTCGAATGAAAAAGCAGATAGCGTCGTATGTACGCCAGTGTTTGATATGTCAGACGGTGAAACCAGATCTCCAAAGGCCAGCTGAGCTTATGGTGTCACGGGGCAATGTTACGAAGCCTTGGAAGATGCTGTGTATTGATCTCGTTGGACCGTTGCCCAAATCAACTAAAGGTTATTGCTATATTTTGAACGTGGTAGACTATTTTTCGAAATTTCCCCTATTTTCCCCCTTACGTTCCGCTACCGCCAAAGCGGTATCGACGATCATGGAGGAACAGGTTTTCCTAATTTTTGGTGTTCCTCGGTGGATAGTATGCGACAATGGAGTTCAATTCCGAAGTCGAGAATTCTCTTCACTTTCCAATACCTATGGGGTGACCCTGAACTTTACAGCCTTTTACCATCCACAAGCTAACCCTGCTGAACGAGTTAATCAGACGCTGAAAACTAAGCTGCGAGCTTACGTCTCCGATAACCATCGAAGTTGGGATTCAGTCTTACCAAAGGTTGCGTGCGGCATTAGGACGTCCACCCATGAGGTATTAAAGACGAACCCTTACTTCGTATTATTTGGCCGGGATATGCCGGTGAAGGGTACAAACCCAACTATTCCACCGGAGGGATTTCTGGCGGAAAGGACGGAAGATTATGCGTGGCACAATTCGTTAGGAGTGGTGATAAATGTCGTACGTACCAGGCTCCAATTAGCCGCTAAAGGTGCTGCAAATCAATACAATATGCGTCATCGGGATGCCCGATTCTACCCGCAGGAGCTGGTGGTACGCAGGAATTTTGTGCTTTCCGACGCTTCAAAATATTTTACAGCCAAATTAGCTCCAAAGTACATTGGGCCGTTTAAGATCTTGCGGCAAGTATCCGGCTGGACGTATGAACTCCAGGGTATGGATGGTAAAGCGGCCGGAGTTTGGCATGTTAAGGACTTAAAACTCGTTAACCAAAACGAAGCTCGAGGGCTTAGCCAGTGAAAACTTCTGGAAGAAAGGGGGGATTGTTATGGCCAAGGTTTTTCCGAAGTTTTCACTCCCCTTCAGCTTTCTTTCTGCATATGGTGGGAACAGGTACTTCATGTATAGGGTTTGAATACCACCCAATCCGCACGTGGCGATTGGCCTGATGTCTGGGGCCAGTGCCCGGAATCGAAGGTACGATGGTTCAATCCCGCCCGGAGATCGGATTTTTTTTTTTTATTGTTTTTTTTTAAACTCTCATGCCTGGCTCGTAGAGGTCAAAGGGAGGACGTACGGGATGGCTGATGAACGCGTGATGGGTTATTCGATCGTCAGTAGAGAGAATACGTTAATCAAGGACGGGAGTGTTGAAGTCCAACCGTGATCGTTACGGCTATAGTTGAGTGGGAGTTACTTGATTGAAGGCGCAGTTAAAGTATAGGAAGTGCGTGAATAGTACGTGGAAAAGAAAAATAATAATAATAGGGCGTGATGCTTATCGTCGACCTTAAATAATCCGTGCGTGATTAAATCTTTCCATATCCGTGATTTTATCAGGGCTCAACGAGGTAAGAGCTTAGATATTCCTTTTTTTGTGTCTATGCTGCAGCACGCTCGTGTTGTCTAGGAAGCCAGGAGGAGTCTGAGGTTTTCCTACGATATCGAGACATTCGACCGTGGAACCGTCGAGAATTCTCTTCACTTTGACCGCACGAAGGGGACATACCGATATGCGATCATTCAAGTGACGCCCCGTTCCGGCAACCAGAATTTCCGGTCGGAGGTTGGCACAGGGGCAAGACCCTTAGCTCGAGACGCGATCGCCCTGGGTTCGAATTTCACCCAGCCGTTTTTTCATTTTTTTTTTATTTATTCTCTCCTCATTGTGGATATCCCCGTACGGTGATGGTTCGAGACGCCGCTATGCAGTTTTTTTTTGTAGTTTGAATTCGTACATATTATCTTTGCTTTTCTTTTATACATCTATGATATAGTTTAATCCCTTAGCTTTAATCCAACCTTTTCTTTTTATACCCTATTCTAGGGCTATATTAATTTTGACGTATAGTTTGTAACATACCTTAATATTGCCCGTAGACCCCTAAAAGTTACTATATTTATGATCAGCATCGATAGTAATGTCGATCTAGCCATGTCCGTGCGTCCGTCCGTCTGTCGCCAAAAATTAGGCCTTTAAACTGGACCTAGAGAGCTGAAATTTTAACCATATACTCTCTAGGGTCCCGAAATAATCAAGTTTACGAATTTTTGAAATCCGCCCACAGACACGCCCACAAACTCAAAAAAACAAAATTTTGGAAAAAATCGAATTTTGAGCTAGGAAGCTGAAATTTTTTATATATTATCTATGACTCCTAAAACTGCTCGGGATAAATTTTTTTCAAAATCCGCCCAGTGACACGCCCACAAATAAATAAAACATTTTTTTTTGAAAATCCAAAGTTTGAGCTAGGGAGCTGAAATTTATAATATATACTCTCTATGGGCCCTTTAAGCTCATGTGTAAATATTTTCAAAATCCGGCCACAATTTTTTTTTTTTTTTTTCAAAATTCAAAGTGAGCTAGGGAGCTGAAATTTATAATATATACTCTCTAGGGGCCCTTTATGCTCATGTGTTAATTTTTTTTAAATCCGCCTACTGACACGCCCACAATTAAATAAAACAATTTTATTGAAACACCCAAGTTTGAGCTAGGGAGCGTTTTTTTTTATAAAATCCTTTAAATGTTATATAACAAAATATGTAGAGAGTTCTTAACAATTCAACCATACTTAGACTTTTGTCACGCCCACTTATGAGGGATAGGAATAAGAATAGGGTATCCAACAGTTCGCCCAAGCGGACTGTAGCCCGTCCCTATGTTTATACACTATTCTAGGGGTATATTAATTTTGACGCATAGTTTGTAACATACGAGTACCTTAATATTGCCCGTAGACCCCTAAAAGTTACTATATTGTAGTAATGTCGATCTAGCCATGTCCGTCCGTCCGTCGGCAAAAATTAGGCCTTTAAACTGGACCTAGAGAGCTGAAATTTTAACCATATACTCTCTAGGGTTCCGAAATAATCAAGTTTACGAATTTTTGAAATCCGCCCACAGACACGCCCACAAACTCAAAAAAACAAAATTTTGGAAAAAATCGAATTTTGAGCTAGAAAGCTGAAAGTTTTTATATATGATCTATGACTCCTAAAACTGCTCGGGATAAAAAATTTTCAAAATCCGCCCACTGGCACGCCCACAAATAAATAAAACAATTTTTTTGAAAATCCAAAGTTTGAGCTTGGGAGCTGAAATTTATAATATATACTCTTTATGGGCCCTTTATGCTCATGTGTAAATATTTTCAAAATCCGCCCACTGGCACGCCCACAATTTTTTATTTTTTTTTTGAAAATTCAAAGTGAGCTAGGCAGCTGAAATTTATAATATATACTCTCTAGGGGCCCTTTATGCTCATGTGTTAATTTTTTTTAAATCCGCCTACTGACACGCCCACAATTAAATAAAACAATTTTATTGAAACACCCAAGTTTGAGCTAGGGAGCGTTTTTTTTGATAAAATCCTTTAAATGTTATATAACAAAATATGTAAAGCGTTCTTAAGAATTCAACCATACTTAGACTTTTGTCACGCCCACTTATGAGGGATAGGATAAGAATAGGGTATCCAATAGTTCGCCCAAGCGGACTGTAGCCCGTCCCTATGTTTATACCCTATTCTAGGGGTATATTAATTTTGACGCATAGTTTGTAACATACCTTAATATTGCCCGTAGACCCCTAAAAGTTACTATATTTATGATCAGCATCGATAGTAATGTCGATCTAGCCATGTCCGTCCGTCCGTCCGTCGGCAAAAATTAGGCCTTTAAACTGGACCTAGAGAGCTGAAATTTTAACCATATACTCTCTAGGGTCCCGAAATAATCAAGTTTACGAATTTTTGAAATCCGCCCACAGACACGCCCACAAACTCAAAAAAACAAAATTTTGGAAAAAATCGAATTTTGAGCTAGGAAGCTGAAATTTTTTATATAGGATCTATGACTCCTAAAACTGCTCGGGATATAAAATTTTCAAAATCCGCCCACTGCCACGCCCACAAAAAAATAAAACAATTTTATTGAAAAACCAAAATTTGAGCTAGGGAGCTGAAATTGTTAATATATACTCTCTAGGGGCCCTTTAAGCTCATGTATAAATATTTTCAAAATCCGCCCACTGACACGCCCACAAATAAATAAAACAATTTTTTTGAAAATCCAAAGTTTGAGCTAGGGATCTGAAATTTATAATATATACTCTCTAGTGGCCCTTTAAGCTCATGTATAAATATTTTCAACATCCGCCCACTGACACGCCCACAAATAAATAAAACAATTTTTTTGAAAATCCAAAGTTTGAGCTAGGGAGCTGAAATTTATAATATATACTCTCTAGGGGCCCTTTATGCTCATGTGTTAATTTTTTTTTAAATCCGCCTACTGACACGCCCACAATTAAATAAAACAATTTTATTGAAACACCCAAGTTTGAGCTAGGGAGCGTTTTTTTTGATAAAATCCTTTAAATGTTATATAACAAAATATGTAGAGCGTTCTTAACAATTTAACCATACTTAGACTTTTGTCACGCCCACTTATGAGGGATAGGAATAAGAATAGGGTATCCAACAGTTCGCCCAAGCGGACTGTAGCCCGTCCCTATGTTTTTTATTGTCTTTATTATATATTTTTTTCTTTTTGTATATACATATATTAATTCGTTAATTCTATCCGAGCCATTCACTTGGCACTTCTTCCCGTGGACCAGTTTGGGTTAGAATGTACAAAGGGGTGGCAATATTGCGACGCTTTTGGGTCAGGGAGTAGGTATTGGTTACCTTTTTCAGTTTTTTTTCCCCTCCCTTGTGTGGGTACATTAGGTTAAGCAACAAGTTTGTTAGTTGAATTATTTGAATTATATCATAAGTCTTCGAACTTCTCGTTTTCTTTTTTTTTTGGTTTTATTGTCTAACCGGTAAGTAACCCTTTTCGGCAGTCGCGATTCTTCCGAAAAGGACTTCGGGATTTACCACCTTATCCCCACGACCATCTTCACTGAGTCGGCTGGATCCCGATCCCGAAACGCGACGTGGAACGTAACAATCTATCCGTAGTTCCAATTTATTTTCTACCATCCTCTTCCAAACTTTAGAGAGTATCCCAAAATGGTCTTCGTAGCTATCATTATATCTTCTAGGTATACTATAACTTCATCGTTCCTAATCATGTCTGCAAATTCTTGTTAATGTGTCTTTGAAACGTTGACGGCGCGTTTTTCAAACCAATCGGCATTCGCAAGAATTCGTATTGCCCCAACGGCGTAACGAACGACGTATATTTTAACGCGTCTTCATGCATGTATACGTGAAAAAAACCGTTCTTGAGGTCTAGTTTAGATATCGGATAACTATCTTTTGCAGTCGCTTTATTTAACTTACGAAAATCGATACACATTGTAAGATCCCCTGTTTTCTTTTTTACCAATACTATCGGCGATACGTATTCAGATTCGCTTTCTCTAATATACCCTTTACTGATATATTCGTTTTTCGGCATACGACAAACGACGCTGTCGACACTGAAACAGTTTTAGGTCATTTAGCATTAAATTCATTTTAGTTTTTATTACCGGTTCCGTAGGGATATCGGCAAGCAAATAATTTGACCTATATAACATTTTAAGCTTTTCTTTATGACCATAACATACGTCTTCACCAACTTCTAAATCTTATTCCGAACTATCATTATCCCTACAGTCGATTAACATGAGCTGTTTTCCAAAATGTTCACTATCATCTTCTATTTCATTTGAGCAAGTTATATTATTTTGCAACTGTGAAACTAGTTTAAATTTTCCACTTTTTAGGAAATCCCTCCCCAAGATTGCCTCATAGCTCGTCGATCCATTGTCTATTACCATCAAATTTACTTTTATTCCAACTTCTTTATAAAAAACGACGCACGACAACATTCCATATATTTTAAGCAAATATATATATAAGTCGGTATACACGATCTTCTAACCATATTTATCGGACTTCCGGAGTCTATGAGGCAGTCTAAGCGGATACTATCACTATTAATAGTAAACCTATAATACAAACGTCTTACGTAATCATTGCTCTTGTCATCTTCTGACAACTGATGTACTGCTGACTTCCTCTTTGGTTTAGAACACACATTTGCCATGTGTCCCACCGAGTTGCAATTATAGCACCTGACTACAACTCTTTGTCCATTCACTTGTCTATCTTTTGCAGTTCTATCCGCTGTCGATCCTGTCTGCACCTTCCGTTGAGTGACTTTGCCGAACGCTCGAAGTAGTCCTGCCTTTGTTGTATACCCCTGGACACGGGCGTATTCAATCCATTCTTCTTCGTCCATTTTCAATCCAGTCGCCAGTCTCACTTTGTTGTAGAAATATTCACTGAAAGTTTCGATAACTTTCCACTTTCGGTTTTCGAATCTTTTTCTCATCTCCATCTTGTTTTGTTTTGTACCAAAAACTTATTTCAACTCCTCTGTCAGGTTATCTATGTCGTCGTTTAAAAATTTAGGTTATGCGTACAACCATTCTTGGGCCTTGCCTCTCATTTTGCTTACGAAAAGTGCGTGTAAATTTTTTTTCTCCACTCTGTACACTTCTTCGACATTTCTTAGCTGTGCCAGCCACATATCAACACTTGTCGTTCCGCTAAATTCCGGCAACATCTCCTTCCACAATCCAATTTGTTGTGCCACGTTAAACTCTCCTGTCGTACCGTCCGATCGTTTTCCACCACCTCCTGAATTAGCTTCTGCTCTATCATTTGATTTTGCGATCCGTTGCAACAGTTCATTTTCTCTGATCATGACGTTTTTCTTTTCCCCAGCTGCAGTGTCTAGCGACTGTTTTTCGATCTCTTCTTGTAGTCGTACGTCTTGTGCCTCTTCTTCTGCATCGCCGTTACTTGGATGTTCTCCTCGCACATCTGCTGCTATGAATTCGTCTGAATTCAGTATTTTGTCTTTTATTACGAAGAGAATAAAAAAAAAAATTTCGCGGTGACTGAACAAGCAACGACAAAAAAAAATATCGCGGTGACTGAACAAGCGGCGACACAACCAACTTTGTGGTAAACACACAATCTGTAGTAAAAACTTTATTTTGCATTCACTTTCACTGGTGGCAAGGTATTATTTTATTTGTTCTTTTTTTCAGGTAATCCCACTTCTGAGAAATTTGTAGTACTGTTTCACTATAGACGATGCAGATTAAATAATGACACGTCCGTTTTCTTTGAATGCGATCATGAAACTGACGCTCTCTTTATTCTTATTCTTAATCTTACATGTGTATGACTGTATGTGTATATATAAATATAATATATAATTTAAGTAGATATCTTATTCTTAATCTTATATGTGTATGACTGCATGTGCATATATATAATCACAGCTTATGAATGAAGGTCCATGAATATAAATATGGTCTGACAGTGTGAGTTGCATGCTTAACTCTTACAATAATTACTACAAATCATTGCTACAACATTTAAAATTGTCGAATGTTACAAAATTATTATTGAGATTGGTAAAGCAAAACTGATTGCAACTTGGTGAGTGATAATAAATCGTCAAGTCATCACAGAAATTATTTTTAAAATTAAATATCATAAATTTGGTTTTATCACTTATAATGAGTTTGTGTTTTGTGAACCTTTTTCTCAGTAAATCGAGGTCATAGTTCACATCCGCAAACATATTCAGCAAACTTGCATTTGAATGAGAAAGAGCAGTATCATCAGCAAACGCTGTGACTTTACCTTTAAAAGGTTGAACAAACAATGAGTTGACATATATCAGGAACAAAATAGGACCCAAAACTGAACCTTGTGGAACACGAAGTTCAATGTAATTCTTAGCGCTATAAATATTTTTGATCTTAACCATTTGGCTTCGATTTTTCAAATAACAAGCAAATCAATCGTATGTATAAGTATAAGTTTGTCAAGTAATATTGAGTGATCCACCATGTCAAATGCTTTAGTGATGTCAATAAATAAGGAAGCCGGTATTTCTGATATATATATATATATTTAAACCAAATTGACAATCACTAAAGAAATGTGTTCTATATAGAAACGACAACATTCTTGATACCTTTCTCAAATACTTTTAAAAAATTCGATAGCAAAGAAATAGGGCGATAGTTGTTTAAAATAGTATTATCACCTTTTTTGTGGAGTGGCATTACTACTGCTTTTTTAGGGATTGTGGAAAAATACCTAGCTGTATACTATTATTAAATACAAAACATAAGACTTCAGAAATTTGAAACGAGATTTTTTTTAACATAGAGCTTGATATATTATCAAAAGAAGTAGAATTTGATGTTTTAAGGGAACAGATTATTTTATGAATCTCCAGAGCAGTGAATGGTTCACAGAAAAAACTTTCAGTTTGGCTATCCGTATCATTGTTGGTATCAAAATTAAGGTTATTGTGTTTTGAGTTCAGGCAAGAACTTATATTACAAAAACAGTTATTAAACAAGTCGGGAATTTCCAAAGGGTCTGTCTCTGAGTTTTTGACATTCAAAACTATATCCACTTTGGAAGCTTTTCTATTGAGAATTGCATCAACAATTCGCCATTCCTTTTTGGAATTACCAAGACTGTTTAATAATTTATTGCGGAAATAGTTATCTCTCCGAAGAGGGATTTCCACTTTAAGTTCATTGCTTAGCTTTTCAAAATACGTTTTGAGCCTTATACTGAGTGGGTGTTTTCACACACGAACACAGAGCTTATTTTTTCGATTTTTTTTCAGGAGTGATAGAGTCATCCATGGCTTCAGACATTTATTTTTGCTGTTTACACTATTTATGTACTTGCTCCTGGAAATGTGAAATTGCAGCTTATTAAACTCGAAATTCAAACAGCTTCTCAGTATACCAAAATTGATTTTTTCATAAGTTTGACACTTAACTACTTTGGTACGCGAAACATTACAACCAAATTGAATACATGTTAGATTGTGGTCCGTTAGTTTAAGGTCATATGCTGCAGTTTTAAACTCTATTAAATTACTACGGTGAACCCTTGCAAATATGTGGTCCAAGCACGAACTTAAGCGAGTAGGTTCAGTCAATAAGGAGTCGAAACCGAACGCATACAGAGTCGACAAAAAGTAATCGACATCTGATGAGTCAGATAAAATATTAATATTAAAATCAATGAGCAAAATAATATTTTTGCACTATTGCGACTCCAAAAACAAGGAAAATTCTTCAGTAAAGGTCTTTGCTGTACATTTGTGCAATCTATATACACATATAAAACAATAACAAGTACTAGAAATTTCGCTAATTATGTCGGCACTCTGTAAATTATATTTTTTAAAATTTTTTGGCTACTATGCCACTTTTAAAGAAAACACCAACACCGCCTATCGGGGATTTAGACTTCCGAACTCTCCAGCATTGTGACCGTGAATCTGTAATGAATCCCGAGGGGAGTTGCACCAAGAGGAATTGGAACGAAACTGTATCAACGAAACTGAACCAAGAGGAAAAAGACAAGTTATTTCTTTCCACTCCTTTTATCCTTTATTTGTTAATTGATAATGCACTACTTTATTGAATTTACTTGAACCGTTCCGTTGGACGAGACCGCTGCACGTGAAGATGAAAGTTGACTGTGGATATTCTCCCTCAGAATATTTCCATCCAACCACTAAGTTGTTTGTCCACAAGCGCCGCGTCATCAGAACTCACATCAAGTCCCAGAGGTGTAGGGTGTCCAGCAACTGCGCCCACGTCCATGCCTTGGCTACCCATCTGCCCAACACGATAAGGGTGCCGATCGCCGCAATCACCATCAACACTCGTGGCTCTGGCATGTCGTAGATATTCTAAGAATTGAATATCTTTGTGCCAGCAGTGTGGTGTTTATTTATCCAACCGATTGCCCACTGTCCACAGTCGCCCCATCGATGACGTGCAGTATCGGGTCACAATGCTGTGTGGGAATAAAAATAATAAACACATCGACTCTTGTGTCGATATGTGATCGTGAGGAATGTGACGTTGGTGATAGGCGACAATGTATACATCCATTGCGAGAAATGGAATGTGCAGTGCATACATGTGCCGTAAACGGAGTGTTGGATGACGGACTGGTGGTGGGTTGGATGGGACGATGATGATTGCGTCAGCGGTCTGTGGAAGAAATAATGTGGGTCATATTTAGGGCAACGACCTTACCATGCTCCTGGTTCGTGCCCCAACATCCTTCCCGGTCGAACCAGAGGGTTCGAAACGCTGTCGGAATTCCCGGGTCCCCAGGGTGAGTTCACGAGTGCGGGCGTTAGCGCGGTGCGGCTAGGACCTACCGTGTGGGTGACATGATGCTTCTTTAGTGACGAGAGGCACCAAATGAATTTATAATGCCCGTTCCGGAGTATTCACGAGCCAACAGCAGGCTTCGGTAGTGACGAGAGGCGCCAAATGAATTTCTAATGCTCGTTCCGGAGTATTCACGAGCCAACAGCAGGCTTCGTGAGTGCCTTCCTCCCGGAAGTGAGTCCTCCTACCCCGTCTCCACTAGACGGCAAAGTTTCTGGACAGGCCGACGGCATTCGCCGGCCCTGGTGTGTAGTGTACCGTTTCGGGTCAGTCCATCACTGCCCGGGTGGATGGCCCTTACGCGGCCAAGTCGCCAATGTGTAGGAGGCAAGTTCTCCTGCCGTATGATGACAATATCACCCACCTGAAGGTTCGGTTCGCGTTTCTCCCATTTGCTTCGCGTTTGGAGTGTCACCAGGTATTCGTCGCTCCATCTCTGTTCTGGAACCGCGATGAGTGGGGCTCCCATCAGGAAATCCCCTGGAGTCAGAGCCAGTTTGTCATCTGGGTCGTCGTGGAGTGGGAGCAGCGGACGAGAGTTGAGACAAGCCTCAATGCGTGTCGCCAGTGTGTGGAGCTGGTGATACCAAAAGGACTGCGTCGTTTCTAATGATGTTTGGCGGACTTCACTGCGCCTTCCCATAAACCACCTTGATGAGGAGCAGCCGGAGTTATGAAGTGTCATCTTGTCCTCGCCTCAGCCAGGGCTTGCTGATTGTGTTCAGATTGAAATGCAGCCAAGTCTGCCTGCATGTAACGGTTAGCGCCCACAATTGCCGTGCCGTTGTCGCTGTAGAGGTCAGGGCAGGGTCCACGCCTGCTGGTGAATCGAGTGAAGGCATCCATGAATTCCTGGAATAATAGGTCCTCGATGAGTTCAAGGTGCACTGCCTTCGTGGCCATGCAAACGAAGATCGCCAAATAGCTGTAGGCCGTGGTGCGGGAGCGCTTGGTATCAACTCGAAGTGTGAAAGGATCACAGTAATCAACGCCTGATGCCAAGAAAGGTCGTGCTGCGTTGACTCGCCGACTGGGGAGGGGGGCCAGCTGCTGCCGAATAACCGCCCCGCAGTGTCTTCGGCATATCACGAACTGGTGTAGTACAGTCCGTACCACCTGTCGACCTTGGAGGATACAATATTTCTGCCGCAACATCTGCAGCATCAATTGCACCCCGCCGTGTAGTGTCACCTGGTGCGCGTGACGGACAAGTAGGGTGACCAAAGCGCTGGCCTTTGGTAGCACGATTGGGAATCGTTGCTCGTCGGGGAGGGAGGCATTCGTGAGTCGCCCTCCGACTCGAAGAATACCCCGGGTGTCTAGGAATGGGTTCAGTGAGTGTACCGAACTGTTGCTGGGCAGTGGGGATTTATTCCGCAGCTGCTGGATCTCGGGGGGAATGTCTGTACCTGTTCCAAGATAATCAGGAGATCGACCACGTGGTCGAGCTCATCCGCTCCAACCACTGGTTTCCTTAGAAGGTGGTGAGACGTCTTTCGCCACCGGTAGAGATAGGCCACCGTGGGTAGTAGCCGTTGGAGAGTGCTGAACCGTTCAGCCAATGGTATAATAGCCCCGTCGTGACGCCTGGTTGTCAACTGGGGTATGGAGACGGCAACACCAGTGAAGACTGATGTCTTAAGCTCCGTCTGGACCTGGGCCAAGTCATCGGCCTGGAGCTGCCCGGTTGGGCGGAGAGGTAGCGGTCCGGTAGCCAACCATGTCGGACCCTGCCACCACAAAGTATGTTACAGCAGATCGGAAGCCCCAAGTCCTCGGCTCGCGCAATCAGCTGGATTCTGGGCGGATCGGACATGATGCCAACGCTCTGGCGGTGTCAGTTCCTGGATCTGCAGCACTCGGTTAGCGACATACGGCTTAAGAGTGCTGGGTTCTTTTCTCAACCAGCACAGCCGATGCTGGAATCGAACCAGAGGTAATAAGGTGTGGCTCGGACTCCGAGGGCGTCTCGGACGTTCTCCAAAGTGAGTGCAAGTAAGTGTGCGGCACAGAGTTCGAGCCGTGGGATGGTAGCCCCCTTGAGCGGGGCGACCTTGGTCCGGGCGGTCAGCAAGAAGACCTGCACCCGGTCGTCATTATTTGCGGTCCTTAGGTAAATGACCGCTGCATATGCTCTAGAGCTGGCATCGCAGAAACCATGGAGGGTGGTGACATGCTGAGTGTGCATGCCCAAGTACCTGGGGACTCTGATTCGGTTTTTTTTTTTTTATACCCTATTCTAAGGGTATTTTAATTTTGACGCATAGTTTGTAACATACCTTAATATTGCCCGTAGACCCCTAAAAGTTACTATATTTAGCATTCAGCATCGATAGTAATGTCGATCTAGCCATGTCCGTCCGTCCGTCCGTCCGTCCGTCGGCAAAAATTAGGCCTTTAAACTGGACCTAGAGAGCTGAAATTTTAACCATATACTCTCTAAGGTCCCGAAATAATCAAGTTTACGAATTTTTGAAATCCGCCCACAGACACGCCCACAAACTCAAAAAAACAAAATTTTGGAAAAAATCGAATTTTGAGCTAGGAAGCTGAAATTTTTTATATATGATCTATGACTCCTAAAACTGCTCGGGATATAAAATTTTCAAAATCCGCCCACTGCCACGCCCACAAAAAAATAAAACAATTTTATTGAAAAACCAAAATTTGAGCTAGGGAGCTGAAATTTTTAATATATACTCTCTAGGGGCCCTTTAAGCTCATGTATAAATATTTTCAAAATCCGCCCACTGACACGCCCACAAATAAATAAAACATTTTTTTTGAAAATCCAAAGTTTGAGCTAGGGATCTGAAATTTATAATATATACTCTCTAGGGGCCCTTTATGCACATGTATAAATATTTTCAAAATCCGCCCACTGACACGCCCACAAATAAATAAAACAATTTTTTTGAAAATCCAAAGTTTGAGCTAGGGAGCTGAAATTTATAATATATACTCTCTAGGGGCCCTTTATGCTCATGTGTTAATTTTTTTTTAAATCCGCCTACTGACACGCCCACAATTAAATAAAACAATTTTATTGAAACACCCAAGTTTGAGCTAGGGAGCGTTTTTTTTTGATAAAATCCTTTAAATGTTATATAACAAAATATGTAGAGCGTTCTTAACAATTTAACCATACTTAGACTTTTGTCACGCCCACTTATGAGGGATAGGAATAAGAATATGGTATCCAACAGTTCGCCCAAGCGGACTGTAGCCCGTCCCTATATTTTTTTTTATAATAAGCGCGCACTAAAGCGATTTGTTGGGACCCTTATAATGTATTAACTACCCAGCGCGGGCGTTAAGGAAATTAGGGTGAGAAGAAGAGGAGAGATGCCGATGCACGTTGGTTTTGAATGTTTGTAGGTTATAATGTGTAGGAAAAATGGAGCCGTGGAGAGCATTCCACATTCGTATTGTACGGCTGAGGAAAGATTCTTTGAACTTCACTGTACGTCCGAACACAGGCTTGAGGGTGAACTGATGAGCATTCCTTGCATGGCGGGTATTGCGGTTGAAATGTTCAAGGGGAGGAATGCAACTGACTATTTCGTTTGAGCACTTTTGGTGGAAATAACGATAAAATAACGAAAGGCAGGAGACATTACGGCGATGACTAAGAGTGTCAATCGATCTCGCAATGTCTCGGTCGCCAATGAGTTTTATCGCGCGTTTTTGGATCCTGTCAAGTAGCTCCAAATAAGTTATTGGTGCACCGGACCAGATATGAGCGTTGTACTCGAGTTTCGGACGAATAAACGCCTTATAAATTGTAGCTAGATCAGAAGTGGTAAAATATTTCTTACACCGCTTAAGGAAGCCTAGACATTTCGCGGCGTTCTTGGCGACATCGAATATGTGGTCAATCCAACAAAGGTTGTCATTAACACACATACCAAGAATGGAAAGTCTTTCGCCTTCAGCGATAAGTGCCATTCATAGATAATGGCAGTGTGTGTGGGTTTTGCTTTAATGAAAGGAGACAGCATTCAGTTTTGGAAGCATTAAATTCCACTCTATTGGTTTTACCCCACTGAGTTATGCTGTTAAGATCGGAATTTAATGAGCTTAACATACGTTGCCGTTCCAGTTCCACACCCGAAGAAGAGGGGAGTGACCCAAGAAACGAATATGAGAAGCTGAGGGTACTGTCATCAGCAAAGGAATGGATTCGATTAGAAGTAACAGACAGTAGATCATTTATAAAAATGAGAAAGAGAGTCGGGGACAGAACAGAGCCTTGGGGGACACCAGCATTTATTTGGTGAGTTACACACTTGAAGCCGTCCAAAACAACTTGAATTGAACGGTTCGAAAGGTAATTTCTAATCCATTGAAGAATAGTATCATCGATTCCAAATGCACGCATTTTCGACAAGAGAGCTTGATGCCAAACTCTGTCAAATGCCTTTGAAATATCAAGCGCAACAATCTTACTTTCACCACCTAGATGAAGAGATTGGTTCCACTTTTCGGTTAGATATGTCATCAAATCACCAGTGGACCTATTGCTGCGAAAACCATACTCTCGGTCATTAAGAAGTTTTCGCGATTCAAGATATGTCATTAGCTGACGGTTTATCAGCGTTTTCATGACCTTAGAAAGAAGGGACGTAAGTGCAATTGGTCGGTAGGAGGAGGGAGAAGAAGATTCGCCTTTTTTTGGTACAGGCTGGACAAATGCTGTTTTCCATCTTCCCGGGAAGCGTCCAGAAGAATAGGACAGATGGAAAAGCTTACGCAATGGTTTTGCCAGCGAGGAAGAACACCTCTTCAGAACGATAGGGGAAATACCATCTGGACCAGCGGATTTGTGAACGTCAAGATCTTGAAGTACTCTAGCCACTGTACGAGTGCAAAAGTGGATTGGTCCCATGGAGAATTCTACGCGCTCGAGTATAGGGGAGACAAAGCACAATCTGGGAGCGTTGAGCTGACTGCAAAGTGAGCAGCAAGCAGATTGGCCTTATCTATAGAGCTGACAGCTGGAATGTCGTTGTAAATGAGTGTCGGGACAGATGATGAGGTCGAATTCTTGATTTTTTTAACAAATGACCAAAAGTTTTTACTACAAGTGGGACTTTGTAGTATTTTTTGCCTCAACTTTTGGTCATAGGAGAATATGACACGATTAATGTGGGCATTGCAGTCATTTCTGGCTCGTTTAAACTTTTTACGACTTTCCGCATATGAGTTGGCTTTGAATAGCCGAAAACTTACCTCTTTTAGCCTGATAGCCTCTTTACAGCTCGAGTCACACCACGCGTTAAACTTGGGTTTGATACTTTTTATCCTGTTAGGGATAAAAGACTTCATGCCCAGGTGAATTATGTTTGTGATCATATCAGCAGCAGCATTAACGTTGCTGTCGAGGAAGCACAGCGACCAGTTAAAACTCTTAAAGAAACCGTTTAGTTTTTCCCAATTGGCTTTCTCGTATTGCCATACGGTTCTTTTATGAGTTTGTTCTTTAACTATGTGGTTGTAGTACGAGAAATTCGCTGATATGATACAATGGTCTGACGAACCTAGAGGCGGTAATACGTTCAAAGCGTATTTATCGGGGTGAGAGGTAAGAAACAAGTCCAAAGTGTTGGCAGTTTGGCTGCTAATGTCCGGTATTCGTGTCGGCTCACTTACAAGCTGAGTCAGGTTATTTACCTCAGCAAAGATCTCGACGTACCTTCCTTCGGGTCTGACCAGAATGTCGAAGCCAGCTTGAATTGTGTATATTAAAATCGCCCGCAATAACGATTTCAGAACGAGGACGAAGGGTCACAATTCTTGTAACGGAACGGATGGTCAGTCACCTTGACGTGTGTACCATCATTGCATTCGATGGTACCGGTGCGGAGGCTTACGGTGCAAAGATTCAACGGGCTATGCTGTCTAAGGGCCACCCATGGCAGACAGGCCGATTGATGAGCGTCAAACAAGAACTGACTAGGACTTAACGACCATCCACCCCTAATCCAGAGTGTCATGCGACCCGTGCTCATTGGATGGTTTGCAGCCAGGGGTATCCGGCTGTATTTCTGCGGAGCCTCTTTGATACCGGGCCACCTCAGAGAGTAACCAGGGCCTTACCACGCTAATGCGGGGCTCTGGCGTGGTTGACCGTCTTTCCCGCGCTACTCGTGTGATATGCCTAAACAAAACAAACAAAAAACAAAAACAAACTAAAAAGAATGCGGGGATAGACCGCAGACGAAGCCATTGTTGGGATGGAGCAGGACATCCATGACGACCGCCTGGCACAAGATAGACCCGGAACAAGTCGAGAGGGAGGCTCGAAACTGGTGCAACCCAGCACCAGTCAAAGAACCATCGTCACCTCACTACAAGCCACGGGGATGCCAAAAGGCCCGGGAAGTAGCCCGGTAGCACCGACAGGTGCATGCAGTGGGGATAGGAGCCAAATCCTAAACCCCTCCCTGATCGGGAAAGTAATGGTGGAGGGAACTAGGGCAGCGGGAACGAGCATAGCTCAAGTTCCAGCCCCTGTACCCGCCGACAACAACACCGGAAGGAGGAGGAATAAGCCAGCCTTACATCCGGGCTGTGCGAAGGGGACTTAGTGGTGCTGGCACTAAATGGTACCTCCGCTACCTTAATAAAGGCTTCGGGCCTGAGGAAGCCAAAAGGAGGGTTGAGGAACATCGGGCCAAGCCCGAAAGTACAGAAGTGGCAACGGGGAAAAGGGGGAACAGCAACATCACCCCCCCCCCCCCCCCCAACAAATAAAGCCAAAAAGCAGAAGTTGGATGAAGGTACCAAGAGGGCCACGGGAAAGCCTGCAAAAGCGAGCGCCACCGTGGTCGGTCGAAGCTATGCTACGGCGGTGAAAACCTTCCCGGCTAGGGGTAGACGCGAGACAGGTGCGATTGCTGAGCAGGTTGCTGTTTTCCCGGTGAAATATCCGCAGGAGATCCTCAGCAGCCCAGACCTCACGGCACTTGAAGACGCCATTGTGTTGGAAATGGCCTTGAGATGGGAGCATAAGCTCAAATTCCAGGGCATAAATTTCAAACATGGAATGCTCTTAGTTGACTGCGAGACTCCGCAGACAGCTGAGTGGCTAAAGGCAGTAGCCCCAAAGCTGGGGAAATGGAAGGGGACACGCCTCATGGCTTGCAGTGGGACAGATATACAACGGTCCTACTCCATAACGATCTTCCTTCCACGCAGTGCAGAGCAAGAAGCTAAAACCTCCTTGGCACTGCTGGAAGCACAGAATGTGGGACTTAACGTCCAGGCGTGGAAGATTCTCAATTATCGAAAAGAGGGAACCGGGCAGGTACTGGCTCTTGGCATCGACCGAGAATCCTTCGACGCCATAAAATCCCAAAAAGGATCCCTGAGCTACCGATTCTTCAGGGTTGCGGTGTGCGGACTCAAGAGGTCGGACGAGATCTCTGGGCAAACAGCCCAGCCAGCATCGAATCTGAACTGGCAGAGCGCGCAGTCCGAGGTAGAGCATACTGCTCCTCCGAAGACTAAAGCACCTTCTTCCGTTGTCCAATCGGCGGAGCAGGCTCCTGAGGAGACCGAGGAGTCAATGTCCATCTCGGAGCGCATGATCTCTGAGGGGGAAATGGACAACACGGTCATCGACCTCTTCCAGGAAATCACCCAGGAGGAGGAAGATTCGTTGCTGAAGGAGGACGTGGCAATTGCCCCGCGCGAGCAATAGCTCGATGAACCCCGCCAACAGAAAAATTAAACTAGCACAGGTAAACATTCACCATGCTATAGCCGCCTCGGCGACTATATCTAGGATGTTTACCTGCCAAAGCCTAGGGCTAGTACTGATCCAGGAGAAATGATCCTGAAAGGACAAGTCAAAGGATTGGCGAGCAAGGATGCAAAGGTAATATGGGACACTCGGGCTGAGAAACCGAGAGCTTGCATTCTAATAAACAATAAATATAAATTTATTTTACTTTCAAAATACGCGACACGAGATCTGGTGCCAATTCAGGTACATCTGGATGTTGAAGGATGTCACCGCACCATTGTCATCGCATCGGCGTATTGTGCAGCCGGTTGTATCATCCCAAATGCAGCGACTGGTGGAGCGACTGGTGGAGCAGTGCGATACAAATGCCCACAACATCATATAGGGGAGCACCGACACCAACATCAGGGGTGAGTACCTACTAGAATTTATTATGAGTTCGTCACTTGATATTATAAACGTGGGAAATACCCCCACTTTTGTAACTAGAGTCAGGAAGGAAGTACTCGACCTCACGCTTGGTATCCCAAGCGTAAGTAAATTAATTAGTAACTGGAGAGTATCTAGTGAGCCGTCATTGTCTGACCATCGAATAATAGTATTCGACCTTGACAGCACAAGTATCACGAGAAATCCAGTAAGAAACCCAAGGAAATCCTATTGGGAAACTTATAGGACTGCTCTAGAGAGCAATATGGGGCGCCTTAGTCTGAGGAAGGTTTCGGGACACCCCCTAGAGCTAGAGAGCGCAGTGGAAGGCATAACAAACGCCATCATCACTGCGATCGAAGAAAACTGTCCTCTAAGTAGCGAACGGGACAGGAAAGAGACGCCATAACTTGTCAAAATTAAGATCCGCGGTGCGGAAGCTTTTCAATAAAGCAAAGCGTTGCGGAGAATGGCAAAGCTATGGCTCTTACTACGTACAATAAAGAAATAAGAAAAGCTAAAAGAAATAGCTTCAGGAAATTCTGTGAGACAATCACCAGCACTCCTACTGCGGCAAGGCTACACAAAGCTTTTGCGAAGTCAGGAGGGGTGCCTATGTCTCTGAGGAAACCAGATGGCGAGTTCACGGAAGATGAGGATCAAAGGGCACTATTGCTACTAGAAACTCACTCTCCTGGCAGCTCGCCTAGTACTGAGCCAGGAATCAATACCACTTCAATCAGACCTCGGAGGGAAGACTGGGAAACAATACCAACCATCTGTTCTGAGGGACGACTGAAATGGGCAATACATTCATTTCAGCCTTTCAAATCTGCCGGAGTGGACGGCATTATACCCGCCCTTCTTCAAGAAGGGCAAAGGGTACTAATACCACACCTGCTACAAATAACAAGGAGCAGTATTACCTTGGACCAAATACCAATGCAATGGAAACGAGCAAGGTTTGTGTTTATACCAAAAGCGGGGGAAAAAGACCCCACACAGCCAAAATCGTACAGACCCATCAGCCTTACGTCATTTCTTCTGAAGATGACAGAAAAGGTTGTGGACAATTATTTAAGGGAAGATGTTTTGAACACATCCCCCTTACATCATCGTCAGCATGCATACAGAGCAGGCAGATCAACAGAGACCGCCCTATATAAGCTGACGGAGATAATTCGAAGTGTCCTGGAGGCAAAAGAAATAGTACTGTGCGCTTTCCTAGACATAGATGGATCATTTGACAACACCTCACATGAGGCGATTAAACGATCCTTGGATAGGAAAGGAGTAAACAGTACAGTATCCAACTGGATGTGTGAGCTGCTGAGCACTAGATCAGCAGAGACTCAAACACCATCTGGAACCATCAGAGTAAACACAACAAGAGTATGTCCACAAGGAGGGGTACTATCACCCTTAATGTGGAGCCTAGTTGTAGACGAACTGCTGGAAAAATTAACCAACCATGGCTTCAACTTTCAGGCGTACGCCGATGACATTGTACTGATTGCCAGGGGCAAGTTCGAAGAAACCCTTGGGGACATCATACAAAAGGGGCTTAAAGCAACCAAGGAATGGTGCCATACTGTCGGACTTAACATCAATCCGGCGAAAACAACGATAGTACCATTCACAAGGAAAAGACAACTTCAAAGACTTAAGGACATCAGCCTATCAGGCACGACACTGATACCAGTCAAAGAAGTAAAATATCTAGGACTCCATCTAGATAGTAAACTCCTCTGGCGAAAATACGAGTATACAGAGGAGATATCCAAGAATTCCACCCGCGCTCTCATCATATGTAGGAGCCTAGCGGGGAAGGCATGGGGGTGCAACCCAAACATCCTGCCATGGATGTACACTGCAATCGTGAGACCAATGATCACATACGGAGCGGTAGCATGGGCGAAACGAACCAGTCTAGTCACAACGCGAGAGACACTCGGCAAAGTGCAAAGACTGGCGTGCCTGTGCATTACCGGAGCAATGCATAGCTGCCCAACCGCAGCCAAGGAGGTGTTATTGCAACTGACCCCTCTACACATCATGGTGATGAACGAGGCAGACAAAACAATCCTTAGGACGGCAAAGGAGGGAATTGGGAGAGGGAAATGCATCGGTTCGAAAGAACACGGTGACTTACTCAAAAAACTCCCACTTCTTGGCATACCTAGGGACGACAGCATCAGGAAATTTAACTTCGAGAAGCATTTCCAGATAAAGCTCAGCAATAAGGAGAACTGGAGCAATGAATCCATAACTTATGGACTGAGCAACCACACAAAAAAGTGGTATACGGACGGCTCGAGGACCGAGGAGGGAACTGGTGCAGGAGTGTTTGGGCCAGGAACTAAGCACTACGAATCCATGCGCAAATGTACCAGCATCTTCCAGGCAGAAATATATGCCATAGACAGGTGCGTTCGAATCAACCTCGAGAAAAACTACAGAAATTGCAACATAGCAATAATGTCTGACAGCCAAGCTATAAAAGCTCTTGACGTCTACGTTATCAAATCAAAACTCGTGTGGGAATGCCTACACGGACTGAATAGACTAGGCAAGAATAACAGAATCTCCATCTGCTGGTTACTGGCCATGTTGGCATTACAGGCAATGAGGCAGCGGACTCTCTGGCAAGAAAAGGGGCAGAGGAACCCTTCATAGGACCTGAACCATTCTGCGGGATAGAAGAACACACTATACGCGAAGAGTTCAGGAGACTGGAGGAAGAAACAAAGGCCAAAGCATTTCTCAACCTCCAAGGACTGAGGCAAGCAAAAAAACTCTTAGGAAATTACAACCAAAAGAGATTCAAAGTTTGTATCGGCCTTAACAAAAACAACCTAAGAATCCTAACAGGCCCCCTCACGGGGCACTGCAGACTCAAGGAGCACCTGAGGAAAATGGGCATATCGGAGGACGGGCTCTGCAGATTCTGCAGTGAAACCGCCGAAACTCCAGACCATATACTGGAATCCTGTGGGGCACTGACCCACAAAAGGATGAAATACTTGGGCAGGCACCACATAACAGACAAGGACATACAAACCATGGACCCACAGCTCATTCTCAGATTCATCAAAGAAACACTGTGCTCTAAAGTGTGTGACCTGCCAAGGATAAATCAGAGCAATACCTCGACACGCTTCACAAAGAAGTATCTAGAGAGGGCTCTGAAAGAGGGCATGAACCTCTCCGAGGCACAAGCAAGGGGACACAATAGACCAATAGGTCGCAGTGTAATATACCCTAACCAAATATTATTATTATTATTATTATTATTATCGGACAGGGCATCAAACTCATTATAAGTTGACTGT
The DNA here is from genome assembly GCA_949715645.1 of Portevinia maculata. Classification (NCBI taxonomy): domain Eukaryota; kingdom Metazoa; phylum Arthropoda; class Insecta; order Diptera; family Syrphidae; genus Portevinia; species Portevinia maculata. The sequence continues at coordinate 169,018,572 of OX454526.1, read as the reverse complement.
CTGTCCAAGTTTTATTTATTTTATTTATTTATTTTTGTTTATTTAGTGAATTACCTATACACAATGAGATACAATATCTTATAAACTAGTGAAAGGCATACAATAGTTGAAGCGAGTATAAAAAGCTACATGAGTTACAAAACGAAGAATTCATGTTGATGAGAAAAAAGAAATAATGAAAAGTAAAGCATAAGCAATTTTTACACGAAAATATACAAAAAATCAATAAAAAATTTTAAGAATTCAAGGAGACATACGATTTTAATTCATTTTTAAGTTTAGTTGTGTTATTCAAACTTCGGATAGAGTAGGGTAAGGAGTTCCACAACCGTGTAGCGTGAATAAAAAACTGACGCTCAGAAGTTAAGCAAGAGTACCGAGGAGGGATCAATTGAGCAGATCTGCTTGAGGTGGGATATCTTATTTTTTCATATATATAAGTCGGATGATGTGTTGAAAGTATCTCCGAAAACAGGCAATGAGTTCGAAATTTGAGAAGATTGTCGAAAGTCAAATTATAAAGTTGGCTGGAGTAGAGTGATATTCGATCAAATTTACGCAATCCGAACACATATCGCACAATACAATTAAATGCCACATTAAGTTTCCTCTTGGATGCATAACTACAGCTCGCAAAAATTTCACAAGCATATGTTAAGACTGGCATGGCTAGAATTTTAGCAAGTAAGACTCGTGTTTTAAAGGGTGTAAAGGATTGGGTCGCCCACAACGTTCGGATAACTCCATAAGTCTTGCCGGCTGCAAGATTAATGTGGTTGTCCCAAGTTAAGAATCGATTAAAGGTCACCCCAAGGTTCTTGACGGATTCTACACACTCAATAGGAGCATCTTGGAGTGTGAGGATAGTAAAATAAGCCAGATCTAGGGATTTTCGCGAAATCACGATGCACTTAGTTTTATCTCGATTTAATATCCGTCCATTTTGTTGAGACCACTGCACTATATCGGCAAGATCATTATTTATCGATTGCGCGGCGTGCTCTATTAAATCCAGAGGACAGCTTAATACGAGCTGAGCATCATCAGCATACAAATGAATTGAGCTGTTTTTGATGACATTAGGAAGATCGTTGACATAAAGGGAGAAAAACAAAGGCCCTAGTATGGATCCCTGAGGGACACCACTTACGATAGGCAGGGGGTTTGAAAGAGATTGATTAACTTTTACGGCTTGAAATCTGTGAGTTAAGTATGACGAAATTAACTTTATAGCACAAGGCTCGAAATTATATATATGAGACAACTTGCGGCACAAAAAAGAGTGGTCAACCAAATCAAACGTCTTAGAAAAATCAAGAAGGACTAAGAAGGTCAAGAGCTTGCCTAATATCTTCAGACACACCTATCACAGCAGTGATACAACTGTGTTTTTGTCGGAAACCAGATTGCTTAGATGATAATAGGTTGAACATGGTGAGATGACGGCTAATTTGCTTTTGGAGGATCCTTTCAAAGGCTTTTGACAAAAAAGGGAGTATTGAAATCGGACTATACTCATCACACTTGGAAGATTTTGGGATGGGGATAGATAGAAAAGATGGATGAATGTCATCAAGGCCAACAGCATTCGATTTGATAGATAGAATGCTTTCAACAACATCAGCGCTGTTGAAAGCTGTGAAGCAGAAACTAGGACAGCAAGCGTAGGGAGATGGGTTGCCACTTTGTTGTAATGATTCCAAACTATTTGACATTTTCTGCGACGAAATAAATTTTAAGTTGAGTTCATTAGGATCAGGAGCATCAACGGTATTGTTTTTGGATTTATCAATGCCAATATTACGCAGATTACTCCACAAGTGCTTACTTCCTAATGAGGCGTTTAGTTTACTTGAATAAAAGTTAGATTTTGCGGCTCGTATTGCAGTAACAACATTATTGCGAAGTACACAGTAGGCTTTTCGATACCCTACCAAACGGAAACGTTTCCAACTTGTTTAAGCAAGGTTACGCTGTTGCATTAGTGAGCGGATTTGTGGGGAAATCCAAGGAACCGTACGAAGCAAAACGATTTTAGTCTTTAGCGGAACGTACCGATTGTATAGGGTTTTAATAATGCTATTAAAAAACTCAACTTGTTCGTTTGGAGAAGGAAAATGGTAGATTGAATTCCAATCGATACTTCTGGTATGTTCCTCTAGCAGCGCATAGTCAATATTCTTAAAATCTCTATATTCCATAGTTCTTACATCACTCACAGTTTCAAAGTCAAATGCAAGATATATTAAATCATGCCTAGAGAAAGCAGGTGCCTCGAGCTGGTCATAGAAAATGATTTTGTTTCTGCTACTGACTAAGAATAAATCCAGCAGCGTAGAAGACTGATCAGAGAAGTGAGTAGGAGTTGTAGTATTGACTGAGACTAAATTAAGATAAGACATCTCATCCGTTAAATGACTGTCAGACAGGAGATTTCTGTTGAAGTCTCCACATAAAACAACATTAGGACACGTAATAGAGATTTCTTCCAAGGTCGTGATGAATTGTGAAACGTTAACATTTCTATTAGGCCGATAAGCAGCACCTATCAAGAGTTTTGATTCGTCATTGACAAGTTCAACAAACACATGCTGAATCTCACAACGATCAGAGGAAATGCTGCGAAGTCTGCATTTGATATTGTCCCTGACGTAGATTGCAACGCCACCACCCAAGCGATCAGTACGATCAGAACGAAAAACCCTATAACCACCTAGACAACACATTTCATCACTAAACGAAACCCTAAACCAGGTTTCGGACACACATACTACATCAACCGCTGATTGCTCAAACAGATAGCGGAACTGATCGATTTTTGGTAGAAGACTCTGAGCATTAATATGGCAAATGTGGAGACCAGTGTAAAGGCTTCTAAAAACTTTTAACATTATATTAAGGTTAGAGTCCATGTCCATTTACAGGTAAAGAATATCGAAATAGAATAACACAACTTTACTTTTACAATTAAAATAAAGAAAAAAAAAGAAAGAAAGATATGATGAAATAAATCAATTTATGAAGAAAAAATAAGCTTAATGAATATAGAACAAACAATTTCTTAGTTTAATTACTTTAGATGAGGTACTGAAAAAAAAGAATTTAAAAAAAAGAAAAACAAAATAATGTATATATGGTAATGCTAAAATCCATTTGTTGAGCTGGCAGCTCCGCCAATATCTTCCAAACATTCAACCACAACAGCAACTTCTCCTATTTGACGTTTGACATAAACTGCACCACGACATTAGGCGTTTTTCTTTTTTAGCTCCGAGCGGGGCACTGAGCTGTCAAAAAAAGAACTGTGTTACTTTTTTAGCTCGGAGCGCTCTGAGCACAAAATTTGCATTTCTTTTTTATCTCTGAGCTAGCTCAGGGCTCGCTCGATGAGCTCGATTAAATATGACCGAGCACATCGAGCGAAAAGCTGAGCGCGGCTGACTTCATTAATTTTTTGTGAATGACAGCAAAAAAAAAAAAAATCAAAAATCAAAACAACGGAAATGGCGGACGAATTTGGTTGCTCTCCCAGTGAAGGTAAAGCAAAAAATAAGTTTCGAGCAGAATAATATAATTATTTTTGATATTTTTTATTGCAAGGGTGAAGTGGACAAAAGACACGACTTTATTTCTGATTGAGTTCATAAAAAGGAATAAGGTGCGGATTGATTCCGGTGTCAAAAAAAAAAGCATTCAGAGAAATTGCCCTGGAGGTAAATTCTTCATTTGGCGTCAACTTCTCCCACGACCAAATCGACAACAAATATAAAGGTTTAAAGAAAACATACAAAAAAAAACATAGGGACGGGCTACAGTCCGCTTGGGCGAACTGTTGGATACCCTATTCTTATTCCTAATTTCCTATCCCTCATAAGTGGGCGTGACAAAAGTCTAAGTATGGTTAAATTGTTAAGAACGCTCTACATATTTTGTTATATAACATTTAAAGGATTTTATCAAAAAAAACGCTCCCTAGCTCAAACTTTGGATTTTCAAAAAAATTGTTTTATTTAATTGTGGGCGTGTCAGTAGGCGGATTTAAAAAAAAATTAACACATGAGCATAAAGGACCCCTAGAGAGTATATATTAAAAATTTCAGCTCCCTAGCTCAAATTTTGGTTTTTCAATAAAATTATTTTATTTTTTTGTGGGCGTGGCAGTGGGCGGATTTTGAAAATTTTATATCCCGAGCAGTTTTAGGAGTCATAGATCATATATAAAAAATTTCAGCTTCCTAGCTCAAAATTCGATTTTTTCCAAAATTTTGTTTTTTTGAGTTTGTGGGCGTGTCTGTGGGCGGATTTCAAAAATTCGTAAACTTGATTATTTCGGGACCCTAGAGAGTATATGGTTAAAATTTCAGCTCTCTAGGTCCAGTTTAAAGGCCTAATTTTTGCCGACGGACGGACGGACGGACGGACGGACGGACGGACGGACATGGCTAGATCGACATTACTATCGATGCTGATCATAAATATAGTAACTTTTAGGGGCAATATTAAGGTATGTTACAAACTATGCGTCAAAATTAATATACCCCTAGAATAGGGTATAATAAAGGACGAAAATGCTACCACCGATATGTTTCGGAGATCGTGGGAGTATATTGACTCCATGGACGAGTTACTCTGCCGTGTGTGTGATGTGGGGGATGTGTTCAGTACATCTTCCCTTAAATAATTGTCCACAACCTTTTCTGTCATCTTCAGAAGAAATGACGTAAGGCTGATGGGTCTGTACGATTTTGGCTGTGTGGGGTCTTTTTCCCCCGCTTTTGGTATAAACACAAACCTTGCTCGTTTCCATTGCATTGGTATTTGGTCCAAGGTAATACTGCTCCTTGTTATTTTTAGCAGGTGTGGTATTAGTACCCTTTGCCCTTCTTGAAGAAGGGCGGGTATAATGCCGTCCACTCCGGCAGATTTGAAAGGCTGAAATGAATGTATTGCCCATTTCAGTCGTCCCTCAGAACAGATGGTTGGTATTGTTTCCCAGTCTTCCCTCCGAGGTCTGATTGAAGTGGTATTGATTCCTGGCTCAGTACTAGGCGAGCTGCCAGGAGAGTGAGTTTCTAGTAGCAATAGTGCCCTTTGATCCTCATCTTCCGTGAACTCGCCATCTGGTTTCCTCAGAGACATAGGCACCCCTCCTGACTTCGCAAAAGCTTTGTGTAGCCTTGCCGCAGTAGGAGTGCTGGTGATTGTCTCACAGAATTTCCTGAAGCTATTTCTTTTAGCTTTTCTTATTTCTTTATTGTACGTAGTAAGAGCCATAGCTTTGCCATTCTCCGCAACGCTTTGCTTTATTGAAAAGCTTCCGCACCGCGGATCTTAATTTTGACAAGTTATGGCGTCTCTTTCCTGTCCCGTTCGCTACTTAGAGGACAGTTTTCTTCGATCGCAGTGATGATGGCGTTTGTTATGCCTTCCACTGCGCTCTCTAGCTCTAGGGGGTGTCCCGAAACCTTCCTCAGACTAAGGCGCCCCATATTGCTCTCTAGAGCAGTCCTATAAGTTTCCCAATAGGATTTCCTTGGGTTTCTTACTGGATTTCTCGTGATACTTGTGCTGTCAAGGTCGAATACTATTATTCGATGGTCAGACAATGACGGCTCACTAGATACTCTCCAGTTACTAATTAATTTACTTACGCTTGGGATACCAAGCGTGAGGTCGAGTACTTCCTTCCTGACTCTAGTTACAAAAGTGGGGGTATTTCCCACGTTTATAATATCAAGTGACGAACTCATAATAAATTCTAGTAGGTACTCACCCCTGATGTTGGTGTCGGTGCTCCCCTATATGATGTTGTGGGCATTTGTATCGCACTGCTCCACCAGTCGCTCCACCAGTCGCTGCATTTGGGATGATACAACCGGCTGCACAATACGCCGATGCGATGACAATGGTGCGGTGACATCCTTCAACATCCAGATGTACCTGAATTGGCACCAGATCTCGTGTCGCGTATTTTGAAAGTAAAATAAATTTATATTTATTGTTTATTAGAATGCAAGCTCTCGGTTTCTCAGCCCGAGTGTCCCATATTACCTTTGCATCCTTGCTCGCCAATCCTTTGACTTGTCCTTTCAGGATCATTTCTCCTGGATCAGTACTAGCCCTAGGCTTTGGCAGGTAAACATCCTAGATATAGTCGCCGAGGCGGCTATAGCATGGTGAATGTTTACCTGTGCTAGTTTAATTTTTCTGTTGGCGGGGTTCATCGAGCTATTGCTCGCGCGGGGCAATTGCCACGTCCTCCTTCAGCAACGAATCTTCCTCCTCCTGGGTGATTTCCTGGAAGAGGTCGATGACCGTGTTGTCCATTTCCCCCTCAGAGATCATGCGCTCCGAGATGGACATTGACTCCTCGGTCTCCTCAGGAGCCTGCTCCGCCGATTGGACAACGGAAGAAGGTGCTTTAGTCTTCGGAGGAGCAGTATGCTCTACCTCGGACTGCGCGCTCTGCCAGTTCAGATTCGATGCTGGCTGGGCTGTTTGCCCAGAGATCTCGTCCGACCTCTTGAGTCCGCACACCGCAACCCTGAAGAATCGGTAGCTCAGGGATCCTTTTTGGGATTTTATGGCGTCGAAGGATTCTCGGTCGATGCCAAGAGCCAGTACCTGCCCGGTTCCCTCTTTTCGATAATTGAGAATCTTCCACGCCTGGACGTTAAGTCCCACATTCTGTGCTTCCAGCAGTGCCAAGGAGGTTTTAGCTTCTTGCTCTGCACTGCGTGGAAGGAAGATCGTTATGGAGTAGGACCGTTGTATATCTGTCCCACTGCAAGCCATGAGGCGTGTCCCCTTCCATTTCCCCAGCTTTGGGGCTACTGCCTTTAGCCACTCAGCTGTCTGCGGAGTCTCGCAGTCAACTAAGAGCATTCCATGTTTGAAATTTATGCCCTGGAATTTGAGCTTATGCTCCCATCTCAAGGCCATTTCCAACACAATGGCGTCTTCAAGTGCCGTGAGGTCTGGGCTGCTGAGGATCTCCTGCGGATATTTCACCGGGAAAACAGCAACCTGCTCAGCAATCGCACCTGTCTCGCGTCTACCCCTAGCCGGGAAGGTTTTCACCGCCGTAGCATAGCTTCGACCGACCACGGTGGCGCTCGCTTTTGCAGGCTTTCCCGTGGCCCTCTTGGTACCTTCATCCAACTTCTGCTTTTTGGCTTTATTTGTTGGGGGGGGGGGGGTGATGTTGCTGTTCCCCCTTTTCCCCGTCGCCACTTCTGTACTTTCGGGCTTGGCCCGATGTTCCTCAACCCTCCTTTTGGCTTCCTCAGGCCCGAAGCCTTTATTAAGGTAGCGGAGGTACCATTTAGTGCCAGCACCACTAAGTCCCCTTCGCACAGCCCGGATGTAAGGCTGGCTTATTCCTCCTCCTTCCGGTGTTGTTGTCGGCGGGTACAGGGGCTGGAACTTGAGCTATGCTCGTTCCCGCTGCCCTAGTTCCCTCCACCATTACTTTCCCGATCAGGGAGGGGTTTAGGATTTGGCTCCTATCCCCACTGCATGCACCTGTCGGTGCTACCGGGCTACTTCCCGGGCCTTTTGGCATCCCCGTGGCTTGTAGTGAGGTGACGATGGTTCTTTGACTGGTGCTGGGTTGCACCAGTTTCGAGCCTCCCTCTCGACTTGTTCCGGGTCTATCTTGTGCCAGGCGGTCGTCATGGATGTCCTGCTCCATCCCAACAATGGCTTCGTCTGCGGTCTATCCCCGCATTCTTTTTAGTTTGTTTTTGTTTTTTGTTTGTTTTGTTTAGGCATATCACACGAGTAGCGCGGGAAAGACGGTCAACCACGCCAGAGCCCCGCATTAGCGTGGTAAGGCCCTGGTTACTCTCTGAGGTGGCCCGGTATCAAAGAGGCTCCGCAGAAATACAGCCGGATACCCCTGGCTGCAAACCATCCAATGAGCACGGGTCGCATGACACTCTGGATTAGGGGTGGATGGTCGTTAAGTCCTAGTCAGTTCTTGTTTGACGCTCATCAATCGGCCTGTCTGCCATGGGTGGCCCTTAGACAGCATAGCCCGTTGAATCTTTGCACCGTAAGCCTCCGCACCGGTACCATCGAATGCAATGATGGTACACACGTCAAGGTGACTGACCATCCGTTCCGTTACAAGAATTGTGACCCTTCGTCCTCGTTCTGAAATCGTTATTGCGGGCGATTTTAATATACACAATTCAAGCTGGCTTCGACATTCTGGTCAGACAACACCCGAAGGAAGGTACGTCGAGATCTTTGCTGAGGTAAATAACCTGACTCAGCTTGTAAGTGAGCCGACACGAATACCGGACATTAGCAGCCAAACTGCCAACACTTTGGACTTGTTTCTTACCTCTCACCCCGATAAATACGCTTTGAACGTATTACCGCCTCTAGGTTCGTCAGACCATTGTATCATATCAGCGAATTTCTCGTACTACAACCACATAGTTAAAGAACAAACTCATAAAAGAACCGTATGGCAATACGAGAAAGCCAATTGGGAAAAACTAAACGGTTTCTTTAAGAGTTTTAACTGGTCGCTGTGCTTCCTCGACAGCAACGTTAATGCTGCTGCTGATATGATCACAAACATAATTCACCTGGGCATGAAGTCTTTTATCCCTAACAGGATAAAAAGTATCAAACCCAAGTTTAACGCGTGGTGTGACTCGAGCTGTAAAGAGGCTATCAGGCTAAAAGAGGTAAGTTTTCGGCTATTCAAAGCCAACTCATATGCGGAAAGTCGTAAAAAGTTTAAACGAGCCAGAAATGACTGCAATGCCCACATTAATCGTGTCATATTCTCCTATGACCAAAAGTTGAGGCAAAAAATACTACAAAGTCCCACTTGTAGTAAAAACTTTTGGTCATTTGTTAAAAAAATCAAGAATTCGACCTCATCATCTGTCCCGACACTCATTTACAACGACATTCCAGCTGTCAGCTCTATAGATAAGGCCAATCTGCTTGCTGCTCACTTTGCAGTCAGCTCAACGCTCCCAGATTGTGCTTTGTCTCCCCTATACTCGAGCGCGTAGAATTCTCCATGGGACCAATCCACTTTTGCACTCGTACAGTGGCTAGAGTACTTCAAGATCTTGACGTTCACAAATCCGCTGGTCCAGATGGTATTTCCCCTATCGTTCTGAAGAGGTGTTCTTCCTCGCTGGCAAAACCATTGCGTAAGCTTTTCCATCTGTCCTATTCTTCTGGACGCTTCCCGGGAAGATGGAAAACAGCATTTGTCCAGCCTGTACCAAAAAAAGGCGAATCTTCTTCTCCCTCCTCCTACCGACCAATTGCACTTACGTCCCTTCTTTCTAAGGTCATGAAAACGCTGATAAACCGTCAGCTAATGACATATCTTGAATCGCGAAAACTTCTTAATGACCGAGAGTATGGTTTTCGCAGCAATAGGTCCACTGGTGATTTGATGACATATCTAACCGAAAAGTGGAACCAATCTCTTCATCTAGGTGGTGAAAGTAAGATTGTTGCGCTTGATATTTCAAAGGCATTTGACAGAGTTTGGCATCAAGCTCTCTTGTCGAAAATGCGTGCATTTGGAATCGATGATACTATTCTTCAATGGATTAGAAATTACCTTTCGAACCGTTCAATTCAAGTTGTTTTGGACGGCTTCAAGTGTGTAACTCACCAAATAAATGCTGGTGTCCCCCAAGGCTCTGTTCTGTCCCCGACTCTCTTTCTCATTTTTATAAATGATCTACTGTCTGTTACTTCTAATCGAATCCATTCCTTTGCTGATGACAGTACCCTCAGCTTCTCATATTCGTTTCTTGGGTCACTCCCCTCTTCTTCGGGTGTGGAACTGGAACGGCAACGTATGTTAAGCTCATTAAATTCCGATCTTAACAGCATAACTCAGTGGGGTAAAACCAATAGAGTGGAATTTAATGCTTCCAAAACTGAATGCTGTCTCCTTTCATTAAAGCAAAACCCACACACACTGCCATTATCTATGAATGGCACTTATCGCTGAAGGCGAAAGACTTTCCATTCTTGGTATGTGTGTTAATGACAACCTTTGTTGGATTGACCACATATTCGATGTCGCCAAGAACGCCGCGAAATGTCTAGGCTTCCTTAAGCGGTGTAAGAAATATTTTACCACTTCTGATCTAGCTACAATTTATAAGGCGTTTATTCGTCCGAAACTCGAGTACAACGCTCATATCTGGTCCGGTGCACCAATAACTTATTTGGAGCTACTTGACAGGATCCAAAAACGCGCGATAAAACTCATTGGCGACCGAGACATTGCGAGATCGATTGACACTCTTAGTCATCGCCGTAATGTCTCCTGCCTTTCGTTATTTTATCGTTATTTCCACCAAAAGTGCTCAAACGAAATAGTCAGTTGCATTCCTCCCCTTGAACATTTCAACCGCAATACCCGCCATGCAAGGAATGCTCATCAGTTCACCCTCAAGCCTGTGTTCGGACGTACAGTGAAGTTCAAAGAATCTTTCCTCAGCCGTACAATACGAATGTGGAATGCTCTCCACGGCTCCATTTTTCCTACACATTATAACCTACAAACATTCAAAACCAACGTGCATCGGCATCTCTCCTCTTCTTCTCACCCTAATTTCCTTAACGCCCGCGCTGGGTAGTTAATACATTATAAGGGTCCCAACAAATCGCTTTAGTGCGCGCTTATTATAAAAAAAAATATAGGGACGGGCTACAGTCCGCTTGGGCGAACTGTTGGATACCATATTCTTATTCCTATCCCTCATAAGTGGGCGTGACAAAAGTCTAAGTATGGTTAAATTGTTAAGAACGCTCTACATATTTTGTTATATAACATTTAAAGGATTTTATCAAAAAAAAACGCTCCCTAGCTCAAACTTGGGTGTTTCAATAAAATTGTTTTATTTAATTGTGGGCGTGTCAGTAGGCGGATTTAAAAAAAAATTAACACATGAGCATAAAGGGCCCCTAGAGAGTATATATTATAAATTTCAGCTCCCTAGCTCAAACTTTGGATTTTCAAAAAAATTGTTTTATTTATTTGTGGGCGTGGCAGTGGGCGGATTTTGAAAATTTTATATCCCGAGCAGTTTTAGGAGTCATAGATCATATATAAAAAATTTCAGCTTCCTAGCTCAAAATTCGATTTTTTCCAAAATTTTGTTTTTTTGAGTTTGTGGGCGTGTCTGTGGGCGGATTTCAAAAATTCGTAAACTTGATTATTTCGGGACCCTAGAGAGTATATGGTTAAAATTTCAGCTCTCTAGGTCCAGTTTAAAGGCCTAATTTTTGCCGACGGACGGACGGACGGACGGACGGACGGACGGACGGACGGACATGGCTAGATCGACATTACTATCGATGCTGATCATAAATATAGTAACTTTTAGGGGCAATATTAAGGTATGTTACAAACTATGCGTCAAAATTAATATACCCCTAGAATAGGGTATAATAAAGGACGAAAATGCTACCACCGATATGTTTCGGAGATCGTGGGAGTATATTGACTCCATGGACGAGTTACTCTGCCGTGCACCTGAGGTATCTCCGCCGGCTCTTATGTCCTCCGAGGATGCAAACATTGCAATCAATCCGAACTTTTGTGAAGTTTTTTTTGATGAAGATACAGAAGAAGAGCCTAGCTTCAGAGGAGCTCAAAGGAAAAGAAGACGGCAGGATTCTTCTGTTGAAAGGCGTCATAAGGAAAAAATGGCGAAAGCAGACAGATTCCTGGATCTCTTCCAAAAAATTGTGGATAAAATGTGATATTTTGTGTAAATAGTTCTTTTTTTAAAAATAAGTGTTCCAATGAAGTCTGACTAGTTTTTTTGTTTATGTAAATATGTTAATAATAAGAATGAAGTTTTTATTTTTTAGATTGTAAGTTTTTTTTATTGAAAAAAAATATATGAAATTGAAAGAAGGAATATTTAGTATATTTTTTTATTTGGAGAAGAAATATTTATTATTAAAACAAAGCGTGCATTAAGGAAATTCTTTTTGTTTGAGCATTTTGGATTTCGAGGCCATCCGATTCGCTATCAACATCACCTTGAACGATATGGTCATCCAAAACTATAAAACCTTCTTCAGTATCATTACTCATTATGCAAATATTGTGTAGGATACATGAAGCTATAACATATTTCACAATAGAAGTTGGTTTCAAAGAGTTTATTTTAAACAGCCTTCGAAACCTGCCTTTAAGTAAACCAAATGCACGCTCTATGGTTACTCGACATTTGGAATGAACCGTGTTGAAGATCTTCTCTTCTGCCCTTAATCGGCCGTTGTCTTTAAATGGGGGTATAAGCCATTGCTTTAAGGGATAAGCAGAATCCCCAAGTAAATGCTGGTTCTCGCCGATAACAAAATCGCCTTTAAGAAATATTATGTAAGATTATTAAACTTTATTCTATAAACTATGTAAGGTAGGTACGGCTTACCTGACTCAATTTTGTTTACAATTCCTGATCTTCTTAGGAGCAGTGCATCGTGAATTGAACCTGCCTCACCAGTGTAACAAAAGGTAAACTCCATTTCGTGATTGCACACCCCTTGCAGAAGGACCGTATGATAACCTTTTCGGTTTATGTAAGAATTATGTGCAACTATAGGTGCTCTAATGGGGATATGGGAACCGTCAATCGAACCGATTATTCCTAAAAAATTAATTTTTTTTTCATAAATAAAAAAAAATTAATGCCATTGAGGACGTGCTGTTACCTGGAAAGCGATTTTTTCCTAGGTAGTAGCCTGATGTTCTGGCAGCCTCTTCGGCGTTGGGCCATTTTATAAACCTTTTAGTTCTGTTTAATGCAATTAAACTCTCACAGTTGCTTGTTACAATGCGGAAAACATTCGCAATTGATACGCCAAATCTGTCAGCAATCGATCTAGAAAAAGACAGCTAATGTAAATTGAACTCATACATACCAAAAATCTAAGGAATATGTATTTACCTCATGCACTCTGGGTTTCCTAAGTACCACAGCGTAATCATTAGCCTTTTTTCAATTTTAGTTGACTCTCTTCCAGGACCAGTTTTATGTTCCTCAATTGCATTAAGTTGTAAGCAAAGGATATCAAAAACATCAACATTTACACGAAAATGTTGCTTAAATGTCCTGTCTGAAAATCGGGGTACAATTTCCTCTACATAATTTTCGTTTTTTTGGATTCGTCGGGAATTTTGCTCAACATTTTCTTCATCTTCGTTAAAATCAAACAATAAACTAAATGCTTCTCTTATAATAATTGCTTTTTCCATAGTTTATTTAATACAAACACCAATTTTAGAAGCAATCCTGACTATTTTGAAAATTAATAAAAAAAAATTATCTAATGACAGTTCAGAGCTCAAATCTGTTTCTTAATTATCTCGGTGCGCTCAGGTTACCTTCAGCTCGGAGCGAGCTCTGTTCGCTCGGGCCCCGCTCTGTTCCCCGCTCGGGGCTAAAAAAGAAAAACGCCTATTGTATATACACTTTATAGTAGTGCCATCATGTCGAATTTTTTGTTTTAGCCGACTAAATGCAGATGGCGTTATGAATTGAGCTAGAATGTTTGTGTCTAAACTTTTGCTGTCATCTTCATTTTAAATACTTTGAAAACGAAGAAAGCAAGACCAAATAAACCGGTTTGTCTCTCTCGAATCTTTCCGTCGAACGAATTTCATTCCATTGTGTATGCATTTTTTTTTCATTGTAAGAAGGAGCATAGGCGTAGGCAGCGCAGGTAGCATGTTCATGTACGTATGCTTTGCAAGTAGCAGAGGTTGATGATGGAAACCAAGTAAGTTATTATTTGTATGGATAATGGATTTCGCATTATCGACTCTCTGGATGGAAGGGGCGATTCGTTTGAAACGAAAAATTTAATAAAATTTGATTTGGGTATTTTTCTTTCAAATGAGAAATTATGAATTTATCGCATTTTAGATTCTCGCTATTTTGGCTATATCTTGTCGAAAAATGTACCGATTTATATCATTCTTTTTGTAATTGATTTAGAAATATTCAGTCTAATTTATAAAGCAATGACATAATTTATTTTGTGTCGGTATTGTGCCATGCTGCACCACCACTTATTGGTCAATAGGTACCTACACGATGAATATTTATATGGATAATACGAATTATCGTTGTTTTGCATTGCTAAATTGGAGTATTGCGCAAGTTTATTTATCTTTATTCAACATTTGAAATTGTTGGTATATATTTTAAAGTCTATGTACATTTTCAATGAAGCATAGAGGAAGGTCACTTGTTGGTATCTTTTGCTTAATTGCATTAAACGTATTTTTTGCTCTTTTGCATTAAACGTGTTCTAACATTAGATACATTTCGAGGCATTAAGACCGTCACTACAAAGATTATGCTGGCTAACTCTAGAGCTAAGCTCCAGCAATTGTAGAGTGTTCTATTGTGTCTCTTGGCGGTTCAAGTTGAGTATGACTTTCATTACTATAGTCCCAGTTTATTCATAGTTTTAATTGTAATCCGCGCTGCGACTATTGGATATCAGAAATAGTTGAACTGCTTTTTGTATTCACATTGGTCTAATTTTATTCGTGAAAGGATAATTTGTGCATATGAATATTTTTATAATACCTATATAAATCCTAATTCTTTTACAGTATAGTCCATTATCTGGCTGGTAGTTATTACACTGGACTATATTGCTACTATTTTACCTATAGTTGCCAATTATATCCAGTCTTGTTCGTATTGTGTGCATTGATTTGCACAGTCCGTCTGTTTACCAAGATAGATATCTTGCTCTTAAGCATTTTGTATCTAATCTTATCAAACTTAATATCTAATTTAATATCAAATTTAGCACCGACCGCGCTGACCACAAATTATTCATGTATTAATTTTTTTTAATACAGATTTATTAAAAGATATTGAAAGTTGAAAACTTTTGAAGTTTTATTTAACCCTATTACCCATACCATAACCCAACCCATGTCATTTGACTAACGTTAGCTGCCAGGGAGTGAGTTGGAGACACTAATACAAAATACATAGAGAATTCATTTATTTTATTGGAAAAAAAGGAAATTAAATGCAAATAATTTAGGGATCTATTATTTAACTTATTAAACTATTTATTTTGACATAGGTTAGGTTAGGTTTGAAGGGAAGTGCACAGCCATTGCTGTGCTTGCACGGGGGCCCATTGGTCCATTGTGATCCCTTTTTGTTTATCGTGGTAAAAACTTCACTTACAATAAAAACATTTACCATGCTTCGTTTAAATTTTTCTTGCTGGTTGGCCTATTGGAACCAACCTGTTTTCTTGACAAACCTGATTATGTCCGTCAGTGGTACCTGCGCTACGTCCTCTAAGTCTTCGAAAAATCTGTTACCCAGATAACGAAGTCGAGATGTCTGGAGGTTTGGACACTCGCAGAGCAGGTGTTTGATGGTCTCGGTTTCTTCTGTATCCTGACAGCTCCTGCAGTAGTCTGGTGAGCTAATGCCCAGCCTGTTTGCCATTACTCCTATGGTGCAGTGGCCGGTCAGTACGCCGGTTAGGATACGTATTTCTTGTTTATTCATTCCCAGAATGTGCTTTGTTCTTTTCTCGTCGATTCTTGGCCATAGGCTGCGAGATATAACACAGTCGTTCCTTTGGGACCAGGTAGTGTTAATTTGTTCCCTCAGTTTTTGGTCAATGTTTCTTTTTGCTGCACTAATTGGGATGTCTATTGACGTAATGGCGTCCATTGCGGCAAGTTCTGACCCTGTTCTTGCTAGCTCGTCTGCCTTTTCATTCCCCACGATGTCGCTATGACCGGGGACCCAGCAGAGGGTGATCCTGTGTCGTTCGCCTATTTCGTTAAGGGATTTTAGGCAGTTCCTGACTGTTTTTGACTTTGTGGTTTCGCTGTCTAGTGCTTTGATCGCCGCCTGACTGTCTACGAAGATTGTAATCTTGGAAGGATTCAGATTCTTCTCGGAGATTGTTTCTGCTGCCTTGTCTATGGCGACTATTTCGGCTTGAAAGACGCTGCATTCGTTGGGGAGTCTGTACGAGTCCTTTATGTCTAGGGGCTCGCAGAAAACTCCTGCTCCTGTACCTACATCCATTTTTGACCCGTCCGTATAGATATGGATTTCTTGTGCGCTGGCGTGCGCGTTCCAGTTCTCTCTTTGGGGTATATATGTAGAGTGGTTTTTCTCGAAGTTTCGATTGGGGATTATGTAGTCCGTTTTCCTGGATAGATCGATTCCCAAGTAATTGTGAATTATGGAGCCGTGCCCATAGGAGCCGTGCCCATTTGGCTGCCATGCTGCGAATGTATTCACCAAGGGGGGAAGGTTTAAAATGACTTCCAGTCCGGCTTGAGGTGTTGATCTCATTGCTCCTGTTGTGCCGATACATGCCAGTCTCTCTACCTTAGAGAGGTTATGGAGATAGGTAGTCCTTTCTGTTGCCTTCCACCAAACAATAGACCCGTATGTAAGTATGGGTCGTATGATCGCTGTATACATCCAATGGGTTATGTAAGGGCGCATACCCCAACGTTTACCAAAGGTCTTTTTGCATGCGTAGAAGGCACATAGTGCTTTTTTTGATCGTTCCTCTGTGTTACGTTTCCAAGTAAGCTGAGAGTCTAGGATGATGCCCAGATACTTTGCTTCCGGGGAAAGTTTCAGACGAATTCCGTTTATCTTCGGCATATCGAAATTCTCGATTTTTCTTTTCCTAGTGAACAGAACACATTCGGTTTTGATTGGATTAACTCCAAGGCCGTTAGGTCTCGCCCACGAGGATAATTCTTTTAGGGCAGATTCCATGAGTTCACTGATAGCGGGAAGATACTTTCCACTTATTAGAATTACAATATCGTCTGCGTATGCTACTATTTTCGTCTTTTTGACCTTTAGAGTCGTGAGGATTTTGTTGACCACTAGAAGGCACAGGAGGGGAGATATGACGCCTCCCTGTGGGGTGCCCCTGGTCACTGTTTTCCTTATGGTACTCTCTCCGATCTCTGAGTTAATTACTCTGCTGTTAAGCATTTCGTAAACCCAGTTCGTTATTTCTATTTTCGCTCCTAAGTCTACGAGCGCTGTTTTTATGGCCGCTGTTTTGACATTGTTGAAAGCTCCCTCAATGTCTAAAAATGCTGCCATGGTGAATTCTTTATGGTGTAATCCTTTTTCTATAATTGACACAACTTCGTGCAGGGCTGTTTCCACGGACTTGCCTTTGAGGTAGGCATGTTGAGTACTGCATAGGTTGTTTTCATTTAAGAGGTCTCTTGTATATAAGTCGATTATTCTCTCAAGTGTCTTTAACAGAAAAGAGGAGAGACTTATCGGCCTATAATCTTTTGCTGTGCAGTGTATATGTCTCCCTGCTTTGGGAATGAATATCACTTTAACTTCTTTCCAGCTTTGCGGTATGTAGCAGAGTCTTATACAGCTTTTGAAAATGGCTTTTAGCCATGGCAGTATTACATCGAGAGCCTGTTGTATCATTGCTGGTATGACATTATCTGGTCCCGCCGATTTGTAGGGCTGGAAAGATTTGACTGCACAAGCAATTTTGTGCTCTGTTATGATACTTTCAATTGCTATGTCCGGTTGTGTGTCTTGCGGAACGGGGGTGTAGTTGACATCACATCCAGTGTTCTCACTAGACTCCGGAAAGTGAGTATCCATTAGAATTTGTAGAGTTTCTTGGCTAGACTCTGTCCAAGAGTCATCAGCACGTTTAATATACCCTGGGACCATGGGGTCTTTGGATAGTACTTTACGTAGTCTGGCAGCCTCGTTTGTACTCTCTATGGATTCGCAGAACGTGCTCCAGGATTCGAGTTTTGCTCTCCTTATTTCTTTTGTGTATAGATTAAGTTCGGACCTATACTTAGTCCAGTCTTCATCTGTCTTACTCTGTCTTGCTTTGTTAAAAAGTTGTCTTACCAATGTTCGCCGCTTTTGAAGCTCGCTGGTCCACCAAGTTGCCTTTTTGGGTTTGCGATTGCGAGAGATGGGACAGTGTTTAACAAAGGCTTTGTGCATAGTTTTGGTAATATACTCGACTGCGTTGTCGATTGAGTGAGTGTCGACAAAATTGTCCTCTTTTGGATGTTGTGTGTACTCACTAACCGTTTTCGCATAGTCTGCCCAATTCGTTTTCCTAGGGTTCCTAAAAATTCGTTGTGCCATATATTGTAGATTGACTGTAAAGAGTATTCTATTATGGTCTGAGAAAGAGTTCCCTCGACAAACTCTCCAGTCTTCTACCCTGATATGATCATTGTTGCTTTTGAGAGTTATGTCTAAAATTTCTGATCTGTTTCTGTTTTGGAAAGTGGGCTGGTTTCCCCTGTTACACAAAACTAGATTTGTGGAAATAATATATTCAAACAACGACTCACCTCTTTTATTAATTCCTGCACTGCCCCACAGCGTATGGTGTGCATTCGCGTCGCACCCTGCCACCAATGATGTGTTCCGTGTGTTAGCGTGCTCCACTAATTCACGTACTGTATCAGATGGTGGGTTTTCCTCGTCGTGTGCCATGTAAACTGAAGCGAGGATAAGGTTCCTTTCCGGAGCTTCAATTTTTACGGCCACTGTGTCTCCATTGCTGTACCTGTGAAGAAAAAATATGTTACCAACAGTTTTCTTGACTAGAATACAGCTTCGTACTTTACCTTCTTCTTTAGTGTGGAACAGATGGTAATATGGCGATTTCAGACCTTGGATTTTATTTTTAAAAATCCAGGGTTCTTGAATTAATGCCACGTCCACGCTTACCTCAGACATGAACAGCAGTAGGTCGTGTGTTGCTGCTTTACAGTGATGCAAATTAATTTGCACCACTAGCAGCTTTTGCAACCTTTGGCTCTTCATCTTCATCTGTTGCCTGGGGTCTGTCTTATGGTGGCTGCAGAAGATTGGTTTATTGCAAAGCAGAGCTCCTTGCCGTCACCACTTCTTCTGGAGTATACCTTGACCCAATCCTTGATCGGGATATTCTTGTTCTGCCCAACTAGGAGGACCACGATGTTCTTGTCCTCTTCTTTATCGAAGGGGGGTGGTATCCAGACTTTGACTTTCTGTCTAAGTGGCAGTGCGGATCTGGGTATGACCTTCAGTTTGGCTCCCTCCCACAGTTCGCCAATGCTGGCGATGGTTTTGGAGAGAAACTCAAGAGTATGCCCGTCTCCACACCCCACTATTTTCACACCTTTGTGCCATCCGGCCCCGTCAAACTCGTAATCTGGTCCCCCATTTCGGATGTTGACCATCATAGCCTTAAGGATGACGTTTTCTGTCAGCAGCCAGTGCTCAGCTGTGATCTTTCCATCGGGATCTTGCTCATCAATGACTGCTGCTATTAGGCTCGTCGGAGTGCTGTCTAGGCTTGTTGAAGCCTTCAGTCTTTTCGGTCGGCTTTCTTTTTTCTCTTCCTCTGACCGTTGCCTCTTCGAAGAGGTGCCAGAGGTTCCGGCCTTAGTGCCTGTAGAGACCCTGCTTGAAGCCTGTGCCTTGTTCTTTGTTACTGAAGGTGTAGTGGTTTTAGACTGTTCCTTGTTAGCCTTATTAGGACAACCTTTGGATTTGTCTACCACCACTACTGTCTTTTCTTTTTGCAGTTCAGGTTCATTGGGCTTGTGAGCCTTCTGATTTTCGAAGCTCTTTATTGCTCTCTTATGCTTCCTGACCAAGACCCTGTCTCTATCATTGATAGAGGTTGGGTCTTTCTCAGTCATTTTTTTCAGGAATCGTTTTGAGGCCCTGTAGTTACTCCGCTTTCTTGTCTCTTTGGAGACCACGTGTGGTTTCAAGGTATTGTCCTCAGATTCCTTGTCATCCAGCAATTCGTCTTCGGTCTCAGATCCAATATTGGCGGTGTTGAACGAGGATTGGGAGCCCTCCTCAGCGCTTTCAATATTTAAACTTTTGAAATTGGGGAGGGTTGTAGTGAGTAGGTCCGAATTGCTGGTGCATAGTTGTTCGTTGTCGCGTTTGTCCTGGGTTAGTTGGTTGGGTTCGTCTTGTCTGGTCAGTTTTGGTCGGTTAGTCGGTTTTCGTTACTTTTGTCTTCATTGTTTGGCATGTTTTTAAGAATTTAAATGTTGTTCCCACGAGTAGGTCGGAAATAGAGGTCCATCCCGGCAGAGCCGATATACCGGGATAAGGCAACAGGGTTACGACAGACCTTGCCTAGGCGTCTGAAGGAGCTCGCTAGCGACTGATTTGGCCCTCAGCCTTACATTCTTCGGCACGGATTTATGTACTATGTACGCTCGCACGACCACTGAAATTAGGCACCTTCTGTCCTATGGTAAAGGAGCATCACTGGGTATTGAACTATTGATGAGTAAAGGAATACTACAGTGATGCCCCCTGACCTTAGCTGATCACCGTCTTGACATCGCACAAAACAATTGTAGTGACCATTACCAGCCGGCACCCACGGGGAGGGTTTGGAGGAGGATTTTGCCAGCCATATTATATACATATATATATTTTGACATGTAAGGCAAACAAAAGTTTTCTGTGAATGCTCATTACACACGGGTTCTGACAAATACCACTGTATTGTTTAGAAGATCGTCCTTTTTCATAAGAGCAGCAGTAACAGTAAATTGGACTTCCGATTCCAAAATTCTTCATAGGACGTGCCACCTTGCCTCCGTAATCCAGCATCGATCAATATTCCTATGAAAGCTCGAATTTCCACCATATCGGTCATCTTCTTGCCTCGGATGATTTTACGAGCTGAAGGTCGGCCTTGCTAGTTTGGTGGTATTGAAGTTCCATCTTGTCCTATGAATAATTCAGCAGTTTTGTTACCACTTTCACGCCCTTCACGTTCTTCTTACAGTAAATATTCTATTTTGCAAGAGATCAAGTTCTTACATGAATAAACAATATACAGTTCCATTTATTTAGCTGTAAACGAACTATAAATTTAAAGTCGTTGAAGTGTCTTAGAGTCACTACGTAGCAGTTTGTGTTATTTTTAAATATTTTATGTAATACGTAAACAATATCGAAACATAAAAAAAACAAAAATTGTATATAACAGTGACGTTGTGACCAATAATAAAATACATTACACTGATTTTGCGTTAAAAAATTAAAAAAAAAATGTATATTAGTTTAAAATAAAATAGTGACTTACAGTCACAGCGTGGCAGGAATAGGGTTAAAACTCCGAAATTTCATATTATGGATAATAGAGTTCCAAATACATGTTCTATCTAGAGGAAGATCAAGTAATTTGAGAAATTCGTCCACTTTTGGAAATATAACTCCCCGTTCAGGAGCAATGGAATCCAGGCCAATAGTTAGTCGTATTCCACCTGGGGCTAGTATAGGCTTAAGCCAGGATGAGATTTTACCACAACTGGTAGATAACCCTCCTGCAGCAATGGAATCGGGTCAGGCAAGTAACCCCAATAGTGATAGCAATAATGAGCGACGAGATATTAATGAACATCCTCCACCTGTTCACGAATACTCGAGGCAAACCAACGAGTTTTCATTTGTGAAATGCAGTCTATTAGAGATACCTTAGTTGGAAGATTGGACAATTTGAATTTAAATACTCCCAATGTGAATCCTACGAGACCTTCGAACGCTCGTTCTGTCTTCGAACATTTTTTAAATAACGCTTCGTTTTCGACCCAACGCAGACAAGCACCACCAATAAGTCATCAAACTTATTCAGTAAGTTCAGTTTGTAAGATTGAAAAGTGGCAAATTGTATTTGACGGGTCCGAAAATATCCACGATTTTCTTTTTAAAGTGGAAACCCTTAAGGATCGTTCGCAATGTAGCTGGGAATACACTATAACTTGTCTTATTTTTCTTTATCTCTGCCTCAATTAATAGTTTTTCACATGCAAATATGGTTTATAAACCATTTGGGAATCCTCATTGCTGAAATTCGAATCTCGTTCACCGATGTTAACACACACACCAATTTATTGTGTTAAATACAAAGAAACAGGTGACTGTGATGGTCTAATTGCAATATGCCATAACCTACCCCAAACTTTCATCGAAGCCAACAAACAATTTACCATCAATCTACTCGATGACAATTCTCCCACCTTTCTTTACCCACCACCTGCCTTTAAATATGAATATCCATTTTTCAGTTGAAAATATGAATTGTAAAGAAAATCATTTGAGAAACCTCACAGTAGCTGAAATGTGACTCTCTTTCAACGATCATACACACACATACCAATTGTGTTAAAATCCAGAAAACATAACATACCCCTTCCATCAAAGCAAACAAAAAACATAGGGACGGGCTACAGTCCGCTTGGGCGAACTGTTGGATACCCTATTCTTATTCCTATCCCTCATAAGTGGGCGTGACAAAAGTCTAAGTATGGTTAAATTGTTAAGAACGCTCTACATATTTTGTTATATAACATTTAAAGGATTTTATCAAAAAAAACGCTCCCTAGCTCAAACTTGGGTGTTTCAATAAAATTGTTTTATTTAATTGTGGGCGTGTCAGTAGGCGGATTTAAAAAAAAAATTAACACATGAGCATAAAGGGCCCCTAGAGAGTATATATTATAAATTTCAGCTCCCTAGCTCAAACTTTGGATTTTCAAAAAAATTGTTTTATTTATTTGTGGGCGTGTCAGTGGGCGGATTTTGAAAATATTTATACATGAGCTTAAAGGGACCCTAGAGAGTATATATTATAAATTTCAGCTCCCTAGCTCAAACTTTGGATTTTCAAAAAAATTGTTTTATTTATTTGTGGGCGTGTCAGTGGGCGGATTTTGAAAATATTTATACATGAGCTTAAAGGGCCCCTAGAGAGTATATATTAAAAATTTCAGCTCCCTAGCTCAAATTTTTGTTTTTCAATAAAATTGTTTTATTTTTTTGTGGGCGTGGCAGTGGGCGGATTTTGAAAATTTTATATCCCGAGCAGTTTTAGGAGTCATAGATCATATATAAAAAAATTCAGCTTCCTAGCTCAAAATTCGATTTTTTCCAAAATTTTGTTTTTTTGAGTTTGTGGGCGTGTCTGTGGGCGGATTTCAAAAATTCGTAAACTTGATTATTTCGGGACCCTAGAGAGTATATGGTTAAAATTTCAGCTCTCTAGGTCCAGTTTAAAGGCCTAATTTTTGCCGACGGACGGACGGACGGACATGGCTAGATCGACATTACTATCGATGCTGATCATAAATATAGTAACTTTTAGGGGTCTACGGGCAATATTAAGGTATGTTACAAACTATGCGTCAAAATTAATATACCCCTAGAATAGGGTATAAACATAGGGACGGGCTACAGTCCGCTTGGGCGAACTGTTGGATACCCTATTCTTATTCCTATCCCTCATAAGTGGGCGTGACAAAAGTCTAAGTATGGTTAAATTGTTAAGAACGCTCTACATATTTTGTTATATAACATTTAAAGGATTTTATCAAAAAAAACGCTCCCTAGCTCAAACTTGGGTGTTTCAATAAAATTGTTTTATTTAATTGTGGGCGTGTCAGTAGGCGGATTTAAAAAAAAATTAACACATGAGCATAAAGGGCCCCTAGAGAGTATATATTATAAATTTCAGCTCCCTAGCTCAAACTTTGGATTTTCAAAAAAATTGTTTTATTTATTTGTGGGCGTGTCAGTGGGCGGATTTTGAAAATATTTATACATGAGCTTAAAGGGCCCCTAGAGAGTATATATTAAAAATTTCAGCTCCCTAGCTCAAATTTTGGTTTTTCAATAAAATTGTTTTATTTTTTTGTGGGCGTGGCAGTGGGCGGATTTTGATAATTTTATATCCCGAGAAGTTTTAGGAGTCATAGATCATATATAAAAAAATTCAGCTTCCTAGCTCAAAATTCGATTTTTTCCAAAATTTTGTTTTTTTTGAGTTTGTGGGCGTGTCTGTGGGCGGATTTCAAAAATTCGTAAACTTGATTATTTCGGGACCCTAGAGAGTATATGGTTAAAATTTCAGCTCTCTAGGTCCAGTTTAAAGGCCTAATTTTTGCCGACGGACGGACGGACGGACGGACGGACGGACGGACGGACGGACGGACGGACATGGCTAGATCGACATTACTATCGATGCTGATCATAAATATAGTAACTTTTAGGGGTCTACGGGCAATATTAAGGTATGTTACAAACTATGCGTCAAAATTAATATACCCCTAGAATAGGGTATAAACATAGGGACGGGCTACAGTCCGCTTGGGCGAACTGTTGGATACCCTATTCTTATTCCTATCCCTCATAAGTGGGCGTGACAAAAGTCTAAGTATGGTTAAATTGTTAATAACGCTCTACATATTTTGTTATATAACATTTAAAGGATTTTATCAAAAAAAACGCTCCCTAGCTCAAACTTGGGTGTTTCAATAAAATTGTTTTATTTAATTGTGGGCGTGTCAGTAGGCGGATTTAAAAAAAAATTAACACATGAGCATAAAGGGCCCCTAGAGAGTATATATTATAAATTTCAACTCCCTAGCTCAAACTTTGGATTTTCAAAAAAATTGTTTTATTTATTTGTGGGCGTGTCAGTGGGCGGATTTTGAAAATATTTATACATGAGCTTAAAGGGCCCCTAGAGAGTATATATTAAAAATTTCAGCTCCCTAGCTCAAATTTTGGTTTTTCAATAAAATTGTTTTATTTTTTTGTGGGCGTGGCAGTGGGCGGATTTTGAAAATTTTATATCCCGAGAAGTTTTAGGAGTCATAGATCATATATAAAAAAATTCAGCTTCCTAGCTCAAAATTCGATTTTTTCCAAAATTTTGTTTTTTTGAGTTTGTGGGCGTGTCTGTGGGCGGATTTCAAAAATTCGTAAACTTGATTATTTCGGGACCCTAGAGAGTATATGGTTAAAATTTCAGCTCTCTAGGTCCAGTTTAAAGGCCTAATTTTTGCCGACGGACGGACGGACGGACGGACGGACGGACGGACGGACGGACGGACGGACATGGCTAGATCGACATTACTATCGATGCTGATCATAAATATAGTAACTTTTAGGGGTCTACGGGCAATATTAAGGTATGTTACAAACTATGCGTCAAAATTAATATACCCCTAGAATAGGGTATAAACATAGGGACGGGCTACAGTCCGCTTGGGCGAACTGTTGGATACCCTATTCTTATTCCTATCCCTCATAAGTGGGCGTGACAAAAGTCTAAGTATGGTTAAATTGTTAATAACGCTCTACATATTTTGTTATATAACATTTAAAGGATTTTATCAAAAAAAACGCTCCCTAGCTCAAACTTGGGTGTTTCAATAAAATTGTTTTATTTAATTGTGGGCGTGTCAGTAGGCGGATTTAAAAAAAAATTAACACATGAGCATAAAGGGCCCCTAGAGAGTATATATTATAAATTTCAACTCCCTAGCTCAAACTTTGGATTTTCAAAAAAATTGTTTTATTTATTTGTGGGCGTGTCAGTGGGCGGATGTTGAAAATTTTATATCCCGAGCAGTTTTAGGAGTCATAGATCATATATAAAAAAATTCAGCTTCCTAGCTCAAAATTCGATTTTTTCCAAAATTTTGATTTTTTGAGTTTGTGGGCGTGTCTGTGGGCGGATTTCAAAAATTCGTAAACTTGATTATTTCGGGACCCTAGAGAGTATATGGTTAAAATTTCAGCTCTCTAGGTCCAGTTTAAAGGCCTAATTTTTGCCGACGGACGGACGGACGGACATGGCTAGATCGACATTACTATCGATGCTGATCATAAATATAGTAACTTTTAGGGGTCTACGGGCAATATTAAGGTATGTTACAAACTATGCGTCAAAATTAATATACCCCTAGAATAGGGTATAAATATACCATAAATCTACACGAAACCTGCTTTGGCAACCACCACCACTACCTGCATCATCCTCCTACTCATATTCCCAGCACGAGAATGGTGTAGAACTAGACTATCATAATTTGTTGCGGGCGAATGCGCACTGGTGGCGTATCGTCGTTTACGCACGGTTGCACTACTATAAGGTTTATATACAATGACCACGAGTTGTAAACACCGAAACAAGTTGTTTACATTTTTTTAATTTTATTGCGGAAAGTAGGATTTCTTGGTTATTTTTTGTAAGACATTCTCGTAGATAGATAGTGCGGGTGGAATCGATTCCAATGTGTTGTAAACAAAGTTCCTTTTTATTTACTTTCGATGGACTTCAGGATAAAGTTACGATCGTACGGTGTAAATTTTTTTATTATAATCCCAGTGTCTTTGCAACCGCCCTTCGGCCGAGTACGAAAAATGCTTCGCTAGTTTGGTGGATTTATTTTTAGTATAGTGCACAGTGAATTAAAAATAGTGGTGAGGTTTTCATCAGAAAAGTATGGAATCCCAAAAAGTATAGCGTCGCATGCCACGATACGTTGTTCCTGAGTACATACGTTTTTTTTTTATTGCGCTCAATTCAGTGGTAACACAGTGAATGTTATTTTTTAAGTCGGCAATTTCATTTGTTTTCTGGATGAGAAGTGCCTTAGAGTTGGGGCTTCTGTAAATAAAACAGTAGTGGATTAATTGCCTACGGACATAAAATTTTAACCAAATGAAATTAAATTCCGGGTTGGAACACTGACCATACTGAAAAACATGGGCGTACAATGAAAAAAAAAATGTCCTCAACCCACGAATGTTGTTGACATCCACTACGAAATTCCTACACATTATAAAATACAAACATAAAAGAAAACACAACTCCGACGCTAACTACGCATAAGCCGTGAATTGAAAACATACGTTAGATTTTCAAAACAATTTACCGCAGGTGTTATACCCGTACGGTAATTTGTTTTGGTCCACCACCAAAATCAACAACTCACGACCCGCTATTCTCCCGATGCTGCCTTTACCCAAGCATTGCAAGTGCACAAACGATAATCGAACGACACATGCAATAGTTAAGAAAGAGCAACAGCGATGAAGTGGGATGGGGGACGGAGGGATACCCTACGCTGTTGGTTTTTTTTCGCTTTTGTTTCGGTTTTTTTTTCAGCACTGTCACCGGCACTGGCTCTATGTGGATTTAATTTTTTGTTTGTTCACACACTGCGCGATTTGGTTTTTTTTTCGCGAACTGTTTTGGCCGGTATATGTTTGTAGATTTACTGGCACTGAAATTGCGATCAAAAAGTAACGCGTCCGCACGTGACGGGGGCAATCAGCAACTGATTTAATGCCAAGAGCCCGTCTCGAAATGTGGTCCAAGTAGTGTGGAGTTCTGACGAGAGTGGGGCATCCCATGTGATGCCTGCAGTCCACAGAGTCTGGATGAACATCTTGCCAATGATGACCACTGGAGCCAAGAGACCCGTAGGGTCAAAGAGTTTCGCCACTTCGCTCAGGACCCACCGTTTAGTGGGACGGGGCCCTGAAGGTTCTAATTCCACCAGGAAGAAGAGCTCGTCTACTGCTGGATCCCAGCGTAGGCCAAGGACTATTGCCGTTGGGCACTCAAAGACAAGCTCTGTGGAAGAAGAAGAAGAAGGAGAGTTAGTGACCAATGCAATTACCTGTGCGCTGTTGGAGTTCCATTTGCGCAACTGAAAGTATCCAGCCAGGGCGATAGTGTTGATGTCGGAAGCCAGACCGACCGCCTCGGCAACGCTGTTGCAGCTCGTGAGGAGATCGTCCACGTAGAAAGCCCTCTCGATTGTGTCTTTGGCGGCTCGGGCGTGCTCCGGGTCCGGGAGCGCCTGATGGTTGTCTTGTGCGCACTGCACCATGGAACACACTGAGGTGTATGGGCTGGATGCCATACCGTAGGTAACCGTCGTCAGGCGGTAAACGTTCAGCTCGTCAGACGGTGATTCTCGCCAGAGAATCCACTGGTAGGTAAGGCGGCTCGGTAGGGGTCGCCTAGTGCTGAGGCGTCGTGCCGGAAAGTGATTTGGACCATGTATCGCCCCTCCGGCGTGCGAGTGTGAGTGACAGCGTAGTGGCGGCTGCACTCGTCCTCGCGTGTCTCGTCCAGTGAAACTTCTTCCAGTTTCCAGAAGTTCCTGACTAGTTCTTCTAACGTAAAGTCAGGAGTGGCCTCCGATGGAAGCTGCGTGTGAAGTGTCCGGATTGAGCCTCGATGCTGCGCCAGTGCAGCTGGACCAAATACGACCCACCCTAAGTGAGTCCGCTGTGCGTGCGGTTCGTTGTGTCGTCCGTGGATGACCTCGTCTTGCACGAGGAGGCCCCATACATCAGCGCCAAGTAAGATGTCGATGGGTCCGGGGGTGCCCAGACGCCTGTCTGCCAGTGGGAGTCCCGCTAAGTGTGGCCATACCGACACATCCACATGTGCCTCAGGTAGTATGGACGTGAGGTTGGGAAGGACCAAGGCCAAGGAAGATCGGCTGGACCGAAGTCACAGCGTCACTTGGCCTTTCACCATAGCGTATTTGGAAGCGCCGATACCAAGCACGGCTACTTCAACCTTAGTTCTGCGGAGATGGAATCTAGTGGTTAGTTGGTTTGTTATAAAACTTACCTACGACCCAGGATCGCAGAGGGCTCGCACGAGGTATTGCTCCGAGGTTGGACCATATGCATAGCCGAGCGCCGTCGCTAGCAAATCGGTTGTGCCAGGATGGCTGAGTCACTCGACCTCTTCGGGGTAGAAATCCGCAGGTAGCGGATTCCGGTTCTGGTGGTACAGCCAGTTCGATGGTCCAGGGTTGGAAGGCTGATCGTCAGATTCCCTGCGCTGCTGCGGCTGAGCTGCGGACTTCCCCTTACACAGGAGGTTATGGTGTCCACGCCTACAATGCCGGCATGTCGCGGTCGAGGGGCAACGTGCAGCACTGTGTCCTGGCCGCAGGCATTTGAAACACACCTCCGTAGCCCGCGTAGCGCGGAGGCGTTGGTTGAGGTCCATGCGCTCAAATTGTGGGCATTGATACAGCCGGTGCTGTCCTTGACAGTGTACGCACTTATTCTCATTGGGGGTTGCAACGTGAGTACTGGTCGGCCGCTGTCCCCGTGGCTCTGCCCGGGATGAGGTCGACGGAAGAACTATTTCGGTCGTCAAACTGTGAGCCCGCTGCGTCAGGAATGCCAAGAGGCTCGCCAGGGTCGGGATCTCCATGGATGGCCAATGCATGCACCATCCCTGCTGTGTCACCTTAGGGAGTCTGGCCACCGCCAGAGGAACCGTGAGCGCATCCCAGTGTTCGACGGGCTGGTTCATGACGCGTAGCTCGCGTAACGACTCCTGGACCGTGTCTACTATGCGAAGCAGAGCTACAGAAGTCTCCTCAGATGCGGCTCGCATGTTGTAAAGGCGAGAGACATGTGTTTCCGCTAGAAGGCGCGGATTATCGTAGCGCTCCTTCAACTCCGCCCAGAGCTCCTCGTACCCACCAGAGTAAATATTGCCTATCAGCCCCACATTCCCCAACTTGTACGCGGGTGGCAAGTCGGCTCGGTGTACCAGGGTTTCAAACGCGTCCTTGAACGCGAGCGAGTTGTGGAGATGTCCATCGAACGTCGGAATCTGGATAGATTCGAGTCTCATCTCGACTCTCGGCGGACCGGTCTCCTGATGTGTCTCGAGGATCTCCCCATGGGAGGTGTTGTGGTGGGCGAAGTCATTCGCCGATGCGTGCAGGTGCGCGAGTCTCCTGTCGAGCGCTACCTGGATGGCCTTGTGTTGCTCCTCGACGACCGCCAACAAGTCGTCGTGCGTCTTCATGTCGCCGTTGAGAGTCTCGCCGATCACAGCGTCATGCGCGACGTTGAATCGGTGGTATTGGGCGTCGAGAGCTCTTCTCTCTTGGACGATCTGGAATTCGTTAAGATTGTGTACGTCCGATGCCGCGACTGGCTCGTAAATGCGCTTGATTGCGGTGCACGCAGCGGAGCGACGGTTTAGATCTGCCATTGTTCGTTCAGTTAGGGGTAGATGCAGTTAGTGAGGGGTGACGCAAGGGTCCACTTATAGGGGTACACTTTGTAAGGGGTGACACAAGGGTCCACTTATGGATTGCCGTAGGAGGCCACTTAGTTCAGGGGGTACACTTGAGGACACAAAGGATCACAAGGCTTTAATCACGAGGAAGCCAATCGCACCAAGAGCGATTCCAAGTGCCACGACAGCCACACACGCGCACAGGGTCAAAAACTGGAGGAACGTTACAGAGAATTCACGTCCTCACAGGAGGCACCAAAATGTCGGGGATTTAGACTTCCGAACTCTCCATGGTTGTGAGTGTGAATCTGTAATGAATCCCGAGGGGAGTTGTACCAAAAGGAATTGGAACGAAACTGTACCAACGAAACTGTACGAAGAGGAAAAAGACAAGTTATTTCTTTTCACTACTTTTATTCTTTATTTGTAAATTGATAATGCACTACTTTATTGAATTTACTTGAACCGATTCGTTGGACGAGACCGCTGCGCGTGCAGATGAAAGTTGACTGTGAATATTCTCCCTCAGAATATTTCCATCCAACCACTAAGTTGTTTGTCCACAAGCGCCGCGCCGCGTCATCAGAACTCACATCAAGTCCCAGAGGTGTAGGGTGTCCAGCAACTGCGCCCACGTCCATGCCTTGGCTACCCATCTGCCCATCACGATAAGGGTGCCGATCGCCGCAATCACCATCAATACTCGTGGCTCTGGCATGTCGTAGATATTCTAAGAATTGAATATCTTTGTGCCAGCAGTGTGGTGTTTATTTATCCAACCGATTGCCCACTGTCCACAGTCGCCCCATCGACGACGTGCAGTAAGGAATGGGACTTTTTAAAAAAATGTCCGCAGTAGATTTGGAAAAAAAAAACGCAGTAGATTCAACTATTTCGCAGTAGACTTTTATATTTTCAAAATATAAGTAAAACATAACCTATATACACGTAAATAATTTAAAATAATAAAAAAAACATTAATTTTTCTTTAGGTAAAACAAAACAAAAGCAGAACAAAACAAAAATTCATATACATATATTCATATGAGTCATAATTTTTTTGCTAATTTCTAATAATTCTTTGTTTTGATTTTACAGTAAAAGTAATCAAATTTATTCTTTAATAAATGTATAATACATTTTCATTTCAAAATTATAACAAAAGTAGAAATTGGAAAAACGTTAAATAAATTGTTGCTCCTTTTTAATCTGTGAATATGGAGAAAACACTAGGTTTATGACTTGATTTCAGCTCACACTAGTGTTTTTGACGTTTTTTTTTTAACGTAGCTTGGAAAATAATATTCGCTACCGAAATCAACAGTTTTATAGTCAGATTCGGGTTTGAAAATGTTTTTCACATTGTCCTTCTTTTTGGGTGATTTTAACTGCATTTTAACGTCGGGAAGCTCTAAATTCACAGTTGGCTCGCAGTTTCCATGGGTTATATCATCCGTGTACTTTGATATTTGATATATTTTCCACACAATTTGTTTTTCCTCTCAACCGCAGGCCAAAAACTGAAATGTTTCCTATTTGTTCTTACAATAGTTTTAGATTAAGAAAACAGTTGAACTTTATCTTTTAAAAAAACATGTACACTTTTATTTGTTTGCTCTGAGAACTAACAGTATTGCGTTTTCTTCGCTTGTTTCGCACGACTGACAAGAATTTAAGTCAATACGCCTTTAAAAATACATTATGAAAAAAACGTAAGCACCGCTTTCCCAACCTAATTGCAAAACTAGGTCACACAACCATAAAAACAAACCATGTTCATAATTAGGTGTAATCAGTAAAAAAAATAATCAGAAAAACCAACCATAAACCATTTAAAAACATAGGAACGGGCTACAGTCCGCTTGGGCGAACTGTTGGATACCCTATTCTTATTCCTTTCCCTCATAAGTGGGCGTGACAAAAGTCTTAGTATGGTTGAATTGTTAAGAACGCTCTACATATTTTGTTATATAACATTTAAAAGATTTTATCGAAAAAAACACTCCCTAGCTCAAACTTGGGTGTTTCAATAAAATTGTTGCCAGTAAGACAATCATTCATGAAGATTTTCCTATTGTTGCTTTGTTTTACATCTCCACAGTTGTTGCTTTGTCCACCGAAGATTTCTTTTGATACCTTGTCTCTATTTGCTCGCATTTTCGTCATAACATTGTTCTTCCGTGAAAGTGATGAAAACGTCAAACGCACAATATTTGCCGATTAGCCTTAGCTAAATTCTTTCGTGCATTTGACAAAGCACGAGATGATTTCTTCTGAGACGCTCTTTTCCCCCAATGCAGTAAACAGGTGCTCGACTTTTTCTCTTGCATTGGATGTGGTAACATCAGGGAGGCCGTCAATGTCTACAACGCACTGTTTCTCTTTCTGCTCCAGAACATTGATTTTATTCTCCAATATCTCCTATCATCTTTTTGGATTTTGAATTTGTTCCAGTGCCTCTGTATTTACACGCTTATAGGGCCAAATACACTACACATACATGCATGCGCATACAGTGCTTGCGCATGCAATCTGCCAGTGTATGGGGTGAACTGTGTGTTTGCGCAAGCTGCATGAGCAATATCAAACAATTTTGATATTTTCTTGCTTGTGCATGCTAGCATGTGTGTGTGTTTTTTTTTTTTTTTTTTTCTTGGCTGTGCCAATGGATGTGGTAATCTTCAAAATCGATGCCAGGAATGCGCCTACGTACTAATCCACACCCAGCAGACGTCAACCACTCTCCCCGCGGCACTGCCGTTAGGTATTACTTCGCGGGACTGGTTAGCAATTCATGCTATGCGTCTTGTCTTGTTTCAGTTGCTTCTGACGCTTCTGCAGCTTCTGATGCTCTCCTTAGCCTTTCTACTCTCCGCAGTTCGTTTTGGATAGTTGTTACCAGATTACAAACTGTCCTCCGACTGCAACATATGGTCTATTACGAAAGATGGATTGGGCATATTCGTTCTCCATGATACGAATCGCATACAATGAAAAACTGCGTGCTCCGTGTCTTCCTCCTGGTCTGGACAATCTGGGCAAAATGGCGAGCTATCGTGTCCAAATCGATGTAGGTATTTGCGGTAGCCGCCGTGGCCAGTCAGAAACTGCGTAGGTGGTAGTTGCTGTTTCTATGTGCTCGCTTTGTCCAGGTCTCGATTAACGGGATCAGCTTGTATGTCCATCTGCCTTTTGTAGTGTTGCTCCACCTGGTTTGCCATATAGCAATTGAAGCTGCTCTTTCTTCTACTTTAATTCTTGCCATTTCACTTGCATCTTGTCCGCCCGGCGTTTTTCTGTTGTAGATCCTCAACATCTCGCCCGCTAGAATGTCTATGGGTATCATTCCAGCTATGATGAAGGCCAGTGTATGGGGAAAGCGTGTTTGCGCATTTTTGTCCTCGTACATACAGGCATGTGTAGTGTATGGGCCTTATAAAGCTGCATAATTTCCATGTAGAGCATATGCAGTGTAATTGTCTGTTTATCCGCATTGTTGTTATCATGGATGGACAATAATGATGTCGTTGGAGTAACGCTGTTTTCCATTGTTTGAGGGAGAGTAGATGTTGCACTCTTAGATGCACTAGCACTAGCAGCAGAAATTACCCATAGGAGAATCGATGAGAATAGATTTTCTCCGTAGAGTAGCAGAGTTTAAACATTTAAAATGTTGATTGCTCTTTTCATAAAAGTCAATCTGTTTTTTTTTAATTTTGGCGCACTTTGCGTGGATAAATTCACTGCAGATTGTACACTGGATATTTAGATCATGTCTTTCAACTTTTAGTTTACATAAGCCGCACTTCATTTTTATTGCACTTTTGATTAGTTATGTTTAAATAAATAATACTCACTAAAAAGAAGTTAAGCAACTTAAGTTTTTTTCATTTTTTGAATTTTTTCGATGAGCCTTCTCAATGTGTGTCTTCCCATCAACACTCAAGAGACACTCTCTAAAGACCAAGCGATAATCAAAAAGATCCCGAGACAAAAGACGGCGGGTCCAAAAATGGCATATGCTCAGGCAGCATCAATAAATACTCAAATAAATACTTGCGGGTGGCATTGGTGCGATGATAGTGTATTCACTAACTGATTGGCAGGTCGTGCGTTCGAATCCCGGCCAGGGCCATCATTTTTAATTGAATTCACATAAATAGAGATCTCCCTAAGCAATTTAGGCGCCACCAGTGGAAAAAAAAAGCACCAACAACTTCTCTCCTATCCTCCTATTCTTTCGAATTGTAAGTAGCACCTAAAATCATTCAATACAATACTACATTTCTAGGTGCAGCTTACTATTCAACAAAAAATGCATGCGCTGTGTTTAACACTATAAGGGTACTGTACGTGTACATATACAGAAACAACACAGCCCCTTTAGCGTAAGCAAATTATATAAAAAAAAAAAATACCAGTAGATAAAACGGTAAAACGCAAAGTAGAGCCAAACACTAGCATGGAAAACCTCATGAAACAAATCCTAAACAGGATTGGCTCCATGGAAAAATCGAATAAAACGATATTAGATAGAATATTGTTGTTAGAGAGACAGAACAGCAACAAAAGAGCTGTTACCAAAAGACAGACATGATGAATAAAATAAAAATTCTTGAATGGAATACTAATGGTATCGAGAGTCGCAATGACTAGATGCAAGTGACTCTTGACATACACCAGATAGATATATGTCTCATTTCAGAGACGCACTTTAAATTGATTACTGACTTCAAACTGCAAGGATATGAATTCTATCACTCCCGACATCCTTATAACTGTGCAAAAGGTGGGGCCGCAGTGTTAATAAAGAATACAATAAAACACCATATAGAAGCAAAATTCTAATCATGTGCCATCAAAGGAATTTCCATATGTGTAGAAACGAGCAGTGGACAAATATCTGTTGCAGCAGTATACTGCTCTCCTAGCTATAGACTAAAGAAAAATGATTTTAAAAGTCTTTTCCGCATATTTCACAATAGATTAATCGCGGGAGGGGATTTTAACGCCAAAAATAAGTATTGGGGATCTAGATTAACTAATACTAGAGGCAGAGAACTATATGAAGCAATTAAAGAAGATGGCGCCAAATATCACTCAACGGGAAAACCTACCTATTGGCCAACAGAGAGAAATAAAACCCCAGATCTTGTCGACTTCTTTCTGTCAAAAAATATATCTTCAAATAAAATAAGCATAGAGAAAGGACCTGATCTTCAATCAGATCATTCCTCTATACTCTTAACACTTAGCGATAAAATAATAATAAAAGACCATAGCCCAAAACTAGTAAATAGACTGACTGATTAGAACTCCTTCAGACAGAAGTTGGAAGAAAGTATCCAACTATCACCAGCTATTCAAACAGAAGATCAACTAGAAGAAGCAGTCCAAATATTGACGCTCAGAATACAAAAAGCTGCGTGGGCTGCCACTCCCAAAACAACAAAAAAGATCAAACAAAACTCTTATCCTCCGGAAATATGTGAAATTATTACAGAAAAGGGGAAAGCTAGAAAACGCTGGCAACAGACAAGGGCGCCAAGCGACAAGACCACACTGAACAAGTTAAATTATAAGCTCAGAAAATCTGTAAGAGAATTCAATAATGAGTCTTTGAAAACTTACCTCACAAGTCATACAAATGATTCTAGTACCGACTACTCGCTCTGGAAGGCAGCAAAGAAAATGAACACGCCAATAGCTCACATTCCGCCAGTAAAAACCAGAGAAGGTAAGTGGGCGAAAAGAACAGAAGAGAAAGCAAACACTTTCGCTGAGTATCTTGAAGACGTATTCAAACCTTGTGAAGATAAAGGTTACCAAGGACTCGAAATAAGGTGCGAAGAAGATAGACCTATTCGGCCGGTAAAAGCTAAATAACTTGCCAAAAAGGCCCCAGGGTTTGATTTGATTACAGGAGAAATTTTGAAGCAATTTCCACGAAAATGTTTAAAAAACTAGCGCAGATTATAAATGCTGCATTTAAATTAAGATATGTGGTAAGCATGTAGAAAGTCGCGGAGGTAATAATGATACCTAAACCAGGCAAGCCACCTATCGAAGTTACCTCATATCGCCCAATATCTATTCTACCAAGTTATTCGAAAATGTGCTGGTAAAACGTCTACAAAAAATCAAATTTAAACTTAAAATGGAACAAAAAAAAAACAAAATCAAAAAAAAACAAAAAAACAAAGGGACGGGCTACAGTCCGCATGGGCGAACTGTTGGATACCCTATTCTTATTCCTATCCCTCATAACTGGGCGTGAAAAAGTCTAAGTATGTTTGAATTGTTAAGAACGCTCTAAATATTTTGTTATACTCGTATAACATTTAAAGGATTTTATCGAAAAAAACACTCCCTAGCTCAAACTTGGGTGTTTCAATAAAATTGTTTTATTTAATCGTGGGGGTGTCAGTAGGCGCATTTAAAAAAAATTAACACATGAGCATAAAGGGCCCCTAGAGAGTATATATTATAAATTTCAGCTCCCTAGCTCAAAATTAGAATTTTCAAAAAAGTTGTTTTTTTAAATTGTGGGCGTGTAAGTGGGCGGATTTTGAAAATATTTACACATAAGCATAAAGGGCCCCCTAGAGAGTATATATTATAAATTTCAGCTCCCTAGCTCAGACTTTGGATTTTCAAAAAAAGTTTTTTTTAAATTGTGGGCGTGTCAGTTTGCGGATTTTGAAAATATTTACACATGAGCTTAAAGGGCCCCTAGAGAGTATATATTAAACATTTCAGCTCCCTAGCTCAAATTTTGGTTTTTCAATAAAATTGTTTTATTTATTTGTGGGCGTGTCAGTGGACGGATTTTGAAAATTTTATATCCCGAGCAGTTTTAGGAGCCATAGATCATATATACAAAATTTCAGCTTTCTAGCTCAAAATTCGATTTACCCTTAGAATAGGGAATATATATATAGATGAAAAATCGCCCAATTCACCAATTTGGATTTAGAAATAAGCGCTCTACCATTGATCAGGTGCATAGAATCACATACAGAATCGAAAAAGCATTTGAAGAGAAAAATGTGTGCTCTACAGTATTTCTTGATATAGCACAAGCTTTCGATAAAGTCTGGCACAAGGGACTGACACACAATCTACAAAAGCAACTGCCGAAGCAGTATGCTACCATTCTGGAGTCTTATATATCAGATAGATTCTTCAGAATTGAACAAGATGCAGAGTACTCAACATTAAGAGAGATTAAAGCTGGTGTACCGCAAGGCAGTGTGCTAGGTCCAGTTCTATACCTACTTTTCACTAGCGATCTGCCTGAAAGTGAAGAAACCACCACAGCTACTTTTGCAGATGACACAGCTGTCCTTGCTGTGGGAGCAACTGTCGAAATAGCAACAAAAAAGCTTCAAACAGCAATAAACAATATTTCAGAAAGGACTAAAAAATGACAGATTAGATTAAATGACCTTACGTCACTCCATATTTATTTAACGTATAAAAACGTACCACGCATTCCAGTCTACATGAACAACAATGTAGTGGAATATTCAAACACAGCCAAATATCTAGGTATGACTCTAGACGCTAAACTGCGTTGGAAAGCGCACGTGAAGAAAAAAAAAGATGAGTTGAACATGCGATACAGTAAAATGTATTGGCTTATTGGGAGATACTCATCCCTGTCTAACTACAATAAGTTATTGCTATACACGCAAGTTCCGAAACCAGTACCAAAACTGTCTCCTGTCATTAAAGCAAAACCCACACACACTGCCATTATCTATGAATGGCACTTACATCGCTGAAACCGAAATACTTTCCATTCTCGGTATGTGTGTTAATGACAACCTTCGTTGGAATGACCACATATTCGATGTCGCCAAGAACGCCGCGAAATATCTAGGCTTCCTTTAGCGGTGTAAGAAATATTTCACCACTTCTGATCTGGCTACAATATATAAGGCGTTTATTAGCCCGAAACTCGAGTACAACGCTCATATCTGGTCCGGTGTACCAATAACTTATTTGTAACTACTTGACAGGATCCAAAAACGCGCGATAAAACTCATTGGCGACCGAGACATCGGGAGATCGATTGACTCTCTTAGTCATCCGTAATGTCTCCTGCCTTTCGTTATTTTATCGTTATTTCCACCATAAGTGCTCAAACGAAACAGCCAGTTGCATTCCTCCCCTTGAACATTTCAACCGCAATACCCGCCATGCAAGGAATGCTCATCAGTTCACCCCCAAGCCTATGTTCGGACGTGCAGTGAAGTTCAAAGAATCTTTCCTCAGCCGTACAAGACGAATGTGGAATGCTCTTCCCCGCTCCATTTTTCCTACACATTATAACCTACAAACATTTAAAACCAACGTGCATCGGCATCTCTCCTCCTCTTCTCACCCTAATTTCCTTAACGCCCGCGCTGTGTAGCTAATACATTATTATAAAAAAAAAAAAAAAATATGGACCTACGGGCATGCACATGCCAAACAAATTTACAAACAATTCAGGTTTTCCAAAATAAAGTACTAAGGAACATAGTTAATGCACCTTGGTACATACGCAATGCCGATCTGCATAAAGATCTAAATATTGAAATGGTTGAAGATGAAGTTAATAAAGTTGCTCAAAATCACAGAAGTAGGTTTCTCAACCACGTAAACACAGAAATAACAGAACTTTTAAATAATGACAATGCAATCAGGAGATTGAGACGGGTAAATCTCCTTGATCTATAAGAGCTTGCTAGGGCTAAGAAATCAGGTATTGATTTCAAACAAGAAAAAAGATTAGAAATCCGACAAACGGCGGATTTATCTGTTAAATTCAACAAATATGTAGTTCAAAAACAAATTGCCGATTAATCGTCGACTAGGTGCAATCTCATTCGGGATGGCGAATGTCAGTCCCCCGGAAGTTTTTTTTAGATAAGTTAAAGTCCATCACTCTCGCAGAAGCATCCCTCGCGTACTAGCTCTGCAAAGTCTTTCGATGATTTTTTACTTCCAGCGAATTCCCAACAAAAAAAAAACAAAAAAAAACTGAAAACTGACTTCATATTTTACTCGTTGAGTCTTCTCTGATAGGTACGATGAAAACCACTTATGAATCATATTATCTCTTAATCCAGCCTTATACAATTTATCCAAAAGTATACTGTGATTGACCATATCAAATGCTTTAGTCATATCTACGAAGAGTACTAAACTGGAGTTATTTCTGTTAAAGCTATTATAAATTTTACTACTTACTTACTTACTTAACGGGCTCCCGACCCGTTAAGAGTCTCTGCCTGAGACACAGCAGCCTTCCATCCTCTACGATCCCGGGCACGCTGCTTCCAGTTGTCCAGACCAAGCGCTCTGGCATCCGCGATGGCTTGGTCTTTGAAACGGATGTTTGGTCTTCCTTGCCTTCTCGAACCTGGGGGCTCCTCTTAGCTGTAGCATTATTGTACATTCGCTCGATGTGGCCGAGCCAATGTAGTCGACGTATTTTGGCTTTTTGGACTACATCCACATCTTGGTACAGCTCATAGAGTTCGCGGTTGTATCTTCTCCTCCATTCGCCTTCCTCGCACACAGGACCACAAATCCGCCGAAGAATTTGTCTTTCGAAGGAGCCCAGTATCAGCTCTCCCTTCCTGCTTATCGTCCAGCGCTCGGCGCCATAAAGCAGAACTGGCAGGATAAGGGTTTTGTAAAGCATACATTTCGTCCTCCGAGTTAGGAGTTTTGAACCCAGTTGTTTTGCCAAACCGAAGTAGCAGCGGTTTCCTAGGGTAATTCTTCATCTCCACTAAGGTGTCATTCGTGGAGTTCATGTTTACTCCGAGGTAGATGAACTCCTTAACTACCTCGAAATTGTTGCTATCAATAGTGACGTTTTGTCATAGGCGGCGGACAGATGTTTGTTTGTTTGTCGATAGCATGTATTTAGTCTTGTCCTCATTTACTACAAGGCCAACAGATTTCGCCTGTTCTTCAATCGCCGTGAAAGCTTCTATCACGGAGCGCTGTGATCGGCCGATGATGTCAATATCGTCCGCATAACCCAGCAGCTGAACGCACCTGTTGAAGATAGTGCCTTCCGTGTTGACACCTGCCCTGCGCACTATCTGCTCCGGTACGAGATTGAAGAAATCGCAAGATAGCGCGTCCCCTTGCCGAAATCCGGTGCATGTTTGAAATAGTTCGGAGGAACTATTTCCAAACTGCACATTGCACCGCGTATTTTCCATAGTCACGCGTCACATCTGAATCAGTTTTGCAGGGATTCCGAATTCGGCCATCGCCATATAGAGCTCCTGACGATGTATACTATCATACGCGGCTTTGAAGTCGATGAATAGGTGGTGTGTCTCGACTTGAAATTCGTTGGTCTTTTCCAGGATTTGCCTCTGTGTAAACATTTGGTCTATAGTCGATCTGCCTGGCCGGAAGCCACACTGGTACGTGCCGATAAGTGTGTTGCAAAACGGTTTAACACGTTCACACAGTACGTTGGATAGGATCTTATATGCGACATTTAGCAGGGATATGCTTCGATAGTTCTTGCAAGACATAGGATCGCCTTTTTTGTAGATGGGGCATATGGAGCTGATAGCCCAGTCATCGGGCATGTTTTCTTCCACCCATACTTGGCTGATGATTTGGTGCATGCGCCCTACCAAAACATCACCACCGTATTTGAAGAGCTCCGCTGGTAAGCCATCAGAGCCTGCGGCTTTGTTGTTCTTAAATTTTACTACACAACATGAGAATAGCATCTTCAGTAGATCTACCTTCGCAAAACCCGAATTGTTCGTTTCTAAAAAACTTGTTTTTATTTAGAAAAGATACTATACGTGTTTTTATCAGTTTTTCAAACAATTTACAAAACGTTGGGAGTATAGAGATTGGCCTATAATGGGTAATTGAACTTCGATTTTCCTTTTTAAACAGAGGAATGACTTCAGCACATTTTAAAGACGAAGGGAAAAAAACACAGTTAACACTTATGTTGAACAAGTGACTTAATATATCAACAATAAATAAAGATATACGTTTTAGCAAACAGTTGGTTATACCATCGGACGCACAAGAATTTTTGTTATTAAGAGACATTATACATTTGTGAATTTGAATTGGTGTGGAAGGTTGAAAAACAAAACTGCGTCTTCGACTAAATTCGCATACATGTCACAATTGCAATTCTATTTAGGGGGACATGGTTTCGATTCTATTGCGACAGTAGCAAAAAACGTATTGAAGAGATTGGCAATATGTACTGGGTCTGATATTTCCATACTATCAACATTTATTTTAAGAATTTTGTCTTTTTTATTTTCATTGTTAAGGATATTATTGACCACTCTCCATTCATTTTTCATATTACCTTTACATCTTTGAAGTTTATTTGCGTAATATTTATCCCGACTTAATTCCACTTGGATTCTTACATCTTCACTTAATTTAAGATAATAGGTATTTCTTCAAATTTTGGTTACCAGGATGGCGATTGCATTTCTTTCTCAATGCGTTTTTTTGTTTATTTTTGTAAGCAACTCTTTGTTAATCTCGTTTTTCAGTATTGGTGCAATTGTCAATATGGGTTTTAAGAATATTTAAAAATAAATCGTAAGCTACTGACGGATTATTTTCCTCGTAAGCAGACTCCCAGAATTCAAACGTTAAGCACTCCACTAGTTTGTTAAAATCAATTTTGCAGATTTCCTTAAAAGGAATATATTTTTTGATATTACTACGGTATCTATATTTAGATTGGTCATGCAATGATCAGTAATTTTGTAGTCAAGTACTTCACCAGATAATTTATGTGCTGATTGCGACTCCAATCTTACTAAAATGTGATCAATGCATGTTTGTATTTTTTCCATGATCCGTGTGGGTTCCATAATAAGACATTTTAAGCCAAATGATGACATTAAAACAAGATAATTTTCCGAATCATTATTATTTTGCAATATATCTACGTTTATATCTCCTACAACCAATAAATTTCGTGTCTTTATGTCTTTAAGTAAGTTACTTAATTGGCTTATGAAAACCTTTTTGCTTAAGTCATTTTCATACACACCGTATATAGGTATATACATAAAATAGTAAAATTTTCGTTACAAATGCGACAGCCAATTTTTATAATATCAGCGCTCATCAGACTAATTTTTACCACTGTACAATCGCTTTCGTATTTTTTTTTGTATACTAAGACACCACCTGCGCTATATGAATTATTGCAATTGGGATAGGGTTCATAACCGAGAATATTATAGTTGGATAGTTCATAATCATACAACCAAATCTCAGTGAGTGCAATAAACATTGCATTGAAATTATAAGCGTTTAAATGAGCTAGAAATAAATTAAAATTTGTTCTCATACTACGTATATTTTGATGAATGAGTAGTGTAGACATGGGCAGAGCAGCGTAATTTTTTGCGAAAGTTGAGTTATTTTGTGTCATTTTACTTTAACTATTATTATAATTTATTGAGATCTTCAAAGCACCTCACTTTAAAAGCAATATTACCCTTCTTTGTACGCAAAAATATTATGCTGTTTGTTAAGCGGATACGCTTATAGATAATGCGATAATATATTTATGTACATTAATACATATTATAAAATAAATCGTGGTGTCGACGGCTAATGGAGACGTGTAGAAAATGCTTAATAAGCATTGCGTGAAGTCAAAATGGCTTTTGCTACACAAACTCAATCTCCATTCACCCAAGGAATTTATGCTTTGTATAAATAAGAGATATTACTCTGCCTTGCAAGACACTTAAAAGCATTATCGATTGTAAACATCCTACGATGAACAATCCCATGGTTATCCCATGATCGATTGTAAACATCCTACCATAAACAATCCTATGGTTTCACGACGCCAACAATAATTGTGCTTACGTAAACAGTCCAGAGACTGATCATGTCGCATACGAGATATGATTTATACGTTGCCAATCTGTTAAATTCGCTATCTATTCTTCACCCTCATACCCTTTCTTGTATGTAAGTGTGCACTAGGTGACTGTGTGCACGGTGAGGATTCATTCGTTCTGATAACTTTTGTCAATCCCCATTTAGCAGTCCAACTGATCAGTCGTTTTATTTGAAGAGCATAACAAATTGGTGGCAGCGGTAAGATCGAAAAATGTTACAAAGTATAAAGCGGTAAAATTGAAAATAGTTATACAGCGGTAAGATTAGAAAAAGTTACAAAGAAAAAAGTGGTAAAATTGAAAAAAGTTTTGCAACAAAAAGCGGTAGAAAAAATATATAAAAATAAAAAGTGATACAAAAAAAAAAAGCGGTACCTACAATTATTAATACAACAAAGGAAAAAGCGGTAGAACCATACAAGCGGTGGACGTTATAAATAAAATGATACCAGTATTAGTACTACTCAGGTAAATTAGTGATAAGCCTAGTTAAGATTTTGAGTGTAATTAATTTAACAACTGTGGTGATTATACAAGTGGAGAGTGTACAGGCTTCAGAGAAGTAAAATTTTGTTTGTACCCATATAGTTAAATTTTTATTCAGAATGCCAAATAACGTAGAAGGAAACCAAAGATTAGATATTAATACGCTAGTGAAACTCGTCCCACAATTTCGAAGTGAGGCATCAGAGTTAGCGTCCTTTATTAACGCATGTGACGATGCGTTCCAATTGTCCAAAGAGGATCAAACCGACTTCCTATTTAAATATATCAAGGTCCAGATATCTGGCAATGCAACGGTTATCCTTGAAAATAAAATTCGTGTGGTAAGATGGGCCATAATACAAAGGATTGTTTTTCGAAAAATCGGAATTTAAATTCCAAAAATAATCCAGCTCAAAATTTTCGAGATTAAGAAGCGCTAACAGTAAGGCAGCGTTTTCTTTAAATAGTGAAGAAAGCCCTTACATTTACATTAATTATAAAGACCGCGTGTATAAAATGTTTATGGATACGGGTGCTTCGGTTAGTTTAATAAAAGCAAAGTGTATTTTTAGAAATGAACTTAACGTTCAAAAAGGAATAGAATTGGTTGGACTGGGAAGTAAAAGTAAAGAAACATTATAGGAACTAGTGATATACTTTTTTGTATATGGGAAAATTCTTGTTCCAAGAAAGTATTTCATAGATGGGGATTCCATGTTGTTTCTAACAACATGATCTATGAATACGATGGTCTGATTGGTGCGGATTTCCTTAGGGAAATGAAATGCAGGATAGACTACGGTAGTAACACATTGTATGTAAAGGACAATTGTTATGAATTAAGATATAAAGGAGACGAAGCTAATGTAATGCCTAGAAGAGAGGTGTTTAGACTTGTTAAAATTAATAAAGAATTGGTAGACGGTACTTCGGTGATAGTGAACAGATTCGTAAATGAAAGTATTATAGTGCCGAGTTGCATAAGTGATGCAAGAGACGGGAAATGTCTTGTAAGTATGTTGATTATATCAGATAAGATAGTTAAAAATTATATTGAAGTTGAAGTAACGCATTTGAGAGAATTTGAAATGATAAAGAATGATAAGAGTCGTTATAAAGATAATAAAAATAGAATCAATGAAAGAAATGTTAACCACGTCAGGGATAGAGGCAAACTGATTCAGGATTCATTAAGGTTGGATCATCTTAATAAAGGAGAAGATGATGAAATCAGAAAACTCATATCAAAGTATTATGATTTATTCCTTTTAGAAGGTGAATCACTAACTAATACGAATTCGATTGAGTGTAATATAAGAACAGGGCAAGACGCGAAACCAGTTTATACTAAATCGTATAGGTACCCTAAGGTACATGATGAAGAGGTCAGTAAAAATATTAAGGAATTAATGAAGGATGGTATAATAAAATTCTACATCGCCTTGGAACT
Source organism: Portevinia maculata (assembly GCA_949715645.1). NCBI lineage: Eukaryota > Metazoa > Arthropoda > Insecta > Diptera > Syrphidae > Portevinia > Portevinia maculata. The sequence goes on along the minus strand of OX454526.1, from coordinate 168,973,770 downwards.
CACCAGTATGGATAGTTCCGAAAAAAATAGATGCATCAGGGAAAAAGAAGTGGCGAATGGTTGTGGATTATAGGAAACTAAACGATCTGACAATTGCAGATAGCTATCCTATTCCGAATATTGCAGAAATTTTAGATAATTTGGGTCATGCTAAGTATTTTACAATACTCGATTTGAGAGCAGGATTTCACCAAATTAAAGTAAGGAAAATAGATATGGAAAAAACTGCATTTTCGACTCCACACGGACATTTCGAATTTACGTGAATGCCATTCGGATTGAAAAATGCTCCTAGTATTTTTCAACGTATGATGGACATTGTCCTCACAGGATTAAAAGGCATAAAATGTTTTGTGTACATGGACGATATTGTAGTGTATGGCAAAGATTTAGTAGAACACAACATAAGGCTTGAGGAGGTTTTTGAACAGCTAAAAAGGGCAAATCTTAAACTGCAAGCAGATAAGAGCGAGTTTTTGAAAAAGGAAGTCAGCTATCTAGGCCATGTGATAGGAGAAGATGGCGTTAAACCAAACCCTGAGAAGGTAAGAGTTATAGAGAACCTTAAAGCTCCACAGAATGTGAAGGAAATTCAGTCATTCCTAGGAATGATGAATTATTACAGGAAGTTTATAAAAAAATTTCAGTCAAATGTCATATCGACAGTGAGCAGACGCACTTTTATCTCGCCGGCAAAAACAGTAAAAATTCTTGTGTTTAGTAGTTTCCTAATTTAATCGTGCGGGAATCACAAACATATTTGAATTCTGTAGTAATTTGAATCGAAAGAATTCTTGTTGCTATTCTGTAATTCGCGCTAAACAAAATTTTAATTCTGAATTTGCATTTTGTGTTCTCGCACTTGACTAACTAAATAGATATATATCGAACATTCAAACGCCACACAATGTCGTCTACAGCTAACACTCGCGGGAACATGGCTCGCGCCCAACAGCAACATGTAACGTTACCGAAAGCGAATTCGCCGAACATCAAACCCAACAATCCCATCGAAGGTAAAGCGGGAGTCTCTGACAAAAAGCACAACAAGCCACCAATACATAAAATGACGTCAGATCGCCCTCCCACTTCGTGCGATCTAACCCCACAAACACTTACCTCAGAGCACCTCTTCACGCCTAATGAGCCAGATACACAGACATGCACACTAACAGCCTCTGCACGCTCATGTCTTTCCATGGAAATTCTTCACCAAGAGCTTAATCAACATGCCGAATCCATTATCGCGACTTTTAAAGAAGAGATGGATAAAACCCGAAATGAATTAATAGCTAAAGTCCTCAGCATTCAAACAACACTAACCGAAAACATCAACAGCATCAACTTAGCAATCAATCATTTGTCCCAACGTACCGCGGAAATTGAACAAAAAGTAAATAAAACACTCAGCGGGGAGATTTCGGAACTACGTAATCGTTGCGACATGCTAGAAAGAAAGGAGTTCTTGACCGATGCTGTTGTTTTCGGCATCCCACAACTCACAGATGAAAATCTACACACAATATACACAAAACTCTGCGATACCATCGATGTTATACCACCAGCACTGAAGAATGCCTTCCGTACCAAACACCGCAATAACAATGACGATCCACCTGTCATTCTCCAGTTCTCTAGCGTGGGAGAGAGAAATAAAATGCTGAAAGCACTTGCCTGCTACCGGAAAAAAACTAAACGCCCTATCTCTCTACGCGATATTGGACTTGATTCAAACAATCATGTGTTTGTGAACGAAAGCTTGACTCCACGGAATCGGACTCTTCTCCAGCATGCAGTGCGGGAGGGATCAAGAGAAAGCTTTTATTGAATTAAAGCAGGCATTATCCAGTTTTACTGTACTTCAATACCCAGATTTCAAGAAACCATTTATTGTTACAACTGACGCTTCGAATGCAGGATTAGGTGCTTTTTAATGTAAAAGATCCAGGATCACGATTGGTACGTTGGAGGTTAAAGTTAGAAGAGTATACATATGTCGTTGAATATAAAAAGGGTCTCGATAACGTGGTTGCACACCACTTAAGCAGAAATATCTTAGTAACAACAAGAAAAGTCAGGAAAAAGAAAAAATGTTCGTGTGAATGCGAAGATAGAGTTAGTGAAAATATTGACAATTCTGTAGATATAGAAGGAAATGAAAATGGTAGTGGAGGTTCTTTAGAAAATAATTTAAGCGAAGAAAGTCCAGAAGCATTAGCCCATACAAATTTGGAAAAGAACAACGAAATTGTAAAAAACAAGTAACTTAATAGACATAACGGATAAGAAAAAACAATTGGATATTATTAAAGAATACCATGAAAGTTTGGTTGGGGGACATGCAGGACAGAGAGCGACTATCGCAAAGATTAGAGAAAAATATGATTGGGAAAATTTGAATCATATGGTAATAGAATTTATTAAGAGTTGTACGAATTGTCAGCTAGGAAAAATAGACAGACATCCTACACGGATGCCAATGGTAATTGTGTCCAATGCTACGTACTGCTTGGAACAAGTAAATATGGATCTAACAGGACCATATCCAGTTTCAAAGAATGGAAACTTTTACTCGTTGGGTATGCAGGATAGCTTGTCAAAATTCATAAGGTTCGTTCCAATAAAGGACAAAAACGCAGAGACAATAACAAAAGCGTTTGTAAATGATTGTATTACGTATCTTGGTATTCCAAAAATAATCCTTAGTGACAACGGAACCGAATTTTGCAATGAATTAATGAAGAATTTGGCAAGAATATTCAAGTTCAAGCACATAACAACTAGTGTTGCTCATCCACAATCCAATGGAGCAGTAGAGAGGATACATGGTAGACTCAAAGAATATTTGAACACAGTAAATTTCGAAAAGGACGATTGGGATGAAGCTCTCAAATTTGCAAGTTTTTTTTACAACTCAACAATACATTCAACAACAGGTTATAGCCCACACGAAGTATTATTCGGGCGACAAGCAAATAGACCAAGCAATATTGATAAATTGGACTTGGTAACAGTAGGAGAGTATGTTAAGAACATTTCAGATAAAATCAGTTCCATAGAAGACAAGGTAAAAGAAAATTTATTAAAGTCAAAGTTAAAGTCCAAGGAAACGTATGATAAAAGCACCAAGGACGCACCATCATATAAAGTGGGAGACCAGGTGCTAGTCAAAAATTTAAGCGTAAATAGAAAGTTGGAAAAAACATTTGTAGGACCATATGTTATTACTAAAGTAACCGACTCAAATGTGTTTTTGAGAACTAATAGGAAAACAAGAAAGGTTTCAAAAAACCTTGTTAAACCATACATTATATAGAATTAGGTTTGATAGTGATTTTAAAGGACTTAAGGATCTATTAGAACATTATAACAATAAAAAAACAAAATAAAAGTAACCATCTATACTGAAACTTGGTTATTTTTCCTATGATTTTTGTAGCATCTTTCAAGTGAGGGGACTTGTTATTGAAAACCTCAACGGTAATGGAGGATTTTATTTTGATTGGATTGGAAAGACTAAAGTTATCAATGGACACGTCACCATAATATCCAATGTAAATCTTACCATACACGAAGAACATATTTACTGGTTGACGCAAAAAGTTAACAATATTGAAAAGGAATGCGTCTCTAGCTTTCACCAGTGTGAAGAATTAATGACGATCGGAAAATCACATTATAGTAGATTGTTAAAGAAAATGGATACAATTTATAATTTATTAGGTATTAACAGTTCTCGAACAAAAGAAATGAAAAGTAGGTACAAGAGAGGATTAATTAACATAGTAGGTACAGGTCTTAAAACATTGTTTGGAACTATGGATGACAATGATGCAAGGTATTATGATGAGGCAATTAAGTCCTTTAATAAAAACGAAGAATCAATAAAACAAGGGTTAGAAGAAGAAATTAATATAATAAAGAAGTTGAATGATCAAAATAAGAATTTGCAAAGTAATATTGAAACAATAAATAAGAAATCTTCTGAGTTTATGGAAGCACTGAATACTTTAATTTTTGATAACAATGAAGCAAAAAGGAAAGAAATGATTTTTGAATACCTGCAAGACATGCAACTAAAAATAATTTTTCGCAAGTTTAGAGTTAGAATCTGAACTTGATATCACTAAAGATGCCATTTTGTTTCTTCAATTGAGCACTGTACACCCTTCAATTATAACTCCAGAAAAAATTATAGAAATCTTAATGCTAAGTAAAATTGAACAAAATTTAATTTACACTCCAAGCATAAGTATGTACAATAAAATAATAAAACATGCAAAAGTAAAATGTTTTGAGAAAAATAAAAATATTGTAGTAATTGTGGCTGTACCCTTTCTTGAAGCAAATTCATATGATGCATACAAAGTAATTGCAATACAAATATTTGAAGACCACCAACAAGTAATGTTCGAAAAAAGATATAATTACTTTTTCGTATCTAATGATAAAGAATATTTTGGATATAATGATGATTTAAATGATATCACAATGTATGAAGATTCATATCTAATAACGCACAGTCTAGTTCTTGAGTCAACTATGTCTATGGAAGATTGTATTTTAAATAATTTTATGAAAAGAAGTAAGAAAATATGTAATATTCGAATAATCCCTCACAATATTGAATCATATATAAAGTTGTTAGAGAGTACTTATTTTTTGTGTCAGACAATACACAATTTAATAACAATTGTAGTCACCATATTACTCGAGGAATAATTAAAGGAGTGGGATTATTAACTCTTGAAAATAACTGTTGCTTAAGTACTGTAGATTTTAAGATTGTAGTTTCAGAAAAAGGTAATGAAACTTACCTCAATAATGTATATCATAACTATTCTGATGATTGTTGTTTTAACATAAGAATTAAAGATGTAGAACCCATTGAATTTGTAAAAAATATTAAGACCAATAGTATAAAAGGAATTGAAGATCTAAGTATTGAAATCAATAATCAAAAATCGAATTTGTCAAAATTCTTGAATGTTAAACTTAGACCAGCCGAGTTTGGATATGGATTCATGAGTTTGTTAGTCATAATTGGAATGGGTTTACTCACCATTAAATGTATTAAAGGTAACAATACCTTAACCTTATTTAATAAATGTTTTAATAAAAAGGAACGCAGACCTGTAGTAAAGCATACCGTTACCTACAAAAATAATGTTGAACCTGTAAAATAGGAAAGTATTTACCTATCCTAGAAGTTTAAGATATAATTATGATTTATAAAAAGGAATCATGAAGAAACACATTATAATTTTATTTCATATTATATTCTTGTATTGTATTATACTTTGATTTTACATTATATTCTTAGTTTAAGAAGTACATAAATAAATAAATTAGAGGTGTGACATGGGTTTTTGGTATTCGGATGGTCCTTGTGCTCACGGTTCATTCTGGTGTACATGGTCAACCTGAAAGTAATTTTATTTAATTACTTTTCTTAAGGGGGGAGGTGTTAAGCGGATACGCTTATAGATAATGCGATAATATATTTATGTACATTAATACATATTATAAAATAGATCGTGGTGTCGACGGCTAATGGAGACGTGTAGAAAATGCTTAATAAGCATTGCGTGAAGTCAAAATGGCTTTTGCTACACAAACTCAATCTCCATTCACCCAAGGAATTTATGCTTTGTATAAATAAGAGATATTACTCTGCCTTGCAAGACACTTAAAAGCATTATCGATTGTAAACATCCTACGATGAACAATCCCATGGTTATCCCATGATCGATTGTAAACATCCTACGATAAACAATCCTATGGTTTCACGACGCCAACAATAATTGTGCTTACGTAAACAGTCCAGAGACTGATCATGTCGCATACGAGATATGATTTATACGTTGCCAATCTGTTAAATTCGCTATCTATTCTTCACCCTCATACCCTTTGTTGTATGTAAGTGTGCACTAGGTGACTGTGTGCACGGTGAGGATTCATTCGTGCTGAGAACTTTTGTCAATCCCCATTTAGCAGTCCAACTGATCAGTCGTTTTATTTGAAGAGCATAACATGTTCCTTATACACTATATATATATTTAATTTTTTTCCATTTGGATTTGTTTTGTTCCATAAAATAATGATCTTTCGTGGGAAGTTAAGCTTTCGTTGATGTAGATCTGCGATCCATCACGATTAGTTGTAATACTCTATCCAACAAAAATTGTCAGTACAGGGGAAATAGGATATTTGTCTCTCAGTCTGATTGTATTGACTTACATAAATCGGTCCCTCTTTAAAGCTCTCACAGGGTTACCGTAGTATGTATGATAATTCGCCATAACTCATAGAGCAATTCTATTAGGGTTACCATCTTCCAATTTAAAATAAAAATATTGCGGAACGAAATAAATTCCGTTTATCTTTTTCCTTTTCTGGTAAGATAATAATAGGCGCGTTTTTTAAGGGTATCTCCAGTAGACCAACAAAATATATAAATTTCGTAACACACAAAAAAAAAATCAAAACCAAAAATATATCACTGTAATCCAATTTATTCATTATAAATACTGTAAAACGTAAAATAATAATTTCTAATATCACTACTCAACTAATCCGATGAGTAATGACTGGTACTGCTCTTGTTATTTAGGTCTATTATTAACCTTTCAACTGCTTCCTCGGCAAAAACGTCCATTTCCCACATATTTCCAACAACCTGTTCAACGTGTTGGACACATCGATGCCATTTTTCCTTGTCAACCCTTGTAAGTGCTGTCGTTACTAAGTCTCTTATTTCAGCCATTTTAAATGACTTGTTTTGGCTTACTACAAACCCTTTCACTTGAGCCCAAACCAATTCTATTGGATTAAGGTCACAATGATAAGGCAAGCGAAGCACTTTATGTCCCGCATTTTGAGCCATTTCATCCACGACGTATGTTTCATACTTGGCTTACGTTTAACAATTTCAAGAAACTTTGCTTTAACCATATCATCCTCGAAACTTATCGCATTAGACCTCAACCACTTTTTTATTTCATCTTTTCTCGTGGAAGTGGATATGGTTTATTTTATTTGTCCAAAACTATGACGGAGTTGGGTTCCAGACGTATTAAAATATCTGTAAACAATTTCTCGTACACATCAGCGTTCATGTCCTCGTGGTAGTCTCCGGTTTTTCCTGAAATGAAGCATAAAAGTCCTCCATCGACGAAACCTGTAGAACTTCCAATATGGGTTATAATTAAGCCTGAACTACATCGAAACAAAAGTGGGAAAAAGTACAAAAAAGTGGAAAAAAATCGGATGTACTGCTTCATCGCATAGTGCGCTCTGCATATTTCTTCTCAATTTAAAATTTCATTGCCGTTCAAAGCTCGAACATGTTACAGCTTTCACTTTTCGCAAAGCTCTAGGAACAAACACAATCAAAGAATACCATACGAAACTTTTCACGGCTTTTCACGGCTATTAGAACACATTTTTAATGATGACGTTATCAAATCTTTTATATATTTCCAAATTTCTAAATTTGTTTTTGAAATTCATGGAAATTTTAAAATGTCAAACGAAAAGCTTCAAAGCTTTTTTAGTTCAAATTTTAATCATAGATGTCGTATAAATATGCGTGTGTTTTCGATGAGTTTCGATGTTTTCACTTTTTTGTAATTTTCTTCACTATTGTTTCAATGTAGTTCAGACTTTAATCTCTTTCCTTTTCCAGATGGTAATCGCGATGCAAGTGCCATACATAGATAATGGCAGTGTGTGTGGGTTTTCCTTTAATGACAGGAGACAGCATTGTGTTTTGGAAGCATTAAATTCCACTCTATTGGTTTTACCCCACTGAGTTATGCTGTTAAGATCAGAATTTAATGAGCATAACATACGTTGCCGTTCCAGTTCCACACCCGAAGATGAGGGGCGTGACCCAAGAAACGGATATGAGAAGCTCAGGGTACTCTCATCAGCAAAGGAATTAATTGGATTAGAAGTAACAGACAGTAGATCATTTATAAAAATGAGAAAGAGAGTCGGGGACAGAACAGAGACTTGGGGGACACCAGCATTTATTTGGTGAGTTGCAGACTTGAAGCCGTCCAAAATAACTCCCGTGTACTTTATGTCCGTTCGTGTACTTTATGTGTAGAAAAATGAAAAGTGTCAAATTTCCAAAATCGAGAGAGAATCCTTTCATTTCTAAGAAAAGTACGCGAACGCTTTTGTGTAAAAAGGTGAAAAACGTCTTAGTTTGGCTTGAAAAGAAGCAACAGCTGTTTTTTTTTTGCTGGCAAACTCATAGGATTTCATCATTTGACAGTTTTCATTTTCTTACCAGCTGAAATTCTGTGTGAAGAAAAATGAACGAAAGTACATTTTTCTTGCGTTCATCTTTTTACCATTTTCTCAGTACGCGAACGCGTTTGTGTAGTTTTGCACGAAAGTTTATATAAATTTACGTTTGCATATTAGTTCGCGAACGGACCTAATATCCCGCTCGTCAAGCTCGTAGCCGACACCATCACGAACAATAGTGACAGCTGCTTGCAGTGCACTTGAATAATTAACAACATTTGGCACGTTAAAAATTTCTATTGAGTTGTTAAGTTTTGATTGCTCCAAAACATTAATTCGATTTTGCAATACACTCACTAGCCGTGTTTCTTTGCACGCGGATATAGGCATGGCATTAAAAAACAACCATCGCCGCTTAAGAATTCATCAAAATAACTTGGCAGCACACATGCACCTATGACGTTTATTAGTGACAGCTGGAAGTTGAGTTAAGAAATTTGTATTGAAAATCGTGAAATTCAAAAATATTAATTTCCGACAGTTGAAATTAATGCCAAACATATTCTAAAATTATAAAAAACAGTTTCACCTTGACAGATTTACTGAATTTTGAAAAAAAAATAATAATAAAATCCCGAACAAAATATTTGGCGGGATGAGTCAGTGGTCGGCGGGATGTCAAACTTTGACATTTCCTGAAAAACTCATCGCAACGATTTATCAGAAATGAAGAAAATGGGTTTTGGAAGCACTGTTTATCCCCGCTAAAGGACTTAGCGGCGATAGCTATCCCCGCTAAAGTTAGCGTATATAGGATAAGTTGTTGTTGTATTTTACATGCAAATTTCAAATTATCCCTATATACGCGTGCAAAGAAACACGGCTACTGTTGTTCTAAGTTCTATGTTTTCATTTTGTAACGCGGTGATTTTGGATAAGCAATCTTGGTTAACTTTTTTTAGTGCTTTGATTTCATTAAAAACCATTTCAATTGTTATGTTTTCATTTATTTGTTTTGCTTTTTCTTTTTGAGTGTCCATTTGATTCTTATGAGAAACCAGGAGAGGGCTGTTTTCGGCACAGAAAGAGTTTTTTCGCGATGTTGATGTTGTGCATTGGGAGCACCTCCAGATTTTGCGGTTTTTTTCATGTACTCGAGATCAGGGATCAACACATTCACACACTTCGCACGGAAAAGTTTTTTGCAATCGTTACATTCGATTTTTGTCTCATTTCGCTCCACTTTTTTTGCACAAATCATTTTAAATTATGCTACGAATTTTGGAATGCGACTAAGTATAAATAAGGGATTTCACACTTTGTTGAGGAATGATTTCGAGTAGCTGATTTACGTTTTATTTAATTATTTAAAGTTATCCTCGATACATGTGTACCCCACAGCAAGCACGAGATAACTGATTCCATTCATGCTCTTATTAAATATGTGGTATAATACTATATCTGTAATATAAAATGCAATGCGCTTAAGGAGAAAATTTGTAATATGATCGGAGGTACATGTTTGCTTATTGTCAAGACAAATAATATATTTATAAATTTCATATGAAGTAAAAGATTCGAAGACAAAACTATTACTTTAATACCTATCGCAAAATATTGTTGTGTTAACATATCTATACTTTTTTTTATATTATAAAGCTGAAAACTGAAAAGTTTGGTTGGTTGATCGCGCTAATCTCAGGAACTTCTGGTTTGAATTGAAAAATTATTTTTGTGTTGGATAGTTGAATTAGCGATTAAGGCTTTATGGCATTACGCTGCGACCAGTAGGAGCGAAGCATCATTGGAAAATGTAGCAAAACGGGAAAATTATTCCTTTTTGAGAGTTTCCGTTGCGTGCGCTGCGTAGGTAAACGGTTTAAGTTACGCAAAAATCATGTATAATGGAATTGTTCCTCCTTAAAAGTTCTAAAAAAAAGTCCGGCACAGTATAATGTCTATCTTTTAAGATTGACTCACTGTTAATTTTTAACTTCCCAGTGGAAGTTGTTGTAATGGGGCCGATTTAGTGAATTGCGGATTTTGACATATCTCTACGTTTCAAGGTCACAGGAATCCAAATCCAACATTTTTATAGAGATGTCTGTGTGTGTTCGGGCGTTGAACAAAGGAGAAAATTAGTTGCAATTACTGTGCAACAAAGGAAAGAAATTTAAAACTCCGTAAATGAATAAAAACACCGCTTTTCCACAACGTTATAAACTTGACTTGTATTTTTAACTCTTACGTTTGGCTTTAAATACCTTTGTTTATATACAAAGAATGTATGTACGCTTTGACATAAGTAATTAATATTTACATAATTCCCTTGTGGATTCTGTGGATTTTGTGACGAATGGGTGCATTCCACCTCACATGACGTCACCGTCACTGTCATCATTGCCGTCATCGTTGTCGTCATCGTTGTCGTCAACATTCTCCCCCGCCGAAGAAATATCTTCTTGTCTTGTGTAATTCTTAATTCCAACTGCTGCCACCACTGTTGCCCTTGATAACTCGGTTGTTGACAATGCGTTTGGTACATGAAACGAAACAAGAGATTAATTAAAATGTACATGGCCAGGCAGTGACACGGAAAACAACAACAACAAATAGTCTATGTAGAGAACACAGCAATTACGCCAGCATTCGATTCTCGGACCCACACATGATCCCGTTTGGGTATAGGCGATCGCATTATGCAGAGAAAAAAAATTGTTTTTTGTTTGCTTTGTGTTGCTATTCTCTCGCTGATAAGAGTATAGGTGCAGGGAAATAACTTCACGGGCAATAACTTTACATGGGCAATAACTTCACCTCAAGTGGGCAATAACTTCACTTTTTTTTGTGAACTTAATGCCCACTGATGGTGAGCAATAACTACAGTTTTTAGTGGGAAATAAATTCTCTTAACATTTTATGATAATTCAAGAACCGTACCTCGCACCTACTCCAAATCAAACAGTGACCCCAAGCAGGGAGGTTTCAGGGGGCAGCATTCCCCCCCATAGGTATCTATTGAACTGTTTATGGAATCTACTTGCGGTTTCACAACTAATCCCATAAAAAGTGCAATGCATATGGGGGGCATGCTGCCCCCCTGCAACCCCCCTGCTTGGGGTCACTGTTTGATTTGGAGTGGGTGCAAGGGTCTTTAGTTATAATACACAAATTCAAATTATAGGTGGGAAATAACTTCACAAAATTTACGGTGTGAAGTTATTGCCCATGTGAAGTTATTGCCCGTGAAGTTATTTCCCTGCACCAAGATTATATGCTGCTGCTGATTGTTCTTGATGTGCCTGTTGTATTGGACTGGAGGTTTAAGAGTATTGCCAAGACATTTTTTTTTTTCTTATGGACTGGAAGTTTAGATGAAGGGTGTTTTGCGGGGAAGTATCTAGTTTGATACTACCGTAGAAGTTAGTTTGATACCACCATATAATTTAGTTTGATACCACCATATAATTAAAAATGAAACACCGTATTAATGCACGTTATAATAATTTCTTTATTTTTGTATGAGCTAGACGACGCTATAATAATATCTTTATTTTTGTATGAGTTAGACGACGTTACAATAATTTCTTTATTTTTTGTATGCGCGAGACAACGTTATAATAATTTCTTTATTTTTTGTATGCGCGAGACAACGTTATAATAATTTCTTTATTTTTGTATGAGCGAGTTCCACCGGTGTTTAATTGAGACTGACTATCCAGGCCAAGAAAAATTCGTCTTTCACCCAATCCACTACCACACATCGAAATTCTTCATGATTCTATATGCCGCCCATAGCTTGCATGATATCTTTATTGCGAAGCCAGCGCAGCAAATTCCTGCGACGATTAGTGTGATCTTTATTGGTTGCATTTTTGAATTGCTACGTAGGATGAATTTGCAACTGTACATTTCGTGGAATTGCGCTCGCCATTTATATGCGTCTTAATTTAGGTCACTAAAATAAGACACCAACGATATAATGACTTTGCCTACGCAAAATATAAGTCACCGGGGCAGTGAATTTGATGACGAACATGAGCTCTCTTGGCCTGGATATAAGAAACAAAATGACTAAGAAACATAGGGACGGGCTACAGTCCGCTTGGGCGAACAAATAAAGGGCCCCTAGAGAGTACATATTATAAATTTCAGCTCTCTAGCTCAAACTTTGCATTTTCAAAAAAAAAAAAAATTAATTGTGGGCGTGTCAGTGGGCGGATTTTGAAAATATTTACACATGTGCATACAGGGCCCCTAGAGAGTACATATTATAAATTTCAGCTCCCTAGCTCAAACTTTGAATTTTCAAAAAAAAAACAAATTAATTGTGGGCGGATTTTGAAAATATATACACATGAGCATAAAGGGCCCATAGAGAGTATATTATTATAAATTTCAGCTCCCTAGCTCAAACTTTGGATTTTCAAAAATTAATATACCCTTAGAATAGGGTATACAAAAATTATTTTATTTATTTGTGGGCGTGTCAGTGGGCGGATTTTGAAAATTTTTTATCCCGAGCAGTTTTAGGAGTCATAGATCATATATAAAAAATTTCAGCTTTCTAGCTCAAAATTCGATTTTTTCCAAAATTTTGTTTTTTTGAGTTTGTGGGCGTGTCTGTGGGCGGATTTCAAAAATTCGTAAATTTCGGAACCCTAGAGAGTATATGGTTAAAATTTCAGCTCTCTAGGTCCAGTTTAAAGGCCTAATTTTTGCCGACGGACGGACGGACGGACGGACATGGCTAGATCGACATTACTATCGATGCTGATCATAAATATAGTAACTTTTAAGGGTCTACGGGCAATATTAAGGTATGTTACAAACTATGCGTCAAAATTAATATACCCCTAGAATAGGGTATAAAAAAACATAGGGACGGGCTACAGTCCGCTTGGGCGAACTGTTGGATACCCTATTCTTATTCCTATCCCTCATAAGTGGGCGTGACAAAAGTCTAAGTATGGTTAAATTGTTAAGAACGCTCTACATATTTTGTTATATAACATTTAAAGGATTTTATCAAAAAAAAACGCTCCTTAGCTCAAACTTGGGTGTTTCAATAAAATTGTTTTATTTAATTGTGGGCGTGTCAGTAGGCGGATTTAAAAAAAAATTAACACATGAGCATAAAGGGCCCCTAGAGAGTATATATTATAAATTTCAGCTCCCTAGCTCAAACTTTGGATTTTCAAAAAAATTGTTTTATTTATTTGTGGGCGTGTCAGTGGGCGGATTTTGAAAATATTTATACATGAGCTTAAAGGGCCCCTAGAGAGTATATAAATATTATAAATTTCAGCTCCCTAGCTCAAACTTTGGATTTTCAAAAAAATTGTTTTATTTATTTGTGGGCGTGTCAGTGGGCGGATTTTGAAAATATTTATACATGAGCTTAAAGGGCCCCTAGAGAGTATATATTAAAAATTTCAGCTCCCTAGCTCAAATTTTGGTTTTTCAATAAAATTGTTTTATTTTTTTGTGGGCGTGGCAGTGGGCGGATTTTGAAAATTTTATATCCCGAGCAGTTTTAGGAGTCATAGATCATATATAAAAAATTTCAGCTTCCTAGCTCAAAATTCGATTTTTTCCAAAATTTTGTTTTTTTGAGTTTGTGGGCGTGTCTGTGGGCGGATTTCAAAAATTCGTAAACTTGATTATTTCGGGACCCTAGAGAGTATATGGTTAAAATTTCAGCTCTCTAGGTCCAGTTTAAAGGCCTAATTTTTGCCGACGGACGGACGGACATGGCTAGATCGACATTACTATCGATGCTGATCATAAATATAGTAACTTTTAGGGGTCTACGGGCAATATTAAGGTATGTTACAAACTATGCGTCAAAATTAATATACCCCTAGAATAGGGTATAATGAATGAAAGGCTGACACAAGAGATTGGGCTGAGTGGAATGCAATTATAATAGCAATTATAATTGCAATAAGATATTAGATATTCAAGATCTAAACATGCCGGCCCCCTTGATCGTTTTTAAACTTTTAATAACAAGTAAAATAGGGGGAATTATAGAATATACAAATATATGAAACATATTATGTAACTGCTCAATGAGAACTCTAATAATAATAAGATAAAAATTACAAAATTAGTTAATTAATAGGAATTAGTGCTACCTTACGAACTGGTCGCTTGAAGATCCCTCCTTTTGTGCGAACTGAAGCTACTCGTACTCTTCCGTCTTGCCCAGGGTGAACTTCCGTTACTCTTCCCATTGGCCATTTTAAAGGGGGGCTGTTGTCTTCATATAATAGAACCAAATCATCGATTTTTATGCTGGGGGGAATTTAAGTTCCATTTGCTCCTGGCTTGAAGAAGATGTAGATATTCGCGGCTCCACTGCATCCAGAAGAGATCACGCATATGCTGAATTTGATGATAGTGCGTGAGCCTGTTAAAGTTGATGTGCAACTGTGGTTGTGGTAGGTCAGTTAATGGCCCACCGACTAAAAAGTGTGCTGACGTCAGGACCTCTGTATCCTTGGGATCGTTGGATAACTGAGCTAAAGGCCTAGAGTTCATTACCGCTTCGACCTGGCATAAAAGTGTTGTCATCTCATCGTAGGTAAAGGCTCGATTTCCTACGCTCACGAGTGTTTTTTGCATGAGGCGCTTGGCTACCTTTACTGCAGCTTCCCATAGCCCCCCAAAATGAGGAGCCCTTGGTGGAATGAAGCGCCATTCAATTCCTGTCTGCTGGCAAAATTCCTGCACCTCTTCAGATGCAGACGCAACTCCCATACTTCTGGCAATTTTTTCAAGTTCGTTTTTGGCACCTGTAAAGTTAGTTCCGTTATCAGAATAAAGTTTTGAACAGTTACCTACGTGCTAAAAATCTTCGTAGAGAAGCTAAGAAAGCTTCTGTAGATAAGTCAGGCACCACCTCCAGGTGCACCGCCTTAGTCGCAAAGCAAACGTATGCCTTGATGGGACTCCTTCCTCGTACTCTCTGAGTCAAGTAAACAGGGCCGCAATAGTCGATTCCCGTGATGCAGAATGGCTTGGCCACCGTGGTCCTATCAGCTGGTAAGTCACCCATGAGCGCCGATTAACGCGGGGTTAAATCGTTGGCATATAACACATTTTCGTAGAACCTTTCCAACAGTGCGTAATCCATTGACAATCTAGAATTGCCTTCGTATGATGCATAGTGTTGTTTGATTGCCTGTATGGAGATATTTTAAATGACGATACATTATTAATGTCCAACAAATGGATGTGAATTTGGTAATATCATTTGATGGCGTGCATCATATGGAAGAGAAGAGTTGCGTAATCGGCCGCCAACCCGCAGAATGTTCTCCTTGTCTAGAAACAAGTTCAGCCGCAACAAGCAACTGTCGTTTATACTATGTCCTTGAGATGCAGCTTGAATTTCCTTTTTAAAATGAACCATTTGGATGTTGCGAACGATTGCCTTTGTAGCATTTATTATTTCCTGACTCGAGATACGTTTAGTTCGTTCTTCCTTCTTGGCCTTCCATCTGCGCACATAACAAAAAACTAATATTAATTTGTAGTAAGAGTTAAGGTATTTGCAATCAATTGTTAAATCTACTAATTTATCTGAGGTGTTTGATATGAAGGAAAATGTTTCTCTCTTCCTTTCTGGACATTGAAGAGTAGAATGAATTTCTAATTTTGGCCATTCGTTTTTGCCTTTCATTAAAAAATTCGGACCGTGCAGCCAACCATTGTTTTTAAGTAGCTCACTGGGCAAACATCCCCTTGAAATGACGTCGGCCGGATTCAGTTGAGAAGGTACGTGGTTCCATGAATCCTTTTCGGTCATTTGCTGAATTTTAGAGATGCGGTTTGAAACAAAAATACTCCATTGGTTTGCCGGGGATTTAATCCATGACAGTGCTATAGTTGAGTCACTCCAGCAGTAAGTTGCTTCTATGTCAATGTTCGTTGCGGCCTTCACCCTTTGAATTAATTCTGCCAGTAATAGTGCCCCGCACAGCTCCAGTCGTGCTAAGAATTCGCACAGTATTGGTGCAACCTTTGACCTTGCGCAAACTAGATTAGAGCTAATGCTTCCATTAGGAAGCGTGCATCGAAAATAAATACAAGCCGCGTATGCTTTCATACTGGCATCAGAGAAACCATGTAATTGTACCTTTGTTTTTGGTATTATGACTAACCTGGGGATTCTCATTCCTTGGAGGTCCTTGAGCCGATTCTAAAAGCCTTTCCATTGATGGTCAAGTTCTTGGGGCAAGCTTTCATCCCAGTCCAGGCCCTTTGTCCATTGATGCCTCAGGAATAATTTGGCACTCACTACCACTGGATTGATGAAACCTAATGGATCAAATAAGCTGGCAACTTAGGAAAGAATGATACGTTTTGTTAAACTCTTGTTAATTGTAGTTGGATTAAAGCAACTAAAGGAGACATTATCAGTGGATGGATTCCATAATAATCCCAAGACACGAATAACCTCGTCATTATCTATTTTAAGAAGTGTTTCCTTATCATCCGGCCTTATGTCATTTAGCACCCCTTCCGCATTCGAGCACAATTTCTTCAGTGGAAATGCACCCTTCATTAGCAAGTCTGTTACCTCCTTCTTGATTGTACTGAGCTCATTAATAGTGTTCGCTCCTGTCATCATATTATCGACATAAACGTTGTTTAATACGTGATGTGATCCGATTGGGTAGCGGGTCACCTCAATTTCCGCTAACTGCTTCATACTTCGTATGGCAAGATATGCTGCTGGGGTGGTCCCATAAGTAACCGTATGGAGTCGGTAAATTTGTACCGGCTGTTTAAAGTTATCCCGCCAGAGAATGCATTGCATATCTTGGTCCTGGTCATTCAATTGGACTTGACGATACATTTTAACTATATCAGCTGTGATGGCGTATGTGTGCAACCTGAAACGAAGTAGTATCTCGACTATATCATCTTGCAATTTTGGACCAGTCATGAGTAGGTCATTTAGAGCCAATCCATTGCTGGTTTTGCATGACCCGTCGAATACGACGCTAAGCTTAGTGGACGAACTTTCAGACTTTATGACCGGGTGATGAGGCAAAAAATAGTTAGGACTGCAGAGCTCCATTCTTGTAATTCTTTATGTGTCTTCATGTGTCCTAATGCAGCATATTCTCTTATAAATTCAGCGTTAGAACCTTTTAGCTGAGGATCCTTATTAAGTCTTCTCTCAAGATTAAAATATCTCTTCAGTGCGATTTGATAAGACTCACCAATTGTGTCGGCAGGCTTGCGATATGGAAGGCGAACAACAAAACGTCCGTTGGTAAGGCGACTATGTGTTTTCGTGAGGTGTCTTTCACAGGCGTCCTCTTCTGCGCTCAATCGGATTTGACCTACGGATAATAGACTGAAGAATATGCCCGCTCCTATCAACAAATTAATCCGTTGAGGCACGTTGAATGCAGGATCCGCTAAGATTATGTTATTAGGAATTTGTAAGTGATCTATATCGAATCTTTTGACTGGAATGTTTCGAGTGATGTTGGGTAGTATAATGGCTTCAATGCCCGTGCAGAACTCGTTAAGGCGAGATTTGATTGTGGTATGTGTTTTGTAGGTTGAGTTTATACCTGACGCACCTATGCCGTTGATGGCAATCATAGATATGGAGCGCTTTAGGCCCAATAGCTGTACTAAGCGATTAGTGATAAAATTTCACTGAGACCCACTATCCAGCAGGGTTCTGCAACTAATAAATGAATTATTTGATGATTTCTATTATAGCGGTGGACAGAATAACCTGCCCTTTTGGTATGTCCATGATAGTTTTGGGAGATGGTTCATCTGAAAGCGTGTGGAATGATTGCCTTGCTTGGCAAAGAGGAGAGGATCCGGGTGAATCTGGCGCCAATTGAGGTAAGCTTAATGGTTCCTCCGCCGTGTGAAATGAATTAGTAGGCCGGTGGTTGTTTCCACCGGATACCGAATTGTTCGAGGGTTCTCTATGCAATAGTGTGTGATGCCCCCCCTGACAGTGCCTACATTTACCTGACTGACAAATGCGAGTGCCATGACCAGGCTTTAGGCAATTGAGGCACAACTTAAGCGACTTTGCTAAATTGTAACGATCATTTTGCGATTTTGATATAAATAGAGAGCATTTTGTTGCAGCTTGGCAACTATTGGCACAAAATGGGCAACCAGAAGTTTGCGTTACTGGAAACGACTGCTGCTTGTGCTGATAACGTGTGGGTTTCAGCGATTGATGCTGCTGTTTGTTTGTATTGTGCTGCCTTTTGTTGAACTCTATAAGTTCCAATGTTCGGCATCTTTTTTGTACAAAGTTTGAGAAGTCCTCCCATGTGTTGAGATATGTATTGTTTTCATGCTCTTCCCGCTGCTGGGAGTCCGCTAATGCATTAACGTGTTCCTCCCAAAGAGCTGCTGTTTAAACATCGAGCTTTGCCGTGACCAAGGCCAACAACAAACCGTCTGCTACTTGTTCCTTGGTCGCCATCGAAAGGAGAGCCCTCATGTTGGCATTAATTGTATTATTAATAGTGATTAGCTGCTCCACTGAAGCGAATGAAATATTTTGTAAATCAATTATTTTACTCACGTGAATTCGGTATAGATACCGTTGATTATCGTATTGGTCCTTGAGTATCCGTAATGCCTTGGGGTAGTTCTCCGCTGTTGGCTCCAGTGACCTTATGCACTCGTATGCGTTACCCTCCAGCAAACTTCTAAGCCTTTGAAATTTGTCTCTCGGATCAGCCACCTTCTCCTCCACCATGATGGAATACATATTCCACCAATCTAACCATTTGTCTGGTTCGCCTGAGAAAGTTTTGAGCTTGTGTTTTGGCAGCTCAGATGGACCTTGCGGCAATCCAAAAAATGTGGCATTATTGTTCGAAGCGGCCTGCCTGTCGATGGTTTCGCTTATGTGCGACAACATTTTTGCCTTTAGCTCCGCATAGGAGTCTTCGAAATCATCCCTTTCTGTCGCCTCGTTCTCGTCGTTCTCCTCCAGCTGGGACTGGATGTTGTTGAAGTTCGTGAAGTGGTTTTCAAGCAGTCCTAGTTTTGTTTCTAGTTCAAATTGGTTTAATGTTTTCATTCGCTCGTTCGTCAGGCTGGTCCTCATTCTAGTTACTTGCCCCTTTATTACGCCCCGGCGATTCTTCAGTTTTCTAATACCTTCGGCCCTAGTTGTGGTTTATTCCGTAAACAAAACGCACTAACACTTTGCAACAATATATGAGAATATGAGACGACTAATGGCTAATATGCCTTTTTATGATTTATTTATTATTATATTTATTTCAACACATTACTTTGATGGCGACATATAGCATGATCAAGGCAATTCCGGATAAGACTAGTAGCAGTAATTCGATAATACACATATTACTTATCTACTTTATTTCGTTTTATTCAATATCTAAATGTCCCCGGTTCAATCCCGGGTTTCGGCACCAATGTTTTGCGGGGAAGTATCTAGCGGGTGGCAATGGTGCAGTAGTAGTGTATTCGCTTACGGAATGGAAGGTCGTGCGTTCGAATCCCGGCCAAGTCCATTACTTTATACCGAATACATGAAATCGTAATCTCCCTAAGTAACTTAGACACCACCCGTGGAGAAAAACCCTACAACTGCACCCAAACACTTCTTTCCTATCTCTCTATTCTTTCTAATACCAAGTAGCTTACACTGTGTTCTTAGCATTATAAGGGTACTGAAACAACAGAAAAAATCCCTTTAGCGTAAGCAAATTATAAAAAAAAAAAAAAAAAAAAAGTTTGATACTACCGTAGAAGTTAGTTTGATACCACCATATAATTTAGTTTGATACCACCATATAATTAAAAATGAAACACCGTATGAATGCACTTTATAATAATTTCTTTATTTTTGTATGAGCTAGACGACGCTATAATAATTTCTTTATTTTTGTATGAGTTAGACGACGTTACAATAATTTCTTTATTTTTTGTATGCGCGAGACAACGTTATAATAATTTCTTTATTTTTTGTATGCGCGAGACAACGTTATAATAATTTCTTTATATTTGTATGAGCGAGTTCCACCGGTGTTTAATTGAGACTGACTATCCAGGCCAAGAAAAATTCGTCTTTCACCCAAATCGAAATTCTTCATGATTCTATATGCCGCCCATAGCTTGCATGCTATGTGTATTGCGAAGCCAGCGCAGCAAATTCCTGCGACGATTAATGTGATCTTTATTGGTTGCATTTTTGAATTGCTACGTAGAATGAATTTGCAACTGTGCATTTATTTGCGTCTTAATTTAGGTCACTAAAATAAGACACCAACGATATAATGACTTTGCCTACGCAAAATATAAGTCACCGAGGCAGTGGATTTGATGACGAACATGAGCTCTCTTGGCCTGGATATAAGAAACAAAATGACTAGAAAAAATGAATGAAAGGCTGACACAAGAGATTGGGCTGAGTGGAATGCAATTATAATAGCAATTATAATTGCAATAAGATATTAGATATTCAAGATCTAAACAAAGGGTGCAACGAAGATATTGTTTTGGTTGGTGATGGACTGGAAGTTGAGATGAGGTGTGAAAACGAAGATATTGTTTTGGTTGGTGATGGACTGGAACTCCAAGTTAGGTTGAAGTGGACATCGATGCATCATTTATGAATGCAATTTGCTGCTTCCATTCGGTTTTTATTATTACGTTGTGAAAGTTGTGTTGTGCACGAATTTATTCGAGTGTCAAATTATGTTTTGAAAAGTTAATTTGGGTTGTGCTGAGTTGTTTTCCAGAGTAATTCAGGTAAGTTTTATTAAATTTGAATATATGATTTTAAGTGTATTTGTTTTGATTTATATTGTGTTGTGTTGTGCTGTCCCTCGTTGGTGTGCTTGTGTGCGCGCATTTTTTGTTTTCTATTTTGTGTAGGGTTTGTGTTGTAGAACAAGTGGACTGTATTCTTTCGTAGTGTTAGTGTTGGATTTGGAATAAGTTGTTACGAATTGGCGTCTCGGTTGAAGTTTTCACATCCTCTGTGCAAAAACGAACTTGCCAATTTGGCCAGCCTTTTTCACATTGGAGAATTGGCGTGAGAGGAGAGAGCTAGCTCCCCATGGGAGCGTCCAGGGTTCGATTCCCGTCCGAGACCGAGCCTTCCCTTTTTTAATTTATAAAGCCCGGAAGATCCGTACCCACAACGTACCACGGGAACAAGGTCGACGAGAACGTACCGCATCAGGAACTGAAATGGGGAAGAAACAGTGGTCTGGGACCAACTGAATGGCGTCGAGAATGGGACGTTGGTAAACGAGTCGGTGACGAGCGGTGGTGTGTACGGGAAAGTAAAGCGGTAGGGCATTCAACGTCGAAAATTAATTCGAAAATTTTTTTCTTCGCCAAGAGCAGAATTTGTGGATATAACATATAAATGAGGTTAAAAGCTGTATGATCTTATATCGCCGATCAACATTTAGTGGGAGTGAAAAGTGCCGTGCCCCTACCTACATAAAATAGAATTTGGTCCCAGTGAAATTGAAGACACCGTATACGATAGTCCCGATACGTACGAAATATATCCACCGGATATACGTGGTTGTTATTGCTGATACCAAAGGTAATTGTACCCTATTAAGATCCATCGGTAGGAATCCATAGTTACAGTGTCAACGTCGTCTTTCACCCAGTGCCAGCTATCCCAAGGTCTGAGGTTTTCCTTACCCACCTCTTGATGCGGAAACCACCATTACTAGGCGGACTTGTACGAGTTTTGGAGAACCGAAGATAAGGACGGTCCGTGTCACGATCGGTTGGAGGACCCAGCAGTAGGGTACAGGACCCGCCTGTTGGTCGGGTTCAAGTCCCAGGCTGAGTAAACGTGTTCCTGACGTAGTTTTTTTTTATTTTATTTTTTAAGTTATCTCCTGTCCTCCTCGGGGATACCTAAAGTTGGATCTTTTACTTTTTTTTTATATATTCCTTTTTTTTATCAGTACTTAATTTCTTATTCTTTTTCTATATAGATATTTTTTTTATTGTTACATATTTCTTATTCTACCCCCTTCGGGATAGGGGTCAGAATTTACCCGAGGTAGGCATACCGGTCGTAAGAGGCGACTAAAATCCACCCTTCGGGATAGGGATCAGAATCTACCCGAGGTAGGCATGCCGGTCGTAAGAGGCGACCAAAATCCACCCTCAGTATACCGAGTGCATAGAGTATACAAAAAATGCAATGATTAAAACAAAAAGATATAATACCCCAGGTGGCAGCCCAGTTCTACTGGAAAATCCACACTCTTCGGAGGCAGGCTCTACGGATTCTGGGGAGAGCCATTTATTGCAATCATCCGACCCTTTTAAAAATAGTAAAAGGGTAACTAGATCACCACCAACGGGATCTGTGCCAGAAGCAAAAACTAATCGAAGTCCTACGACGCCAAAAGATTTTGGACGCCTTTCGAGGGACTCAAGGAAATGCAAAAGCTTCGAGGACGAAAACAAGGAACTCCGCACTAAGCTTAACCAAATTGAACAGCTTTACCAAGAGCTAAAAAAAGAGCTAGATCAGCTGAAAGCTGAGAACAAAGCACTTGTTGAATCTCAACCTAAAAAACAGCCAGAAGCCAAATCATACCGCTCAGCTAGCCGCGATTATCATACAGACGAAGAAGAGCTAGGGCGCGAAACGGATTGGATCACTAAGAGGAGACCGAACAAAAAACGGAAAGCCGGCTCCTCACCAGAAGTCGTTGTGCTAAAAGATAGACAACCCAAAAAGGCAAATGCCAACGAAATAGAAACGCTAAGGAAAAAACCTCAAAATAAGGTATACCTTCCACCTCCAATTAACGTTGTCGGAGTTTCAGACTACAGCAAGCTAAGTAGCCTTCTTAAGGAAATAGCAAAGTCCACATTCAAAGTAACATCTCTGAATAATAATGTGTGGAAAATAAATGTAAGCGATCCTGAGAGCTATCGCGCAGTTTCTCAAAAACTGAATACTGAGAAGGTACAATGGTACACTTATGAAAACAAGTCTGAAAGGCCACACCGAGTTGTAGCCAGAGGGCTCCACTCTTCGTGCCGCAAAGAAGATGTTTTGCAAGATCTTAAAACTAAAGGTTTCAAAATTATCGACGCGGTTAATATACTTAAAAAAGAAAAGCAAAAAACGGAACAAGACGAGGAAATTTTTGTCAAACGCGGACTTCCGCTATTCATGCTTAGTTTCGAAAAGTCTGAAAACATGGAAAAAATATACAACATTAAAACTATCCTAAACATAGTGGTTAAAATTGAACCGATGCGCCAAAGGACTCGTCAGATTCCTCAGTGTAAGCGTTGCCAAGGCTACAATCACACGCACACGTATTGCCAAAAAGAGCCGCGTTGCGTAAAATGTGCCGGTAAACATTTATCGAAGGAATGCGCTCTAAGTAGACAAGACCTACCAACATGCATAAATTGCAATGGAAAACAACCGGCAAATTATCGCGGATGCGAAGTGGCTAAGGAACTTCAAAATAGGCGCGACAAAATAAAGAAAACTACGCTACCAATCGCAAATAAAACCAATAACAAACCTGAAAGGGGCAACAATAAAACCAATGAAGGACGAAAAAAGGCTAAAGAAATGGTCAAAACACAACACCCAAGAGAAGGAAAATTGTTTAGAAAAAAGTCACCGAAAGCTGTTCCACAAACATACGCTGAAGCTGCGTTGCAAGGACGCGAACAAACAAATAAAACATCTGATCCAGTCTCCCAAGTTTTCTCTGCAATTCTTGCCAGGCTAGAAGAACAGAGCCAAATTAATAAACGTATGTTTGAAAAACTCGACAAGCTCGAAAATCAATTTCGAAGTACACGTGCAATAATATAAATATGACGGATTTAGTTAAATTAGTGACATGGAATGCGAACGGCCTTCTGCATAAGATGGACGAGCTCGAGATATTCATTCATAAATATGAAATTGATATTTGTTTGATTTCGGAAACTCATCTGACGAAAGAAACCAGCACAAACATTCGAGGATACATTGCCTATCACGCATATCACCCTTCGGAAAGGGCGAGAGGCGGGGCATCCTTGTTGATCAAAAATACCATTGAACACTCAGTCAGTGGAACAATCGAGCTTGACAAACTGCAATTATGCACGGTGAGCGTAAAAATTAAACACATAAAATATGATTTTGCAGCTATCTATTGCCCCCCACGTGCAACGATGGAAAGAAGCGATTTTATAAGTATCTTTGACTCACTTGGACGAAATTTCGTCATCGGAGGTGACTTTAACGCAAAACATACCTTTTGGGGATCGAGATGCATTTCAGTAAAAGGTAGAGTTCTTTACGAAGCCGGTATGGAATTGGGGGTAGACTTTCATTCCTCAGGTAAACCGACATACTGGCCCTCGGATACGGCAAAAACACCAAACCTCATCGATTTCTTCATCACGAAAGGTTTGTCGGGAAACTCTATTGTAGTTGAGGAATGCTTCGATCTTTCTTCTGATCATTCACCGGTCATTTTGACAATTAACGGCTGTCTACGAAAAAAAGAAGGTCCGCCCAGACTAACTAACATGAAAACAAACTGGGAATCCTTTAAAAAATACTGTGAAAGTAAAATCGATCTCAAAGTGTCTCTTCGAACACCCCACGAACTTGAAGACGAAGTCGATCAATTTATTAACGTCATACAATGCTCAGCCTGGAAAAATACTCCCCATAAACGGAAAATAACCACAAATTGCGAAATAACATATCCCTTGGAAATCACGCAATTGTTAAAGAAGAAAAGGGGAGCGCGCAAAAGATGGCAACAATCTCGCGCTCCACAGGATAGAACCACTCTTAACTACCTTTGTAGTAAGCTTAAGAGAGAAATTCGAGACTTTAAAAATCGTCAAATTTCTACATATCTTGGAAGCCTAACTGCGGATAAAAGCACAAATTACTCGCTCTGGAAAGCCATGAAAGGCATTAAAAAACCAAAAACGCAAGCGCCACCCATCAGGAAAATCAATGGAGAATGGGCGAAGAGTGACAAGGAAAAAGCCGAAATATTTGCAGAACATTTGGAAGAAACATTTAAACCATTTGATGGTCAAGCGTTGCTCGAATTTCCTGTCCTAACCGTGGCACCTGACAATTATAGAATAAAAAGTGTATCGCTAGCCGAACTACGCTTCGAAATAGAGAAACTAAAATTAAACAAAGCTCCTGGATATGACTTAATCACAGGACAGGTCCTTAAAGAGTTACCTAGGAAAGCTTTAATAAAGTTTGCATATCTTATAAATGCATCGTTCAGGTTATTGTACGTTCCACGACAATGGAAGGTAGCTGAAGTTATAATGGTTCCAAAGCCCGGTAAACCACTGAATGACAAAAAATCATATAGGCCAATATCTCTCTTACCGATAATGTCGAAGGTATTCGAAAAACTTTTGTTAAAGCGCCTACATCCGATTATCGAAGAACGTCGATTAATACCTGACCACCAATTCGGATTCAGGATTAAGCACTCTACAATCGACCAGGTTTACAGAATAACCAATGTAATTGAAAAAGCCCTAGAGGAGAAAAAAATATGTTCTAGTGTTTTTCTCGACGTCTCTCAGGCCTTTGATAAAGTATGGCATACAGGGTTGAAACATAAGCTAAGACAAGCTTTTCCGAAACAGTTATCTGATATCCTTAGTTGTTACTTATCAGACAGACTCTTTCGTGTAAAACACGGAAATGATTACTCTGAATTTAAAGAAATCGCGGCAGGAGTTCCCCAAGGAAGCGTTCTTGGACCGATCCTATTTCTAATATACACTAGTGATATTCCTCAAGAAGAAGGCACAACAGTAGCCACATTTGCAGACGATACAGCTATATTAGCGGTCAGTAATACCGTTGAATCAGCAACTAATAAACTCCAACGTTCTATTGACAAAATTTGTGATTGGACAAAGACTTGGCGTATTGCTCTCAACGAGGCCAAATCAACGCACGTGAATTTTACTTATAAAAAGGTAGACAACTTACCCATTTTCATTGATTCGGTACGAATTCCGTACGAAAACGAGGCAAAATATTTGGGTATGACACTCGATGCGAAATTAAAATGGAAACCGCACGTCAAGAAGAAACGCGAAGAGCTCGCCATTCGATGTAAACAAATGCACTGGCTGCTTGGTAGATTTTCCCAACTCAGCATGCAGAACAAGCTGCTTTTATACAAGCAAGTACTAAAACCGGTTTGGACATACGGTATACAACTTTGGGGTTGTACCAAATCCAGTAATATCAAAATTTTACAAACTTTTCAAAACAAAGTGCTAAGAAAAATAGTAAATGCACCATGGTTTATCAGAAACACTGATATCCACAGAGACCTAACTATGGCTACCGTCGAAGATGAAATAAAACATTTTGCCTGCAAACAACAGACACGCCTTCACGGTCATTGCAATATCACCATGCTACAAATTCGAGACGATACTAACCTAGTGCGCCGATTACAAAGGATAAAACCATTTGAATTAGCGCAATAAGATGTAACCGCGTGCTTATGGCGGTATTAGCAGGTGCCTCCACTGGGAAGCTGCCTGCCAAACGCGTAATTTATAGTTTAAATAAAACTACTAGATAGGAATAACCTAGTTGTAGTATGCAGGTTTCGAAGGGAGGTGGTTTTTGTTTTCTTATCTTAAGTGAGAAAGAGTCGCATGTACGATTTTCCACCTACCCCTATTATTCGTCCGAGCCTAGTTCTGGTTCCAAGTCTCGTGCTTTTAACCAGGATAGGTAACTCTCAGCTTGCTGAGAGTAACGATAATATTACTATGGCTTGGGAGTAATATTAGAAACTCTATAAAAAAAAAAAAAAAAAAAAAAATATTTCTTATTCTTTTATATACATATATCTTTTTTTAATATGTTTTTATTAATATTGTTAGGGTCATCCATTTTATATTTCCTTATTTTAAACTAAATATAAATATTTAGAAAGGGGAACCGTAGCCGTGCTGGCTAAAGCGTGTGAACTAGGGGGTTATAACCGGTTGTAGCGCTCTTGGTGGTCTTAGGTTCAACCCGCGTAGCTCTATATTATTTTTTTTGTGTTTTGAATTCTTGTTGACGGTAATCCGAGGAGTGTTTATCATAGAATATTGAGTATTAAATGGTGAATTAATTGTTACAAACCTTGGGCTTGTTTTGTTATTGAAGCAGTTGAGTCAGGTTGGGAAACAGACGTGTCCTTACCGCATACCCTTCGGTTGTCGCGGTTCAAACGTCAACTCAATTGTTGGATTCTATCTTCCACTTTACTCATTTTTCCGCTAACATATACAACTATTTATTGAAAAGGCAACGAATCAAACTATTCGTTTCAGTTAAAATATGGAACATTTTAGCCTATCAAAATTGAAAGCAGTTCTAGCATACATATGTTCACCCAACATAACGCATTCACAAATTTTCATTTATAAATGTTCACTTAAATTTTTTTTTTTTTTTAAAAAGGAAATCCAAATCCCAGAGCACTCAGACTCGGTAACGGTCCATTGTACTACCAGGCAGAAATCCTTCTTTTGTTGTAGAGGCTGGAGAATGGGTGGCGTATGTTATTGTTCCCCATGGGGATTGAACCTGCACCGCATGGGTTACTAGCCAACACACTAACCTCTACACCGTCGCCACCCTTATTCACTTAACATAATATTCATTCAGTATGCGCTTTATCATTTAAAAAAATAGTTGGATTGATCTTGTATGTGCTGACCCATTGTGTATGTATTCGACGAATGCAAAGACAACACCTGAAGGCTGAAGTGCACAGACATTAGACAAGCTTCCCCCGAATTCAAATACAACATTTTAAAGTTTGAGGTGGTATAAGCTCTTTTTGGATGCGGCTGATTTTGTGTTAGGGAGACGTGACACAGCAAGTGCACAGTCAAGTTGCGCAAGAGTCTTTGTATGACATTTTAAAAGTTATCTCAATATATCAAAAGTTACGAGTGATGCTAAGAAATCCAGTGCGAATATTTTCGATGAAATTATTGTGAGTCGTATATGGGTGCTTCGGGTTTAGGAAAATTGTATAGGGCAATTTGTAACGAAAACTAAGCCAAAAATACGCTCCAAGTAAGGACACTCGGGACAAAAGCAGATCCAGAGAATCCTTAGAGTTTAATCAACCCAATCGGCCGGGTAATTGTTATTAAGTAATCGGGTACGGGATAAGGAAAACTTCAGACAATCATGGATGTAAATCGGCCAAGCGTGGAAGAGCTGCGATACGAACTCCAGATCCGAGGCCTGGAAGGAGGATCACGCGATTACATGCAGTTTCAGCAGTTTCACTATGATAGAATACCCTTTTCCTTTTGGGTAGGACAAGTCAGCAATAACAACTAAAGTAGAGGAGATTCAGAACTTGATAAGTACTTTTAATGGTAGGGCCGAGGACAATGAGTATAAAAAGATTGTAGCTAAGAGTGAGTGGGTCTTAAGGAGGCTGAGTAGAGTCATAGTAAAAGACACGGATGAGAAAGATTTCGTTGTCGCTTCTCGTCAATACTTATTTAACTTACTAGTGGAGCTAGATTCTAGGGCCAAGATTTATAACGTTGACAATGGGACTGACACGGATGGGGAATCCCAGCCCATTGCGGCACCCAGGGGAACAACTTCTACCCCCCGCCGGCGATGTTTTTCTCCCCACCGTGGATGGCAAAGAGCGTACCGGTGATTAAGTGGGGTTTGAAATTTAACGGGGAGCTTTCCCAATCGGTATGTGGGTTTTTGGAAAGAGTAGAAGAACTGCGCGAAGCGAGAGGGTGTACCGAAGTTGAGTTGTACCTCTCGGCGGTGGACCTGTTTGAGGGAAAAGCCAGTATCTGGTTCAGAGCCAATAAGCCGTACATTAAAAACTGGACTCAGTTGGTAGCAAATCTTCGATCCGAGTTCTTACCTCCTGGGTATGATGATCGCCTCTGGGAGGAGATCTGTCACAGAACTCAGGGTCGAACTGAGACGATAGTCATGTACGTAAGTGTCATGTTAGGCATGTTTGCTCCATTAAGCGAAGCACGGACGGAGGCAGTGAAGCTTAAGGTGGCGAGGAAAAACCTTTCATATTTTTACCAAACGCTTCTCGCACTGGTGAACATCACTTCTCTTGCCCAACTAGTCCATGTTGGAAGGAAGCTGGAAACCACCCGGTACATGGTAGATAACTATGTCCCTCCCCCTTCGTGAAGACATTGAAGCTCCATCAACATCCCCGATAATGGCGGTGAACAGCAGGAACGATGTCGGCAATAACAACGTGACTTGTTTCAGGTGTCACCAGTAATTGCAAGCGCCTGTTCACAACCTGTTCGCTGTTATGGGTGTAACTAGGAAGGGGTCATTCGGAGCAGATGCCCCCGGTGTCAACCCGCGGGAAACCCGAATGCAACTCAATAGGTGGCGGGCCGTTGAGTTGTTAAGCTCGGAAGCCCGCCCAGAGTCGAAGACAAATAAATATTATTAATTGGGAAAGAGGGGTGCGAGCCATAAAGCTGGTCGGTCGGGGAAAGGTGCGGGGGAGGAGAAAATCAAGGGACCCTCTGGCGGGGAAATATGTACGGGCAGATTACTTGCTGGATAAAAAGGATAAGGATAAGAGGCCTTACCTAGGGGTTGAGATTTATGGGGTGAAGCTGTTCGGGTTGCTGGATTCGGGTGCGCCTAGTTCGATAGTCGGTGGCCCAGGGTGGGACAAACTAAAGTTATTAAACTGCGAACTGCGCACGTCAATAGACTCGGTAACGGTGGCAAATGGAGAAAAAGTTGAGGTAATGGGGGCAATCCAAGTACCGGTTAAGCTTAAAGACACTATTAAACTTGTGGAACTTTTAGTGATTCCGGGGTTACCTCACCGCCTAATACTTGACGCCGACTTTTGGGAGGCTATCGCGATTTTACCTGACTTGCGGAACCAGGAATGGCATTTCGCCAATGAAGTATCGTCGGTTGAGGTACACAGGGGATTGGGGGACTCGGAAAAGACCTTGTTATCTGATATACTCGACAAAGCGTTTGAAGGGATGGAGGGGAAGTTTGGGCGTACAAGCATGGTGGCTCACGTCATAAAAACGCAATCCAAGCCAATAAGACAGCGATACTACCCGGTATCTCCCATCGTCCAGGAGAACATCAACAAAGAGGTGGACAATATGTTGAAGTCCGGCGTAATCGAACCCACGTCAAGCGCGTGGTCGTCCCCAATTCTTTTGATCAAGAAGAAAGACGGAACATTCAGGTTCTGTGTGAACTTCCTGAAATTAAATAAGGTGACCGAGAGGGATGCACATCCGATACCTTACGTGTCAGCGACGCTGGATAAGTTAAGGAACGCCAAGTACTTATCGCTACTTGATATCAAGTCCGCGTATTGGCAAATACCTATTGCCCAGACGTCAAAGCATTACTCCGCGTTCACTATACCAGGTAAAGGGCTATTTCAGTTTTGCCGGATGCCATTTGGCTTGCATAATGCACCAGCCACCTGACAGAGGTTCATAGATAAGGTATTGGGGGCGAATTTAGAGCCCCATGTCTTCGTGTACCTGGATGATGTGATCATCGTTACGGCGACTTTCGAGGCTCACGTCTCGATCCTAGAGAAAGTGCTGAGGCGGATAAAGAATGGCGGTCTGGTTCTTAGTAAGGAAAAGTGCAAATTCTGTAAGGAACAACTTAAATATTTGGGGTATATTGTGAACAAGCATGGGCTGCTGGTGGATCCCGAAAAGGTCCGGTGCATGGTAGAGTACCCCAGATCGACTTCCGTAAGGACAGTGCGCAGTTTCGTGGGGATGGTGTCGTGGTACAGGCGTTTCGTGCCCAACTTTTCAGATTTAGTATCCCCCATAACCGATCTACTGAAGAAAAATAGAAGGTTCATATGGAGTGAGTCATGCGAGAAAAGCTTCCGGGTATTGAAAGAAAAATTGGTGACAGCACCCATTTTGACCTTCACGAAGGGTCAGTCACCTTGTCGAGAGTACCATTCCTTCTGAATGGTGCCGGTGTGGAGGCTTAAGGATGCTGATTCAACGGGCTACAATGTCGACGACCTCCGTCGTCAGAAGGGTCACCCATGGCAGGCTGGCCGTTGAATCAGCATCTAATAAGAACTGCCCATAGGACATTCCGTCCGATCCCACTCCCCCTACCCCCATCCTTTCCCTCCCCTAGCTCCCTCTCACTCTCCTTTCTTCTTCCTCTCACTCTCATTTCCTCTCAATCTCCCCTCCTTTATCCACTGGGCTGGACTTAAGGTGTCACTCGACCCGTGCCGATAGTCAGCCTGGCTGAGGGCCCAGTTTAATAAATAGCTCAGTCGCGAACGGAGTATCCGGATACCTGGCGACCTCCGGATCAGCTAGCCTTATCTGTACAATGCGGATCTCTGTACAGACGGACCTTCCTTTCTCCGCTACTCGTGGGAACATAATAATGAACAAAAAACAACAAAAACAAAAACAAAATATTAAGGCCGGTATCCCTTTAAAACCGGACGGTAGTACGGCGACGAAGCTGTCTACCGGATATGCTCATATGGCAGCTGATAGCGGAACTGTGTATAATCGTGGTTCCTCCGTCAGTACTTGCGAGCAAAACAAAAATCTTTCCAGAAGAAGCAGGACTGTGCATAATGGTCCCACCTCTGCTGGCAGCACCCCCCCCCCCCAGGCAGTGCTCCTAAGCTGCCCCCTGGTATCACCCCTGCTACACTTGTCAGGGACAAGACTGTGGAAATGCATGGTCCTTCCACTGGCAGTAGACGCACGGATGCTACCAAACACAAACACCTTCCTAGTGGTAGTGGGACTGTGCAACATGGTCCGGCTTCCACTGGCGCGTCTTGCAGTAGAGGAGCTCCTCACCGCAACCCCTCCAAGTTGCATTACAAAAACAGACGCAATGCCAATCGTATAATTGGCTCCATCAGCGCTATCCCTGAGATAGATAGATCCCCTGCACAGATCAGCAGACTGGCCTGGGCACAAAACATCATTTCAGGAGATGACAAGACCAGCGGAGACATTGCGTCAAAGCGACAGAGATCGGTGGAGGAGGTCGCTTCGGCCTCCAAGCGCCTGAGGATGCACAACACCAGCATTCCTCCTAACGCGTCCATCGTTAAACCTCACAAGTCTTTCAGCGATGTCCTCAAAAAAGGAATTGTGGTTGCAGTCATCGACCGCAGTGACGCCGACGGCAGGATCTCACTTGAACGGTGGGATCTCATCATGCTCACCCTACTCGAAAACTTCGCCGACTTTTATAAGGACATCCCCGGACCACCGCCAATAATTCACGATGGCGGTTGGCATCAGGGCCGCGTAAAACTCATCGCCTGCGATGATCAACGATCACTGGATCTTTACAAGCTCGAGATCAATAAGCTTGGTGAGCTATGGCCAGGGGCCAAGCTTGAGGTTGTTGCGAGAGAGGATATCCCCTGCCGACCTAGATCGCGTGCCTGGATCCCAGTGAGCCCTTCATCCCCTGTAAGAATTCTCCATCTGATCAAAATCAGCAATCCATCCCTTCCGACTCATGATTGGAAGGTCGCTAAACTGGAGGAACAAAGGGGTTCCTACCGATGTGCTGTCATTGTCATCAATCAGGAATCCCTTGCTCTTCTGGCGGCGACTGCGGGCGTGATTCGGTTCGTATGGAACGACATCACGCTGAGAGTTTACAAGAAGGACGATGTAGACGCTGACAAGCGACCTCATCATCCCTCGGAAACTGTTGTGTCGGGTGTTAGCGCACCTGTCACCTTCCCCCCCTTAGAGGTTGTCATTCCCGAGCCCTCTACAGAACCTACCACGTCTTCAATCCCTGTGATCGACTATCAGTCGGTCATGGAGACGGACGAAATTCCTGACAAGGATCTTCTGAGGGAAGACGAGCTCCTGAGTTCGTCCTCTGTATTGGAAGACATGTCCAGCAAGGATCTTCTGAGTGAGGATGAGCTTCTCAGCTCGTCCTCTGAATTGGAGGACCTCAACAACACAGTGGTGGGGGTTTCTCTGCAAGATTGTAGCAACAATGCTGCAGATCATACAGATTAACCTCCAACACTCCATTAAGGCTTCGGCCGCCCTTATTCTCCGGTTAACAAAAACTGGAGAAGACTTAGTCTTGGTCCAAGAGCCCTGGGTTGTCAACAACCTGGTTCGTGGACTTAAGACCCCTGGATACTACCCACTATATGTGTCCGACAAAGGTAAACCTAGATCGTGCATATTGGTGAAGAGTACTCTTAATGCATATTTGCTCCCTAATTTCAGCGATCGAGATACGACGGCTGTCAAACTAGAGACTGCTGGTGGCATATACTGGTTGGCATCAGCGTATCTTTCCCACGACAACATGGGACCTCTCCCTGGTGGTAACCTGGAGAGCTTTATCGCGGAAGCAGAGAGGCGAAAAGCTGCACTCATCGTCGGATGCGACGCCAACGCGCATCACACTGCATGGGGCAGCACTGATATTAACAATAGGGGTGAGTCGCTTTATGAATATATTTTAAGAACTAACCTCATTGTGTGCAACACGGGTAATGAACCCACCTTCATAACTAAAAATCGGCAAGAAGTCTTAGACATTACTCTTGTCTCCGTAAGCATCCTCAAAACGATATCGAGTTGGAAAGTTTCGGCTGACCATTCTTTCTCCGACCACCGATATCTC
This sequence comes from Portevinia maculata, assembly GCA_949715645.1. NCBI lineage: Eukaryota > Metazoa > Arthropoda > Insecta > Diptera > Syrphidae > Portevinia > Portevinia maculata. Next base: position 168,939,758 of record OX454526.1, on the reverse strand, counting down.
ACCTTCAATCTTGACAAAGCGGACACCCCTCGCCAATCAGCATTCCGAAACCCTCGGAAAACAGACTGGCCCAAATACAGGGATATTATGCGTGAACATATTACCTCTGAACTATTAAGTCCCCCTTGCAATCCTAGCGAGCTTGACGACAAGGTGAATAAGCTCACCAGGGCTTTTAATCTAGCGATGGCTGCTTCCTGCCCCCTCATATTACCCAGGGGGAAAAAGAAGCCTCACTGGTGGTTACCTGTATTAGGACCACTGAGAAATGATTGCAGGAGACTTTTCAATCGCGCCAAAAGCTCAAGATCCAACACTGACTGGGACTCCTATAAGACTTCCCTCAAAATATATAAAAAAGAACTTAGGAGAGCCAAAAGATCATCGTGGAGACTCTTCTGTGGCAAAATAGAAGAATCCTCGGAGGCATCAAGGCTAAGAAAAATCCTTGCTTCAAATCCAACTATGCCAAGCTGCCTAAAGAAAGCAGATGGCTCGTGGACTACATCTAGCGAGGAATCGCTCAATCTGCTACTTGATACACATTTCCCAGGTAGCTCTAATATTACCGATCATAGCAACCTAAACAGGTCACCTATGTTGTCACAGGTAACAAATTCTCAGAGTCAGAGTCTGATAACTAGGGACAAGCTTCTTTGGGCGCTACAAAGCTTCAAGCCCTTCAAGTCTGCAGGACCTGACGGCATAATACCAGCCGAACTTCAGATGACTTCGGATATCATCCTTCCAACTCTAGAGATGATTCTGACAAGTTGCTTAAAGCTGATTCACATTCCTCAGGCTTGGAGAGAAGTAAAAGTGGTTTTCATACCCAAAGTAGGCAAATACTCCCATGTTAATCCCAAAGACCTCAGACCTATCAGTCTATCATCTTTCCTCCTCAAAACACTGGAGCGTCTGATTGATATCCATCTTCGTATGAACATAAACCCGCAACTGCTGTCTGCGGCCCAAGACGCGTACAATAAGGGTAAATCGGTGGAAACCGCCCTTCACTCCTTGGTACGCACTATTGAATACTCCCTCTACCACAAGGAATACACTATGGTTGCTTTCCTAGACATAGAAGGCGCTTTCAACAACGTAAACACATCTGCAATCGCAAATGCACTGACAGAACTGAATGTGAATGGCTCGCTTGGGGAACTGATCAATCTTTTGCTCTCAAGCAGGATTATCAATTCGAAACTGGGCGATTCATCCGCTAGGAGGTCTGTCAGTAGGGGTACGCCACAAGGTGGTGTCCTTTCCCCCCTTCTGTGGAACTTGGTGGTGAATAAACTACTGACATGCCTGGAGGGGGAGGGTTGCAGGGCGATCGCCTATGCGGATGACGTTGCTATTGCCGTCTCAGGGAAATACCTCAACGCCCTAAAAGAGCTACTTCAAAATGCTCTCAATAAGCTGACAAGTTGGGCAAGAAGATGTGGGTTGGGGGTTAACCCTCATAAAACCGAACTTGTCCTCTTCTCCAGGAAATATAAAATCCCTCACATCGATCCTCCTTCCATTAACGGTACGAGCTTAACATTTTCCGATGAAGCCAAATTCCTGGGTCTTATCCTCGATAGGAAGTTAAGCTGGAAACCCAACTTACAAGAAAGAGTAAAAAAAGCGACAGTAGCACTTTTCTCTTGCAAAAAAGCCATCGGTAATAAGTGGGGCCTACAGCCCCGCATATCTCACTGGCTATACGTTTCGGTAGTGAGACCGATTCTGACATACGGGGCGGTTGTCTGGTGGACTGCTCTTGATAAAGCGGTAAACCGAGATAAGCTAAGCAAGGTGCAACGTACAACGTAGGTGGGGGTGTTTACTCAGAAAGACTAAATATCAGTCTCTCCTTCCGTCTTCCTGATCATTGTAGCGTGTTCCAGGCGGAAATCATGGCGATTAAGGAAGTCCTGTCGTGGCTGAAGAGAAATGTGATATCCGCTAAGGATATCTGCATTTTCTCGGATAGTCAAGCCGCGCTAAAATCCCTGGACTCAGTCTCTCACAATTCCATCGTAGCCTTAGACTGCCGTTCATCTCTGCAAGAGATGGCAGAGCAGTTCAATATTCACCTTTGTTGGGTGCCTGGGCATAGAGACATCCCAGAGAATTGTAGGGCAGGCGAACTCGCCAAAAACGGAACCACATTACCTCTTCTACCTGAGAAAGGTTTTTTAGGTATGCCTATCGCTACTTGCAAACTTATGTTCAAGCTATCCGCAGTCGAGAGTACAAACCTCAGGTGGACAGGTAGTGATACATGTCTAGCGACTAAGCAAATCTGGCCAAAGCTGGATCTGCCACGCTCTTTGAGTTTGATCTCACTCAACAGACTGCACATTGGCTCTGTCATAGGTGTCATCACAGGACACTGTCTAATAGGCAGGCACGCATCAAGGCTTGGCGTTTACTCAAACGACTTCTGCAGAAGCTGCAGGGATGAGGAGGAGGAGGAGACTGCGTCTCATCTCCTCTGCACATGTCCTGCACTCTCCCATAAAAGAAATCTCTACCTAGGAGCCTTCTTCGTCAACGAACTCAGTGACTTAGCTAATACAGATGTTAGAAGTCTATCGCGCTTCATTAGAAGCTCCAAATGGTTTTAGCGAGTAGGGGTCGAAACTCCCGATCCATGTGGCATCACAACGGACCTCATTGGTCTAAGTGTGTTGGCTTTTTGCTAACAGCCACTTCAACCTAACCTAACCTTACCCATTTTGACGTGCCCTAACTTCAATCAACCGTTTGTTGTCCATACCGACGCCTCTGGTTACGGAATAGGTGCCGTACTAACCCAAGGCGGGGAGAATGGGGAGGAAAAGGTTATTAGTTACTTGAGTCGGACTATTTCCAGATTGGAACGAAACTTTGCTACTACGGAAAGAGAATGTCTGGCAGTCATTTGGGCAGTCGAGAAGCTAAAACCCTACCTAGAGGGAGGCTCTTTTACGGTAGTAACGGACCACCATTCCATGGTTTGGATAAGCAATTTAAAAGACCCACAAGGCAGGTTGGTCCGGTGCGCGGTGAAGTTGCAGCAATACGATTTCACGGTAGTGCATCGGAAGGGTAAGGAACATTTAGTACCAGACGCCCTATCAAGAATGCACCCGGATATTGCTTCGGTTTCCGTACCAATAAGAGATTAGTGGTACTGTAAAATGCGTACGGCGGTAAAGAAAAGTCCCGAAAAATTCCCGCTTGACGTGTCGCGTACGAGCGGCTATACAAGCATATTGGTAGACTACCGCCCGGGGCTACGGGGGAGGAATGGAAAGTGGTAGTTCCTCTGGAAGATAGGGAGAATTTACTAAAAGAATTTCATAATAGTATCTTAGGGGGGCATGGGGGAGTACAAATCACATGGGACAAGATTGCGAGGCGCCACTACTGGCCAAAAATGAGAAAGGAAGTCTGCTCATACGTGAAGAAGTGTCTTGTATGCCAAACAGTCAAACCGGATTTGCAAAGACCAGCTGGTCTAATGAGGTCGAGAGGTCAGGTGACAAGACCCTGGGAGATGCTTTGTATCGACTTCATTGGACCACTTCCCCGATCGACTAGGGGTCACGCCTACATACTCACTGTTGTTGACTATTTTTCGAAATTCGCTCTCTTTTATCCCGTAAGGTCCGCGACAGCCAAAGCTGTTTGCACTATCATGGAGGAGCAAGTGTTTCTTTTATTTGGGGTCCCACGGTGGATAGTGTGCGATAACGGGGTGCAGTTTAAGAGCAAGGAACTTGCAACCCTCGCTCAAACGTATGCCGTTACCCTTAACTTTACCGCTTTCTACCACCCCCAGGCAAATCCAGCCGAGAGGTTTAACCAGACCTTGAAAACGAAGTTACGGGCTTATGTAGCGGATAACCACCGCAACTGGGATGCTTTGCTGCCAAAGGTGGCTTGTGCGATTCGGACTTCAATGCACGAGGTATTAAAGAGAAGTCCTTACTCCGTACTTTTCGGTCGCGAAATGCAATTGAAGGGAGACGATTCGGAGGAAAGTATCTGCATGGACCTATGAACTAGAGAATGCAGCCAAAAAGTCTGCTGGGATATGGAATGTGAAGGATTTAAAACCTTTCAATCAGGGGGGTTCCCTCAAGTAAGAGTGAAAACTTCAGAAAGAAAGGGGGGAGTGTTACGAATTGGCGTCTCGGTTGAAGTTTTCACATCCTCTGCGCAAAAACGAACTTGCCAATTTGGCCAGCCTTTTTCACATTGGGGAATTGGCGTGAGAGGAGAGAGCTAGCTATCAGTCGTTCCGCAACTCTCATCGATATAGGGCGGGTAGTTGGAAAGGATCCGTAGTGAAAAAGTGAAAGTTAGTGGTTATTAGCAAGAACTTTTATAATTTCAAAATTGGCTTAGTGGACTGAGTGTGGCTCAGGCACCGGAGGCTCAGGTGTTCGCTTCCCTTTTTTAATTTATTTAAAAAAGAAAGAAAGCGCAAAAGAAGAGGAAAAAAAAAACAAAAAAACAAAAAAACTTTTGATAAGTGACATTAGAAACAAAGTATAAAAAAGTGTAAAAAGAAGAGTGTAAATAAAACAAACGAAGAAAGTGCCGTACGGTGTGGCGATGGACCCCGGAAAATCGGTGGTCCCGCGTACGGGTGGTGGTGTGCCGTTGCGACGCGTAATTCAAACACGTGAGCCGGCTAAAAAATTAGTAGCAGCTACAAAAACTACAGCAGCAACAACAATAGCACCAGCAGCAGCAACAACATCAGCAATAGCAGCAGCAGCAGCAATAGTATGTATGCCAAGGTCACCAGCTGCAAATATATCAACAACGGCAACAAATGGCCGGTGGTTGCCCAGGAGAGTGTTTTCGCCGGCAATATCAGCAACATCAACATCAACAGCAACAGCAAAATCAGCAACATCAACTTCATTAGTAGTAGATGAAGCAGTTGCTACACAATCAGCTGTAAAACTCCCACTACAGCAGCAGTAGCAGTAATCAATGAGGAGTTCCGAAAGGTAGAGAAGCGGCGAAGGAAGCTTTATCCGAAGCCGAATCTTTCTGCCAAGAGAAGAGCAAATCTGGCAGGCTCGGTGGTTGGAACCAATGATGACGCGGATAATTCGAGCTGCTACGAGGCTGAAGGGGCAGCAGGCCGGTATCATGGAGAGGAAAACTTCCTCAGGGATCTAACGGTCGACGATGACAATAATAGTGTCATACAAATGGAGGATGGATAAGGAGGCTCAGCTCGACCAAATCATTAAAGAGCTCCTTGAGAAACGAGAGCAGCTGAGGCAACAACAAATTCAGCAACAACAACAACAAAAGGTGCTGAGGCAGGAAATTCAGCAGCAGCATCACGAAAAACAACAATAACGACAACAGTAACAACGACAACAGCAACAACGACAAAAGCAACAGCAACAAGACCACAAACAGCAGCACAAGACCACAAACAACAGCAACAACAAAAGCAGCCAAAGCAGCAGACGCAGAAACCAGCAAGGAAGGAAAAAATACCCCCGATTAACGTAAGTAACTTCGATATTAGTGATAGTATTAGGTTGTAGGTTAATAACTAAGAATTTTTATGTTAAGAGGCTTTCTGCAAACAAGTACATAATTGTATGTGAAAATATAGAGGAGTACCATAGGGTTCGTACCGCCTTGGGAGATGCTAAGACCGAGTACTTCATGTACACCCCAAGGGAGCAAAAGTTTAAAACCATGGTATTGAAGGGAATTGATCCCTCAATTAAAACAGAGGAGTTCGAAAAAGAGCTCAAGAATTTTGACAGCGACGACCTCAAGTTCGTGGGGGTCAATCCGTTTTCCTCGGCTCTGGCCAGCGGTGGTAACCGTCACTTACCATTCTCCTTAGTGCAGCTCACTCCCGACAGCAAAATTGACAGGCTGCGAATTATCCGCTACCTGTACTACTATGCTGTGAAGTGGGAGAAAATAAAAAGGTCAGATCGAATACTTCAATGTATGCGCTGCCAAAGGTTCGGGCACGCCGCAGCTAACTGTAATATGCAGTTTAGATGCGTCAAGTGCGATAAGGACCACATACAAGGTGAATGCTCTCTAGGTAAGGAGAGAGTCGAAGACCGGAGTGTGCTCTCCTGTGTGCTCTGTAGGAACTCTGGGCATCCCGCCAACTTCAGGGGTTGCCCAAAGTACCAAGAACTGAAAAAACGAGTCCAGTCCCGCAAACAGCAGTCTGAAGATGATAGGCGTCAGAAGAGTCGCTCGTTCGCAAATTTTGTGGCACCCAACGTGTACTTTGCCCAAATGGCAGCTGGACCGGGTCAAGCCCACATGACATCAAACCAACCAAAGGTAGCCCAAAAGGTACCAGAGGTGGATCTGGACTTAAAATCGATCCTTCTGTCTCCGCACGGAAAGATCGATAAGTTCCAGAAACAATTAAATGAACAAGCGGCCCGAATTTACTTTATCTATTCGGAGCAGTTTGTGGGGTCTGGTGTGCCATAAATCTAATGCCTGCGCTGGATAAGGGAAACTTAAAGATCCTTGCTGTGAATGTTAATTCACTAGTCAGGATCGAGAAAAGAACGTCACTTGCGAATTTGTTAAAAACCGAAAACCCGGATGTGCTTTTGGTTAGCGAAACTAAGCTAAATCAGAAGCGCAAATTGGGATACAAAAACTATCATGTAATAAGAAGAGACCGTTCCCACTCCACTCATGGAGGTGGGGTTGGAATCTTAATTCGAAAAGGCCTGCGCCATAGGGTTATATATAGCGGGGACGTGCGTAGGTTCCAGTTGTTGGAAGCATGCATCATATGCATTCCTCTCCATAGCCGGAGGAGAATGTATGTGGTGTCGCTTTACGCACCTGCTGCACCTCCACCAAACCAATTTATGACAGAGTTCGAGACACTTTTTCGTGGTCTGCAGCTGAATTCGGAGGAGAATTATTCCTTCTTAGCCAGAGATATTAATGCCAAACATGCGGTGTGGGGAAATGTTTCTGCAAATCCCAGGGGCAACCAGTTTCACGACTGGTGGCGCCTCAATATGATTGAGTACAAACTCGAGTTGTACGCGACAGATATCCCTTCTTTCCCAAGAAGCGGTGCTTTCCTGGACTTGGCCTTAACGGACGCAAGACTTCAACTGACGAACATAGATCAAAACACGCAGAACTGTTTGCGTGCGTTTGAGTATGATAGTGATCACTACGGACTCGCCGCCTCAATACGTATCCCGAATGAGCAAACGCTGCTGGAGGAGTACGAAGCAGTGTGTTCATTCGATTATCAAAGGGCACAATGGTCGCGCTTCTCCAGATTGTTAAAGCGAGATATACGTTCGAGTGGGATCGACCCACCGACAAACAGTAACATGACTAATGATGACATTGATCGGCATTTATTGCAAATGAACGACGCCATCAAACGAACTATGGAACGAACTATTCCTCGGGTAAGACGTTCCGACGACGACCAGACAGAAAAGTAAAGAAACCCTACAATCGTAGCACTATACCGACAGAAAAGTAGACTGCTCTCGAGGCTTAAACGGCTGTACAGGAAATTTACTGATCGCAACGACCCGGAGGTAAGGATGCTGAATTCAGTGATCCGAATCCTGAAACAGCTTATAAAAGAAAATTACAGAAAATCTGTAAGTCTGTATTGGGGCAATAAAATTCGGGCTATTAAAACCTGTAATCCGAATATGTTCCCACAGATAAATAAGTTGTTCAGGAGGAAATATCAGAACGATATTCCTTGTGTTCGAATCTCCCAGACAGCAGAGAACAGACAGACAGACAATCCTGTTCGCCGTAACAACGACATTGAGAATTAGTGAGCCACTTCTATCTACGCACCGAACTTGAGAATTGGCGATCTGAGAATAACGGATTCACCGTATTCACTGATGAAAACCATGCAAATGCAGTTGTCGCCAATGGCCGAGATGCATCGCACTTGTTCGTGTCGAAGGATGATCTTCTGCGCATCTTCGAGTCACTAAAAAATAAAAAGTCGCCGGGGATGGATGGTGTCCCAAGCGTCGTATTGAGACACCTGCCTCTGGAGGCATTGGAAGGTAGCTGTGGTACACCCTGTCCCGAAAAGGGATTTTTTTAGTACCCTTATCATGTATTGGCTACACAGCGCGGGCGTTAGGGAAATTAGGATTAGAAGAAATGGAGAGTTGCCGATGCACGTTGGTTTTGAATGTTTGTATGTTATAATGTAAAGGAAACATAGGGACGTGCTACAGTCCGCTTGGGCGAACTGTTGGATACCCTATTCTTATTCCTATCCCTCATAAGTGGGCGTGACAAAAGTCTAAGTATGGTTAAATTGTTAAGAACGCTCTACATATTTTGTTATATAACATTTAAAGGATTTTATCAAAAAAAACGCTCCCTAGCTCAAACTTGGGTGTTTCAATAAAATTGTTTTATTTAATTGTGGGCGTGTCAGTAGGCGGATTTAAAAAAAAATTAACACATGAGCATAAAGGGCCCCTAGAGAGTATATATTATAAATTTCAGCTCCCTAGCTCAAACTTTGGATTTTCAAAAAAATTGTTTTATTTATTTGTGGGCGTGTCAGTGGGCGGATTTTGAAAATATTTATACATGAGCTTAAAGGGCCCCTAGAGAGTATATATTATAAATTTCAGCTCCCTAGCTCAAACTTTGGATTTTCAAAAAAATTGTTTTATTTATTTGTGGGCGTGTCAGTGGGCGGATTTTGAAAATATTTATACATGAGCTTAAAGGGCCCCTAGAGAGTATATATTATAAATTTCAGCTCCCTAGCTCAAATTTTGGTTTTTCAATAAAATTGTTTTATTTTTTTGTGGGCGTGGCAGTGGGCGGATTTTGAAAATTTTATATCCCGAGCAGTTTTAGGAGTCATAGATCATATATAAAAAATTTCAGCTTCCTAGCTCAAAATTCGATTTTTTCCAAAATTTTGTTTTTTTGAGTTTGTGGGCGTGTCTGTGGGCGGATTTCAAAAATTCGTAAACTTGATTATTTCGGGACCCTAGAGAGTATATGGTTAAAATTTCAGCTCTCTAGGTCCAGTTTAAAGGCCTAATTTTTGCCGACGGACGGACGGACGGACGGACGGACGGACGGACGGACATGGCTAGATCGACATTACTATCGATGCTGATCATAAATATAGTAACTTTTAGGGGTCTACGGGCAATATTAAGGTATGTTACAAACTATGCGTCAAAATTAATATACCCCTAGAATAGGGTATAAAAATAGAGCGTGGAAGAGTATTCCACATTCGTGTTGTACGGCTGATGAAAGACTCTTTGTACTTTACTGTACGTCTGAATGCAGGCTTGAGGGTGAACTGATGAGCATTCCTTACATGGCGGGTATTGCGGTTGAAATGTTCAAGGGGAGCAATGCAACTGGCTATTTCGTTTGAGCACTTATGGTGGGCATAACGATAAAATAACGAAAGGCAGGAGACATTACGACGTTGACTAAGAGAGTCAATCGATCTTGCGATGTCTTGGTCGCCAATGAGTTTTATCGCGCGTTTTTGGATCCTATCAAGTAGCTCCAAATAAGTTATTGGTGCACCAGACCAGATATGAGCGTTGCACTCGAGTTTCGGACGAATAAACGCCTTATAAATTGTAGCTAGATCAGAAGTGGTGAAATATTTCTTACACCGCTTAAGGAAGCCTAGACATTTCGCGGCGTTCTTGGCGACATCGAATATGTGGTCATTCCAACGAAGGTTGTCATTGACAAACATACCGAGAATGGAAAGTCTTTCGGTTTCAGCGATGCAAGTGCCATTCATGGATAATGGCAGTGTATGTGGGTTTTGCTTTGATGACAGCAGACAACATTGTGTCTTGGAAGCATTAAATTCCACTCTATTGGTTGAACCACTGAGTTATGCTGTTAAGATCGGAATTCAATGAGCTTAACATACATTGACGTTCCAGTTCCACACCCGAAGAAGTGGGACGTGACCCAGGAAACGAGTATGAAAAGGGTACTGTCATCAGCATAGGAATGGATTGGATTAGAAGTAACAGACAGGAGATCATTTATAAAAATGAGAAAGAGAGTCGGGGACAGAAGGGAGCCTTGGGGGATACCAGCATTCATTTGGTGCGTTGCAGACTTGAAACCGTCCAAAACAACTTGAATTGAACGGTCCGAAAGGTAATTTCTAATCCATTGAAGAAGAGTATCATCGATTCCAAATGCACGCATTTTCGACAAGAGAGCTTGATGCCAAACTCTGTAAAATGCCTTTGAAATATCAAGGGCAACAATCTTACTTTCACCACCTTGGTGAAGAGATTGGTTCCACTTTTCGGTTAGATATGTCATCAAATCACGAGTAGACCTGTTGCTGCGAAAACCATACTGCTGGTCATTAAGAAGTTTTCGCGATTCAGGCTATTTCATTAGCTGACGGTTTATCAGCGTTTCCATGACCTTAGAAAGAAGGGACGTAAGTGCAATTGGTCGGTAGGAGGAGGGAGAAGAAGACTCGCCTTTTTTTGGTACAGGCTGGACAAATGCTGTTTTCCATCTTCCCGGGAAGAGCCCAAAAGAATAGGACAGATAGAAAAGCTTACGCAGTGGTTTTGCCAGCGTAGAAGAACACCTCTTCAGAACGATGGGGGAAATACCATCTGGACCAGCGGATTTGTGTATGTCAAGATCTCGAAGTACTCTAGCCACTGTACGCTTGCTTCCGAATATTAGCAAGGTCTTTGAAAAAATTGTCAATAGAGCCCTGTTAAAGTGGGTCGAGGACAATAACATAATTCCGGACAACTAGTTTGGCTTCAGCGCGAGGCATGACACTATTCATGCCGCGTCGAAACTGGTTTCCGACATTCAGTGGAATAAATGCAAGGACCAATGCACGGGTGCTTGTCTGGTTGATTTTGAGAAGGCTTTCGACACCGTATGGTTAGAGGGACTTTTCTACAAGTTGACCAGGCGGGGGATGCACAAACCTGTGCTATATGTATTTTATAATATGCTTATGGGAAAGAAGTTCGTAAATTAAAAACGGTTTACAGCAGGGGCGGTCAATTCTCAGATCCTGTTTAACATTTCCACGAGTGATCTGGTGGGTTCACTCAGACATGCTATAGCGTATGCCGACGATTTGGTGGCATACAGAACAGGTCCTAAAATCGATATCATTAACATTCTTTTGCAGCGTGATTTCGATCAAATTATGGGATATTGCGACGACTGGAAGTTGAAAATCAACTTTCAGAAGACGGAAACAATCTTGTTCAGAACTCCATTGGCTGGGGCCTCTAGGGATACCAGAAAAAACTGGAAGAAATTGGCCATTATTGGACAAAATGGGCAGCCATTGGCGGTGAGAAGCATAGTTAGATATCTAGGTATCTGGCTTAACCAGTATCTATATTTCGATAGACATATAGTTGCTTGTCTTGCTGGGGCCAAGAAGGCTTATGCTCCGACAAATAGACTGTTTTATAGCAGTCAACTTTACTCTAGAGTGAAGGTCATTTGCTACGTGGCCCTTATAAGGCCGATCATCGCTTATGGTTGTCCATTGTGGTTTAATATAGCGCCTAGTTATATGGAAAAGATTCGGGTTTTGGAGAGACAATGTCTTAGGACCTGTCTCCGATTGTTCCGAACGCCTGAATCCAACTATATAGAATACTATCCTAACAAGGTCCTATACAATGGGGCTCAGTTGAAGAGGATTGACAATTTCGTCATTAAGGTGACTCGAAGGCACGTTGCAAGGGCGATGGCCAGCGACAATAGTCTGATATTTGGGGCTTACTACCCCAATGAAATGTACATAGAGAGTACGCTCCGGTCTGGCTTTATCCCGCCGGAGGCATTTATCCATATTGATGCAAAAGGGCTGCTACACACGAGGGATGATATTCCGGTCTTATTCCATCGCTACCGCAGCGCCAGAGATAAGCGGCTCCTCCATGACGGGGACGTCGCCAATGCTCATGAGCTCCTCCGTTTTAGTACCGCAATATCGGAGAGGGATAAATTCGACACGGAAAAGCAATTCGCCGAATTTTGGTGGCGCCCTCCCAGGACGGTGCGTTACTCTAGGTAACATCCTCTTAGCTTATAAGTTAGATTAAGTCAGCTAGGGCGTTTTTGGGAGAGGCCGGGCTCGCCAACGTGGTGGTGCTTCCGGGAGTTGACTGAGGCTGTAAGGCTTCAGTCGGCTCACGGCGGCGCGTGGGCACGTTGACGACTGCCAGGCACCCGGAAAGTAATTAGGATTTTGACCGCTTGTTGCGCAAGGCAATGAGTGCTCAGAACCCTAATTATAGAATACGTTAAGTAGTTTAAGTAAGTAGAATAGGTAGTTTGTAGTTTGTTTTATATAAAAAATATAAAATCTTAAAAAATCTTAAAATCGTAGAGATTTAATTGATTTTCTCGACGAATACATGTATGTAAGATTAGTTCGTAAATAGTTTTTACGCCGAAAGGCAATATTTATAAGATATAGTTAAGTTTAGGGTGGCGACGGTGTAGAGGTTTGTGTGTTGGTTGTGACTCGTGCGGTGCAGGTTCAATCCCCATGGGGAACACCAACATACGCCACCCATTCTCATGCCTCTACACCAAAAGGAGAATTTCTGCCTGGTAGTACAATGGACCGTTACTGAGGCTGAGTGCTCTGGGATTTGGATTTCCTGTTTAAAAAAAAAAAAAAAAAAAAAAAAAAAAATTTAGGGCGTTCGCATAAGGACCAATAAGTAAGAATATGTATCCTGTTAATTTTAAGTTAGATTTATTTCATTTTTGTCTAGTATGTAAGTTAATATTCAGTAACAATTAAAAAATTAACTTAAAAAGTAAAGTAAAGTAAACTAAAGAGAGCTAGCTCCCCATGGGAGCGTCCAGGGTTCGTTTTCCGCCCGGGCCCGAGCCTTCCCTTTTTTAATTCATAAAGCCCGGAAGATCCGTAACCATAACGTACCACGGGAACAAGGTCGACGAGAACGTAACGCATCAGGAACTGAAATGGGGAAGAAACAGTGGTCTGGGACCAACTGAATGGCGTCGAGAATGGGACGGTGGTATACGAGTCGGTGACGAGCGGTACTGTGTACGGGAAAGTAAAGCGGTAGTGCATTCAACGTCGAAAATTAATTCGAACATTTTTTTCTTCGCCAAGAGCAAAACTTGTGGATATAACATATAAATGAGGTTAAAAGGTGTATGATCTTATATCGCCGATCAACAATTAGTGGGAGTGAAAAGTGCCGTGCCCCTGCCTACATAAAATAGAATTTGGTCCCAGTACATAGATACAGGTGAAAGTGACGTTAGCAAAATAAAGTATATAGACTAGCTCGCGAAGTGAAATTGAAGACACCGTATACGATAGTCCCGATACGTACGAAATATATCCACCGGATATACGTGGTTGTTATTGCTGATACCAAAGGTAATTGTATCCTATTAAGATCCATCGGTAGGAATCCATAGTTACAGTGTCAACGTCGTATTTCACCCATAGTGCCAGCTATCCCAAGATCTGAGGTTTTCCTTACCCCCCTCTTGGTGCGGAAACCACCATTACTAGTCGGACTTGTGCGAATTTTTGAGAACGGACGATAAGGACGGTCCGTGTCACGATCGGTTGGAGGACCCAGTAGTAGAGTACAGGCGGGTCGTTGTTCGGGTTCAAGTCCCAGGCTGAGTCAACGTTTTCCTGACGTAGTTTTTTTTTATTTTTTTTAAGTTATCTCCTGTCCTCCTCGGGGATACCTAAGGTTGGATCTTTTACTTTTTTTTATATATTCCTTTTTTTATCAGTACTTAATTTCTTATTCTTTTTTTATATAGATATTTTTTTTTATTATTACATACTATTTCTTATTCTTTTATATAGATATATCTCCATTTCGCCGGGGGAAGTTGTTCGTCTCTTATGAGTACCAAATCACCCTCCTTTATTTGTGGTTGCGGTTTTAACCATTTTGGCCGGTGTTGGAGACGACTCAGGTACTCAGTATGCCCTTGCTTCCAAAATGTTTGCAAATGTGCCTGTATTGTTTTCCATCGGTCGGTCAAATTCTGCTTTCCTATGGTCAGGTCTGCTTCGGGAACCGTAAATAGGCTTTCTCCTATGAGAAAGTCCGGTTTTGTTAACGCCTGAAAGTCCACTGTATCTTCTGTTAAGGGACAGAGGGGTCTCGAATTAAGACACGCTTCGACTTGTGTCAAAAGCGTGGCGAGCTCCTCGTAAGTAAGTGTCCCATTTCCTATAATTCGTTTTAAATGGAATTTGACACTCTTGACTCCCGCTTCCCATATTCCTCCAAAGTGGGGAGAAGCCGGGGGAATGAAGTTCCACTTTGTTCCTTCGGTTGCTAAGACGTTGGCTATTTCATTGAAGTCTTGAGTTCCGCGACGTAGGAAGGAGGCGACGCAGTTCCACGTCAGCACCCACAAAGTTTGTGCAACAGTCGCTGTATATCTGGGCGCAGACGCCGGCCGCGCCGCGCCGCGAATCTCCGAAAAGCGGCTATAAATAAATGACTTGATAAGTCGCTGACCGCTTCCAAATGAATTGCTTTGGTAGCCAAGCAAATGAAGATGGCCAAGTACCCTTTGTGGCACTTAGCTCCACGACCTTTCCATACTCTAATATTAATGGGCCCTGCATAGTCAATACCAGTGTGAGTAAAAGGCCTTGACATTGTGACTCGAGGTGTCGGTAGTTCTCCCATTTGTTGCTGCGATTTTTGAACGCGAAACCTGTAGCAGATGACACAACTGTGTATGTGTTTTTTCACAGCTCTTTTGAGTTTGAGGATCCAGAACTTGTTTCTTAACTGCGCCATCATTAATAGGATTCCTCCGTGCAGTGTATTTATATATGGGCATCGCGTATAATTAACAGCGTGATCTGGTTGTTTGGATCCAAAATAATAGGGTGTTGTTGGTTGTACGAGATGTTCGCCTGGCTGAGTCTTCCGACGACTCGGATGACACCCTCTAAGATTCAAAGATTTCAAACCTCTCGTTTTTGTGATGCCGTCTGGAAACATCTGCCACTGTGCTACCCTTAGCAATGATGTCGTTGCTCCGTACAGTTCCGTTGGCGTGAAAGGCATAGCTTTGGCGTTCCTTCGAAGACTTCGTGCGTAGTTGCAGAACTTATTGTGGTGTTGACGAAAGATGCTAATGAATTTCTGGCAATACGCGACAATTCATACCAACTTTTGAAACGTTGACTGCTTACTGATAAGTCGTAGAATTTGGTTGTCTTCTGTTTCCAGTCTGAGGCAACGCGTACGCTTCTGTCCTTCCTCGGTTGTCAAATTCGTTGGTTGTGTCGGCACCTGAAAGTCCCACGATGTGTGCAGAAATGTCGGTCCATTCCACCATAGACGATCCTGTATTAGCGCGGAGGGCAGTACACCTCGGGACGCTAAATCTGCAGGATTCTCATCTATTGGAATGTGCTTCTAGATGGACGGACTCGTCAGCCGTTGAATTTCTCCAACTCGATTCCCGACAAAAGTTTCCAGTTGTGATGGCGGCGACTTTATCCAACAAAGCGTAATTGTTGAGTCGGTCCAAGCGTGAATCTTTGCCTCAATTAGGTTCAGAACCCTTATAACGTGGCTAAGGAGTCTCGCTAGTATGACTGCTCCGCACAGTTCCAATCGGGGGATGCTCACTGATTTAGGTGGAGCGACGCGAGTTTTTGACAACAAGAGATTCATTTTGACCGAATCTCCTTCAGCTAGTACTCGGATGTAAACCGCGGCACCAAAAGCCTTCTCCGATGCATCTGAGAAACCATGGATTTCCACCTTCTTCACGCGTTGTCCACACTGAAGCCATCTGGTATCCCTTCCAAGTCTTGAAAAAATGTGTTGCAGCTCTTTCCCAGCTCTTCGTCAACAGGTTCGTCCCACGCCAACTTCTTCGCCCAAAGCAACTGGAGAAAGCATTTTGCCTTTATGACGCATCCCATTGGATCGAAGAGCCTAGCTATGGTGGATATGATATACCTTTTGGTAGTTTGTGGATGACTTGGTGGTGTATAGCTGTAAAGAAAGCTGTCAGCACTAGGGTCCCAGTGAATCCCCAGCATTTTCAGTTGCCCCGAACCTTCAGAAGGGAGTGAGAAAATTGCTTCACTTTCCTCCAATGGCACTTCCTTTAAAAGGCTCACAGAGTTAGACGCCCACTTGCGTAGCTTCAACCCCGCTGCTCCCAGTGCCGTTTTAACTTCCCTTATCTTCCTTTCAGCTTCTTCGGTAGTGTCTGTTCCAGAGATGAGATCATCCACATACATCTCCTTTCGGATCATCTCCGTTGCTCTTGGAAGTTGTGGACTAACGTTTTCTGCTAGGCAATTGAGAGTTCGGGTGGCCAAATATGGAGCCGACGCAGTGCCGAAAGTTACTGTCTTAAGGCGGTAGACTTTGATACGCTCAGATGGATCTTTTCGCCACAAAATTAATTGATAAAATGAATCCTTTTCCGTTACCCAGATTTGGCGATACATTTTTTCAATATCAGCTGCGAATGTGTACCTATACAGCCTCCACCTGAGAATGACATCGATGATATTATTTTGCAGTGCTGGTCCAGTCATAAGCCTATCGTTGAGTGACGTTCCATCCGACGTTTTAAAAGACGCATCAAAAACTACTCTCAACGCATCCACATCAGCATCCATATTGCATGTTTGGTGAAAATTCTTCACAAGCTGTGGCGCGTGTGGAGCGCATCCGAATAGAATCCATCCGAGTTTGGTGTTTTAAGCTATATGCAAATTAGTGTTATTTGGCCGAACTAACTCCGGCAAAAGTATGTCAGCAAATATATCGCCGCCCAACAACAAATCAACCTTGGCTGGCCTACAGAAGGAAGGGTCGGCTAAGTTCAAGCCGTCGAGATGCCTCCAATCAGCAACTGGAAGAGTTCGGGCCGGGATATGCCCAGACAGCGACTTATAGACGAAGGCCTTTGTATTGACTACAAAAGATGAATGGTGGGAACCAATCGTTATATCAACGATCTTGCTACATGTGCCGCTGTTGATCATACCTAACCCGGACACCTCGACAGAGGTTGATTTGTGTCGCAATCGCAGGAGTTGAATTATTGACTCAGTAATAAACGATGCCTCAGAACCAGAGTTTAATAAGGCTCGAAGTGAAACAACTTCCCCTGATGAACCGCTGACCTTGACAAAAGCTGTGCCCAACATCACTTGGGTACCCGTGTGTGGCACAGAATGGTACGTGTGGACGGATTTGCTGCAACAAGTCTGCTCTTCATTCGACGGTTGAACAAAAGGCACATCTCGTTGGTTCAAAAGAGATTGTTCCATATTAGTGGGCTTGAAACTCGGGGCACTGGGGTCAATTGCAGAGGTATGACAATTTATATTTTGTTGTTGTAAATTTTGACTACAATTTGACGTATTACAGGGGTGTGGATTCGACAAACTCGTATAATTGGTATGTGGAACAGAATTGTGTAGCAAGGAATGATGAGGTTGCTGACAATAATAACATCTTCGGGTATTTGGACAACTTTCAGATAAATGGCTATAGGCTTAACAGTTCCTACATAAAGCTAGTTTTGAAATAGCTTGCGTATGGCATGTTGACCCCTATTACAAAGCTTACAGACGAACTTGGATGTGGTGGCCTGCGCGTTAAAAGAATTTCGCTGGGGAACCTTTATGGACGGTTCTCACGACGCCTTTCTCTGTTGGTAATTGACTGCCTCCAACGTACGGAACCTTGATTCGAGAAACTGCTTAAATTCCGCAAACGTCGGTAGCTCCTTCGTGTTCTCCTTGGACCCCAGTTTCTCCTCCCACAGCTGCTGCGTTTTCAATGGCAGTTTTTGCAACAGAACGTAAATTATTATCACATCTCAATGTTCGACCGGCACATTCAAGTTGTCGAGGCTCTGAACTATCTCTCTTGATGTATCCATGAGTTCCTTGATGGCTTCCGATCGTTCCTGGTTAACTGCGGGTTGATTGAAAAGGCACTTCAACTGCGTAATGACAAGAAAGCGCTGATGATCATACCTGTCCCCCAAGATCGCCCAAGCTTTGGCATAATTGCCATTAGAAATAGGTAAATGTGACAAAATTTTATCTGCTTCACCCGAAATACTAGTATTCAAGTAATGCATTTTTTGTATTTCAGACAAAGACGAATTGTGATGAACCAAAGAAATAAAAAGATCACGAAAACCTCTCCAAGATTCGCAATTGCCTGCGAAAACCGGTAACGGAATATTTTTCAGCCTAATGTCTGAATTGTGAGTGGACGTAGTGGCGTTCGGATCTGTTTCGTTGCCGTCGGCTTCGGATTCCTTCCTTAACCTTGTCCATTGCATCAAGCAGATCACCACGGTAATCAAAATATAATTTGCGGAACTTCTCATAAACCTCCTCTATTTCAGAGCACTTGTCCTCCTCACCGTCCGACAGCGACCCTATGCACACCTCATAAACACTTTCGGCTGATTCCATTGCTTTCTCCAATAGTGATAAACGACCAGACAAATAGTTGGCAGTCCGACTACTGGATCCCCTTTTACCAAAGTTTATCACATCTTTCTCCAATTGAGTAAGTGCTCTCTCAAGTTTATTTTGTTTCATATTTATTTATTTTTTTTCAATTTGCAGATAAAAACAACAAAAAAAGTAAAAAGTGAATGCATTTACATGCAAATTTCCTGGTCCAGTATTCTGACGACTTCACTTGACCTTTTCTCCTTCAGGTCACGTTGGCACAGAAGTGCTGCGTTCAAAATATCCAGCACCACTTGACCTTTTGTCCTTGAGCAAAATATCCAGCAGCACTTGACCTTTTGTCCTTCAGCAAATTATCAGCAATAATTTTCTTACGGCAGCTCATCAAGTTTTAATAATATTTATAAAATAATTTTGCGGATTCGAATGTTTATTTATTATTTAAAAAACCGGCTCGTGGACCAAAATGTTCGGGCGTTGAACAAAGGAGAAAATTAGTTGCAATTACTGTGCAACAAAGGAAAGAAATTTAAAACTCCGTAAATGAATAAAATCACCGCTTTTCCACAACGTTATAAACTTGAGTTGTATTTTTAACTCTTAGGTTTGGCTTTAAATAACTTTGTTTATATACAAAGACTGTATGTACACTTTGACATTAGTAATTAATATTTACATAATTCCCTTGTGGATTCTGTGGATTTTGTGACGAATGGGTGCATTCCACCTCACATGACGTCACCGTCACCGTCATCGTTGTCGTCATCGTTGTCGTCAACAGTGTGTGTGTATGTACGTACACTCCGCTTCAACTGAATAAGCACAAACATTTTCTAAGCTACGTTGTCCATTTTTTCAAAACCTTGTGCCGTAATATATCATTTGATGATGCTAACTGTTTACTTATGATGCTGAGAAAATAAATCGGAAAGAATAATTCAAAAAGTACCGCTATTTTTTCCCTGGCTCCCTTGCAAAGCATTCAATATGGAAAAATGCAGTTTTATTTTGCGTCAACTGAATAGACACAAATTTTGAAATTGGGAATAAAAGCAATTGTGATTAAATGAAACAAGTTTTTCTTAAAATAGTTTTTTATTGGTTAATTTTAGTAGTGGGTACTGCCGCCTTTATTCGTAATAGTTTCGTAAATTCGATTCGGCATGGAATCGTACAGCCTCTTTATGTAGTCCAGCGAAATTTCCCTTCAGGCCAATTTAATGGCTGCAATAAGGGATTTTCTGTCCTCAAACTGACGGCCAGACTCATAAACTTTTCGTACTAACCATCCCCAAACGTTTTCTATAAGGTTCAGGTCCGGTGAGTACGGCAGCCATTGAAGCAATTCCACATTCTGCTCCTCTATCTTTACTCTATTTTTACTACACGCGCCGTGTGGATGGGTGCGTTGCCCTACTGAAAAGTTCAGTTTATTGGTCCAAAAATGCCTGAAAATTTAGGGAAATTTCTTTTCAAATTTCTTTTATAACTTAATGCAGTCGATTTTGAGGTTTGGAACTCAAGCTTAACAGTGCCATAGTAGCTAACTGCTCCCCATACCATAACACCACCTTGTCGACTATGATGCCTCGCTAAAAATCGTTCTTCTTTCCTCACATCGTGGAAGTAATAATTAAACCCATCAGGGCCATCAAAATTAAACTTTTTCTCACCCGAAAAAAAACTACGTGAAGCCATTCATTTTTCCAACTCATATGGAGTCTAGAGAATTCTAAGCCATACACTTCCGTTTCTCGTTAAGTGGTGGTTTCCTTTGAATTTTCAACCGTTATAGATGTTTGGCACTATTGATAACCCTTCGCACTGTTGAATCGCTCGCAGTAACACCGGCTTTCTGCTTCACATCTTAAAATTGCTCTTCGATCATATGCTGTTGTTGCCGTTTTTTGACCTCCTTTCATGTTTTTTTCCGTGCGAACCTTTGCTTCTTAAATAAGAATATACCACACTAAAACTTCGTCTAATTTTGTCAGCTATAGAAAGCCCGGTTAGTCCTTGTTCTTTTAGTAAATCGATTTGAGCTCTTTCAACACTTTTTAGAGATTTTGACCTACCCGTATTTCTTTGAAATACAAATAATCAAAAATTCACTTAAAGCACTTCAACTGTTGATCTACTGTGTCAATCTATACAGAATACTTATAAGCAGTGAAAATAATGACCTTGTGTATATTCAGTTGACGCAAAATAAAACTGCATTTTTCCATATTGAATGGTTTTCAAGGGAACCAGGGAAAAAATAGCGGTACTTTTTGAATTATTCTTTCCGATTTATTTTCTCAACACCATAAGCAAACAGTTAGCATCATAAAATCATATATTACGGCACAAGGTTTTGAAAAAATGGACAACGTAGCTTAGAAAATGTTTGTGCTTATTCAATTGAAGCAAAGTGTATGTGCGTATGTTCGTATGTGCGTTCGGAATTATCTTTCGCCACGATTATCTCGAGAACCAAAGATGATATTGACATGGTTTATTCGAAGCGTAATTACGTAACTCAGAACTGATAAAGTTTCCAGCGAAATCGGTCCAGCCGTTTTTTGGTTAGTAAATAAATCTATACTTAATAGGTATGTTTGGGTTCACGCGCGCATGATGCACAAGACGCTTGCCGGCGGGCGAGAGCGAGGGGCGCATGCCGGCATCCGGGCGCTCTGCGAGGTACCATGCCGAGCGGCTTAGACACGTAGTCGGCTCCCTACGGAACGGTTGAACTCAGCGAACTGATTTTTTGCCATATCTCATCGTATATGTAATAATACTTTTTAAATACACTTTCATTTCGTAGTAGTTTTCTATTGGATATTGTTTTGTGAATTGTTTTAAATGTTGTTTTTTTCTAATATTTTCACAATGGGACCTACCGCTATTGGTTTTGAATTTAGTCTTATATTTCAGCAAAATTGCTTTTGTTTTCGTATGTTTATTTTAGGTTTGTGTTTTTATTAATAAAGACTCCGAGCGAAGTCGGGATGGTAAGCTAGTAATATACATATATAGATGATCCATATAAGACTTAAGTCCCTAGCCCATGAAGACTGCCAGCACTGTCAAGCCAAATATTCCTTTTCGTTAAGTTTTTTTTCTATTCTCTTCTGCGCACGCAAAAGCGGTTAGAAAATGGGAGCTGGTGTTGGTAGCGTGGGCGAGCTATCAAAAAGGCGTGTGAGCGTTTTGGAAAGGGAAAAGCGTGACAGATATCGATTGGTGCGGAAGTTTTCGAGTTGTCGAAAAGTACGTGGAGGCGAGACTCAAGTGGTTCGTTTGTTTCTTTTGATACTATATAATTAAAGTACATTCGCGAGTTTTCGTTTTTTTTTAATTAAAAACGAAAGAAAGTAAAAAAATTAAAGAAAAAACGAAAAACGCCAGAATATACGCGCTATCATTCACAAAAAATAAATAAAGGAGATAGTCCTATATATCTCCAAGTGTGATATGGAAGAATGATTCCGTGTCCAAAAGCGCAAAAGCCTCATTAGAAAAAACTCCGCACTCCAATGAATTTCCTCGTCCAAAGTCAGCTAAGGTCATATAGGCCAGCCAATTAGCAGTACTGAACACTTTTGCTGAATGAAGAAAATGATCTCATCATCTCAAGCCTGGTCCGCAGAAGTATAACTGAACAATTCTGAACCTAAGACATCGTGGGAGCACCTGAACTTCACCGCTCCAATGATAGTTTTTTTTCTCATTGAAATTAATTGAGTTTGTATTAAAGTTCCTTTTTTTATATATAAGTGCCTTAATTAAGTTTCAAATTAGTATTTTCATTGAAAGAAATTGAGTTTGCATGAAAGTTCTTTTTATTTGATCTATCAATTGAATATACATATTGCGTGTTAAAGAGAATACTTAAGTGCTTACAGTTAATTCGATGAAAAAAGGTGCGAAAGCAAGATTCGGAAAAGGGTTACTAATTTTGTTGTTGTAGCTACCATAATAATTATAAGAAGTCAGCATAGCATCTCAGTAAACTTTTAACCTTTATTTTTTTTTAAATAAACCTGAAATGTTAAACATAATAATAAAAATTTAAGACGAATGTTTAAATTGCTTCCTAAGACAGGGGGGGGGGGGGGGGGGGGGGGGGGGTTATAGTGGGAAGTGATTGGGAAGTAGTAAAGGTAAGCACGCATGGAAGTGTTTGTTTTTAGTGGGTTACCACACAATATGGCCGAAGATAACCGCAGGAGATGAACAGAGTGGGAGGGACAATTCCTGCTTCTTTTCTTTTCTGTCTTTTAATTTTTTTTGATCTATCATCTTAGTCCTTTTGACCATTGCACGTATAAATCCTGCGGCGTGTTTAGGACAGGCAAGAACCCACCCCGTCGGCAAACTGAGCCGTGCTTAACGAGCCAACAGCTTGCAACCTTGCATGTCCCCCTAAGAACAAGCCCCACCTATCAAACAGGATAACGGGTCTTGGGCGAAAAATGCCAAATAAAAGGAAAATCTATTTGCTGATCATCTTGAGGAAACCTTTCAACCGTTTCCTAGACAAACTACAGAAGAAGATTTCATTTGAAAAAATCGATCACAAAACCATAGAAAAAAACATAGGGACGGGCTACAGTCCGCTTGGGCGAACTGTTGGGTACCCTATTCTTATTCCTATCCCTCATAAGTGGGCGTGACAAAAGTCTAAGTATGGTTAAATTGTTAAGAACGCTCTACATATTTTGTTATATAACATTTAAAGGATTTTATCAAAAAAAACGCTCCCTAGCTCAAACTTGGGTGTTTCAATAAAATTGTTTTATTTAATTGTGGGCGTGTCAGTAGGCGGATTTAAAAAAAAATTAACACATGAGCATAAAGGGCCCCTAGAGAGTATATATTATAAATTTCAGCTCCCTAGCTCAAACTTTGGATTTTCAAAAAAATTGTTTTATTTATTTGTGGGCGTGTCAGTAGGCGGATTTTGAAAATATTTATACATGAGCTTAAAGGGCCCATAGAGAGTATATATTAAAAATTTCAGCTCCCTAGGTCAAATTTTGGTTTTTCAATAAAATTGTTTTATTTTTTATATCCCGAGCAGTTTTAGGAGTCATAGATCATATATAAAAAATTTCAGCTTCCTAGCTCAAAATTCGATTTTTTCCAAAATTTTGTTTTTTTGAGTTTGTGGGCGTGTCTGTGGGCGGATTTAAAAAATTCGTAAACTTGATTATTTCGAGACCCTAGAGAGTATATGGTTAAAATTTCAGCTCTCTAGGTCCAGTTTAAAGGCCTAATTCTTAACGACGGACGGACGGACGGACGGACGGACGGACGGACCGACATGGCTAGATCGACATTACTATCGATGCTGATCATAAATATAGTAACTTTTAGGGGTCTACGCGCAATATTAAGGTATGTTACAAACTATGCGTCAAAATTAATATACCCCTAGAATAGGGTATAATAACACTGCAAGAATTACAGAATGAAATTAAGCACAACTTAAATGCAAAAAAATCACCAGGGGCCTATAACACAATACAGCAAGTTCTTGTTAAACAAGCGAAATTCAACAACTGTTGAAAATTTGTGTAACACGTACTAACCAATCTGCGAGCACCTCAACAATTGTTTTAGAGCAATTTAACAAGTGGGAATTTTGATAATCCTACTGTTTCTGTAACTGGAAACAACAAGTGCTTAAAGAAAAGAGAATGCATTTGTTAAAAAGTTGATTAATTCTAACCGACGGTGACCGACTTGTTAGAAATAAACATTTGCAATAGTGTTTGCAAAGTGTGATACAGGAAGGTCATTTAAAATTTATTTAGTGAATAGCTACCTAACAATTTGCCATTAATAATGTTTTTTTTTTTTATTCTGAGTCAGACAGTGACAGTGAGAATTTACGAAATATAAAAGTATTTAAAGACAGAATAAATTTCGAAATAGATTCCAATTTGTTCGTTGAAAAATTTCGTGTGCCAGTACAAGTTGTTGATTACCTGACTGAAAGTCTCTCACATAAATTGCGTTCGCCAACTAATAAAAGCAAGGCGCTTAGTGTTAGGGAGAAAATATTAATAGCCTTTGGTTTGGGACTGGATCTCAGTACCATGTTATAAGTGACGTCCACGGTGTTAGCAAAATGACAGTCTGTCGGTGTGTAAAAGAAGTCACTTCTGCAGTGAATGAAATTGAATTTCCGAAACAAGTGTGTTGGCCTGATAGTATACACCTTACCATACAGGAGTTTTTTGAGAAAGGTGGAATGCCGGAAGTTTGCGGTGCGATCGATGGTATTTTGATCAACATTGATGCAGCTTCAAACAATGAATCAGCTTTCATTGATCGGCATGGTAAGCATTCGCTGAATTGTATGGCAGTATGTGGACCAGACCTAAGATTCTATTATGTTAGTGCTAACTGGCCGGGCAGTGTTCATGATGCAAGAGTACTGCGAAATAGTACGCTTTATCACAAAATGGAAAGTGGATGGAGACCGTTTCCCAATGCCCTAATATTAGGCGACAGCGCTTACCCGTTAAAAACGTGGCTTATGCCACCTTCAACCTCAATCGCAAACACAGTATCTATTTTCCGATACAACAGGGCTCATAAAAAAACACGGCTCTTAGTTGAGTGTGCATTCGGAGTTCTGAAAGAAAAGTTCCCATGCCTGAATCACCTGCGAGTTGCGCCCGTATTTGCTGCAAATATATTTAAATGCTGTGCTACTCTATGCAATATGTCTTGTAGCTAAATGACCGACACCTATACGGTGCAAGAAGAAAACCCTCAACAGCAAGAAGAAACAAATAATGAAGCGGATGTATTATTTCCATCACCGTCCCAAGGTGCACAGTTAAAGCAGCAGCAGCTTTTGAACTTCTTTCAAAATCAGCATAAAAATAAACAGGCTATGTTTACGCAAAATATTTATTCATTTCCTTTAATTTTCATTTAAAAAAATAAACGTAAATGAACGTTGTAAAAAAATTTAGGTATTAATAAAAAATATGTTCAATATTGGTCTAAATATAACGTAGTACCGGGGTTCTCATCCTCAGAATGGAAATCATCATCATTGCTTTCTGTTTGTAATTCGCTAGACAAATTTTGTGCAACAATTTTTCCCGCTTCACAATCCGCCAAACTTTTGGTTAAACTCGACGGAGGATAACTCAATTTTTGTTCCAATAGTGCGATCTCCAGTCAGGTTTTATAATTAACCAACTCTAAATGTTGGATCATAAGTTTACGTTTTTTTAAAACTATTGGACATTCATTTCTGGCTAATCGCTTTCTCCCTATAACAGCGGAATTATTTATATTAAAACTAAATCATCACTACATATATCTACCCTTATACGAGTATTATATAATATGTCTACCTATTATTTTGCGCACAGGGTTAGACAGAGGCGCAGAATTACTCTGCGTCATATTTCCACTTCCAGTAGGACGAGAATTTGAGAAAAAAAACATAGGGACGGGCTACAGTCCGCTTGGGCGAACTGTTGGATACCCTATTCTTATTCCTATCCCTCATAAGTGGGCGTGACAAAAGTCTAAGTATGGTTGAATTGTTAAGAACGCTCTACATATTTTGTTATATAACATTTAAAGGATTTTATCAAAAAAAAAAACGCTCCCTAGCTCAAACTTGGGTGTTTCAATAAAATTGTTTTATTTCATTGTGGGCGTGTCAGTAGGAGGATTTAAAAAAAATTAACACATGAGAATAAAGGGCCCCTAGAGAGTATATATTATAAATTCAGCTCCCTAGCTCAAACTTTGAATTTTCAAAAAAAAAAAAAAATAATTGTGGGCGTGTCAGTGGGTGGATTTTGAAAATATTTACATATGAGCATAAAGGGCCCATAGAGAGTATATATTATAAATTTCAGCTCCCTAGCTCAAACTTTGGATTTTCAAAAATTAATATACCCTTAGAATAGGGTATACAAAAATTATTTTATTTATTTGTGGGCGTGTCAGTGGGCAGATTTTGAAATTTTTTTATCCCGAGCAGTTTTAGGAGTCATAGATCATATATAAAAAATTTCAGCTTTCTAGCTCAAAATTCGATTTTTTCCAAAATTTTGTTTTTTTGAGTTTGTGGGCGTGTCTGTGGGCGGATTTCAAAAATTCGTAAACTTGATTATTTCGGGACCATAGAGAATATATGGTTAAAATTTCAGCTCTCTAGGTCCAGTTTAAAGGCCTAATTTTTGCCGACAGACGGACTGACGGACGGACGGACGGACATGGCTAGATCGACATTACTATCGGTGCTGATCATAAATATAGTAACTTTTAGGGGTCTACGGGCAATATTAAGGTATGTTACAAACTATGCGTCAAAATTAATATACCCTTCGAATAGGGTATAAACAATATACAAATATGTGTAAATATGTAAAAACAAATGAGATTTTGTTAGCTCGAACCATTACTTCCTGGGTCAATACCCGGAGTCTTCAACTCCGAGGCCAATTATAGCTTCTGACTCTCGCCCAATAATAACAAGTACGATATTATCGCAAGAACTTAGTTTGCTGTCTTTACCTCCTCCAGAACCGTTTTTTTTCGCGTTATCTAACTTGGAATATCAATAATTTTCCGTTTTCATTATGCATTTTCGACTTTTTTTTGCAATCAATACTTACCACAGCATATTTCCTACAATTTTGCCAAAACACATCCCTGATATACGTCCAGTCTTTTCCTTCAGGAACTATATTTAAACTTTGTGCCAATATAAATACTTCACACCATTTATCACTTTTATTTGTTTTTATTAACAAGTCAGAGAATGCACCAAACAATATATGTTTGTTTTCTCTTATTTTAGATAGGAGGCTTATCTTTTTTTCTGCACAAATTCTCCGACTCATCGTGTAAGACTGACTTGTTAAACTGATTCAACATATCGAGGTAAATTTTCGATTTTAACAATTGTTACGGTTTTTGTTGTGTTACAGGCCCCAGGTTATGATCTGATAACAGGACAAATAATAAAAGAATTATCTGAAAAAGCTACGCGAAAACTATTACATATAATTAATGCAGCTTTCAGACTTGAGTATGTCCCTAGTCAATGGAAGGTAGCAGAAGTGATAATGATTCTGAAACCGGAAAAATCACCAAACGAAAAGAAATCCTACAGACCGATTTCTTTACTACCAATAATTTCAAAGCTATTTGAAAAGTTATTCCTAAAGAGACTTAAACCAATAATAGAGGACAGGCAATTAGTTCCAGTCCATCAATTTGGGTTTAGAGAGAAACAGTCGACTATTCAACAAGTGCATAGAATTGCGAGTATTATAGAACAGGCACTGGAAACCAAAAAAGTTTGTTCGGCCATTTATTTAGATGTAGCCCAAGCATTTGATAAAGTTTGGCACTAAGGATTAGAATGTAAATTGAAATCGGATCTCCCTAATGAGTTCTACTGCATTCTTAAATCATATATTTCAGACAGGTATTTCCATGTAAAATATGAAAATGAATACTCGGACCTGAAGACGATAACGGCAGGTGAACCACAGGGCAGTGTCCTGGGGCCAATCTTGTACCTTTTGTTTACAAGAGATTTGTCTGAACAAGAAGAAGCTAGCCTTGCCACTTTTGCCACTTTTGCTGATGACACAGCAATAATGGCAATTGGAGACAATGCAGAAGACGCAGCACACAAACTACAAAGATCCATAAGGTCTATTAATGAATGGACGAAAAAAAGGTGTGAGCCACGCTGGACTCACGGTATAGTTGATGTGGAAACATGTAGGCACAGTTGCGCGTTAGCTACCTAATTTGTTATCTACCTAACGCTGCGCTAAAAATGCAATCGATTTGGTGGTTAACCATCATAATGACAACTAATTTTTGCTATTAGCTATTAGTTGCCGGTTGTGTAACTAAGCTCGTTAGGTTGCCAAAGTTAGTTGCGGATGACAACTAAAAGTTGGTTAGTTTTTATCTGTAGCTTTTTAGCTGCCTAGGTAATAACTAATAACTATATCAAAATTTTTTATTTTGCTATAATGGTGATAATTTATTGGGATTTATTATGCATATTGCGTTTAAAATAAAAATTGATTGAATGTCCCTTTTATTTTCATCAGGTTATTTTACAAAGAGGTCCTTGGAGCCACAATAATTAAACCCGAAAAAGAATATTTTCCCAAAATGTCTTTAGAAACGGCACGGCATATATGAGTTCAATGTTATTTGAATGAGGGGTGCTAGGAACAACAAAAACTTTGCTAAAATATCCTTTTTTCGACTTTTAAGGACCTTTTTGTTGTTCCAAAGACCTCTTAGTCAAATAACATTGAACGCAGATATACCGTGCGGATTCTAATGACATTTTGCAAAAATATCCTGTTTCGACTATTAAGGACCTTTTTTGTTGTTGCAAGGACCTCTTAGTCAAATAACATTGAGCAGAGACATATCGTGCGGATTCTAATGACATTTTGGAAAAGTATTCTGTTTTCGACTATTAAGGACCTTTTCTGTTGTTGCAAGGACCTCTTAGTCAAATTACATTGAACACAGATATACCGTGTGGATTCTAACGGCATTTTGTAAAAATATCCTTTCTTCGACTTTTAAGGACCTGTTCTGTTGTTGCAAGGACCTCTTAGTCAAATAACATTGAATACAGATATACCGTGTGGATTCTAATGGCATTTTGGAAAAATATCCTTTTTTCTACTACTAAGGACCTTTTTGTTTTCCAAGGATCTGTTAGTCAAATAACATTGAATGTTAGTGTTAGGAGTTTTTGAAAAAAAATGTTTTTTCGGGCTTAAGGACCTTATTTGGTTCTTCAAGGAGCACTTGGTAAATAACCCTATTACAACTAAAAGTGACATTCTTAAATCGGCCATCGGTTACCGAAGTAAAAATCGATATTTTTCCTCTTACCTTCAACTGATGTACAACAAACTTCAAGCTATACAGCCTCAATTATTCAAAACAAATCTACTTCCACACAACTTCCCGGTATTTCGTAAGGACATAATCATCTCTAAAATTGAACATAATTAAAACTGGAAAATGTATAACGAAATAAATAAAAAAAGTGGTCTGGGTGCGACCCGCAAGGACCACACGACTAACTTCCCAGTGGGATCAATATATATATTTTTATACCCTATTCTAAGGGTATATTAATTTTGACGCATAGTTTGTAACATACCTTAATATTGCCCGTAGACCCCTAAAAGTTACTATATTTATGATCAGCATCGATAGTAATGTCGATCTAGCCATGTCCGTCCGTCCGTCCGTCCGTCCGTCTGTCGGCAAAAATTAGGCCTTTACACTCGACCTAGAGAGCTGAAATTTTAACCATATACTCTCTAAGGTCCCGAAATAATCAAGTTTACGAATTTTTGAAATCCGCCCACAGACACGCCCACAAACTCAAAAAAACTAAATTTTGGAAAAAATCGAATTTTGAGCTAGAAAGCTGAAATTTTTTATATATGATCTATGACTCCTAAAACTGCTCGGGATAAACAATTTTCAAAATCCGCCCACTGACACGCCCACAAATAAATAAAATAATTTTGTATACCCTTTTCTAAGGGTATATTAATTTTTGAAAATCCACAGTTTGAGCTAGGGAGCTGAAATTTATAATATATACTCTCTATGGGCCCTTTATGCTCATGTGTAAATATTTTCAAAATCCGCCCACTGACACGCCCACAATTATTTTTTTTTTTGTTAAGTTTTGTTTAAGTTTGAGCTAGAAGGCTGAAATTTATAATATATACTCTCTAGGGGCCCTTTATTCTCATGTGTTATTTTTTTTAAATCCGCCTACTGACACGCCCACAATTAAATAAAACAATTTTATTGAAACACCCAAGTTTGAGCTAGGGAGCGTTTTTTTTGATAAAATCCTTTAAATGTTATATAACAAAATATGTAGAGCGTTCTTAACAATTCAACCATACTTAGACTTTTGCCACGCCCACTTATGAGGGATAGGAATAGTCCAAGCATTTGATAAAGTTTGGCACCAAGGCTTAGAATGTAAATTGAAATCGGATCTCCCTAATGAGTTCTACTGCATTCTTAAATCATATATTTCAGACAGGTATTTCCATGTAAGATATGAAAATGAATACTCGGACCTGAAGACGATAATGGCAGGTGAACCACAGGGCAGTGTCCTGGGGCCAATCTTGTACCTTTTGTTTGCAAGAGATTTGTCTGAACAAGAAGAAGCTAGCCTTGCCACTTTTGCCACTTTTGCTGATGACACAGCAATAATGGCAATTGGAGACAATGCAGAAGACGCAGCACACAAACTACAAAGATCCATAAGGTCTATTAATGACTGGACGAAAAAAAAGGTGTGAGCCACGCTGGACTCACGGTATAGTTGATGTGTAAACATGTAGGCACAGTTGCGCGGTAGCTACCTAATTTGTTATCTAGCTAACGCCACAACTAAGTAACTAACGTAGTTTAATTAGCTGCGCTAAAAATGCAATCGATTTGGTGGTTAGCCATCATTTTTTTTTTTTTTTTTTTTGTCGGGATGTGTGAAACTTTCTGCACTGGAGCACTCAGACTCAATACTGGTCCATTGTACTGCCAGGCAGACACACCACATTTTACTGTGGGAATTTACTCGTTTTTCTAAGAAAAACGAGAAGGCGCTTCAATGATAAGGAGCTTAGACTTACAGCACTCACCATATCCGCACCAAATACCTGCCACCTGATACGAGCAAAAGCAGCACAATCACAGAGGAAATGTTCCGCAGTGTCGTCGCTTTCTCCACAGGCTTCGCAGTTGGTGGTGTCGCTTAGGCCTAGCACCTTAAGGTGTTTGGCAAAAGCGTAGTGTCCCGTTAGAACGCCAGTAGTCTGTCTGCAGTCTTTTCTGTTGAGAGACAACAAGAATGCCGCGGATTTCCCACAGACGTCGGGGAGCATTTGCTTAGTCTGTCTGCACCCTGGAGAGTCATGCCAACGGCGATTGTGTTCATAGGAAACCCAACCGTCAATGGAAGCCCTGACCGAGGACGCAGGCAGGCAGATCGCTGGTTCAGGTCCTGAGAGGTCCGACTCTGAGCCTTGTCTAGCAAGTTCATCGGAGATCTCGTTTCCCGTGATCCCGTTATGACCCGGGACCCAGACAAGTTTAAGTGAATTCAGCCTTCCGACCGAATTCAGAGATATCTTGCATTCACGTACTATTTTGGAGGTAGTTAAGGGTTTGAGTAAGGCCTTAAGCGCAGCCTGACTGTCGCTACAGACGCAGATACTTCGCCCCCTCCACCTGTTCCTCGTAACATAGTCCATGGCCATTAGGATAGCATAAGTCTCTGTTTGGAAGACTGACGCATGTTTGCCTAACGGAAAGAAAAGTCTAACGCTATCGCTCTCCACGAAGACACCAGCACCAGATCCTTGATCGGTTTTGGAGCCATCCGTAAAGATTCGACTGCATTCCCTTCCAGGTTCAGAGTCCGGCCAGAGCCAGTCCTGGACGCGAGGAAAGTCGACCTCGTATTTGCGCTTTAGCCGAAGTTCCGGTGTCATCGCATCAGACGGCATATCCATAAGACAGGAGTCGAAGGACAACCGTTGCGCAAGTTCATCAAAACTCCAGTGCGAGTTATACCAAAAGCCACCTCTTGTAAGACGTGAGATAGCCTTGATTGTACATCCCATGATGTAAACATCAAGGGGCGGAAGGTTCAATAGTGCATCTAGGCCGGAGCCAGGCGTGGTTTGGAAGGCCCCCGTGCAGCCGAGACATACCTGCCTTTGGAGTTTGGCAAAAGCAACAGTGACGTATTTACGTGAAAGCTTATTCCACCAAACAACCGATGCGTATGCTATAAATGGTCTTATCATAGCCGTATAAATCCATAGGACTCTTTTCGGTGATAAGCCCCATGTCTTGCCGAAAATGCCTTTGCACTGCCAGAAAATAGACAGCGCCTTGGCAGTCTTCAGCTCAACATGTTTGGACCAAAGAAGTTTGCTATCCAGGATGACTCCCAGATACTTTGCTTCATTGGAGAGTTGGATTGTGACGCCTTTTAGCACTGGCTGAGTCAACCCGACCAGCTTCCTCCTTCTCGTAAAGAGAACAACCTCAGTCTTAAGAGGACTGACCGAGAGCCCATTCCTAGTGCACCATTCGTCGATCACGTCAAGGGCCGCCTGCGCCTTGGCGCATACAGTCGCTAGGCATGATCCAAGAGAAAGCACGGCAACATCATCCGCGTACGCCTGAGCGTAAATATTAGAACTGTTGAGTGCGTTCAACAGAGAGTCGACCAGCATACACCACAGCAGTGGAGACATGACGCCGCCTTGCGGGCAGCCTCTGTTTACCCCCGCCATAACATAGCGGTCACAATCCGCATCCGCAACCAACGTTCTATTCATTAGCATTGCTTTAATCCACAACACCAATGGTTCGTCTACTCCGTGTTGTCTGGCGGAGCTGCACATGCTATCAAAAGTCGCATTGTCAAAAGCACCCTCAATATCGATGAAAATGCCCATCGCGTATTCTTTTCTGTCAAGCGCGCCTTCAATTCTACCAACTAGATTTTGGAGCGCAGTCTCGCAGGATTTTCCGCGTTGATAGGCATGTTGCATCGGAGATAGTGGGTGCAATCGCAAAGCACCTTTGCGCACGTGAAGCTCGACCAGCCTTTCCAAGCTTTTCAGCAAGAAAGAAGTCAGACTGATTGGTCTGAAGCTCTTGGCGAGCGAGTAGTCACTTCTGCCAATTTTTGGTATGAATGCCACTCTAACTGTACGCCAGAGTGTTGGAATGTATGCCAGTGCTAGGACAGCGGTGAAGATTTTCTTCATAGTCGGTAGCAGCTGGTTTGTACATTGTTGCAGCATGGCTGGGTATATTCCGTCCGTACCAGGCGACTTGAAGCCGTCAAAAGACGCAAATGCGTATTTAATGGCCTCGTCCGTCACCATGGCCTTCGCAATATACCAGCTACGCCGAATTGTTTGTCTTGGCTCACTCATAGTCCCGGTGATCGGGGCTGGTTGTGAACCAATTGTAATCTGGTTACCCGGAAAGTGAGACTCCAGCAGATAACTAAGAGTTTCCGCTTTCGTCTCAGTGAAGGTGCCATCAAGTTTTCTAAGTGAGTCCAGTTTGGCTGGTTTGCCCTTTTTCAGAACTTTAACCAACCTACTAGTTTCACCCAGCGTTTCAATCTTTTCGCAGAAATTCTTATAAGAAGCACTTTTCGATACCCGAATTAGCCTCTTATATTCCTTCTGCTTCGATCGGTAGAGATTCCAGTCTGTCTCCAAATCAGTCTTGAGTGACCTATTTAGAAGCTTTCTAGCTTCTCTACGAATTCTTTGCAGTTCCGAGCTCCACCAGGGAACCGGTGTTCTGCCAGGGGGTTTGCTTACTCGGCACGTCAGTTCAAAACAGCTAGTAATGGCACTATTCAGGTCTTGAACAGCTTCCTCTACCTTTTGTCTCGTCCTGAGTTTGGTTGGAGTTTTGAGAGTTTTCCCTAATTCCTCCCTGAAGCGTATCCAGTTGGTTTTTCTCGGATTCCTCCTCTCCTGCAAAGTTATGGCTTCGCATCCGATTTGGAATTCGATATATCTATGGTCTGAGAGGGACACCTCCGAAGAGACCCTCCAGTTAGTAACCGCCTTAAAGTATCTATTTGATAAAGTTAGGTCGATCACTTCCTGTCTTCTTGACGTCACAAAAGTTGGTTGCGAGCCAACATTGTTGATAGTAAGATCAGATGATAGAATGAAATCCAGGAGATGGTTTCTTCGCATGTTGCATTTGCTGCTGGCCCAAACAGTGTTTTGAGCATTGGCATCACAGCATATAACTAGGCCCATCCTCCTGGTGTCGCAATAGTCAATGAGTTCAGCAATTGCCCTCGGTGGTGGAGGCACTACCGAATCATAGGGGAGATAAGCTGACGCCACGATGAAGGTCTTCCAATTTCCATTCGTTTCGTAGCTAATGGCTGCAGCAACCAAATCTTGGCCACAAAATTGTCCAAGCTTAGTCGCTGAGAAAAGGTTCGACACAGCAAGACAAGCCCTTGGTCTCTCGGACCGCTCGTCACAGAGTATCGTAGTGCCACGAACACCTCCAAGGCCACAGATGCGATTTTTCCACACCCATGGCTCCTGTATGGATGTTATGTGGGCTTTTGTATTCAACACAGAAAGCTTCTTACTGATGAGTGCAGTAGCAGCCTTGGAGTGTTGAAGGTTAATGTGAGTAAATCCAATCATTGGAAATACATCAGCTGGAAGTGTTCTAGTGGAAGGGCACGCAGAAGGTGCGCGCGCAGTTCCACCGACAGGAGTGCTTGAGGTCTTCTTCCTCCGTTTTTTCCTGTTCGAGCTATTGGAAGAGGAGGCAGCGTTGGTTTCAGTCAGCTGGCTGGTTTCGGTTAGGGTAACCTCTGCCGACCTGCATCTCTTTGCCGTCGCCGCCGGGGAAGTGCCGTTCTCAGCGCTTGCGCCTTCAACTGGCAGTGCAGTTTCTTTGCGCCGCACGATAGCCGCCTTTCTCCTTTTCCTCTTTCGCTGGCTCTTAGATGGACGCTGACCAGTAGACGCCGCCTCTGTGGCCCGTTTCACCTGTTCGGTTTCGCAGGCCTCGTCGGCAACATCACACCTATCGGCTGTCTGTCTATTGGTCTGAAGATTAAGCGTATCAGGTCGAACCTCTCCGCCACTTTCTTCATGTTTCCAGCCCAGTCTACCGAACGTGTCGGAGATAGAGCTGCAGGAATCTTCGGAAGCAAACCTTTTCGCAACTCGAAGGTCAACGCCTGTACAGGCGGGCGGTATATGTATGTCGGTTGGGGCCTCCAGAATCCGTGCCCCGACCATGGTCGAAAAGACCACGGGTGGATTTTCGCCCATGCGAGTACCACCTGGAGTATTTAAATCCTTAAGTTGTTCCTGCATACTTGTTTTTTTGGTTTGGTTCGCGATAGAGCTTTGACGGTGTATAAAACGCCGCTATGACTCTAAAACTTCGGATCACGAACGTATCGTACCGAGGTCCCCCTATCCACCACCTGGGGACGCGCCTGGTGGGTAACCAACCCGACAGGGGTTAGCCATCATAATGACAACTCATTTTTGCTATTAGCTATTAGTTGCCGGTTGTGTAACTAAGCTCGTTAGGTTGCCAAAGTTAGTTGCGGATGACAACTAAAAGTTGGTTAGTTTTTATCTGTAGCTTTTTAGCTGCCTAGGTAATAACTAATAACTATATCAAAAATTTTTATTTTGCTATAATGGTGATAATTTATTGGGATTTATTATGCATATTGCGTTTAAAATAAAAATTGATTGAATGTCCCTTTTATTTTCATCAGGTTATTTTACAAAGAGGTCCTTGGAGCCACAATAATTAAACCCGAAAAAGAATATTTTCCCAAAATGTTTTTAGAAACGGCACGGTATATATGAGTTCAATGTTATTTGAATGAGGGGTGCTAGGTTTTCGCTGAAAACCTAACCAGGTTCTAAATTACGTAATATGCTTCGAATGAACATATCATCTTTGCCTCTAGAGATAATAAGATAATAAGATAATTCCGAACGC
Source organism: Portevinia maculata (assembly GCA_949715645.1). Classification (NCBI taxonomy): domain Eukaryota; kingdom Metazoa; phylum Arthropoda; class Insecta; order Diptera; family Syrphidae; genus Portevinia; species Portevinia maculata. The sequence continues at coordinate 168,903,619 of OX454526.1, read as the reverse complement.
ACATACGTACATACGCACATACGTACATTCACACACACAGCCATCTCTATAAAAACGCTGGATTTGGATTCTGGTGACCTTAAAACGTGGAGATATGTCAAAATCCGCAATTCACAAAATCGGCCCCATTACAACAACTTCAACTGGGAAGTTAATAAATAGTACAAATCATCAATTTGAAAATTCAGCTGTTTGCCTTTATTTTTTTAGTTATTTATTTATTAACAAAAAACGGCTTGACCGATTTCGCTTAATCAGTTCTGAGTTACGTAACTACGCTTCGAATAAACCCAGTCCCATGTCAATATCATCTTTGGTTCTCCAGATAATCGTGGCGAAAGATAATTCCGAACGCACATACGTACATACGCACATACGTACATACACATGGACAGCCATCTCTATAAAAACGTTGAATTTGGATTCTGGTGACCTTGAAACGTGGAGATATGTCAAAATCCGCGATTCACAAAATCGGCCCCATTACAAGAACTTCCACTGGGAAGTTAATAAAAAAACATAGGGACGGGCAACAGTATTCTTATTCCTATCCCTCATAAGTGGGCGTGGCAAAAGTCTAAGTATGGTTGAATTGTTAAGATCGCTCTACATATTTTGTTATATAACATTTAAAGGATTTTATAAAATATAACGCTCCCTAGCTCAAACTTGGGTGTTTCAATAAAATTGTTTTATTTAATTGTGGGCGTGTCAGTAGGCGGATTTAAAAAAAAATAACACATGAGAATAAAGGGCGCCTAGAGAGTATATATTATAATTTCAGCCTTCTAGCTCAAACTTTGAATTTTCAAAAAAAAAAAAATAATTGTGGGCGTGTCAGTGGGCGGATTTTGAAAATATTTACACATGAGCATAAAGGGCCCATAGAGAGTATATATTATAAATTTCAGCTCCCTAGCTCAAACTTTGGATTTTCAAAAATTAATATACCCTTAGAATAGGGTATACAAAATTTATTTTATTTATTTGTGGGCGTGTCAGTGGGCGGATTTTGAAATTTTTTTATCCCGAGCAGTTTTAGGAGTCATAGATCATATATAAAAAATTTCAGCTTTCTAGCTCAAAATTCGATTTTTTCCAAAATTTTGTTTTTTTGAGTTTGTGGGCGTGTTGTGGGCGGATTTCAAAAATTCGTAAACTTGATTATTTCGGGACCCTAGGTTAGGTTAGGTTGGAAGGGAAGTGCACAGCAGGGCTGCTGTGCTTGCACGGGGGCCCATTGGTCCATTGTGATCCCTTATTGTTTTATGTGGTAACCTACATTTACAATAAAACACTTACCATACTCAGTTTAGGTTAATCTTGCCGGTTGGCCTATTGGAACCAACCTGTGTTCTTGACAAATCTGATAGTGTCCGTCAGTGGTACCTGCGCTACGTCCTCTAAGTCTTCGAAGAATCTGTTGCCCAGATAGCGAAGTCGATATGTCTGAAGGTTTGGACATTCGCAGAGCAGGTGTTTGATTTTTTTTTTTTTTTTTTTTGTTTCTTTTTGCTACACTAATTGTCTATTGACGTAATGGCGTCTATTGCGTCAAGTTCTGACCCGATTCTTGCTAGCTCGTCTGCCTTTTCATTCCCAACAATGTCGCTATGACCGGGGACCCAGCAGAGAGTGATCCTGTGTCGTTCGCCTATTTTGTTGAGGGATTTTTGGCAGTTTCTGACTGTTTTTGACTTTATAGTTTCGCTGTCTAGTGCTTTGATAGCCGCCTGACTGTCTACGAAGATTGTGATCGTGGAAGGATCCAGATTCTTCGCGGAGATAGTTTCTGCTGCCTTGTCGATGGCGACAATCTCAGCTTGAAAGACGCTGCATTCATTGGGAAGTCTGTACGAGTCCTTTATGTCTAGGGGCTCGCAAAAAATTCCCGCTCCTGTCCCCACATCCATTTTCGACCCGTCCGTATAGATGTGGATTTCTTGCACGTTGACGTGCGTGTTCCAGTTCTCTCTTTTGGGTATGTATGTGGAGTAGTTTTTCTCAAAGTTTCGTTTGAGAATTAAGTAGGCCGTTTTCCTGGATAGATCGATACCCAAGTAGTTGTGAATTATAGAGCCGTGTCCATATGAGCTGTGCCTCCAGATGTTTGCCTCCTTGAGTCGGAGGGCTCCTTTGGCTGCCATGCTGCGAATTAAGAGATTGAAGTCAAACGATTTGGTTACGTAATAGCTATAGATAGAATACAAATATAACGACCCCTTTTCCTTTCCTTTTTAACCTCCCATCCTCAATCCTAGTAGCTTATTATTAACTAAATCGGGACATAGATATATCCCGCCAATAGACGGGAATAAGAAAATAAAGTAAAGTTAAATATCTTCTGGACTAACCATTGGGCTATATCCCACCAACCGCTCTCAAACAAATTAAAGTAGAATTTGCTAAATGAGTTTTAACTTAGTCGTGAATAAAAAGGGAGGTGATTTTAGTGGGTTGCGTGTCCCACACTACTAGCTTCACTAGTGTCTTTTAAGATTTCCACCCACCCTCGGAAAAAAAACATGTCCCCCTCTCGCAACCCGGACCTGTGCCGAAAAGCGGTGTTGTGGAGATGGTTCGTTTTGAGGGGCACGTCAACCGTAAAGGCAATATATTGGGACAAAGGTCACAGCTCAATCAAATTTCGGTGAGCAGGGTTTTGATTTAGTGACAACAGATGCAAAAAAAACGGTCGCAATATCCCCTGGGTTTGAAACTGCAAAATTTTCAATCTTGGTTTCTGTTATTTTTTTCTTGGTAACTGATGTTATTAACGACCCTGCATTCCTCCCTATTGTTTCCTCTGCAATTCTCAAAATTCGTTGAATAAAATCTATCCCGACAATCGTCTACTTCTTTATACCCTATTCTAAGGGTATATTAATTTTGACGCATAGTTTGTAACATACCTTAATATTGCCCGTAGACCCCTAAAAGTTACTATATTTATGATCAGCATCGACAGTAATGTCGATCTAGCCATGTGCGTCCGTCCGCCCGTCCGTCCGTCCGTCCGTCTGTCGCCAAAAATTAGGCCTTTAAACTGGACCTAGAGAGCTGAAATTTTAACCATATACTCTCTAGTGTCCCGAAATAATCAAGTTTACGAATTTTTGAAATCCGCCTACAGACACGCCCACAAACTCAAAAAAACAAAATTTTGGAAAAAATCGAATTTTGAGCTAGAAAGCTGAAATTTTTTATATATGATCTATGACTGCTAAAACTGCTCGGGATAAAAAATTTTCAAAATCCGCCCACTGACACGCCCACAAATAAATAAAATAATTTTTGTATACCCTATTCTAAGGGTATATTAATTTTTGAAAATCCAAAGTTTGAGCTAGGGAGCTGAAATTTATAATATATACTCTCTATGGGTCCTTTATGCTCATGTGTAAATATTTTCAAAATTCGCCCACTGATACGCCCACAATTATTTTTTTGAAAATTCAAAGTTTTAGCTAGGGAGCTGAAATTTATAATATATACTCTCTAGGGGCCCTCTATTCTCATGTGTTAATTTTTTTTAAATTCGCCTACTGACACGCCCACAATTAAATAAAACAATTTTATTGAAAAACCAAAGTTTTTTTTTCCATAAAATCCTTCAAATGTTATAAAACAAAATATGTAGAGCGTTCTTAACAATTCAATCATACTTAGACTTTTGTCACGTCCACTTATGAGGGATAGGAATAAGAATAGGGTATCCAACAGTTCGCCCAAGCGGACTGTAGCCCGTCCCTATGTTTTTTAACTTAGTTACTTTCTTACTTACTTACTCCGATGGCGCTACAGTCCGGGGTGGACCTGGGCATCAACCAATACGCCTCCAGTTAGCACGATCTTTGTCTAACTGCCTCCAGTTGCGCCCTCCAAGTTGGTAGAGATCCCCTTCCACTTGCGCGTACAACCTAAGGCTAGGTATTCCTCTACTGCGTTGTCCCTCCGGGTTGGAATTTAAGACTCGGGCCGGAGCGTTGATGTCCATTCGCTCTACATGTCCTAACCAACTTATTCAACTGATTCGCACTTTTTTGACCAGGTCGATGTCGCTGTACAGCTCGTAGAGTTCGCTGTTAATCTCCTCCAAAGCCCGGCAACGCAAACGGGACCAAAAATCACTCGAAGAATTTTGCGTTCGAAACGACCAAGAAGATCTTCATCCGCCTTTGCTAATGTCCACGCTTCTGCGCCGTAGAGCAGGACTGGGGTGATGAGGGTCTTATAAAGTCTCGTTAGTTTTTCTTGACAAGGCCTTCCTAATCAATTGCCGTCTTAGGCCAAAGAAACAGCGGTTGGCAAGTGCAATTCTTCGTTTGATTTCAGCTGTGCTGTCATTATCAGAATTAATAGCGGAGCCGAGGTAGACAAAGCCCCTAACCATCCATAATCCTTTTTGACATCAAAGGTCTCGGTGAGATTGTTTCCGACCTTTATGAAACAGCGGGCCTTCTCCATTGTCATTCTGCACAATCTGACAAGTTTGGCAGGGATGCCAAAACTAGACACGGCTCTGTATAGCTCGTCTCTATAGATGCTGTCATATGCGGCCTTAAAATCGGTAAAAAGATGGTGGGTATCGATTTGGACTTCTTGAGTTTTCTCCAGGATCTGCCGTAGTGTGAATATCTGATCGGCCGTGGACTTACCGGGTCTAAAACCGCACTGGTAGGGACCAATCAGGTTGTTGACGAATGGTTTCAGGCGTTCACACAGTACAGCAGACATGATCTTACAGGAGACTGATGCCTCTATAATTGGCGCAGTTTAGAGGGTTTCCTTTCTTTTTTAACATCCTAACTAAATTTGATGAATTTTTGCTTGAGTCTTAGGTTGCCAGGGCTGCGTTTTAATTTGTTCGCTTCAAGTTTTTTGGAAATCATTTTTACTAGAGTTTCCGTAATCCACAGCCTTAGTCGTTTTGACTTCGAACTATTTTGCGACGTACATTGAATTTCTGTGGAATTTTCGATATATATATGTAGGTTTTTAAAAAATGTTAATTAATAGGTTAATTATGTACAATGTTTAAAAAGTTGTCGTAGACTAACAAAGGGTCTGCTTCTTCATAGACTTCTTCCCAAAACACATATTTAAGATCATTATTTAGTTTTTTGAAATCAACTATTTCTTTCGCCGAAAATTTAATGAACCGATTAGTACCACCTGAATTATTTGATATTCAATGATCCTTATTTTAAGCTTATCAGGCAATGGTCTGTAATTTTACAGTCTGTAACATCACTAGCATACGTGAAATATACACGTCTCGGTTTCATCTGTTAGACGACATTAGTAGCAAATAGTTGTTGTAGTCATAATTAATTTCTAAGATATCGATGTTTATGTCTCCCAAAATTAGTACATTCTTCGATTTTATACTTCTAAGAATAACATCCATTTGTCAACGCTGCAACGCAAAACTAGGGCAGTAAGGGAAAAGTATCGAACCACAAGAAGGAATGAGAAAAATCCAGCGAACAAAAATATTAGAGTCCTACGTAGGCTCCCAGCTCAAGAAAACCGAAGAGCTTTCCGGTTAAAACTACATCTCGAGGTTTTATAATAAAGCGAAGCAACTGGCTATTGGCTCTCTTACTTTCTTTATTTGCTTCACTTAAAATCCTCGTTGTGCTTGCGTATGTAGATATTTGTTTTCAAATTCAAAGTTCTCAGTCGCTTCCTCACACTGCATTGGAAGTCATTATACACTACGTCCTCTTTTAACAAATAAGTATGTTCAAATTTATAAGCAGCACACATTTGTACAATATCGCTACAGAGCTCGCTAACAATAAGTCCTCAAATTACGGCATGTCATTTGAATTGTTCGTAAGCAGTTTAGACATCTGACTTAACAAACGTCATATGGGGCTGGAGGATAGTTAAACGACGCCAGGGGAAAATGCACAAACAATCGACAATGCGCCATGGGCTTTGTTGTCAGTTGAATCGTAATTGCTCTCTTGTAGGTAGATTCTTTCAATGCTCGATATATTCCAATTTCAGGCAACAGCACCAAAGCAAATGTGCACATCGGAAACTGCGGCATCCTCCCTTCATGCTATTCGTGTTGCGACTCTAATTTGTTGTTGTTTGTAAAACTCTTATTAGTTTCGTTATCCGCTCTTAATGATATGACTTCAGAATGACGTGCTTCAAACAGGCACTTATCGCCAGTTGAATGGAAGGGATTTACTTTGTTGTTCGGACAGTTTTAATGATTTGCAAACAGAGTGGATATCAGAAAATTAAGATTGAGTTTCGAATACGATTTCAATTCTAATTTGGGATAAACATTTCTAAATATCGCTCTTCCTCCCTTTTGGTCATTTATGATGTTTTGTGAGTGATTAACGGCTTTCAATTTCTGTCGAAAATATTTCAGTACATAATGACAGGTGGAACAAAAGGTAAACGAAAATTGATTTCAAAAGAATGTTCGTTCAGTTGCAAAAAAACTTGTTTACCCGTGATGAGTCAAGTTCAAGTAGCTGAGAAAGAAATATATTTGCTTGTTAAATAACAAGAACTTGATAGTTCAATCTCAAATATGTAAGCCACACGAGAGAAGCACCAGCAAATTTGAAAGTTTGATGAAATATCCGTATGGATTTTTATGGTTTGATCAAATTACATATCTGATTCTGGTAGGGACGTATATATGTATGTATGTATATAAGTACATTTATATAAATATTTACTATCTTATATCTTACACTTTAACTACATTCAGCCATTGAACGCCATTTAGAACCATTTATGCAAGGAACGAAAATCTTCAAAATGGAATGCCAGGGTGTCATGTCTCACCTTTGCGTAATCTCATTTTATTCCAAGCAGTATGATGTTGTTTATAATCCATATCTCTTTAACTATAACACGTCGAATTTAAGGTGAGAACATCTCGAGGTCTTTGTTTAATAGCATTGGGGTTTTCTTTTGTAGAATTAGACCCATCGCACAGGACTACAACTGCTTATTGTGCGTGCGCGTTCATTGTAGGTACATCAATGGCATCCGAATAAAAGTTAAATGAGAATACTTACCTAGCGGATCAAATATACCTGTAATTTGATCTCGTGCAGAAAAGGGGTTCCCAAACGCGGTCTGAAAGAATAAAAGAAATATAAAATAATAGAGCTGATGATATGTTAGTTGGTAAACGCTATATGTAGGTATATATTTATGTCTTCTCAAAAAAGACATCATGCCTCCAAACGCGCTTGACGTAATTAAAGTGATTTATCATCTGCCATCAACTAAATACCATCGTTTTGTTATCGAAAATAATATATTTTTCAGAATTTTTCCAGATTATTGATCGTACACTCGGTGCATCGCAATACAACATAAAATAATAAATGTAGATGTAGACGTGTGCTTGATAAAATAAAAGATTATATATGAAAAAGATTAAATCAACCTTTTTTGTTGTCTCGTAAAAAAGGGGTGCCGCTTCATATGCATCCCAGTTGAACCCTTTCTTTTAATAGTCGCAATAATAAAATCTGGGCGTGGTTCACAAATGGACACGAATAAAGAGAAATAAAAAACGTTTAAGAACAATATAATGAGTAATCCTTTTGGGTCAGAGTTATGCTAATGTGGAAAAGCGTAAAGGAGTCGAGATTATAGCAAGTCATCAAAATGTTTCGTAGTTTCAGAAAGTTGGCTTATTGAACAACGCCCACTTTTTCGTGAACCAAACTGAGGTCACTTGGAAAAGGGTTACATTGAATTGAAATCACATCCGGCATTTCATTAAAATTTAAAATAATAAATCATATTGTATCTACTTTGCCAAACAAGTTCTTAACACTCTGAGCAGCTGACTCTGACAAGTCAGTGTAGGTACAATGATGTAGCATATTATCGTACTTTTCAATACCTACCTAACATAGGTAGGTATTGTGACGAGCGGTCTGAAAGGCCCAGGGCTTGTCTTGCTGTGTCGAACCTTCTTTCAGCGACTAAGCTTGACCAATTTTGTGGCCAAGATTTGGTTGCTGCAGTCATAAGCTACGAAACGAATGGAGATTGGAAGACCTTTGTCGTGGCGTCAGCTTATCTCCCCTATGATTCGGTAGTGCCTCCACCACCAAGGGCAATTGCTAGAACTGATAGACTATTGCGACACCAGGAAGATGGGCCTAGTTATATGTTGCGATGCCAATGCTCAGAACATTGTTTGGGTCAGCAGCAAATGCAGCATGCGAGGAAACCATCACCTGGATTTCATTATATCGTCTGATCTTACCATTAACAATGTTGGTTCACATCCAGCTTTTGTGACGTCAAGAAGACAGGAGGTTATTGACCTAACTTTATCTAATATACACTTTAAGGCGGTTACCAACTGGAGGGTCTCTTCGCAGGTGTCCATCTCAGACCATATATATATCGAATTCCGAATCGAATGCGAAGCCATAACTTTGCAGAGGAGAAGAAATCCGAGAAAAACCAACTGGATACGCTTTAGGGAGGAATTAGGGAAAACTCTCAAAACTGCAACCAAACTACAAAAGGAAGAGGAAGCTGTTCAAGAACTGAACAGTGCCATTACTAGCTGTTTTGAACTGGCGTGCCTAGTAAATAAAAACCCTGGCAGAACGCCGGTTCCCTGGTGGAACTCGGAACTGCGGAGAATCCGAAGAGAAGCTAGAAAACTTCTAAATAGGTCACTCGTCCACTGAGAGACTTAGTTCCCACATAGTGTGAAATAAAAGCACTTAGCGAAGTCCATTTTTATACCCTATTCTAATGGTATATTAATTTTTTTTTTCAATTCAATTCAATTTTTTCTTTATTCAAATATGTACATAGTATAGAAATTAGTTTACAAATTATTCAAACAATTTTATATGGAGGTGGAATGCTCGTACACACAGAATAGTTAGTGGCATCTATATTTAAAAAAAAATAGAGGTGACGCCACATTTGGAAATTGGTACTTTGTGTGGGGTGTACGACAAACGCAGATAAAAATAAAGGATGGCGTGAGAAGTAAGTTAGAAAAAATAAAAATTACGGCAATTTAGAAAGAAAAGCAATCTATAACAAAAAGAAAAAGGATACAAAAAAGGATAAATTCAAATATTTAATAATTACGTCTAAATTAGATAAAGAAAGTGGGCAATTTTTTTTTTAATTTTTTATTATTATTATTATTATACAGTATAGGGTATAGCGCAACAGGGTCTCGATTTCAGTATGGTCAAAAGCAAGAAGCCAAGATCTCGTTACTTTTGTAAATATGCGTAAGTTTCATATGGAACGAATTTCTATGGGCAGAGTGTTATAAAGTTTGCATGATGTAATGGAGTAAGAGTTTCTGTAACTTGTAGTGCGAAAAGCAGGAATATTTACAACAAAGTTTGAATGGTTCCGTAAGCTGCGAGTTCCCGAAATCGGACTTTCCCAACACCCGCATCTCATAAAAAATACCTTCAGAACTTTGAAGTAAAATAGATGACGCAAAGGAAGTATTTTCAAGGACCTCAACAGGTTCATAGTGTGAGCTGAACGGTGGGAGCTAAAAACTTTTCGTATAGGTGATTTTTGAATGACAGTTAATTTCTGCAACTTACTTAAATAAGCACCACCCCAACTGCAGAGTCCATATTGTAATCTTGAATGGAATAAGCGATAGTAAACCATTTTCAATGTATTCGAAGAGCAATACTTTCTAAGACGAAAAAAACAACGAGTAGCAGAAAGAAGATATTTTTTCAAAAGAGAAATGTGCTTGGACCAGTTCAAATTTTGGTCAATAGTAACACCAAGATATTTAAAACTATCAACACCTTCAATTTTGAAGCAGTTAATACTGCAATCAGCGTTTCTATTAAACGATGGTTTATTTTGGAAACTGCATATGTTGTTCAACAGCTCATGACTTGCACAATCATGGGAATGAAATACTATATCTGAGTCGGGGTACTCATGACCAGTAAGACTGAAATACATCAGTTTGGTTTTGTTACTAACAATAAGCCTGTTTTGTGCAAACCAGCATCTTAGTAAAAAAACGTCATGGTTTATGTTAGCTATTAAATTCAAGGGACTGACTGAACAGTAAGCAATACCATGGTCGTCGGCAAAGGCTTTAGTATTACCAAAGAAAGGAAGTGAAAATAAGGAATTAATATATATAAGGAATAAAATTAGAAAAGTACAGAACCTTGGGGCACACCCAAGTTATTTGTTTTAGAGCTGCTTATATTGTTCCCAATTTTTACACGTTGAGTTCTATCTTTAAGATATGACTCAAACCATTTGTAAATGAAACCTCTGAAGCCGGCCTTATACAATTTATCTAGGAGGACTGCGTGGTCAACCATATCAAACGCCTTAGTAATGTCGACAAAAAGACCAACGCAAAAAAGTTTGTCATCTAAACCCTTATACAAAATAGAGCAGAAGTCCAGAAGAGCATCCTCCGTGGAATGACCAGTCCTAAAACCAAACTGTATGGGACTAAAAAAATTTAGATGATCAAGATAGGCTAAGATTCTCTTTTTAACAACTTTTTCAAAATTTTGGAAATTGACGACAACAACGAAATTGGTCTATAATTGGATATGTCTGTCTTATTACCCTTTTTAAATAGAGGAATCACAATGGCACTTTTTAGTTCAGTTGGAAAAGTTCCACTCATAATGCTGAGATTAAAAAGGTAAGATAAAATATCTACTAAATTGGGACCAATATTCTTTAGAATCAGATTCGAGATCTCATCGCTACCATACGAATTAGAGTTAGGTAAGGAATTAATCGTTTTAAGCAATTCCAATCCTGTTATAGGCTCAAAAGCGAAGCTGTTGCTGTAGCCAATGCCTGCAGTTAAAGGCTGGGTGCAGCAATAACATGAAGTTTGCGAACAAACTGACATAGAGGATTCTCCAATGGATGCGAAGTAGTTGCTGAATAAATTAGATATTTCTAAGGGATTAGAAATGTTAATACCAGCGTCTGTAATTACGATAGCATTTGTGTTAGCAAAAACTTTTCGACTAATAATACTGTTAACGACTTGCCACTCCTTCTTAAGATTCCCACTTGCCGTTAGTATTTTGGAATGATAATACCTATCCAGTGTAATTATCACTTCCTTATTCACTTTTTCGCAAAACTGTCTAAAACGACTCCTTAAGCTGTTATTCAACGGATGTTTCCAACATTTTTTCCTTAATTTGTTTTTCATATTTATTTTTTTGATTTAGGAGCGGGTTATCCAAGGCTTAAGGCGATACTCCGATTTTTTTCGCGATAAAGTTAAAGTAGAGGAACCAATATAATTTCTCAAAATCCTGAGAAATGTATCGTATGCTATAGAAGCGTTTTGATCAACATAAAAATGTCACAGTTTTCATAACGAAGTCTAACATTCAATTCCTGAAAATTTACTTTACAAAATGTATTTGATGAAGATTCGCATGGCTGGCTACCTTTTAAGTTTTCAAAAATGATTCCCGTCATACAGTGGTCAGTTATGTTAAGATCCATGTTAATTCCAGCAAGGAGATCCGCAGCTAAATTTTCAAGACGAACAAAAACATGGTCAAGGCAGGTGCCTGCAGTTGGTCTGGTAGGTTCTTCAACCAAGGGAAAGAGACCGTGTTCAGCCATAAGTGCTTGGTAAAAATCAGAAACTGGGTTTGAAACCAAAATATTTAAATTAAAGTCACCTAAGATGACAAGATTTCCAGATCGGCCATTAGCCAAAAATACAGAAAATTCATCTGAAAAATAGTTAGGAGATGAAGAATGGAATCTATATACACAGACAAAATTAAAAAGTTCATTGTGGATATTGCAACTAACTTTGATGACATCCACGCTTCTTAGCTTAAGAACTTTAATATCAGGCTCATACAAGTTCGAAACAAAAACTCCACCGGCAGCGTACGTATCATTAGGATTTGGAAAAAAATTATAGTTAGGAATATGATAATCGTCAACTTCGCATGAATAAATCCAAATTTCAGAGACAAACATTATTTCTGGCAGGTTTACAAAAGTATCAAGATGCCCAATTAGTAAATCAAAGTTTTGTCGCAAACTGCGAATATTTTGATGTAAAACGAAAAAAGATTTGCCAAGATTCACAACTAAATATTCTATCAGAATTAGATCGAATGGTTCTTATAGTGAGGCTGTCGTGCACAAGATCAAAGAAATCGTTCATATTATTGCCCTTGGAGAGCAGATAGATCATCAAAAGATCTTATGACAACAACCTCACTATTATCAAATTTTCTCATTAGAATACGAGAATTTCTGAACCACATATATTTGAATTTATTCTCCTTTTTACATTTTTTAGCTGCCATAAATAAAGCCTTAGAATATTTAGTTAAGCCATCATTAATAAAAATAGAAGAGTTACTACCAACACTAAAAATCGATGAGTTCAGCTTCCATTTGTTTTTACTTTCCATCACTTTCTGCTTGGCGTTGTGTGAAGAGAAATGCACGCAAAGAATCCCACCGTGCTCTTTAGATTTGGATGTTGTGCTCGCATGTTTTACTCTGTTATTATGCTTAACGTATCATTTCTGTATATCATCAGTCGAAACAGATATATTTAAAGCTTTTTCAAAGATCACTTTTGCTTTCACTAATGCGTTTGAACTGTTTAAGTCAGGAACACCAACAATTTCAACTACATTCTCCAGTTGCTTCTGCTCTCTCCAGTTCACCCTGCTTGCCAAATTTGAAACCTTCATACGCAATAGGTCCGTTCGCGAACTAATATGCAAACGTAAATTTATATAAACTTTCGTGCAAAACTACACAAACGCGTTCGCGTACTGAGAAAGTAGTAAAAAGATGAACGAAGGAGAAATGTACTTTCGTTCATTTTTTTTCACACAGAATTTCAGCTGGCAAGAAAATGAAAACTGTCAAATGATGAAATCCTATGAGTTTGCTAGCAAAAAAAAACAGCTGTTGCTTTTTTTCAAGCCAAACTACGCTGTTTTTTCAACTTTTTACACAAAAGCGTTCGCGTACTTTTCTTAGAAATGAGAGGATTCTCTCTCGATTTTGGAGATTTGACACTTTTCATTTTCCTACACATAAAGTACGCGAACGGACCTAATGTTTTGTTTTCCTCTTTCAGCTGCTGGATTGTGCCGAGAAAATCACTATTGATTTTTTTCAAGTCGAGAATTTCAGAGTAAAGCAGTTGCAGTGTTAATGAACTTTCGGCCAAAGTAGAGAGAACCGTTGACATATTTGTTTTGTCGTCCACTGTACCTGGTACAGATTCTGCTTCACATTTAGACGAAAGTGATGCAAGATTTGCGTGGGCAGCCGACGGCGGCGGTTTACTCGTAGTTGTTGTTGTTTTGTTAGGATGTACTTTTTCATGTTGTGAAGAAAGTAAGGAAGATTTTATTGGAGCTGCTGTTGATTTTGATGAAGATGGTTTTTGCTGCTTATTTAATGGCTGTATTTTTTGTTGTGAGACAAATGCAACAGGTAATGCTTGTTGAAGTGATTTACGACGCAAAACAGAGCACTTGTCGCAACGGTGAGCCAGATTATTGGTTATAAGGTATTCCAAGTCAGCCGGTTGAATATTAGCACACGAACCATGGAACAGACTTTTACAATCACAGCACTGCATTTTTGTTGTATCGTATCTATTTTGTCGTTGCAAACCGGGCAATTCATTTTAAAGATATTATTTTATGACTTTGGGAGAATAGAAAGGAATTAAAGCTTCGCACCCCACGACTCTTTAAGAAACACGTCTGCTCTTGACCACAGTCAAAAAAAAATTTTGACACATAGTTTGTAACATACCTTAATATTGCCACCCCTAAAAGTTACTATATTTATGATCAGCATCGATAGTAATGTCGATATAGCCATGTCCGTCCGTCCGCCTGTCGGCAAAAATTAGGCCTTTAAACTGGGCCTAGAGAGCTGAAATTTTAACCATATACTCTCTAGGATCCCGAAATAATCAAGTTTACGAGCCTTTATGCTCATGCGTAAATATTTTCAAAATCCGCCTACTGACACGCCCACAATTTAAAAAAAAAACACTTTTTTTGAAAATCCAAAGTTTGAGCTAGGGAGCTCAAATTTATAATATATACCCTCTAAAAGCCCTTTATGCTCATATGTTAATTTTTTTTAAATCCGCCTACAATTTAATAAAACAATTTTATTGAAAAAACAAAATTTGAGGGGGGGTTGCAGGGGGCAGCATGGCCCCCCATATGCATTACACTATTTATGGAATCTACTTGCGATTTCGTAACTAATCCCATAAACAATGCAAGGCATATGGGGGGGGGGGGTGCTGCCTCCCTGCAACCTCCCTACTTGGGGTCACTGTTTGATTTGGAGTAGGTCCAAGGTCAAGGTGTCTATATTACTCTGTCTCAGTTAAAAGTTAATTTCTATTTGGTGTAGTAACAATATACATGTCGGCAGTAGGTATGTATCATCATCTCGTGATCATTCTCAGTAGGCTAATACATAGATTTAAGATTGTCACTAACACACATTGTCGTCATTATATAATTTAAGATTGTCACTAACACACATTGTCGTCATTATATATTACTTTACTTTTGCCTTTGTCACACACACACACATAGTATAAGTTCCCCAGCTGTAAGAAACAATGTACTAGTATATAAGAGAAGGGAATAAAGAAGTCAGGCAGTCTTATACCTGACACTCACCGGAACAAGTCGTTATTATTACTACAAATCATCAGAAGTGGGATTCTTTTCTTTTTCTTTTTCCCAAAAACAATCGAAATACACAAAAAAGTTGTTCGCGCTGTAAAATTGAGTGCAACGCGAGTTTGAAAAAAAAACACCCCCGACAAAAGATAGTCACAACAGAAAAGAAAACAGAAAGTTATTTGCACTGTGAAATTGAGTGCAACGCGAGTTTAAACACAAAAAAAAAAAAAAACCACCGACAAACAAGAACAGACGTCGGCAACGCAAAAACCAGTTTTTTTTTTGGAAGAATTTAGTTAACTGTGTGTGTGCATAAAAATGGACAGTTTTGTTGACGCCAAGGAATTCTCAGCCGTACAGTTACGGGAGTGGTCGCAGCGACTTGGGCTGTCGACTAACGGCACCAAGTGAGCTCTCGCTGCCCGCATCAACACAGTTCCAGCAGCAGGTCGGGGCGAAGTACCAAAGAAAAACCTTGCTGAGGAGGAAGAAAATCGTGGTACCAGCAATAACGAGGAGACCAACGACGAGTATGAGAGCGGCGATGACGATTCGGCAGATGAACAAAGTAGACGAACGAACACTGGAGATAGTGGACCACGTGCGCCGAAACGACAGGGCAGGTCGAAAGAAGCCAGACTCTACGAGAAGGAGATAGAGCTTCTCAAACGAGAACAAAGCGTTTTGAGAAGAGAAAATGAGTTGCTACGAAAGACAGCCAAACTGAACGCGGAAACAACAGACGGAAAAGATAGCGAAACGGAAGAGGCAGCGGGAACGAACAGGATGATGCAAGACTACGAAACCGGACAGCAGCTAGCACTGTGGGAGGAAATGCTACCGACCTTCGACGGGAGTGTGAGTGTGGATGTGTGGTTACTGCAGCTGGAAAATGTACAAGAAATATACGGGATATGAGAGTCGATTTTACGCACGCTGTTCATCGCAAAAATTAAAGGAAAGGCACAGGAATGGCTACACTCGAAGCCAAATTATCTACGAGACAGTGTTAGTGACCTCTGCGACCAATTGAAAGAAATGTTCGGGACTAAAGAAAACCGGATGGCGATCAGGAAAAGGTTCGAAGGACGCAACTGGAAAGTGACAGAGACATTCACTGAATATCTCAATGACAAAGTCAAGTTAGCAACGGGATTGGACATGGACGAGGAAGAGTTGGTGGAGTATGTGGTGGAGGGGTTCACTGATGACACTATGAGGTTGTACGCACACGATCAAAACTTTACAACCAAAGCAGGCCTGTTGAAGGCATTTGGCAAACTGACGCAGAGACGGGCACAAACTACTGCAGTTGGGGTAAGGTTGCAAAACCAAAACAGACCGTCGACCTCATCTGGTGCAGCAACCAACAGACAAGCTGGCATGAGGTGCTACAACTGCAACTCAGTAGGACACTTTGCAGCCGACTGCAGGAAACCAAAACGGGAGCACGGAGCGTGCTACGCCTGCGGAGTGGTGGGCCAGCGTTGTTGCAGCGTGCCCAGAAAGAAAATCTGCTGTTCATACCGTGGACGAGACTGTAAACGATTACGTAAGAAATTTATGTTTTTATTGTTATGAGAGTGATTATAACGATTTTTTTCCCTAGACTGCCTCATAGACTCAGGAAGCCCCATAAGTTTCGCGAGAATATCGTGTTTGCCAGCAAGTTTAAAGATTGCAAAATTGTCAAATGAAATAAATTATTTTGGTATTAATAAAAGTCCACTTCGTGTGTTCGGAAAGCTGTCGTGTTATGTTTGTTTCGGTCAACTCAAAATTAAAGTCAATTTATTAGTGGTAAGCGATGAGTCAACATGCTATGAGGCAATCCTGGGAAGAGATTTTCTACAGAGTGGAAAATTTAAGTTAGTAGCGAATTTAGAAAATGATAGTAACGCCAATGTAAGTGTTTCGGAGGACAACGTAGATATTGTAAAATCGTTGATGTTAATAAATTGTCAAGATAATGATAGTACAATGCCAGAGCTAAAAGTTGGAAATAGTGTAGATTATGTTTATGAAAGACGGTTGAATAATCTGTATACACAAGGTTACATGCTCCCCGAACGCCCAGCCGAACCACTTGTTAAAAGCGAGATGAAGTTAACACTCAATGATGTAAAACCTTTCCATTGTCAACCGCGACGATTATTATATGCCGAAAAAAACGAATTGAGCAGGTTGTTAGATGAGTATTTGGTTAAAGGGTACATCAGGGAAAGCGAGTCAGAATATGTTTCACCAATAGTACTAGTTAAAAAGAAGACAGGAGAGCTTAGGATGTGTGTAGATTTTCGAACTCTGAATAAGGCGACTGCAAAGGATTCCTATTATTGACGATCTCTTAGATAGGTTAGCTAACAAAACTATTTTCACAAAGTTAGACCAAACAAACGCTTTACGATACCCATGGGAAAAAGTCCCAGCGTATTTCAAGCAGAGCTCCACGCCATTCGAGAATGCGCTAGCCACATAAATTTATCTGGTATAAAAGGTGCAACCATCCATATATTCACGGATAGTCAAGCAGCTATAAACGCCCTTAGCTCGCATACGATTGACTCCAAATCAGTCATGTACTGCTTCAACACCCTACAGGCACTCGGAACAAGTAACAAGACCAAGCTATGGTGGGTTCCGGGTCATGTCGGGGTTGAAGGTAACGAAAAGGCCGACGAACTGGCCAGAAAAGGTTCGGAAACACCCTTCATAGGTCCCGAACCCTTCTGCTGCACTCCTAGATCAGCAGCAACGGCAGCAATAAAAAGCTGGGAATACAGAAAATGTATCCATCTATGGGAAAGCATCCCAGGTTTAAGACAGACCAAACAAGCCGTTCGGCCTTTCAATAAAAATGCCAGCAAATGCCTAAACCTAAGCAGTCATGATATCAAAAACTTAGTAGGTTACCTTACTGGCCACCATGGTTTAAGATATCATCTACACAAAATGAAAATAGTAGACTCTCCTGAGTGCCGACTCTGTCTTGAAGAGGACGAGTCAGCTGAACACATTTTATGTGAATGTCCGGCCCTAAACGGAATTAGAACGAAGATCTTTTTCAGGGAACAAATGTGCCCCGAGGACATAAAGAATTCTTCTACTAGTAGAATTGTCCGCTTTACACGGAAAGTGGAAACTCTACTAGTCTAAATTTTTCTGGCCCACACGGCACAAAAGATCTTTTTAGGTCGAAGTGCCCCATATTTAATCGCCTTGGCGAGCCAGAACTTAAAAAAAAAAAAAAAAAAAAAAAGTTAGTCCTTAAGAATGGATTCTTTCACGTACACGTGCATAACGATTCGGTAAAATACACGTCCTTCATCACGCCGCTAGGACAATATGAATTCCTGAGAATGCCGTTCGGACTTAAGAATGCACCGTCTGTGTTTCAAAGACACATAAATAAGATATTTGCAGACATCGTTAAAAGAGACGAAGTAATAATATATTTAGATGACATTATGATAGCTACAGATAGTTATGAAAAACATTTCGAAATCCTTGCTGAGGTATTTAACAGAATGGTCCTGAACAAGTTAGAGCTAAGGGTAGACAAATGCGAATTTTTACAAAACAGCGTCAAATACTTAGGTTTCACGATTACAGGAGAGGGCATACAGGCAGACGACAGAGGCATAAAGGCGATCCAAAATTTTCCGGTACCTCAAAAGACACATGCAGTCCAAAGTTTTCTTGGTTTGTGCTCATATTTCCGAAGGTTCGTCAAAGACTTTTCGACCATAGCCAAACCATTACATGATTTGACCGAGAAAGACAGAGAGTTTGTGTTCGGACCAGAACAGTTAGAAGCTTTCGAGTTGCTTAAGAAAAAGTTGATAGAAGTTCCTGTCCTAGCACTCTATGACCCGAAGGATGACACAGAACTGCATTGTGATGCTAGCACTTTAGGGTTTGGAGCAATTTTGTTACAGAAGAAAAAATACGGAAAGATGCATCCTGTATTCTATTACTCTAAAAGAACTACAGACGCTGAAACCAAATACCACAGTTTTGAACTAGAGGCGCTAGCAATAATCAATGCGTTGAGCCGTTTTCGAGTGTATCTCCAGGGCAAAAAGTTCAAAATGGTGACAGACTGCAATTCACTGGCGTTAACACTGAATAAGAAAGAACTAAATCCTAGAATAGCTAGGTGGGCATTAGAGTTACAGAACTACGATTATGTTTTGGAACACCGCGCAGGTAGCCGGATGAAACATGTTGATGCTCTGAGTAGGTCAACCAATATCTTGACGTTAGAAACAAATACTTTCGAAGAAAATTTAATAATATGCCAGGGTAGAGATAAAAAGATAGTCAGTCTTAGGGAAACATTGGAAAAATCAGAGAACGCGTTCTATGAAATGAGAAACGGGATTGTCTACAGAAAGAAAAATGATAGTACAGTTGCGTTTTTTATACCGTCAGACATGGAAGACCATGTCCTATATAAATACCACGACGAGATAGGACATATAGGCACGAATAAGATGGTTGAGCTTATATCAAAAAATTACTGGTTTCCGAAAATGAAAGAGAAAATAAAAACACACATAGGTAATTGCCTCAAGTGTATAGTTTATTCGTCAAAAAAAGGAAGAGGAGAAGGTTTTCTTCACAACATACCGAAAGGACAGACACCGTTTGAAGTCGTCCACATAGATCATTACGGAACAGTAGATAATTCCAGAGCTGTGAAGAAATACGTGTCGGTAGTGATAGACGCATTTACGAAGTTTGTACGACTATACCAGACGAAGGTCACTAGTACGAAAGAGGTTGTTCGAGCATTAGTAGACTATTTCAGAGCTTACAGTCGGCCGAAGTACGTTGTGTCTGACAGAGGAAGCTGTTTCACTTCTGCCGAGTTTAAAGATTTCTTAGCAGGACAAAATGTGCAACATGTTAAGATCGCTACGGGCTCTCCCCAAGCTAATGGTCAGGTGGAGAGAGTAAACAGGAGTTTAGGCCCTATGTTAGCAAAGCTTGTCAAACCAGAAGAGGGAATATATTGGGACAGTGTGTTAGAGAAGATAGAACATACATTAAACAATACAGTACATCGCACAATAATGGAACATCCTAGCGTCATGCTGTTTGGTACAGCCCAAAGGCGAAAGGATGCGGATGCGCTTAGAGATAACTTAAGAGAACTAAGACAGGTGAAAGAGAATCGGAATCTAAAAAAAGTACGACAGAAAGCTATGATAAGACAGGAGCAGTCTCAGGCATATAATAAAAAGTACGTAGACAAGAAACGTTGCAAACCGAGAGAATATAATACAGGTGATTATGTAATGGTGAAAAATTTTGACTCGCACCCTGGAGCGTCCAAAAAATTGATCCCGAAGTTCCGTGGACCGTATAAAGTAACTAAGATTCTGCGAAACGATCGATATGTACTAGAAGACGTGGAAGGGTTTCAACAGACTCGGTTACCATACCAAGGCGTGTGGGCGGTCGGGAACATGCGGCCTTGGCTTAACAAAACTAAAGCAAACAAAAACATTTCCAAGATCAGGGGATCTTGATAGTCAGGACGGCCGAATTGTAGTAACCATATACATGTCGGCAGTAGGTATGTATCATCATCTCGTGATCATTCTCAGTAGGCTAATACATAGATTTAAGATTATCACTAACACACATTGTCGTCATTATATATTACTTTACTTTTGCCTTCGTCACACACACACACATAGTATAAGTTCCCCAGCTGTAAGAAACAATGTACTTGTATATAAGAGAAGAGAATAAAGAAGTCAGGCAGTCTTATACCTGACACTCACCGGAACAAGTCGTTATTATTACTACATTGGTTAATAAAAATTGCAAAGTACCTTTTTTATTTTTTTTTTTTCTTGGTGCGAGACTGGCCTAACAACTTAAGGTGTTTGGCAAAAGCGTAGTGTCCCGTAAAAACGCCAGTAGTCTGTCTGCAGTCTTTTCTGTTGAGAGACAACAAGAATGCCACGTATTTCCTACAGACGTCGGGGAGAATTTGCTTAGTCTGCCTGCACCCTGGAGAGTCATGCCAACGGCGATTGTGTTCATATGAAACCCAACCGTCAATGGAAGCCCTGACCGAGGACGCAGGCAGACAAATCGCTGGTTCAGGTCCTGAGAAGTCCCCCTCTGAGCCCTGTCTAGCAAGTTCATAGGAGATCTCATTTACCGTTAGCCCGTTAGGACCCGGGACGCAGACAAGTCTACGTGAATTCAGCCTTCCGACCGAATTCAGAGAGATCTTACATTCACGGATTATTTTGGAGGTGGTTAAGGGGTTGAGCAAGGCCTTAAGCGCAGCCTAACTGTCGCTACAGATGCAGATACTTCGCCCAATCCACCTGTTCCTCGCAACATAGTCCATGGCCATTAGGATAGAATAAGTCTCCATTTGGAAGACTGACGCATGTTTGCCTAACGAGAAGAAAAGTCTAAAGTTGTCGCTGTCCATGAAAACACCAGCACCAGATCCCTGATCGGTTTTGGAGCCATCCGTGAAGATTCGACTGCATTCCTTTCCAGGCGCAGAGTCTGGCCAGAGCCAGGCCTGAACACGAGGTAAGTCGACTTCATAGTTGCGCTTCAGCCGAAGTTCCGGTGTCATTGCATCAGACGGCATATCCATACGATAGGAGTCGAAGGACAGCAGACAGTTATACCAAAAGCCACCTCTTTGGCGAAAGCAGCAGTAACGTATTTACGCGAAAGCTTATTCCACCAAACAACCGATGCGTATGCTATGAATGGTCTTACTATAGCCGCATAAATCCATAGGACTCTTTTCGGTGATAAGCCCCATGTTTTGCCGAAAATGCCTTTGCACTGCCAGCGCCTTGGCAATCTTCAACTCAACATGCTTGGACCAAAGAAGTTTGCTATCCAGGACGACTCCCAGATACTTTGTTTCATTGGAGAGTTGGATTGTGACGCCTTTAAGCACTGGCTGAGTCAACCCGATCAGTTTCCTCCTTCTCGTAAAGAGAACAACCCCAGTTTTAAGAGGATTGACCGAGAGCCCATTCCTAGTGCACCATTCGTCGATCACGTCAAGGTCCGCCTGTGCCTTGGCGTATACAGTCGCTAGGCATGAACAGAAAGCACGGCAACATCATCCGCGTACGCCTGAGCGTATACATTAGAACTGTTGAGTGCGTTTAACAGAGAGTCTACCAGCATACACCACAGCAGTGGAGGCAGAACGCCGCCTTGCGGGCAGCCTCTGTTTACCCCCGCCATAACATAACGGCTACAATCCGCATCCGCAACCAACGTTCTATTCATTAGCATTGCTTTAATCCACAACACCAATGGTTCGTCTACGCCGTGTTGTCTGGCAGATCTGCACATACTGTCAAAAGTCACATTGTCGAAAGCACCCTCAATATCGATGAAAATGTCCATCGCGTATTCTTTCATGTCAAGCGTGCCTCCCTATCTACCAACTAGATTTTGGAGCGCAGTCTCGCAGGATTTTCCGCATTGATAGGCATGTTGCATCTGAGATAGTGGATGCAATCGCAAAGCAGTTTTGCGCACGTGAAGCTCGACCAGCCTTTCCATGCTTTTCAGCAAGAAGGAAGTCTGGCTGATTGGTCTAAAGCTCTTTTCGAGTGAGTAGTCACTTCTGCCAATTTTTGGTATAAATGACACTCTAACTGTACGCCAGGGTGTTGGAATGTATGCCAGTGCTAGGACAGCGGTGAAGATTTTCTTCATAGTCGGTAGCAACTGGTTTGTACATTGTTGCAGCATGGCAGGGTATATTCCGTCCGTACCAGGTGACTTGAAGCAGTCAAAAGACGCTGAAGCGTATTTAATGGTCTCGTCCGTTACGACGGCCTTCGCAATATACTAGCAGCGCCGAGTTGTTTGTCTTGACTCACTCACAGTCTCGGTAGTCGGAGCTGGTTGTGAACCAATTGTAATCTTTCCGGGTAGAAAGTGAGACTCCAGCAGATAACTACAATTCTCCGCCTTCATTTCAGTGAAGGTGCCATCAAGTTTTCTAAGTGGTTCCAGTTTGGCTGGTTTGCCTTTTTTCAGAACTTTAACCACCCTACTAGTTTCACCTAGTGTTTCAATTTTTTTTGCAGAAATTCCTATAAGAAGCACTTTTCGATATCTGAATTAACCTCTTATATTCCTTCTGCTTCGATCGGTAGAGATTCCAGTCGTCCTCCAAACCAGTCTTGAGTGACCTATTTAGAAGTTTTCTAGCTTCTCTTTGGATTCTCCGCAGTTCAGAGTTCCACCAGGGAACCGGCGTTCTGCCAGGGGTTTTGTTTACTGGGCATGTCAGTTCAAATCAGCTAGTAATGACAGTTCAAAACAGCTAGTAATGGCACTGTTCAGGTCTTGAACAGCTTCCACTACCTTTTGTCTCGTCCTGAGTTTGGTCGGAGTTTTGAGAGTTTTCCCTAATCCCTGAAGCGTATCCAGTTGGTTTTTCTCGGATTTCTTCTCTCCTGCAAAGTTATGGCTTCGCATTCGATTCGGAATTCGATATATCTATGGTCTGAGAGGGACTCCTCCTAAAACGCCTTCCAGTTGGTAACCGCCTTAAAGTATCTATTAGATAAAGTTAGGTCAATCACCTCCTGTCTTATTGACGTCACAAAAGTTGGATGTGAACCAACATTGTTGATGGTAAGATCAGACGATAGAATGAAATCCTCGCATGTTGCATTTGGTGCTGCAGTAAACAATGTTCTGAGCATTGGCATCGCAACATATAACTAGGCCCATCTTCCTGGTGTCGCAATAGTCTATGAGTTCAGCAATTGCCCTTGGTGGTGGAGGCACTACCGAATCATAGGGGAGATAAGCTGACGCCACGACGAAGGTCTTCTAATCTCCATTCGTTTCGTAGCTTATGACTGCAGCAACCAAATCTTGACCACAAAATTGTCCAAGCTCAGTCGCTGAGAGACGGTTCGACACAGCAAGACAAGCCCTGGGCCATTCGGACCGCTCGTCACAGAGTATCGTGTTACCACGAACACCTTCCAGGCCACAGATGCGATTTTTCCACACCCATGGCTAATGTATGGATGTTATGTGGGGTTTTGTACTCAACTCGGAAAGCTTCTTGCTGATTAGAGCAGTAGCAGCCTTCGAATGTTGAAGGTTAATCTGAGTAAATATAATTACCGTATTTTACTTCGCGACAGCCAATTTCTGTCCACTGGTGCTTCAAGCATTGCTGTTTGCAGAAAATTTGTCACCCAGATTTTGTGCGCGGGGAACTCCATGAGGTACAGGTATTACAGTGGAAGGGAACGCAGAAGGTGCGTACGCAGTTCGACCGGTAGGAGTGCACGAAGCCTTCATCCTCTGTTTATTCTTGTTCGAGCTATTGGAAGAGTGGGCAGCGTTGTTTTCAATCCGATCGTTCGTTTCGGTTGGGGTAACCTCTGCCCACCTGCATCTATCAGCCGTCGCCACCGAGGTAGTGCAGCTCTCAGCCCTTGCGCCTTCAAATGGTTCAGTTTCTTTGCGCCGCGCGATTGCCGCCTTCCTCTGTTTCCTCTTCCGTTGGCTCTTATTCAGAAGCCCACCGATGCGTACCGCTTCTGCAGCCCGTTCAACCTGTCCGGTTTCCTGGGTCTCATCAGCAACAACGCAACAATCAGTTACCTGTCTATTGGAATGAAGATTAAGCGTAGCAGGTTGAACCTCTCCGCTACTTTCTCCATTTTTCCAGGAGTCTTGGGAAGCAAGCGTTGTTACAGCTCCTAAGTCAACGCCTGTACAGGCGGGGGGCGTTGGTAGTATGTCGGTTAAGGCCTCCAGAATCCTTGCCCCGACCGCGGTCGTTAAGACCACGGGTGGATTTTCGCTGTTGCAAGTGCCACCTGTAGTAGACATAACCTTAGGTTGTTCCTTCATACTTTTCCTTTTGGTTTGGTTCGCAGTAGGGCATTCACAGCGAGTAAAGCGCAGCCTGCATGGGCGCAGACCGTAGTCTATTCACATACAGACATCGCTTACATCTCTGCTACAACCCTACAACCTCGGATAGCGAGCGTATCGTACCGAGGCTCCCCTATGAACCACCTGGGGTCGCGCCTGGTGGGGTGGTGGTATACTGCGAAGGCCGTGGTAATGGACGAGGCCATTAAATACACTTTTGCGTCTTTTGACTGCTTCAAGTCACCTGGTACGGCCGGAATATACCCAGCCATGCTGCAACAATGTACAAACCGGTTGCTACCGACTATGAAGAAAATTTTCACCGCTGTCCTAGCACTGGCATACATTCCAACACCCTGGCGTACAGTTAGAGTGGCATATATACCAAAATTTGGCAGAAGTGACTACTCACTCGTCAAGAGCTTTAGACCAATCAGTCTGACTTCCTTTTTGCTGAAAAGCATGGAAAGGCTGGTCGAGCTTCACGTGCGCAAAACTGCTTTGTGATTGCATCCACTATCTCAGATGCAACATGCCTATCAATGCGGAAAATCCTGCGAGACTGCGCTCCAAAATCTAGTTGGTAGAATGGAGGGCGCGCTTGACATGAAAGAATACGCGATGGGCATTTTCATCGATATTGAGGGTGCTTTTGACAATGCGACTTTTGACAGTTGTGCAGCTCTGCCAGACAACACGGCTTAGACGAACCATTAGTGTTGTGGATTAAAGCAATGCTAATCAATAGAACGTTGGTTGCGGATGCGGATTGTAGCCGTTATGTTATGGCGGGGGTAAACAGAGGCTGCCCGCAAGGCGCCGTTCTGCCTCCACTGCTGTGGTGTATGCTGGTCGACTCTCTGTTAAACGCACTCAACAGTTCTAATGTATACGCTCAGGCGTACGCGGTTGATGTTGCCGTGCTTTCTGTTGGATCATGCCTAGTGACTGTATGCGCCAAGGCGCAGGCGGCCCTTGACGTGATCGACGAATGGTGCACTAGGAATGGGCTCTCGGTCAATCCTCTTAAAACTGAGGTTGTTATCTTTTCGAGAAGGAGAAAGCTGATCGGGTTGACTCAGCCAGTGCTAAAAGGCGTCACAATCCAACTCTCCAATGAAACAAAGTATCTGGGAGTCGTCCGGGATAGCAAACTTCTTTGGTCCAAGCATTTTGAGCTGAAGACTGCCAAGGCGCCGTCGGTTTTCTGGCAGTACCAGGCCGTTTTCGGCAAGACATGGGGCTTATCACCGAAAAGAGTCCTATGGATTTATATGGCTATGGTAAGACCATTTATTTAACACATCGGTTGTTTGGTGGAATAAGCTTTCGCGTAAATACGTTACTGCTGCTTTCGCCAAACTCTAAAGGAAGGTATGCCTCGGCTGCCGGGTGCCTTCCTCAGCACGCCTTGCTCCAGCCTGGATGCATTATTGAACCTCCCGCCCCTTGATGTTTACATTATGGGTTGCACAATCAAAGCTATCTCACGTTTAAAAAGAGGTGGCTTTTGGTATAACTCGCACTGGAGTTTTGATGAACTTGTGCAACGGCTGTCCTTCGACTATTATCGTATGGATATGCCGTCGGATGCAATGACACCGGAACTTCGGCTGAAGCGCAACTATGAAGTCGACTTTCCTCGTGTTCAGGCCTGGCTCTGGCCAGACTCTGAGCCTGGAAAGGAATGCAGTCGAATCTTCACGGATGGCTTCAAAACCGATCAAGGATCTGGTGCTGGTGTTTTCATGAAGAGCGACAACATTAGACTTTTCTTCTCGTTAGGCAAACATGCGTCAGTCTTCCAAACGGAGACTTATTCTATCCTAATGGCCATGTACTATATTGCGAGGAACAGGTGGAGGGGGCGAAGTATCTGCGTCTGTAGCGACAGTCAGGCTGCGCTTAAAGCCTTGCTCAACCCCTTAACCACATCCAAAATAGTGCATGAATGCAAAATCTCTCTGAATTCAGTCGGAAGGCTGAATTCACTTAGACTTATCTGGGTATCGGGTCATAAAGGGATCACGTTAAATGAGATCTCCGATGAACTTGCTAGACAGGGCTCAGAGGGGGACTTCTCAGGACCTAAACCAGCGATTTGTCTATCTGCGTCCTCGGTCAGGGCTTCCATTGACGGTTGGGTTTAATATGAACACAATCGCCGTTGGCATGACTTTCCAGGGTGCAGGCAGACTAGGCAAATTCTCCCCGACGTCTGTAGGAATTCCGCGGCATTCAGAAAAGACTGCAGACAGACTACTGGCGTTCTTACGGGATACTACGCTTTTGCCAAACACCTTAAGGGCTAAGCGATACCACCAACTGCGAAGCCTGTGGAGAAAGCGGTGGCACTGCCGAACATTTAATCTGTGATTGTCCTGCTTTTGCTCGTATCAGGTGGCAGGTATTTGGTGCGGATATGGTGAGTGCTGTTAACCTAAGCTCCTTATCATTGAAGCGCCTTCTCGTTTTTCGTAGAAAACGAGTAAATTCTCACTGTTCGGGAGAACTTATTTTAGTCCTCAAAGAGAATTCGTCAAGCACATAAACTTGCCGAAGTGGATGGCGATATAAAGGCACATAAACCAGTACATCAAAGTAGTTTACAAATGATAAACACCGTCTCTTGTGCTTAGTTCTTAACAAGTGATTTATTAATCTAAATAATTCTATCTTATATACTAATTTACAAATTCAAGAACGTGGGAATGGGACTGGGAGGTGGTATAAAATCGGGTGGCACAGATCGTTGTATCTGTGGTTGAGGGTTTTGGTTGCGCATGCAAATTCCTGACTGTGACACTTGTGTATCGTCTGATCGTTGCATTCATGAAGATCCACGAGTGAGGTACTCTGGTTACACATGCACATTCCTGAGCTTGTTGCATTCATGAAGATCCGCGAGTGAGGTATTCTGGGGTGGAATCAGCTTAGGTGATAGTTGATAGTTGACAATCAAAATCGTACCTTTACGTCCACGTAAGGTGATTATCAAATTGACAATCACCTTTTTGCCATCAATTTAATGTGACAGCTATTTAGGTGTCGCTTTCATACATTTTTGTTATTTTCATAGGTAGGTATGCATCTCGGCTTCAACTCCAAATAAATTAAATGCTTTAGTGAAAAAAGAATATATATTAAATAAATTCAAATAAATTTGAAAATTCGTGAAGTGCAATGTTTACGTCATTAGAACTTTTCTACACAAATGAAGAAAACAATTACACAAATGTCCAACTATTAAGAAGAATAATGAGAAATAAAGCAAATATCTTGGAACTTTCAAACCCGATGTAAGAATTCATAGAATTATAAATATTCATTGTTGATTGCTATCATTTATTATTGTGTATTTTAGATTTTTGAAAAACTTTCGCTTATCAAAAGAAGCGTTTGTGTTTGTTTTGGGACTGCTTGATTTACCAACTGGAATAAGGTCAACGCATGTTCCACCCATCCTTCAATTGGCTGTAACTTAAAATCTTCTTGGTGGTGGTGGCTATCAAAGACAAGTTGGGGCTGACTGGGCTGCACCAATGGGTCAAAGTAAGGTGGCTAAAATTACTGCTGCAGTCATTAAAAAAAATGCAGTCAATACTTTGTCCATTTATGATAAAGTTTTCGCCTAAATCAACAATCATATTTGAAATATAAATCATGAATAATAAACACACATCAGCTGCTCGGAACGACTGCGTCGGCAAGGAAGTGACGTTTAAAACTCTAAGTGCTGCCAATAATCATTAATTTTTTAGTGATCGCTTTACGCAGACCAAAGAGGAGTTGATAATCAAAAACGACAATCAAAAAGCGACAATCAACTATCACCTTAGCCGATTCCACCCCTGGTTGCACCTGCACATTCCTGATTACGATACGTGGGTATCTTCGTTGCATTTATGCTGGTTTCATATGGGATGGATTCGGAAATTGAAATGGGAGTACATTTACAGTGGGGCAAGAAAGACACTCGACTGGAATGGGTACACTTGGGTATACAAGTTAGGGTGTTAAAACTTCTTAACATTCTCCCCCCGTTGGATGGCACATTCAACTAGACTTAGAATCGATTCTGATCATAAAGTCTGCGTCTGTCAAATGATCACCTTGAGCCAAGTCCTTAGGCATGTTGATACGATGACTCGTCTTGTAAATTGAGCGATTATTTCCTGCGTTCTTGGTAATTGACCGCCATCTGTTCCACACAAGGTAACATATGATGGCAGTTATAGTGAGGAGACTAAAACTGGTTATGCTGTAGTGATGAATGTCATGGTGGTTTAAAGCTGTGGGCAACCCATTTTCCATTTGTAGCAGTTTTCTCTTAATGTCTTCTAATTCGTCAAGATGTATTTGGTAATGAGGCGTCAAATGTATTGTTGACATGGTGAGATTCGGAACAAGTGCTTCAGTAATATTGGTAGGTGGGGTATATGATATCCTTCCTTCTGATGACAGCAAATTGTGCACCTGAATTGTAAATAGATCTTGTTTAATGACGCATCCTGGTTGCATTTTTAGTAGTCCTGATTGCTGAAGACTAAACTGTGTAACAGTTTTATCACACACCACGTTCAGCGTTGTTCGTTCATCCAAGGAATATATCCATTGATTTAGCGCATGCAGTTGAATCCAATGAGATACTCCTTCTATCCTGGCTATACGACATGAAGGTGATTGCTTTGCTTGATTCACGAAGTTTATTTCACATGCGCTAATTGAGGATCCATTTTTGTAAATGGGTCGCTGTTGCTTGCATATGGTTTTTTCTTAATTTATTGAAGTGCAGGAGCTTAGCTCATGGTGGGTTAGTGGATAATATTGGTCACGAAATAAGTTAACTAACAGGTAAGGAAATGATGGTTGAATCGCCACGAATGTACTGTAAGCCTTTACTGGAACTGGTATCACATGAAATAGTTCAAAATTTTCTGATGCCAAAATTGGGATAGTGATTTTAAATATGACATAGCTCGCGCTTGCTGTCCCCTGAATATGCATGAGACTGTAGAAATCTAGAATGGTGTCCACTGTGAATGGAAGTTTCAGTGACGTGGGTAGATTGGATTGTATTTTGTTAATCTCCCCTATGAGCTGATTTGGTGGTAATAGCTGCGTACTCGTTTTTCCGTGCTGTGTGTCCATCATAATACCCAGAATTGCAACTTATATACGATGAAAATTTGTGGCGAGCAATATTGACTGGATAGCTATTGAAACAAATGATTGTGAGAGTTGTGTTTGATAGAGTTCTTTATGAGTTTGATGTACATCTAGTATTATTCGGTTAATGTGGTCCTCTAGTTGTTGAAATTGGTGGCTTACTGCCTGCTGGTCCTTCCGCATGATGTTGAGTGTTGCATCTATTAGTGAAGTTTGATTTTTTAATAATTCATTGCGATATGATTTATTTTGTTCGACCTTTTGGATAGTGTCTTCCACATAGTTGGCATATTCAGAATCAAGTATCCCAAACAGTGCATTTGCTACATTGATGATGATGTTGACTGCTCCTCTTTTGGCTCTACTATTAAATCGGTTTTTTAAAAGCTCATTATTTTGGCTCAATTCATTGATCAGGTGTTGAAATTTGTTAATAATAGTCTGACACTCCCGGTTGTGATGCAGAAGCTCGCACACCTCTACCAATCTTCCATAATGACTATTAAGAAGTTGGACTTCCTTCCAGTAGAAGTCCATATTATAGTAGATGACCAAGGTCCACTCACTGCTAATTATACCCGCTGGTCCCAGATTTTCAAAGAATATTCCTGATTGGTTGTCGAATGGTGCGGTTTCAATATGTGCCGCTTTTGTTGTAGTCATTATTAAGCAGGTAATAAACAATGTAACAAGACTAGATCCCAGAGATACCTTCATTTTCTTCTTAGGGGACAAATTGCCCGACGAATTTTCCTTTTTATTTCCGATGCATTCTCTACCGGGTTGTACTGTTGAGTCTTCCGGCCCGTATTGATCTTGCGGCACGGACTCTGAGGATTCATGTTCTGTGGCTTCAATTGGAAGTGGCGCCAACTTATGTATAGGGCGACGCAGAATTCCATTAGAAGTTTGAACGTCAACAACGCGAATAAATCCGTCGTCTCCAGGATAAGCCTTGATGATCCGACCCAGCTTCCATCGTAGTGGAGGAATGTTATCTTCCTTCATGATAACCATTGCGCCCAACTTTATATTCTGAGCACACTGTTTCCACTTTGAACGAAATTGCAACTTGTTTAGGTATTCCAGTTGCCATCGCCTCCAAAACTCATTCTTTGTGTATGTTACAAGTTTCCATCGTTTAGCACAGTTTATGTTTAGTGGCTCTGCGTGAGAATCAACTAACGAATTAAGTGGTTCGCCAATGAGAAAGTGACCTGGAGTTAAGGCCATTAAGTCGTTGGGATCGGTAGATATTGGTGTTGTAGGTCTCGAATTCAATATAGCTTCAACTTTAGTAACGACCGTTTCCATTTCTTCGTACGTTAATGACGCAAATTCAAGTGTTGATCGTAGAAGATGTTTGGCAGACTTGACGGCGGCTTCCCAAAGGCCGCCGAAATGTGGTGCTCGTGGTGGTATTAAATGAAAATCTGTTCCTTTTGAACTACATGCTCTCGTTACTTTGTTGATAGCGTACTGAGAGTTCACAATTTTCTTGATTTCATGCAACTGATTCCTTGCGCCGATGAAGTTAGTTCCATTGTCACAATAAAGGTTTCGGCAATTTCCACGTCTTGCGGTAAATCGCTTTAGGGCTAAAATAAAACCTTGAGTGGAGAGGTCAGTTACTAACTCTAAGTGAACCGCCTTCGTCGAAAAGCAGCAAAACACTGCGATGTATGATTTCTGAGGTCGCTTTCCTCTTATCTTAAAATGAGTCCATACTGGTCCGCAGAAATCCACTCCAGAATTTATAAACGGTCTTGCAGGTTGAACTCTTGTCGATGGAAGATTTCCCATTAACTGATTGATAATTTTAGGTTTTGCTTTCGCGCAAAATACACAATTTTGAACGACAGATCTCGCAATTTTTTTTCCTTTAATAGGCCAATAAGTTTGTCTTGTAATTCCAAGTAATGCTTGTGGCACAATATGGTAGTTGTTTATGTGTATTTCATTAAGTATTATCTTAGTGACTGGATGTCTGTAAGGCAGAAGCATTGAATGTTTTGAGGCGTAAGGCAAACTCGATGCTTCCAACCTTCCACCAACTCTTATAATACCTGACTGGTCAATGAAGGGTGTGAGTCCGGCTAAGAAGCTGTTCCTTGGACACTCGTGGAACCTCCTTAAGTGTGTCAAATCTGCTTCAAACCCTTCTTTTTGCATAATCTTCACTATTACATATCGGGCGTTCTCTAATTCAGCAGCTTGAAGTTCCAGTGATTGATAGTTTGTCTTCCGTCTATTGTTGATAAATCGTAGCACGTATGCCATAATGCTTTGAAGCCTTTTAAATGAATTTTGATGATGGATGGTGTCAAGATAACTGCTTGTGCCGGTTTTTTGTTCGGTGGTAGCGGCTGCTGCAGACTGCTTACGCTCCAAGTTACATTGAGTATTCTTTGTATAAGGAGGAGGCCAAATTGTGCTACTGGTGGTCCGTAGAACCATAAATTGCAGGTACTCAATTTTTCTGGGGGTCCGCCGGATTTTCCTTTGACCTTACGTGTCTCCATTGCTGTGGTATGGAGAGCTTATGAATGGAGGCTATTCGATTCCCAACGAATACCTGGAAGTCGGTTGAACTCGAATTTATCCATGCTAACACTATTTCCGAGTCAGTCCAGAGGTAAGTTGGATGGTTTTTAATTTTAAGGCAGCGCTTTACCCTGTCAAGAAGCTTGACTGCTAATTCCGCGGCACATAATTCTAATCTTGGGAGTGTGATTTTCTTTGGTGGCGGTGGAGCTACTCTAGATTTGGAGCACAGTAGTCGGACGATTATCTTTCCATGAGTGTCAGTCGAACGTATGTATATAGCAGCACCATAAGACTTCGCGGATGCGTCAGCAAATGCATGCAACTGAGAGGAATGTGGAATACTGTTGCCGAAGGCGTGTCGCGGAACTTGGAGTCCTTCAAGGCATAGAAGACTGTTGCGAAATCTTATCCATCTTGTATGCAAGTCGAGTGGCAGTGAGGCATCCCAGTCCTGTTTTAGTCCCCATAACTCCTGTAAGTAGATTTTTGTGAATAATCCAAGCGGGTCAAAAAGTCGAGCTATATCCGATGCCACAGTTCTTTTGGTGATTTTTTTGAATTTTTGGAGTGTTAGCCATATTAAACCAAGTGTTTTAATTGATGAATCCTTTACATCGGAGAAGTTCAATTGCACTTCTTGGTCCTCTGGTGCGATAGCGTTGAGTAGCTGAGGATGGTTGGCACACCATTTTCGTAGCTTAAAACGTAGCGACAAGTTGTGATTGCATGTCGCGTGCTGTTGTCATGCTATCTGATCCTGTCATGACATCATCAACGTAGAAATTTTCCCGCAGACAATCAGCGCCTAAGGGGTATCTTGCACCTCCATCTTGTGCCAAACGCAGCAAACATTTTATTGCCAAATATGGGGCAGCCGAGGTTCCATATGTGACAGTGTTTAATTGATAACACTTCAATTGTTGGCCTTGGTCATTTCGCCACCAGATAAGTTGGTAGTTTTTATCTTGCTCATTAATTTGAATTTGCCTGTACATCTTTTCACTGTCGGCAGTAAAAACGAAACGGGGTAGCCTGTCTTATCTATGGATCTGTCAAACTAGACGTGTGTCAGAGGTATCGCAGTTAAAATATCAATAATTTACCGAAAATACCTTACCAAAATTTAATAAAAGTGCTAATAAACTTGTCTGAACAAAGTGCAATCGATTGGTATTCATATATCATTTCTCACATTAAAGTTATATAGTTTTATTTGCTTTTTCACATTTCCGCGTGGTGTCTGTACGTCAAAATGCCGCCATCATCAGCGAGAAGGTTTAACAACGATGAAATTGAAAATCTTCTAGACGAGAAAATAGATCAACAATATGAAAAGCTAAGGACCTTAATCACGGAGGAACATTTAAAATTATCAACTAAACTCGATAACTTTGTTAAAGATTTTAACAATCGACTGTGTAAAATTAGTAAAGAAATGACAGATCTCGTTGCGCGCGTCAAGACAGTTGAAGACAAGCACCAGCAACCCCCGCATGATACGCAGCTCATCAACCAACTTAGTGACTTACACCAACAAATTGATTCCCTGCAACGCGAACAGATTCGTACCGACGCTGTACTACGTGGAGTTCCCAAAAAACCCAATGAGGACTTGAAAGAAATGTTCACCGCACTTTGTACGTCTGTAAACTTTTCTCCAACTCCTGTGCTCAAAGATATTTTTCGGGTAAAACCAAAAGGGACATATGATGATACGGCAGTAATTATTAAATTCAACACTGCAGCCGACAAAAACAAGTTGTTGTTCTTAATTAATAAGCGCTATAAAACATCTAAAAAAGTACTTTCCTTGCACGATGTAAATCTCGATTCCAACAGCAGAATATACGTCAATGAAAGTTTAACATCTTCAAATCATATGATTTTACGGAAAGCTTTTCATCTCAAGCGTGGGAAACATCTTGCATCAGTGTTCACTCGAAATGGAAAGGTTTATATTCACACAGTGGACAATCCTACAAAAGCTCACCTCATAAATTCTTGCCAAGATCTGGATTCAATTACGCAATTGCAGCGCACTGCAGTCGAATTTCACCAGCAATGATGATGAGGTAACATGCAACAAACATGCAACAAATACGCAACAATCTATAGTTTTTTTTAAAATAATGTTTACCTACTATGTATTATCATTTTTGTTTTTTCTGCGATACTGAAAATGAAATCCATTTCAAATGTTTATCATAAACTGTAATGCTCGTTATTAGTTTCTATATATTTGTTTCATTTATTTAATTAGATACCTTTAAATCTTAAAAACACGCTTATTTTAATTTTGTTCTCTTCATTTAGCCATATACTTAGTCTCTCTTTTGTCATGGTCGCTAATCTTTATTTGGTGTCGACGTCTTGTTTGCTTTGTGGTCTGTTTTTGTTGTCATTAAATTTTAATGAACGCAATTAATACAGTTTCTCAGTCTGATGGTGGGGACTTAAGCCTTCATTTTTACTTAAACTCATTTTGCAAGCAGGAAAAGGGACTTCATGTGTGTCACTTAAATGCCCAAAGTTTATATAAGAAAATTGATGAATTTCGTACAAACTTTGTAGACTCCGATGTGGATGTGATTTGTGTTTCCGAAACATGGTTTAGAGAAGAAGTGAAAAATGACATATATAGTATTAGTGGCTATAAAATTTTTCGTGCCGATAGAAAGTCTACAGGTGGAGGTGTTGCACTATATGTCAAACAACGTTA
Organism: Portevinia maculata; assembly: GCA_949715645.1. NCBI lineage: Eukaryota > Metazoa > Arthropoda > Insecta > Diptera > Syrphidae > Portevinia > Portevinia maculata. The sequence continues at coordinate 168,868,537 of OX454526.1, read as the reverse complement.
AATTGTCGGATTGTGGTCGAGTCACCTCTAAATAATCCCGTTGAATTCTGTTTTATTGAGCTTTGTAATGGCACATCAAAAAGGCTCCTTGGTTGCGTCTATCGCCCTGACTGTAATACAATTTTGTCCAGCTTTTATAACATTTTAGAAGAGTACTCATCTCAGTATGGGGAAATTATTGTGTTTGGTGATTTTAACTGCAATTTGTTATGTAATGAGACGTCAAAGTCTTTTATCGAAAACCTTAAGACTTTATCCTTAGTGCCAGTCAATAAAACACAGCCAACCCATTATACGAATACCAGCAGTACCCTACTTGATCTAGTACTTGTTAATAATCTAGATAATGTTTTGTTTTTCGGTCAAACATCGGCGCCATGTTTCTCTCACCATGATATAATTTTTGCTACGTTTAAATCAGATGTGTTTGATAGTGTAAATGATCCTATACTTTTAAGAGATTTTAAAAATATTGACTTAGAGCGGCTTGAAAGTGATGTCGCTTGTATTAACTGGCAATCAATTTATCTCATCCGATCTGCCAAATCCCAAGTATCTTTTCTTCAAGAACATATTCGACAACTTTATAATACGCATGTCTAGCTTAAAACAAAGCGGTTACCAAATAGGTCCATTCCTTGGTTCACTTTTGAAATAAATAATATAATAAAAAATAGAGACCTTGCGTACAAAAAGTGGAAGAGATACAAGCTTGCGGAATTTTATGAAGTTTTTCGTACTCTTAGAAATAAAACAAATGCAAAAATAAAAGAATCAAAGCGATCATATTACTCTAAGCGGATGTATATAAACCTACCAAGTAATATACTTTGGAAAAATATACGCGATCTAGGCTGTGGGCGAACAAAATCCGATGTGTTCGAGAATGTTGATCCAGACAAATTAAATTGTGTTTTTGCACAAACACAATCGATTCCCTCTTCATATGTCTCTTTTCCTTTTCACAATGACCAATTTGAGTTGTCGGAAGACCATGAATCTTTTTGTTTTTCGGGAGTTGATGATTGCGATGTCGTAAGCGCTATTTTAAAAATTAAATCAAGGTCAACCAGTTTCGACGAAATTCACCCTTCTGTCATTAAAATCATTTTACCCTACATTTTACCGTTTCTGACTCATGTTTGTAACACCGTTTTAACTACGTCCTCTTTTCCCTTGTTATGGAAAGATGCAAAAGTGCGACCACTTGTTAAGAAAAAAGCTACTCGTAGTTCACCCGTTGAATATAGGCCCATTTCAATCTTACCGTTTTTGTCAAAAGTAATGGAAAAATTGTTGCAGCAACAAATGTCAGCGTACCTTCAGAGAAACAAATTAATCAATAGCACCCAATCCGGTTTTCGGGCAAAGCACAGCTGTGTTACTTCATTGCTGAAGGTCACAGAGGATATAAGGAATGCAATTGATAAGGACTTAGTAACTTTTCTGGTTTTGTTAGATTTTTTGAAAGCTTTCGATACGATTAATCACAATCTCTTGTTATATAAACTCAAAAATATGTTTCATTTTTCCTTCTCTGCCTGCAAATTGATACATTCATATCTATGTGAAAGAGTTCAAGCTGTTTCCGTTAACAACAAGACTTCAAATTATTTGCCTTTAAAGCGGGGTGTTCCACAAGGATCAATTTTGGGTCCCCTCTTGTTTACACTTTTCATAAATGATCTTCCGCCTTGTACAAATCACTCTTCCGGACATTTATATGCCGATGATTATCAGCTTTACCTTAGTTGCAAGCTAGGATTGATCGAGGATGGTATTTTCAAAATTAATGAAGATCTTGAAAAAGTAAATAAATGGTCCATACTTCATTGCTGAAGGTCACAGAGGATATAAGGAATGCAATTGATAAGGACTTAGTAACTTTTCTGGTTTTGTTAGATTTTTTGAAAGCTTTCGATACGATTAATCACAATCTCTTGTTATATAAACTCAAAAATATGTTTCATTTTTCCTTCTCTGCCTGCAAATTGATACATTCATATCTATGTGAAAGAGTTCAAGCTGTTTCCGTTAACAACAAGACTTCAAATTATTTGCCTTTAAAGCGGGGTGTTCCACAAGGATCAATTTTGGGTCCCCTCTTGTTTACACTTTTCATAAATGATCTTCCGCCTTGTACAAATCACTCTTCCGGACATTTATATGCCGATGATTATCAGCTTTACCTTAGTTGCAAGCTAGGATTGATCGAGGATGGTATTTTCAAAATTAATGAAGATCTTGAAAAAGTAAATAAATGGTCCATAGAAAATGAGCTCATAATAAATCCTGCTAAATCTAACTGCCTGGTTATCTACAAAAATGAATTGGACCAAAGTTATTTCCCTAAAATTCTTCTTGGCAATAGTCACATCAATTATGTCAATAGGAGTAAAAAAAAAATCTAGGCGTGTGTTTCAACAGGACTCTTAGTTGGGATGACCACATCAAACAAATTATCGGCAAAATATACGGAATTCTTCGAAATCTTGCTTTTTCTCAACACTTTACTCCCCTAAGTACCAAGTTGTTGATTGCTAAATCTTTAATCGTCCCTATTATAACCTACGGTTGCGAAATTTTTTGCTTTCATAGTGCTGAAACGAAACGTAGATTAGTTGTTGTATATAACAACATAGTTAGGTACGTCTACAACCTCAATAGGCGTGATCATGTTTCTAGATTCTAAAACATTACTGGGATGCACAATACACACTTACATTAATTACCGAACACTTATGTTGTTGTACAAGCTTATAACCAACAAAGAGCCCTTGTATTTGTACAACTGCTTGTCTTTTGCAAGAACACCGCGTTCGATTACTTTAATACAACCCCGGTTTACATGTCGCATAACTGAAATGCAATTTTTTGTCCATGCCATTAGATTGTTTAACTCATTACCACAAAGCATCAGGAGACTAATTGACATGCGTAATTTCGAGACCGTTTTATTTAGGTATATGGCTACAAATGAAAATGAAAATTAGTTTTCATATCTTATATTTTCAGTTTATTTGTTTTTCATTAAAATTTAGAATTATTATGTATTAACATTGTCAGATTTCAAATAATATAAATTTATCGATACTCGAACAACTAAAGATTGTAAAGTCTATGTAAGAGATTTGAATTCTGGAATGAAATATCTAAAATATCTAAAATATCTAAATATCTAAATAAATATCTAAAATATCTAAATAGCCGAAATCTTAGAAGTATGTTGAATAGTTCTTCTTGAAGTACTGGCCCGGTATGAAGAATGTTGTTCAATGAGATATTAGTAGTGGTTTTTGCCGAGGCATCGAACACCACCCTGAGCTTCGTAGAACTGCTGTCCGGCTTCATCACGCAATGATGTGGAAGAAAGCAGTGGGAGGAAGGTATGGACTCACTTTTGATTTCTTTCATGTGTCCCAATTTTTAATATTCTTCCATAAAGGCGGTATATTGCTGCCGCAGCTCCGAATTTTTTACCAGACGTCGTTCGATTGAGAGAAATCGCCGTAGAGCTATATCCTTCGATTGGCCTAGGGTTTTTGGATCATCTGAGAATGGTAGACTTACAACAAACCGGTCATTACCTTCTCTTTTGCATGTTTGTTCAAAGTGGGTTCACAACGTCGTTCTCCTGTTGTTAGCCCCTTGTCTTGAACTTCATCTAGTTGTTCGATGTCCTGGAATCGATTGATTGCTGTGTTTATATCTTCTTCTTCTTCTCCTGAGCATATTCCGCAGGTAACCCGATTTGTGAAGGGTTGCTTGAGTCCTCCTGCTATACAATCCAACCGAAGACGGTGTTTTGCAATGTTGGTAGATTTGCTCCCAAATTGATTTGACCAATAGACAGGAGTTGGAAGAATAGTTCAGATCCCAAAAGAACATCAATATGATCTGAGTTGTGGAACGTAGGATCTGCTAACTGAACATTATGCGGTATATTCCAAGAAGATATTTCTAATTGTTTACTCGGTTGTGGTGATATAATAGTACCTAGTACGAACGCTTCTAATGTGGTTGAGAAGGCGTTCCTTTTAGAACTTAATAGTACATTCACCCTTCTTTGGGACTTCTGCTGACCTTGACCAATGCCCTGTATGCGTATGTTAGTAGATGATGATGTTAAGCCCAGCCTTTTAACAGCCCGATCGCTGATAAGATTAACTTGTGATCCAGAGTCCAACAGATCACGGCATTCAATTTCTGTTCCATTTTGATTTGCTAGCTTTACCCTGTCAGTGCCGAGAATGATGAACTTTTCCTTTTTACAATTCGCTGTTGTGGTGAGTGCTGACGTAGGCTTAGCAGATTTCTGTGAACTGACCGCTACTGAATTGGATTGTGCTGTCGTGTGCTGCTATCTACCAAGTTGGAAGCACCTCATGTCATACCTAGCACATGCACATTCCTGATTATGACACTTGTGTATCGTCAGCTTGTTGCATTCATGAAGATCCGCGAGTGAGGTATTCTGGTTGCACCTGCGCATTCCTGATTACGATACGTGGGTATCGTTCATTGCATTTATGCTAGTGTCATATGGGATGGATTTGGAAATTGAAATGGGAGTACATTTACAGTAGGGCAAGAAAGACACTCGACTGGAATGGGTATACTTGGGTGTACAAGTTAGGGTATTAAAACTTCTTAACACTCACAGTAAAATGTGGTGTGTCTGCCTGGTAGTACAATGGACCAGTATGTCCAGTATTGAGTCTGAGCGCTCCAGTGTAGAAAGTCTCGCACTCCGAAAAAAAACATAGGTATAGAATTTCGGTTGACTTTGTCTTACAGAACGTTAAAAGTCGAATAAGGTTCTTGTAAGCACATCTTTATGATTCGTTGTATTTTGGTTCGTTTGGCTAGGCCAATGTTGACTACATTTTTTTTAGGATCGCGAATACGTACCTAGAGGCTTTGTATACCTACTCTATAGTACTCTCACTTCGTGTATATGCCACCAAACGACGTAAGTTCGTCATTAAAAAAAGTTATAAAGAGGTTCTACAAAATGCTAGTATATATTATAATATGCATATTTGAATTTACTTTTGTTGTCTTCCATTGTCTTCCATTCTCGTGACTGGGAATATGAGGAGAAAGATGAAAACACCGAGGTAGTGGTGGTGCTCGATGAAGCAGGGCAGACGGCAAGGTGGGGGAAGTGTGGTTGGGTAGACAGATGTTTTATTATTTGTTGGTTTTGATGGAACTTTGGGGTAAGTTATGGCATATACATATTGCAAGGAGGCCGTAGCATTCATCAAAGAAAAGGGGTATTCATTCAAAATCGGTATCAAAAATCATATTTTGTACATATTGCGATTGCATTATGTTACACAATTAAATATAAGCAGAATTTTTTTATTTGGTTTCTCACAACCAACTGATTTGGGCAGTTTGGGCAGCTAAATATAATTGATTAATGTATTCTTTTTGATACTTTAACAACACAAACTCTGCATAACTTATATGTTTTGGATACTGTTTTATGAATACGAATTTTTGCATAAAGCCTGGAGCAATATTTAAACATTGCATAAGTAGATATGCAACCATTTAGAGAACGGTTGAAGAAGGCTCTAAGTTGTTTGCATTGATGGGTGTGTGGAGTAGGTAGGGAATCGGCACTAGTGGTTGGCCGCTTCAACAACTCCCTTCTTTATGAAATAAGAACAAACGTTAGTAATAATTACTTCAGTTTATATTCTTTTTTATAATATCCACGGTCAAAATATCCCACCCTCAAAACATCCTTTTTTATGAGTCGAATAGGTGTTCAGAGTTTTAACTTTTGTGAGTCTATCCCAGGGAAATATTATCCGTACCTGGGTGGGCCACTTAGCTGGTAAAAGGGTTTAAAACTGTGATAGTGAGGTTGTTTTTTGGGATTCAACGATTAAAAAAAATAATATCGGTGCTAGAAATGGGCTGGCTGACAACTAGCGCCGGATATAATGCAAATTTCTGATTCAGGAATACCGAGTACCAACGAAATTAAATATGTTGTACATATATAGTTAAATTTGGGCCCATTATTGTTCTTGTTATACCCTATTCTAGGGGTATATTAATTTTGACTCATAGTTTGTAACATACCTTAATATTGCCCGTAGGCCCCTAAAAGTTACTATATTTATGATCAACATCGATAGTAATGTCGATCTAGCCATGTCCGTCCGTCCGTCCGTCCGTCCGTCGGCAAAAATTAGGCCTTTAAACTGAACCTAGAGAGCTGAAATTTTAACCATATACTCTCTAGGGTCCCGAAATAATCAAGTTTACGAATTTTTGAAATCCGGCCACAGACACGCCCACAAACTCAAAAAAACAAAATTTTGGAAAAAATCGAATTTTGAGCTAGAGAGCTGAAATTTTTTATGTATGATCTATGACCCCTAAAACTGCTCGGGATATAAAATTTTCAAAATCCGCCCACTGCCACGCCCACAAAAAAATAAAACAATTTTATTGAAAAACCAAAATTTGAGCTAGGGAGCTGAAATTTTTAATATATACTCTCTAGGGGCGCTTTAAGCTCATGTATAAATATTTTCAAAATCCGCCCACTGACACGCCCACAAATAAATAAAACAATTTTTTTGAAAATCCAAAGTTTGAGCTAGGGAGCTGAAACTTATAATATATGCTCTCTATGGGCCCTTTATGCTCATGTGTAAATATTTTCAAAATCCGCCCACTGGCACGCCCACAATTATTATTATTTTTTTTTTTTGAAAATTCAAAGTGAGCTAGGGAGCTGAAATTTATAATATATACTCTCTAGGGGCCCTTTATGCTCATGTGTTAATTTTTTTTAAATCCGCCTACCGACACGCCCACAATTAAATAAAACAATTTTATTGAAACACCCAAGTTTGAGCTAGGGAGCGTTTTTTTTTATAAAATCCTTTAAATGTTGTATAACAAAATATGTAGAGCGTTCTTAACAATTCAACCATACTTAGACTTTTGTCACGCCCACTTATGAGGGATAGGAATAAGAATAGGGTATCCAACAGTTCGCCTAAGCGGACTGTAGCCCGTCCCTATGTTTTTTTATAAACGATATTCCTAAAATCTTTCTAAAATCTCATTGCCTTCTTTTTGCGGACGATCTCAAATTATATCGAAGCATAAAATGCTCTGACGACTGTGCTTTATTAAATAATGATTTAAACCATCTGGCAGAATGGTGTGGTATAAACTTCCTACATCTTAATATTTCAAAATGCCAAGTCATGTCTTGTTTTCGTAAAATTTCTCCAATTTATTATGATTATCAAATTGATAGTACTTCTTTGGATCGTGTAGTGCAAAAAAAAAGATCTAGGTGTTATTCTTGATACCAAACTTTCTTTTCTTCCTCATATCGATTTTATTATAAATAAATCCAACCAAAGTTTAGGATTTATTAAAAAAATAGTAAGGAATTTACAGATCCGTATACTATAAAAACCCTTTTTATCTCTCTTGTTCGATCAGCGCTTGAGTACTGCAGCACGGTTTGGAACCCTTATTCCAATAATTCGTGTGTAAGAATTGAAAAAATTCAAAAAAATATTTCAAGGTTTATGTATTATAAACTTCACTGGGGTAATGACATTCCATCTTATAAAACTAGATGTCTTTTATTTGGTATGCAGAGTTTGGTAAATCGACGTACATATTTTGCGATAATGTTTATTAGAGATATACTTACTTACCAAATTAAATGTGCACAGCTTCTTGTACTAATATCAATTCGCGTTCCTAGTTATAATTCAAGAGAATATGTTCTTTTTTACGAACAATTTCACAGATCAAATTATGGTCGTAACGAACCTATTTCACGTTGCATTAGGGAAGCAAATTCAGTTTGTACTAGGTTAGACTTTTTTAGAATTTGCACAAGAGAAACCTTTAAAATTAATGTTTTAAATGTACTTAGATCTACTTAATGTTTGTATATATTTATTTACAATTATTTATGAATAAACCTTTATTTACTTATGTAGCATAATTAAAATATTGTTATCTTAGTCTATAAGAGAACTTTGTTCTTTGATTGATGAAATAAAGAAATAAAGAAATAATAATAAAAAAATTATCTTTTAAAGTAGGTACAATAATGCAAGTTTATAGGTAGGCAACCATATGCACAGAATCTTAAGTATTCAACTTCATCAAGATCATGATTAGGAATTTCACATTTTCAAGAAGCTCACATTTTTTATCCCATCCCAGAAATAATATAAATTTTATAGGTATAGGGTGATGGCATGTGAGGTCGGCCGTCTTTAGTAGTCGGCCGGCGCGCCATAAAATGATGCGTAATAGCAAATGCGTTTGTAGAATACACACAGAATTTTTTTTCCCCAAAAGGCTAACGGTTTTAGGTCTCCGACCTAAGGAGACATTTTTTGCATGGTTCTTCTACGCTCGGCCCCACCGGCCGACTATAGAAGACTATGTTTTTTTTGTTGTTGCTTAAGTTACTATGCAGATTGAAGGTTTACCTCATCCTACATTCATTTTTGACAAAACTTCCATGTTTTTTGCTTGGTTTCAGTAGTCGGCCCCCTGTTATCGCATTGAAAGAATGGGTGGCCGACTTCGGAAGACGGATATTGTTAAGTCGGCCGCTCATTTTTTACATTAAATTTTTGAGTTTTCTTATATTTAGAGTTACAAAACAGGTTTAAATTTAGAAATGAAGAAATTATTATTATTTATTTAAGCATTACAAAAAATTTAAAATTCAAAAGAAGGGGCTAAACGCGATTTCCATAAGTACCCGGAAGAAGAACTTACAGAAGCATTAAGGAAGATCCGGGAGGTAAACTGGTCAATTAGCAAAGCCAGTAAAGAATTCGAGTGCCAAGGACAACAAAACAAGACCGTATTCATGGCACGGCTGCCGAAAAACCGTGGCAAATGGGGCCGGATACTGTGCTGAGTACGGCCGGAGAAATAAGTCTTGTATATTGGGTACCTAGTGAATTTGGCGAAATGTGGCTTTTCCCAAAAACCTAACGATAATGAATTGCCAGGTAAGGGTTGGTATTACGGCTTTATCAAGCCCCATCCCGAACTGTCCCTCAGAACACCAGAGGGTCTATTAAAAGGCCGGGCAATCGTTACCGAGGAGTCACTAAGGAAGTGGTTTGAAGATTTAAGGAATTATCTTTATGAAATAGATGGTCTAGATATTCTGGAAGACCCTTCCAGAATTTTGAATGGGCATGAAACATTGTTTTGCCTATCTCTGAAAACTGGTGTTGTCTTTGCGCCAAAGTGTTGGAAAAACCTTTACAAAGTAAGCTACGGAAACGAAAAGGAAACAGGGACAGTTCTGTTTGTGTTCAGTGCTTATGGCAAGACTTAACCACCTCTGATCGTGTTTCCATACGTGCGTCCCCCGAAAGCGCTAAGAAAAAGCATGCCCCCAACATGGATTTTAGGTGGATCAGAAAGTGGCTGAATGCGTTCTGAGACCTTTTATGAGTACGTGGCGAACAGTTTTAATGGGTGGCTAAGAGAAAACAAGATCAAAAAGCCGGTTGATTCTTGTCGATGGTCACAAATCACATCTCACCATGGAGCTGAGCGATTTTTGCCGGAATAATGGTATTATCTTGTATTCCCTTTTGCTAAACACGACACACATTACCCAGCCAGCCGATGTAGGCGCATTCAAAGGACTTAAGCAGGAATATAAGACCATCGTTCATAAATTTCAAAGTATACCTGGTAATGCAGGGGAAGCCGTCACCAAAATAAACATTTGCGAAGTTCAGAATCTAGTGTTGGAAAGCTTGGATAGAAGTGAAATAATCGAAAAACCTGATGCCATCGACTTCTCGAAATGCGTGCGAAACGTACTGGAGAAGCTGCACCTAAATACGGAAAACATAGTAGTCACAGTTCATAGTTTCGATGAAACGAAGAAAGTTCTAGCTTTGGCAAAGGAAGAATTTCTCAAAAACAAAGTTGACTTTGAAGTTGTGATGAAGATAGTAGAAGAGATGGAGCGTAGTCACCTAAGTCAATCTGAGCCAAATGACACCATTACGGCCATAGATGGTACGATTGAGCTTCCTACGGATATTGAGGATATTACGGATCCTTGCCATCTACATCAACACCATCAGGCCAATCTGAGCTAGATGGAACCATAACCGGCACCTATCTGATAGCCAGTACAGGGAACTCATACCTGGTTTCTTTTTTTCCTATAATAATGTCTGAAAGAGCCATTTCATTTAATTTTCGAAGGAAATTATTGTGTTTTTCGTTTTTTTATAAGATCAGGAAATGGCATTCCTTGTGCAATTTATTTCAAATGATTTTTAATGAAATAAACATTTCTTTTTTTAAATGAGTTTGTATTATTATTGTATTTATAAACTAAAATACATATATTGAAAATTAAAAAAAATCTGCTTTCCTAACTTTTTTTTTTTTTTTTTTATAAAAAAAGGAAATCCAAATCCCAGAGCACTCAGACTCGGTAACGTTCCATTGTACTACCAGGCAGAAATCCTCCTTTTGGTGTAGAGGCATGTGATTGGGTGGCGTATGTTGTTGTTCCCCATGGGGATTGAACCTGCACCGCACGGGTCAGAAGCCAACACACTAACCTCTACACCGTCGCCACCCATTGGAAAGCAATGGTCAAAACATTGAAAATACAGAAGTAAAAATAGGGGCCGACTACTGAGTACTTATGTGGCCGACTACTACAGTTAGGGGGGCCGACTACTGAAGAATGTGGTTTTCATTTACATTTTTGTAAATAGTTTAAATTGGGTAACAATTATACTTAAAAAACCTAGAAATACCTAATATACACATTTTAAATATTTACTTAAGACAGTCTATTCACATTTTGAATAACGGATTTTTAAAAGCAAGTCAAATCTAAAATTAAAGTTAAGGGGCCGACTACTGGGTCCATCACCCTATATGTACAGTGAAATCTCACTTGAGCGGACATCAATGGTGCAAGATTTGGTCCGCCGTTTCAGGAAAATTAAAAGAAATTATTCATCTTTAAGCTAAGAATTAATCTTAATTTTCACTTATTTATATTTTTTTTTTTTTTTTTTTTTTATAATTTGCTTACGCTAAAGGGATTTTTTTTTCTGTTGTTACAGTACCCTTATAATGCGAAGAACACAGTGTAAGCTACTTGGTATTAGAAAGAATAGAGAGATAGGAAAGAAGTGTTTGGGTGCAGTTGTAGGGTTTTTTCTCCACGGGTGGTGTCTAAGTTACTTAGGGAGATTACGATTTCATGTATTCGGTATAAAGTAATGGACTTGGTCGGGATTCGAACGCACGACCTTCCATTCCGTAAGCGAATACACTACTACTGCACCATTGCCACATACAAAGATGGTATAATATTTGTTTGTTTTGATGGAAGTTTGAGGTAGGTTGTGTCAAGGAGGTGTATAGTATATCAGAGTGTATTTACATACAGTGACTACAGTGACTTTTGTTTACAATTTTAAGTACCGCTATGTTTCACATACTTGAGAAATAGACGACTATAAGAAATATTCGGTTTCCTAGGGGTAGGAAAGTAATGCTTTAGCTTGGGCCAAACCTAAGGGTCGAGAACGTTTAAAGTATGAATGGTCGTAGTGACGAGCTCGAAAAATTATGGTTGAAAGGCGAGTTGACATATGTGTTCAAGAAACGAAATGGCGAAACACCGCAAATTGGGTGCGTTTCGTGGATGTTAGGATGAAAGCGTTCAATATGTTCTACTACGCGATTTTAGTTTGTTGGCGGAGATATCAAAGTGAACCTGGAAGAGGCAATCGCCCAGCAACAGCGCCTTCTCCTAATAGAAATTTTTATGGCGGCGGGGACGAACAGAACTAAACAAACAAAAGTGTTTGTGAGAATCAAATGGGACAATCTAGACCAAAGAAAATTTCATTTATTACAAATTTACAAAATTTTCTCCATTCAAAGAAACATGGTGGTGGGCAGATGAAGCTAAAGCAGTGATTAGTGACAAAGAATTGTCATTCAAAGCTTAATCAAAGTACTCCACTAATAATGGAGATGAGAAACGTCCCCTCGAATTGGAATGCAGACTTTGCAAGAGGCTCGCAAAGAGAAAGTGCGCTCAAAAGGTAAAGTTTTTGGAAGGTTTGTATCGGTAGTTAGAAAAAAATTCTTCTTCGGCTGCTGATAGAAACACAATTGCGGGACAGTTTTAAGATGTTAAATGTGTCTCTGGGCTCACCCGGATGTTTAAATTGCATAGATGTTATTCCCCCCCCCCCCCCCCCCCCCTTAGTACCTATACTTTTACGACAAGCGCTGTTTGGAGGGCGCTGTAGTGATTGTCTAAGGTGGTCCCTGTATGGGCATATGTACTCCCCCGCCTATTTCTGGCATTTCTATTCTATCAGAAGGAACTCCCATTTCTTGATCTTCATTCAATGTACTATTAGGATTCGAGCTATTTCATTTTAAAAATAAATAAATAATAAAATTTGAATAATATAAATATTGATCGTATAGGTAGGACCTATTGAGCCATAAGTGGTTGTGCAGCATGGCGCAATACTGCTACAAAATAACATGTCATTGCTTTACACATTAGAATGAATATTTCTGAATCAATTACAAAAGAAATGATACAAATCGGTACATTTTTCGAAAAGATATACCCAAATTAGTGAGAGTCTAAGAAGCGATAAGCTCATAATTTCTTATTTAATGAAAAAGACCGAATTCAGTTTTTATTAAATTTTTTATTTAAAAACTATTCGTCCCTTCCATCATCCCCCTCTCTTCAGTCATCATACATGCTACTTGCCGAGGCGACCTTGCCGAGGCGACCTTGCCTTGCTCATGCATCATGCTCCTTCTTAGAATAAAAAATAAATACTTACATAATATCAGAATGACTCGATAAAGAGAAACAAACCAGTTTATTTGGTTTTGAATCTTCGTTTTCCTTTACCTTTATCTTCTTGTATACCATCATCAAATTTAAGACACAAACCTTCAAACACCACCCTTTTTGTTGCCAATTTTGTCGAGGTCGACGTTTTCAAATTCGTGTTGATGATAGTAGGTACTATAGAGTCTATATACAAAGCTAGAGGTTCTTTCGGTCAAAACTGCCACTCTTGACGTTTGCCAGTATTAGTATATGATTAAAGTCTTAGTAGTTATAAAGTGAGGCAGGCAACAAAAAAACTACATACAAATGTTACTGAATATAGAAAAAAATAGCAGATATTATCGTGATACAGGAGATACGATGGATAGGATCGGGTATGCAAAAAAGACAAAAGTGTGACATTTATTACAGGTGTCACAAAAGGATGAACATATTAGGATGCGGATTCGTAGTGGGAAATCGGCTAAGATCAAAAGTCATTGATTTCAAGCCGATAAGTTATCGCCTGGATCTAATCCGCATCCAAGTCACATGTAAACACGTCCCTACTGACGAAGCAGAAGACGCTATCAAGAAGGAGTGCTATGACCTGCTGGACGGAGCCTATGGAGCATGTCTGGATTACTATGTCAAGATCGTACGCATGGCGGCTTCCGACTAATCGACTTTGCAGCCGCCCATAATACGGTGATAAGTAGCACCATGTTCCCAAGACTGCTATCCACAAAGCAACATGGCGCTCTCCAGATCGACCATGCTGTAGTGCAAGTCAGCAAATAACTGTCTGCACGAACACAATGTAACCCTAGTAGTTATAAGAATTTAATGTATGTAGTGCAAGTCAGCAAATACCTGTCTGCACGAACATGTAATTCAAGTAGTTGTAATTTAGTACCTACTTAAGATAATAAGAATGTACAATTTATGGTTTATAAATAAAATTATTCTGGTTTGAGACATTGAAGAGAACACTTCGTTTTTATTCCCCTTACATGGCGACCGTGACAGCCGCGAATCGAAAACAAAAATACCAAAACCAATAATTAAAGTAAAATTAAATATATATTTTTTTGGAATGGGTGGATCACAAACAAAAGAAGAAAACAAAGGTGTCATAAATAACAACATAAAAATCGAAGACTCAGTGCAAGTTCATAATGATGAGATAACGTGGCTAATACGACTCATTCTTATCGCGATCGTTTTAAATCTTTTGCAAACATTATATAAATCATATCGTGGTTCGTTGAAAAAAAAAATCTTAAAGAGATTCGCTTATCAAAACTCGTTTAATACATTAAGAGACGGCGAGGCCACGATTGTGCAGTTCAAAGACTATAAAGTGAAAAAGAAAAACAAATTTAAACATAGGGACGGGCTACAGTCCGCTTGGGCGAACTGTTGGATACCCAGTTCTTATTCCTTTCCCTCATAAGTGGGCGTGACAAAAGTCTAAGTATGGTTGAATTGTTAAAACGCTCTACATATTTTGGTATATAACATTTAAAAGATGTTATCAAAAAAAAAGCGCTCCCTAGCTCAAACTTGGGAGTTTCAATAAAATTGTTTTATTTAATTGTGGGCGTGTCAGTAGGCGGATTTAAAAAAAATTAACACATGAGAATAAAGGGCCCCTAGAGAGTATATATTATAAATTTCAGCTCCTAGCTCAAACTTTGAATTTAAAAAAAAAATAAAAAAAATTGTGGGCGTGTCAGTGGGCGGATTTTGAAAATATTTACTCATGAGCATAAAGGGCCCATAGAGAGTATATATTATTAATTTCAGCTCCCTAGCTCAAACTTTGGATTTTCAAAAAAATTGTTTTATTTATTTGTGGGCGTGTCAGTGGGCGGATTTTGAAATTTTTTTATCCCGAGCAGTTTTAGGAGTCATTGATCATATATAAAAAATTTCAGCTTTCTAGTTCAAAATTCGAGTTTTTCCAAAATTTTGTTTTTTTGAGTTTGTGGGCGTGTCTGTGGGCGGATTTCAAAAATTCGTAAACTTGATTATCTCGGGACCCTAGAGAAATATTATAATATTACTCTCTAGCTGTTAATGTTCTCTTAAATCTAATTTGTCTTTGCCGTTACTAAATTTTACCGATGTAAAATCTTCCTCTTTCTTTTCGGAACACCACGCTGGAAACATCTCCACATACAATATCAATAAATTGTTAGAGTACGGTAATACCTCTGTATTTTGTTTGGATTTCTGCTGTTCGCGTACTTTAATAAATTTATTTACAGGTTCTATATCACTTTTCAGAAAATTATCTATCGATGTATTTTTCCCGAAAATAAGCTCAAACGGAGTATATTTTTCGTTAAAACAAGAGTTCGGGCTTATATTATAACAAAAAGTGAAATATTTTAAATGAGTTTCCCATTCAATTATATCGTTGACGTATGCTCGTAAATATTCGTTAAATACTCGGTGGTTACGTTCTATTGTTCCTAGAGATTGGTGGTGGTAGCTAGTTGAGAATTTAAGGCTTATTTTAAGTAACTTACACATCTCGACAAGAATTTCGTTTTTGTATTCTGTACCCATATCGGCACGAAGTTCACACATAGGGCCGTAATTCAAAATGAAATTATCAAATATAGCTGTTGCTACTGTGCGAGCGGATTTGTCAGGAATGGGTATTGTGGTATTTGTTAAATCGCACATTAAAGTAATAGCATACTTATTGCCCTGGGTCGAAATTGGGAATGGGCCAATTGTATCTATGATAACAATATCCATAGCTTTTTGTGGTGTACGAGTGAGAAACATTTCTTCGATTGTACTTGGTTTCACTCTTGATAGATGACAGGTTTTGCATTTTTTTACATATGCAGCGACGTCTCGCTTCATATTTTTCCAAAAGAATGCTTTACGCAATTTGGCATATAGTTTCTTTTGTCCACAGTGTCCTCCTGTCAGTGGGTCATCTTGAAATTTGTGTAACAATTTCTGCTTTTCCTTATCATCTATAATTTTTTTTGGCTGATTAGTTAGTACTAATTCTAGATTATTAAGTATTCTAGCGCCTGCTTCTTTCAATTGGTTAACCGTAAAATATTTAAAAAAACCTATTGTTTAATGGCCATTGTAATTTAATAATCGATCGGCCGTTGGCTTCTTTTTGTAGCGTCGAAAGAATACCCTCAATGCATTTTTCGTTAACAACCATGTTCGGAATTCTAAAGCTAAATAATATTTTGAAATTACTTCTAATTTCAATTTCTAAATTACCTTCAAGTACATTTGTATTGTTCTCCTGCGGACTGTTTTTTGTTCTAATTCTTGGATTTTTTTTTGTAAATACGGTTTCGAAATTTGTCTTTGATGTAGTTGTGACCAACACTTTTGGTCCTTGTAATGCTATTTCTTTTAATTCATCTATTCTAATGCGAGATAATGCGTTCGCGGAAACATTGGACTTTCCACGAATGTAGCCTATTGTAAAATTGTATTCTTCTAGCTCCAACCGTATCCTAGTTAGTTTGGATGATGGGTCTTTCATACTAAATAGATGGACAAGAGACCTATGGTCTGAATGAACATTAAAGTGGATTCCGTAGATATACGGGCGAAAGTGTTTAATAGCATAGTAAATTCCTAGTAGTTCTAGTTCAAAAATTGGCTTGTTCTGTTCGGCTTTTGTGAATGCCCTGGAGAAAAAGTGGATTGGTAGGTCGTTTCCATTGTGAACTTGGCTAAGCACTGCACCACATCCTAGTTTCGATGCATCCACTGCTACTACGAATTCATTATTAAAGTCTGGTTATTGTAAGATTTTGGGACTAAGTAATTCTGACTTAAGTCGTTGGAAAGAGGATTCACAAGTTTCGTCCCAGTTGAATTCTACCAGTTTTCTGCTTAATTTATTAATTGGTGCTGCCAAGATGGCAAAATTCTTTATAAACCGTCTATAGCAACGAATCTTCTTGCTGAATCTTTGTTGGTTGGTCTTGGGTATTTTTTTATTGCTTCCGCTTTGCATTCGTCTGGTAAAAGACCATTTGCTGTACAATTGTGACCAAGAAATGTTACCTCAGATTTAAGAAAATTACATTTTTGTGGATTAAGCTTTAAATTGAATTGGAGACAAACCTCGAAGACATTCTTGAGATTCTTAAGATGGTGTTTTTCACTGCATCCAATAACTATTATATCATCTACGTAAAGGAATGCTTGGTCTGGGGGTAAACCTGCGCAAGCTATAGACATCATACGTGAAAATGAATTTGGTGCGATATTCAAGCCGAACGGTGAACAGCGAAAAGCGCCTTTTTCATTACTAAAGGAAGTGATGTCTCTGCTGTCCACGTGTAGTGGTATTTGCCAGAACCCTGAAAATAAATCAAGTGTGGAAAAGTGTTTGGCTCTGCCGAGAGCATCCAAAATCATATCTATGCGTGGGAGTGGAAATTTATCTGCAATTAACTTTTTGTTATTTTGTTTTGTTGTCAATGCACAATCGCATTCGCTTAGTGTCACCTTTTTTGGGGACTAAGATGATAAGTGAATTATAGTTCGATCGGCTTTCCTCAATGAGATCATTTTCTAATAGCTTATCTACTTGTGCGTTATTTTCTTGTTTTTGGGAATGAGGTAGACGGTAATTTTTTACATACACTGGATTGTGATCATTAGTGCGTATTTTCTGCTCGTACAAATTGTTCACTGTCATTTTGTCAGTTTCTAGCGCAAAAATTGATGAATATTGACTGCACAAGTGTAACAATTTAGGTTGTACATGGACTGGAATTTTACTTTTTAAAATGTCTAGTAGCTTTTGCGTTCTTTCGTTGTTATTATTTGTTTTGTTTATATTGTATGCGTAGTAATTATCTAAATCTTCCGTTTTTAAGGTATCATTTCGAACTGTTATTGGTTTGTCGTTTAGTTTTATTACCCGTAAAATATGTTTAGCTGAGTCAACCATGCCTCTTGCGACGATCACGCCATAACTTAACTCTTGCGATTCAACAATCAAGGGTTTCGAGTAATTTTTTATTTGAAAACAACGATAGGTTTCGCATCTAGCTGGTATAACAAAAATGTTCTTCGATGGGCCAGAATGAAGTGGAACTTTAAAGCGTGCATGTCCCAGTGAAACGGAAATAGTCATATGACTGTAGTTGATACTGCATTTATACTTTCGTAAAAAATCTTTACCCAAAATGCCGTTGAATGGCACATTAAAATTATTATTAACAACATGGAAGTGCTGTGGTATTTCGAAATTATATCCTATTAAATAACTATTAATAGTAGCCATTGTAGAAATAGAATATTCAGTTATACCTTTTATATTAATTTTTTTGTTTATATCGATTTTGCAATTATTTTGTAAAGAATCAAATTTTATCAATGAAATATCAGCTTGGGTGTCTATCACACTTAACTCAATGAAGTCGGAGTAAGTTGGATTTAAGGTGTAGATGTAACTGTTGTTTAATTGTTTGCATCCCCCACTTGACACTCCTGGGGTGCGTTCTCGTTTTCCGTATAACGCACGTTGCGTTGATTTGGACTGTTATTACTACTATATCTTTGTCTACCACCATTGTTGTACTGGGCCCTGCCTCTAAAATTGCTGTTCATATTGTTGTCTCGATAGTTAGTGCTGCGATAGCTATTATTGCGATAATTGTTGTTGCCCCGTTGATTATTTCTGTTTGAATTGCGCGGATTTTGCACATAATTGTTTTGACTCCTATAGCTCCTGAAATTGGTATTATAGTTGTTTGAATGATATGATAGAACTGGATGTTCTTTCACTTCTGTAGCTGTTTCAACGACCAGCTTTGCAATAGCTTATTTCGGGGATGGAAATGACGAAGAAGCAAGAATCGATTTGATTAGGCTTGAAGTAGTATTAACTCGACACATGGTCCTGTCTATTGTCATTTCGTGTGCCTTTGCTAAAGGCAACCCTTCGAAAACCAAAGCCCGTTGAAATGCGTCGGCTAATTCTTCGGCCTGGTGGGAGAAGTCTTGCATGTTATTTTTATTGGCTTTCAAGGCCAACATTCTGCCTACAACTACTTTCGAAGAATCTGGTTTAATAAATTTTCTCAACAATATTTTTATTTCTTCTATTGTCGTTGGATTTGATGGAATGCATTCATGTGCTTTTCCTTCAAGTTTTGTTAGTATAAATTTAATTAGAATATTCTTTTGGTTCGTCGTAGCGATACTTTCCAAAAGATCTACTGCGTTTAAGAAAGGAGTAAGAGATAGTGGATCACCGGCATAATTTTTGTTTATTGTTTGTGCCGGCAGGCGAAGCAATTCGACATTTGATATTTCGTTTGCCATTTCGAGAATATATTTAGCTGATTCCGATTCTACCTTGGAGGTGTTTGGTCGTAATCGTAATTCGAATTTCGTATCTTCTGAAAGAGGGTCTTCTTCTTCTGAACTTCCGTCGTCGTATTCGTTTTCAGAGCATACGTCGGCGCTTATTGGCACTAATAAATTGCCGTTCTCCTTGGGGATGTGAATTTTGCATCCGATTCTGCCAAACAAGCGAGCTAGTTTTTCTCTGACTTCGACTAGTTTGTTGCGGACGAACGCGATATCATCTTCAGACCAATTTCAAACGTTGGATGAACAATGTTTTACTAGTAAGTTATAATGTCCCTACAAGTTTGTCCTCATATTCTTTGATTTTTTCTGGGTTTTTCGATACTTCGCGATGGAATAGAATTAACTTTACGACCTTTTTGTGTGCTTCTAATATCTTATTGAAGGCTTCATACGATGACATTTGGGGGAACAAAATATACTCAGAATGAACTTATTACCTCGAGTTACTTGAGATTCGGAAAGTTGGACAAAACAAAACAAAAGCTAATTACATGAGATAATTCTAAACAGCTAGGTTAATATAATTTATAATAGCTTACGTATTTATTCCTATGCTATTGTGCTTATTTTCGTTGTTTCGCCGTTGCTGCTGAAAGTTGATATCTCGAAAAGTTGATATGTATGTCGCCGTTGCCTTTGTTGCTGCGCTTGGGGTGCTGTGAGTTAATTTATGTACTCATATGGTTTATTTATTTATTTTATTTATTTATTTATTTATTTATTTAAATCGCTGTACATTTAAGAATATAAAGAATTCTTATAGTTTACATACAGGTTTTATCATGGTAATATTATAAAGACATCGAATGAATATAGATGGTTGGATACATTTTTTTTGTCTTCTATTATATATATGTATAAGGTCTTCGAACTGCGGATCACATTCGTTGTTATACCCTATTCTAAGGGTATATTAATTTTGACGCATAGTTTGTAACATACCTTAATATTGCCCGTAGACCCCTGAAAGTTACTATATTTATGATCAGCATCGACAGTAATGTCGATCTAGCCATGTCCGTCCGTCCGTCTGTCGGCAAAAATTAGGCCTTTAAACTGGACCTAGAGAGCTGAAATTTTAACCATATACTCTCTAGGGTCCCGAGATAATCAAGTTTATGAATTTTTGAAATCCGCCCACAGACACGCCCACAAACTCAAAAAAACAAAATTTTGGAAAAAATCGAATTTTGAACTAGAAAGCTGAAATTTTTTTATATATGATCAATGACTCCTAAAACTGCTCGGGATAAAAAAATTTCAAAATCCGCCCACTGACACGCCCACAAATAAATAAAACAATTTTTTTGAGTTTGTGGGCGTGTCTGTGGGCGGATTTCAAAAATTCGTAAACTTGATTATCTCGGGACCCTAGAGAGTATATCGTTAAAATTTCAGCTCTCTAGGTCCAGTTTAAAGGCCTAATTTTTGCCGACAGACGGACGGACGGACGGACGGACATGGCTAGATCGACATTACTGTCGATGCTGATCATAAATATAGTAACTTTCAGGGGTCTACGGGCAATATTAAGGTATGTTACAAACTATGCGTCAACATTAATATACCCTTAGAATAGGGTATAACAACGAATGTGATCCGCAGTTCGAAGACCTTATACATATATATAATAGAAGACAAAAAAAATGTATCCAACCATATGAGTACATAAATTAACTCACAGCACCCCAAGCGCAGCAACAAAGGCAACGGCGACATACATATCAACTTTTCGAGATATCAACTTTCAGCAGCAACGGCGAAACAACGAAAATAAGCACAATAGCATAGGAATAAATACGTAAGCTATTATAAATTATATTAACCTAGCTGTTTAGAATTATCTCATGTAATTAGCTTTTGTTTTGTTTTGTCCAACTTTCCGAATCTCAAGTAACTCGAGGTAATAAGTTCATTCTGAGTATATTTTGTTCCCCCAAATGTCATCGTATGAAGCCTTCAATAAGATATTAGAAGCACACAAAAAGGTCGTAAAGTTAATTCTATTCCATCGCGAAGTATCGAAAAACCCAGAAAAAATCAAAGAATATGAGGACAAACTTGTAGGGACATTATAACTTACTAGTAAAACATTGTTCATCCAACGTTTGAAATTGGTCTGAAGATGATATCGCGTTCGTCCGCAACAAACTAGTCGAAGTCAGAGAAAAACTAGCTCGCTTGTTTGGCAGAATCGGATGCAAAATTCACATCCCCAAGGAGAACGGCAATTTATTAGTGCCAATAAGCGCCGACGTATGCTCTGAAAACGAATACGACGACGGAAGTTCAGAAGAAGAAGACCCTCTTTCAGAAGATACGAAATTCGAATTACGATTACGACCAAACACCTCCAAGGTAGAATCGGAATCAGCTAAATATATTCTCGAAATGGCAAACGAAATATCAAATGTCGAATTGCTTCGCCTGCCGGCACAAACAATAAACAAAAATTATGCCGGTGATCCACTATCTCTTACTCCTTTCTTAAACGCAGTAGATCTTTTGGAAAGTATCGCTACGACGAACCAAAAGAATATTCTAATTAAATTTATACTAACAAAACTTGAAGGAAAAGCACATGAATGCATTCCATCAAATCCAACGACAATAGAAGAAATAAACATAGGGGCGGGCTACAGTCCGCTTGGGCGAACTGTTGGATACCCTATTCTTATTCCTATATCTCATAAGTGGGCGTGACAAAAATTTAAAGGATTTTATCGAAAAAACTAAGCTTTTGTAAATAAAAACGCTCCCTAGCTCAAACTTTGGTTTTTCAATAAAATTGTTTTATTTAATTGTGGGCGTGTCAGTAGGCGGATTTAAAAAAAATTTAAGTATGAGCATAAAGGGCACCTAGAGAGTATATACTATAAATTTCAGCTCCCTAGCTCAAACTTTGGACTTTCAAAAATAAAAATAAAATAATTGTGGGCGTGTCAGTAGGCGGATTTTGAAAATATTTACACATGAGCATAAAGGGCCCCTAGAGAGTATATATTAAAAATTTCAGCTCCCTAGTTAAAATTTTGGTTTTTCAAAAAAAATATTTTATTTAATTGTGGGCGTGTCAGTGGGCGGATTTTGAAAATTTTATGTCCCAAACAGTTTTATGGGCCAAAGATCATATATAAAAAATTTCAGCTTTCTAGCTCAAAATTCAATTTTTCCCAAAATTTGTTTTATTTAATTGTGGGCGTGTCAGTGGGCGGATTTTGAAAATTTTATGTCCCAATCAGTTTTATGGGCCATAGATCATATATAAAAAATTTCAGCTCTCTAGCTCAAAATTCGATTTTTTCCAAAATTTTGTTTTTTTGAGTTTGTGGGCGTGTCTGTGGGCGGATTTCAAAAATTCGTAAACTTGATTATTTCGGGACCCTAGAGAGTATATGGTTAAAATTTCAGCTCTCTAGGTCCAGTTTAAAGGCCTAATTTTTGCCGACGGACGGACGGACGGACGGACGGACGGATGGACGGACGGATGGACGGACGGACGGACGGACATGGCTAGATCGACATTACTATCGATGCTGATCATAAATATAGTAACTTTTAGGGGTCTACGGGCAATATTAAGGTATGTTACAAACTATGCGTCAAAATTAATATACCCCTAGAATAGGGTATAAAAATATTGTTGAGAAAATTTATTAAACCAGATTCTTCGAAAGTAGTTGTAGGCAGAATGTTGGCCTTGAAAGCCAATAAAAATAACATGCAAGACTTCTCCCACCAGGCCGAAGAATTAGCCGACGCATTTCAACGGGCTTTGGTTTTCGAAGGGTTGCCTTTAGCAAAGGCACAAGAAATGACAATAGACAGAACCATGTGTCGAGTTAATACTACTTCAAGCCTAATCAAATCGATTCTTGCTTCTTCGTCATTTCCATCCCCGAAATAAGCTATTGCAAAGCTGGTCGTTGAAACAGCTACAGAAGTGAAAGAACATCCAGTTCTATCATATCATTCAAACAACTATAATACCAATTTCAGGAGCTATAGGAGTCAAAACAATTATGTGCAAAATCCGCGCAATTCAAACAGAAATAATCAACGGGGCAACAACAATTATCGCAATAATAGCTATCGCAGCACTAACTATCGAGACAACAATATGAACAGCAATTTTAGAGGCAGGGCCCAGTACAACAATGGTGGTAGACAAAGATATAGTAGTAATAACAGTCCAAATCAACGCAACGTGCGTTATACGGAAAACGAGAACGCACCCCAGGAGTGTCAAGTGGGGGATGCAAACAATTAAACAACAGTTACATCTACACCTTAAATCCAACTTTTTTTTTTTTTTTTTTTTTTTTTTTTTTAAATTCTGGCTCGCCAAGGCGATTTATAAAAGGGGGGGTACTTCGACCTAAAAGATCTTTTGTACCGTATGGGCCAGAAAAATTTTAAACTAGTAAAATTTCCACTTTCCGTGTAAAGCGGACAATTTTACCAGTAGAAGAATTCTTTATGTCCTCGGGGCTCAATTGTTCCCTGAGAAAGATCTTCTTTCTAATTCCATTAAGGGCTGGGCATTCACATAAAATGTGTTCAGCTGACTCGTCCTCTTCAAGACAGAGTCGGCACTCAGGAGAATCTGCTATTCTCATTTTGTGTAGATGATATCTTAAACCGTGGTGACCAGTAAGGTAACCTACTAGGTTTTTGATATCATGCCTGCTTAGGTTTAGACATTTGCTGGCATTATGATTGAAGGGCCGAATGGCTCGTTTGGCCTGCCTTAGACCTGGGATGTTATCCCAATGATAGATACATTTTCTATGTTACCAGCTTTTAATTGCTGCCGTTGCTGCTGATCTAGGGGTGCAGCAGAAAGGTTCGGGACCTATGAAAGGTGTTTCTGAACCTTTTCTGGCCAGTTCGTCGGCCTTTTCGTTACCTTCTACCCCAACATGACCCGGAACCCACCATAATTTGGTCTTGTTTCTTGCTCCGAGTAATTGTAGGGTATTGAAGCAGTACATGACTGATTTGGAGTCAATGGTATACGAGCTAAGGGCGTTTATAGCTGCTTGACTGTCCGTGAAAATATGGATGGTTGCACCTTTTATGCCAGATAAGATAATGTGGCTGGCGCATTCTTGAATGGCGTGGAGCTCCGCTTGAAATACGCTGGGACTTTTTCCCATGGGTATCGTAAAGCGTTTGTGTGGTCCGTATATTCCCGCTCCTACCCCCGTTTCCATTTTAGAACCATCCGTATACCACTTTATGCCGTTATGGCTGTTTGGTGGGTTATTGCTAACCCATGCTTCTCTTTTGGGTATCTCCGTGGAGAACCGTTTGTTGAAGCATAGTGTTTTTTGAATGCGGTCTGTGACCGCGCAGTTCATGTTAAGTTCTGGCAGTTCATCGAGAAGGGTCTTAAGTTCCGGATGATCATTAAGACTTATCTCGTTTAGCTGTATTAGACTTATTGCACTGCGGATCGCCACTTTTTGGACGTATATGTGGAGGGGTATAATTCCTGTTATTGCCTCTATGGCAGCTGTTGGACAGGTACACATGGCTCCGGAGATACCAAGGCACGCAAGCCGTTGTACCTTTTTGAGCTTCTCTATTGCGACCTTTTGTGTGGATTTTGTCCACCATACTATGGAGGCGTATGTTATGATGGGTCTTATCATCACTGTGTAGATCCAGTGGATTATCTTTGGAGAGATTCCCCAGGTTCTACCATATGTGCGACGACAGGCCCATAAAGCTCTATTAGCTTTACTGATTTTGTTGTTTATGTGAGAGTTCCAGTTAAGTCTCTTGTCCAGGATTACTCCAAGATACTTGACTTCGTCGGAATACTCTACGACCGTGTCGTTTATTGTGATTAGGCCTAGGTCTAATTTCCTCCTTTTAGTGAAAGGAACGATGACGGCTTTACTGGGATTTATGGAAAGATTTTCCTTAATGCACCAGTCTATGGCTGTCTTTAGAGCATTTTTCATTTTTGATGTGACTCCTATTGAGTCTTTGCCCCTAACTATGATGACAATATCATCGGCGTACCCAATTGTGGTGTAGCCCAAACTGCTCATCTTGTGTAGCAGGTCATCGATGACCAATGACCACATAAGGGGTGAGAGTACTCCCCCTTGTGGGCAGCCCCTTACGGCTGTTACTGATACTGAGGTCGTTCCTGACGAGGAAGTTATTTTGCGACTTTCCAGCATCGCTTTGATCCATTTAATAGTTGGTTTATCTATATTTCTATGGTACAAAGCATTTGATATGGATTCATATCCAGTGTTGTCGAAAGCACCCTCTATGTCCAGAAAGGCACAAAGTGCGATCTCTTTGCAACGGTAGGCGTTTTTTATCTCTGTAGTTAGTCTTAACAGAGCGCCTTCCGTGGATTTGCCCTTTTGGTACGCATATTGGTGAGGGTGCAGAGGCATGCTTTTTGATATGCATTCTCTAATGTGAATGTCAATAATCCTTTCCATTGTTTTCAGAAAAAACGATGTCAGGCTTATCGGACGATATGATTTAGGTAATTCTCTCGGCT
Organism: Portevinia maculata; assembly: GCA_949715645.1. NCBI lineage: Eukaryota > Metazoa > Arthropoda > Insecta > Diptera > Syrphidae > Portevinia > Portevinia maculata. The sequence continues at coordinate 168,842,720 of OX454526.1, read as the reverse complement.
TGTTTCCCGGTTTAGGTATAAATACTACGTATACCTCCCTCCAGGTAACTGGTATATACCCCCAGTTGGAGCTGAACCTAAATAAGGCAATCATGGATGGTAGTAAAAATTCTATTCCATTTTGAATGAGGGCTGGAAAAATACCGTCTGTACCTGATGCCTTGAATGGTTTAAATGAGTTAATTGCCCATTTAACCTTATCCGGAGTAAAAAGTGTTCCGGATAAACTATGAATTCTGCTGAGGTTTCTTGGAATTGAGACCTCCGCTGTATGGTCGTCTGTAATGACCATCGTGTGAGAACCTGGGAAGTGAGCCTGAAGCAAAGTTTTCAGCGTTTCTTCCCGGTAAATCCAACTTACTCCGACTTCATTGAGTTAAGTGTGATAGACACCCAAGCTGATATTTCATTGATAAAATTTGATTCTTTACAAAATAATTGCAAAATCGATATAAACAAAAAAATTAATATAAAAGGTATAACTGAATATTCTATTTCTACAATGGCTACTATTAATAGTTATTTAATAGGATATAATTTCGAAATACCACAGCACTTCCATGTTGTTAATAATAATTTTAATGTGCCATTCAACGGCATTTTGGGTAAAGATTTTTTACGAAAGTATAAATGCAGTATCAACTACAGTCATATGACTATTTCCGTTTCACTGGGACATGCACGCTTTAAAGTTCCACTTCATTCTGGCCCATCGAAGAACATTTTTGTTATACCAGCTAGATGCGAAACCTATCGTTGTTTTCAAATAAAAAATTACTCGAAACCCTTAATTGTTGAATCGCAAGAGTTAAGTTATGGCGTGATCGTCGCAAGAGGCATGGTTGACTCAGCTAAACATATTTTACGGGTAATAAAACTAAACGACAAACCAATAACAGTTCGAAATGATACCTTAAAAACGGAAGATTTAGATAATTACTACGCATACAATATAAACAAAACAAATAATACCAACGAAAGAACGCAAAAGCTACTAGACATTTTAAAAAGTAAAATTCCAGTCGATGTACAACCTAAATTGTTACACTTGTGCAGTCAATATTCATTAATTTTTGCGCTAGAAACTGACAAAATGACAGTGAACAATTTGTACGAGCAGAAAATACGCACTAATGATCACAATCCAGTGTATGTAAAAAATTACCGTCTACCTCATTCCCAAAAACAAGAAAATAACGCACAAGTAGATAAGCTATTAGAAAATGATCTCATTGAGGAAAGCCGATCGAACTATAATTCACTTATCATCTTAGTCCCCAAAAAAGGTGACACTAAGCGAATGCGATTGTGCATTGACAACAAAACAAAATAACAAAAAGTTAATTGCAGATAAATTTCCACTCCCACGCATAGATATGATTTTGGATGCTCTCGGCAGAGCCAAACACTTTTCCACACTTGATTTATTTTCAGGGTTCTGGCAAATACCACAACACGTGGACAGCAGAGACATCACTTCCTTTAGTAATGAAAAAGGCGCTTTTCGCTGTTCACCGTTCGGCTTGAATATTGCACCAAATTCATTTTCACGTATGATGTCTATAGCTTGCGCAGGTTTACCCCCAGACCAAGCATTCCTTTACGTAGATGATATAATATTTATTGGATGCAGCGAAAAACACCATCTTAAGAATCTCGAGAATGTCTTCGAGGTTTGTCTCCAATTCAATTTAAAGCTTAATCCACAAAAATGTAATTTTTTTAAATCTGAGGTAACATTTCTTGGTCACAATTGTACAGCAAATGGTCTTTTACCAGACGAATGCAAAGCGGAAGCAATTAAAAAAATACCCAAGACCAACCAACAAAGATTCAGCAAGAAGATTCGTTGCTATAGACGGTTTATAAAGAATTTTGCCATCTTGGCAGCACCAATTAATAAATTAAGCAGAAAACGGGTAGAATTCAACTGGGACGAAACTTGTGAATCCTCTTTCCAACGACTTAAGTCAGAATTACTTAGTCCCAAAATCTTACAATAACCAGACTTTAATAATGAATTCGTAGTAGCAGTGGATGCATCGAAACTAGGATGTGGTGCAGTGCTTAGCCAAGTTCACAATGGAAACGACCTACCAATCCACTTTTTCTCCAGGGCATTCACAAAAGCCGAACAGAACAAGCCAATTTTTGAACTAGAACTACTAGGAATTTACTATGCTATTAAACACTTTCGCCCGTATATCTACGGAACCCACTTTAATGTTCATTCAGACCATAGGTCTCTTGTCCATCTATTTAGTATGAAAGACCCATCATCCAAACTAACTAGGATACGGTTGGAGCTAGAAGAATACAATTTTACAATAGGCTACATTCGTGGAAAGTCCAATGTTTCGGCGAACGCATTATCTCGCATTAGAATAGATGAATTAAAAGAAATAGCATTACAAGGACCAAAAGTGTTGGTCACAACTACATCAAAGACAAATTTCGAAACCGTATTTACAAAAAAAATTCCAAGAATTAGAACAAAAAACAGTCCGCAGGAGAACAATACAAATGTAATTGAAGGTAATTTAGAAATTGAAATTAGAAGTAATTTCAAAATATTATTTAGCTTTAGAATTCCGAACATGGTTGTTAACGAAAAATGCATTGAGGGTATTCTTTCGGAAGCTACAAAAAGAAGCCAACGGCCGATCGATTATTAAATTACAATGGCCATTAAACAATAGGTTTTTTAAATATTTTACGGTTAACCAATTGAAAGAAGCAGGCGCTAGAATACTTAATAATCTAGAATTAGTACTAACTAATCAGCCAAAAAAAATTATAGATGATAAGGAAAAGCAGAAATTGTTACACAAATTTCAAGATGACCCACTGACAGGAGGACACTGTGGACAAAAGAAACTGTATGCCAAATTGCGTAAAGCAGTCTTTTGGAAAAATATGAAGCGAGACGTCGCTGCATATGTAAAAAAATGCAAAACCTGTCATCTATCAAGAGTGAAACCAAGTACAATCGAAGAAATGTTTCTCACTCGTACACCACAAAAATCTATGGATATTGTTATCATAGATACAATTGGCCCATTCCCAATTTCGACCCAGGGCAATAAGAATGCTATTACTTTAATGTGCGATTTAACAAATACCACAATACCCATTCCTGACAAATCCGCTCGCACAGTAGCAACAGCTATATTTGATATTTTCATTTTGAAATACGGCCCTATGTGTGAACTTCGTGCCGATATGGGTACAGAATATAAAAACGAAATTCTTGTCGAGATGTGTAAGTTACTTAAAATAAGCCTTAAATTCTCAACTAGCTACCACCACCAATCTCTAGGAACAATAGAACGTAACCACCGAGTATTTAACGAATATTTACGAGCATACGTCAACGACATAATTGAATGGGAAACTCATTTAAAATCTTTCACTTTTTGTTATAATATAAGCCCGGACTCTTGTTTTAACGAAAAATATACTCCGTTTGAGCTTATTTTCGGGAAAAATACATCGATAGATAATTTTCTGAAAAGTGATATAGAACCTGTAAATAAATTTATTAAAGTACGCGAACAGCAGAAATCCAAACAAAATACAGAGGTATTACCGTACTCTAACAATTTATTGATATTGTATGTGGAGATGTTTCCAGCGTGGTGTTCCGAAAAGAAAGAGGAAGATTTTACATCGGTAAAATTTAGTAACGGCAAAGACAAATTAGATTTAAGAGAACATTAACAGCTAGAGAGTAATATTTGAATGTTAAACAAAATGTAATGTAAATTTCTAATGTTCGACAAAGTGTGGAACACAATGAAATGGATTAAGTTAAAACTAGAAAAGCAGAAAAAATTAATCAATTAATAAATAAACAAAAATCATAGTGAATGACACAAAAGATAAAAAAATAAGTAAATCGACGATTAATCCTGAACATTCAGCCCCCCCTGAAAGACTCCGGTCTTTCAGAAAAAGGAAGTGGGGCAACTTTCACAGCTGGGTGAGTGTATTCTCCATGGAGTGTCCGTACTGTGACAACCTTAACCTTGTTGTCCTTGCCTGGGTGTGTAGCAATGATGCGTCCAAGGATCCACTTAGATGGCGGAAGGTTTGGCTCCTTCAACAAGACCACGTCATCAACGAGTAAGTTTGATTTGCTGGTCTGCCACTTTTTCCTTTGTTGAAGAGATGTTAAGTACTCTTGGTGCCATCTTTTCCAAAAGCCTTGTGAGAGTTTCTGCAAAAGGTACCAATTAGTTTGAACAGAAATGTTGGAGTTTACCACATCAGGTTGAGGAATAGAGGTGTACGAATCCCCAATCATGAAGTGAGCAGGCGAAAGAGCACTTGGCTCCGTGTCCGATGTCTGCCACATTGGACGCGAGTTTAGAAGTGCCTATATTTTGGTGAGGAGTTTGTACATTTCCTCGTACGTCAAAATATGCTCTCCGATGACCCTTTTCAAGTGCTGCTTCACAGACTTGACGCCAGTCTCCCATAAGCCTCCGAAGTGAGGCGCAGAAGGTGGAAGGAACTTCCAGGTTATGTTGTCCTTAGCGCAATGATCAATGACAAGACCTTGATGGTGCTGACTTAAAAGAAATTGAAACATTTCGTTCAGCAAACGTTTGGCACCATGGAAATTGGTTCCATTGTCACTCCAAATTTCCGTGGGTTTTCCGCGATGCGCACAAAACTGATCTAAGGCCAGGAGAAAAGCGTTCGACGACAAGTCACGAACCAGTTCCAGGTGAATACCCTTTGTAACAAAGCAAACAAAAAGCGCAATGTATGCCTTTACAAATTTCGGGTTTCGACCCCGCGATAGCCTTAGCGTTATGGGACCGGCGTAGTCGCATCCAACTTTACTAAACGGCCGTGAAAACCGAATTCTTTCAGCCGGAAGATTTCCCATTAGCTGTTTTGATGAATCCCGACGTTGCCGAAAACACGAAACACACTTGTGATCTACCCTGCGCACTAGATTTCTTGCGCCAAGAATGTAAAATTCTTTCTTTAATAGCGCGATCATTAGGGTAACACCGGCATGTAAATAATGTTCATGAACGTACTCGACTATAAGAATAGAAATGCGACTCGATTTACATAGTATGATGGGGTGTTTTTCACTATACGAGAGTTCAGAGTTCTGTACACGCCCACCAACTCTCAGCACTTCATTCGAATCCAGAAATGGAGCAAGATTTACGAGTTGATTCCTTTTTGCAAGTTCATTTTCCGTTTTCAACGCGATGATGTCCGATGCAAAGGAAGAGAGTTGGCAAAATTTGATTAAAACGTTCTTAGCTTTGCAAATTTCCGTAACAGATAAGGGTCGATAATTACGTTGGCCAAGGCCATCCTCAGAAACGCGAAAATTAGAGCAAAACCGAAACATTGTTGCAACCAGTCTTAGACATTTGTTCCACTTTGACGAGGTGTTTAAAATTGTCTGCAAAACATTTTCTTCGATAACATTTGACACAAGTACCTGCATTTTTGGGTTTTTTCTCTCTTCCAACTGCTCTTCTGAAAACTGCTGCTTACATGGATTCGAATACGGCCACTGATTTTTGTCCTGCCACAGCCACGAAGGTCCCTTCCACCACAGCTCATTTGAAGGCAAAAGAGATGGTGAAATTCCACGAGTTGCACAGTCTGCCGGATTGCTTGCGGATCGAACATGATTCCATACTTTACGTGGAATCGATGAGACAATTTCCGATGTCCGATTTCCAATAAACACCAATGGAGCACGATTGAAGAGTCTGTCCAAGCAAAAACTTTCATTTCTTTATCCTGTAAAGAAATTTTAAGTTTATTGACTAAGCGTGTTAATAATAGGGCTCCGCAGAGTTCCAATCTAGGGAGAGACAAAACCTAAATAGGAGGAACCTTACTCTTTGCAGCTACCAATGCTACCGAGATTGTACCATCGTCGTTCTTACTCCTGCAGTATACCACGGCTGCGTATGCATCCAGAGATTTTTTTTTTTTTTTTATAATTTGCTTACGCTAAAGGGATTTTTTTTTTCTGTTATTACAGTACCCTTATAATGCTAAGAACACAGTGTAAGCTACTTGGTATTAGAAAGAATAGAGAGATATGAAAGAAGTGTTTGGGTGCAGTTGTAGGGTTTTTCTCCACGGGTGGTGTCTAAGTTACTTAGGGAGATTACGATTTCATGTATTCGGTATAAAGTAATGGACTTGGCCGGGATTCGAACGCACGACCTTCCATTCCGTAAGCGAATACACTACTACTGCACCATTTCCACCCGCAAGAGATGCATCACAAAATGCGTGAAACTCACAATTCCGTTTGTTAGTCGACATGATCCTGGGAATATGAACAGCTTCGACAAGAGGCAGCTCCTGTTGGATAACCGTCCACCTATCAGCCAGTTCCTTGGGAATTTCTTCGTCCCAGCCCAATCTTTCCCTCCACAAGTCCTGAAGGAGGATCTTTACTGCAACAACTATAGGCGCAAGAAATCCCATTAGATCGAAGACTTGAGAAACGTCTGACAAAATTCGACGCTTGGTACATGGAACATTTTGGCTGAACCTTACCTTATAAGAAAACCGATCTGTGGAAGGACACCACTGCAAACCAAGAACCTTCACCGTATCACATTTCTCGAACTCTATTGGAGACATCTCACGTTGATCCTCAGGTAACGACAGCAAAAGGGGCCAGCAGTTTGTCGTCCACTTACGCAAATTAAAACCTCCCGTTTTCAGCAGATCTACCAATTCCTTCTGAAGCGCGATGACTTCGTCAATCGTATCTGCACCAGTGATGACATCATCAAAGTAGAAGTCATTTAGGACAGTTGCAGATGCTAGTGGATATGCTTCAGCAGAGTCCCAGGCGAGCTGTTTCAACGTTCGAACTGCTAGAAAGGTAGCGCACGCAGTTCCATACGTAACTGTTAATAGACGGAAGTGTTTGATGGGATCCTCAGGAGTTTCACGCCAAACTATCCTTTGGTAATCACAATGATCACGTGAAACGTAAATTTGTCGGTACATATCCCGCGATATCGTATACAAATGACGTCGAGAACGAAGACATACAGAGAAGATATCACGCTGTATAGTTGGACCAACAAGAAGTGCATCGTTCAAGGAGATGGAATGGTTTGTTTTGGCAGATCCATCAAAAACCACCCTGATTTTCGTGGTACTACTATTATCCTTAAAAACCGGATGATGAGGAAGATAATAGGATTCATTGGATGGTTGCTATACATCAGCAGCGGGAACTATCTCCATATGACCCAACGACACGTACTCATCCATGAACTTTCGATTTGAAGCGAACCTTCGTTCGATTGAGTGAAAACGTCGAAGCGAAACCGCAAAAGAATTTCCAAAATTAGTGAGTTCATCGGATCTAAAAGTTAACTTTACCATGTATCGACCATTGGAAAGCCGTTTATGAGTTGAAGCAAAAAGTTGTTCAGCACGCTGGTCATCGATCGATAGGGTGGGCTCTAAACGCCAGAATTTCTCGATGTCAAATTCTTGCGAATGATCCAGCTGCGTGCAAAATGTCTCGATACTACAATCGAGACTAATAGAACCTTGTGTAGACTTTCCCGCAATAACCGAACCGAAAATCGTTGGAATTAAGTTAGGTATGCCATTGATTTGATTGTTAGAAGGCCCTGTAATAATGCTGAATACTTTATCTGCCCCAATCAAAACATCTATAGGGCCGGGTTTGAAGAAATAAGGATCAGCTATTTCGTAAGACACAAGATTACTAATGTCGATACTGTCCTCGGACGATGCCGGCAACAACGATGTCAGCTTTGATAGAACGTGGCAATTTACGTCAACGAAGTTTGAATTGAAGCGCGATATCAGCCTTAGTGTCACTAATCCATTAGTAACACCTGCTGATGTAGACGATACTAAAAGCACAGGAATTCGAGATTGACTACGACGAAGTCCCAAGCGTTGAACAGCCTTTTCAGTAATAAATGAAACTTGGGAACCTGTATGAAGAAGAACACGAACATTTTGGAACGACCTTTCTCTATCCTGGGTTCTAGCAATAGCAGTCGGGAGTATAGTCTGAGAACCGAAGGTGGACTCACACGAATGATTGGTAATAACCGACGACGGACTTGGATTTGACGATGATGAACCAGACGCAACTGCTGCCTGAGGGTTACTTACATTGTTGCGAACAGATGAAGATGTGAGAGAACCATCCTGGTGAACCAAACTATGGTGTCGAGACTTGCACATCTTACAACGTTGGTGTGAAAAACATCTATTGGCAGCATGTCCTTGTCGCAAGCAGTTGAAACATGCTGAATGTTCCTTGACAAAATTCCTACGAGTCTGAATATCAAAGGCGAGTACATTCTTACAGTTCGGCAGGTTATGGTTTCCCTTACACTGAATGCAGCTTTGAACAAATTCGACAACATGAGACCGAATCGTAGTTTGGATCTTATTTCTAGGTTTAGCAGAACGAACAGGACTTGAACCAACTTCTAAACAAGCACAACGATTGTGAAGAAAATCAATTAAGTCTTCTATTGTAGAACCTTCCTTTGACCCAAGATTTTCCGCCCAAGCTTGCTTCGTATCTGGGTCAAGCTTTTGCACTAACAAATAGATCAACCAAGGATCACGACCAGTTGTATCCAATGCTTTCAAACCCCTAATCACCTCATCAGCACCATCTGTGATTTTTCTTAGCAGACAAACATTCGAAGAATTCGTAGTTGATAACGACATAAATAAGTTGATGAACGATTGAACTATAAGTTGCGACCTATGGAACCGTTTTTCTAATCTTTCCCAAGCTTCGAAATAGTTATTATTGGTAAGTTTCATGTGGCTTACAAGATCCGCAGCAGTACTACTCAAGAACGTCTTGAGGTAGTAGAATTTTTGAGAAGGGGTAAGCGAGGTGTTTTGATCAACCGAACTAAGAAACATATCCTTAAAAGCAGGCCAATGTTCGTACTCACCCGAAAAGGTTGCTACTGCAATCTTTGGGAGATTCACCGACGATTTACTTGTGCAGTCTAACTTTTCCAAAAACGCGGCTTGTTGACTTGCTAGTTTTTCAGCAGTCGATGACTTAGTATGTTCCGATGAATGCTTAACTTTAATAAAGTTCGTGAATGTCAAACGCGCCACGAAATATTTTGGCTCATATTCGAAGAACTCGGGTTCTGGGTCTACAAATTCCTGTTCGTCGATGTGCTCATACATTTCATCCTGGAGCGAAACAAAATCAGACCAGGATTCTTCAAGCTTCTCCAGTCGAATATCCAGCATTACAAGAGGAGTATTAATATCCACTGTAGCAGAAAAGTCAGCTGCTTTGGTCAGCCTACCCTTGGCACGACCACGTTTTGCCTTGACTACATTCATAACAAAATTGCGATATAATCAATTCGAAAATAATATGTTTCAAGCACAAAAATATTTGAAGGCTCTTTCTTAAAATTGGGAATCGATTCGTACACGACGAAAATCAATTGTTGTTCTCAAACAACAATTATTGTTAATATTCCCAGACAAATTAACACACCACAAATTTAAATTGGTTCAATTGAATTTGGCGAAGAAGGACCAGAATGTAAATGAATTTATTAAAGTACGCGAACAGCAGAAATCCAAACAAAATACACAGGTATTACCGTACTCTAACAATTTATTGATATTGTATGTGGAAATGTTTCCAGCGTGGTGGTCCGAAAGGAAAGAGGAAGATTTTACATCGGTAGAAATTTAGTTGCAAAATTTAGTAACGGCAAAGACAAATTAGATTTAAGAGAACATTAACAGCTAGAGAGTAATATTTGAATGTTAAACAAAATGTAAGGTAAATTTCTAATGTTCGACAAAGTGTGGAACACAATGAAATGGGTTAAGTTAAACTAGAAAAGCAGAAAAAATTAATCAATTAATAAATAAACAAAAATCATAGTGAATAACACAAAAGAAAAAAAAATAAGTAAATCAACGATTAATCCTGAACAGAACATACTCGTATCTATAATATCGACAAATACGCAGACGAAATTAAGTACAGACTAAAAACTACACACTTAATTTCACAAAAGTTACTAGAAAAAATAAAAAACAAAACAAACTAGCGTACGATAAAAACATAAGACCACTTAAAATCGAAGTAGGAGATAATATCTTGTTAAAAAATGAACCCTACGATAAGCATAAACTAATTTACAGTGGTCCATAAAAGTTACAAAAATTGATGGAGTAAATGTTGAAATAAAACTCCCAAATAAAAACATAACAGTTCATAAGAATAGAATAGTTAAATCCGGACCTTAATATTACGCTAGGTATTTAATTGTTGGATAATATAAGCTTAACACAAAAATATTGTAATAATAGTTAATCTAGAAATAGAATCTTTCAAATAAAAATGTTTATTTACTATTACATGAAAAAATATGTATATGAAAAAAAATATATATGATATATAAATACGTATATGAAAAATAAAAATGAAAAAAAAGCAAATTCTTAAACGATTTTTTTTTTTAAGGTGGGGAATGATCAACCTCACTCACAGGATATCAAAAATCCGTTTAAGACTTTACTTTTTAAAAAAGGGGAAAGGTTTAGTGCAAGTCAGCAAATAACTGTCTGCACGAACACAATGTAGTTATAAGAATTTAATATATGTAGTGCAAGTCAGCAAATACCTGTCTGCACGAACAATGTAATTCAAGTAGTTGTAATTAAATACTTAAGATAATAAGAATGTACAATTTATGGTGGATAAATAAAATTATTCTGGTTTGAGACATTGAAGAGAACACTTCGTTTTTATTCCCCGTACAATGTGCTAATCGATGCAAGGCACGCATCCAACATCTTAAGCGTGCACACATTCCGAGGTTCAAACGCCGACTCTTACCATTTTCTTGTTGCGGCTAAATTCAGAACCCAACTGTGCAACGAGAAGAAGACGCGAACGGCGAACCGCGAACCGCTGAGAAAGAGAATTTGCCGTTGGACGCCCTAGCACGACTGGAGTAGCCAGAGCCTAAAGAGAGCGCACAAACACCAACTATATGTCGAACCGGTATCGCGACGTCATTAAAGAGGCAGACGAGAGCACCATAGGTTACCAGCCACTCCAGAGAAAAAATCCGTGGTATGATGAAACAGAGAAGGAAACCCAGTCACCGAAGCACAGAGAATAGTAGGTGTGTCCAAGCAGCGTTTCGTGTAGCTGTTAAATGGGCATCATGTAGAGAAAATGATAGGGCAAGAATAGAACCCACCAGGAGCTCTACTTGGCGATGGCTGAATACGGGATCGCGGCAAAACTGATCCAGTTGTGCCGCGTGACGCTGGAAATGTGCGGTGCAATGTGCAGTAAAGAAACAGTTCTTCTGAAGTATTCCAAGCCTATACCTACCGGATTCCGGCTAGACGATGCGCTGTCATGTGACTTCTTCAATCTTCTTCTGGAGCAGATAGTGCGTAGGGTAGGTCTTAACACGGAAGGCACTATCTGCAACAGATCCGTCCAACTACTGGGATACGCTGACGATATCGACATCGATATTTCAACGTACCGTATTAAGGGCTTTCATGGCAATTGAAGACATGCAAAATTAGTTGGCCTTGAAGCCAACGAGGACAAAACGAAGTACTTGCTTATAACGAACAAACATACATCTAGGACTAAAACGCTTGCCCGATTGCTGAGCATGCAGGTTAGGTAAGGTTGGGTTTATGTGGCTGCCGGCAGAAGCCGACGCACTTACACCAATTTAGGTCCATTGTGATACCACGTTTGTATCTACCTCAACTCTGTAGATGGGACTGGCCAACGACACGCGGTTGTTCTCAAACGGTCCCCCATACGTACTAACCGCGCCCAACGTCGTTTAATTGCGGTGATCTGACGAGAACCGATTAACTCAACTTCTCTCGGTATGGTCGTTGGTTAAAAGCATTTGTATTGTATTGTATTGTATGTGCAGTGGGGTCATCAGTAGATGACAAGCACTTAGACCTATTGGTCCATTGTACTTCAGCATAGCTGCCCGCTCGCTGGTTATTGGCGATTAGTAAGATTCAGTGAGGGAGAACCTGCCAGTAGCCTTGGCAAAGCGAAGAATATTTGCAAGTTCAATTTCCCCCATCTCATCTTCGTTAACGAATTGTTTGCCTATAGTGGTGAGCCTGGTTCTGGCGAAAGCCGGACATTCACAGATGAAGTGAGATGCTGTTTCATCCGCCTCCATGCAGCACTCACATAGGCCCGAGCTCCTAATGTGAATGGTTTTGAGGTGCTCGTTAAGAGGACTGAAACCGGTGACGAGACCAATCAAGGATCTCAAGTCTTTCCTGTTTAGTCCAAGCAAAAACTTAGCTCTGCTGATTTTTGGACAGTCCACTAGCTTCTTCAAATATCTGCATGAGACCAGGTCATGCCAGTATTCGGAATGTTGTTGGCGTAGAGCCGAATCCATTTCACGTTTGTGGACGGATGAGAAGCATCCTATGGATGTTTGTGGGCCAATGAAGGCTGTTGAAGAGCCCTTCCTGGCCAGAGCATCCGCTCTTTCATTACCCTCGATACCTGTGTGCCCAGGAACCCAGGCAAGTGATACCGAGGTACATCTTCCCAGACGGTTAAGCCTAACCATGGTTTCCTCAACTATTTTTGAGTTGAGAGAGCCAGCCAAACAGGCTTTGATAGCGGCTTGGCAATCTGAGCAGATGTATAAGGTTTTACCGTTAATCCTTCTCCTTAACAGGATATTGGCGGCAGTGGCAATCGCAAAGATTTCTGCCTGAAAAACAGTTGTTTGTCTACCCAAGGCTGCAGATAGATTTATCCGACAGTCTCTAGAGTAGACCCCGGCTCCGGAGATACCGTCAATAAGTGAGCCATCAGTATAGACGATGACATCACCCGGCCTAAAGCCATTCCACCCCTCACTGTTCCATTCCTGCCGTTCAGGAAGGATGACCTGAAAACGGCGCTCAAAGACTTGCTTCATGCACACAGTGTCAAGTGCTCCTCCCCGATGGCCAGGTAGGCTGTCATAGAGAGCTCTGTACCTAGCACCTCTGGCCCCATCGCCGAGATTGACCTGCCGTCCAAGTACTACACACATGCGGTATAGTGATTTTCTGGCCTCACTTTCAGCAAGGAACTGCAATTGAGGTAAACAGAGCAACACTTACATAGCAGCAGTGGGAGTTCCTCTCATCGCACCTGTAATGCATAAGCACGCAAGGTGCTGTAGCTTCGACAGTTGACGTTTGAGGATGTGAGCTCTAGCCCACCATACAATCGCACCATACATAAGGTATGGCCTAACAATGCACGTGTAAATCCAGTGAACCAGCCTGGGACTAAGTCCCCAGGTTCTGCTGAACATCCTACGGCACTGCCAGAGAATGTTAGTTGCCTTCGAAATCCTAGCAACCAAATGTTCAGAAAAGTTAAGCTTTGGATCAAGAACAATACCCAGATACTTAACCTAGCTTGATAGCTTTAGTTGAGTGCCCTGGAAGTAAGGCCACCTCACTTGAGGTATTGACTATTGAGGTTAAAAGCATACTGAGCATACAAGTTGTTTTGGAAAACTATGTAATCAATAATTTCTGATATTACAATTTCATTGAATATTGAGGTAGCGTCAGGACTACTCAAACTTTCAATGATTTCAGATGACCATGTTTTCTTCGTAAAAACCCTTCCACTGGATCTATGCCAGTATTCGTGTTCCACTTTGGAGGACCAAATGGCTTTTCAATAATTTTTTTTATCTCACCTAAAATAATGTCGTATTCGCTGTCAAAATCTTCTTGTGATACATAGTTAGCGGAATTTTGTTGCCCCTCATTGTTACCATATGTATCAAAAACATCCAGATATTGAATATCCTCTTGGATAACGATTTCAAAAATACGCTGAAGATCGGTTTCTTTATCACTCTTATAAAATTGGTCATCAACTACAGAATCCTCATCTGATGGAATCTCTGCCAAGTCAATTCTTTCACTATCATTTTGTTTACCCAGATAAGCGATCTCTCTTCCTTTTAATTTCTTACTAGCCATAATAACAAGAATTCTGTTAAATATAACCTTGTAACACAAAAACTTTTTTCTATTAGCCGCCACGAACAGTGTATTTGTGCAGTGGTTTACTTTTTATACTACGAACTAAAAATGCTCACAGGAGTGTAATAGTCCAGTCAAATTACTCCTTAAAATAGAAGTAAGGTTACAATAATTCCCATAGAGCTAAAAATTGGTACGAATGTTCAGAATACTATTATAAATGAATTGTGAAAAGTCCCCATCAATTCCTCTTGAGCAAAAAATTTTAGTGATGGTGAAAGTTTGCAAAAATAGGGTTTTCGCGTTTTTCAGCTAAACGGTGACTTTTACAGCAAAAATAGTTTAAACAAAAAGATCATCCGATTCTCTACAAAAAATGTATCTACACTTTTTTTCATAAGTATTGCCATTTCCGTGATATAGCGGTTGAAAGAATTGAAAAAAATATTTTATTCATAATATGAACGATAATGTACTTTTATATACAACCGTTATACGAGTAAACATATGAGTCCCTATGTTTTATACATACAAATTATAAAATTCTTAGAATATAAAAGAACGTCAAAAACTCCAGTATGTACGTAGACATTTTAGCCATGGAGTGACTGTAGTATTTGATGGTTACACCGATTGTAATAAAAATACTAAAGCCGCAGAACAACGACGTCGAGCTACAACAACATCTTCATCTTCTGATGTTATTTTTGATGAATTTATGAGAGTTCCCACAAGCAAACAGAAATTTCTTGCAAATACCCTCAACAAGCCTCGGTTTATTTTAATGTTAAAAGAAAAATTTACTACTGAAAATATTCTTGTAAAACAAGCTGAAAATGATGCTGATGTTCTGATCATTGAAACAGCAATAGATAAATTCAACTCAACAAATACAACTATTGTTGTTGGTGAAGATGTCGATTTATTAGTATTACTTACTGCTCGAACTCCAACAGAAAAAAATATTTATTTTTTTAAACCGGGAAAGACTCAGCAGCAATCGGAAATATATTCATCAAAAAGTTCCTGTGCTTTTCCAAAATGCCAAAATCATTACTTTTTCTACACGCAATAACTGGCTGCGATACAACATCAGCGTTTTTCAAAAGGGGCAAAACAACGGTTTTGAAATTGTTCGAGAAACAAATTTAATTAATTGTGCTGAAGTTTTTAAAGATAGTAACTCTACTCCAGAAGTTATAATAACTAATGGAATTCGCTTTCTTCTTTCTATACGTTATTCCCACCTGCACCAGAAAAACTCCTTAACACCATCTTTTGCAATTGCAAAAAAGGTTGCAATGCTAAATGCGGCTGTAAAAAGGTTGGACTGTTTTGTTCTTTAGCATGTATCAATTGTCAAGGACAGTCGTGCTCTAATGTTGAATCGATACAATATGAGAAAAATTACGATATCAGTGATGAGACATACGAGTATGATGCATCACTTTTAGAACATATTTGTATCCAGCAGGAAGATGAAGAAAAACATAGGGACGGGCTACAGTCCGCTTGGGCGAACTGTTGGATACCCTATTCTTATTCCTATCCCTCATAAGTGGGTGTGACAAAAGTCTAAGTATGGTTGAATTGTTAAGAACGCTCTACATATTTTGTTATAAAACATTTAAAGGATTTTATCAAAAAAACGCTCCCTAGCTCAAACTTGGGTGTTTCAATAAAATTGTTTTATTTAATTGTGGGCGTGTCAGTAGGCGGATTTTGAAAATATTTACACATGGGCATAAAGGCCCCATAGAGAGTATATATTATAAATTTCAGCTCCCTAGCTCAAACTTTGGATCTTCAAAAAAATTGATTTATTTATTTGTGGGCGTGTAAGTGGGTAGATTTTGAAAATTTCTAGCTCAAAATTCGATTTTTTCCAAAATTTTGATTTTTTGAGTTTGTGGGCGTGTCTGTGGGCGGATTTCAAAAATTCGTAAACTTGATTATTTCGGGACCCTAGAGAGTATATGGTTAAAATTTCAGCTCTCTAGGTCCAGTTTAAAGGCCTAATTTTTGGCGACAGATGGACGGACGGACGGACATGGCTAGATCGACATTACTATCGATGCTGATCATAAATATAGTAACTTTTAGGGGTCCACGGGCAATATTAAGGTATGTTACAAACTATGCGTCAAAATTAATATACCCTTAGAATAGGGTATAAAAAGCGCCAAGCACACTACCTCATAGGTGCATATTACGAATAAAATATTTTTTTCAATTCTTTCAACCGCTATATCACGGAAATGGCAATACTTATGAAAAAAAGTGTTGATACATTTTTTTGTAGAGAATCGAATGATCTACAATTTTTGTCTGAAGTATTTTTGCTGTAAGTCACCGTTTAGCTGAAAACGCGAAAAACCTATTTTTTCAAATTTTCACCATCAATAAAATTGTTTTCACAAGGGGGATTGATGGGGACTTTTCACAATTCATTTATAATAGTATTCTGAACATTCATATTCATTTTTAGCTCTATGGGAATTATTGTAACCTTCACTGGACTATAATCTCGTTATATTTTTTTATAAAATAAGTTTTCAGCAAACAGATATTATAATACAATGCAGTTTTCATTTGAATAATTTCGCGATGCAGTACGACTTGCAAATTTGCAAAAACCGTTAGACAATTTTGACAGCTACAAATGGTCCTCTCGAAATACCAAAAATCTAATATATCCGTCCCACTCCTCCATCAGATTTTTTTTCTTTGAAAATACAAGCTCAAATTTACATGTAGAAATGTGGTATAGAAAGTATACCGTCGCACAATGAAGTATAGAAAAATGTTTAAATACGTGGTATATTTTTCATACCACCGCCCTTTAAAAGAGTTAAGACAAGAGACAAGAAATGATTATGTATATACAAAATAACAAAAAAGGGAAATTCAATAATGTTAGCTTGAAAAGTATTATTTGCTAATTTTTTTAATGGAAAAGAACTTGAATTGCACACAACTGGCAGTTAAGGTAAGGCTAGGTTTTAAGCCGAAAGGCAATAATTGTAAAATATAGTTAAACTTAGAACGTCCACAAAAGGAAAAATGATATAGAATAGCTAAGTATCCTGTTAATTTTAATATAGATTTAATTATATTTGTCTAGTATGCAAGTTAATTATTAATAATGAATACAAAATTAAAATTAAAAGTCAAAAAGAGGTAAGATAAATATGTATATGTAGTAAGAAGTTGATACTTGCCTATATATCTTTTTTAAGCTAGAATTTGAGCTGACTCAAATGCACGCGCATTCGTTGCATTTGCTGACCAAGGATAAATGTCGTCTCCAGGTAGCTAGCGTCGTGGGAATGGATTTTAGAATAAGTTAGTTCTAGGTTAGACGTGAGACGAAACGGTTTATAAAATTATTGTAGTAATAAATCGCGAATAAACGATAAATAGAAAAAGTACAACTGTGTTCTGATCGGGCAGTGGTCGCCCGAAAAATATATTTTTTTATTATCCGCGGAGCAGAACTCTTTAATTGGCGCCCGAGCAGGGACCGGTTAAAAACTCGCTACCTCTTAAACATCCAGATTTAAAGTCCTTAAAAAAGGACGAGAAGATCAGTACGCTCTATCGAGTGAACGGTGCAGTGAACCTTAACAGATATCCAAGACAGCACCCATTCTGACTTCTTCAAATTCCGCAAGCGGAGATCTAATTGATTAAGAGCTGCGATAGTGAAGATTGTTCGTGCCCTAGTAGGTTGCTGGTTAATATCTCAAAAGAAATCCGCAGTGCAAATAAGAAAAATAAAAAAAATTATAATTATACAAGTTTTGTATTTCCCATTAAGTGCTGAAGCCTGTGCAAAAATAATTTGTAGAAAGAATAGTGTGCTACATATGCATGTGCAACATTAAGCTTAAAATATAAAGAGCATACACCAAAAGTTCAAAATTGTGATTCTGTGTGCAAGAAGTGCGTGTGCGAAAAAAATATATACATCGAAAGTGTTGTGCAATATAAGCGAGTGCAACTCCCACAGGCTGTGAGACTCAGCATGCATACAGAGACTCAGCCCAACTGTAAGCGAAAGGAATTACAGATAAGTACTCACATTTTATTCAACTAGATAAAAAAATCCTTGCTTAATATATAAATGTTTCCTGACATGGATTCCATCACGAAATCCTTGACCGAACTAACCGGGGCAGTCAATGCCATTTTACAGCAGCTAAAGAAAATTGACGTACGCGTTAAACGCGTGGAGGAAGGCCAATATATTGAGACTCCTGCCGGTGGCAGTACCCCCCCCCCCCCCCCCCCCCAAGGTTTTGAACTCCGTGGTCCATCCAACGAGGATGAATTGAGGGACATATGTCGCCTCCCTGACTGCGTGAAGGAGTTACAAGTTTTCGACGGAAACCCAACGCAATACGTATCCTGGGTGCATATTGTCGAGGGGATCCTTAAAGACTTTTCAATAGTCAGGAATAAGCCCCTATATCGTGCTATTCTTCAGCACATACGACAGAAGGTGCGGGGCAGTGCAGATGCCGCCCTCATCTCGTACAACATTTTTGATGATGATTGGGGTGCAATCAAACAATGCTTATCCCTACACTATGCCGATAAGAGGGACATGCGAACGTTGGAGCATCAGCTCAGTCAACTATCGCAGAGGAATTCCAAAATGGATGAGTTTTACGCTGCGGTAAACCACCAACTTTCTCTTATGATAAATAAGATTAAGACGCAAAGCTTTTCGCAAGAGACCGTTAATGGAAAACCTAACGGAATAGAGCACTCGACGTGTTTATTCGAGGCCTTAACGGCGACCTTTCCCAGATGCTGATCACCCAGAAGCCGAAAAATCTGCCAGAGGCTTATTCGGCCTGCTTGGAAATTCAAAATCTGAATTACCGCAGCAACGTCATCCACGATCCATCGGCCAAAATGTTAATACTGCACCAGTGAACCAATCGTTTAGGTCCGATCCAAGACCTTCTCTACCGAAGAAAAGGTTCCACCATAGTTTGAGCGAGAACCCCAGACAACAGAAGCAGTACACCCCGGTCCGCGACTATGACACACCGCCGAGACCTAATTACCCCAACAAGCAACAAAGGTTATTTAACCTCCAGGCTGATAGCGAAGATGAACTGGCACCTGACAATCGCTACGGCGGTGAGGAGCGCGTCTTTGAGGAAGCAAACTTTATGACGGACGCAAGTCCAGCATACCATATTTAGAGTACGTAAACACCGACGGGCGAGTACTGAAGTCTCTTGTTGATACCAGGGCTAACAAGAACTTCATAAGTCCGTCGATTTCCCAGGGGCCAAACCTGTCCCAAAGTCTTTTCCAGTGAACAGCGCAGCCGGTAAAATCCAGGTTACAAAATGTGTAGAGGGATGTGTCTTTAAAAATTCAGGAAACGCACACTACTTTCCTTTTACGTGCTTCCTGGGTTGACGTCCTTTGACGGGATCATTGGGGACGACATCCTTAAAGAACTTGATGCGGTCATAGATAGGAGGACAAACGTACTGGAACTTAAACCCTCAATCACTATACCGCTCAAGGAAAAAATATCAATGCAGGTCAATGTGGTGTTGGATGAGCGCCTTCCATCTAACGTCAAGTTAGAAATTCAGAGTCTCATACGCAAATATGATAGTAGATAAAAAAACCTAAGCCATCGGGCGAAAAACAATATCGAATGGTCATAGACTTTAAGCGGCTAAATCATGTCACTGTATCAGACGCATATACGATACCAGATATGAATTCGACGCTATCCAGCCTAGGCAAAGCCAAAGTCTTTACGACCATTGACCTTACTTCTGGATTCCACCAAATTCCGATGAAGGCTTCAGACATACCCAAAACCGCATTCTCAACCATGAATGGGAAGTTTTTGGATTACCCTTTGGGCTGAAGAACGGACAAGTCATATTCCAAAGAATGATTGACGACGTCTTAAAGCCTTATATAGGTAAGATCTGCTATGTTTACATAGACGATATTATCGTATTTGGAGACAGTCAGGAAAGTCACTTTCGGAACCTGGATACCGTTCTTGGTAAGCTGCTTAGCGCGAACCTGAGGTCTAACCTCGAGAAAACGCAATTTGCTCAACCAGAAGTTGACTTTTTGGGTTATGTTATCACGGCTGAAGGTATCAAACCAGACGCAAAGAAGGTCTCTGCGATTCAAAGTCTCCTGCCACCTGAAAACTTAAAAGATCTTAAGTCCTTCCTGGGGCTCACATCCTATTATTGGAAATTCATCCGTGATTACGCGAAGGCCGCGAAGCCCCTAACTAATATCACTAGAGGTGAAAATGCGCAAACTAGGGCAAACCAGTCGAGTCGAGTTCCAGTGGTACTTGATGAGGAATCTCTCAATGCATTTAACGACCTAAAAGAGCTTTTAGTATCGTCCGAGATATTGGCCTTTCCTGACTTTTCGCTTCCCTTTAATCTCACCACGGATGCATCCAACCTCGCATTAGGAGCAGTCCTGTCACAGGGTGAGTTTGGGAAAGACAGGCCAATCTCCTCTATTTCCCGAACCCTCAACAAGATCGAGAAGAACTATGCGACCAACGAGAAGGAGATGTTGGCCATAGTATGGGCATTAGAAACCTTCGATCATGTGTACGGTGCCAAGAAAATCCGTATATATACGGATCACCAGCCAATAACATTCGCGTTAGGCAACAGAAACTACAACGCGAAACTTGGATGGAAAGCCCGCATCGAGGAATATAACTGTGAACTCATTTACAAACCAGGTAAGTCAAACCTGGTAGCAGATGCTCTGTCAAGATTGAAAAGCCAGGTCAACCACTTGTCTGATCCAGCTGGAGGTGAACCAGCACCAAGTTCAAATAGGTCAATTGATGGTTCCGTAACAGACACAGCTAGTGACCATGGTTCCTCAACTAACAAACACTGCCTCAGAGGTATCTGGATCAACAGACACTGCTGAGACAATACACAGCGCGGAACAAGACGGTACCGATCTTATTCCTCATATAGAGGCCCCACTCAATGTTTTTAGGAACAAAATCATAATCAAGGTTGGAAAGCGATTGGAAATTTTCGAGGAACCCCATCCAGGATATGCGCGCCATTACGTCGCTTCAGAAAACCTAGATAGGAATACGCTCGTAGCCATCCTTAAGAAAAAGTTTATGGAGTAAAGATTGCAGAGTCGCACATCGGACTGCTCCAAAGCGTATATTTAGATAACTTTGTTAGCTACAAAATCCGAATTATGCAGCGAATCTTTGAGGACGTAACAAATGAGGATCGGATATGGGCACTCATTGACGAGAAGCATAGGAGAGCTCATCGGAATGCCAGGGAAAATAGAGAGCAGTTGTTGGATGAATCATTTTATTACCCAGTATACCAGGTCTTGTGAAGTTTGCTTGGCTAACAAGTATGATAGGCATCCCGTTAGCCCCGAGCTACAGCCAACGCCAGTACCCTCATATCCATGTGAGATACTTCACATGGACATCGTCGAGGTACATTGCGAAAAATTCATAAGCTGTATCGATAAGTTTTCTAAATTCACTAAGCTTTTCCACATAAAAAATAAATCTTCACTCCATCTGAGGGAAAAGATTATAAAAATATTACACTATTTTACAGTTCCTAGGGTTTTGGTTACTGACAACGAACGCAGTTTACTGAGCCCCATAATTCAAAATTTCATTAAAATGTTGAATATCAAATTATATTTGACGGCTGTTCACCGTAGTGAAGTGAATGGACAAGTGGAAAGGACACATTCCTCCATTTTAAAGATTTATCGATGCCTTAAAGCCAAATTAAAGGGCCTTCGGGTTAAAGAACTTTTAGTTAGCCGTAGACAGGTGTAATAACTCAGTCCGCTCAGTTACGCAGAGGAAGCCCTCGGATATATTCTTTAACAGAGCATCCAGGATAAACTACCAACAACTGAGTAACTTCCGGGTTAAGGTCAACAGTGATCTGAGGGGTATTATTGAAAAAAAACAAAAGGCTGATAACGAACGGCGAAATGCCAAGCGTTCATCACCAAAAAAATATAAAAAAGGTGATGTGATTTTCACCGCTTTCAAACGAATCCAAGGCAAGAACAAGTCCTTGTTCCGCAAGGAAATCGTCGAAAGGAACAATAGGGTAACGGTAACTACGTCTACGGGAGGAAAGGTCCATAAAGCCCACATTAAGAATGTTCCACGGTAAATCACAAGAGTAATTGCATGCACAACTAAAGCACAAAGCACTCACAAAATTACAATTGGTATGGAAATCATAAGCTAAACTGATATCAGTGCACATACACACATGCATATGCATATGAGCACTTCAAAAAAAGGGGGAAGAGGCACACCCTAGCTAATTTATAGATAAAATTAAAAACTAATTAATTAGAATAAATATTTTAAATTGAATGTACATTATATTATAAGATACTTAAGCTAAAGCTTTCTGTTACTATTATGGAAGTAGCAAAGTAATTGTTAGAATTATAAGTTTTTTTATCATATGAATAATTTTCTAGTAACCCTAACCATTACCAACATCTGAGAGAACATTTTGCAGATTTGTTTGCATTATTGCGGTGCAAAGTTTCCAGATCTACAACTACGAGGGGCCAATCGTTACCATCAAGGATGGAAGAGGTTTCATCGTCGACAACAAACTAGTGAGCGCATAAGCTTGCTTAAATCGAGCTCACCATCAAGGAGGCGTAGATGAATTGACTGGGTTGGCGCAGCCTGGAAATGGGTAGCTGGTAGTCCCGACGCAGACGATTGGAGTAAGGTTCTCCAAAGCGAACAAGAAATCATCGAGAACAATAACCATCAGTTCAAGATAAATGACGCAGTGCTCAAAGGTATGGAGGAAGTCACACAGTCACACAAAAAGTCAACTGGGACATCGAAAGAGCCAACAGTGGAATAAAGGACACTCTCGCAGGAAGATTCGAACAAGACGTATTAAACGAAGTCCTGATCTTTAAAGAAAGAGTCAACGAAATAATATGGGCATGTCAGATGGCAAAAGGCGGTATAATCAACACGAACCTGTTAGACAAAGGGGAGGTAGCCGAGATCATCAACGAATTCGAGACACTTCCATATGGGAACGAGTTTGAAGCTATCGAACATGGGACACCCTCTCCATATATACGAATGGTTCGGTCCTTTTGTACATCCTATTGATGCACAAAGGTAAAAAACGAGGACGTGCTACTTACACGAGGTCATCAATACGTGATGCAGATCGACTTACGACTCAATAAGGTTCTGATCAATCACCGGTTCTGATCATGGTATACTCGGCGAATGCCTTTCTATAGGAAATGCAACGGTTTGCAAGGAATCGGTACTAGAGAAGCTAGCGGAAGGCGGCTGCGTTGCTCGATTGCTGAGGGGAGGACCTGCAGCATGTACTTACCGTTCAAACAGTAATGAAACCGTGGACCTTATCAAAGAGGATACCGTTTTTTTGAGCAACTTTAAGGGACAACTTACTTGCGGTAACGAATCAAGGAACTGAGAGGGTACATACGTCATCCGGCTTATCAACGAGACGATCCAGATAAGGAACAGAACATTCTCCAGCTTTGTTTCCACGCACCTCCATGCACCTCCGCCGGTTATGGCGAACGTTTCATCCAAGGGACACCTAATTGACGTTGAGTACGTGCCCTCCCTTAGCATGGAAAACATACACCACCTCGGGGACCTGTATACAAAGTTTAGCTTTTCAACCATAACCGACGTAGGACTTTTCCTGATGATCATTCTCCTTGCCTGGAACATATGGCGCAAGACAAAGGGTAAGCTCAACATTCCATCCCTCAACCTGCATCTGCAGGGAAGTCCGGCTGATAGTACATCCGGCCATCACCAGATATCCGCTTAGCAACCACCCTCTCTTTTTTGAACGATCTACGGGACGTAGACTTTCGAACGAGGAGGAGTTAACACCATCCAGCGTGGGCGAGGCATACATACTGAGCTGACAACTGTAATGTTCAAGGTATACCTACTTAACAAACATTCGAATTTTGTACCGTTGTTTTTTTACGCAAATGTGGTACAGACTTAGAGCGTGTTTTACCGCCAAGACAACCTCGGCTTCTCACCAACAACGACGAACTCAACGAACTCGACAGTAACAGTACAGACGATGACGACTGCATTATATAGGTATGTAGGACACACACATACATACATATTAAGAAATTATATAAATTTGCTGCAGTCGTACAGGGGCCCTACTATGTAATTCGATTCTACAACAAAAATGTTCGAATTCGCAAAATCCGTACTCCGTAATTCTATAGCAAGCCCTAATGTTCGAAAATCGAACAGATCTCGAATTGCCAACCTTTTCGTTGTTCTTTTTCGGAAGTTTGGTACCACTAATTCTAAAATAAATGTCAAAATCATTCGAATTCGCAAATAATCGTTCTAATATGCGTTTTTCTTTTTTAGCTCCGAGCGGGGCACTGAGCTGTCAAAAAAAGAACTTTGTTACTTTTTTTTTGCTCGGAGCGCTCTGAGCACAAAATTTGTATTTCTTTTTTATCTCTGAGCTTTTTTTTTTTTTTTTTTTTTTTTTTTTTTTTTTTTTTTATAAAAAAAAAGGAAATCCAAATCCCAGAGCACTCAGACTCGGTAACGGTCCATTGTACTACCAGGCAGAAATCCTCCTTTTTGGTATAGAGGCATGTGAGTGGGTGGCGTATGTTGTTGTTCCCCATGGGGATTGAACCTGCACCGCATGTGTAACAAGCCAACACACTAACCTCTACACCGTCGCCACCCTGAGCTTGCTCAGGTCTCGCTCGATGAGCTCGATTAAAAATGACCGAGCACATCGAGCGAAAAGCTGAGCGCGGCTCACTTCATTAATTTTTTGTGAATGACAGCAAAAAAAAAACTTAATTCAATAATCAAAACAACGGAAATGGCGGACGAATCTGGTTGCTCTCCCAGTGAAGGTAATTATTTTTGATATTTTTTATTGCAGGGGTGAAGTGGACAAAAGAAATGACGTTATTTGTGATTGAATCCATAAAAAGGAATAAGGTGCGGATTGATACTGGTGTCAAGAAAATAGCGTTCAAAGAAATGACCCTGGAGGTAACATCGGCATTTGGCGTCTACTTTTCCTACGATCAAATCGACAATAAATACAAAGGACTTAAGAAAACATACAAAAAAAATAAGGGACAACAATGCTACCACCGGTATGTTTCGGAGATCGTGGGAGTATTTTGACGCCATGGACGAGTTACTCTGCCGGGCACCTGAGGTATCTCCGCCGGCTGTTATGTTTTCCGAGGATGCAGAAATTACAATTAATCCCAACATTTGCGAAGTTTCTTGTTGCACTTTAAAAGCCGCGGGCGATTATAAATTCAAAAAAAGGTAAAAACGAAACCGGACAAAAGGCAGTCGCCACCGCGCCGAGGGTTTTAAGTCGATTTCTATTTTCCTTGTCAGGCGAATATAACGGGGAGAGAGAGAAGGAGGTTCAATGTGCAACGAGCAGCACGGTGATGCTGCAATTTTGGCGGGGTACAGAATTGTTCGGAACGATAGAGTCACGAACACAATAGGTGGTGGGGTAGCCATTTACTGTAATACTTCCTTGAAATGTCAGATCATTGGAAAATCTGAGGTAAGTGCTACTGAGTATCTTCTCCTGGAAGTTACTGATGGCAATACTAAGTGCATTATAGGGGTTGTTTACAGTCCCAACCGTAGCTGTTCTCCTGAATCAATGTTCTCCACACTTAAAGATTTTTCCCCAAATTATGAACATATAATCATAGGTGGTGATTTTAATGCCGACCTATTTAAATGTGATAGTAGATCTCGCCAACTTTTAGACCTAGCCGCCACTTCTGCGCTAGCTGTAGTTAACTCATATACCACCCGCTTTGCACCCAACTGCTCTCCGAGTCTTCTTGATCTATTGATGGTATCTGATCGGTCGAATGCGTTGCTACAGGACCAGCTGTCGTTGGAGGGTGTCACAGACCAAGACCTAATTTTCTGCACTGTTTAAATTAGATTCACTAAACACTCTTCTTCTAAGAGATGTTAAACGTTAACGTAACGTAAACCTAAGTCTAGTATGATCCGCTCCTTAACTTGTAAATATTCACCAGAGGGCGATCATACTTTTTATGCAGTTGGCAGTAGTTCTTTTTTTTCGATATAAAAACCGATGACGCCACAACCAGTTTGTTCAGTTTTTTTCAATTCGCTTGACCTATCTTTATAGTTAATAAAAGTAGTTTTTAATAAAAGGAATTTTTCTTTTTTTTTAATGGAAATCGGCATCGAACACCAAAATTACGTTTTGGGCAATATAGTTTTTTCGACCGAGACACGCACGAATTATTACAACATTGACTTATCTCGCTCCTCAACACCATAAACTTTTCAATTCAGAGACTTCGCTCTCTAGATAAGTACGCCTTGCAAATGGAAGCGAGCTTACTCCATTGGCATAGTTGTTATTTTGTCTCAGACTTGGGTGATAAAGTGGATCTGTTGCAATCTCTACTACTTAATTTATTTAATAACCATGTTCCTTTAAAAACAGTGACGGTGCGCAACAGAAATTGTCCATGGTTCACATCTGAGGTACATAATGCCATAAAAGTTCGTAGAAAACTGTATTCGAAATGGAAGCAAAGTCCAACTGATCTGAATTGGGAAACTTTCTGCCAAGCACGTAATCTCTCAACTTCCATTACTAGATCATCCAAGAAAAGATATTTCTTATCTAAGCTGGGAGCAGACCAAAACGCCAAAAAGCTCTGGAGCAACTTACGATCAGTTGGTGTTCGTAGTAAAAAAGATTTTGTAGACGTTATACCTGATCTTGATGATCTTAATAATGTTTTTTTTATCCAACTCAAGAGATTACACTCCCTCTCTAACATACGATCAACATTCCCTTGAACCACTTGCAGTTTTTGAATTCGAAGTTGTCAGTAATATTCGGTCTCTCAAGTCCGATGCCGTTGGTGAAGATGGAATTCCTATACGATTTGTAAAAATGATTTTAACCCACATTATTAGGGTAATTACGCATGTAATTAATTTTTGCATAACGTGTTCGTCTTTCCCGTCTAGTTGGAAGCTGGTTAAAGTTATTCCTCTCGTGAAAAAACCCCAACCTTCTTTGGCCGCAGACTTTCGCCCTATAAGTATTTTGCCTTGCCTATCTAAAGTTTTGGAAAGAATTCTCGCAAAGCAGATTTCGAGTCACCTTGATCAACATAACCTTCTTGCTTCGGTGCAGTCTGGCTTTCGAGCAAACCACAATTGTTCTACGGCTATGGTTAAAATCCTGGATGACATAAGGATTAAGTATGACCTAGACCTCATCACAGTACTCTGTCTCCTTGACTTTTCCAAAGCTTTTGATACAGTCAATCACTCAATTCTTACAGAGAAACTACGAAGGTTTTTCGGTTTCAGTGAAATTTCGTTGAGCCTCATCAGTAATTACTTGAGCAATCGCTGTCAAAGGGTTGTGGTTGGTGATAAATGCTCTCGTGTGAGGGACATACTTGCAGGGGTACCTCAGGGTTCAATTGTGGGTCCTATTTTGTTCGGCATGTTCATCAATGACCTTCCCAAAGTTTGCTCAAATGCTAGCCTTCATTTCTATGCGGATGATGCGCAAATATACTTATCTAGACCTACAGGTCTAGTAGAGGATCTGCTAAGCAGACTGAACGATTGCCTGACCATCAACCCAGCAAAATTCCAGCTAATTTTAATATCTAAGAAGCTCCACAACGTCGAACTTGTGCCGCCAATTTACCTTAACGATACACAACTGCAGTTTGCAGATACTGTTACCAATTTGGGTTTTAAGATTAACCGCTCTCTATCCCCAGTAAGTCAAATTAACTACACTGTGGGACGTATTTACGGTGGTCTACGTAAACTTTGGTTGTTCTCAAGTTTTACTCCCGTAAACACGAGGCTGAGACTAGTTAAAACCTTACTGGTTCCCTACATTGATTATGCATCACCTGTGTATTGCAAACTGGACTCCTTATCTCAGCTTAAATTAACTGTTGCATTCAATGATATGGTTAGATATGTATACGGGCTTCGTCGACACGACCACATATCCAATTACCACAATAATGTCCTTGGCTGTTCACTTCAGCAGTTTTTAAATGTAAAGTGCTGTGTCTTCTTGCACAAAATTATACACAAAAGGTCGCCACCATACCTCTTTGAAATACTTCAATTTGCTCATTCGGCAAGAACGTTTAGTCTTATAACTCCCTCCTCGAACTATTTGAACTCCTCACGTCATTTCTTCGTATTTGCCACCAGACTCTGGAACTCCCTGCCTACAGCAGTAAAACAAATAATCGGAGCGACACAATTCAAAAATGTCGGTTTAGAGTATTTCTCATGAAAATGTAACAACTTCTTATTTCTTCCTTTCTTCTAACATTCTATTCCTCTTTCTCATACTTTTCTCCTCCCTTCCTATCCACTCCCTGTTTACCGCTATAATGTATTTGTATTATTACTTATTGTAGGTTTTACTAAATAAAATCAATCCTTCAATTATCCTAAATTTAAGTACTATAAAAGACTAAGTCTTATTTGTGTACACCAGATTAAATAAATAAACTGAAAATGAGAGCTTTTTCTCAGCTGGTTGTAATCAGATGTCCGTTTTTACTGTACACCTATTTTAATATTGTTCTTTATGATTTTTTGAATACTTTTCTCATTATCTTTAGTTTAAAATTCGTCGTTCTTGCCGCACTGTCATTTTCGGCGGGAGAAATCTTGGTAGTATTAGTGCTCATTTCGCCCCTACATCTTGCTAATGTGGTAGTTGTCAGAGCGAAGGAAATGACATCCAGCGCTCGGACAACTTCTCCTTCGGCTAGATCCACAACCATACCTGATTCATTCACAATAGGGTTCTCGCTCTGTTTGTTTGTAAAACCCTAGTGATTGCTTGGGTCTGCTTTTGTATCCCCGGCCAGACATATTTTCAGTAAACTCCCTACAGCCCTAGAAGAAAAAGAATAAACATCAACTATATGCGCGATCCCTACCTATCGAGTGAGCTTTCGTACTGATTAGCGAGGGGCCGGGGAGGGGGGGGGGGGGTGACTAAGCTTTAAGCTGTCCTTTATACTTTATACTTAAATTAAGATACTGCTTCTTCAAAGAGTTTGCAAACAAATAATAATTAAGTTAGGGTGGGCCCGGGGCCAGGGCCATGTAGGGTGGCGTGGTGTCCGAACGTCGGTTAAGGTTAGAGTTGGGACTGTCCATCCTTCAGAGATTCCCGACCGTCCGCCTGGGCTCTACGGTGAACCTGCTTTCGTCGTCTTTCAAGAGCTTATGATATGGCGGAAGAGCTGGATAAAACTTATCCAGGAACTCCCCACGGTACCATCGCTCGAGTCAGACAACGGAAAAAAAGGTGTGATGGCGAAAAATAAATGGAGGAGGTTGGGGATGGGGTGGGATGGAGAGGACCAAGGTTTTGTTCGTTAATTTTAACGCAACAAACTCCACCCTTACCTCCAAAGAGGCAAAGCCGGATTTTCTGATTGAAAATCGAAGTAAAGCGGCTCCAGCACTACGCTGTCTGAGCGAAGGCGATAGGTTAACAACACAACATCTGGATACGTTTCTTACGTTCTACCCATCACAGAGCAAAATGCTCTCAGGTACCCTTTGCGTAACGTCCAACGTTTGTTACGCGATTTAGATCTTATTGGGGGTAATCATAGCATGGCTTTAGATCTTTCACATTACAGGTTCCACGTTCTCTCCCATTCTCGTCGACTAGGATATACGTCCATGGCGATAATCTTCTTAGTACTCGGAATGGACCGACGTATTTCGGTGCTAGTTTAGCGGTATAATAGTTTGCGGCGTCGGATAGTATGAAATTCCGTCTCCATACTAGTTCATTTGGGAGATATTGCACGTCTCTCCTACGAAGGTTATAAACATTAGATGCCTTCTTGGCTGCCGCCTCTAACCTTTCCCCTATATCCTCCCTAAGCTTTCTTAACTGCGCCCCTGTATCGTGCGTACTCCCGCTCCTATCCCACGGAATTGTGGTTGCGGGCATCGTGCCGCCAACGAAAGTCACCATACCTCGACCAAAATTTGCGTAGTACGGCGATACACCTAATACTTCGTGCTGAGCTGTTCGTATACAGCACGCTACTTTTGCTAACTGTGTGTCCCACACTTTGTGGTTCTCTTACACATAAGCTCGAAGAGTTGCTTTAATTATTTGATTTATCCGTTCGGCGAGGTTCGCTTGGGGATGGTAATGAGCTGTAAACCTTATCGTCGATCCATACTTATCGCTTAAAGCTTGCAATTCTTTACCCTTAAACTGTGGACCATTATCGCGCACTATAAACCGAGGGACTCCGAACAGCAAGAAAACGTTGTCCTCCAATTCTTTACAAACAGATTTAGCTGTAGCAGACATCAAAGGGAACAACAAAGGGAACTTAGTGAAATAATAGACCACGGTGAGAATATAACAAAACCCCTACTCGATTTTGGAAGTGGACCAACTAAATCAACGCAGACCATCTCCCACGGATTGGTTACCCCTTTCCTCTCCGTCTTTAACCCAGCCCGTTTATCATATACCGGCCTCACCCTTTGGCAAATCCTACAGTTCCTAACGTATTTTGTAATATCCGAACGCATCTTCGACCAATAATATTTTTCTCTCACTCTAGCAAACGTTTTCTTCACACCCATATGCCCTGCTAATGGATGGTCGTGACATTGCTCTAAAATGCTAGCCCTATCTTTCCTTGAAACAACCATCTTTCACTAAGAATTGTTATCATGAACTACTATATGGTTTGACCTAACG
The DNA here is from genome assembly GCA_949715645.1 of Portevinia maculata. Lineage (NCBI taxonomy): Eukaryota > Metazoa > Arthropoda > Insecta > Diptera > Syrphidae > Portevinia > Portevinia maculata. Next base: position 168,811,728 of record OX454526.1, on the reverse strand, counting down.
AATTTAAATAGGATGCCCTGTTCTACTCTCCACGCAGGAAACGCTACTGGATTGGCCTCCACTTTTTAGATCATGTCCATCACCCAACGATCAGGAACGTGCGCTGAAATCCCAGCAACTGCCGGTACGCTTCTTGAAAGCAAGTCTGGCACCACCTGATCTTTACCCTGCTACCACGCACTCCTTTGCCTTACGAAAACTCTCTTCACACTCTGTATTCCAGTTAAATCGACTACTCTTTTTCAGAAGATTGGTCAACGGTTGTACCAAAACTGAAAAGTTAGGTATGAATCTCCTATACCAGGATACCGTTCCGATGAAACTTCTGAATTGTTTCACGTTTTTGGGCGCAGGGATGTTCACCATACTTTCAACTTTCTCGGGGTCTACATGCAAACCATTCCTATCTACTATATAACCTAAAAACTTTAATGATGTCCTACAAAAGTGGCATTTCTCCTCACTAACCTTTAGGCCAGAATCCCGAAAACGTTTGAGAACTCCTCCAATATCTCCAAGTGCTTTTCAAAATTATTGGTAATGATGATGATGTCATCAAGATAGACGAAGACGTACGGTTCCAGATCTTCCCCAAGTACGGTGTCTATAAATCGTTGCCATGTCGCCGGAGCATTATGCAACCCAAAAGGCATTCTCTTAAATTGGAAAAGTCCTCTGTTCGGAACTGTAAAAGCTGTAATTGGTCGTGAACCTTGTTCTACAGGGATCTGCCAATAAGCTGATTTGATGTCCAATGACGACAAAAACTTTGCGTCCCTCAACTTGTCTAATGTCGCTGAAATGTATGGAAGGCGGTACGCATCCCTTTCTGTGACTTTGTTCAGCTTTCTGTAATCTACGCAAAACCTATAGCTACTATCCTTTTTCTTAATCATAACTATGGGTGAAGCCCAAGGACTGTTTGACTTTTCAACTATTCCCTCCCTGATCATCTCTCCTAATTCCCTATCGATATATCCTGCACTGTCGGAGACACCGGATAATAACGTTGTTTTATCGGTTCGGCGCTCGTCCTAATTTTATGTTCCACTAAGTGGGTACACCCTAAGCCTTCTGGCATGTCCCTGAAAGCATTTCCTAAAACTGTCCCTAACTGCTGTCGTTGTGCCTCATCCAACTCCGAATGCTCCGTAACATTCGTTGCCAACGAACTTTGGTTCGAAAAATTCCACTCCCCTGATCTTAAATCCGGGACAATGCCCGATAGGGTCCAAAAATCTGCTCCTAAGATCAGCAGGTAAGGAAGCACTGGAATTACTAGACATTTCAATAAGACTGTCTTTCCCTGCACTGCCATTGGCAATGTTACTACACCCCTTACTCCTATTCCCGTACCATCCGCTAAGCTAACCCTATTAACGTTGCCTTTATCTAATCTTATTCCTAAATCTCGCAAAATGGTCCAACCATTTTTTTTTTTTTATTTTATTAATAAGATATGAAATAATGCATTTATGGTTTAAAAACAATTTAAATAATAGTAAAAATATTTTTATTTTTTTTTTCAAAAGTGGAGCAAAGTTGTCCAAGGGAAGGGGTTACTTTGCTCCGATCTACATTTTCTATCATTGTGCTTTTATTTGAAATGTTGGAGCAATGATATTTATATAGTTAATTAACAATGCTCCAAAGATCATTTTTGTGAAAAAAATAACTAAAACCAAAACGTACTTTTTTTTTACAAGACAAAAACAAAACTGCAAATATTTTTCTTAAAAAAACCAGTATTTTAGTGTTATTAATAAAGAAAATAAGAGTTTTTATTAGGTAATTCAGTAGGTACATGTGTAGCGATAAATAACAAAACATAAAACGTAGGTAGGTATGTATTTCAATTCATAAAAAAAAATAACAAGGATAAATAACAGAACATAAGATGTATTTCAATTCATAAAAAAAACAAAAAACTTAGATAATAACAAGGAGGCAACGACTAACATTTAGTCGAATATAGATTTAACTTCTGGAACATGGAATGTACCTCTCTTAGAAATTTGTTTTTGAGGCATAATATAACCTAAAACGTCTGACCATGAATAGTTTAGCTCATCTCTTACTGTTGTCCATTTCCATAACTTCAATGACTTCTGCATTAAGTTTATTTTCACGCTATTGTCATCAAATGAGACAATTTCTCCTGGATACAATTGCCATTCATATGAAAACACGACAAACTGTCCCACTTCTCGAACGACTTCATTGAAACAGATATCGTGTTGCGATGTTTTACCTTCCAAAAAATTTAAGAATTCTTTTTCCCTGATTTCTTCATTTTCCAGTTCATCAAAGTTGAAATCATGCGAAGAGTTGTCATCAAAAACCATATCCGTCTCCTGACTAAGGCTAGGAGCGCATATGCGATTTTTTGTCGCAGCGATAGAAAAATCGTAGTCGCAAAAAGAAATTATCATGCACGCACTTGTGGTCTTCTGTCGCACGATTATTTAGCCACAAAAAAATAGAACATACTGCTTTTAATGTCAATACACACACATGCGACCAAATATCCGCTACGGCTAACAAACGGCAGATTGTTGACGATTGTTCTGTCGCAAAATAAACTGTATCATATGGGTGATCATGAACTCGCGCGCTCTTGCGACTTGCGACCAGTTTGTTGATTTTAAAATTATAAATACAGAGCTACAATGCAACACTTCGCCATGAAACCCATTTTTATACTAACAAGACTTCTATTCAAAGTCGCAAGTGTGATAAGATTCATGCCAATTCATATGTGCCATTTTAATTTGCGGCAAAAAAATCGTTTCTAAAAATGGAGCTTGCTGCATTTTTTTAATCGCTGCGATTATTTAGTTGCATATGTGTGCATTCATGTATAAAACCAAGGGGGTCATATTTTGCGACTAAATTATGATGCGATAGAAAACCGTGCGTGCATACCAACATCTTGTTGCGACAACGATTTTTTAATCGCAACGATTTAAATCGCAAGTGTGTGTATATTGCTTGAAGTTGATATGAGGCATTTATTTTGGCGACAATCGCGTCGCGCTTAAAATGGAACAAATCGCGGGATAATAAACGCTGCGATTTGTAGATATTATGTGCGCGCATTCACATTGAAATGTGTGTGTTACATTTTTGGCGACTAAGCAGTCGTGCAATTGAAATCGCATATGCGCTCCTACACTAAGGCGAGAAGTAGTGGGCACAATTTTATCATATTCTGTTGTTTGGTGAGAAGTACTTGGCTGATCCTGTCTGTATCCAATGGAAGTCGTGTCGTTCGCTGAATTTTCTTCATCAGCCATTGTCTCCTGGGCACAGACACTTTTCCCAGCTGGAATATTAATTTTTTTGCGTCTTTTTACAATTATATTAGTAGCCTCTTGCCTTTTTCTATGTAATGCTATAAGGAACTCAAACTGCACGGAATTTTGCAAACTGCAAATTACCCAATTTGCAATTATGCAAAGTTACCCCAAAATGACGAAAATTGATGTTTTCACAAAAAAAAAATTAGTATTATATTTTGGGACCAAGAAGGTTAAATTTGTATAAAATTAAAAATTAAAATAACATAGGGACAGGCTACAGTCCGCTTGGGCGACCTGTTGGATACCCTATTCTCATTCCTATCCCTCATAAGTGGGCGTGACAAAAGTCTAAGTATGGTTGGATTGTTAAGAACGCTCTACATATTTTGTTATATAACATTTAAAGGATTTTATCAAAAAAAAAAACGCTCCCTAGCTCAAACTTGGGTGTTTCAATAAAATTGTTTTATTTAATTGTGGGCGTGTCAGTAGGCAGATTTAAAAAAAATTAACACATGAGAATAAAGGGCGCACTAGAGAGTATATATTATAAATTTCAGCTGCCTAGCTCAAACTTTAAAAAAAAAAGAAATAATTGTGGGCGTGTCAGTGGGCGGATTTTGAAAATATTTACACATGAGCATAAAGGGCCCATAGAGAGTATATATTATAAATTTCAGCTCCCTAGTTCAAACTTTGGATTTTCAAAAAAATTGTTTTATTTATTTGTGGGCGTGTCAGTGGGCGGATTTTGAAAAAATTTTATCCCGAGCAGTTTTAGGAGTCATAGATCATATTTAAAAAATTTCAGCTTTCTAGCTCAAAATTCGATTTTTTCCAAAATTTGTTTTTTTTTTGAGTTTGTGGGCGTGTCTGTGGGCGGATTTCAAAAATTCGTAAACTTGATTATTTCGGGACCCTAGAGAGTATATGGTTAAAATTTCAGCTCTCTAGGTTCAGTTTAAAGGCCTAATTTTTGCCGACAGACGGACGGACGGACGGACGGACGGACTTTTTACTTTTAAATTCATTTTTATTAATTATTAGCTTATATCAACTTACATACTAGACAAAAATGATTAAATCTAACTTAAAATTAACAGGATACTTATTCTAGATTATTGATCCTTATGCGGACGCCCTAAACTTAACTATATCTTATAATTATTGCCTTTCGGCCTAAAAACTATTTTACGAACTAATCTTACATATGTGTTCCTCGAGAAAATTAAATAAAACTCGGCATCATTATTTAAATTTTATATTTTTATATAAAACAAATTACCAACTACCTATTCTACTTACTTAAACTACCTAACATATTCTAACTATAATTAGGATTCTGAACACTCGTTGCCTTGCGCAACAAGTGGCCAAAATCCTAATTGCTTTCCGGGTGCCTGGCAGTCGTCAACGTGCACACGCGCCGCCGTGAGCCGACTGAAGCCTTACAGCGTCAGTCAACTCCCGGAAGCACCACCACACGTTGGCGAGCCCGGCCTCTCCCAAAAACGCCCTAGCTAGCTTAATCTAACTTATAAGCTAAGAGTATGTTACCTAGAGTAACGCACCGTCCTGGGAGGGCATGTTGACCCCTCCCCCCTCAACAAGCCACCAAAATTCGGCGAATTGCTTTTCCGTGTCGAATTGATCCCTCTCCGATATTGCGGTACTAAAACGGAGGAGCTCATGAGCATTGGCGACGTCCTCGCCGCGGATGAGCCGCTTATCTCTCGCGCTGCGGTAGCGGTGGTATAATACCGGGATACCATCCCTCGTCTGTACCAGCCCTTTTGCGTCAATATGGATAAATGCCTCTGGCGGGATAAAGCCAGACCGGAGCGTACTCTCTATGTACATTTCATTGGGGTAGTAAGCCCCAAATATCAGACTATTGTCGCTGGCCATCGCTCTTGCAACGTGCCTTCGAGTCACCTTAATGAGGAAATTGTCAATCCTATTCAACTGAGCCCCATAGTATAGGGCCTTGTTGGGATAGTATTTTATATAATTGGATTCAGGCGTTCGGAACAATCGGAGACAGGTCCTAAGATATTGTCTCTCCAAAACCCGAATCTTTTCCATATAACTAGGCGATATATTAAACCACAATGGACAACCATAAGCGATGATCGGTCTTATAAGGGCCACGTAGCAAATGACCTTCACTCTAGAGTCAAGTTGACTGCTATGAAACAGTCTCCTTGTCAGAGCATAAGCCTTCTTGGCCCCAGCAAGACAAGCAGCTATATGTCTATCGAAATATAGATACTGGTCAAGCCAGATACCTAGATATCTAACTACGCTTCTCACCGCCAATGGCTGCCCATTTTGTCCAACAATGGCCAATTTCTTCCAGTTTTTTCTGGTATCCCTAGAGGCCCCAGCCAATGGAGTTCTGAACAAGATTGTTTCCGTCTTCTGAAAGTTGATTTTCAACTTCCAGTCGTCGCAATATCGCTTAATTTGATCGCAAAAGGATATTAATGACCTCGATTTTAGGACCTGATCTGTATGCCACCAAATCGTCGGCATACGCTATAGCATGTCTGAGTGAACCCACCAGATCACTCGTGTAAATGTTAAACAGGATCGGAGAAATGACCGCCCCCTGCTGTAAACCGTTTTTAATTTCAAAGACTCTGCTCGAAGTCACGTTGCCACATTTGACAGCGAACTTCTTTCCCATAAGCATATTATAAATTACATATAGCAAAGGTTTGTGCATCCCCCGCCTGGTCAACTTGTAGAAAAGTCCCTCTAACCATACGGTGTCGAAAGCCTTCTCAAAATCAACCAGACAAGCACCCGTGCATTGGTTGTTGCATTTATTCCACTGAATGTCGGAAACCAGTTTCGACGCGGCATGAATAGTGTCATGCCTCGCCCTGAAACCAAACTGGTTGTCCGGAATTATGTTATTGTCCTCGACCCACTTTAACAGGGCTCTATTGACAACTTTTTCAAACGGACGGACGGACGGGCGGCCGGACATGGCTAGATCGACATTACTATCGATGCTGATCATAAATATAGTAACTTTTAGGGGTTTACGGGCAATATTAAGGTATGTTACGTCAAAATTAATATACCCTTAGAATAGGGTATAAGAAAGACACTTCAACGGTAACATAAATACTTACCTTTTATATTTGGATACACACACCTTAACACTTCAAATTTTCTACCTGAAAAAAACACACAATTAGGTCGTTCCTCTTCGGGCTCTTATGGTTGAATGAAAATTAAACGTGGATGTGCAGTTGCACATGATTTTGCACACACATAAAAATTATATTATGTTACAGTTAGACCGGTGAGCAAAACTCAACAAGTCTGAACATGAAACGAATATTAAACTCTTTATGACAATGGCGCAAAGTTACACCCGGTGGCGCAAACTAACCCCGGTTTACGGTACACTAACACTTAGATATGGACGCCTATCCTCCCGATTTGCCCTAAGTGTGAAACCGATATTTACCACCTCATCCCTATTAGCCGACTGGTTACCAGCAAGCCACCTATTCAAAACTAACGGCGCTCTCGTCCTGCCGGCCCGAGAGTGCGTTGCTCATTTCCCGAACAATTACGACAATCCCTACGATTGACCTCAATTCTACCACAACCTAAACACTTTCTAGGAGCGGAACAAGTATAAGCAAAGTGGCCTTCTTGGTTACAGTTGAAACATTTCAGGCCCCGATCAGGCCGAGTGTTTTGAGTGACCATGGCTACTCTCGGTCCCTCAGCCGTTATGTAGATCAGGTCGGGTTCCAAGAGCGTCCTTGATCGGGGAGGAGGAGGTGGCGCAAAGGTTTCCACATTTGCTCGAACCATCTCAAGTTTCCTACCCAACGCAACCAAATCGGAAATAGATTTGGGGTCCTCCAGGCCCAATTGCGTTTGGTAGAAGGGTGCCGAATTCCTCTACAAGATTCCGAGCTTCCGCCGTTCGGTCAATGGCTCGCAAAGTCTCCCAAACATACTCTGCATTATGGCCACGTATACCGCGATGGATTCTTCCTTCCCTTGTGTTCGATGCCTAATTTCCTACAGCAACAAGTCATCGTAGTTCGGCGGGAGAAATTCTAACTTAGTATTAGTGCTGATTTCGCCCCCACATCTTGGCAATGTGGTAGTTGTCAGAGCGAAGGGAATCACATCCAGCGCTCCGACAACTTCTCCTTCGACTATGATCCACAACCATACCGGAGTCATTCACAAAAGGGTTCTCGCTCTGTTTGTTTGTAAAACCCTAGTGATTGCTTGGGTCTGCTTTTGTATCCCCGGACATATTTTCAGTAAACTCCCTAAACCGCCCTAGAAGACAAAAAATAAACATCAACTATATGCGCGATCCCTACCTATCGAGTGAGCTTTCGTACTGTTTAGAAGGGTGGCGGGGGGGGGGGGAGACTAAAGGAACCCAGGTCGTTTTAAGCTGTCCTTTACACTTTATACTTAAATTAAGACACTGCTTGTACAAAGAGTTTGCAAACAAATAATAATTAAGTAAGGGTGGGCCCGAGGCCAGGGCCATGTAGGGTGGCGTGGTGTCCGAACGTCGGTTAAGGTTAGAGTTGGGACTGTCCATCCTTCAGAGATTCCCGACCGTCCGTCTGGGCTCTACGGTGAATCTGCTTTCGTCGTCTTTCAAGAGCTTATGATATGGCGGAAGAGCTGGATAAAACTTATCCAGGAACTCCCCACGGTACCACCGCTCGAGTCAGACAACGGAAAAAAAGGTGTGATGGCGAAAAATAAATGGAGGAGGTTGGTGATGGGGTGGGATGGAGAGGATTTTGTGTAAATAGTTCTATTTTTTTATAAATAAGTGTTCCTATGAAGTGTGACTAGATTTTTTATTTTTGTTTATGTAAATATGTTAATGATAAGAATGAAGTTTTTATTTTTTAGATTGTAAGTTATTTATTGAAAAAATATATAATATATTCTTTTTGTTTGAGCATTTTGGATTTTGAGGTAATTCAATTCGACATCAACATCACCTTGAACGATATGGTCATGCAAAACGATAAAACCTTCTTTAGTATCATTACTCATTATGCAAATATTTTGTAGGATACATGAAGCTATAATATATTTCACAATAGAAGTTGGTTTCAAAGAGTTTATTTTAAACAGCCTTCGAAACCTGCCTTTAAGTAAACCAAATGCATGGTCTATGGTTACTCGACATTTGGAATGAACCGTGTTGAAGAACTTCTCTTCTGCCCTTAATCGGCCGTTGTCTTTAAATGGGGGTATAAGCCATTGCTTTAGGGAATAAGCAGAATCCCCAAGTAAATGATGGTTCTCGCCGATAGCAAAATCGCCTTTAAGAAATATTATGTAAGATTATTAAACTTTATTCTATAAACTATGTAAGGTAGGTACGGCTTACCTGACTCAATTTTGTTTACAATTCCTGATCTTCTTAGGAGCGCCATTGAGGACGTGCTGTTACCTGGAAAGCGATTTTTTCCTAGGTAGTAGCCTGATGTTATGGCAGCCTCTTCGGCGTTGGGCCATTTTATAAACCTTTTAGTTCTGTTTAATGTAATTAAACTCTCACGGTTGCTTGTTACAATGCGGAAAACATTTGCAATTGATACGCCAAATCTGTCAGCAATCGATCTAGAAACTCATACATACCAAAAATCATAGGAATATGTATTTACCTCATGCATTCTGGGTTACCTAGGTACCACAGAGTAATCAATCTTCAGTTTTTTTTTTCAATTTAAGTTGACTCTCTTCCAGGACCAGTTTTATGTTCCTCAATTGCATGAAGTTGTAAACAAAGGATATCAAAAACATCAACATTTACACGAAAATGTTGCTTAAATGTCCTGTCCGAAAATCGGGGTACAATATCCCCCGCATAATTTTCGTTTTTTTGGATTCGTCGGGAATTTTGCTCAAAATTGTCTTCACCTTCATCAAAATCAAACAATAAACTAAATGCTTCTCTTATAATAATTGCTTTTTCCATAGTTTATTTACTAGATATTATAATTTAAATGAAACAATTCTTGACAAACACCAATTTCAGAAGCAAACCTGACTATTTTGACAGTTAATAAAAAAAATATCTAATGACAGTTCAGTGCTCATTTCTGTTTCTTAATTAGCTCGGAACGCTCAGGTTACGTTCAGCTCCGAGCGAGCTCTATTCGCAAATTCTGGGAAAAAAAATTGGCATTTCTTACATTCGATTCTAATATCATAAATAGTTCCGTTTGAAAGTAGAAACGGAATCAACTTCCGAATAGAATCGAAAGTAGAATTGAATTACATAGTTGGCCCCCAGTACTACATACCTTGGCAATCTGCCCTAGCAAGGTAACCGTCGGAGCGGAACATATTCTGCAACGCATACTTTGTCGGAGATTCAATTTGTATTCGAGGTAGCTGTCCTCGGATTCCGTGACAAAATGTTGGCGGACGATTTCGGCAAAAAACTTGTGTCAAAAACATGAAAAAATACACTTCATCGTACTACAACGCATACTGTGCGTTAGGTTTTGTCAGAAAAATGTTCCGAACAGCTGTTCGACGGTTACCTCGCTAGGGCCGAATGCGAATTTTTCATAATGCATTACATTTTCATGTCTGAACATTTTAAGTGTGCAACATATATTTCGTTGATATTGGATAGGATATATAGGATAAATTCAAAGTTTCTTTAAATCTAGATTCTGTTAAAGCAAAAGAAACTTTGCATACCCTGTTTATATGCCGTAATGCTGGGTGCTAGCACTGATGTATTTATGTAAGCAAGCAAAAATACAAAAATTTCATACACCCCTATTCTGCTATTCATCGGGGGGGGATTTTTCTTCAATTTTCACTGAACACTATTCTACTATTCATTCGAATTGAATCTGGATTCACCTCGTTAAAATCGGTAACATCGATAATACTGCGCGGTATTCTCTTATTCACGTGAACGCATTCGTTCTATACAATTCAAATCCGCATATAAAATGTTGCGGGTTTTTCATTTAATGGATCGTCTGTCTGGTTGGTGGTCAATAAAATGTAAGTTTATTGCTTGATTATTTGTATAAATAAAGATTATAGACATTTTTAGAAGCAGAACAACAACCCGAGACCAATTTAAAACAATCAAAACAATCCACTCTTTGAAAGTGGACAAAAAGTCCAATACTATTCATACCTATTTGTTTATATTTTTAATTTCATTGAAAATAATTAATCAAAACAACGTATCCAACTTTCCAAAGATGTTCGTAAACAGAGATCAAATCAATTACATTAATTTTAATTTGCAAACAACGAACCTCGTATTATTTTCACATGAAAAGCTGTTAACTTGAATGTCAAGTTGGGTTGGATAATGTAAAGGGTGATTTTTTAAGAGCTTGAGAACTTTTTTTAAAAAAAAAACGCATAAAATTTGCAAAATCTCATCGATTCTTTATTTGAAACGTTAGATTGGTCCATGACATTTTGAAGATAATTTCATTTAAATGTTGACCGCGGCTGCGTCTTAGGTGGTCCATTCGGAAAGTCCAATTTTGGGTAACTTTTTCGAGCATTTCGGCCGGAATAGCCCGAATTTCTTCGGAAATGTTGTCTTCCAAAGCTGGAATAGTTGCTGGCTTATTTGTGTAGACTTTAGACTTGACGTAGCCCCACAAAAAATAGTCTAAAGGCGTCAAATCGCATGATCTTGGTGGCCAACTTACCGGTCCATTCCTTGAGATGAATTGTTCTCCGAAGTTTTCCCTCAAAATGGCCATAGAATCGCGAGCTGTGTGGCATGTAGCGCCATCTTGTTGAAACCACATGTCAACCAAGTTCAGTTCTTCCATTTTTGGCAACAAAAAGTTTGTTAGCATTGAACGATAGCGATCGCCATTCACCGTAACGTTGCGTCCAACAGCATCTTTGAAAAAATACGGTCCAATGATTCCACCAGCGTACAAACCACACCAAACAGTGCATTTTTTGGGATGCATGGGCAGTTATTGAACGGCTTCTGGTTGCTCTTCACTCCAAATGTGCTTATTTACGTAGCCATTCAACCAGAAATGAGCCTCATCGCTGAACAAAATTTGTCGATAAAAAAGCGGATTTTCTGCCAACTTTTCTAGGGCCCATTCACTGAAAATTCAAGCGTTGCTCGTTAGTAAGTCTATTCATGATGAAATGTCAAAGCATACTGAGCATCTTTCTCTTTGACACCATGTCTGAAATCCCGCGTGATCTGTCAAATACTAATGCATGAAAATCCTAACCTTAAAAAAATCACCCTTTAGTTCACCCGATGGATAGCAGAATGGAAAGCCAGCGTGAAAGGGAATCGAATGCGTGAATCGAATCTATGATTCACGTGAATAGCAGAATAGGCCTGATAAAGACGTAGTTTTAGTAATTTTCAATTTTCTTAAAAACTAGTCATTCATAAAACCATACGGTTTTTTGTGTTCGATTCAGAATTGATAATAACATTGACCACAAAAAGTCAATTTAGCACTTCATTTCACAATTTTGAAAAAATTGGTCTAAACTTTTTTTTTTCATTTTTTTAATCAAAATTCTGAGTTTGCATGCGAATTTTTCAAAAACTATTGCCATAAATAATTTAATTTAAATTTAGGATTATAGAACAGATTTCTGGCTTTCAAAACCGGTATAGAACTTTATTGTAAGTGTTGCCGTTGTTTTTAAATATTTTTTTTTCAATTTAAGTCCTTTTTTATAAAATTGCCCCTACCTCCTAAATGGGTAAAGATAGACCCCCCTCCCCCCTCCCATAGTAAAAAATGATTGTTTTTGACCCTTCTACACCCACTACAAACACAATGATCGACTCGGCAGAGTCTGGCAGACCGACAATTCACCAATAAAACCAGTCGCTTTTTATTTGCTGGATTTTCAGTATCTATTATATTTTTACAAATTCTTATATTTAGATATTAAATAATATGTATATTCTGTTTATGTGAGTACATTATATATTTGCATTTACATATACCCACATTTAGTACATAATATTCATCTCTCATATCTAAATTGCACTGAAAAACAATTAATAGTAAAACGTCCTTTTCTAAAGTAAGAAAAATGTTTGTTGTAATTTTAAGAAAGGAATACAAATAATTAACTATTGGTTCACATAGATAATAATATTTTTAATTAAAATTAGAATATCTCTCTCTAAAAAAATTTACTTAATATATACGTAAGTTCTGTCAAACAAAAATTATTCGAATAAACAAAAAGTAAATCACATGAAGTTGATACCATTAAATGGCAAGATCGTAGGCAAGAAATAGTTTTCATCTTTAGATTAATGGTAAAAGCGGTTATTTGTTGACTCCAATTATCGCCGCCACATTCCAGCTCCAACACCTACTCCGATGCCGCCAGAAGCTACGCCACGTCGAACAGCCTCCATTTCATCTTGACGACTATCCCGATAGGCACGTTTTGTATCCTCGAATTCGCGTAGTCTTTGATTGTATCTATCGATTTGTTCACGAAGTATAGCATCTTCGTGGATAGCTCGTCGTTCATCATATTCTAAACATCCAACTCCATCTAGTCGTTCCAAGTCTAACCAACCTCTAAAACGGACACAAACTCCGTTCATTATGAAGTGGGATTTAATATGAACCTGAAAAATACAAAAAAAAAAATACAAACAATTTCAATTTAATGTTTATCTACAACATATTTTATGGTGACATTTTACATAATCTATAACTTGGATTATGGTCAAAATATTATTACATATACTGGATACGAGACAATTTTGGTCCTATCGAAATTATCCGTTGGGAACGAAACTTTCTTAAAGAGTTTGCACCACAGTGGATTTCGAGGGCCTCTTTATTTGTTATACATCATTTAAAGAATTTTATCGAAGAAACAAAGTTTTTGTATGAAAACTTTATAAAAAGAAATTATTCAAAACGATTTTATCTACATACTTTGCGAAGAATAGGACTTTAATTTACAGTAATTTCTTCAATAAAACGTTTTTATTAAAAAAACGCCCACTATTTAGGCGGATTTTAAAAATATTTAAACATGAGGATTAAAGGCGTCTGGAGAGTTTTTTCGTGCGCTCAAGGCGTTTTTCTGTTTTCTGTAATTTTTACAGTACCTATTCTTATAGTGTAAGAAACACAGCGCAAGCATTTTGGTTTTTTATTTTTGTGAAAGCAGCACCCAGGAAATGGTGCATTGTCTGTTCTTATGTGCTACTTCCTACATGTTTGAAATAATAGGAGGATATGATAAAAGTTTGGTGCTGTTGTAGGGCTTTTTCTCCACGGGTGGCGTCTAAATTACTTTAGGGAGATTTGTATTATTACATTGTAAGTTAGTGAATAAACTACCATCGCACCATTGCCACCCGCATATATTATAAATTTCAGCATCCTAGGTCAAACTTTGACTTTTCTGAAATTGTGGGTGTGTAGTAAGCGGATTTTAAAAATCTTAACACACGAGCATTTTGGGCCCCTAAAGACAATATACGAAAAATTTCAGCTTGCTAGCTCATAATTCGATTTTTTCTTTCTTTCGATAAATTTGTTTTTTTTTAGATTGTGGGCGTGTCCAGGGGCGGATTTTAAAAATTCTTACACTTGATTACTTTTAAAAAGTATATGGTTCACGTTTCAACTTTCAAGCTCGAGTTTTAAGACATACTTTTTGTCGATGGACGTGGTTAGAACGACATTACTATCGATTCTGATCACAACTATAGTAACTATTAGGGGTCTACGTGCTATATTTAGGAATGTTACAATCTATGAGTCAAAATTGATATACGCTACAATATGGTATAACAAGGAGCAATTTTATGCGCAAAATTATCCACGAATTTTCAATAATAATTCAACGTTTCTACGAAAGCTAGTAATTCCAAAAAACTTCGCGGGGGCTTCTTAAATACCGGCAACTTTGTCGCTGTTTTTATTTAACCTGTTTCGGTCAATGATAAAACATAAGTATGAAACCTTATCCTTAAAAAAACTCACACTTACATGTATTAAGATGTAGACTCACGGACTGTAGTTTTGGCAACACAACTAATAAAGTTTTTGCATGCAAATTTTTCTCCGTAATAATTATATTATTTAAATAACTAACCACATGCAACCCTGTCTTTGAAAGATATGATTTTGAGCGTTTACGTTAAAGGCGCTATAAGACGTCGCCAGTACTATAGAAAAGCCTTCTTTTAAGGACAAGTACACACTTGCAGCGTTTAAAGACTTCGAAGGAACATTCAACAATGTGAAAACGTGTGCCGTGGAAAGAGCATTGCAGAATTCAAATGCCGATCAACGGAAGGAATACCAATGCAGCACAAGGCGATATTGACCTAAGAATCGCTGCATCCAGAGGCACAAGGCAAGGTGGAGTTATTTCCCCCTTACTTTGAGTCCTCGTCGTTACTGAAACTGAAGTTAAAAAACAGAGGGGTCAAAGCAATTGCATACGCAGATGACGTAGTTTTGTTATGAGCGAAGCGAAGTGTTAAAAAACTCTATGTCGACATTTAGTACGTGGACAAAACAATGCGGTCCAAAAGACTGACTGGTACCGTTAGAAGTATAACACAATTCAAGCCACCAGCGATTAACCCCTGAAGGTGGCGGAGAGTGCGAAATACTATGGCAAAAGACTGATTTTAAACATGTATGTCTTAAATGCCTCGGGTTCCAGCTATTTGTTTGGCTGATCCTCAAGGCACTCCTTGCAGCCGATACAATAGCTTCCAAGACAGCGTTTGGTGTTGTTGTTATTCACTAGATATCCCTATACATGCCAGTCTTTGTATGTTTGTCATTACATTGCTCGTGGCTTGCCACCGGACTAAGCTGCCGTATGCGAGTATTGGTCACACAATTGCCTTATACATCCACAGAATTATATTGGGTACTTAGTCCCCATTTTTTCCGATTCGCACTCTCTGCCACCTTCAGGGGTATTCGCTTTAATGGTACATGTTCAAAATCAATGTCAACTCTGACTACATGTCTTATTACCGAGACTTTGAAAGACCATTCTCTTGATTGTTTCCAAGCAGGGAGGAATGGTATATAAATGAACCCACGAAATCAAAATCGATTACCATCGTCACTGACGGATCAAATATGGGCTGTGGAGCTGGTTCTGGATTATTCTCAGAGGAATTAAACATAAACAGATCGATAATATTACCTGATTAGTGTAGTGTATTACAAGCAGAAGTACTAGAAATCACTGAAGTAGCGCATGGTTTCACTGATGGCGATAACACGTAGTGACAAAGAGCGGAATGCAAAACCCGAATGAAAGCCAATAACACGCAACACGCAAACTGGCCAAAATATTATAAGAACCGGACCAACAAACTTTTAAGTTAAGACAGAATATCAGTGTCTAAAATGATTGGAACTGTTACCGGTCACAATTTGGTAAGAAACCATACAACAAAACTAAATCTCAAGGATGATGACATCTGTAGATGCTGAGGTGATGAGGAGATCTGTGAGGATACACGCCACTTTATCTGTCACTGCCCAAGCCTATGCCACCTGTGGAAAAGAACACTTGGAAGACACTTTTTCCAAGACATTAAAGAACAGTCTGATGTCTCACTTTCAAATCTTTGCAGGTTTATACGGATATCAAAAATGGTTCGACATCTTGGAGCAGGGAAAGAAAACCAAGGATGGAGGACCAAGGCCAGAACAATGAGGCCAACACTTCCAACGAAGAGTATCACAATGGGTCCCATTCGACCTAAGTGCGGTGTAGCTGGATCGCTCTAACGTCCCGAAACGAGTTTCAAGTGTAAAGATTTTTAATAAAAACCATTATGTCGAAAACACCCTTTTTACAATTCGCTTAGGTTAGGTTAGATTAGGTTTTAGGTGGCTGTCGGCAGGCGGTTGTTCTCAAACGGTCCCCCATCTACGTACTAACCGCGCCCAACGTCGTTTAATTACGGTGATCTGACGAGAACCGATTAACTCGACGTGGTATGGTCGTTGGTTAATTCGCTTAAAATTACAAATTTTTTGCCACACCATTTTTAGGATCGGAATAAACAGTTCGCCCTAGCGGTTTAAAAACAAACACCAAATTTATCGATGAAATTTTGACTTTCAAAAGCTTATTAGTGCTAAAAGGGGAGAGACAGACAACCCTCCAATTTATCCTACTGTTGCCTCGCCAGGTATCTCCAAGTTTTTAAAATAGATATCCCAATCAATTTTCAAATAAATAGTTGTAATCTGCTCTAAAAGTCACTTTAAGCCAGGTTATATTATTCTATGTGAAATGATGTTAAGAAGGGGGGCGTATCGGAATGCCGTTTTTTGAAATCCCGAAAAAAAAGTTTTAAAATCCCATCTACTAAAATACTGTTTTTTTTTAAATCCAGTCTTCTAAAATTCCACTTGTTCAAAATCCCGATCTATTATAATCCCGCTTTTTAAAATCCCGCTAAATCCCGCTAATCCCGTTTTTTTACAAAACATTGTTATCAAAAAAATAGATGTTTGTTATATGCGCTATTTTATTATATTATTATAGCGGTCAAGCCTTTTACTGCGTGACTGGCTAAATGAGAGATTCGCGGCGGGGTGAGGTCCTTCCAACTTCTTCCTCCTCTAGGAGGAGAATAAAACAGAGTAGATTAAATATGTAAGAATTTTATTCAGTCAGCCGTAGGCTTGTAAAAAGAAATGAAAAGCTCAAAAAATCTATAGAATCAATTTGGTTTACCCTCTACCGCAGGATATTTGAAATGACGCAGTACCCCTCTGAATAGGCGGCAACTCAAACTGAGTGGGGTTATTTTTTTTATCCTCTACCGCAGGATACGCGAAAAGACGCAGTAACCCGCTGAATAGGCGATAGCACAAAAGGTGGAAAGGGCAATTTACTAGTTCAAACAAAAGAGGCGGTCAATGGGAACGAAAACGATGAAACTGAGTTTCCTTGTTGTAAACGCTTGAGGAGCAAAAGGCAGTAGTGTACTGTCGAATTGCTTACCTCTAGCTATCACAACCAGAAGTGATTTTATTGAAACAATAATTTTAATAATAATAATAACTAGGGGTCGCCCCATGGTCGAAATTCTATCAATTTATTCTATAAGTTGAAAAAAAAACAAAGTCGACTGTTATACATAGATATTAATAGGAAATACAATTTTTCAACATTGCATTCTCTGATTTCACATGATATAAAATTTTTCCGGCATTTTCAAGTAACTTCAAGCATTTTCAAGTAACTTCATGCATTTTCAAGTCACTTACAGCATGTCCAAGTAACTTCAAGTATGTTCAAGCATTATCAAGTAACTTCAAGTTTTCAAGCGTTTTCAAGTAACTTCAAGCATTTTCAAGTAACTTAAAGTAACTTTAGACATTTTCAGGTAACTCCAAGTAACTTCAAGCATTTTCAAGTAACTTCCAGTATTTTCAAGTAACTTCAAGTAACTTCAAGCATTTTCAAGCATTTTCAAGTAATTTCAAGCATATCCAAGCAACTTCAAGTATGTTTAAGTATTATCAAATGCATAACATGCACAGCAATGTTGTTGTTGGTAACTTCAAGTAACTTAAAGTATTTTCAAGCATTTTCAAGTAACTTCAAGCATTTCCTAGTAACTTCAAGCATTTTCAAGTAACTTCAAGCATTTTCAAGTAACTTAATCACATGATATAAATTTTTTCCGTTCCGATTGGCAGATTATTGCCTCACACAGCAATGTTGTTGTAATTTCATCCAATTCGCTTCAGTTTACCTGCTGTAATTCATAATGTGTGTTATATGTGTGGATATTTTTTGTATTGTGCACTTCTATGTACTGCCCCCTACCCAAATATATATAGTGTTGGCATATCTATGTGACGTATAATAGCAAAAAATGGGGAAACACGTTATAGGCAACTCCGTATTAATATATAGATTAATGATAATTAATAATAACAATTAATGATGTGGTGAATGTTGTGTGCCGCAAAATGGTTGTTACATTATTATATATTTAAAACTCTCCTAACTTTTGGTCTGTGTATGACAGTGCAGAAAAACAATTCCCGAGAACACAAAATAATGCTGAAGCGTGGCATCGCAGACTGAAAGTTTTGGTTGGACGAAAAAGTTCTGGCTTGTATAAACTCATTGCAGATTTGAGAAAGGAAGCAATTGTGGTGCAAACTGAAATACAACAATTACAAAATGGACAAGAAAAATTATATAAAAAAACTAATGTTATAAAGTCACGCGCTGTAAAAAAATTAATGAGAATTAGAAAAAAAATGATTAAAACAGGTTTTTTGCGTCGCATTGCTTATAATATACACTTGAACTAATAAAATAAAAAATGTTGTTAATGATTTGATGTTTTTTTGTTCCCTTTTGCAGAATATCATATAACATTACCTTATATTTTTTTTTTAATTATTGAAGATTGTCATATTTATTACTTAAAAAATTATTTTGATATTATTTATTTCTTATTTTGTTACTTCCTCTAAAAATGATACATGTTAAAATAAACTGCATTTCAAAAAAATACTCATTGCTTAATTTATTTTAATTTTCTTATTATCCCGCTTTTACAATCAAAAGTATGTAGTTGCTTTATTTTAAAAAATCGCGCGATCTGTTGGTAAAGTAGTTGGCTACTATCCTCCGTAAGTAAATGGTGCGTCCATCCTGGCTAGTGATCTTCTGATAAACGACCAATTTGTCGAGCTAAATGTCATTTGATGTCAAAAATCACTACTGCACAGTATTCTTTAGTGCCATATCGCCATCGTTCTCCTTTTATTGCTTCAGCGCTGTATCGACTACCGCTTTTATAGATTTGACGCTAGAGTGCGATTTCCTGATACCGAATTGATAGTCTGACAGTTCTCCTTTCTCCTCTGGTACCGCGACAAGTCTGTCGTATATAATCCGTTCAAGTATCTTATCCATAGTGTACAAATGGCATAATGGGCGATATGACGACGGTTCTCCGGAAGATTTGTCTCCTTTTGGTAGTGGTACGGTCTCGTTTGAACCGCCACTTTCACTGCCTTGTTTAGTATGCCATCTGGTTCAGGCGCTTTATTGTTGCATATCTTCTTGAACGCATGAAACAGCTCATCTGATGTTATTATTGGGAAGATGACGCTGGTCTGGATTCAAGTCCCAGTGGAGGTAAGGGTTTTTTGAGAACAATGAATGGAAAATAGACCAGCACCACAGAAAAAGGAGCCCGATGATCGGTTGTGTTTAACCGTGAAACAGAGCTATAACTCCAGTCCTCACTTCACGTTGTAGCAATCACAAGTTACGGTTGTTCAGTCAACAACTCAAACACAACAATTTTTATTTTTTTATTTTATTAATTTCAGTTTAACACTTTTCCATTTTACTTAAAATAATCCGCAGAATTTTCTTGTCGGAGAGCTTTAAAAGAAATTTGCCCTGTATCTGTTAAAAATTGTTTTGTCGCGTCACGTTGCACTGCGGAAATGTTCTTTGCATTTGATCAGAGAATTAGTCCAACAAAAATGAATGGGAACGGATACCTCGAATGGAATTTCAACCATTCAAATTGTAAATTGATAGAAAGTTTGACAGACTAACTGCATGTCTGTTATAACACAAAAAATAATAAATAAATAATTTGTTTGTAATTTCTTCCGAACGGATACCTCCGTCCTCCATAGGGCTGTTTATATTTGATTGAAACTTTTTAGTTCAAATACAATTAAATTGCAGGTCTTTAGAACCTCCAGAAATTCCATGGTCAGGCTAATCTGCAATAAATTTGAAACAAGGAAGGACAAAGAAAATAAAGAAATAAAGGTAGCTACTTAAAAAAGAAATTAGACTCATAAGTATGTATCTATTTAATGAGTTCCTAATTCTTTTTCTCTAATGCTATACCTAACTATAAATGGTTACTATAGTACTATAGAACTAAAACTGCAAAATTAAAATATATAATTGTGTCACTGACGGTAAAAGCTGCCTAAAACGAAAAAAATCATTAACTTTAAAAACAATCCAAGATGGCTACCCGTTTCCATGGAAATATCGATTCACTTATTTCGAAATTCTGCTTCTGTTTCAAAAAGATTTGTATCTAGAGCAAGTAGGTATATATATATATTTAAAAGTACCTAATGTATCTTTCGAAAATGGCGCATGCGGAGATTCGCACATCACCATTTTGTGATACAATCTACACATTTCAGATAATGCATTACTATATAGGCATATGTACAGTATATACGATAGCTGATTGTTGTACCTATTTATTTTATATACGAGTGTTTGAGGGTGGTGTCAACGAATCAGCCCATACCAACTACAGTTTCCGACAAGCATTGTTACATTTAACTATAGAATATAATATATTCAATGTTTGCATACCGATTACACTCATAAAAAAATACAATAACTTCATTTAATATGTGCGAAGACCCCCAATTGAAAAGGACTCCGGAAGTCGCAAATAAACAATTAAGCCGACACAAAGTGACATTTAGGTACACTAAAATAGTTTTTTTTTCGGAATTGTTTTAATTAGGTATTTAAAGTGTCCGACACAGAAGAGAAACAAAAAATAAAACAAATTCCGCACCCTTGAATCTAGGCACAGTTGCACGCTCATTTAATTGCCCTAGCCAAAAGGTTGTTGGTACGAAAAACTTCCTCGAAGTGCGTGCCCACACAGCTAGAAACCGGTAACAAATTGTTACTGTTCGACATATGTTTCACATGCCCTCACAATTCACAATTTCCACTTGCTAGGGGCTAGACTGTCTAATGCTCTAATGAACGACACCTTGCAACAAGATCAATTAAATAAAACTGCTTTCTTCACGATCAATGGTTAATTGATTTTGTTTAAATCATACCTACACAGAATATTTTTTACATGGCATTTGGTTAATGGGCTTTTCAGGTATAATATTATGATGAAATGCGTCTGTTGTCTTTTGATACAAACAGTATGCGAACGATTTAAGAAGAAGGAGAAAGAAACACACAAACACATTAGTTTTGCTTCGGTATAGAATGGTTCAAAAACTCTTCTTTAATCAACAAGAAGGGTATCGCTTCTAGGTACTTAATTGACGTAATTTTCTCCTGAGTTGTTCTCTGACACATTTCCAACAACTGTTGCTCGCGTGTGATTTAAACGATAATGCAGCTTGATAAAGGCAATAGTAAGAGGTGATCCTGGCCCTGCTCTGCTAGTGATCTTTTGAAGAGAAATTTAGTTTGACTTGAGCTAAGTGTGCGTACTTCAGTCATTTGAGTAAACGGGTCGAATTAAGAAAGTTTTGTGAACAAAAGTATATTAAGTGTTAAAAAGTATTTCGAACATTATTTAGTGTTGGCGTGACGTTATACATGTACCATGTATGTATGTACCTAAAATAAGTAAATGCATTGTTAGGTAATCAAAACAACTTTTCTGATTCGTATGTGTAAAACGTAAGTGTTGAAAAACGAAGTTCAGATTTAGCATGTTAAGAAAATCACGATATATATTCTCAAACCAGAGGTAAACACAATGAATACAATAAAGCTACAGTCGGGGCCGCAATCGTGCAAGCTGTTGAAGCACATAGATATCTGGAGCCGAAAAGCTACCATTAGATTATATGGTGCACTGCCAAACGCATGGCATAACAGGTATGGCACAAATTCATTGCATTTCACTTGAAAGGCATGGTGGGTCAAAGCACGTATTTAGGGTAATACCAGTAAATTAAATTCCAAAAGGACATATTTTGACTGGCATCAACGAGGCTGACAATGATTCGCAAACTGCCATTTATTATTTGATTCCAGTCATTGTCATTAAGATTCGAAACGTAATACCTACTGCTTATTTTGAGATTCGAATGAATAGTCAACTCGTTCGAATTTCTCTATTCGTTCGAATAAAACCGGTTCTCCTCAAATAAATGTTCGAATTCGTCGAATCTGGAAATACAGATTCTTCGAATTCGACAAACGATCGATGAAAATCGAAAGTTGAACTAAGCATGTATGCATACTCTCCGAAGGTAAAAGTTTTTGAAATACGGCCACTGACACGTCCGCATATTAAAAATAAATAAATATGGCAGAAGTCCATGGAAGTAGTAGTCTTCTTCGCGAAGTATGTATGTAGTGTAGACACTATTTCTCTTAAGAAATCTTAACAACGGTAAAGAACAGTTAAACTAAAATGCGTAGACAATATCCTTCTTAACGTACATCGGTTTCTCGCCCTTCCTTCTTCTTCTTTTCCGTAATACCCGTACTGTGTAATTATGTACATAATAAGGGTGCTTAAAATCCCTTTTGAACGCGAAAATAAGGAAACAAAAAAAACTATTTACTCATAAGACCTTTTTTAACGCACACCCTTTTTTGCGTTTTTCACAAAAAAAAGGCATGCTGTAGTTTTTTTTTGTATATCAAACCTTTTCCGTAACAACATTTAACAAATTTATGATTTACAGAATTTTTAGAATTTACATTTCAGAGTCGCGTTCATTATTTAAAATCTGAAAATATTTTTTTTCGCGATACATAGTCTTTCAAGTGGGCGCCGCGGCTCAGTGGTTATTGTGTTTCACTACTAATCTCAAGGTCCCCGGTTCAAATCCCGCCGGGGTTAAAGTAAAACCTTTCATCCCAGAGTATTAATTGTCATGAGAAGCTTCTTAAATTTGCCGTTCGAATTCGGCTTAAAATTATAGGTTCCTTCCACTTTGCATAAGAAAATACTTAGAGAAGCTAGGTTTTAGGCCCTATATCGGCCGTTAATGCCTCATAAACTTTATTGACTTTATTTATATATTTTATTTTATTTTATTTTATATTCTTTGAAGATTTTTGTGCATTCCAGATTTTGGTATTCGAGATTTAAAAAATCCAAATTGTTTAAATTTGAGATCCCGTATTTATTAATGTGTAAACATTTTTGCTCTCGTTGATGTGTAAATATATTTTTTTAATTTTTTCTCGGTAGGGGCTAGTTGGAAATATCTAGCGTCACCATCATCGTCAGATTTCGTCAGATTTCGTCATCGTCAGATTTTCATTACCACGTGAGTTAATCGCTGCTCGACAGATCACCACAATTAAACGACGTTTGGCGCGGTTAGTACGTAGATAGATGGGTGACCGTTTGAAAACAACCGCGTGTCGTTGTTTTTTTTTATTAATTTTGTATGTTCAATTATCACCGCAATTAAACGACGTTTGGCGCGGTTAGTACGTAGATGAATGACCGTTTGAGATCAACCGCGTGTCGTTGTTTTTTTTTAAATGTTTTTATTAAATATGTATGTTCAATTTTAGAGATTATTATGTCCTTACGAAACACCGAAAAGTTGTGTGGAAGTAGATTTGTTTTGAATAATTGAGGTTGTATAGCTTGTAGTTTGTTGTACATCAGTTAAAGGTAAGAGGAAAAATATCGATTTGTACTTCGGTAACCGATGGCCGATTTAAGAATGTCACTTAAACGACAATCGATGCTATATTTTCCCGGTACATCGACACACTTGAGTCGACGGTGTACGTCTCCTACTTCAGCTTTTACAAACCAATTATTTGTTCGGTCAAACATTAATTAAATTTTGTCGTTGACATTAAATATATATCATGGTTTTATTTCAATACAATACCCAAATCTCTTGTTTATCAAAACCACAACCTCTGTGATATTTCCACATGCAACACTGACGAGCCTACATGTTTACACATCAACTATACCGTGAGTGCAGCGTGGCTCACACCTTTTTTATACCCTATTCTAGGGGTATATTAATTTTGACGCATAGTTTGTAACATACCTTAATATTGCCCGTAGACCCCTAAAAGTTACTATATTTATGATCAGCATCGATAGTAATGTCGATCTAGCCATGTCCGTCCGTCCGTCCGTCCGTCCGTCCGTCCGTCGGCAAAAATTAGGCCTTTAAACTGGACCTAGAGAGCTGAAATTTTAACCATATACTCTCTAGGGTCCCGAAATAATCAAGTTTAAGAATTTTTGAAATCCGCCCACAGACACGCCCACAAACTCAAAAAAACAAAATTTTGGAAAAAATCGAATTTTGAGCTAGAGAGCTGAAATTTTTTATATATGATCTATGGCCCATAAAACTGATTGGGACATAAAATTTTCAAAATCCGCCCACTGACACGCCCACAATTAAATAAAACAAATTTTGGGAAAAATTGAATTTTGAGCTAGAAAGCTGAAATTTTTTATATATGATCTTTGGCCCATAAAACTGCTTGGGACATAAAATTTTCAAAATCCGCCCACTGACACGCCCACAATTAAATAAAATATTTTTTTTGAAAAACCAAAATTTGAGCTAGGGAGCTGAAATTTTTAATATATACTCTCTAGGGGCCCTTTATGCTCATGTGTAAATATTTTCAAAATCCGCCTACTGACACGCCCACAATTATTTTTTTTTTATTTTTGAAAGTCCAAAGTTTGAGCTAGGGAGCTGAAATTTATAGTATATACTCTCTAGGTGCCCTTTATGCTCATACTTAAATTTTTTTTAAATCCGCCTACTGACACGCCCACAATTAAATAAAACAATTTTATTGAAAAACCAAAGTTTGAGCTAGGGAGCGTTTTTATTTACAAAAGCTTAGTTTTTTCGATAAAATCCTTTAAATTTTTGTCACGCCCACTTATGAGATATAGGAATAAGAATAGGGTATCCAACAGTTCGCCCAAGCGGACTGTAGCCCGCCCCTATGTTTTTACTTGCAAATGGATTTTGTAATTCATTTCACTGTTCTGTTGTCTTCATTTTCAGTTGTTTCGTTTTCGATTTTCAGTTTTACGGAAAGAAAAATTGCCCCGAAAATTTGAAAAATTCGGAAAAATCTGAAAGCGTTTTTAACAATGGGATTTTTTTTTACAAACACGTGACCATAACTCACGATTCGAACTTTTTATTTAAGAATGTAGGCCAGGGCAAAACAAGGTTTCCCAGGTTCTGCTAATAGTTTAATAAAAATTAAATATAATTATGTATGCATGTCCATAATCAAAAATGAGGGAACACGAATAAAGCAGACTGAGAATATCCACATAGAGCTCGGTTAAGAAAAAAAAATGTATGCGAATACATAAGGCGTCAAGCAAAGGATAATAACAGAGTTTAACGACTTATCTGACGAATTTGAGTACCAATTTTCGACTAACGAAACAGAAGACGATAGTATGCCATACTCAATGAGTTGCAAGATATTAAAGTCGTATTAAGCAACAATTCAAACCACCTGATTTCCATGGCAATCAAAATCAATAAAATCATTTGAACAATTTCGATCAAGTGGTGGCGCTTCATAATGAGGAATAAGACATTTAGCTTTCAGAGCAGCATGAGTCCAACGAAGTGCTGCCTGATTTGATCAAAAGAAAGACTATGGCAGAGGAAGTTTTCGCGTCTTCACCGACCGACCTGCGTTAAGGTGCTGCAATAAACTTATTTTTAAGCTATTTGCAATCGAGAGAACAAACCTTAGATGGACAAGTGGAACAACATTTCTAGCGAGTAGAGACAAAGCAGATCTGGCCAAAGCTGTACTCGTGACGCTCTAAATGTTTATTTTCATTAAATTTACTGCACATTAGCTCTACTGTAGGTGTCATTACATGCTACTGTCTCATAGCTCATAGGCAAGCAAGCATCAAGGTTTAACGTATATTTAAACGACTTATGTAGAAGCTGCAACAACGAAAAGGAGGAGTAGACTACACTTAGAGCCTTATTGCGAAGATCAATCGACAGTTGATAATTGACTATTTTCAATGTGTGCTATTGTGAACGAACGATTCTAAAGGATTTTGTCAATCGAAGTCAATTAAAAAAATGCGATTGACAAAAATACCAAATGAATCGTTCGTTCACAATAGCACACATTGAAAATAGTCAATTATCAATTGTCGATTGATCTTCGCAATAAGGCTGTTAATCTTCTTGTACAGGCCCTCCCTCCCTCTCCCATAAAAGAACTCTCTATCTAGTAGCTTTCTAACTAAATGATCTAAGCGGCTTGGCTAACACTGATGTTAGAAGACTTTCACGCTTTATAAGATGTTTTAAATAATTTAATTTAAAGATGGAGAAACTCCCCTAGTATCTTAATGGACCTCACTTTTGTCTAAGTGTGTTGGTGTTAGCTGTCAACTACCTCAACTTAACGTGTTTACCTACCTATGAGTATAACCATCATCAGCCTGCAATCTTTCTTGCAAGTGATAACGAGAGTGAGTAAGACCTTCTACTGTACAAACATCCCAGCAGGAAGCCCAATCAACAAATCTTGGTCCTGAGAAACCTGTTTTGAACCTTGAAAATAGTGTGGTCAATTTAAAACTACAAAGAATCTCTTAGAATGGAGTACGCTTTTATATAAGGATGTTCAGTTACAACTTCTAGCCATACAGATACAACTTTTTAAAACATCAAAATTAAAACATCATTTCACCATACCGAAAACCAAGAAACAAACAATATCGAGATATAACGCAGTTAAGACGCTGTGACCAATCAATTGACACAACTCTCAACAGCGCATTCAATCTGAATGCTCATCAATCACGACTTGATCCCAAAAAAAAGGTAAAATAAAAATACCGTTTTCCATCAGTTGTGATGGTCAATTATGCAATGATAATTGGCGTGGCTAAGCTGTCCATGCAACAGCCACTCCATACCACGAGGATATCAACAATTCAACTCACCTTTCCATGCTCTTTGTCAAAATCACATTCCTTGTCCTGAATGTAAGGATTTTGATTAGCATTGAAAACTAATTGCAGATTCGTTCCCGATGCGACAAAAGAGATTTCGGTGTGTCCTTCGCGGCATCCATTCTGAAAGCGTATCTGACGCTCCTCCAAAGCCCGTTCTCTGTAGCCTGTGTATCGAACCTGTAATTCCGTAAATAGGAAATATAGATTAGAAAAAAATGCGTTATTTCCAACGAATCTATAAATATGAAAGAATGCTAGATATTATATGTAGTTCGGTATTTACTTCCATACCTACATATATGTACATTGTACATAATTTTTTTATTATTATAATCATTAATTCCATTCAATAAGACATTGTAGAATATAAGAACTTACAATAAAAAATATAACTACAATTAATTTAGACGCATATTTTATGATAAACTTTAAAATTAACACATTGCGGAATAATTATATTAAAGAACTAGTGGCGGATGCAATGAGTTAGACAAGTTACAAGGTAAAGCTATACAATGAAATTAAAAATCAATTGAATGTGGAATTTCGTGAATTATAAAAATTTCAGAATTTACATCGATCATATGGTAATGTAATAAAAATTACTAACTAGATCCTTTGAATTATTACTTGAATAAGATTATTTATTAATTACAGTGATATCAAAATTCTAAAGCCGCATTTTCATTTTCTTGTTGAAAACATGCGCTTTAGGAATAATACGAAATTTTAAAGGTAATCAATTAAACAGCATAGGTGCTGCTGAAGTATAAAAGTTTAAGATGTTATGATTACTCTGAGATGAAGTTGGACCCAGAAAATAATCATTACTTCGGAGACTTTATGCAGTAAAATCTTGATTGAGAAAATTTCAAGAAAAAGATTTTTAGGACTTTATAAAAGTAAAGATGCTTTAGTGAAAAAATCTTGGAACTTTAAAACAGACAAAACGGTATGTCCGCGACGTTTTTTATTCCAAATTATGTTTACCATTCTGCACTATTTGGATGAGATGTAGGCTGTTTTTATAAGTACCTACGAGCTCATTTCTTATCGTTACCGTTTGTCTTCTGTCTTCAAGATATGAAGCAAACCATTTAAACATAAATCCTCTAAAGCCAGTTTTGTCCAGAATATCATGGTCCACTGTGTCAAAGGCTTTAGTGGTATCAAAAAAGAGTGCAGCAGTAAGATGCCTTTTGTTAGCACTATGATATATCCAGGTATCTATCTATCACATACTTTGCTTGCGTATATCCGTGAGAGAAACCTAACTCGATTCGGAGCGTTTTGTTCTAAATCGCTTATATTGTTAAAGTTAAAGTATGCGATTCTCTGGTACAGAAAGTTGTCTACTTCTGCCATTTTATTTGTTTAGATTGGTTTGGTGTGAGAGCCGCGTAGACCAAACTTGTAACTATGTATACAATACTGTAGAAATAATATATGTTCGTACGAATATGATATTCATGCTTATTTAGCCAATTTGTCAGTTTGTCTCTATCTCTTACTCGAACGAATTATGGTGATTATCGAATGATATCATAATTCGTTTTCCGTGGAGGAAAATTTACAATTTAAAAATTACATGTAAATGGGATAAAATGTATGCTAGAGGATAAAACAATAAAAATATCATTAGGCAACAATAAACTTAGTGTGACAACTACGAAAGGATACCCCCATGGAGGAGTAGGTACTCTCACCCCTGCTATGGTCCATCGTAGTAAATGAACTACTGATCATTCTCAGTAATGATGTTTCATATGTCCAAGGATATGCAGACATCATATTTTTCCTAATCAGAGGTAAATTCGAAGACATAATCTCGGATCGCCCCCCGCGGGGTCTAAACCTGGTTGCTGAATGGTGCACAAAGGCTGGACTTAAAGTCAATCCCAAGAAAAGCACCATAGTTGCAAGCACCAAGAGAAGAAGGCGAGGAAGACTCAGAAATGCTCCACTCTTCGGTGAAACAATAGAGTTCTCAACGGAAGTTAAATATCTAGGTATCACACTAGGCGAAAAACTTACATACAACTCTCACCTTACCAAATCTATTGATAAGGCCAGGACCTCATTATGGACCATCAAAAGCCTACTTGGTAAAAATTGGGGACTTAATCCCAAAATGACACCATAGGCGTTTTTCTTTTTTAGCCCCGAGCGGGGAACAGAGCGGGGCACGAGCGATCAGAGCTCGCTCCGAGCTGAACGTAACCTGAGCGCTCCGAGCTAATTAAGAAACAGAATTGAGCACTGAACTGTCATTAGATAATTTTTTTTTATTAATTTTCAAAATAGTCAGGTTTGCTTCTGAAATTGGTGTTTGTCAAGGATTGTTCCATTTAAATTATAATTTCTAGTAAATAAACTATGGAAAAAGCACAAATAATGAATGAAGTCAGCCGCGCTCAGCTTTTCGCTCGATGTGCTCGGTCATTTTTAATCGAGCTCATCGAGCGAGCCCTGAGCTAGCTCAGAGATAAAAAAGAAATACAAATTTTGTGCTCAGAGCGCTCCGAGCTAAAAAAAGTAACACAGTTCTTTTTTTGACAGCTCAGTGCCCCGCTCGGAGCTAAAAAAGAAAAACGCCTCATGAGTCATGTATACTGAACCATACCGTACAGCCTGCATGGAAACAACGAGAGTATACATTTTCTTTCTCACAAGTTCCGTTGACCTTGGGAAAATCTCCAAAGATGATCAAAATCATAACACATATGAGTACATGACCGGCTATTAACGGGTCGCTATTTACTAGACACTGAACAGGTCTTTCATCGCTCTTGCTGTGATTACTGTTATCTATTCTATTGTTAAGCTTATATTAAGTAGACATTGTATAATTGATTTTCATTCTGATCTTAGCGTTCATACAATAAAGAACCATAAAATAGAAAGCGACGTTTTTATTTCATTTGTGTACATAGCTCAGTGTTCGGCTACTGACGGGATTTCATTAAATCCATAACTGGCGCAGTCGGAAAAAAAAATATAAATATACTACACACATAAATTTCGTGAACTAAGTTAAAATATATTTGAAATAGGAAAAATAGTTTCAGTGAACAATGTTACCTTAATATTTAACTATTTAAAGACAAGAACAACAAACAAATATATAAAAAAAAACAGTTGTAAAACAGTGAAAATTAAAAACAGAACTCTAACTTGTGGGCTTGCAGTGTGAGCAGTCGACGAAAAACCGTTTGGAAAAAATAAAATAAAGAAAAAGCAGTTGCCGATATTCCAGCTTGGTACAATAGTAGGCTCAATGAAGAAACGGCATTAAAATTATTTGTTGGCAAGCTACCTAGTGAGCCTAAGATTATTTTTAACGCAAGAAACCCATCTACTTTTTTGGAAGCAAAATCAATTTTAGTTGATACTGATAACTTTTATCGTACATTTACAAATACAAGTTATAATTTAAGAGAATTTGACCCTAGCAATTTTCCAAATCACGGACACATAAAAACTTATACAGGACAACAAAATTCAAGGAGCGCTAGGTATGATAATCCAAGACAGTTTCAAATTAATTCAGAGCGTTTTCAACCAAATAACTCGAATAATTTTCAAAATTTAAATACAAGATCAGGCAAATTTCCAAATTCTAATACACGCGATTCAGGACATTTTCAGCAAAATAGTCCAAGTAATTTTCAAAATGTACGTACAAGAACAGGCTATTTTCCAAATTCGAATGCACAAAATTCAGGACATTTTCAACACAATAACTCAGGTAATTTTCAAAATGTAAATACTAGATCAGGCAACTTTCGAAATTTGAACCCGCGTAATTCAGGACATATCCAGCAAAATAACTCAGGAAATTTTAGACAGCATAATACAGGATTAAGTAATAGTTATGATGAAATAATGGAAGTGGAACCATACAGGATGGAAATTCACCATCCAGTGCAGAAATGCAAAATGCAAATACATATCAGTCACTAAATTTTCAATCGACCAGTCCCGAGCTCTTCCCTGCATAATAGTAAAAACAAGTTCCTATTAAACTGTTCATAGATTCTGGATCAGGTACTTCGCTCATTCAAAAAGGATTGTTTCATAGTTCTTTCAAAACAGAACTTAGTAAACCATTGTTACTCAAATCAATTAACTCAGACATAGTTGTTGGCTCCAAAATAACAATCCCACTTTTTAAGGAATTTAGTAGACAAGTAACAAACATTAAAATGCTTGAAGTAGAAATGAACGGCGACTTTGATGGTATAATTTTCTGTAACATTTTAAAACCGTTGCAAGCAAAAATTGACCTTGATAGGTTACAATTAATAACCAAAGAAACCTCCTTACCTTTAATATTTTTCAGTTCTCAATCCCAATTAACTGAAGCAGAAATTCATAGCTTAAGTAATCATACAGAAGATATTTCTTTTCAAAAACCAAATATAGACTCAATTTTAAATAGATTGAAGTTAGATCATTTGAATAAGGAAGAAATAAAATCATTAATCGCTACAATTCATACGTTTGAGAAAGTGTTTTATTTTGAGGGTGATAAACTAACATCAGTGGTAAAATACACCCACAAAATACCGACCAAAAATGATATCCCAATATTTTCAAAAACATATAGATATCCTGAGGCACACAAAAATGAGGTTGATATACAAATTTCAGAAATGCTAAGTTCAGGAATTATCGTTAATTCCACTAGTCCGTACAATGCTCCTATATGGATTGTACCGAAGAAGGTTGATAATTCCGGTCAGGAAAAATGGCGCGTTGTAGTGGACTATCGGAAACTTAACGATGCAACCATGGAAGATAAGTTTCCAATCCCTAATATAGAGGATATATTTTCAAAATTGGGAAATGCGCAATATTTTTCATCACTGGACTTAGCAAAAGGATTCCATCAAATCCCTATTAATAAGGAAGATATGCATAAAACAGCGTTTTCAACTAAAAATGGACACTACGAGTTCAAACGTATGCCATTTGGGTTGAAAAATGCTCCGGCATCTTTCCAAAGAATGATGAATGAAGTCCTGGTTGGTTATCTAAATAAAATTTGCGTAGTATACCTAGACGACATACTTATCTTTTCCACGTCGCTGCAAGAGCATATCGATTCACTTAATAAAATTTTAAAAAGATTTGCTGACTACAACCTAAAACTGCAAATTGACAAATGCAATTTTATGAAACGAGAAACTGAGTATTTAGGACATATTATATCAGATGAAGGTATTAGGCCCAATCCAAATAAAATAAAAATTATCAAGGAAATCAAATTACCTCACTCACTAAAGCAAATTTAATCGTTTTTAGGCATTACAGGGTTTTACAGAAAGTTTATCAAGGACTATTCTAGAGTAAGCCTCCCAATGACAAAGTGTCTCAAAAAGGGTAATAAAATTAACATCAAAGACAGACAATACATTGAGTCCTTTAATAAACTTAAAGAACTTATATGTACTTGTCCAGTCCTAGCATACCCTGACTTTGGGAAGCCCTTCATTTTAACTACCGACGCTAGCAATGCAGCATTGGGGGCAGTATTGTCACAAAATCATCACCCAATAGCTTATGCATCCAGAACTTTAAACAGCCATGAAATAAATTATAGTACGGTAGAAAAAAAACTGTGGGCAACTAAATATTTTAGGCCATATTTATTTGGCCGTAAGTTCAAAGTCCAGACAGACCACCAACCTCTAGTGTGGTTAAATTCTCTGAAAGAACCCAACTCAAAGCTTCAGAGATGGAAAATAAAACTCAACGAGTTCGACTTTGATATTGAGTATATCAAAGGAAAAGAAAATTTTGTTGCTGATTTTTTAAGTCGCCTAGAAATTAATTGTGTGGTTGAAAACGACATTAAATCGGACGCAGCTACAATACACAGCGGCGAAGAAAATTTAAACGATCATATTTATATAACCGAAACACCATTAAACATTTATAAAAATCAATTAGTATTAGAAAATGGTATAAATAATTCATACACAACCAAGTTTTTGTTCAAGAAAACGAGACGATCACTTATTAGCCTTAAAGAGTATGATGAGGCATATGTTTTAAAACTCCTTAATGAACTATTACCTATTAAGGGGACTATAGGAATCTTTTGCAAAGACGATAACATATTCAAAGAGTTTCAAAAAAACCATAATAAAATATTTTTCAAATTTACCAACTATGAAAATGCTAAGGTGCACAAAGTTTCTAAAGGACATAACATGCAAAGAAAAACTACTAGATCTAATAGAAAAGACCCATTTAGACAGAAATCATAGGAGGATTGAGGAAACGTATTTAGTTCTAAAAGAGTTATGTTACTTTCCAAATCTGAGATTAGAGATATATAAATATATCAATAATTGCATAGCATGTAACATGTGTAAATACGACAGACATCCAATAAAGCCAAAATTAATGATTACTGAGACACCTGATAAACCCAATGAAATAGTCCACATCGATATATGGTTTTTAAATAAGAATAATATGTTCCTAACATGCATTGACAAATTGACTAAACACGTGTCCATTCACCCTTTAATAAGATAGGAATTCAATAACAATAGTTGATGTACTAAAACAAAGGTTCGCAATATTAGGAAAGCCAGTTAAAATAGTGGCTGATAATGAATTCAATACCGCGTATATTAAACAATTCCTAAATCAAGAAAATATATTCTATCACTTCACATCTCCCAATACCCATACCGGTAATTCTGTTATATAGCGTTTTCATTTAACACTTACTGAACACATACGATTGTTAAAGCTCAATAAGGATAATATAGATACTGACGACAGGATGTTGGTTTTCAAAGCAGTTGAACTTTATAACGATACTATTCATTCCACCACAAAATATAAACCCAATGACTTCTTACATGCTACATTTAACAAATTAGAATGGGAAAACCTTAAGCATAGAATCCACAAAAATAAAGAAAAAACCATAAAAAAAATGAAACACGAGCAGAACCTTCTAAGTACAGAGAGAGAGAACTTGTTAAAAACTTAGGTTTCCATAATATTAAACATTTGCCAAGATATATAATTAAAGACGTAAAGGGAAAAGGCAAAACTTATTTTACGGATAAAGCAGGATTAAAACGTGATAGGCAAATAATAAAAAGAAAGTATAGGTACCAAAATCCAATAAAAGAAATTGAATTTGATAGAAAATATACAGGTAGGGACTACTCTAAAAAAAAAAAAAAGAAGTACCAAGCAATGAAATAATCAAAACAAGAGTAACTTTTCTATAACGTAAAAAACAAAAAGATTGATAATTGAATGAATGTATTTGGTTATATTCTAAACTTTTTCTATTAAGTATTTTCTCTTAAGCGAACAAATGACATATACCTACTCGTATATTATATACATGTTATAAAAATAAAAATATATAAAAAAACAAATTTAAATGACATAGTATTTAAGTATTATAGTGTTATTACTTCTCAATTTTGAATAAACACAAAATATTAGGTGATTTAAAACATGATCATAAGAAATTGAATTAAATAAAATACTGTTGTTATATAATATTAGATTAATCAAAAAGCTTAGATTTAGTTGTACAATAATGAAATTCTTAATAATTTGTTCCATTATAATTTACTCATATATATATGTAAAGAAAAGAGGATAAAAATAATAATAAGAAAGATAATAAACAAATGTAAAAAGCAGCCCGTAGAACCTGATGTACAGCAACATAGTTCACTTCCAGCTGCAACACTATTTATATATCAACATTCACGATTTATCAATACGTTAAGTTCATACAACTGCGGGAGGAGTCATGTATACTGAACCATACCGTACAGCCTGCATGGAAACAACGAGAGTATACATTTTCTTTCTCACAAGTTCCGTTGACCTTGGGAAAATCTCCAAAGATGATCAAAATCATAACACATATGAGTACATGACCGGCTATTAACGGGTCGCTATTTACTAGACACTGAACAGGTCTTTCATCGCTCTTGCTGTGATTACTGTTATCTATTCTATTGTTAAGCTTATATTAAGTAGACATTGTATAATTGATTTTCATTCTGATCTTAGCGTTCATACAATAAAGAACCATAAAATAGAAAGCGACGTTTTTATTTCATTTGTGTACATAGCTCAGTGTTCGGCTACTGACGGCATTTCATTAAATCCATAACTGGCGCAGTCGGAAAAAAAAATATAAATATACTACACACATAAATTTCGTGAACTAAGTTAAAATATATTTGAAATAGGAAAAATAGTTTCAGTGAACAATGTTACCTTAATATTTAACTATTTAAAGACAAGAACAACAAACAAATATATAAAAAAAAACAGTTGTAAAACAGTGAAAATTAAAAACAGAACTCTAACTTGTGGGCTTGCAGTGTGAGCAGTCGACGAAAAACCGTTTGGAAAAAATAAAATAAAGAAAAAGCAGTTGCCGATATTCCAGCTTGGTACAATAGTAGGCTCAATGAAGAAACGGCATTAAAATTATTTGTTGGCAAGCTACCTAGTGAGCCTAAGATTATTTTTAACGCAAGAAACCCATCTACTTTTTTGGAAGCAAAATCAATTTTAGTTGATACTGATAACTTTTATCGTACATTTACAAATACAAGTTATAATTTAAGAGAATTTGACCCTAGCAATTTTCCAAATCACGGACACATAAAAACTTATACAGGACAACAAAATTCAAGGAGCGCTAGGTATGATAATCCAAGACAGTTTCAAATTAATTCAGAGCGTTTTCAACCAAATAACTCGAATAATTTTCAAAATTTAAATACAAGATCAGGCAAATTTCCAAATTCTAATACACGCGATTCAGGACATTTTCAGCAAAATAGTCCAAGTAATTTTCAAAATGTACGTACAAGAACAGGCTATTTTCCAAATTCGAATGCACAAAATTCAGGACATTTTCAACACAATAACTCAGGTAATTTTCAAAATGTAAATACTAGATCAGGCAACTTTCGAAATTTGAACCCGCGTAATTCAGGACATATCCAGCAAAATAACTCAGGAAATTTTAGACAGCATAATACAGGATTAAGTAATAGTTATGATGAAATAATGGAAGTGGAACCATACAGGATGGAAATTCACCATCCAGTGCAGAAATGCAAAATGCAAATACATATCAGTCACTAAATTTTCAATCGACCAGTCCCGAGCTCTTCCCTGCATAATAGTAAAAACAAGTTCCTATTAAACTGTTCATAGATTCTGGATCAGGTACTTCGCTCATTCAAAAAGGATTGTTTCATAGTTCTTTCAAAACAGAACTTAGTAAACCATTGTTACTCAAATCAATTAACTCAGACATAGTTGTTGGCTCCAAAATAACAATCCCACTTTTTAAGGAATTTAGTAGACAAGTAACAAACATTAAAATGCTTGAAGTAGAAATGAACGGCGACTTTGATGGTATAATTTTCTGTAACATTTTAAAACCGTTGCAAGCAAAAATTGACCTTGATAGGTTACAATTAATAACCAAAGAAACCTCCTTACCTTTAATATTTTTCAGTTCTCAATCCCAATTAACTGAAGCAGAAATTCATAGCTTAAGTAATCATACAGAAGATATTTCTTTTCAAAAACCAAATATAGACTCAATTTTAAATAGATTGAAGTTAGATCATTTGAATAAGGAAGAAATAAAATCATTAATCGCTACAATTCATACGTTTGAGAAAGTGTTTTATTTTGAGGGTGATAAACTAACATCAGTGGTAAAATACACCCACAAAATACCGACCAAAAATGATATCCCAATATTTTCAAAAACATATAGATATCCTGAGGCACACAAAAATGAGGTTGATATACAAATTTCAGAAATGCTAAGTTCAGGAATTATCGTTAATTCCACTAGTCCGTACAATGCTCCTATATGGATTGTACCGAAGAAGGTTGATAATTCCGGTCAGGAAAAATGGCGCGTTGTAGTGGACTATCGGAAACTTAACGATGCAACCATGGAAGATAAGTTTCCAATCCCTAATATAGAGGATATATTTTCAAAATTGGGAAATGCGCAATATTTTTCATCACTGGACTTAGCAAAAGGATTCCATCAAATCCCTATTAATAAGGAAGATATGCATAAAACAGCGTTTTCAACTAAAAATGGACACTACGAGTTCAAACGTATGCCATTTGGGTTGAAAAATGCTCCGGCATCTTTCCAAAGAATGATGAATGAAGTCCTGGTTGGTTATCTAAATAAAATTTGCGTAGTATACCTAGACGACATACTTATCTTTTCCACGTCGCTGCAAGAGCATATCGATTCACTTAATAAAATTTTAAAAAGATTTGCTGACTACAACCTAAAACTGCAAATTGACAAATGCAATTTTATGAAACGAGAAACTGAGTATTTAGGACATATTATATCAGATGAAGGTATTAGGCCCAATCCAAATAAAATAAAAATTATCAAGGAAATCAAATTACCTCACTCACTAAAGCAAATTTAATCGTTTTTAGGCATTACAGGGTTTTACAGAAAGTTTATCAAGGACTATTCTAGAGTAAGCCTCCCAATGACAAAGTGTCTCAAAAAGGGTAATAAAATTAACATCAAAGACAGACAATACATTGAGTCCTTTAATAAACTTAAAGAACTTATATGTACTTGTCCAGTCCTAGCATACCCTGACTTTGGGAAGCCCTTCATTTTAACTACCGACGCTAGCAATGCAGCATTGGGGGCAGTATTGTCACAAAATCATCACCCAATAGCTTATGCATCCAGAACTTTAAACAGCCATGAAATAAATTATAGTACGGTAGAAAAAAAACTGTGGGCAACTAAATATTTTAGGCCATATTTATTTGGCCGTAAGTTCAAAGTCCAGACAGACCACCAACCTCTAGTGTGGTTAAATTCTCTGAAAGAACCCAACTCAAAGCTTCAGAGATGGAAAATAAAACTCAACGAGTTCGACTTTGATATTGAGTATATCAAAGGAAAAGAAAATTTTGTTGCTGATTTTTTAAGTCGCCTAGAAATTAATTGTGTGGTTGAAAACGACATTAAATCGGACGCAGCTACAATACACAGCGGCGAAGAAAATTTAAACGATCATATTTATATAACCGAAACACCATTAAACATTTATAAAAATCAATTAGTATTAGAAAATGGTATAAATAATTCATACACAACCAAGTTTTTGTTCAAGAAAACGAGACGATCACTTATTAGCCTTAAAGAGTATGATGAGGCATATGTTTTAAAACTCCTTAATGAACTATTACCTATTAAGGGGACTATAGGAATCTTTTGCAAAGACGATAACATATTCAAAGAGTTTCAAAAAACCATAATAAAATATTTTTCAAATTTACCAACTATGAAAATGCTAAGGTGCACAAAGTTTCTAAAGGACATAACATGCAAAGAAAAACTACTAGATCTAATAGAAAAGACCCATTTAGACAGAAATCATAGGAGGATTGAGGAAACGTATTTAGTTCTAAAAGAGTTATGTTACTTTCCAAATCTGAGATTAGAGATATATAAATATATCAATAATTGCATAGCATGTAACATGTGTAAATACGACAGACATCCAATAAAGCCAAAATTAATGATTACTGAGACACCTGATAAACCCAATGAAATAGTCCACATCGATATATGGTTTTTAAATAAGAATAATATGTTCCTAACATGCATTGACAAATTGACTAAACACGTGTCCATTCACCCTTTAATAAGATAGGAATTCAATAACAATAGTTGATGTACTAAAACAAAGGTTCGCAATATTAGGAAAGCCAGTTAAAATAGTGGCTGATAATGAATTCAATACCGCGTATATTAAACAATTCCTAAATCAAGAAAATATATTCTATCACTTCACATCTCCCAATACCCATACCGGTAATTCTGTTATATAGCGTTTTCATTTAACACTTACTGAACACATACGATTGTTAAAGCTCAATAAGGATAATATAGATACTGACGACAGGATGTTGGTTTTCAAAGCAGTTGAACTTTATAACGATACTATTCATTCCACCACAAAATATAAACCCAATGACTTCTTACATGCTACATTTAACAAATTAGAATGGGAAAACCTTAAGCATAGAATCCACAAAAATAAAGAAAAAACCATAAAAAAAATGAAACACGAGCAGAACCTTCTAAGTACAGAGAGAGAGAACTTGTTAAAAACTTAGGTTTCCATAATATTAAACATTTGCCAAGATATATAATTAAAGACGTAAAGGGAAAAGGCAAAACTTATTTTACGGATAAAGCAGGATTAAAACGTGATAGGCAAATAATAAAAAGAAAGTATAGGTACCAAAATCCAATAAAAGAAATTGAATTTGATAGAAAATATACAGGTAGGGACTACTCTAAAAAAAAAAAAAAGAAGTACCAAGCAATGAAATAATCAAAACAAGAGTAACTTTTCTATAACGTAAAAAACAAAAAGATTGATAATTGAATGAATGTATTTGGTTATATTCTAAACTTTTTCTATTAAGTATTTTCTCTTAAGCGAACAAATGACATATACCTACTCGTATATTATATACATGTTATAAAAATAAAAATATATAAAAAAACAAATTTAAATGACATAGTATTTAAGTATTATAGTGTTATTACTTCTCAATTTTGAATAAACACAAAATATTAGGTGATTTAAAACATGATCATAAGAAATTGAATTAAATAAAATACTGTTGTTATATAATATTAGATTAATCAAAAAGCTTAGATTTAGTTGTACAATAATGAAATTCTTAATAATTTGTTCCATTATAATTTACTCATATATATATGTAAAGAAAAGAGGATAAAAATAATAATAAGAAAGATAATAAACAAATGTAAAAAGCAGCCCGTAGAACCTGATGTACAGCAACATAGTTCACTTCCAGCTGCAACACTATTTATATATCAACATTCACGATTTATCAATACGTTAAGTTCATACAACTGCGGGAGGAGTCATGTATACTGAACCATACCGTACAGCCTGCATGGAAACAACGAGAGTATACATTTTCTTTCTCACAAGTTCCGTTGACCTTGGGAAAATCTCCAAAGATGATCAAAATCATAACACATATGAGTACATGACCGGCTATTAACGGGTCGCTATTTACTAGACACTGAACAGGTCTTTCATCGCTCTTGCTGTGATTACTGTTATCTATTCTATTGTTAAGCTTATATTAAGTAGACATTGTATAATTGATTTTCATTCTGATCTTAGCGTTCATACAATAAAGAACCATAAAATAGAAAGCGACGTTTTTATTTCATTTGTGTACATAGCTCAGTGTTCGGCTACTGACGGCATTTCATTAAATCCATAACTCATGGATG
The DNA here is from genome assembly GCA_949715645.1 of Portevinia maculata. Classification (NCBI taxonomy): domain Eukaryota; kingdom Metazoa; phylum Arthropoda; class Insecta; order Diptera; family Syrphidae; genus Portevinia; species Portevinia maculata. Next base: position 168,771,257 of record OX454526.1, on the reverse strand, counting down.
TATATGGCAATTACAAGACCTATTATCACGTATGCAGCCGCCGTTTGGTGGCACAAAGCAACGCAGAGGTCACCTCAGGCTAAGCTCAATAAAATACACCGACTAGCTTGTGTCTGTGCAACTGGTGCAATGAAAACTGTTCCAACAGCTGCACTTGAAATTCACCTAGAACTCATAAAAGAAGCGATGGTAAATGCCTATATACGCTCATCACAGAAGATGAATCCAAAATAGCTCACTCTGCATTCCTACGGGAACTCAGAGAACACGAACAACTTGGAATACACCTAACAGACAAATGTCTACCAAGATATAACTTCCGACACAACTTCAAGGTTATTCGAGAGAATATAAACAGACTTTTCAAAAACAAAAACATCTACATTCTCTCCGATAGCAGGGCGGCCCTACTCGCAATCAACGCCTTTGAAATAACATCAAAACTGGTCTGGGATTGTATCCAACTCCTACAACTACAGGGGCACCACAAACAAAGTTCAATTGATTTGGGTGCCTGGACACAGTCGTTAAAAAAGCAGTCGAAATAGCCAGAACAGGATCCGCATCCCCATTTATGATGCTAAGATCATTCTGCGGGCTACCAATAAAACCTGGCTTGAGGAAAAGAAGCTTAATTTCTGGAGGGAAACCAAAGGAAACAGGCAAGTTAAAAACTGTATGCCATATAATTCCCACAAATAAACGAAACAACTACTACAACTAAGTATGCAGATGTCAGAATCGACTAGTGAAAGGCTTCCTCACTGGGCCCTGCCGTGTTAAAAAAACACCTGATGACTATGGGCATAGACAATACCTGCAGATTGTGCAACGAGGACGTAGAAACAGCAGAACATATATTATGTGAATGCAACTGTTTAATCAAAACGCGTCAACGTTTTCTAGGTAAATTCTACCTTGAAGCAGCAGATATAGCTGCTAGCTCTCCCAAGAGCCGCCTGTCAAAAAAAACTGCGGCATCATGGACGAGCTCTAAATGGAGGATATCACAATAGGCCCACAAGCGGCCACAGTGATCTGGATACAGTGTACCACCTCCCCCCAAAAATCTAATCTAATCTAATCATTAAATTAGCTCAATGTATGTTACCTAGTGCCGGACGACGCCATCGTTTTCACGAACGCTCTTTCTTAAGTCAGGGTGTTAAGTCAAGGTGTTAAGTGCCAATGCCAAAGGTCTTATCCTATTACATAAAAAGAATTCATATTCCTTCAGTTCACATGAAGTAGGCTCTAAAATTCAAATGAAAACCAGTTGAAAAATATGCAATTTTGAGCACCAAGGGCACCTGTAATGTCAATGTATAACTGACCGTTTACCGATATGCGAACCTTATCAACATAATATCGAAAAAAAACAGCCGCATCTAACTACAAATGATTCTCAGAATTGATCAATTTATTTATAAAACCTAATAACCTTATTTTCATCGAAGTTATGGTAGTCTCCTAGATGCGTCAGCAACCTAACCAAAGAATAACAAAACGAACAGGTAAACAAGCAGGTAAATGACCAGACTCATTGCGACATTAAGGCATTATTCATAGTCGTTTATTCTTACCGGAGGCGAGTGCGCTATTAATGTAAAAAAATCCCCGAATATCAAAACTGATGTCGTTGATTGCATTCAAATGAGACATAATCTTACAAATGTTTCATACACACACAGGTAAAAAGGAATTCCAGAATGTTTCTAAGAAAACACCATAGATTAATGAATTATAATTAAATGATTGTTTTTAGTGCTTGAGGTCGTCATATAGCACAAACACTACACTGGGAACCTATGTGCACAAGCACATTCCTGTACCCATAGATATTAATACAAGGTCACCAGCATACTAGTTAACTATACCTAAAGTGTGAGTGATATATTACATTTCTGTTCAATATTGGATAACATCGCAATCTAACCGTTTGGTCCAAAGTGTAGCTTAGACAATTTGAAATCATAACATGATCAGGTACCTACAGCTGGCGTACCTATTATTTTCCGATTAATATTTAAATTAAATTTGCTATAAAAATAAAAATTGATATGATTAAAAATAGCAGACATTTGAATTCAAATGAAAATCATCTTTAAACCGGACAAAATATTGGTAAAGCAAAAGTAGATTTTTATTACAAAAAAAAGATTGTCACCTCAAAAATTAGTTTGTATAGAAAAAATTACAAACTAATAGTCAAATTTTAAAATGGCAAAATTTTATTTTAAAAATAGCTGATTTGACGCCATCTAGTCTGTTCCGCTATAAGCCTATAAATCAAACCAATGCCACAAAATAATAAAAATGAAAAAAAAACCATCCTGTTGAAACCGGCAACAATCTTCTTACTATTGGCTTCAAAATCTGGACCTTGCTATTTACTTTCCACCACAACAACTGGTCTTGTGACCACTTGAGATAAGACGCTTTCATTTATAAGCTCTATCCAAATTGTGTTAAACGGAGCGGAACCCGGAACCAGTCTCAGGAGTAGCCTAAATTTCATCACTATTCAAGAGAATATTGGCCGGACAAAACTGGAAACTTTCAACTTCAATGCAAATTTAATGATGTAAATAAATAAAAGACCCAACAGCCATTCGTATCGTAACGTGTCGTCGCAACTCGATCACCCTTTGTCGTTTGTCGGCTGACACCAAAACTGCTCGCAAAAGCTCCGTTTCCATTATATAGAAACCATAACCGGATTTGGAAGTGCAATTTAAAGCGGAGGTTCTGACATATCGTATTCGGAGTCGATGCCCCGTAACCTCTCTAATTTAGACCAGGAATAACTTGTAAGGAAAATAGAACTTATCAACATCATCAGACAGTACACTTGGCAACCGCGGGGAAATTTCAGAAAGTACCTATGCCTTTCAGAGAATAACGGATTGTAAATACTCGAGTGTTGACTGAGGGTCGTTCACAGTGTAACAGCTTATCGTTTTCTCGGTTGCCACCTTGCCGACGAGATGATCATGTGAAAAGCGCGCCGGTGCTGCCAAATATAACCATTTTTCATTCAGTAAATGATCACAATCAGCTAAATACTAAAAGAACAAGCTTGAAAGCTGGTTACCGAGGTCAACAATTCATTCACGCAGAGCCCGGGTTCACTATGGTTGCTCCAATCGATCGCCACCTTTATTTATAACCAGCCTGCGGCTGAAACGCGAGATGTTCATATCTAACGAGTGAAATGGTAAGCACATATCAGCGCCCAGCCCGAAGAGTATTTGAGCTCAGCTCAACGGACGCAACGCAGCCAAAGAAGACCTCACTTTAAAAACGCACGCATTTGAAAGGGACCTGAATTAAATTTGTGTGTAAATCTGGAGGCAGGAAACTGGCTAGGGGTTGTGTTAGCGTAAAGAAGTTCTTTGGATAAATTCGTAGACGTCAACACTTCTTTGCAAGACCAAGCCCATGTCATGTGCGTTTCTGAGCATTATTTTTTTTAGGTGAATTTGCAGGCAATACGAAGTCAAGCTTTGGTATAATTTTCATGTAATTCTACAATTGATATAGATAAAACTTGTCCCTGCTACTGCCAATACTATACGAAAACGGCGAAGCTATGTATATCTTTCCATCAAAGAAAAGCACTGAAGTGGGCTTTTAAGAACAGTCACAATAATACGCAACTCGATGCGTATGAAAGCATTTAGGTATGTTATATGTACATCCATATCAACAAATGTGTGAACTGTGATGACGGGAATATCGTTTAACCACTGTTCAAATTAAATCCAATATGACCTGGCTCTAACAATTAAAATTATGTACCTATAATCTTTTAGTTTTTGCTTTTACCTTCCTTTGATAGTGTTGTATTTGTTCTATGCCAAATAGTGCATTGCTGAAGATAACTCGTACTCGAAATACTTGTACTTGGTGTAAATGCCTGTTTTTTTTTTAAATAAAGTGTAAAAACGCAAGGAAATATACAGTCAGCTTGGGCGAACTGTTAGATGCCCTATTCCCATTATTATCCAGCAAAAAGTGGGCATAGGAAAAATCTAAGTATATAAATGAATTGTTATGAAGGAAATTGTCTATACATATATTTTGTTACACATTACAATATTTTATATTTTATAAAGGATTTTATAGAGAAAAACATGTTTTTGGTATAAAAAAAACGCCCCTAAGGCCTTTAGGTGTGTGGCAGTGAGTTGAGACCCTTTGTCCCTTTTGTAATCGCTACGAGGCAGATACGATAGCTTCTTGTGCAACATTCAGATGGTATATTCCTATGAGATTTAAGATCTAAGACAAAGGCGATATTTCATTAGAGCAGTTTTTTTTGATTGATCAAAAAAAAAACTGTTATAAAAAAAATGGAAATCAAACATCTTGCTTCGTAAATCTATTAAATCATTGCTTGCAATATCCCACCTATATAAGGTATGTACAGTAGATACATACGTTATACTTCCGCCTGTAAAACCTTTAATGTTTCTTTAGTGTTCCTTATTCTTATTACGAATACAATTTTTTCTCTTGCCTTATATCTAACCAATGTCGAAATGTGTGGGGAAAATCATTTCGAGAAATGGTTGGGATCATTCCCTTTCTCGGTGAGATAACCAATTCATTTCAGTCTTTTCCATGGGGCACATGGAGCAAGAGTCGCCGGCCCCGGCTTGATAGAGGCCTCAAAAGTCATAGTCGTCTTTTACACGGAAAAAAAGAAGGGGTTTTTTTATTTAGAAATGTAAATCAGAAACCAGCACCGAGTTTATTAGAAAAATGGGACAGCAAGTGTTAACGACTATTGTTAACGAACTATAAGCAGCGAAATAATAATCACTAAGTGTGGATTCCACACCCGATCTCTCCCATGTTGACCAACTGACTTTCATCGCTCGATACATAAAGGACAAAAAACCTATCGAGAGGGACATAAAGCTCATTATTAAGCAATTTTTGACGCGAGCAGAGCTATAATAAGTCAGCAAATATGCCTGGAAAGAATTCTGATCTTCAGGCAAGAATGCGGAATTTTTTAAACACCACAAGAACATTCCTTTGCCTCATAGTCACCAATTGTAGTGCAGAGCGTTAATTTGCACAGCTAAAAAGAATAAAAAAAAGTATTACGAACGATTATGTTACAATAACGACTTGCAAATTTGTCAATCATTTGCATTAAAAGTGAAATTCTTTAAAAGTTAGAAACTACAATTTTAAGCTTCTCAAGAAAATTGATACTGTTTGTCAAGAGGTGGGGCAGTGAAAAAAAAACTCTACATGTACTTGGCCCCGGCGGGATTTGAACCGAAAACCCTTCGATTAGTAGTCCAACACACTAACCGGGCTCAGTGGTCTTGTCACTTAACAAACGTATATTCTGATGTTTAAATTTTTGCATTTCTAAAATGGACTAGGTAGGTACACTCTGTGCGCCCTAAACGAATGAATTCACGCATCGATAATTTGAGCTCTTTTTTTCTTATATCGATACCTAAATGTTCCAGGAAAATAGACTTACAAATTCAGACCTTCGAAATCTAAAAAACAAAGTCTGATGTAGGTATATAGAAATATAACGACAAAAAACAAAACACCCACTGGTTCGCGCTATTTTTTTTCTTGTTGTGAGTACCTACGCATGATTTTTCGTAGGCTAGGGGTGGTCCCTCTTATTGTAACAAAACAAAACTCAAATAGGAGTGTTTGAAGAAGCTAAGCCTTTTTACGCAATCGTCGTTAAAGAAAAGAACAAGATTGAAGTGTCGGAATGGCCGAAATCTGCATTGCAGAAAGTGTTTTAGTTATTTCTGAATTTGTGGGCCATGTGCAGCTAACAATGACAGACAAAACATGCAAAAGGCTACACCTACACATCACGGCGATAACAACAAAATAGCAATACTTTTTCATTATAATTAAAGGAATATAAACTATAGGTACAACGTAGGTACGTAACTACCTACATAATGTATTCATTGTAAATAATTAAACTGCATACCTACGTAGAAACGAGATTTTCATGCGCGATAAGTATATGAAACCCCCCCCCCCCCCCCCACACTTACCTCACTTTCTCTGCTGAGTCTTCGAAAAAGTTCATCACTTTCAAATTTCGCCTTTTGATCAGGAACAACTCGTGGCATTTTGAATATAAAGCGTGGCTTTGGCTGTTCATATAGTCCGATTGTGTCGTATGGGATCATACCCGCCAATGCTGCTGCTTCATTCATATTAAAGTAAGCAATTTTTTATCGTTTTTATTTACAAGAAATAACAAAATTATATCACTTAACCGCAACGCGATTTTTCTATCGTTCGTAGTTTGTTTATATAGTTTACTGCAACCGAAACTCACTTTGTTTGCCCTTATCAAACTTTTGTTCTTGAAATGTCCTGTTATCAAAAATAAAAAACTCTCCCATATAAGCAGGAAATTAACCTACACTATTACGACACAAGAGCAATTTATTACCAGACGCAGAACCAACTTTGACGACGGCCGATTAATAACTAATTCTCAGCGTCAGCGCACATTGCTCACAATCACAAGCACAACTCAAGGCAATTGGCGAGGGCAGGGGTCTTTTTTAACGTCGTCGCGTCGTTCGTCTGCCGACCGTCGCTTATGTTTATCATGTGTTTATGTATACCAATCCACACACCCAAGAATATGAAAAAACTTACCTTATTTGAAAAGTATTGCATATGGATTCAGGGGTGCAGTCACTTCAGACGAATCCTTCTTGTATAATGAAATGGGAATTTCCTTATTTACTCTGCTTTATTTAAATCCGGTTTCCACCCCAGGTTTATTCTGCAGGTTACTCGCGCCAAGGTGGTATATATGTTCACTGCAGCTCTTACGCTGGCTGCAAAGAGGCGGGGCTATCTAATGTAAATAAAACTTGTATGCTATTTTATTGGATGATGCGTTGATTCTACTTGAGTGGATTGTAAGTAACAATTGTGTAGCACATTTCAAGTGTTACAAGAAGAATTTCTCAATTTTTGTTCAGATATTTATCTCCTATACATTTTACTTACTTTTTAATTCAATTTATTCATTATTCTAATAACTTACGAATTGGGAGGTACATACGAGTACCTTACTATTTCCGTACAACTTTTCAAATAGGCACAGCCCATCTTAAAATTAAGCTACTAAAATATTGTAGGTAGGTAGATACCTACCTACCATTAAAAAAATTGGGAAAAAAAACTTGGCCTCTATATCCAAGTGGTTTTGTGTCATAACACACGTGCTCGTGCAGTTCGGCCCGACAGTAGATAGGGATAGGTACATACTTAAGAAATATTGGCAAGAGTACAATAACTCAGGCGACAAGAAAAAATAACGGTTTAGTGTAGAACAGTTACAATCATTTTGTTACTATGGGAGGGGGTCTATGTCGCCCTATTTGGGCGGGAGGGGCGATTTTCTAAAAAAAAAAAAAACACTTCAAATGGGGAAAAAATATTTAAAAACAACGGTAATACTTACAATTAAGTATTGCGCATTTCTTTAAAGCTAAAAGTCGGTTCTATCATACTGTTTGTAAAACGCATGTCGCATCAATTAATCTATCACAGCTCATCGATCGCCTGTCTAGGAAAGTATTTTATCACAACTATCTTATGCTTTTTAAGTTAGGTAGGTACTAAGTACTTACCTATATTTATTTGTATACCCTATTCTAAGGGTATATTAATTTTGACGTATAGTTTGTAACATACCTTAATATTGCCCGTAGACCCCTAAAAGTTACTATATTTATGATCAGCATCGATAGTAATGTCGATCTAGCCATGTCCGTCCGTCCGTCCATCTGTCGCCAAAAATTAGGCCTTTAAACTGGACCTAGAGAGCTGAAATTTTAACCATATACTCTCTAGGGTCCCGAAATAATCAAGTTTACGAATTTTTGAAATCCGCCCACAGACACGCCCACAAACTCAAAAAAACAAAATTTTGGGAAAAATCGAATTTTTAGCTAGAAAGCTGAAATTTTGTATATATGATCTATGACTCCTAAAACTGCTCGAAATAAAAAAATTTCAAAATCCGCCCTCTGACACGCCCACAAATAAATAAAACAATTTTTTTTATACCCTATTCTAAGGGTATATTAATTTTTGAAAATCCAAAGTTTGAGCTAGGTAGCTGACATTTATAATATATACTTTCTAGGGGCCCTTTATTCTCATGTGCTAATTTTTTTTAAATCCGCCTACTGACACGCCCACAATTAAATAAAACAATTTTATTGAAACACCCAAGTTTGAGCTAGGGAGTGTTTTTTTTTTTTTTGATAAAATCCTTTAAATGTTATATAACAAAATATGTAGAGCGTTCTTAACAATTCAACCATACTTAGACTTTTGTCACGCCCACTTATGAGGGATAGGAATAAGAATAGGGTATCCAACAGTTCGCCCAAGCGGACTGTAGCCCGTCCCTATGTTTTAAATTCAATTTAATACGTGCAATCACTTACGTCGTCAGTTCGTCATTATTTTAACTTACTTAAAATGTTTGTTGCCACGCGCTAGCGCGCACTCATCGATACCATTACTCCCCGCACGTAAATTGTAGTGTTAGTCAAATTGTAGTAAGATCGTTGTACTTAGGTACCTACGTTGAGTTGAGTTTAAAACTAAATTGTTCCATGCATGATCTGGTTTCCCGGTCGATTTACTTACTAAAAATATTTACTAGATTGAAATGCGCACTAAATGGATTTTTTTGGTACCCTTAGCATGTATTGGCTACACAGCGCGGGCGTTAGGGAAATTAGGATTAAAAGAAAAGGAGAGTTGCCGATGCATGTTGGTTTTGAATGTTTGTAGGTTATAATGTAAAGGAAAAATTGAGCGTGGAAAAGTATTCCACATTCGTGTTGTACGGCTGAGGAATGTCTCGGTCGCCTATGAGTTTTATAGCGCGTTTTTGGATCCTGTCAAGTAGCTCCAAATAAGTTATTGGTGCACCAGACCAGATAGGAGCGTTGTACTCGAGTTTCGGGCGAATAAACGCTTTATAAATTGTAGCCAGATCAGAAGGGGTGGAATCAACAGATTTTAGAAAAATTGGCAGTTGATGATTTAGATATTGGACAATGTCGTGGCCAATTTTATGATAATGTGTTCATTATGGCCGGCATCCATAATGGACGATAAGCCAGGATTGTAGAAAGGAATAAGCTGGCCTAATTCGTACCGTGCTTGGCTCACTTCTTAAATCTATTAGGTGTTCGTTCTGCCTCATCATGGCAGGAAGCTATTAACCTATTTGGACTGATTCAAAAAGTGTATTGCTTTTTTGTTGGTTCCACTAATAGGTGGGACATTATGAAAAAATACGTTAAAACTAATTTAAAAAGAAGTAGTCAGACGAGGTGGTCGGCGAAACATGTTGCTGTGAATGCCCTATTAAATAATTTCCGAGAAATAGCGGGAGCCTTAGAAGAAGTTAAGTAAACTTCTTATGCTCCAGAAGAGGCAGGTCATCTCTTAACTGCTATAAATCATTTAAAATTTATTATTAATTTGACTATTTGTGCGAATATTCTCCGCGAACTCAATCAAGTGAATATAGCTATTCAGAAAGAAGATATTATCCTTTCCCGTTCCGACGCACTAATGGATGGTCTGCTCAAAACTTTGCAAAAAATGAGACAAACTCCAATGGAATATTGCAGATAAAAGAGGCTCGAGAAGTTGCTAAAAAAGTGGTGTTGACTATATTTTGCAAAACAAACGTAAGACAACATCTCGATGAGATGTGTGAAGACGAATTACAAACACTCCAACCTGTTTAACTATTTTCTAAAGAAATAATGATGGTAGTTGATCGAACCATATCAGAAATTAAAAAGAGGTTTGATTGTGCTATTACCTATGCTGAATTTGAATTTTGCTTTTCTTAATGGTACTAATATTTTGAAAATGTCAATTAAGGAACTACAAAAGTATGGAGCCGATCTGCACCTGGCTCGAAAATACGAGCGAGATTTAAGCGCCGTTGAATTCTGCCAGGAACTCTACGTTTTTAAAGAGCAAGCTCCGCTTTTATTTGGTGATATAGGAAAAGCTATTGTATTGCCCTGCGAATTTTCTCTACGCTTCCTACTACATCCGCAAGCTGTGAGCGAAGTTTTACCAAACTAAAACTAATAAAAAAATATTTGCGATCTTCTATGGGCCAGGAACGCTTATCGAGTCTTGCAATCAATTCACAAATGCAATAATATAGTAGGTAGTATTTGATTTTTATTTTTATTATACATATTTTTATTTTAAATCCTATCCTGTGCTGTGTATAAAATATATATCCCACACGTTCATGTCTATATATCTGTAAATACATAAATAGGCTTAACACAGAAAGAACAGCTATGGAGATGGAGCGCCATTTTCAGTTTTTGCAGGCCCAAAATAAATTTAAGATCCGGGGCTCTCATTTGCCGATTTTCCTGAGATAAGTTATGTTATGGAGGTTGCCTGTTTACGGATGGGCTAAGAATACCACTGCCCGCAGCACTCCCCAAAAATCGGAGTGATCATAGCTTCGCAGTTAAGGAAGAAGAAGTTATGCTGTGGAGGTGGTTTCAAGTGCAAGTTAATGTCCACACTGTATCTATCTTTCGAAACTTTTCACCCTCCATAGAAAAAAGTAAACCTGGCGACATCATGAAACTATCCCGCAAGTTTGCATGTAAGTTCGTGAGTCCGAAAGATCACGGGTGTCGAATGACTAAAAATAATACATAATTATTATTCGGAGCTTGAACGCGTCGAAATCGTAAAAAAAAACAGAGGCCAAGCCTTAAAACTGCTGAATCACACAAAATGTAAGAACACAACATTTGATATGCCTTAGCGATAAAGTGATCCGCAACCGTTAGCCAAGCCAATAATTGCCATAGGTGGGGCTGTGCCAGTAAAGGGATGCAGTAAAGTGGGAGCATTATAATAATCCCTATAATCCTGATAACAACTTTAAATGAAGCAAAAGAGAGCAACTAAAATTGCTTTTTATATGGGTACATACATATATAGCTACCTATAGATATAAGGTTTAATACATAGGTAATTATACTTACCTAACACTGGTTTCAAAAAAAAAGGTGAACGTTGGTACCTACCTACATAGTTCGAGCAGGTACTAGTGATGGCAAAAAAAATCATTAATCGATTAATTGATCATGTGATTAATCGAAGGGAGCGATTATTAATCGCGATTAATTGCAACAAAATTACCCGATTAATCGGTTTTTCATTTAAAATTTGATATTGTCATGCAAAAGAAAATAATTTCAAAAATAAATTGTTTGCTGAGTACGAAAATAATTTATTAAGCGTTTAATTCACTAAATTTAATTTAATTTATACATACAAAAAAAAAATATTATTTGTTAAAACCTGCTTTTTAAATGCCGTTCGGATGGTACGGATGTCCCAATCAAAAGCAATATTTTTCGGAGAAAGTGTATAGCTTAGGGTAAACGGATTTCATCTCTTCCCAAGCATCAACCAAATTTCATTTTAAGTAGAGAACCGGAGCATTGAGGAAGAAGCTTAGTTTGTCTTAAGGATGTGCTAATTCATTGTCCGTTCTTCGTCGTTTGTGGGCGAAAGTGCCCATAATTTGCCCATAAATTGAATTGATTATCACCCGTGGAAGACGATTCACTTGCACTCCCAATGCTTTGTCTCCATGTCCAATTTCAGCCATTTCGCCTCTGATGGTTCTCATAACTTTGGACAAAGCTATGGGATCCTGAAAATGGATTTGTTTGAATCGTGGGTCTAGGAGTGATAATGCCGCCAGTAGAAGCGAATGTTCCATTTGTCCAAAGCGGCGGTCTAATTGGTTCGAAATATTTATTTTTAATTTGTTAGCTACCAACGAAGTACAACAAATTTTTATTATTTGTTGACGCCCACAATCAGCAAGTGGAATTACTTGACTTAATGTGTCGTATTTCTCTCCACTTATTTGAGTAGGCATAGCTTCCAATGGTCTCGATAAGGTAAGCATTTCCACAATTTCCTCTTTGTTTTTAGTTGTTATCATGAGTGGTGAATCGGAATAGTTTATTAAAATTTGGCTGATGTATGGTACCTACTAATTAATAAGAGTCGTCCTCGTCGGTCGTCTAATACTGATTACTTGTGAAAGTAGATATCTATAGGTAGGTACCTACCTAGAATTGATAAAAAAAAATCAAACTGCGCTGGTGGTCGGCTACGAAGTTTGCAGTTCTATTGGTCGGCCATGTCGAATTAGTTAATGAAAACATTTTCCAATGAACATTTAAGGGATTATTAAGATGTAAAGGATTAACTTAACAAAATTTTATTGTGATCGATAAATAAAACTGCAAAATTCAGGAAAAAAAAAATGTCTGAATGTTTGGCACAGGTAAGGTAAGTAAGCCTATTCTGACCTTTTTAAGCTTTTAAATAGTGAACAAAATCGGAGAACCTTTTAGTTAAAACAGAGTCATTCCAAAATCATAATTTCAGAGGCTGAGCATTAGGGATGGCGGATTTGCAAAATAACCGGTTTTCGGTTAACAGTTTTCTTTAACCGGTTTTTGGAGAAAATCGGTTTTTATACCAACAAACCTATTTTTTCTTGCATTATAAACTTAGAATAAAAATGTACCTTTTCCTTTCTTGAAGTTTAATTCTTACATGTTGCCGCATATTTTGTCATGCCATGCTTCTTCCCGTTTTAATCTTTTTTTAAGTAAATTGAGCACTGCACTTCATTTGCACTGAACTTTGTGAAATATTTCCGCACTGATGATTGCAGATGTGCCATAATTCGAAAACTAATGTTTATTTTAAAGAAGTCAAAAAAGTAACATAGAACGTCAAAAACAAGAACAGCAGCGGGAAGAAAACAATAAATTTAGAAAAATATAGCGAAGGTCTACAATCCGCTTGGGTGAACTTTTGAATACTCTGTTCCTATTCATATCACTCATAAAGTGGGCGTGGCAAACGTCTAAGTATGGGTGAATTATTAAGAACACTCTACACATTCTCTTATACAAAATTCAAAGGACTTTATCCAAAAAACAGAGTTTTTGTAAAAAATAAAACAGCATTATAAGTGGGAGTGACAGAAAACTTTATAGGTATATGGAATTATTTAAAACGACTTTATCTGCATACTTTACGAAGAAAACAGAGTTTTTGTAAAAAATAAAACAGCATTAAAAGTGGTCACGCCCAAACTTTATATAATTAAATTGTTTAAAACGCCTTTATCATACAGCACTTTCATATAAAATTTCTTCAATAAAAGTTTGTTTCTTAAATAGTGGGCGTGTCGGTAAATGCATTTTAAAACTAGATACAGATTGATAGTTAGTTTTGTTCATTTAATACCTAAACTGCTAACAATATTCATGAAGGAATGAAATAGAATAATAGTAGGTACCTAGTCATTCTTTAGCTAAAAAGTTAGATATTGTTTAAATATAAATAATTACATATATAACTTAAAGCATGAAATCTTTGCACAATTAAAATATAAAGCACAAATATATAAACGTAACAATTAACATAAAAAAAAACACTATATATATTACAAAATTTATGATTTTTGCGCTCATGAACATAAATAAAAATTAAAAAGCGAGAACAAAAAGAAACATGGAAAAAATTGTTAAAAAAACGAGTCATGCAGTCATAGTTTAATGTTCACAAACAGTTTTTTACTTAAATCAATCAATCTTCATTAATTTAGCTTTTTAATAGCTATTTTGAGTTTTGTACATGGTTAACTTTTTTATTTGAGTAGTTTCATACATACATATTAACATATTAAAAAATATTTACTAATTTCCTTAATAATTTTATGCTTTATCTATTATTTTATTATTTATTATTACTTTCTAGCAAACTCTTTAATTTTTCTTTTAAATGCAAAAAGATTCGTTTCATTTTTAATTTCTGGTGGTAGACTGTTAAATTTTTGGAATCCGGTATAGTTGATAGTTCTTTGTCCTCTCGTTCTCTGAATTCTAAAGTCTCCTACACTTCTTATATTGTAATCTGAATCGGTCCTCGTTGCGATATTTTCACGGAGATAGCTTGGTGACGTTCCGTTTTTGATCTTATAGATAAAAATCATTGTGCTCACAAAGAGTTGTTGGTTCACATAACGTAGTTCATTGTCCAGAAGGATGCCGAGATATCTAGCTTTTTCAAGAAGTTCTATTTGCACATTATCAACAAGGACGTTAGGGGTACGCGAGCGAAGCATTATTACTTTTCTAATATAAGAGGAAGAACAAGGTATTTCTCTAATAAAAAATGGCAATTTATTAAGAAAAAACTTTTGCAGGTGTACAAGTATAAAACCGAGAAAAAGTGTTCGGCGTGCAAATGGTATGACGACTAAACTCATATTATTCAGACTTTGGTAATACACTTGGGAATTTCTGCTCGGTATATTACCACTTTGTTTTAAAATCTCTCTTAGAACTTTTAAAACATATAAGTGCCTGATTGGTAGAGTTTGTAACGCTTTAAATAAAGGCCAACTTTCAGTAAATCAACTTTTATTCAATATAATTCTAACTACACTCGACAACAAAAAAACCGGGCCACCAGCTACGTTCAAGCTCTGATTCGATTTTCTTTAAAAGTATAACACATACAAGTATAAAACATACAGAAAAGTGGTGCCTACAGATAGTGCTTTTCATGTCAATTAAAATGTTTTTAAATTTGTTCTTAAGTACCGTTAACTCACATTGTAATCAAGCAAGAAACCCAATGCTAACGATATGCCTTGTTTTGTATAGATTTCGCGATTACCGTTCTTTTTTCTACAATGAGGTTAGTCAGCGTCTGTTATATTTTTTTTAGACTTAGTCCAGCGTTTGCACAGCCTCGTGTATTTTTGCGTTTTTTTACTTTGTTTATAATAGATACATTCCCAAACATTGAAATCGCACTCAGAATGTATTTGGTTTTGATGGTGTCTAATTAAACTGGAGAGCGCTCATTTTCAAAAATTAAAATTATAAAAAATAGACTTCGAGCTACGATGAGACAAAACGGTCTATCAAAGCTATCCCTATTCAGCATTGAAAGCGATTTACTGCGGGAACCGGATTTCAGCGAAATCATCCAGGATTTTTCGTCGAAAAAAACTCGCAAGTTTTTATTTGTAAGCGCTTTAATATAATTTCATATAATTCTTCTTTTTGTTCATATTTATATATATGCATGTTTGTTAAGATAATTTACTTGGATTCGCAATAAATTATTAAACACTTCACTGAAAAAAATTGTTCATTTTATTTGGAAAATAATAACCCAGTGGCATCCACTCATTTGTTGCCCCAGGGCCTCCAGACCTCTAAATCCGGCCCTGTCTGTTCTGTTTCCACCTAGTCCTACGTATGTCCTTGTTAATTCTCGTGGATGTCCGTCGGGGCTTGATTTATTTATCACAAATAAAAATACAAATTGGAAACGTTTTCGCTGGGAAGTTAAAAGAAAACAATTAAACATGCACACAAACCTGGAAAATATCACCAACGAGCATGATGTTGATAATACTATCCATCAATTTTCACAGCACATTTTGAGTTCAGCTGATGCAAGTGTACCAAAAGTAGTTAAAAAACATAGGGACGGGCTACAGTCCGTTTGGGCGAACTGTTGGATACCATATTCGTATTCCTATCCCTCACAAGTGGGCGTGACAAAAGTCTAAGTACGGTTGAATTGTTAAGAACGTTCGCGGATTTTGAAAATGTTTACACATAAGCATAAAGGACCCCTCGAGAGTATATATTATACCAAAGTTTGAGCTTGGGAGCTAGCTCAATCTTTGGTATTTCAATAAAATTGTTTTATTTAATTGTGGGCGTGTCAGTGGGTGGTTTTAAAAATGCTATCTCCCCAGCAGTTTGAGGAGTCAAAGATCATATATCAAAGATCAAACATAGGGACGGGCTACAGTCCGCTTGGGCGAACTGTTGGATACCCTATTCTTATTCCTATCCCTCATAAGTGGGCGTGACAAAAGTCTAAGTATGGTTAAATTGTTAAGAACGCTCTACATATTTTGTTATATAACATTTAAAGGATTTTATCAAAAAAAACGCTCCCTAGCTCAAACTTGGGTGTTTCAATAAAATTGTTTTATTTAATTGTGGGCGTGTCAGAAGGCGGATTTAAAAAAAAATTAACACATGAGCATAAAGGGCCCCTAGAGAGTATATATTATAAATTTCAGCTCCCTAGCTCAAACTTTGGATTTTCAAAAAAATTGTTTTATTTATTTGTGGGCGTGTCAGTGGGCGGATTTTGAAAATATTTATACATGAGCTTAAAGGGCCCCTAGAGAGTATATATTATAAATTTCAGATCCCTAGCTCAAACTTTGGATTTTCAAAAAAATTGTTTTATTTATTTGTGGGCGTGTCAGTGGGCGGATTTTGAAAATATTTATACATGAGCTTAAAGGGCCCCTAGAGAGTATATATTAAAAATTTCAGCTCCCTAGCTCAAATTTTGGTTTTTCAATAAAATTGTTTTATTTTTTTGTGGGCGTGGCAGTGGGCGGATTTTGAAAATTTTATATCCCGAGCAGTTTTAGGAGTCATAGATCATATATACAAAATTTCAGCTTTCTAGCTCAAAATTCGATTTTTTCCAAAATTTTGTTTTTTTGAGTTTGTGGGCGTGTCTGTGGGCGGATTTCAAAAATTCGTAAACTTGATTATTTCGGGACCCTAGAGAGTATATGGTTAAAATTTCAGCTCTCTAGGTCCAGTTTAAAGGCCTAATTTTTGCCGACGGACGGACATGGCTAGATCGACATTACTATCGATGCTGATCATAAATATAGTAACTTTTAGGGGTCTACGGGCAATATTAAGGTATGTTACAAACTATGCGTCAAAATTAATATACCCCTAGAATAGGGTATACAAAATTTCAGCTTTCTAGCTCAAAATTCGATTTTTTCTATACTTTTGTTTTTTTGAGTTTGTGGGCGTGTCTGTGGGCGGATTTCGAAAAAAATTTCTTTAACTTGATTACTTCGGGCCCCTAGAGAGTATATAGTTAAAATTTCGGCTCTCTAGGTCAAGTTTAAAGGCCTAATTTTTGCCGACAAACGACTGCGACCTATTGGTCTATTGTGTCCCCTTGCTTGTGCCTTGGAGAGGTTCATGCCCTCTTTCAGAGCCCTCTGTAGATACTTCTTAGTGAGGCGTGTCGAGGTATTGCTCTGATTTATACTTGGCACCGTGTTCTTTCGAACCGATGCATTTCCCTCTCCAAATTCCCTCCTTTGCCATCCTTAGGATTGTTTTGTCTGCCTTGTTCATCACCATGATGTGTAGAGGGGTCAATTCCAATAACACCTCCATGGCTACGGTTGGGCAGCTACGCATTACTCCGGTAATGCGCAGGCATGCCAGTCTTTGCACTTTGCCGAGTGTTTCTCTTGTTGTGACTAGACTGGTTCGTTTCGCCCATGCTACCGCTCCGTATGTGATCATTGGTCTCACGCTTGCAGTGTACATCCATCGCAGGATGTTTGGGCTGCATCCCCATGCCTTCCCCGCTAGGCTCCTACATATCATGAGACCGCGGGTGGCCTTCTTGGATATCTCCTCTGTATGTTTTCGCCAGAGGAGTTTACTATCTAGATGGAGTCCTAGATATTTTACTTCTTTGACTGGTATCAGTGTCGTGCCTGATAGGCTAATGTCCTTAAGTCTTTGAAGTTGTATTTTCCTTGTGAATGGTACTATCGTTGTTTTCGCCGGATTGATGTTAAGTCCGACAGTATGGCACCTATCCTTGGTTACTTTAAGCCCCCTTTGTATGATGTCCCCAAGGGTATCTTCGAACTTGATGCCGAGGTTGGTTAATTTTTCCAGCAGTTCGTCTACAACTAGTCTCCACATTAAGGGTGATAGTACCCCTCCTTGTGGGCATCCTCTTGTTGTGTTTACTCTGATGGTTCCATATGGTGTTTGAGTCTCTGCTGATCTGGTGCTCAGCAGCTCACACATCCAGTTGGATACTGTACTGTTCCTGTACCTCATGTGAGGTGTTGTCAAATGCTCCCTCTATGTCTAGGAAAGCGCACAGTACTATTTCTTTTGCTTCCAAGGCACTTTGAATTATCTCCGTCAGCTGATATAGGGCGGTCTCTGTTGATCTGCCCGCTCTGTATGCATGCTGACGATGATGTAAGGGGGATGTGTTCAGTACATCTTCCCTTAAATAATTGTCCACAACCTTTTCTGTCATCTTCAGAAGAAATGACGTAAGGCTGATGGGTGGGCGATTTTGGCTGTGTGGGATCTTTTTTCCCCCCTTTTGGTATAAACACAACCCTTGCTCGTCTACATTGCATTGTTATGTGGCCCAAGGCAATACTGCTCCTTGTTTTTTTTAGCAGGTGTGGTATTAGTACACCTTGCCCTTCTTGTAGTCGGGCGGGTATAATGTCGTCCACTCCGGCAGATTTAAAAGGCTGAAAGGAATTTATTGCCCATTTCAGCCGTCCCTCAGAACAGATGGTTGATGTTCTTTCCCAGTCTTCCCTCCGAGGTCTGATTGAAGTGGTATTGATTCCTGGCTCAGTACTAGGCGAGCTGCCAGGAAAGTGAGTTTCTAGTAGCAATAGTGCCCTTTGATCCTCATCTTCCGTGAACTCGCCATCTGGTTTCTTCAGAGAGATCGGCACTGCTCCTGACTTCGCAAGAGCTTTGTGTAGCCTTGCCGCAGTAGGAGTGCTGGTGATTGTCTCACAGAATTTCCCGCAGCTATTTCTTTTAGCTTTTCTGATTTCCTTATTATATGTAGTAAGTTCCATTTGGTAGCTTTGCCAGTCTCCGTTGCGCTTTGCTTTATTAAAAAGCTCCCGCACATCGGATCTTAGTTTTGACAAGTTATTGCTCCACCGCCATGGTTATGTTCCTGTCCCGTTCTCTAATTATAGGACAGTTTTCTTCGAACGCAGAGATGATGGCGTTTGTTATGCTTTCCACTGCGCTCTCTAGCTCTAGGGGGTGGCCCGGAGCCTTCCTTAAAACAAGGCGCCCCATATTGCTCTCCAGAGCAGTTCTATAGGTTTCCCGGTTGGTTTTCCTTGGGTTTCTTACTGCATTTCTCGTGATACTTGTGCTGTCCAGGTCAAATACTATTATTCGATGGTCAGACAATGACGGCTCACTAGATACTCTCCAGTTGCTAATTAATTTACTTACGCTTGGGCTCCCAAGCGTGAGGTCGAGTACTTCCTCCCTGACTGTTGATTACACAACCGATGCAACGTGACGTCACCCTATAAAACGCAAAACGCACTCATCAAGCGAAATTTCCCATTGGGGATATTTTCGACAAACGTCAAATAATGAAACATTGTACATAAACAAAACACATAAAAAGCGAGCGGTTTTCTAATAAACATACATTCAGTTTTTATAACGTTCAGAAAGCGGTGTTTTATTTTCAAGCGGTTTTTACATTTTACAACTTGCAATTACGCACAGTTTTTACTCTTTTTGTTCAAAACCGAACATTTTTGGTCACTTCGAACCGGATTGTATTATCCCATCATAAATAGCGTAAATTGCAAGACTCAATTTTATACATAGACATTTTTATTCGATTTCGGGGTGTGAATTTTGTGTGCTGGATTGGATTTTATTGCCAACTACAATAACTTTAGCTGGATTTGGATTTATTTCATCAATTTTGTCGCGAATTGCATGCCATCTGGAATATTAACCCGATCTGATCTGTAACTGTGGTGATTTGGACTTTGAGACGGTGATTCTCGGGTCAAAGTTGCAAGTAAGTACAGAACTTCTTGTACTATATTTCTTTTGTGTCTGCAAATAAAGTAAAATCGTAATTATGAAGCCAAATAAGCTAAGTAGGGTACTTACACAGCTAGAGAAAGACGTTTTGAATTTCGGCAAAAGAGGATCCGCTACTAGGACGGCAAATTATTTGTCAGGTCGTTTGTTAATGCTGGAAAAAACGATGGAGTCAGCGGAAAGTGTGTATGAAGTGTGTATAGGAGGGTTTTCAGATGGTGAGGAGGATAAATGTTCGGAAGTAGAAGCGGATTTCGAACAAATTCGCGAATTGTATTTCGAGTACAGAACTGATCTTCTCGATGCAGTGGACAAGGTGAAGCCAAAGGAAACCAAGGGCGATATCACCGAAACCAATTTAAACACCACAGCAGATGTCCGTCTGAAAAATATTCCGGTTCCCGTTTTCTCTGGTAGTTATGAGTCTTGGCGAGGTTTTAGAGATTTATTCACATCTCTGGTACATCATAACACGTCTCTGTCTGAAATTCAAAAATTACACTTTTTTTGGTCAATACGCAATTGAAATGTTTTTTTAATCAGCCGTGCATAACCCAAGAACGGTCTGATTCGATTAAAGAGTTGTTGGATACATCTACTGAAATTGTTCACAGCCTGAATAGCTTAAAGGTTCCGGTTGAGCACTGGGATGTCATATTAGATACGTGCTGCTTCAGAAACTGCCCTCCAAAACACAACAGCTTTGGGAAGAGAAGCTGGGTTCCAAGAACAAAACCAAGGAACTACCCACGTTTGCTGAATTCAAGCAGTTTTTGGAATCAAGGTTTCGTACTCTGGAAGCAGTGAGTTACCAGCAAGCTAAGGCAACATCAGAACCACCGAAGAAGCCAATCCAGCGTAATAATTTTCACTCGCAGGACAGTCCATCCAAATATACTTGCAAGCTGTGCAATAGGGGTGCACATTCTATTCGAAAGTGTAGTCGATTTCTCAAAATGAGTGTCCATGAGCGCTGTCAAAGCATTGGTAGACTAGGTTTGTGTAGAAATTGGTTTGCTTACAGTCATTTTTCTGATAATTGCCCAAGTACCCATCGATGTCATTACTGTCAGCAAGCACACCATTCACTGTTGCACAATTCGTGACATAACGCTTCACACGTAGATCATCAGTCGCATAACAAAAACTTTCGCACCTCAGCGATAAATCCCCTTGCACCAAGCTTTAATCCCCATAATCTTGAACATTCTTCAACGATTCAGCGGGATGGTCCAAATACCCAACCATCGGATGGAGAAACACCTTGTTGCAGCAAGTCCATCAACATATACCACTCTGTGCCACATGCGTCGACCCAAGTTATGTTGGCCACAGCTATAGTGAAGGTGAGCGGATCGTCAGGAAACATTGTTTCAATACGAGCATTGCTGGATTCAGGTTCTGAGGCTTCCTTTATAACCGAATCAGCATTTCAGCTTTTGCACTCGAAGCACAAATCAACTTATGTCGAGGTCTCTGGGTTAGGTTTGGTCAGCAGCGGCACATGTAAGAAGGTCGTTGACATCACGATCGGTTCTCACCACTCAGCCTTCGAAATCTCCACACAGGCTCTTGTGTATAAGTCGCTGTCTGGGCATATCCCGGCCCGGAGCCTCCCAGTTGCCGATTGGAGGCACCTCGATGGCTTGTGCTTAGCCGACCCATCCTTTTTTAAGCCAGCCAAGGTTGATTTGTTGTTGGGCAGCGACGTGTTAGCTGACATACTTTTGCCAGAATTGATCAGACCCAAAAATGCCAACTTGCCCTTGGCACAAAAGACCAAACTCGGGTGGATTCTCTTTGGACGTGCACCCTTTTCGTCTCAACCCATGCAGAGCTTCCATCAAACTTGCACACTCAATCTAGACATGCAAACATTCTGGGAGTTAGAGGAAGCGCCTTTTCAGAGTGCAGATACTCCCGAAAATATAGCGTGTGAAGAGCATTTCTTAAAAAATGTCAACCGCTTGTCAGATGGACGATGTGAAGTCGCCCTTCCCTTCAAAGGAAATGTTCATCCAGTGCTTGGACGCTCAAGAGAAGGTGCTCTGCGGAGAAACAAGCAGTTAGAAGGACTGCTAATCAAAAAAAACAACTTAAAATGGATTACTCTACGTGTATGGAAGACTATTTACGTTTGGGTCACATGAGCGAAGTTGAGAACGTGCTAGCTGTGGAGAACTCACGGCACTATTTCCTGTCAAAGTCACTCAACGATACGCTGATGGTAGGACCAACTCTCCAAAATAACATCGTCGATGTCATCCTGAGGTGGAGGCTGTACAGGTACACATTTACAGCCGACATCGAAAAAATGTACCGGCAATTCTGGGTGAATAACAGAGACTCCTTTTACTAACTTATACTCTGGCGTAAAGATCCATCCGAAGTTCTGAAAACATATCGGCTCAAAACGGTTACCTTTGGGACAGCGTCTGCTCCTTATTTAGCTATCCGCACTCTCAATTGGTTAGCAGAAGAGGCCCGGTTCCAGTACCCACCAGCTGCAAAGATGATTCAAGAAGAGATTTTACTTTCAGCTTCCCGTTTTGTATCAGCTCCAGAGATAAGGCCGTCTTTATCTCTGGAGCTGATACAAAACGTGAAGCTGAAAGTAAAATTAAGGAGATCAAAACAATACTTGAAGCAGCGGGACTTTATTTACGTGGGCGTCTAACACAGATGACTTGATGCAAAACGTACCCCCTCAGGACCGTGAAGTAAAGTTTTCTCTCCCCTCAGAGGGTTCAAGTCAACTGAAGACCCTAGGAATTCATTGGCTCCCCACAACAGACAGTTTTTTGTACAGCTACACCCCACCAAAACATCCACAACCAACGAAGAGATCCATTTTGTCAACCATAGCCAGGCTTTTTGATCCAATGGGATGGATTTCTTCCTGCATCATAAAAGCAAAGTGCTTCCTGCAATTGCTATGGGTTAAAAATATGGCTTGGGACGAGCCAATCAACGAAGACATCCTAAATGATTGGAACACATTTTTTCAAGACCTCGAAGCTGTGAACCATATTCGTTTACCTCGATGGGTACATGCTGGAGGAAAATACAACAACGTGGAACTGCATGGTTTTTGCGATGCATCCGAAAAGGCGTTCGGAGCTGCGGTCTACATTTGCGTTCTGGATGAAGAAGGTAGAGTCCACATGAGTCTGCTGCTTTCAAAGACTAGGGTGGCTCCAGTTAAACCAGTGAGCATTCCACGCTTGCAGTTATGCGGAGCAGTGATTCTAGCGAAACTTCTTAACCACGTCGCCAAGGTTCTCAATCTGACGGAGAAGAACATGCACGCATGGACAGATTCCACAATCACGCTTTGTTGGATCAAGTACCCACAATCACGATGGGAAACGTTCGTGGGAAACCGAGTCGGAGAGATTCAACGGCTGACACTGCCATCTATTTGGAAACATATCCCAACCGAGCAGAATCCTGCAGATTTAGTGTCCAGAGGAGTACTGCCCTCGGCGCTGATACCCGAACGCTTATGGTGGAACGGGCCATCTTTTCTTCACTCGTACTGGAATTTCGAGATTCCAAACCAACCAGCGGACTATTCAACAGAGGAAGGCCAAAAAAGTACACGAGTTCACCGATTGGAAATAACAGAACACCCATTTGCTAAATTGATAGGTAGGGCTTCCAGGTTCCAAAAACTGGTAAGGACGATAGCTTACTGTCATAGGTTTATCAAAAACTTCCGACTACACTATCCCAAATTTTGCCGCTACATACGAAGTCTGAAAAACGACAACAGCAAGCGGAACAGCAACCCTTTTACGCCGACGGAGCTCGATGAAGCGACTAGGACGTTGATTCGAATCTCACAAGGGGAGATGTTTCCCGATGGAAAAACATCCAAGGCAAGAGGTATGGGATCCCTAAGCCCATTTGTAGACGGCAACGGTGTCATTCGAGTGGGCGGAAGACTCAGGCATGTCAACATACCCTATAACCAGCAACACCCAATCATATTGGACTCAAAACACACGTTTACAAAATTAATCATTCGCGAATCACACATTAACACCTTACACGGAGGTATTCAACTAATGATGGCACACTTAAGACAGAAATACTGGATCTTCCAACTGAAAAGGACGGTAAAAAAGAACGTTAGCAGCTGTACTACCTGCTACAGGTTTCGAAGCAAAACCGCACAACAGCTAATGGGAGAGCTGCCGGCTCCTCGAGTCACTGTTTCAAGGCCGTTCACAAACACTGGCATCGATTATGCAGGGCCTATAAACATACGTGCCTGGAAAGGACGCAGATCTAATTGTCACAAGGGGTACCTAGCCATATTTATCTGTCTGTCCACTAAAGCCATACACCTCGAGGCAGTCAGCGACTTAACCACCCAAGCGTTTCTGGCAGCGTTTCGACGATTTGCGGCACGGCGTGGAGTTTGTGCCCAAATATACAGCGACTGCGGGACCAACTTCGTAGGAGCAGATGCAGAACTACAACGCCTGATGAAAGACGCAAGTCAGAACTGGGAGGCAATTGCGAACGTCCTAGCAACACAGGGAACAAAGTGGGATTTCATTCCCCCCGCTTCTCCCCACTTTGGAGGTTTGTGGGAAGCTGGGGTGAAGAGTGTCAAGTTCCACCTTAAGAGAATTGTTGATAATGGGACACTAACTTATGAGGAGCTCGCCACGCTTCTAACACAAATCGAAGCGTGTCTTAATTCGAGGACTCTTTGTTCCCTAACAGAAGATCCAGAGGACTTCAACGCATTGACACCCGCACACTTCCTGATAGGAGAAACCCTGTTCACGGTTCCTGAACCCGACTTAACCGTTGGCAAGCAAAGCTACACCGACCGATGGAAGGCGATTCAGGCGCATTTGCAGATGTTCTGGAAGCAATGGCAGACAGAGTACTTAAGCCGTTTACAACAGCGGACGAAATGGTTGAAACCTCAGCTTCAACTCAAGGTTGGAGACTTGGTATTAATCAAGGATGAACGACTTCCCCCAGCAAAATGGAGCCTAGGCCGCATCCTAAAAACATACCCTGGAGCAGACAACATGGTACGGGTAGTGAAGGTTAAAACCCAACTCGGAGAATTCCGACGACCAATCACCAAATTATGCGCACTACCAACTAACAACAACCCACAATAACTAAAAACTCAGTCCACCACTCAACACACATCATACATATTTAATAAAAATAATAATAATAATGAAATTATAAAACAATTAAAACATAAAACAACATTGAACAGTACACCGTACGAAAACTCTAGCGCACCACTGTTATCATACTTAACCCAACAAGTACGATGCAGAATCACTCAACACTCACTCACTCATACATTTTCAAATACAGTCCACTCTATCCCTCTTACTCTGAACCCAATACCACACAGAAGAAAACTCACATAATTCATTATACACACACCCCATAATAAATCAGATCCACACATCATACCTAAAACGCAATTATCGATTTCCATTCATCGATCCCATACACAACACAAAATAAATCCACATACGCACCCACCGATCGCAATCAATTGCATTTCATTTGCAACTCACACACACACACACACACCGCACGCAATCAAAACTTGCAACTCACCCAACGCAAATAGAACTGATTCAATCAATCACACATACCGCACGCATTGATCACAAATACACAAATACACTTAATACCCAATACCCAATACACTCAACACACGAGCAAAACAAAAAAAAAAACCCAAAACAAAATTACCCAACGAATTCAAAATACATAATTATGTATGATTTAATTAAATTTTATTATTTTAATACATTACTCACCTGAATTACACTGCAACACACATAAATAAATATCTAAATTAAATTAAACTTAAACAAAAAACATAGGGACGGGCTACAGTCCGCTTGGGCGAACTGTTGGATACCCTATTCTTATTCCTATCCCTCATAAGTGGGCGTGACAAAAGTCTAAGTATGGTTAAATTGTTAAGAACGCTCTACATATTTTGTTATATAACATTTAAAGGATTTTATCAAAAAAAACGCTCCCTAGCTCAAACTTGGGTGTTTCAATAAAATTGTTTTATTTAATTGTGGGCGTGTCAGTAGGCGGATTTAAAAAAAAATTAACACATGAGCATAAAGGGCCCCTAGAGAGTATATATTATAAATTTCAGCTCCCTAGCTCAAACTTTGGATTTTCAAAAAAATTGTTTTATTTATTTGTGGGCGTGTCAGTGGGCGGATTTTGAAAATATTTATACATGAGGTTAAAGGGCCCCTAGAGAGTATATATTATAAATTTCAGATCCCTAGCTCAAACTTTGGATTTTCAAAAAAATTGTTTTATTTATTTGTGGGCGTGTCAGTGGGCGGATTTTGAAAATATTTATACATGAGCTTAAAGGGCCCCTAGAGAGTATATATTACAAATTTCAGCTCCCTAGCTCAAATTTTGGTTTTTCAATAAAATTGTTTTATTTTTTTGTGGGCGTGGCAGTGGGCGGATTTTGAAAATTTTATATCCCGAGCAGTTTTAGGAGTCATAGATCATATATAAAAAATTTCAGCTTCCTAGCTCAAAATTCGATTTTTTCCAAAATTTTGTTTTTTTGAGTTTGTGGGCGTGTCTGTGGGCGGATTTCAAAAATTCGTAAACTTGATTATTTCGGGACCCTAGAGAGTATATGGTTAAAATTTCAGCTCTCTAGGTCCAGTTTAAAGGCCTAATTTTTGCCGACGGACGGACGGACGGACGGACGGACATGGCTAGATCGACATTACTATCGATGCTGATCATAAATATAGTAACTTTTATGGGTCTACGGGCAATATTAAGGTATGTTACAAACTATGCGTCAAAATTAATATACCCCTAGAATAGGGTATAAAAACACTCGATAATATTTCGCGCACCAGAAATTAAACACAACAACACCAAGCGACGTAAACACCGAAACTACTGGCATCTTCATCGTCATCGCTCAGCAACAACAACAACGAAGCCACTGCAAGCAGAAGGCAAACAAAACACATCGGTACGATACACCGCTCATCGATTCGTTATCAATCAGCAATCGTCACCATAGTCAACGAAAACAAAAAAAAGAAGATCACAGGCGAGAGAACAAGAACGGGATCTCGTGTAGTATTTTTTATCAACGTTGTCTAAATGCAAATCGTTTTCTTTTCTGTTTGCGTTACTGTTTTGTGTGTTTGTATGTAAACAAATATAATAATTTCTTGTCTCTTTTCATGTACTAAAACGCATGGGCATACAATGAGCAATTAATTACTACTAGCATATCAAGACATGGGCAGCAACATTTCAAAGGGCAGCAAGAGACGGAAAGCCAGCAGCAAATGATGACCTTCGCTCATCGGTGGGGGAGAATGTTGATTACACAACCGATGCAACGTGACGTCACCCTATAAAACGCAGAACGCACTCATCAAGCGAAATTTCCCAATGGGGATATTTTCGACAACCGTCAAATAATGAAACATTGTACATAAACAAAACACATAAACAGCGAGCGGTTTTCTAGTTTATTACATTCAGTTTTTATAACGTTCAGAAAGCGGTGTTTTATTTTCAAGCGGTTTTTACATTTTACAACTTGCAATTACGCACAGTTTTTACTCTTTTTGTTCAAAGCCGAACACTGACCTTAGTCACAAAAGTGGGGGTATTTCCCACGTTTATAATGTTAAGTGACGAACTCATAATAAATTCTAGTAGGTACTCACCCCTGATGTTGGTGTCGGTGCTCCCCATATAATGTTGTGGGCATTTGCATCGCACCCTATAAGAAGCGCCATGCGGAGCTTGTTCCAATGCTCCACCAGTCGCTGCATTTGGGATGACACAACCGGTTCATCTCCTGCACAATACGCCGATGCGATGACAATGGTGCGGTGACATCCTTCAACATCCAGATGTACCTGAATTGGCACCAGATCTCGTGTCGCTTATTTTGAAAGTAGAATAAATTTATATTTATTGTTTATTAGAATGCAAGCTCTCGGTTTCTCGGCCCGAGTGTCCCATATTACCTTTGCATCCCTGCTCGCCAATCCTTTGACTTGTCCTTTCAGGATCCATGGCTCCTGGATCAGTACTAGGCCTAGGCTTTGGCAGGTAAACTTCCTAGATATAGTCGCCGAGGCGGCTATAGCATGGTGGATGTTTACCTGTGCTAGTTTAATTTTTCTGTTTGCGAGGTTCATCGAGCTATTGCTCGCGCGGGGCAATTGCCCCGTCCTCCTTCAGCAACGAATCTTCCTCCTCCTGGGTGATTTTCTGGAAGAGGTCGATGACCGTGTTGTCCATTTCCCCCTCAGAGATCATGCTCTCCGAGGTGGACATAGACTCCTCGGACTCCTCAGTAGCCTGCTCCGCCGATTGGACAACGGAAGAAAGTGCTTTAATCTTCGGAGGAGCAGTATGCTCTACCTCGGACTGCACGCTCTGCGAGTTCAGATTCGATGCTGGCTGGGCTGTTTGTCCAGAGATCTCGTCTGACCTCCTGAGTCCGCACACCGCAACTCTGCCGAATCGGTAGCTCAGGGATCCTTTTTGGGATTTTATGGCGTCGAAGGATTCTCGGTCGATGCCAAGAGCCAGTACCTGCCCAGTTTTTTCGACAGTTGAGAACCTTCCACGCCTGGACGTTAAGTCCCACATTCTGTGCTTCCAGCAGTGCCAAGGAGGTTTTAGCTTCTTGTTCTGCACTGCGTGGAAGGAAGATCGTTATGGAGTAGGACCGTGGTATAGCTGTCCCACTGCATGTCATGAGGCATGTCCCCTTCCATTTCCCAGCTATGGGGCTACTGCTTTTAGCCACTCAGCTGTCTCCGGAGTTTCGCAGTCAACTAAGAGCATTCCATGTTTGAAATGTATGCCCTGGAATTTGAGCATATGCTCCCATCCCAAGGCCATTTCCACCACAATGGCGTCTTCAAGTGCCGTGAGGTCTGGGTTGCTGAGGATCTCCTGCGGATATTTCACCGGGAGAACAGCAACCTGCTCAGCAATCGCACCTGTGTCGTGTCTACAGCTAGCCGGAAGGTTTTCACCGCCGTAGCATAGCTTCGACCAACCACGGTGGCGCTCACTTTTGCAGGCTTTCCCGTGACCCTCTCGGTACCTTCATCCACCTTCTGCGTTTTGGATTTATTTGTTGAGGGGGGGGGGGGGGTGATGTTGTTATTCCCCCTTTTCCCCGCTACCACTTCTGTACTTTCGCGCTTGGAACGATGCTCCTCAGACCTCCTTTTGGCTTCCTCAGGCCCGAAGCCTTTATTGAGGTAGCGGAGGACATGAATAAATCGACATTACTATCGATGCTGATCATAAATATAGTAACTTTTAGGGGTCTACGGGCAATATTAAGGTATGTTACAAACTATGATTCAAAACTAATATACCCTTAGAATAGGGTATAAACATTATTGCATGAAAGCATCAGCTCATGTTCTTATAATTATTAGATTGAGAAACATGCACAGACGAAATTGGCAAAGATATCGGGAAACTGTTTCTCGAAACCATGTTGCATATCTCAACAAATTAATTGCCAAACTTATTCAAAGTCAACGAAACCCAGTGTGGAATAATAAACTTAATACTTTAGACAAAGCTTCCAAACCATTTTGAACATAATGAATCTAGTTAAAAATAAAAACAAACAAATTCCTTGCCTCAAAACGGCTACAAACACATACATTGCCGATGCTGACAAACCAAATGTGCCTTATTTTACCTTTCCTCAAAATCATAAGGTATAATACATTTTTTTATAAACAAATTGAATGTTAAAAAAACAGGTGGACCTGATAATATTAGAAATATTTATCTTAAAAATCTACGGAGAGTAGGGGTAAAGTTTTTAACCTTTGTTCTAAACGCTTGCCTCAAAATGCAACATTTTGCATATCCCTGGAAAAAAGCCAACGTTATACCTATTCCAAAAGCAGGAAAACCTTTTGATAGTCCGGATAGCTACCGACCAATAAGCTTAATAGGTAGTCTTAGCAAAATATACGAAAGGATCTTGAAGGAAAACATTGAGAAAATAGTTGATGAGTGAACGTGTAAATCAACGGTTGGCCACCACTAATATGGTTCAAAGTTTAAACTTAAAAAAAAAAACATAGGGACGGGCTACAGTCCGCTTGGGCGAACTGTTGGATACCCTATTCTTATTCCTATCCCTCATAAGTGGGCGTGACAAAAGTCTAAGTATGGTTAAATTGTTAAGAACGCTCTACATATTTTGTTATATAACATTTAAAGGATTTTATAAAAAAAAACGCTCCCTAGCTCAAACTTGGGTGTTTCAATAAAATTGTTTTATTTAATTGTGGGCGTGTCAGTAGGCGGATTTAAAAAAAAATTAACACATGAGCATAAAGGGCCCCTAGAGAGTATATATTATAAATTTCAGCTCCCTAGCTCAAACTTTGGATTTTCAAAAAAATTGTTTTATTTATTTGTGGGCGTGTCAGTGGGCGGATTTTGAAAATATTTATACATGAGCTTAAAGGGCCCCTAGAGAGTATATATTATAAATTTCAGATCCCTAGCTCAAACTTTGGATTTTCAAAAAAATTGTTTTATTTATTTGTGGGCGTGTCAGTGGGCGGATTTTGAAAATATTTATACATGAGCTTAAAGGGCCCCTAGAGAGTATATATTAAAAATTTCAGCTCCCTAGCTCAAATTTTTGTTTTTCAATAAAATTGTTTTATTTTTTTGTGGGCGTGGCAGTGGGCGGATTTTGAAAATTTTATATCCCGAGCAGTTTTAGGAGTCATAGATCATATAGAAAAAATTTCAGCTTCCTAGCTCAAAATTCGATTTTTTCCAAAATTTTGTTTTTTTGAGTTTGTGGGCGTGTCTGTGGGCGGATTTCAAAAATTCGTAAACTTGATTATTTCGGGACCCTAGAGAGTATATGGTTAAAATTTCAGCTCTCTAGGTCCAGTTTAAAGGCCTAATTTTTGCCGACGGACGGACGGACGGACGGACGGACGGACGGACATGGCTAGATCGACATTACTATCGATGCTGATCATAAATATAGTAACTTTTAGGGGTCTACGGGCAATATTAAGGTATGTTACAAACTATGCGTCAAAATTAATATACCCCTAGAATAGGGTATACAAAATTTCAGCTTTCTAGCTCAAAATTAGATTTTTTCTATACTTTTGTTTTTTTGAGTTTGTGGGCGTGTCTGTGGGCGGATTTCGAAAAAAAATTCTTTAACTTGATTATTTCGGGCCCCTAGAGAGTATATAGTTAAAATTTCAGCTCTCTAGGTCAAGTTTAAAGGCCTAATTTTTGCCGACAGACGACTGCGACCTATTGGTCTATTGTGTCCCCTTGCTTGTGCCTTGGAGAGGTTCATGCCCTCTTTCAGAGCCCTCTGTAGATACTTCTTAGTGAGGCGTGTCGAGGTATTGCTCTGATTTATACTTGGCACCGTGTTCTTTCGAACCGATGCATTTCCCTCTCCAAATTCCCTCCTTTGCCATCCTTAGGATTGTTTTGTCTGCCTTGTTCATCACCATGATGTGTAGAGGGGTCAATTCCAATAACACCTCCATGGCTACGGTTGGGCAGCTACGCATTACTCCGGTAATGCGCAGGCATGCCAGTCTTTGCACTTTGCCGAGTGTTTCTCTTGTTGTGACTAGACTGGTTCGTTTCGCCCATGCTACCGCTCCGTATGTGATCATTGGTCTCACGCTTGCAGTGTACATCCATCGCAGGATGTTTGGGCTGCATCCCCATGCCTTCCCCGCTAGGCTCCTACATATCATGAGACCGCGGGTGGCCTTCTTGGATATCTCCTCTGTATGTTTTCGCCAGAGGAGTTTACTATCTAGATGGAGTCCTAGATATTTTACTTCTTTGACTGGTATCAGTGTCGTGCCTGATAGGCTAATGTCCTTAAGTCTTTGAAGTTGTATTTTCCTTGTGAATGGTACTATCGTTGTTTTCGCCGGATTGATGTTAAGTCCGACAGTATGGCACCTATCCTTGGTTACTTTAAGCCCCCTTTGTATGATGTCCCCAAGGGTATCTTCGAACTTGATGCCGAGGTTGGTTAATTTTTCCAGCAGTTCGTCTACAACTAGTCTCCACATTAAGGGTGATAGTACCCCTCCTTGTGGGCATCCTCTTGTTGTGTTTACTCTGATGGTTCCATATGGTGTTTGAGTCTCTGCTGATCTGGTGCTCAGCAGCTCACACATCCAGTTGGATACTGTACTGTTAACTCCTTTCCTATCCAGGGATCGTTTAATCGCCTCATGTGAGGTGTTGTCAAATGCTCCCTCTATGTCTAGGAAAGCGCACAGTACTATTTCTTTTGCTTCCAAGGCACTTTGAATTATCTCCGTCAGCTGATATAGGGCGGTCTCTGTTGATCTGCCCGCTCTGTATGCATGCTGACGATGATGTAAGGGGGATGTGTTCAGTACATCTTCCCTTAAATAAATGACGTAAGGCTGATGGGTGGGCGATTTTGGCTGTGTGGGATCTTTTTTCCCCCCTTTTGGTATAAACACAACCCTTGCTCGTCTACATTGCATTGTTATGTGGCCCAAGGCAATACTGCTCCTTGTTATTTTTAGCAGGTGTGGTATTAGTACACCTTGCCCTTCTTGTAGTCGGGCGGGTATAATGTCGTCCACTCCGGCAGATTTAAAAGGCTGAAAGGAATTTATTGCCCATTTCAGCCGTCCCTCAGAACAGATGGTTGATGTTCTTTCCCAGTCTTCCCTCCGAGGTCTGATTGAAGTGGTATTGATTCCTGGCTCAGTACTAGGCGAGCTGCCAGGAAAGTGAGTTTCTAGTAGCAATAGTGCCCTTTGATCCTCATCTTCCGTGAACTCGCCATCTGGTTTCTTCAGAGAGATCGGCACTGCTCCTGACTTCGCAAGAGCTTTGTGTAGCCTTGCCGCAGTAGGAGTGCTGGTGATTGTCTCACAGAATTTCCCGCAGCTATTTCTTTTAGCTTTTCTGATTTCCTTATTATATGTAGTAAGTTCCATTTGGTAGCTTTGCCAGTCTCCGTTGCGCTTTGCTTTATTAAAAAGCTCCCGCACATCGGATCTTAGTTTTGACAAGTTATTGCTCCACCGCCATGGTTATGTTCCTGTCCCGTTCTCTAATTATAGGACAGTTTTCTTCGAACGCAGAGATGATGGCGTTTGTTATGCTTTCCACTGCGCTCTCTAGCTCTAGGGGGTGGCCCGGAGCCTTCCTTAAAACAAGGCGCCCCATATTGCTCTCCAGAGCAGTTCTATAGGTTTCCCGGTTGGTTTTCCTTGGGTTTCTTACTGCATTTCTCGTGATACTTGTGCTGTCCAGGTCAAATACTATTATTCGATGGTCAGACAATGACGGCTCACTAGATACTCTCCAGTTGCTAATTAATTTACTTACGCTTGGGCTCCCAAGCGTGAGGTCGAGTACTTCCTCCCTGACTGTTGATTACACAACCGATGCAACGTGACGTCACCCTATAAAACGCAAAACGCACTCATCAAGCGAAATTTCCCATTGGGGATATTTTCGACAAACGTCAAATAATGAAACATTGTACATAAACAAAACACATAAAAAGCGAGCGGTTTTCTAATAAACATACATTCAGTTTTTATAACGTTCAGAAAGCGGTGTTTTATTTTCAAGCGGTTTTTACATTTTACAACTTGCAATTACGCACAGTTTTTACTCTTTTTGTTCAAAACCGAACATTTTTGGTCACTTCGAACCGGATTGTATTATCCCATCATAAATAGCGTAAATTGCAAGACTCAATTTTATACATAGACATTTTTATTCGATTTCGGGGTGTGAATTTTGTGTGCTGGATTGGATTTTATTGCCAACTACAATAACTTTAGCTGGATTTGGATTTATTTCATCAATTTTGTCGCGAATTGCATGCCATCTGGAATATTAACCCGATCTGATCTGTAACTGTGGTGATTTGGACTTTGAGACGGTGATTCTCGGGTCAAAGTTGCAAGTAAGTACAGAACTTCTTGTACTATATTTCTTTTGTGTCTGCAAATAAAGTAAAATCGTAATTATGAAGCCAAATAAGCTAAGTAGGGTACTTACACAGCTAGAGAAAGACGTTTTGAATTTCGGCAAAAGAGGATCCGCTACTAGGACGGCAAATTATTTGTCAGGTCGTTTGTTAATGCTGGAAAAAACGATGGAGTCAGCGGAAAGTGTGTATGAAGTGTGTATAGGAGGGTTTTCAGATGGTGAGGAGGATAAATGTTCGGAAGTAGAAGCGGATTTCGAACAAATTCGCGAATTGTATTTCGAGTACAGAACTGATCTTCTCGATGCAGTGGACAAGGTGAAGCCAAAGGAAACCAAGGGCGATATCACCGAAACCAATTTAAACACCACAGCAGATGTCCGTCTGAAAAATATTCCGGTTCCCGTTTTCTCTGGTAGTTATGAGTCTTGGCGAGGTTTTAGAGATTTATTCACATCTCTGGTACATCATAACACGTCTCTGTCTGAAATTCAAAAATTACACTTTTTTTGGTCAATACGCAATTGAAATGTTTTTTTAATCAGCCGTGCATAACCCAAGAACGGTCTGATTCGATTAAAGAGTTGTTGGATACATCTACTGAAATTGTTCACAGCCTGAATAGCTTAAAGGTTCCGGTTGAGCACTGGGATGTCATATTAGATACGTGCTGCTTCAGAAACTGCCCTCCAAAACACAACAGCTTTGGGAAGAGAAGCTGGGTTCCAAGAACAAAACCAATGAACTACCCACGTTTGCTGAATTCAAGCAGTTTTTGGAATCAAGGTTTCGTACTCTGGAAGCAGTGAGTTACCAGCAAGCTAAGGCAACATCAGAACCACCGAAGAAGCCAATCCAGCGTAATAATTTTCACTCGCAGGCCAGTCCATCCAAATATACTTGCAAGCTGTGCAATAGGGGTGCACATTCTATTCGAAAGTGTAGTCGATTTCTCAAAATGAGTGTCCATGAGCGCTGTCAAAGCATTGGTAGACTAGGTTTGTGTAGAAATTGGTTTGCTTACAGTCATTTTTCTGATAATTGCCCAAGTACCCATCGATGTCATTACTGTCAGCAAGCACACCATTCACTGTTGCACAATTCGTGACATAACGCTTCACACGTAGATCATCAGTCGCATAACAAAAACTTTCGCACCTCAGCGATAAATCCCCTTGCACCAAGCTTTAATCCCCATAATCTTGAACATTCTTCAACGATTCAGCGGGATGGTCCAAATACCCAACCATCGGATGGAGAAACACCTTGTTGCAGCAAGTCCATCAACACATACCACTCTGTGCCACATGCGTCGACCCAAGTTATGTTGGCCACAGCTATAGTGAAGGTGAGCGGATCGTCAGGAAACATTGTTTCAATACGAGCATTGCTGGATTCAGGTTCTGAGGCTTCCTTTATAACCGAATCAGCATTTCAGCTTTTGCACTCGAAGCACAAATCAACTTATGTCGAGGTCTCTGGGTTAGGTTTGGTCAGCAGCGGCACATGTAAGAAGGTCGTTGACATCACGATCGGTTCTCACCACTCAGCCTTCGAAATCTCCACACAGGCTCTTGTGTATAAGTCGCTGTCTGGGCATATCCCGGCCCGGAGCCTCCCAGTTGCCGATTGGAGGCACCTCGATGGCTTGTGCTTAGCCGACCCATCCTTTTTTAAGCCAGCCAAGGTTGATTTGTTGTTGGGCAGCGACGTGTTAGCTGACATACTTTTGCCAGAATTGATCAGACCCAAAAATGCCAACTTGCCCTTGGCACAAAAGACCAAACTCGGGTGGATTCTCTTTGGACGTGCACCCTTTTCGTCTCAACCCATGCAGAGCTTCCATCAAACTTGCACCCTCAATCTAGACATGCAAACATTCTGGGAGTTAGAGGAAGCGCCTTTTCAGAGTGCAGATACTCCCGAAAATATAGCGCGTGAAGAGCATTTCTTAAAAAATGTCAACCGCTTGTCAGATGGACGATGTGAAGTCGCCCTTCCCTTCAAAGGAAATGTTCATCCAGTGCTTGGACGCTCAAGAGAAGGTGCTCTGCGGAGAAACAAGCAGTTAGAAGGACTGCTAATCAAAAACAAACAATTTAAAATGGATTACTCTACGTGTATGGAAGACTATTTACGTTTGGGTCACATGAGCGAAGTTGAGAACGTGCTAGCTGTGGAGAACTCACGGCACTATTTCCTGTCAAAGTCACTCAACGATACGCTGATGGTAGGACCAACTCTCCAAAATAACATCGTCGATGTCATCCTGAGGTGGAGGCTGTACAGGTACACATTTACAGCCGACATCGAAAAAATGTACCGGCAATTCTGGGTGAATAACAGAGACTCCTTTTACCAACTTATACTCTGGCGTAAAGATCCATCCGAAGTTCTGAAAACATATCGGCTCAAAACGGTTACCTTTGGGACAGCGTCTGCTCCTTATTTAGCTATCCGCACTCTCAATTGGTTAGCAGAAGAGGCCCGGTTCCAGTACCCACCAGCTGCAAAGATGATTCAAGAAGAGATGTACGTAGACGACCTTATCTCTGGAGCTGATACAAAACGTGAAGCTGAAAGTAAAATTAAGGAGATCAAAACAATACTTGAAGCAGCGGGACTTTATTTACGTGGGCGTCTAACACAGATGACTTGATGCAAAACGTACCCCCTCAGGACCGTGAAGTAAAGTTTTCTCTCCCCTCAGAGGGTTCAAGTCAACTGAAGACCCTAGGAATTCATTGGCTCCCCACAACAGACAGTTTTTTGTACAGCTACACCCCACCAAAACATCCACAACCAACGAAGAGATCCATTTTGTCAACCATAGCCAGGCTTTTTGATCCAATGGGATGGATTTCTTCCTGCATCATAAAAGCAAAGTGCTTCCTGCAATTGCTATGGGTTAAAAATATGGCTTGGGACGAGCCAATCAACGAAGACATCCTAAATGATTGGAACACATTTTTTCAAGACCTCGAAGCTGTGAACCATATTCGTTTACCTCGATGGGTACATGCTGGAGGAAAATACAACAACGTGGAACTGCATGGTTTTTGCGATGCATCCGAAAAGGCGTTCGGAGCTGCGGTCTACATTCGCGTTCTGGATGAAGAAGGTAGAGTCCACATGAGTCTGCTGCTTTCAAAGACTAGGGTGGCTCCAGTTAAACCAGTGAGCATTCCACGCTTGCAGTTATGCGGAGCAGTGATTCTAGCGAAACTTCTTAACCACGTCGCCAAGGTTCTCAATCTGACGGAGAAGAACATGCACGCATGGACAGATTTCACAATCACGCTTTGTTGGATCAAGTACCCACAATCACGATGGGAAACGTTCGTGGGAAACCGAGTCGGAGAGATTAAACGGCTGACACTGCCATCTATTTGGAAACATATCCCAACCGAGCAGAATCCTGCAGATTTAGTGTCCAGAGGAGTACTGTCCTCGGCGCTGATACCCGAACGCTTATGGTGGAACGGGCCATCTTTTCTTCACTCGTACTGGAATTTCGAGATTCCAAACCAACCAGCGGACTATTCAACAGAGGAAGGCTAAAAAAGTACACGAGTTCACCGATTGGAAATAACAGAACACCCATTTGCTAAATTGATAGGTAGGGCTTCCAGGTTCCAAAAACTGGTAAGGACGATAGCTTACTGTCATAGGTTTATCAAAAACTTCCGACTACACTATCCCAAATTTTGCCGCTACATACGAAGTCTGAAAAACGACAACAGCAAGCGGAACAGCAACCCTTTTACGCCGACGGAGCTCGATGAAGCGACTAGGACGTTGATTCGAATCTCACAAGGGGAGATGTTTCCCGATGGAAAAACATCCAAGGCAAGAGGTATGGGATCCCTAAGCCCATTTGTAGACGGCAACGGTGTCATTCGAGTGGGCGGAAGACTCAGGCATGTCAACATACCCTATAACCAGCAACAACCAATCATATTGGACTCAAAACACACGTTTACAAAATTAATCATTCGCGAATCACACATTAACACCTTACACGGAGGTATTCAACTAATGATGGCACACTTAAGACAGAAATACTGGATCTTCCAACTGAAAAGGACGGTAAAAAAGAACGTTAGCAGCTGTACTACCTGCTACAGGTTTCGAAGCAAAACCGCACAACAGCTAATGGGAGAGCTGCCGGCTCCTCGAGTCACTGTTTCAAGGCCGTTCACAAACACTGGCATCGATTATGCAGGGCCTATAAACATACGTGCCTGGAAAGGACGCAGATCTAAGTGTCACAAGGGGTACCTAGCCATATTTATCTGTCTGTCCACTAAAGCCATACACCTCGAGGCAGTCAGCGACTTAACCACCCAAGCGTTTCTGGCAGCGTTTCGACGATTTGCGGCACGGCGTGGAGTTTGTGCCCAAATATACAGCGACTGCGGGACCAACTTCGTAGGAGCAGATGCAGAACTACAACGCCTGATGAAAGACGCAAGTCAGGACTGGGAGGCAATTGCGAACGTCCTAGCAACACAGGGAACAAAGTGGGATTTCATTCCCCCCGCTTCTCCCCACTTTGGAGGTTTGTGGGAAGCTGGGGTGAAGAGTGTCAAGTTCCACCTTAAGAGAATTGTTGATAATGGGACACTAACTTATGAGGAGCTCGCCACGCTTCTAACACAAATCGAAGCGTGTCTTAATTCGAGGCCTCTTTGTTCCCTAACAGAAGATCCAGAGGACTTCAACGCATTGACACCCGCACACTTCCTGATAGGAGAAACCCTGTTCACGGTTCCTGAACCCGACTTAACCGTTGGCAAGCAAAGCTACACCGACCGATGGAAGGCGATTCAGGCGCATTTGCAGATGTTCTGGAAGCAATGGCAGACAGAGTACTTAAGCCGTTTACAACAGCGGACGAAATGGTTGAAACCTCAGCTTCAACTCAAGGTAGGAGACTTGGTATTAATCAAGGATGAACGACTTCCCCCAGCAAAATGGAGCCTAGGCCGCATCCTAAAAACATACCCTGGAGCAGACAACATGGTACGGGTAGTGAAGGTTAAAACCCAACTCGGAGAATTCCGACGACCAATCACCAAATTATGCGCACTACCAACTAACAACAACCCACAATAACTAAAAACTCAGTCCACCACTCAACACACATCATACATATTTAATAAAAATAATAATAATAATGAAATTATAAAACAATTAAAACATAAAACAACATTGAACAGTACACCGTACGAAAACTCTAGCGCACCACTGTTATCATACTTAACCCAACAAGTACGATGCAGAATCACTCAACACTCACTCACTCATACATTTTCAAATACAGTCCACTCTATCCCTCTTACTCTGAACCCAATACCACACAGAAGAAAACTCACATAATTCATTATACACACACCCCATAATAAATCAGATCCACACATCATACCTAAAACGCAATCATCGATTTCCATTCATCGATCCCATACACAACACAAAATAAATCCACACACGCACCCACCGATCGCAATCAATTGCATTTCATTTGCAACTCACACACACACACACACACCGCACGCAATCAAAACTTGCAACTCACCCAACGCAAATAGAACTGATTCAATCAATCACACATACCGCACGCATTGATCACAAATACACAAATACACTTAATACCCAATACCCAATACACTCAACACACGAGCAAAACAAAAAAAAAAACCCAAAACAAAATTACCCAACGAATTCAAAATACATAATTATGTATGATTTAATTAAATTTTATTATTTTAATACATTACTCACCTGAATTACACTGCAACACACATAAATAAATATCTAAATTAAATTAAACTTAAACAAAAAACATAGGGACGGGCTACAGTCCGCTTGGGCGAACTGTTGGATACCCTATTCTTATTCCTATCCCTCATAAGTGGGCGTGACAAAAGTCTAAGTATGGTTAAATTGTTAAGAACGCTCTACATATTTTGTTATATAACATTTAAAGGATTTTATCAAAAAAACGCTCCCTAGCTCAAACTTGGGTGTTTCAATAAAATTGTTTTATTTAATTGTGGGCGTGTCAGTAGGCGGATTTAAAAAAAAATTAACACATGAGCATAAAGGGCCCCTAGAGAGTATATATTATAAATTTCAGCTCCCTAGCTCAAACTTTGGATTTTCAAAAAAATTGTTTTATTTATTTGTGGGCGTGTCAGTGGGCGGATTTTGAAAATATTTATACATGAGCTTAAAGGGCCCCTGGAGAGTATATATTATAAATTTCAGATCCCTAGCTCAAACTTTGGATTTTCAAAAAAATTGTTTTATTTATTTGTGGGCGTGTCAGTGGGCGGATTTTGAAAATATTTATACATGAGCTTAAAGGGCCCCTAGAGAGTATATATTAAAAATTTCAGCTCATAAAATTGTTTTATTTTTTTGTGGGCGTGGCAGTGGGCGGATTTTGAAAATTTTATATCCCGAGCAGTTTTAGGAGTCATAGATCATATATAAAAAATTTCAGCTTCCTAGCTCAAAATTCGATTTTTTCCAAAATTTTGTTTTTTTGAGTTTGTGGGCGTGTCTGTGGGCGGATTTCAAAAATTCGTAAACTTGATTATTTCGGGACCCTAGAGAGTATATGGTTAAAATTTCAGCTCTCTAGGTCCAGTTTAAAGGCCTAATTTTTGCCGACGGACGGACGGACGGACGGACGGACATGGCTAGATCGACATTACTATCGATGCTGATCATAAATATAGTAACTTTTAGGGGTCTACGGGCAATATTAAGGTATGTTACAAACTATGCGTCAAAATTAATATACCCCTAGAATAGGGTATAAACAAGGAAAAAGAATCAAATTAGCAACAAATTTTTTTGTGGCGGTATAGGCCGATAAGACGTGAGGTGTGATTGTACATTGATTTGTTGAATATTCTCAACTTAATGCAGCTTTGCACTATATGTAAAATTGCAATTCGCGTTGAGACTGGGATCAGATACGCGGGAGTATGTAGTAAGGTCTTCCACAACACAGTAAAATGTAGCGGGTTGGATACATACAGCAGCAATGTTCTCGACACGATGGGATGCTTTCTTAAAGATAGATAAATTTTCTATGTTCCCAGCTTTTTAGGGTTCCGTAGCCAAATGGCAAAAAAATGGAACCCTTATAGATTCGTCATGTCTGTCTGTCTGTCTGTCTGTCTGTCTGTCTGTCCGGGAATGTCACAGCCACTTT
Source organism: Portevinia maculata (assembly GCA_949715645.1). Classification (NCBI taxonomy): domain Eukaryota; kingdom Metazoa; phylum Arthropoda; class Insecta; order Diptera; family Syrphidae; genus Portevinia; species Portevinia maculata. The sequence goes on along the minus strand of OX454526.1, from coordinate 168,730,090 downwards.
TCTCCGAAACTATAAGAGCTATACTGTTGAAACTTGGTAATTAGATGTATTCTGTGAACCGCATTAAGATGTTCACATAAAAATAGAAAAAAAAAACAATAAATTTTGGGCGTTCCCCATACTTAGAACTGAAACGCAAATTTTTTTTTTCATCAAACCCATAAGTGTGGGGTATCTATGGATAGGTCTTCAAAAATGATATTGAGGTTTCTAATATCATTTTTTTCTAAACTGAATAGTTTGCGCGAGAGACACTTCGAAAATGGTAAAATGTTGCCCCCCCCCCCTAACTTCTAAAATAAGGGAATGATAAAACTAAAAAAAAATATGACGTACATTACCATGCAAACTTCCACCGAAAATTGGTTTGAACGAGATCTAGTAAGTAGTTTTTTTTTAATACGTCATAAATCGTAAACCGCAATTTACCTTTCATTCAATCAACTCAAATATAAAAAAAAAAACTTTTAATTTCATAAACATAAGCCTTATGCGTAAACCGTGAACCATTATTTTCTAATAATAAATCTGTAATAGGTGCCTAAGTAAATAATAAATATAATTCGGAACCCTTCATGGGCGTGTCCGACTCGCACTTGGCCGCTTTTTATTGCTGCCGCTGCTGCTGATCTAGGAGTGCAGCGGAAAGGTTCGGGACTTATGAAAGGTGTTTCTGAACTTTTTCTGGCCAGTTCGTCGGCCTTTTCGTTACCGTCCACCCCGACATGACCCGGAACCAACCATAATTTGGTCTTGTTTCTTATTCCGAGAGTTTGTAGGGTATTGAAGCAGTACATGACTGATTTGGAGTCAATGGTATACGAGGTAAGGGCGTTTATAGCTGTTTGACTATCCGTGAATATATGGATGGTTGCACCTTTTATGCCAGATAAATTAATGTGGCTGGCGCATTCTTGAATGGCGTGGAACTCTGCTTGGAATACGCTGGGACTTTTTCCCATGGGTATCGTGAAGCGTTTATGTGGTCCGTATATTCCCGCTCATACCCCCGTTTCCATTTTAGAACCATCCGTATACCACTTTATGCCGTTGTGGCTGTTTGGTGGGTTATTACTAACCCATGCTTCTCTCTTGGGGATCTCCGTGGAGAACCGTTTGTTGAAGCAAAGTGTTTTTTGAATGCGTTCTGCGATCGCGTAGTTCATGTTAAGTTCTGGCAGTTCATCGAGAAGGGTCTTTAGTTCCAGATGATCATTAAAACTTATCTCGATTAAATGTATTAGACTTATTGCACTGCGGATCGCCACTTTTTGAATGTATATGTGGAGAGGTGTCATTCCTGTTATTGCCTCTATGGCAGCTGTTGGACAGGTTCGCATGGCTCCAGAGATACCAAGGCACGCAAGCCGTTGTACCTTTTTGAGCTTCTCTATTGCGACCTTTTGTGTGGATTTTGTCCACTATACTATGGGGGCGTATGTTATAATGGGTCTTATCATCACTGTGTAGATCCAGTGGACGATCTTTGGAGATATTCCCCAGGTTCCGTCATAAGTGCGACGACAGGCCCATAAAGCTCTATTAGCTTTAGTGATTTTGTTATTTATGTGAGAGTTCCAGTTAAGTCTCTTGTCTAGGATTACTCCCAAGATACTTGACTTCGTCGGAATACTCTACGACCGTGTCGTTTATTGTGATTAGGCTAGGTCTAATTTCCTCCTTTTAGTGAAAGGAACGATGACGGCTTTTCTGGGATTTATGGAAAGATTTTCCTTGATGCACCAGTCTATGGCTGTCTTTAGAGCATTTTTCATTTTTGATGTGACTCCAATTGAGTCTTTGCCCCTGACTATGATAACAATATCATCGGCGTACCCAATTATAGTGTAGCCCAAATTGTTCATCTTGTGTAGCAGGTCATCGATGACCGATGACCATAAAAGGGGTGAAAGTACTCCCCCTTGTGGGCAGCCCCTTACAGCTGTTACTGATACTGAGGTCATTCCTGACGAGGCAGTTATTTTGCGACTTTCCAGCATCGCTTTGATCCATTTAATAGTTGGTTTGTCTATGTTTCTATGCTACAAAGCATTTGATATGGATTTATATCCAGTGTTGTCAAAAGCACCCTCTATTTCCAGAAAGGCACAAAGTGCGATCTCTTTGCAATGGTAGGCGTTTTTTTTATCTCTGTAGTTAGTCTTAACAGAGCGCCTTCCGTGGATTTGCCCTTTTGGTACGCATATTGATGAGGGTGCAGAGGCATGCTTTTGATATGTCCATTGTTTTCAGAAAAAACGATGTCAAGCTTATCGGACGATAAGATTTAGGTAATTCGCTCGGCTTGTTTCCCGGTTTAGGTATAAATACTACGTTTACCTCCCTCCAGGTAACTGGTATATACCACCAGTTGAAGCTGAACCTAAATAAGGCAATCATGGATGGTAATACAAATTCTATTCCATTTTGAATGAGGGCTGGAAAAATACCGTCTGTTCCTGATGCCTTGAATCGTTTAAATGAGTTAATTGCCCATTTAACCTCATCCGGAGTAAAAAGTGTTTCGGATAAACTATTAATTCTGCTGAGGTTTCTTGGAATTGAGACCTCCGCTATATGGTCATCTGTAATGACCATCGTGTGAGACCCTGGGAAGTGAGCCTGAAGCAAAGTTTTCAGCGTTTCTCTCCGGTCGCGTGTGATTGAACCATCTGATTTGATTAACAATCCCATGCTTTTTGCTTGATCCCTTGACAGAGCCTTTTGGAAGCGTGCCACCTCTGGAAGTTTTTCGATCTTCTCACAGTTTGCACGCCATGAGGCTCTTTTGGATCTGCGCAACTGTAAGTTGTACATGGTCAGCATGGATTTATATTGTTCCCATGTGCCGGTGCGTTTGGCTTTGTTAATAAGCTTTCTCACTCTCTTTCGAATAGACTCAAGGTTATCGTTCCACCATGTTACGCACCTTTTAACCACGGTTCTTTTAACCTTGCAACTACTTTTGAATGAGGCAAGAATAACATCATTTATTTGACATTGCGCAGCATCTGCATCATTTGTTGTTGATGGTGCTTCTGGCACCATGTCAGATCTGACCGCTAGATTTTCGCGGTAAGTTCTCCAATCAGTCAGTCTGTTGTCATAACGGACTGACGCGTGTTCGGCATTGCATCTTATCTCGAATCGGATGTGCATATGATCCGATAGAGATACCTCGCCAGACACATATGCCAGCCGTCTATAATATCTTTCATAAAAGGAGATGAGATAGTAAGGTCTTAAACTTCTTCTCTTATGGAATTTCTAAACGTAGGACTATTTCCCTTGTTTAGAAAGACGAGGTTATTGCTATATAAATATTCTAATAACGACCCACCTCTATTGTTTGTATCTCGGCTGCCCCAGATCATATTATGTGCGTTTGCGTCGCAGCCGATTAGGATATGCACTTTCTGGTCCTCACAGTACCTGACAAGTTCCTGTACTGGTAAGGGAGGCAGATACATCCGTGTCTGCAGCAAAGTACGCCAATGCGCATACACATTTATGCAGCTCTGGGTCTTTGTGGTGCTCTATTAGAACCGCCACCAGGTCCCTAGTTGTGAAATTTTTAATAAGAGAACATTTTATATCTTTCTTAATAGAGATAGCCGCCCTTGGTCTGAAAGGACCTTTGGCGAAAATTAGCTCTCTGTGTTTACAATTTAATCCGAAAATCTAACAATTGGTTGCCAATGGTTCCTGGATTAGTTCAATAGCAATGTTCCCTTCGGCACATCGCTGGCTAAAGGTGTCCGAGGCACCCATAGCCCTGTGCAGGTTAGCCTGCAAACCGCTGAGACGGGTAGTCATCATTTGCGTCTGTATTCAGGGTTTCGTACTCTATTGGGCTTGTTATCACCTCTCCTACGTTCGATACCCTGTTGAGGAAGACCACTTTGTCTGCTTCTAGGACTTTTGTTTTTATGTCTTTCTTGTGCCAGTGCTTTCTTACGATCCATGCCTAACTTAAGCCTGAATCGTTTTTGGCTTTCTCTGGCAGTGCTGTGGGCACTATCGGCCTTTTCGGCTGCGCTTGACTTCGCGCATGTAGCTTCCTTTTTTGGCACAGGTGTTGCCGTGCTTGAAGCTGCAGCCTCAGCGGTAGCGCTGGTGCTGGCCCCAATTGGGTCAGTTGCGGTGCTGCCGTGAGCTGTGACATCATTTTTATCCAAAACGTGCTGTTTTTGATCTTTAGGGCCCTGTTTGGCCGTCTTGTCAGCACTTTTTAGGATAAGTTTGGTCTGTTCGAATCGGAAAGATACCATACCCTTCAGCTCCACGAGTCTCCTCATGGTGCTGTCATTAATAGCAAAGACCATATGTGCGATGTCTCGCTCATCCGATCTTTGCAGAACTCTCCACGTTCTCGTGTTCAGCTCTTTGTTTTGGCCATCTAATAAGGCTAGGATCCTTTCGCTAGCTACGCCGGTACTCTGCGGGAAGAACCCTCTGATGACATGTGGCTTTGGAAAATTTTCGTCTCCCACAAGCATCACCTCTAACCCGAATTTCTCTTTTAGCTTTTCGAAGGTTGTCTTCATCCACTCTGCAGTGGTGGCGTCCGCACATACGATGATGAGCCATCCGGCTTTCCGCCGCGGAAGGCTAGTTTGACCCCCTCGTCACGCTGTTCGATCGTGATATTCATAATCCTCTCCTGTATCAAACCCATTTGTTCGTTGGAGAGAGGATTACGATCGATGTCCACTGGTACAACACCCAGTCTAACATAGCCGACTTTCTCGACGGTTGTCTTCGCAGTGCGACCACACAGATTCGGGCCTGCTCAATGGTGCTCCCCTTCTTCTGCGCGAGCTGAAATTTGCGCTGTTCAGATGGTGTGAACCTTACGTACTCAGACTCAGTCCGTGCCACATTGCCGACTGTCTGAGGTACGTTACATACATACACAACGTAGACTTAGTACTAAAAGCCTTACAAGAGCAGGTGAAAGCGAACGAAATAAAGGATAACAAAGGCGAATTTGAAGAACCACTCAAAAAAACGAAACAGAATTAAAAATCTTGCTCGAAGCCATCGAAAAAAGGTACGGCGAGCGACTAAAAGCTATACTAAAAGCCCAACAAACATGCGAAAGAGGTCTGAAAGAATTGCAAAAAATGAGAGAATTTATCGATTCGTCTAAAGAGCAAATCGAACTTATTATACTCTGTCCGAAATTAATAGTCATTACAGTGAAGATATGACGTTTGCTTCTCCCTCTGGCTATAATGCTTAACATAAACTTGTCGTTCTTTAAAACTCTCTCAGGTTTGCCATAGCTTCCAATATTGACCGTCACAAATCAAAGAGACTACCAAATGGTAGCATACTAGAGAACGTAGCGACCGCGCTGACAATATTTCTACCTCCCCATAAGCGCTGTACTGACTATTATTTCCGGATGGAGTATAATAGTCAGTACAGTGAAGATAGGACGTTTGCTCTCCCTCTGGCTATAATTCTTTACATAAACTTGTCGCTCTTTAGGGGTCTCTCAGGGTTGCCATAGCTTCCAATATTGACCGTCACAAATCAAAGAGACCACAAAATGGTGGCATACTTAGAGAACGTAGCGACCGCACTCACAATATTTCTCTCTCCCCATAAGCGCTGTACTGACTATTATTTCCGGATGGAGTATAATAACAGCGTGAAAAAGGTGACAATAGATAACCAAATGGTAGTAAAAACTGTAAGCGAAATAAAAAATGACATTCATATAGGAGTGGATGAAATGAGTATTACAAAGAAGAATGAGAATAAACTGAATTATGCTGATCAGCTGAAACAGGCAATTTACATAAAACCTAAAAGTAAAGAAGAAAATGCGAAAACAAAGAAAAAAATCAAAAAACAAATAAACCCTGCTTCCCTTTCCCTTAAAGTCGATAGCAATTCTGATAGTAGAGAGGGCGCAATAACAATCAATGGTAGAGGCGAAGAAACCGTACAGAAAATAGAAACGGAGGTAAAGCAAAAGCTAGGTGAGAAGTACGATGTAAGAAATTGTATACTCCGTCCGGAATTAATAGTCAGTACAGCGAAGAAAGGACGTTTGCTGCTCCCTCTGGCTATAATGCTTTACATAAACTTGTCGCTCTTTAAAGCTCTATCAGGGTTGCCATAGCTTCCAATATTGACCGACACAAATCAAAGAGACCACCAAATGGTAGCATACTTAGAGAACGTGGCGACCGCACTGACAATATTACTCTCTCTCTCCATAAGCGCTGTACTGACTGTTATTTCCGGATGGAGTATAGTAAGAAACTTCCAAAAGTAATGGTAACGGACATACGTGAAAAGTGGAGTAGGGAATAATTGGAAGCAGTAAAAAAGCAAAACAACATTGCTGGAGCAGTAAAATGCGTAAAAGATTTTAAAAACAAAAACAGAGAAGCATTTATTATGCAATCATTGAGCTATACTCCGGAACTAATAGTCAGTACAGTGAAGTAGGACGTTTGCTTCTTCCTCTGGCTATAATGCTTTACATAAACTTGCCGGTCTTCAAAGCTCTCTCAGGGTTGCATTAGCTTCCAATATTGACCGTCACAAATCAAAGGGACCACCAAATGGTGACATACTTAGAGAACGTAGCGACCGCACTGACAATATTTCTCTCTCCCCATAAGCGCTGTACTGACTATTATTTCCGGATGGAGTATAGAGAAAACTGAGGCAAACCAAATTGAGTTAATAAAATACAATAAATTATCGTTCTTAAGCCAGCTTAGTCACATCGACTTATTTCTAAATAGTGAAGATCCGCATCTAATTGGACGAGCCCTGCAAACCGAATTAGTACGAATAACAAAAACACAAGTACGGTAGTTACGGTAGCTAGTACAATGAATGACTAAGAAGCTTTAAAAGGCAAAAACTTGCCCGGTATTTGGAGTTTAGAATGTCTAACAATGAGTCTACATGGGAAAGTTACCGTGCTATACGAAACCAATATAAAGCAGAGTTAGTCAGAGCAAGAAACAACAGCATTAGCTTACGAATTGAAAGATCTAGAGACCATCAAGGGGCACAGGCAAAACGGATTCTTTTTTCAGTCCAATGAATTTATTTACAAAGCTTACCAGGATTCCCACTGCTTCAAAGTAAGTAATCAGATATTCCTGTGCTGAAAATCTAAATATAGTTCAAATATAATTGTCAATAGTTATGGCTCCGACTCCGGATCTGACTCTGGCTCTCTCTCTGATTCTCTCATTGAACCCATTGACACTGAGACTGATAAAGCATTGGAATCAGCTAAAAATTTAGATGATATGGGAAAGTGACCTAATGATATAGATGAAAATATGAGACTACTACTTGTGCAACGCGGTCCAGAAGTAGTGCAGCATGTAAGCGACACGGTTTCTGCTGCACCGACAGAAACGGCGAGGCTGCTAACGAAAGAATGGTTTTATCGTACTTTGACTAACGGCGAAAAAGTATAACATTCTTGGATGGCTTATTCTCCTTCTAAATCGTCATTATTTTGGTTTTGTTGCCGTTTGTTTGAAATTCCGGACAAGAACCAAATCCCAAAGTAGCCGCTCATAAATCAAGTCCCAACACAACCAAAATCTTTGCAAATGGAAGGAGTTAGAGGCCCGACTTCGAACAGAAGAGACGATTGACAAAAGATAGAAAAATATCGTAGCCAAAAAAACAAAAAAATGGCAGGACATTCTTACTAGAATGGTCGTAATATTAAATTCCTCCCGAAACAGAATTTTACTTTTCGTACCCACAGAGAAGAAATTACCGATACAAATAGGGGGCAACTTTTCAGAACTGGTCAACTTTCGTCAACGAATTTTCTGTCAAGTAAAAAAGGCCAAATATTATTCCATTTTATTCGATAGCACCTCAGATGTATCACACAAAGTTCAAACCAGTCAAGTATTGCGGTATATTAAAATTGAAAATCAGAAAGTAGTACTAGTGGAATCTTTTATTGATTATATCCAAACATAGAACAAAACAGCTGAAGGCTTTTCTGACATGATTTTAAGTAAGCTAAAAGCTGATGGGCTTGATATAATGGATTGCAGAGGTCAAGCTTATGACAATGCTGCTGTCATGGGTGGAAAATAAACGGAAGTGCAGCAAAGACTGAACGACATAAACCTGATGCATTCCTGGAAGCAGAATACCTGGGACCATTGTGAGGGCATTTTTAAAACCTTGGAAAAAGTAAAGGAGGCAAACGACAGACTAAACACACGGACGGATGTAGGAGCATTGCTTATAGCATTGCACTCGTTTTCATTTCTATCTTTTTTGGGCTTTTGGAAACCAGTACTACACGAAGTTAATGATACCCAAATATACTTGCAAACAGACGGACTCAATCTTCATCAAAAAGCTCAAAAAACAAATGCATTACAGATCTTCCTTACAGAAAAACGAGATGAATTGGGAGACGGTAGACTTATGCTTAAAATTTATGTCAAAAACTTGAAATTTTAATGGAACGTCCCAGGAAAATAAAAAAAAACATATTTTTGGTGACGGAAATATAGATGCTGCTTTATCCTATGAAAATGAACTGCGACGAAAACTATTTTCTTCTTTAGACATAGTCAGTGCTGAAATACACCAAAGATTTCAACAGCTCGTTCGTAATTTAATGCAATATAATTTATACTGTAATAAAATTAAAAATTTTAAAAAGGTAAAGAAAAAAATAAATAAATAGAAAATAAATTACAAAAAATAATCGAATTCTGTTTTTCTGAAGAATTTTAATTTAGATAACTAATTTAAGTTTGCGGCTTAATTTTTGCTTCACTTGCTAGAAAGTAGTGCGAACAACAGTTGACAAAATTTTGAAGAGAAATTTTATTGATTTTAGTGTGTGAAAAAATTACTAGGGGCGGCATAAATTGCGTCTGCCCCGGGCGGCCCAACCGCCAACCCTCGCTACGAAACTGTTGTGTACAAAGGCTGTCAATTGTATAACTCACTACCATTAAACTGAAAAAACGAACGTAACTTTAGAAGATTCAAAATGTTATTAGCTAATTATATAAGATGCAATTTTTCGAATACATCTTAATTTATATTGAATGTAGTAATTATGAATTCACACATTAGGTTAAGTTTAAATATGATTTTAATTTTGTATCACTGATATTGAATGGCAATATTTGCGAAATAAATGAAATCAATCAATCAATCTATTACCTAAGGTGCAGTTCAGTTTTAGGCGTTTTAATGGCACTTCCCATCAGGTACTACGCATATGCAATATCATTAAAAAGAAACCGAGAAGTAGGAAAATCAAAAAAAATCACACTTGACATCGAAAAATCACAATGGCCTGGTATATAAATTGATTTACTCTCAATTTTCCCCAATTTATCTGTAAAATAGTTCAAAGTTCTTTGTCCAATCGCTATTTTAAAGTCTTGTTAATAAAAGTGCTTCTTCTTTAATTAGTTTTAATGCTGGTGTACCTCAAGGCTTAGTACTCTGTACTCGGTTCGATATTACACACCTTATATACGAGTACATCAGATATCCCAAGTTTACTAAACTGTGAAGCAGCAATATTTGCTGATGATACTGCTATATTTTCGTCACATCAATGTGGTATAAATGTTCAATTGAACCTAGAAAACACAACGAAAATATTAGAACAGTACCTACTATACAAAATGTAAAATCAAATTAAAAGCAAAATGAAAACCATTTTTTTCACTCGAAAAAGGAATCCTTGTTTTCTTCCCGCTAATCAACTGTTAGTGTATGGTCAGCAAATTTCGTGGGATCACTTTATAAAATATCTAGGTATTCATTTAGACGCAAAGTTGACGTTTAAGGAACACACATCAGAAACTCTGAAGAAAATTAATATTGCCATCAAAATGCTATACCCATTTATAAACCGAAACTCCCTAATTTTAAGGGAAAATAAAATAATAATATGCAAGGTTATGTTTCAAGCAATTCTTTTGTATGGATGTCAACTTCGGAGTGATTCTGCGAATTGTCATATAAAAATGCTGCAAATATCGCAGAATAAAGTGTTAAAAACGTTAACGAATTTGCCCTGGCATCATTCTACATCGGATCTACATATTCGTAGTAAAATTGAATTGATCTCTGGTAGAATACGAAAACTTACTAACACATTTATAATGCGATGTGATTGCTCGGATAATCGATTAATAAATCAACTATACATATTTCTTCTTAATACCTCGGATTTCTCCTTAATTACTTTTCATTCTGTTTTGTTCAATGGTCTAATTAATTTATTTAAGTTATTAACTTCCCAGTGGAAGTTCTTGAAATGGGGCCGATTTTGTGAACCGCGGATTTTGACATATCTCCACGTTTCAAGGTCACCAGAATCCAAATTCAACGTTTTTATAGAGATGTCTGTCCGTGTATATGTACGTATGTACGTAAGTACGTATGTGAGTATGTACGTATGTGCGTTCGGAATTATCTTTCGTCACGATTATCTCGAGAACCAAAGACGACATTGACATGGGACTGGATTTATTCAAGCGTAATTACGTAGCTCAGATCTGATTAAGTTTTCAGCGAAAGCGGTCCAGCCGTTTTTTGTTAGTAAATAAATAACTAAAATAATTTCACTTTATTTCTACTATTATTACATTGTGCTTCGTTATTTCGTATACATGTAAATTTACAGGTCTCTCTGTTCATAACAATTATTGCATTAATATATATCACACTTCCCTGTTATTAACAACATTTAATTTCCATGAACAATATTAAAGAACATTTTTGAATATTAAATAATTCTTAACCATATCTTATGGTTAACCACATTTCAAAATTTACCACTAATCGCATAAATCATATTGATCCCACTGGGAAGTTAGTCGTGTGGACCTTGTGGGTCGCACCTAGACCACTTTTTATTTGTGTTATATTAGGTTTTTCTTCATGTACTTATATTACTTAATTTAAGTGTTCATATAAATAGACTGAACATGATTTCCTTGTTAAATAACTTCATTGCTGGTTCTTTAATAACTTGTGAATCATTTTAGGTAATAGAATATATATGCATATTATTTTTTTGTATCAAATTGGGAGTTTTTCCCGTTATTTCATCCAGAATAACAATGTTTCTTGTATAACCCAGATTCTCCTACTGTCCCATATGTGGGACACCTGCATTTTAAATTTTTTTAAAATTAATTTAACTGTCTGAATTTAAAATCGGAGGTTTATTCAATTCCTTTGAATATGTTGCCTAGTTACGAACAAAAAAACTAGATATATTTCGCGCATTTTTTTCGCATTTACTGTTTTTGAGTGAAGTGAAGTGAACTGATGAAACAATGTCATCAAGAAGGTAATTTTGACATAATTTCAACAAAAAAATGTATAAATATTATTTGTGCAATTCAATGTTAGAATGTCATGTTCTTTATTGCCTTTGTAAGTTTTATGAAATTCTTCATGGGTTTTGCAAACTTAAGGTTTTCTTATTGGTGTCCCATATATGGGACAGTAGGAGATTAGAGTTCATGTCTGCTTTGTTTTGTAGATATATAAATTTGGATGAAGTCCTAGCTATATTGGAAGAAGATGAATCGAATTCGGCACCGGCCACAATAACCTTGCTACCGCCAAATAATGCATGTGGAGAATTGATAGATGAAGATTCAGGAGAAGAAAATGAAGTGGGGACTTCTAACTTACCACGCAGTCAACTACTTGCTGAAGTTGCATATGATGATGGTTTTGATTTTGACGACGACATTCCATTATCTGCCATGGTTCCCAAGAAAAGAAAAATGGATCCAAAAAATAAACTTACTTGGACAAAAAAAGATTTGAAATGTGCTACAGGTGAGACGATATTTAGTAGTGTGTTCAATAATCAAGCACCAATAGAGATATTTGAACAATTTTTCGATGATGGATTCTACGAAATGGTAGTAAGTCTCACCAATAACTACGCCATGCAAAAGAACAAACATTTAAATGTTTCATTACATGAAATTAAGTCTTTTTTCGGAATACTCTTGCTAAGTGGATATAACGTGTTTCCTCAAAGAAGTATGTATTGGGAAGCCACAAGAGATGCTGGGTGTGAACTAGTATCTTCCAGCCTTTCAAGAGATCGCTTCAATGAAATAATGTCCAACCTTCACTTTTGCGATAATCATAATCTAAACCATAGTGATAAGTTCAGCAAAATTCGGCCATTATTCGACTACTTGAATAAAATTTTGTTAGAATTTGCTCCAGTGGAAAAAAAGTATTGCATTGATGAATCCATGGTTCCATATTATGGCCTCCACTCCACGAAGCAATTCATTCGGTGCAAACCTATTCGTTGGGGATATAAAGTGTGGGTTGGAGCAACAGCGTCCGGGTATGCCTTATGGCTTGATCCGTACCAAGGAGCAGATACAAGATAAAGTTATAAAGACATGGGCCTTGGTGCGCGAGTGGTGCTGAAGTTTTGCGATGTGTTGCGGAGCCGTGGTTTGCAAATGTCTTACCATGTTTACTTCGACAATTTTTTTACATCGCTGGACCTGCTGTCAGAGTTGAAAGAAAGAGGCATCAATGCAACAGGTAAAAAGAGATTGTTGTAACACATACTCAGTTGTTATCCACATTTTCCAGCAACAATACGGAGCAACCGAATTAAAAACTGTCCCCTTGAAGATGACAAAGTGCTTAAGAAAAAACAAAGGGGATCATATGATTATTCGGTCTGCGAAGAAAAAGGAATTTTGATTTGTAAATGGAACGACAACAATTTGGTTACCATGGCCTCAAACTCAGAAAGCGCTCACCCAATGAAATTCGTGAAGCGTTTTTGGAGAGTCGAAAAGAAATTGAGAGTGGTGGAGCAACCCAGCCTTATCAGCCATTACAACAAAAGTATGGGCGGGGTGGACCGCGCTTATCAAAACATATCGTTATACCGAACATCTATTAGAGGAAAAAAGTGGTATAATCCGCTCATATCATATATTCTCGATGTAACTTACAACAATTGTTGGCAGTTACAAAAGCAAAGTTTCTGTAATATGCGACTCCTTCCCTTTCGACGAAGAATTGCTTTATCGTTACTACAGTCTAATCGCAAGCCTAAGAAAAGAGGTCCTTCACGTCTATATGTGTTGGAAAATGTGGACTCAAGATTCGACCACATAGATCATTACGTGGTAGAGCAAGAAAACCGAACACGCTGCAGGTTATTCCATCTAAAGTCACCAACTCGATGCGAGAAATGCAATGTTGGACTTCATGTACGATGCTTTAAAACATACCACATTAAAGAAATTTAAAAAAAAAAAATGTTTTTTACTTTCAACTCCTAGTGTCCCTTATAAGGGACACAACATGGTTCGAAAACCAAAGGTCCAATTTTTTGTTTCTAATTTTTTATTTGTAATTTAAGCCAATATTTGATGGATATATCGACTTCATCAATTTAAACAAAAAAAAAAGTTTCAGGAGAATCTGGGATAAGCAAACATTTTAAGAAAATATCAGATAATATTTCAGTAGATACAGATACAGTAGATACAGATACATACATTGTAATATCATATCTCTGAATTGTAAACTGTGCGGTATAAGCCTTGTATATTAAAACGAAATAAAAAATATATAAATATATGTAATATGTATATTTCGTCTCTGTGGAAAGCAAAAAAAAACAATGAAATATTTTTGCTTTTGCTTGCTCCGGTGAATTAAAAAATGTTAAAAGAAAAGCAAGTACCTATTGCTATTCTGGGCATAGATATGCTGAAAAAATGACGACGAAGATGAAAACCGCGGAGAACCTAGTGAATAGCTCCAAAGGATGAGTCTTGCGAGGACAAAGGATTGGTTCGCGAGACGGAAAGCTTTTTCCGCAATTGTCAATGGAATTGAGTGCCGATTAACTAGGATTTAGTGTTAAAAAAAACCGATACATAAGAAACGATATAAAAAACTGTACAGTGTATACACACCAAAATATAGGCTATAGGTGTCATTACAGGAAACTGTCTAATAGGCAAGCACGCACAAAGGCTTGGCGTCTATTCAAATGACTTCTGTAGAAGCTGCAGGGATGAGGAGGCGTAGGAGACTGCACTTCATCTCCTTTGTACATGTCCTGCACTCTCCCATAAAAGAAATCTCTATATAGGAGCCTTCTTCATTAATGAACTCAGTGACTTAGCTAACACAGATGTTAGAAGTCTATCGCGCTTCATTAGAAGATCCAAATGGTTTTGTGGCATCACAACGGACCTCATTGGTGTATGTGTGTTGGCTATCAGCTAACAGCCACTTTAACAGTAAACGTAGTTGAACGTTGTTAAAATAAAAAAAAATCTTTATTCTTAATTCCAAAACTACAATTTATTTTACTAAAGTAAGTATTACTAATTAAAACTTCCCGGAGCGCAACAGACAACGCGTGTATACTAAAAACTCTAAAGCTGAAACTCTCGAACTTGACTGCACACTATCAACTGAACTTCTGCACCTTCGTCGTGTGTTTTTCACTTGCATTTTTTATGGTAAAAACTGCTGATGCAATGTCTACTGTGGACAGAACATGCATTGCGGGCATGCATTGCATCCGTTCGAATTCTGAGAAATTATTATCGCAATGTTTGGTGTGAATGCACCTAACATTGTCATGAAAAAATGCATCAGCAAAATTTGGCGATTGCGAAATTGTGCTGATGATAGGATAATGTGAAAATTATGTATTTCATATGATGTTGGGTTTGTGTATAGCTGTTGCTACAACTCACCCCGCGTTTGTCTGAGGCTTCGACGAAGTGTTATTAATATCAATTTTTACAATGCGTTTATTCTTTTTCTTATAAATTATTACAATGACAGATATTAATATTACTAGAATTATAATGCTTTGTATGCTAAAACTTGTTACATGTTTAAAATGATTTTGGTACATATTTTTTTCAATTTTCTTTCTATTTTCAATATTATTAATATGTAGTTCTTCTACGTTCATATTATAAAATGTTACATTTTCTTTAATCTTTGTCAGAAAGTTTGGAAGGATTATATGGTCGTGAATTTTGATTTCGGAATTTTCGAACTCTATGTCGTTAATTTTTACTTTACAATTTTCGAATCTAATTAATTTGTTTCCTTCGATATTTATATTTAGATTGTTACAATTTTGTTTTAAATATGTATTTTTAAGATTCTTTGTTATAATCATGCCTGTAGCTATTTCTTTTATTTCCTCGTACTTACATATTTGCATATTGCAATTTGCTTCCTTCATTTTGATTATGTTACTGATACAATTATCTCTGATTTCAACCAAATTCTTTTTAAGATTTTCTATTACTTCACTATAATATATATTTTTATTTTGGTCTGTAAGGATTGTTTTTTTCTTTTATGTGCAAAGATCTATTATTTTGTTTGTTAGGTAAAGGTTCAATGAGAATCTCTAAAAAATTCGATTCAGTAAATTCAGGAATTAATCCTGAAACAATAATAATAATATGATTATTATTTGGTTCTTATAAAATGATACTGTTACTTTTATATATTGGTATGTATGTTGATCATGGACTAACTCGATTTCTCTTGGGGTTAAAATATATCTTGATAAGATGCCTAATCTACTTGTCATTATTATGTGTTCAATATCGTTTATATGATATTTCAGTAATTTTAAGTCATAATTAAGTTGGTAAATGTACTGGATGTAAGTCATTTCGTCTTCTAAATTACTAAGCTTTCTATCTATAAATTTAGTGAAGTTAGTTAAGTATGTCTGAATTATATTTTGTTGGTTATTAATATGGGTTGTAATGTTTCTCATTTGGTCAGAAATGTCATTGTTAATTGCGATTTGTTTATTATTTCCGTAAATAACGTCTTTCATATTACTGTTTAAGTTGTCTAATTTTGATTGAATTTGTATTTCGTCATCGTTGTCTAATGTACCTGCTAAATATTTGAGTCCTGTACCAACTAAGTTGATTAGTGCTCTCTTTGTCTTAAAGTGGGGCTTTAAATAGTTGATTTTTGTAACATCTTAGTTATAGTTATGGTTAATAGTACTAAGCATTGGGCCTATTAATTCTGCTTTCGGTTTAAGTATTTCTATGTTTTGTTGTATACGATTTTTGGTAATTTCGTACTCTGTTATGTTAATGATATGTAGAATTTTACTGTAGCTTTTTATTAATTTCCTGTCACCTAGTTTAACTGGTACGTATCCGTCATTGTTAGTCAGATCTTGTATTTCTATCTTCTGCATGTTGACTCGTAGAAGGCTGATGATTAGCAGCAGAGTTGTGAATGAATGCATTACTTTGGTACTGCATTCAGATCAGTCTTAGTCCTATGACTGAAAAAATTGAATGTTAGTTAAACTTTACCATAATACTTTAACTTACAAAACAACATTCAGCAGTCATTTTGAAGATTGTGAATGGGCAGTTAAAGAAAGCAGTCAATTGACTGTAAGTTAAAAGAATGCAGTACTTTTTGACTTGTTGCATTCTTTAAGTTAGTTGTAAGTCTTTTCAAGTCTTTTTTTTTGCAGTCATTAAGTCTTTTGATTGCATTCATTTAACTGTAAGTCTTTTGACTGCTTTTAAGTCTTTTGAATGGTTGAAGTCTTTTGACTGATTTTAAGTCGTTCGACTGCTTTAAGTCTTCTATAATATTAGATTCTTGCAAGTCCCTATTTTATATATGTATGTACATATATGTATATATGTTCTTTTACTAAGAGGTCCTTGCAACAACAAAAATGGTCCTTTAATCCTGGAAAAAGGATTTTTTTCCAAAATGTAATTAGAAACCGCACGGTATAATTGTGATGAACGTCATTTTGCTGAGAGGTCCTCGCAACAACAAAAATTGTCCTTTAATCCTGGAAAAAAGATATTTTTCCAAAATTTAACTAGAAACCGCAGGGTATAATTGTGTTGAACGTTATTTTGCTGAGAGGTCCTCGCAACAACAAAAATAGTTCTTTAATCCATGAAAAAGGATTTTTTTCCAAAATTTAACTGGAAACCGCAGGGTATAATTCTGTTGAACGTTATTTTGCTGAGAGGTCCTCGTAACAACAAAAATAGTCCTTTAATCCTGGAAAAAGGATTTTTTTCCAAAATTTAACTAGAAACCGCAGGGTATAATTGTGTTGAACGTTATTTTGCTGAGAGGTCCTCGCAACAACAAAAATAGTCCTTTAATCCTGGAAAAAGGATTTTTTTCCAAAATTTAACTAGAAACCGCAGGGTATAATTGTGATGAACGTCATTTTGCTGAGAGGTCCTCGCAACAACAAAAATAGTCCTTTAATCCTGGAAAAGGGATTTTTTCCAAAATTTAACTAGAAACCGCAGGGTATAATTGTGA
Source organism: Portevinia maculata (assembly GCA_949715645.1). NCBI lineage: Eukaryota > Metazoa > Arthropoda > Insecta > Diptera > Syrphidae > Portevinia > Portevinia maculata. The sequence continues at coordinate 168,712,708 of OX454526.1, read as the reverse complement.
TGAACGTCATTTTGCTGAGAGGTCCTCGCAACAACAAAAATAGTCCTTTAATCCTGGAAAAGGGATTTTTTTCCAAAATTTAACTAGAAACCGCAGGGTATAATTGTGTTGAACGTTATTTTGCTGAGAGGTCCTCGCAACAACAAAAATAGTCCTTTAATCCTGGAAAAAGGATTATTTTCCAAAATTTAACTAGAAACCGCAGGGTATAATTGTGATGAACGTCATTTTGCGGAGAGGTCCTCGCAACAACAAAAATAGTCCTTTAATCCTGGAAAAAGGATATTTTCCCAAAATGTTATTAGAAACCGCATAGGATTTCTGTGTTCAAGGTTATGTTTCAGGGAGATCCTTGAAACACTCAAATCTCCAAAAAAATATGTTTTCTCAAAATGTCGTAAGAAACCGCGCACTATTTTCGGATTCAATATTATTTTGCAAAAAGGTCCTGGGATCATTCATTTTTCTATAATATATCTAATATTATTTTTATTGTACATATGAGCACGCGAAGTTGTTGCAAATGATGGTGAGTATGTATACTGTTTTTCTTACCTCAGCCGAGTATTTGAATACTTAAAACAGTTCAAAATCTTCTGAACAACTAGCCATTTTCTTGAGTGGATTTTTATATTTCATACAAACAACAATAATTTTCATTTGCTAATATCCATAAATGGACTCTAGATCTTCCAAACCCAAAAAGAAAATCCAGAAAAAGATTTGACATTTTGTTCATTAATTTCAATACATTTTTGTCTTAACAAAACATGAATTAGGTATACACAAACCGAAACACAAAAAAAATATATGAATTTGAGTTAAAACACATGTCAAATTATTTTGATAATTTCAAATATTACACCTTCGTAAACATGAACACGCTCGGTTTTTTTAGTTCCCGTTGTCGCGAGTTAACTGTGTATAAAAAAGTAGTTTAAAATTACGATTACGATTGATGAATACAAAATTGTTTGTTTGTTTCAATGCAACGGAAAAAAAATTGTTTTCGAGTAGGTACCTACATAGTTCACATTTATCAGAATGTACCGTTCTTGAGTTTGGTGCAATGCAGTTGTTACCAACTGTGAATGAATTGGTTCACCACTCTTGTGTTTTTCTCTAAGCTCTACTTGTGTTGTGACGCTATTCTGGTAACAGAGCTTGAGCATAGAAAAAAAAAATCTTATTCATAGTCGTTTGTTATAGCACATAGTGAGATTTATGTAAGTGCTCTATTAATCGCAAATACAAAGTAAGCAAAGGTAATTATTTTTATTATTATTTATTAATGTGTAATATTAATTACAAATCTACCTAAAATTCAGTATAGCACTAGCTGCGAGAGCCATTGACCAGAAGCAAAGTTAAAATCATGGACTTTTCTTCAGATCACTATGCGGCTGAACCCAGCTGTTCTCATAAAAATAGCTTAATAATCCTAAATTTCTGACCACAAACAATTATTTCCCCAAGTGGTTCATCTTCCAAGTTACTGGAACTACTCGAAGCTAAGAGTCCCATCGACGGAGTACTTTCCAAGTCTGCACCCAGATCCGATGAAGTAAACCCAAGCCTCCTCTTTTTTGCTTCACTTCCACAAACCTCAGTCAAAGCAGAATACAATCTTTTATTTGCAGTGCTATTTTTATGAGAACAGCTGGGTTCAGCCTCATAGTCATCTGAAGAAAAGTCCATGATTTTAACTTTGCTTCTGGTCAATGGCTCTCGCAGCTAGTGCTATACTGAATTTTAGGTAGATTTGTAATTAATATTACACATTAATAAATAATAATAAAAATAATTACCTTTGCTTACTTTGTATTTGCGATTAATAGAGCACTTACATAAATCTCACTATATGCTATAACAAACGACTATGAATAAGATTTTTTTTTTCTCTGCTCAAGCTCTGTTACCAGAATAGCGTCACAACACAAGTAGAGCTTAGAGAAAAACACAAGAGTGGTGAACCAATTCATTCACAGTTGGTAACAACTGCATTGCACCAAACTCAAGAACGGTACATTCTGATAAATGTGAACTATGTAGGTACCTACTCGAAAACAATTTTTTTTCCGTTGCATTGAAACAAACAAACAATTTTGTATTCATCAATCGTAATCGTAATTTTAAACTACTTTTTTATACACAGTTAACTCGCGACAACGGGAACTAAAAAAACCGAGCGTGTTCATGTTTACGAAGGTGTAATATTTGAAATTATCAAAATAATTTGACATGTGTTTTAACTCAAATTCATATATTTTTTTTGTGTTTCGGTTTGTGTATACCTAATTCATGTTTTGTTAAGACAAAAATGTATTGAAATTAATGAACAAAATGTCAAATCTTTTTCTGGATTTTCTTTTTGGGTTTGGAAGATCTAGAGTCCATTTATGGATATTAGCAAATGAAAATTATTGTTGTTTGTATGAAATATAAAAATCCACTCAAGAAAATGGCTAGTTGTTCAGAAGATTTTGAACTGTTTTAAGTATTCAAATACTCGGCTGAGGTAAGAAAAACAGTATACATACTCACCATCATTTGCAACAACTTCGCGTGCTCATATGTACAATAAAAATAATATTAGATATATTATAGAAAAATGAATGATCCCAGGACCTTTTTGCAAAATAATATTGAATCCGAAAATAGTGCGCGGTTTCTTACGACATTTTGAGAAAACATATTTTTTTGGAGATTTGAGTGTTTCAAGGATCTCCCTGAAACATAACCTTGAACACAGAAATCCTATGCGGTTTCTAATAACATTTTGGGAAAATATCCTTTTTCCAGGATTAAAGGACTATTTTTGTTGTTGCGAGGACCTCTCCGCAAAATGACGTTCATCACAATTATACCCTGCGGTTTCTAGTTAAATTTTGGAAAATAATCCTTTTTCCAGGATTAAAGGACTATTTTTGTTGTTGCGAGGACCTCTCAGCAAAATAACGTTCAACACAATTATACCCTGCGGTTTCTAGTTAAATTTTGGAAAAAAATCCCTTTTCCAGGATTAAAGGACTATTTTTGTTGTTGCGAGGACCTCTCAGCAAAATGACGTTCATCACAATTATACCCTGCGGTTTCTAGTTAAATTTTGGAAAAAATCCCTTTTCCAGGATTAAAGGACTATTTTTGTTGTTGCGAGGACCTCTCAGCAAAATGACGTTCATCACAATTATACCCTGCGGTTTCTAGTTAAATTTTGGAAAAAAATCCTTTTTCCAGGATTAAAGGACTATTTTTGTTGTTGCGAGGACCTCTCAGCAAAATAACGTTCAACACAATTATACCCTGCGGTTTCTAGTTAAATTTTGGAAAAAAATCCTTTTTCCAGGATTAAAGGACTATTTTTGTTGTTGCGAGGACCTCTCAGCAAAATAACGTTCAACACAATTATACCCTGCGGTTTCCAGTTAAATTTTGGAAAAAAATCCTTTTTCATGGATTAAAGAACTATTTTTGTTGTTGCGAGGACCTCTCAGCAAAATAACGTTCAACACAATTATACCCTGCGGTTTCTAGTTAAATTTTGGAAAAATATCTTTTTTCCAGGATTCTAATTACATTTTGGAAAAAAATCCTTTTTCCAGGATCAAAGGACCATTTTTGTTGTTGCAAGGACCTCTTAGTAAAAGAACATATATACATATATGTACATACATATATAAAATAGGGACTTGCAAGAATCTAATATTATAGAAGACTTAAAGCAGTCGAACGACTTAAAATCAGTCAAAAGACTTCAACCATTCAAAAGACTTAAAAGCAGTCAAAAGACTTACAGTTAAATGAATGCAATCAAAAGACTTAATGACTGCAAAAAAAAAGACTTGAAAAGACTTACAACTAACTTAAAGAATGCAACAAGTCAAAAAGTACTGCATTCTTTTAACTTACAGTCAATTGACTGCTTTCTTTAACTGCCCATTCACAATCTACAAAATGACTGCTGAATGTTGTTTTGCAGTTAAATTCTTTAAGTAAGTTAATAGACTTACATAATAAGCAGTTAAGTTAGTACTGCAGTTAAATGAACTTAAAGATTTATTATGTAAGCCTATTAACTTACTTAAAGAATTTAACTGCAAAACAACATTCAGCAGTCAGTTTGAAGATTGCGAATGGGCAGTTAAAAAAAGCAGTCAATTGACTGTAAGTTAAAAGAATGCAGTACTTTTTGACTTGTTGCATTCTTTAAGTTAGTTGTAAGTGTTTTAAAGTGTTTTTTTTTTGCAGTCAGTAAGTCTTTTGACTGCATTCATTTAACTGTAAGTCTTTTGAATGCTTTAAGTCTTTTGACTGGTTTTAAGTCGTTCGATTGCTTTAAGTCTTCTATAATATTGGATTCTTGGAAGTCCCTATTTTATATATGTATGTATGTACATATATATATATATGTTCTTTTACTAAGAGGTCCTTGCAACAACAAAAATGGTCCTTTAATCCTGGAAAAAGGATATTTTTCCAAAATGTAACTAGAAACCGCAGGGTAATATTGTGTTGAACGATATTTTGCTGGGAGGTCCTTGCAACTACAAAAATAGTCCTTCAATCCTGGAAAAAGGATATTTTCCCAAAATGTAATAAGAAACCGCACGGTATAATTGTGATGAACGTCATTTTGCTGAGAGGTCCTTGCAACAACAAAAATGGTCTTTTAATCCTGGAAAAAGGATATTTTTCCAAAATGTAACTTTTTTCTTTCCTAAATTCTGCTTCATTGCGGTTATCTAATTTAATAAACATGGCGGCCTTACTAAACTTGTCAATTATTGTTGCAAAAATTGTCTTGTTTATAGAGTAGAATATATTTAAGTGCATAATTTGGTTAGGTTTAGTTGGGGTTGCAAATATTTTGTACGGTATTTTTATCGGTTTCCTTTCGTATTTTCCCAAGATACAGATTTCACAATTGTTAATAAATTCTGTTAACTTAAGTTTCATATTTAGGTAGTGGTATGTATTACCTTTTTATTTCTTCGTATAATTCGTTTACTCCACGATGGTTATTTTCTTCATGTTTTTCTCTTATAATTGTTTCCAATTCCTCTTCGTTTGCTATATCTTTTAATAGCTTAGTACATCTTATAATGTTATAACTTTTGAAGTGATTTAAATATACATTCTGTATTTTTTCAAAAATATCGTCGTCTACCATTATTGCGTTTATAGTATCTGGGTTGAAATGATTTTTGATGATTTGGATGAGACTTTCATTGTCTGCGATTTTTATTCCAATTATTTTACGCTTTTTATCAAATATAGTTTTATTCTTAATGTATAATGAACCCGAATTTATTTTGTTAAATACTATTTGTTATTTGTAGAGATTAATAGGAGTTACTGTTTGTGTGATAGTACTTATTTTCGCTAAGTTTTCACACATGTTTACTTCTATTCTACTAAGGAAATCAGCTACTCTATTTTCCTTAACTTTCTTATAGAAAATCTTATAATTGTATTCTCCTAGCTGTAATTTCCAACGAATTAATTTTCCATTAGGTTCTTTCAAATTGTCTAGCCATACTAAAGGTTGATGATCTGTAAATAATTTAATGTTTCTTCCAAATATATAAGGCCTAAATTGTTTAAAACACCAAACTATGCTGAGGAGTTCTTTCTCTATTGTTGAGTAGTTGATCTCGTGTTCGTTAAGTGTACGAGATACATATGCAATAGGTTAATTTTCTTGGGACAATACACCACCTATGGCATATTGACTAGCATTAGTAGTAACTTCAAATATTTTACTAAAGTCGGGATAAATTAATATTGGTGCTGTGATTAGTTTTTCCTTGAGAGTTTCAAAACTTTGTATGTACTTTGCATCGTTTATATTAATTTTTCCGCTTTTTTTTTAAATGCAGTGATAGGTTTTGTTATTTCGGCTAAATTCATAATGAATTTCCTGTAATACCCTGCAATACCTAAAAACCTCTTTATTTCCTTTGGTGTCTTGGGAATATTGTAATTTCTTATGATTTCTACTTTCTTTGCATTGGGTTGAATTCCTTCTTTGTTTACCACATGCCCTAAAAATTCGACTTTTTTGCGGAGAAATTCGCACTTGTCTAATTGGACTTTTAACCTAAACCAAAAAGCATTCTGCGAAATTTATAATGCCCATTGTCTACAGAGAAGGCTGTTCCGGTTTATGCATTTCTATTTGATGGAAACCGCTTTTCAAATCAATGGTTGAAAAATAGTTGCTTTTACCTAATTTATCCATTATTTCCTCAATATTGGGTATAGGATAGCGATCGTCAACAGATTTTTCTGTAGTCAATAACCAATCTCCATTTGGTTTTTCCTGATGCGTCCTGTTTCTTGGGAACGACCCTTACAGGGCTGTTATATGGGCTAGAGCTTGGTTGAATAATTCCGTTTTCTAGCATTTCCTGGATTTGCTTTTGTATTTCCATTTTATGGATATAAGGGTACCTATATATTTTGCTTCTGATTGGTATGTTATCAGAAGTAACTATATTGTGTTTTATTTCATTGGTGAACGTAAGAGGTTCAGTATCGTTGAAAATATCTTTATGTTGTTCTAAGATTTGTTTTAATTTTTGTTGTTCTTCTATATTGAGATGATCTAGTCTCATTTGTGGCAAATTGTTATTGTTTATGTTTTCATAGGCTTCATATGGTTCGAAGTTGTTGAACTCATGTATGTCTTCGATTTCTGTTGTTGCGAAGGGTTTGCAGAAATCTAAGATGTGTGGTTTGTTATCTGTATTAAGTATTTTGGCTCTTGCTTTAAAATTGTCTACACTATACATAGATGCCTTCAAGGAGTTTGACATGTTCGTTTAAGCTTATTTCGTTTATCAATGTATACCGTGATGTATCTTTGACTGGTATCCGGTAAAAGTATTCATCGGGGTCAATCTGATATATTGTATTTTCAATTATGTGACTGAAGTGTAATTTTAATGTTTTGTCATTGATTTTAATTGTTTTGTCCTTGTAATTTATTTCGGTAGAAAAAACTCCAGTTCTTAATTGGCCCCGGCGGGATTGCCCGGATATACTATGTATATTTAAAATCACTTCACTTCATATTGGTGGGTTTCCTTATGAGATTGCCTGTTGTTTACCTGGCTCCGACTCCGCCCTAATTAAGTAGGTCCCTATCCAAAGCTGAAGGAAATAGCTTTTTTTGTAAAACTTTTTTTGTTGCGAAAAAGAAAAAAAAGTAAATTTTATTGTGCTTGTACGTAAGTACGATTACCTGCACTCAAAGTAACTTTAATTCGTAAATGTTTTGATTTTGGAGCAACTAATGAAGAGGGACAAGTCTTAATTAATGACTTTCCGTTTCTGTTAATTTTTTTTTTGAATTCACAAGAAACATTGACATCTCCTTCGACATTAATCCTCTCTAATCCGGTGATTTTAACAGGATTAAAAAAACTCATATGAATGTCTAAATAAGCTGACTTCAGCTAAGAGGGTCAACGATTTATTTCACGAAAAGGTACCTACATATCTATGCGATGAAAATATTTAACTCAAACAATTTCCAAACGGAGGACAACATCTGTCGGTGAATTTCGAAATGCCGATTCATACCTAAACGGGCGGGTGCTCTTGTTGTTGCAGTGAAGACAGAATGGTATTACTTCGTCGTTCGGTAAGGAAAGCGGCGGCACTCCTATTTACTATTCCCTTTAACAAGAGCAGACCAATCATCTTCCATGATAAAATAGCGCCACGGATCATGCCCTCTCCGAAGCACCCTATTTATATACATGATGCATGGTCTGCGCGCACTAGAGCGCAGCGAGGCGAGACTTAACGAGCCGCGTTCATTGAAAATGCAATGTGTGTTTATTGTGATTTCGTTTATGAGATAATACGTGTATAATATACTGACACGTTTGTTAATTTTTTAAACATTGTGATCCGCTTTGGAAGCCATTAATTCTGTTGTAAACAAGGTTCGCCTGGATTACCAGAACTCATCGTCAGATACCACTTGAAACTCTTTGGCTTAGAGTTTCATTGCTCAAATTGATAATGTTTCTAAAACGATGTTTTCATCATATTTTAGATAATTAAAATTTAATATCAATTTAATTATCATAATCACAAACAATTCCGAAACAGCATATGTTATGGAGGATTTTATGAGTGATCAGTTTAATGAGAATGGTAGTTCGCTTGGTATTTCAAATTATATATGTTGCGGGCGATGCATGAGATAATTTTGTGTTCTATACATTGCATAGGCATGCTATAGAAGGCATGAGGAAATGCACATTCAAAGTGTATAATAATTTCGAAAAAAATCGTCATTTCATGCAATGGCTAAAGTTAGCCGGCATTCTAACACTTTATTGCAGCATAAGGTCTTATATAGGCGGTCTGTGACCGCGCAGTTCATGCCAAGCTGGGGCCAAATTCGCTTGGCTGCGGAGATACCTAGGCATGCAACCGTCGTACCCTTTTGAGCTCTGTCATTGTAAATAACCAGTGGGTGATCTTCGGAGAGATACCCCAGGTTCTGCCTTACATGCGGCGGCAGGCCCTCAAAGCTCTGGTAGCTTTTGTAATTTTGTTGTTTATGTGAGATCTCCAATTTAGCCTCCTGCCTAGGATTAATCCAAGAAATTTGACTTCTTCGGAATACCCAATAATCGTGTCGTTAATTGAAATTTGACCAAGGCTTACATTTTTTCTTTTGGTAAAAGGAACTATGATAGCCTTACTTCGATTAATGGAAAGATTTTCCCTGTTGCACCAGTCTAGAGCCGTCTTAAGGGCGTTTTGCATACGTGTCGGCACTTCGTTTGCATATTTCCCCTAATAATGATGTTAATGACTTTGTCATCGGCGTATCCAATTGCATTGAAGCCTAAATGGCTCAATTTATGGAGCCGGTTCTCAATGACCAATGACCACAGGAGGGGTGATAGCACTCCTCTCTGTGGGCAGCGCCTTACGACTGATACTGATACTGAAGTCGGTCCCCATGAAGTAGTTATTTTCGACTTTCAAGCATCGCTTTGATCCATTTTATAGTGGGTTGGTCTTCATTTCTGTGGTGCAAAGCATTTGATATCTATTTGCACCGGTAGGTGCTTTTGATCTCTGTTGTTAGTTTTAACAGAGCGCCTTCAGTTGATTTATCTTTCAAGTAAAATTGTACTGCCGCTGCCTTTGCAATGGACTCAAACCGGACATTCCTACCAACCTTTGCATTAAATTGCACCTAATCAGCTGCAATTAACACTGAACTACAATGTTTGTAGGTTGGAACGTCCATTTTCTCAAGCGAATAACCCATTCTGGTCTCACCTAGAGCTACAATTTATTCCACAGGTAAGTGTGGCATCCGATATTTTTTTTCTTAGTTTATTCGATCAACATCTTACTACCGTGTTCCTAGGATTCACTTCTGTTCCTGTTATTGTGATGTGATTGTGATGTGATGCTTCTAAAAGTCCACCTGCGTGCAAAAAAAAAAAATAGGAATCAATAAGTAAATCCTTTATATAAAAAACAAGGTACGCTGAATTCAGGTAAGTGCAATGCAATGTTAAAACGAATGTTTATGTTGCCCACAGAAATTGCGGGCGCACATATCAAAGTTCGGTACTAATATCGTTTCATACAACAACATATCCGCAATAATTTTTTCATAAACTCAGTCCGAAGTTTTGACAATGATCAAATGAACAACGCATTTCGCCCGTTGTTCTCTCTGGATGTTACGCTCAGGCAGTGGCGGACTAACCAGGGGGCGGAAGGGGGGTCTTCCGGTCTTGGGGAGCCCCCAAATCCTTCAATTTAAAATATTTTTATTTTTTTTTTGCGTGTAGCTAGGTGAAAATCGTTGAAAGACATCGCTTGCGAGCTTTGCGATAGTGTGGGACTTGAATCACTCACTAAAAACACCCAGGGAAATCATGATGTTACTATCCTTCCAGTAATCGCACCTAGTCTAAAGAATAATCAGCAAATTTAACATTTGCTTATGTACTTATGTACTGTTTTTAGGAACTAACTTTGGTTTGTTACCTTTTGTTTCTCAGTTCAATATCACTTTGTTCACACGAACATGTTGTAACACATATATTTCTTTCCTTTTTACCTAGTTAACTAGTTCAAAAGGTTTAACTCTACGTAATCTTCTAACTAAATTATTGTTATTAAGTATAGTTGAACTACTTCTAAATTAGCATGGCTGCGAAGCCTAACTTCATGTCTTCTTGCGACATTCCGAACCTCGTTCTGTACCATTTCAATTTTTAGATCCCTATGTAGATCAGCATTACGTATGTACCACGGCGCATTAACAATATTGCGTAGTACTTTGCACCCCCATATGTCAAAATTGGTTTTAATATTTGCTTGTAGAGAAGCAGTTTGTTGTAGATTGAGAGGCTTGAATTCCTCGCTATGAGCCAATACATTTTATTGTATCGTATATTTAGTTCATCTCGTTTTTTTTGACATGTGTTTTCCAACGCAACTTTGCGTCCAAAGTCAAGCCTAAATACTTAGCTGAGTTCGAGTGCAGAACTACTTTATTATTTATGTACACAGGTATAAGTTGTACGTTAATATGAACCGACTTTAGTTCATTTAATTTTATTTGCCATTTTTTGGTGCATTTGGATATATCATTTACTGTCCTTTGCAGTTTTTGTGTAACTTCCTTTGCGGTTTTTCCTACAGCAAGTACAGCAGTTTCGTCTGCAAAAGTGGGAACAGTAGTTTCGTCATTTTGTGGTAGGTCGTTCGTGTATAGAAGGAACAGTACTGGTCCCAACACACTACCTTGCCGTGCTCCAGCTTTGATGTTTTTCGATGCGTAGTACTCATTCTCTTGCTTAATTCTAAATAATCGTTGCATTACATACGACTCTAGTATTTCATGGTACTCTTTCGGAAGATATTTTTGTAGCTTACGGATTAATCCTTTGTGCCAGACTTTATCAAAAGCTTGTGTTACATCAAGGAAGATGGCAGAGCATATTTGTTTTTCTTCTAAAGCTTTTTCTATTATATCAGTTATTCTGTGAACCTGATCTATTGTTGAGTAATTATTTCTAAATCCAAACTGATGGTTTCTGATCAGTGCCTTTTCTTCTAGAATCGGATGGAGTCGTTTTAGGAGCATTTTTTCGAATAGCTTAGACAGGATTGGCAGCAATGATATCGGCCGATATGACGTTACTTCACTGGGCAATTTTCCCGGCTTAGGTACCATGATAACTTCCGCAACTTTCAACATGCGCGGAACATACCTAAGTCTGAACGCAGAATTTATTATCTGTGCTATTTTTTTCATAACTTTCTTAGGCAGTTTTTTCAGAATTTCACCCTATATTATATCAAATCCCGGGGCTTTTTCGGGTTGATCTTTTCTTTTATTTCTTTGGCTATTTCCCTAGAGGTTACTGCTGGAATCGATCTCTCGTCTTCGCACATTTCTTCCGTTTGTTGGGAAATATCCTCATCGTCGTATGGCTTGAAAACGTTTTCAAGATGTTCCGCAAATAGATCCGCGTTTTGTTTGTTTGTTTTAGCCCAGGTATCACTGCTGTTTTTCACTGGTGGAATGTATGCCGTTGGTCTTTTAATTTTTTTTGTAGCCTTCCACAGTGAGTATTCTGTACTAGCATCGTTTGTCAGATTTGTAAGGTATCTTTCCACCGATGCATTTTTAAATTCTGCTATCCTTTTTCTGAGCCTATTGTTTAAGCTATTAAGTCTACTTTTATCACTTGGAGCTCTTGACAGTTGCCATCGTTTGCGAGCTCGTCTCTTTTCTGATATAATGTCGCAAATTTCGTTGGGATACACGTTTCTTTTTACTTTGCTATTCAATTCAGGCGTTGCAGCCCATGCAGCTTTTCTATAGCTAGGGTGAAGGACTGTACTTCACCTTCTAATTGCTCTATTGTATTAATTGTTGTGGATAGTTCGATGCGTTCATCTATTAAATATCTGAATATGTTCAGTTCAAGTTCAAGTTCAAGTTAACTTTATTGAGACATATAAATCAATACATCAATATTTATACATAATCAATTCTAATTTTGGCCGGCTTAAGGATATGTCTGACTTAAAGAAAAGTTATAAAATAAGTAAGAAACTATTAATTACAATTCATTTCGGTATAAGCTGAACGCAACTTCATTTTTGTATGCTTGCTCCCGGCATACATTCACTACTTTGCTCTTTTTTGGCAAACTTAACTTAATGACTAGAAATTAAAATGAAGACTAAAACTATAAATAGGACTTAAGCTAAAAAAGTTCCACTTTTAATAAGGGGACATCAAATCACTTCAAGTGTACGTAGGCGTCTATATACAAACAATGACATAAGAAGCTTTAAAATCCTTAATGGTTAACCTATATACATAAAATATATAATCATAAGGAACTCTAAAGCATTCTGCGCTAAAACAAAGGGTTATGCTAGTATTTTTTTTTTTCTTTAAATTTATATTTTCACAACATCATCCCCTATAATTATTAGGAGATGCTTTTTCATAGAACGAGGCTAGCAGGCATTCATTTTCATCTGGTCTTAATAGAGTGAGGGACCCCTCATTTAGTGAACTAAATGGAGACAAGTAGTATGTTTCAGCTAGACTCTCATCGATATTGGAGTCCATCAAGGATCTCACTAGTGGGTTTGGGTGGGAGCTTATTCGTTCCATCTTTTTTAAAAGAAGATCTATTTGGTAGTTCATAAGAGGTTTGATTTGGGTTGCGTCGTATACAGTTTTGTCAGAAAACCATTTTTTATCTGGCTTTCTAAAAACTCCGGAACAAAATCTTAGAATTTTTCTTTCGAAAATCTCCATTTCCTTTGCTACAGTAGGTGAAATGGTAAACCATGTGCAGAATCCATATGTCAGAATAGGTCTTATGAGAGTCTTGTACATAAGGATCTTAGTTTTTCCTAACATGTATTTAGAATTAAGTAAAGGCTTTAGTGTAGCGGTAACCATTTTCGCCCTATTAAGCACAGCTCTACCATGTTTTTTAAAGAGAAATCGGTTCTGAAAGTTGATTCCGAGGTACTTTGTTTCGGAGCGCAAGGGAATTGGAAGGTCATATATTTTTAAGCATAGAGATTTGCTTTCCCTAACTGCAAGGTAGTGTCCCTTTCCACTTGCATTTCTAAAACATGTTAATCCACATTTTCCGGAATTAATTTTTAGTCTCCATTTCTTAAAATAATTTTCCACGTGTGGGAGTATTGCTTTAATTTTATTAAGAGCTAGAATTGGTCTTATGTCGCTTGCTAATATAATGGTATCATCTGCGTAGTGGAGTGATACAGGTTCTTCCGTTATAGGGTCTGAAAGGGGGAAGTCTTGAAGGTAGACATTAAACAAAAATGGCCCTAGTATCGATCCCTGTGGAACACCGGAATTCACAGGGAAAAAATCAGTGTGCTCGGATCCAATGAATATTGAGGTGGTTATGCTTGACAAGAAACTGTATATCATTTTAATAAGCCAATTCGGAAAGCTTAGTCTGATGAGCTTAAATAGTAGGCCATGATGCCAAAGCGAATCGAAAGCCTTTTCGATATCAATATCTAGGCTCACTGTACATTTTTTGTTTCTTAGATTTTGAATAACTTTGTTTTGGAATATGAGCAAAGCATGTTCTGTGGAATTTCCCTTTTTAAACCCAAATTGATTGTTTGGAATGATGTCTGCATCCTCACAGAAGCTGTTTAAGGGGTGAGCTATCACCCTCTCAAATAGTTTTCCAATATTGGGAAGCAGCGATATAGGGCGAAAGTTATTGACGTCTTTCGCAGCCTTTTTTTTTGCTATCGGCAAGAGCTTAGCTTGTTTCCAGGTTTCCGGAAAGTAACCGTTGTTTATACATTGGTTAAATATTAATGAGAATATAATATCTAAAGAATGTGGACATTTTCTTAAGATAAAATTTGATATTTGATCGATACCTGCGGATTTTTTGTTATTAAGCGAGATCCTAAAAATATTCACACTGTTAGGTGAAGTGAACGGAGTTATTCCTGGATGAAAAGCACTGTTAAGCGGCGAAAACGTGGTAAGAGTTTCAGTAAAATGGGTTTCTTTGAAATGGCTTACTGTCGAGAAAACCTCTTGCTCAAAGTTCTGATCGGCTAAAGACGCTCTCTCAGAGTAATCTGCGGAGAAAAGACTCTTAAATGCATTTAATTTGGTTTCAATATCAATCAGCTCTTGACCATTATAAAACAGCGAGTTTTTTGAAATATCTGTTCCAAAAAATTTGCGTCCAGTAACTTTGTCTATCTCTTTAAAAGCCTGGGGTGTTGGCTTGATGTTTTTCAGTCTAGCACTAAAGGAATTGTTGAGGTCTATGTTCGCATTTTCTTTTATGATTGTACTTATACACTGAATTCTAGCATGGAGCTCACGATATTCAGGATTAACTCTATTAAGTCGCTGATGATAAAGTCTTTTAAGTTGTACAAGCCAAATTCTTCGTAGTTCGATCAATTTCTTGTCAAGTCGGAAATACAATGATACTTGTGATCCGTAACATTAACAATTTTCGAATGACATTCCACTTTGGAAATGATTAATGCGTTTAGCTGAACTATAAGACTATCTATTTCCGAATTTGATATGTTTCTTTCAGCTGGTACAACTAGTGAACCCAGAGAGCTATGCAGGCTTAGTCGAAAGGCTTCCCAATTCGTATTTTTGAAACTTCTGTAGGTAGGTGGGGGTACTAATATAGGTGAAAAATCTTCGACATTTATTTCTAAAAGGATTCCGAAATGGTCGGAAAGTGCTGAAAATGTTTTACATGTTGAGGGCATTGAGGGATTGATCGCCAAACGTGCGGTGTTAAGGGTGGAAGAGATTATGAAAAAATCCAGGTAGGAGGAGGATCTTGGATATGTCGGGGTGTTAGGAGGTATTATTTCGAGGTTGAGGTATGGGCCGTTGTTAAACCAATTGTTGAGGATATTTCCATTATTATTATGGACACTGTCTCCCCACGCAGAGTGACGAGCGTTAAAATCTCCCCCAATTATAACAGCATCATAACTATTCATGAGCGAATAAAGAGCATCAAGATCTCTACATAAGTTTTGTCCAGCGTTCGAAGGAATATAAATACTACCAATCAACAATCGAAAATTTGAACCCGTGGAGCTAAGAGAAGAAACTGAAGCAAGACACACAGAGAATATATAACTTTGGAAGGGAACTGAATGAAACCTGAACTTTTTGTCAAGTAAGATTGCTGTTCCTCTGCCAGTATCGTTTCTTGTAATGTTGAAGCCCTCAAAGGATGGCTTATATCTTTCGGATAATCTTGTTTCAGAAATCAAACAAATTTGAGGTTTTTTCATTTTGAGAGTATTTGAAAGCGCAAGTCTTTTTTCATGTGAAATAATTGAATTGAAATTAATCGATATAATTTTTAATTTTCTTATTGACATTATACAACAATGAAAGCAACAAACTCAAGGTAAGAAAACATTTTTTCCTCCTGGGTTTTGATCGATTTGTATTTAGGCCAAAACTGCCTAATTCTTGTCAGAAGATCTACAAATGAGACATTAAACAATTTGTTTGCTTCATTAAGGAAGTCATTAAGTTCTCCTTTCTGCGCATTTGAGTTTGAAAAAGCAATTGAAGAAGGATCTTTTTCAGATTGGGCTTTGCTTCTCGAATCAAAACGAATCCTTGGTTGAATGGTTGAGCTTTTCGCTTTATCAGCATAAGAAGTGTTTGGATTTGTGAAGTTATAAATGGAATCTTCCACGAGAGTTTTAGTTTTAATTACCGCATGTCTAGCATTTTGAGAGAATGATTCTTTCTTTTCCTTATATTTTAAATAAGCTGGGCAGCCCTGATAACTAGCTGCATGACCAACCTCATTGCAGTTTACGCATTTGGGGACCGGGACTTCTTCATTTTTTTCTTTTAGAGTCCTAAAAGAATCAATGCATTCATTTGAGTCGTGGCTCTCGCCGCAAAGAACACATCGACTCACATAGGCGCAGCATTCGCCTGAATGCCCAAAACGTGGACAGCGGTAGCATCGTATTACTGCCCGATTATGTTTTTTTTCCCAGTAAACTCGTTGGTATAATAAGTACCTAACACTAGTAAGATCTCTGATCGACTCTCCTATTTCTAGCTGCACAATAAACATATTCAATTTGATATCCATTTCTTTACTTCTAGAAGTTGAAAACGGTGTTATTTTGCTAATTCTTACATTGGGAACAATTTCTCTCAGAGCTTTTTTAATGTTATCCAATGGGGTGTCCCCATCAAGACCCTTCAACAAGACTGACACTTTTTTCGTGTCTTTATGAGAGAATGAGAATGCCCCTATCCCTGTTCCACGAAGTCTATCGATGATTAACTTATGAATAGAGGAATTATTTACATAAACCTTTGTTTTCCGATAGCCCATGTTAACAAATTTATATTCTAAATCAGAAATCTTACAATCTGTAGCTGCTAGTTTTAATAAGTCAGTAATGAGAGTGCAATTAGCACCAAAAATAAATATCGGCGGACAAAAAGATAACTTATTTACATTTCGTGATGAAGAACTAACATTTAAGTTATTTGATAAGAGATGAGACTGCCTATCTGCTTCGTTGTTGGATATTCTTGTGTTATTATCTGCTTGCGTATTTTTTGCCACCAATTCAGGATTGGCAAGAGGAAAGAATTTGTTGTTTGACAGATTTGGTTTATTTAGAGATGACTCATCTAATTGCTTTCTTATGGGCCTTGACCTTGAATGGTAGCTGCTGGCTGCTCTCTTGAATTTGTCCATGACAGTTGTCCACTCAGTGGTACCAACATTTTCATTCAGGTTTACTACATCCATGCTTTGGCTTTGACTGTTCTCACTAGCAAAGAACTTCGTGGGATGAAGGTCAGAGTTTGGCGAATGAGTCAGTGAATCGTCTGCACTTCTCTTTAATTCATTTGCTTTCGTCGTGCTTAAATTAAAGAGAGAACTACTTGTTGTTGTTACAATCTTACTTGTAGAATTTATATTGCTCATGGGTAAAGAGTTTTTATCATTTTTGGAAATGTCATGGGATACACGTGCAATATTTTGCGTTACACATTGATTACTTTTTCCGGAGTTTAGCATTTATGCTGATATTTATACCCTATTCTAGGGGTATATTAATTTTGACGCATAGTTTGTAACATACCTTAATATTGCCCGTAGACCCCTAAAAGTTACTATATTTATGATCAGCATCGATAGTAATGTCGATCTAGCCATGTCCGTCCGTCCGTCCGTCCGTCCGTCCGTCCGTCGGCAAAAATTAGGCCTTTAAACTGGACCTAGAGAGCTGAAATTTTAACCATATACTCTCTAGGGTCCCGAAATAATCAAGTTTAAGAATTTTTGAAATCCGCCCACAGACACGCCCACAAACTCAAAAAAACAAAATTTTGGAAAAAATCGAATTTTGAGCTAGAGAGCTGAAATTTTTTATATATGATCTATGGCCCATAAAACTGATTGAGACATAAAATTTTCAAAATCCGCCCACTGACACGCCCACAATTAAATAAAACAAATTTTGGGAAAAATTGAATTTTGAGCTAGAAAGCTGAAATTTTTTATATATGATCTTTGGCCCATAAAAATGCTTGGGACATACAATTTTCAAAATCCGCCCACTGACACGCCCACAATTAAATAAAATATTTTTTTTGAAAAACCAAAATTTGAGCTAGGGAGCTGAAATTTTTAATATATACTCTCTAGGGGCCCTTTATGCTCATGTGTAAATATTTTCAAAATCCGCCTACTGACACGCCCACAATTATTTTTTTTTTATTTTTGAAAGTCCAAATTTTGAGCTAGGGAGCTGAAATTTATAGTATATACTCTCTAGGTGCCCTTTATGCTCATACTTAAATTTTTTTTAAATCCGCCTACTGACACGCCCACAATTAAATAAAACAATTTTATTGAAAAACCAAAGTTTGAGCTAGGGAGCGTTTTTATTTACAAAAGCTTAGTTTTTTCGATAAAATCCTTTAAATTTTTGTCACGCCCACTTATGAGATATAGGAATAAGAATAGGGTATCCAACAGTTCGCCCAAGCGGACTGTAGCCCGCCCCTATGTTTTTATTTTTGTTTTCACCAAATTTCACTTTTTAGAGTCACTGTCTCAAGGAAGATTTGTATGAGCGGCAAAAGCCGTCAAGTTATAAGGCAAACACAGAGATTTGTTTTATCACAATCAGTACAAGGTCTGTTCACCACGACGGTTCGACTTGAACTCCCCAAATATGTTCAGTCAGTTAGTTTGTTTACTAGACGTGGGTTGTGTTCCTTCATTATAATTTTATTACTAAGTGTTAGCAGCACAGATGAGTGATCTGAGTCAAGATCTGGCCCTTCCTTAACTTGGGTAGTATTTCAGGAATCCGAGATTTTGTTCCTATCTATGGCCCAGTAAGTAGGATTTCCCGTTGAATGGTACCTAGTTAACATTGGTTTTTTTCATATATTCCAGGAGTTCTCTTCCTCTTGTATTTGTTGTTGATCCCCAAGATATGTTCTTAGCGTTGAAATTCTCCTTTCTGCGCATTTGAGTTTGAAAAAGCAATTGAAGAAGGATCTTTTTCAGATTGGGCTTTGCTTCTCGAATCAAAACGAATCCTTGGTTGAATGGTTGAGCTTTTCGCTTTATCAGCATAAGAAGTGTTTGGATTTGTGAAGTTATAAATGGAATCTTCCACGAGAGTTTTAGTTTTAATTACCGCATGTCTAGCATTTTGAGAGAATGATTCTTTCTTTTCCTTATATTTTAAATAAGCTGGGCAGCCCTGATAACTAGCTGCATGACCAACCTCATTGCAGTTTACGCATTTGGGGACCGGGACTTCTTCATTTTTTTCTTTTAGAGTCCTAAAAGAATCAATGCATTCATTTGAGTCGTGGCTCTCGCCGCAAAGAACACATCGACTCACATAGGCGCAGCATTCGCCTGAATGCCCAAAACGTGGACAGCGGTAGCATCGTATTACTGCCCGATTATGTTTTTTTTCCCAGTAAACTCGTTGGTATAATAAGTACCTAACACTAGTAAGATCTCTGATCGACTCTCCTATTTCTAGCTGCACAATAAACATATTCAATTTGATATCCATTTCTTTACTTCTAGAAGTTGAAAACGGTGTTATTTTGCTAATTCTTACATTGGGAACAATTTCTCTCAGAGCTTTTTTAATGTTATCCAATGGGGTGTCCCCATCAAGACCCTTCAACAAGACTGACACTTTTTTCGTGTCTTTATGAGAGAATGAGAATGCCCCTATCCCTGTTCCACGAAGTCTATCGATGATTAACTTATGAATAGAGGAATTATTTACATAAACCTTTGTTTTCCGATAGCCCATGTTAACAAATTTATATTCTAAATCAGAAATCTTACAATCTGTAGCTGCTAGTTTTAATAAGTCAGTAATGAGAGTGCAATTAGCACCAAAAATAAATATCGGCGGACAAAAAGATAACTTATTTACATTTCGTGATGAAGAACTAACATTTAAGTTATTTGATAAGAGATGAGACTGCCTATCTGCTTCGTTGTTGGATATTCTTGTGTTATTATCTGCTTGCGTATTTTTTGCCACCAATTCAGGATTGGCAAGAGGAAAGAATTTGTTGTTTGACAGATTTGGTTTATTTAGAGATGACTCATCTAATTGCTTTCTTATGGGCCTTGACCTTGAATGGTAGCTGCTGGCTGCTCTCTTGAATTTGTCCATGACAGTTGTCCACTCAGTGGTACCAACATTTTCATTCAGGTTTACTACATCCATGCTTTGGCTTTGACTGTTCTCACTAGCAAAGAACTTCGTGGGATGAAGGTCAGAGTTTGGCGAATGAGTCAGTGAATCGTCTGCACTTCTCTTTAATTCATTTGCTTTCGTCGTGCTTAAATTAAAGAGAGAACTACTTGTTGTTGTTACAATCTTACTTGTAGAATTTATATTGCTCATGGGTAAAGAGTTTTTATCATTTTTGGAAATGTCATGGGATACACGTGCAATATTTTGCGTTACACATTGATTACTTTTTCCGGAGTTTAGCATTTATGCTGATATTTATACCCTATTCTAGGGGTATATTAATTTTGACGCATAGTTTGTAACATACCTTAATATTGCCCGTAGACCCCTAAAAGTTACTATATTTATGATCAGCATCGATAGTAATGTCGATCTAGCCATGTCCGTCCGTCCGTCCGTCCGTCCGTCCGTCCGTCGGCAAAAATTAGGCCTTTAAACTGGACCTAGAGAGCTGAAATTTTAACCATATACTCTCTAGGGTCCCGAAATAATCAAGTTTAAGAATTTTTGAAATCCGCCCACAGACACGCCCACAAACTCAAAAAAACAAAATTTTGGAAAAAATCGAATTTTGAGCTAGAGAGCTGAAATTTTTTATATATGATCTATGGCCCATAAAACTGATTGAGACATAAAATTTTCAAAATCCGCCCACTGACACGCCCACAATTAAATAAAACAAATTTTGGGAAAAATTGAATTTTGAGCTAGAAAGCTGAAATTTTTTATATATGATCTTTGGCCCATAAAAATGCTTGGGACATACAATTTTCAAAATCCGCCCACTGACACGCCCACAATTAAATAAAATATTTTTTTTGAAAAACCAAAATTTGAGCTAGGGAGCTGAAATTTTTAATATATACTCTCTAGGGGCCCTTTATGCTCATGTGTAAATATTTTCAAAATCCGCCTACTGACACGCCCACAATTATTTTTTTTTTATTTTTGAAAGTCCAAATTTTGAGCTAGGGAGCTGAAATTTATAGTATATACTCTCTAGGTGCCCTTTATGCTCATACTTAAATTTTTTTTAAATCCGCCTACTGACACGCCCACAATTAAATAAAACAATTTTATTGAAAAACCAAAGTTTGAGCTAGGGAGCGTTTTTATTTACAAAAGCTTAGTTTTTTCGATAAAATCCTTTAAATTTTTGTCACGCCCACTTATGAGATATAGGAATAAGAATAGGGTATCCAACAGTTCGCCCAAGCGGACTGTAGCCCGCCCCTATGTTTTTATTTTTGTTTTCACCAAATTTCACTTTTTAGAGTCACTGTCTCAAGGAAGATTTGTATGAGCGGCAAAAGCCGTCAAGTTATAAGGCAAACACAGAGATTTGTTTTATCACAATCAGTACAAGGTCTGTTCACCACGACGGTTCGACTTGAACTCCCCAAATATGTTCAGTCAGTTAGTTTGTTTACTAGACGTGGGTTGTGTTCCTTCATTATAATTTTATTACTAAGTGTTAGCAGCACAGATGAGTGATCTGAGTCAAGATCTGGCCCTTCCTTAACTTGGGTAGTATTTCAGGAATCCGAGATTTTGTTCCTATCTATGGGCCAGTAAGTAGGATTTCCCGTTGAATGGTACCTAGTTAACATTGGTTTTTTTCATATATTCCAGGAGTTCTCTTCCTCTTGTATTTGTTGTTGATCCCCAAGATATGTTCTTAGCGTTGAAATCTCCACCTGTTATGAATTTATTTCTGAATTTACGGAAGAGGATTTCAAAATTGTTTGGTTTCAGCCTGTAGCTAGGAGAACAATATGCCGCTGCTATCGTTATCTGGCCGCTGCTTGTTTTCATATTTACGGATTTCGCTTGTATCTGCTCTTCATCTTCTTCGTGGCTAACACCTTCCTTAATTATAACTGCGGCCCCTCCTCTTGCTGTATTTTGAGGATGTGGGGTTTGGTATTTCTTGTATCCGCGAAGTTCGTATTTTGTTCCAATTTTAAAATGTGTCTCGGAGACTAGACATTATGTCAATTTTGTTTATGTCGAGAGTCGCTTGCAATTCGTCTTTACGATTCTCGAGGCCATTGGCATTCCATAATAAGATTTGTATGTTTTTAGCCATTATGTTCTTTTAGGTATAGTTCTTTTATTACTGTTTTGTTTTTCAAGGAGAGATATTCTTTCCAGAATTTTCTTATTATTCTTTTCCATATATCCCATTCTGTTAAGGGGCCTTTACATGGTCAATCGAATGACATCAATCACTAGCATGTGTTTGTGGAAATGTACCTGTATGAGTCACACACATTTGGTGAAGTCTGATTGACGAAAATCAAAGCAAGTTTGATTTTGCATGATGACCGTCATGCCGATTGATACGTGTAAGGGTTGGATTGACGTAATTACTTCATTGTGTTTTGTGTTGCGGAAGCGAAAACATGTGCGGAAAACTGAAGGACGATGAAGACCGAGCATTTGTATCGGATTTAATTGAAACGTATTGGTTATTACCGAGGGAAAGATTATAGCGACCGAAACAAAAAATGCAACACTATTAAGTTTTACTGCAAAAGTATAAAGAAAAGTATCCTGATGCATAAAAAGCGGATGTCACCAGAAAAATAAATACGCTTAGAACGAATTTTCGACGCGAGCTAAAACGTTTAAATGAATTAAACAAAAGCGGATCCGGTGTTGATAATTTCAGTGAACCAACTCTTTGGTATTTTAATGAAATTAATTTCAGTAAAGACATTGAATATTCGTGTGTATCTCGCAGTACAATTCAAGAATATATTGCAAGAGCAATATATGCAATACATTCGTCCGTTTCCTTCATCGCGCATCCGTACACCACGAAAACTCGCAAAAAATAAAAATTTGACGTCAATCGATTGAACTGTGTAAGGGGTAGCGTCAATCCACACATACACGATGCATGATGCCGTCCGATTGACCATGTAAGGGCCCCTTTAAAGATTCTTTGCATGATATCCTCCATAGCATTAATGGGAGGCTTGGGGTTTCCGACTGGTTTTACAACGTTTTTCGAAGCAACCTGTTATGAGGCTTAAGTTTTCATTTTCACTTAATGGCAGATTTCCTTTAGCTCCTTTAGATTTCGGTCTCAAGTCTTTTTTGTTTCTTTCTTCTCTGTTTTTGGTTGTGTCTTTTTGAGCAGGCTTTTGCATTTTCTTTTGCTTGTTGTCTTTTACCTGCTGTAGCTCTTTTGCGACTACACACCCTCTGTAGTTAGCTGGGTGTCTTTCGCTACAACTGGCGCATTTAGGGGTAGCATTTTTTTCCCTTATGCAGTCTTCTGCACTCTTGTACTTAAGCATGTTGACAACTTCAAGTATTTTTAAGTTTTTCTTTATTAGGTCATTTGCAATGCGTTCAGGTGTGCATGACTAGTGTAGGTTCTTTGCAAAAACCTGTATTGGTCTTGTTTGTTTATTTTCAAACGAGTACCATTGAACTTTTTTCCGGTTTAGCAATTTTGTTAGGTTTCTGTAGGATTCTTCGTTATCCACATTAATTTTAACATCATTGCTATTTAGGAGAGCTGTATTAGCTATTATTTTATTTTCCTCTAAAATATTCAATAAGCCTTCATACTTCGTAATACAGAGCACTATAATTGGTGGAGGCTTTATTGTTTTGAATGGTTTGGTTTCTTTACCTTTCATCTTTTCTGGGCTTTTTTGGGTCACTTTTGGTGGTGAAAGCTCCGAAGACCTGCTCATTTTTCTTTTTTTGGTCCTTTTTGTTCCCTTAAAGGGTGGTTCTGTCTCTCTTTGCAGTTCTTCTTCATCCGTAGAGTACACTACAGTTTTAGGTATCGGCTCATTTTTATTGTTCTTATTGACCTGTTCTTTAAGCTGCTGTAGCTCAAGCTTTAGTTTATCAATTTCGCTTGCGAGTTTTTCACTGAGTTGCTTAAAATTGTCTCTTTCTTCACAGGCTTCCAACATAGGATTTTCTCTTGTTGGTTGGGATGGTGGTGTTCTTACCAATTTACGACTCTTTATGAAATTGTCATCTTTTAGCAATAAATGGTTCCCCCAGAATCCATAGAACCGGCCTCCGAAGAGGGTGGATTTACCAGCTTACCTGGCGTACCACCTGGCGTAGTTATATCATTTGTTTTGTTCATTGCATATTTTCGTTGTTTTTAACTTTTTTTCAAAGAGTTTAAAAATTTGGACTTTAGTCGCCTCTTATGACAGGCATGCCTACCTCGGGTAAATTCTGACCCCTACCCGAAGGGGGGATTTTTTATTTTAGTCGCCTCTTTCGACCGGCATGCCTACCTCGGGTAAATTCTAACCCCTATACCGAAGGGGGTAAACATAAAATGGGACTTCAGTGAATCGTTACCCTGTATATCGCTCATCCTTCAATACTTCTTGACCATTTGCATCTCGGTTGCATCATGCGAGAGGAGTTTGTCGAAACTTAAACTAATTAAAAATTATCTTCAATCTACAATGGATCAAGAGCGACTGGTTAATCTAGCCGTGCTTTCAAAAGAAAGAAAAATTACAAAAGAAATCGATTTCACAGAAGTTATTGAGGAGTTCAGTAAATTGAAGGCACGAAAACACATATACGAGTAATGCGCTACAAAAAAAAAAATTATTTGTGATTCATAATCAATTTTTTTTTTCTGTCGATCTATTCGTATTTTATTTTCCTCACCCATATTCATTCCATATTGTAGGTAGGTATGTTTATTTATTTAGCCTAAATAATTTAATACGAATTTAAATTTCACTTGCCAAATTTTAGCGAAATAAACATAAACACTTATTTATACATACAAATTTGAACTGAATAAAAAGCTAGTAAAACTATTTTTTTTTAAAAGCTGGGGGCTTCATTCAGCTTTGCCGCCCGGGCCTCTGACGGGCTTAATCCGCCACTGCGCTCAGGTTCGCCCAGTTTCGCTTTAGCCACGAACGTCCACTTAGATCCAGAACTAAGGTTCATCGCAGCGAGGATAGGTGGTATCACCGCCCTCCATGAGAACACCCGTTGCCGCATAGAGTACCCATGTCTTATCCAAAGAATAAGCCGCTGATTAAAATTACATGATTATAAATGTTAAATCACTTATTTTATCACTATTAATAAAAAAAACATTTATTAAATCAATACTATTATTTTACTTTGTACCCTAATCACATGCATATCAAGTCACTTGAATTTGGTTTCCATTGAAACATAGTTTTACTTTTATGTTTAGAATAAATATACTTTTGCATAACATGTTTACCTTTAACTATATGACTTTGATTAGCTCTCAGACAACGAGATGAAGGTTGTGATCTCGTTGATACATGTGTGGATATCGTTCTTGACTATTCTATAAAGACAAAGACCACGGATAGTTAAGGTGCATTTTTCCTCTCACCAGATGCATAGGGGATGGGAAAGTCAAAAATGCTCCGCAACACCTAAAAAATCGCCAGATTCTTATGCACCCCAAACACCCCCGTTACCATGAATGAAATGTGCCGGAGTGAAGGGTGTGGCATCTAAAAGAACGCTGCTTATATACTTGAAGGGCCTGCATTTACTATATCCTATGCTTCAATTATTACACAATTTCCTGATGACAACTTTCAAAACATTTTTAACTGTGCGCACAAGCCGCTCCCAGAAACCACCCCACCAGTGTGCCCTCTCCACTACGAACTTCCATCGTATCCTTTTGCCGGATCATCACCAAACATCGGATTCGTCTCGCTCAGTTCCAAACGAAAAGTTCAGGCGTTATCAGAATAAATCGTAGAAGGAGTTCTCGTCCAGCAATAAAGCACCTGAGTTCCATAAGGCAGTGTTCTGTAGACATAGATGTGACTAGTGACAAACATTTTTATTCTTCTTTTAATTAACGGACGCCACTTAAACATGCAAAAACGCTTACGCATCTGGTGTAAAACAATGTTCATATCTACGTGAAGAGTAATGATGACAAAAATCGACGATGAGGTTTACAAGATATGAAACCGAAGGTAATATGATAGGGTGTTTCTCGTCATATGAGCCCTCCAAAAATTTAAGAAGTCTATCAAACCGAAGAGTATTATTGTCATCCAGAATAGGGTTCAATCGAACAATTTTTGAAGATTTTGGCATTTTTGTTTTTTTGCAAGACTTCGCTTGTATAAATTTTAGCCAGTTTTTTTTAGCAGTGTTGAGTTTTATGGTGCTCAGTTCTGTAAATTGGGATCTTCCTTCCCTTTTTAAATGAATAAATCGAATAGGGTAGGCTGTCACTCGAAGTCGGGCGCAGTGACTCAGTGGTTACTGTGGTTAGTGTGTCGAACTACAAATCAAAAGGTACCCGGTCTAATGGTCCATTCCCTTTTGGGCCGTTAACGCCTAATATTTTTTTTTCACTCGAAGCAAACGAATTCAGGAAGGTAGTCTATGAAGGGAACATGCGACGATTTTGTCAGCGGTAGTCGCTTGAGCCAGCTAACCTGCGGGTCCCAGCTTATCGTAAAGGGTCTGTTCGTCAAAACTAATATTGTGTTGCAGCCCACCTGGTCCATTAGCTCATATCGGCGAACTTTGCAGGTTACGAGCTGTTATTCCCCTGGTTAGAAGTTATATTTTTTACCTGCTCATCCCCAATGTGCAATGTGCATTGCCGTTAAATTGCTATGCTATACTCCATCCGGAAATAATAGTCAGTATAGCGCTTATTGGGAGAGAGAAATATTGTCAGTGCGGTCGTTACGTTCTCTAAGTATGCCACCATTTGGTGGTCTCTTTGGTTTGTGAAGGTCAATATTGGAAGCTATGGCAACCCTGAGAGAGCTTTAAAGAGCGACAAGTTTATGTAAAGCATTATAGCCAGAGGGAGAGGCAAGCGTCCTATCTTCACTGTACTGACTATTCTCTAATGTTGGCTTGCGAGTTTCGCACAATTTTCTCAAGTATGATGTTGAAGAAGTCACATTACAGCGCATCACCTTGTCTAAATCATTTTTTGACATCAAAGGTCTCGGTGATATTGTTTCCGGCCTTTATGGAGCTCAGGCGTTCTCCATCGTCATTCCGCACAATCTGACAGGTTTGGCAGGGATGCCAAAACTAGACATGGCTCTGTATAGCTCGTCTCTATAGATGCTGTCGTATGCCGCCTTAAAATCGATTATAAGATGGTGGGTATCGATTTATACTTCTTGGGTTTTCTCCAGGATCTGCCGTAGTGTGAATATCTAATCGGCCGTGGACTTACCGGGCCTGAAACCGCACTGGTAGAGACAAATCAGGTCCAAACGATGCTGAGTTTCCATTCATCTGAGGTTCCATTCATCAGGCATACTTTCTTCTGATCAAATCTTGGAATCGAGTTGGTGTATGCAGGTATGCTCTCCACCAGGTCATCTCCCGGTGCCTTAAAAAGCTCGGCATTTAAACCGTCTGGTCCAGCAGCTTTGTTGGATTTAAGCTTGGATATCGCTATCCTCATTTCGTTTTGGTCAGGTGGACGACGGATGTCTTGGCTTTCATCGTCCAGGCTGAATGATTCGTTCTGCCTAATTTGTGTCGTCTTCGCCGTTTAGCAGTCTA
Source organism: Portevinia maculata (assembly GCA_949715645.1). Classification (NCBI taxonomy): domain Eukaryota; kingdom Metazoa; phylum Arthropoda; class Insecta; order Diptera; family Syrphidae; genus Portevinia; species Portevinia maculata. The sequence continues at coordinate 168,685,276 of OX454526.1, read as the reverse complement.
CATAAATGATTTTTCCATGTCCTTAGCACCGACTGTGACTCTACTACAAGATTTCCTTGTTCGTCTCTACAGGTCTCTGTTCGGGTCTTGTTTCCGTGACACGTCCTTTTGACCTTTTGGTAAAACTTCCGAACATTGTTCCTGGAGTAGCTCCTCTCTATTTCCTCGAGACGTTCTGTATTTCCAAATTATTTTCTGAGAAGGGAAACGGCAGCTTCATAGCACGTTCCAGAAGCGGTAAATCCAGAATCTATTTTCTTGACGCTACCTATCAACACCGACTCGAGGTAACGGAATTTGTCGGATGATGTGAGGTTACCGGTTTTATCAATAGCTGACCGCTCCGAAAACGGAAGCCATACTTAATAGCTGCGGTCAAATTTGTTGAGCTCCAATCTTGGTAGTTTCAAGGAGCCACTTGCAGCCATTGAACCATTTAAAGACATCTCAGATTTTTATGCAGCGATTTTCAATGACTGTTTTTTTCTCATTTTCTGAAGTCGCACATTTAAGCCCGGAAGCGTTCCGATGTTTGAGTCTAGGTACGCGATTACCTTTTCCATTTCTTTGTCCAACTCCTCAGCTCAAACCAAACCCTTGTTCTGCACATCCTGATTGACCACGTTCAAGCTCTCCTGAGCTTAAAAACAAAAACGCCTATTGGCTAAAAAATCGAGCGCACTTTTAATCATTTTGGTCACTTGCCCCTGTAGGCACTGCGCGCAGACAATTCAGTTGACATTATTTAACATCTGTTGGCTAATTCCACGGGTTTCGGCACCATTTAAAAAATTGATAAATTCCCGAAATGAAACTTATGAGAAAAAAAAACCGGCAATTGAAATAACGCAAGAAAACTTTATTTGTTCGATTCGAAGCATTGCTAAACTAAGCCTAATAAGCTTCGCATAACATTAGAAAGAGTAAGATGTATGAATACAAGCAAATATAAATCATTTGTTCAGTAGGAAAAAAAGTGTTTACATTTTAATATTAATTTTTAACAATTAACAACCCCATGCAGTTTGAATGATCATTTGGAAGAGCGTTTTGGAGGCGTGCCACTTCATGCAGTTTTTCAAGTTTCTCGCAGTTTTCATGCCAGTCGCAATTCTTTGTTTTATATGGTCTGCAGTGACTTGTATTGTACCTATGCGCCGGTGCGTTTGGCTTTGTTAAAAAGCTTTCTTACTCTCTTCCGGATAGTCTCCAGGTCATCGTTGCTTAATGGGACCACAGTGCGCATTAATCTTGCAACTTCTTTTGAAGGTTGAGGGAATAATGTCGTTTAGCTGACATTGTGTTACGTCTGCATCACAAGGTCTAAAACTTCGTCTTGTATAGAGTTCCTAAATGTGGGTTTATCACCCTTATTAAGAATAACGAGGTTTTTACTACGTAGATATTCTAAAAGTGACTCACCTCATTTGTTGGAGTGATGGCCGCTTCAGAAGGAAGGAATTGAATAAGAATAACCCCTTTTTATTATCGAGAATTGAAGAATCGGAGAAATTTTATTTCCTAAATATAAATCATCAGATAATTGTCACAGTGTATTACATTTTTTCCTACGTCTTCCTCGTTTAAGCGCCGTCACATACAAAATGAATTCCAAAGAAATATCTATAATGGTAATGGCGGAAATGAGTTGGCAGAGGTCTCAACTTAGCAAACAATAAACGATTGGGACGTGTTCAGGCACTTAGGCGAGGATTACATTTAGAGAATTTGAATCAGTACCTACAGTAAAATAAAAAAACTAATATTTTGTTTTGAATGAATAACCTTACATTTCTTACCACGTTAAGTGAACGGCTGGAGTTACAGCGCTGTTTCACGGTTAGCCACAACCGATCATCAGACTCATGCACTGTGCCATTGAAGCCACGAGTTAATCCAGTTTTTATTTCAATTTTCTTGGACAAACTTTGCTCCTGTAAGTACTCGTATATTATGTTATTCATTCTGGTTTTTCTTTCTAAGTTTTATCTAATTCTATTCCATTTCGACAAGCATAGTTGGACTGAAATGGGTGATAGAGAGGGTGAAAGACTTTTTGACATTTGACAACCATTAATCGTAAGATTCTCGACAAATACAATGTCAAAAAGTCTTTCACCCTCTCTATCACCCATTTCAGTCCAACTATGCTTGTCGAAATGGAATAGAATTAGAGAAAACTTAGAAAGAAAAAACAAGAATGAATAACATAATACTCGTATACTTACAGGAGCAAAGTTTGTCCAAGAAAATTGAAATAAAAACTGGATAAACTCGTGGCTTCAATGGCACAGTGCATGAGTGCTTGCCTGAGAAGACGCTGGTCTAGGTTCGAATCCCGGTGGAAGAAATGGAATTTCGGGATAAAATGAAGGAAAAAGACAGACCAGCACCACAGAAGGAGTCTGATGATCGGTTGTGGCTAACCGTGAAACACCGCTGTAACTCCAGCCGTCCACTTAACGTGGTAAGAAATGTAAGGTTATTCATTCAAAACAAAATAAAGGAATTGACGGAAAACAAAAATTAAAACCAGGAAAAACTGTGTGGTATAACTTAAAAAACCATTAATCGTAAAAAAACTAATCCTTACTAATATTATAAATGCGAAAGTAACTCTGTCTGTCTGTCTCGCTTTAACGCCAAAACTACTCAACCGATTTAAATGAAATTTGGTACACAGATAGTCTAGAGCCTAAAAATGGACATAGGCTACTTTTTACCGCGGGAAAATGCTTCATCCGCTGTCCAGAAGCGGAGATCTAAGCTGATGTCTAAGAAAAGTTGTAACTCTCGAATGCTTTCTAGCTCCTAGTTTTGGAATGACTCATCCAAATGAAATAGGATTTTTTTTAATATAAAGTTCAATTATGTACAAAGATTTTAAGATATAAATCATTTTTTTAGGTTATCCTGAAGTTGAACAATAAGCATTAAACTATAAATTTTATACAATTCAAAAAAGTAAAATGTTCGATTGAAGCTAGATCGTTGGATTTTCCCAGTGTTCAGTGGAGGCAAATTTGTGTGTGTGTGTGTGGCACAAATCTGTTTCTGTACCTGTACCTTTTGTGCAATGTGCTTTTTCTTCCTTTTTTGTATGCACCTCTTGCAGTTTGTGTTGTTATTTTTATGGCGCATGGCCATGGGATTGAGAAAGATAGGGTATGAAATGTAAATGAGTTTGAGATGGAGTCACACTCAGAGTATATCCATATAATGAGTAGGGACACTCTCGACGTTTTCTTTATTAGTTCTTATCAGCAAGTATTTTGTTTTAAATTCGAGAAGTGGCAGACTGGCGAAGCAAGGCGAGCACGGGACAGCTAGTAGAACATAAATATCGGCGATAGATAACAGTTGGTATCTCGGCTACCCCATATAGTAAAGTAATTAATAACACAACCAATTTAGATGACGTACTTTATTGAACTACCAAAAGCAACTTAAAAACTAAGATCAAAACGACGAACTGAATCCGGTCGCAACGCGCACGATGTCGCAGCTCTTATCTGATTCTTCCCACGAAGATTCAAACAAAGCTGCAACTCAACACATTCCAATGCTCTACTCAAATTTGTTTATCAAATGTGAGTGACGAGGAATGTGCTGACGCCGGCATTGAGACGGACTCAATCCTCGTTTGGATTGCAAGAGGGGTATAGTTGTTTATGTAACTTCTCCCCCCTTTAGATTTTTGCAGTCCCTGCAAAAGGATCATTATTTTCAATTGTATGTTTATCCTTAAGTTCTATTACAGTTCGTGATTCAGAGACCTTTGTTTTTCGAAATACAAAAATGAGAATAACTATTATTAAAAATAAGCTTATGAAAGTAAAGCTATAGTTTACTACGTTAGTTGTTTTACATTTGTAATCCAGGTATTCAATTTGTTCTCTATTATCAATATTATTTATATGCAAATTTTCCAAAGTTGGGTTGTTTATAATTTTAGTAAAATTTAGATTTGATGTTGGGATAATAAATTTATTGGTATAGTTTTTTAAGCTATTTTCAAATACATTGTCTTTTATTTCTATCTTACAGTTACTAATTTTAATTAAATTATTTCCGTTTATAACAATTTTTTGCTTAATGCGATTTTGTTTTAGTTCAGATATAGGAAGGTTCTTAGTTATAATCATGTCATCAATTATTTTTCCAACAAGAGTTACATTATTAATTTTCAACTTACAGGTCGTATAATCCTTTAAAATATCGCGAATGCATTTATTACTATGTGGTCTTAGTCGTTTCTTTAATGTAATTTCTTCTTCATTAAAATAAACATTATTCCCTTGCAATATTATTTTTTCTATTTCTAAATCTAATTCTTCGTGTTTATTATTGGGAAATGGAATTATTAGAGCATTAAAAAACGTATCATCAGTAAAATTAGGTAAACTTATAACGAATATTAACGACTCCTCTCTGTACAAAACACTACTTCGAATGTAAGGTAAAAGTGCTGTTGATATTTTGTATTCAAAAATTTCCTCTTCTGAAAATATGTTATGAGCTAAAATGTTAAGTTTACTCATAAGAAAAATGTCTGACATTTTTCCTATATGTTTACCTAGGATAGCTATATCAACGTAGATGTTTAGTATAGATTTTATCTTGTCAAAAGTTAATAATGTGGTATTTGATTTTCTATTGGTTTCAGCTAGGAACGTGCTTAATTTCGTTTGTTGTAGGTTAACATGTTCAACTACTTGCTTAAAGTGTTTAATTAAATTGTTATTAATAACTACTTGTTTGTTTAGTTGGTCGGTTATTTGTTTAGTATTTGTGTCTAGATTATTCAAATGGTTGTTGATGTCTTTCGCATCTTCGTCATCCATTGTTCCGGCAAGAAATTTCATACCAGAACCTAGTATGTTAACAAGTACACGCTTTTGTCGTTTATCGTTCCTGTATATATTTGGTATTAAAATGTTTAACTCCTGTTTCACCAGGTTAAGTTCCCTGTCGAGTGATTTATATTCAGTACTATTTAATTCGAGGCTGAGTGCGTTCATATTTTGTTCTATGGTGTTCAGTGCTTCTTCATACTCGTGTAGTTTTACAATGTGAAGTATTTTCGTGTAGTTTTCTATAATGTTGACTTGGTCCATTCGAAAAAGAACGTACCCATTTTCGTTGTGTATTTCTGAAACTTCTATAGATTGTCCCAAAATGTATGCACATTGTAGAAGCAAAATTAATAAATGCATCTGTAAAGAGATTTTTGTATTTTAGTTTTAGTTTTGGTATTTAAATTTCCTCTTTTGCTGGGTTGTGGTATATTTTATATTTCGTTTTCTACTAGTATCAAAAGTATAATTATCTGGCTTTCTATAGTTAGCTAGTCTTTTGTATTTAGGACTATTCTTAGCTATATTTCTGTTACGTACTATATTTTCATTCAGTTCGTAGTTGTGTGTGCGATTTTTATTTAGACTACTTATTTGCTTGGCTTTATTTTCTTCAAACTTCGCTGCTAAAGCTTCGATCTCAATCCTGTCATAATTTTTGTTTATGAAATTAATTGGTGGCAATTTTGTTGTAGTGTGTATTGTGTTATTATAAGATGTAATTGCTTTGAACATTTTGTTATCAAGATCACCATCATTGCTATTGTCGGATTTCATTATGCGTAAATGTTCATTATGTGTGCCATGCAACCGCTCTATATCAGCGTTTCCAGTTTTGCAACCTGGTGTGGTAGTATGGGATTCTATTTCATTCTCCCTAAGGAATAATTCTACTGCATTGTGGAGGATGCAGCTCTCGTTATCGTATACTAACTTTTCCATTTTTCCTAAGAACTGTATTCTTTCTTTGAGTGCCTTTAGAATGGAAATCCATGTCCTATCAGTTAGTTTGTGAATCGTGGCATATTTACTGAATTTGTCTATAGTTGTTAAAAACATAATATTTCTATACGGAAACCATATGTCTATGTGCACGATGTCGTTAAACTTATTTGCTACTTCTGTTATTCTAAAAGGAATTTTCACCGGTTGTCGATCGTGTTTGGCTAGTATGCATGTTTCACAATTATTTATGTATTGTGTTATAATTTTCATTAAGTTTGGATAGAAGTATCTGTGCTTTAATTCATGATATACTTCCTGAATACCTCGATGATTGTTTTTTAGATGCTCGCTTTTAATTAGTGTTAACATTTGTTCTGTATCTGCTATATCGATTAGCTTAATATTGGACTTAAGAAGCCTTAGATTTTTATTATTTGCAAAAAATTTAACATAGAGGTCTTGAAATTGTATATACAAGGTGGCGCAAAAATAACCTTCCGATGTTTTTTGACTGTAATTTAAAAAAAAAAATTAAAAACTTTGATTCTTCTTGTGGATTATTTTTATTTGGTCTTTTAATTTTTTTTACATCAAGTCGAGAATACGATGTCATGTAATTGGCCGCCGCCACAGTTGATTTTCATTTGAGCCTTTTTATGGCATTTTCCATCACTTTGGCCAAAACTTCCGGCGATAGGTCCTCACATTGTTGACGGATATTGTCTTTAAGAGCTGCAAGAGTTTGAGGCTTGTTGACATAAACCCGCGACTTCAAAAAGCCCCACAAAAAGAAGTCTGGAGCGGTCAAATCAGGCGATCTTGCTGGCCAGTGCAAATCGCCAAAATGGGAGATTAGGCGCCCGGGAAATGCATCCTTCAGCATATCGGTTGTGGCACGTGCAGTGTGTGCCATTGCACTGTCCTGTTGGACCACATGTTTTCCAATCCCAATTCATCAAGTTGCGGCAAAAAGAACTCGTTGATCATTGCTCTGTAGCGCTCACCATTCACAGTAACCGTTTGGCCCGCGACGTCTTCGAAGAAAAAAGGTCCGATGACTCCTCCAGCGAAAACAGCACACCATACAGTGACTTTGAGCGGGTGTAATGGCTCTTCGTGGGTTACACGCGGATTTTCAGTGCCCCAGAAGCGTAAATTTTGCTTATTTACGTACCCGCTAAGATGGAAATGGGTCTCATGACTCATGATTATTTTTGATGAAAAATCATCTTCCTCTTGGTAGTGAGTAAGGATGGCTTGAGCGTATGTTAGACGCGATTGGCGGTCAGCACCTAACAGCTGATGAACCGTCTGGACTTTGTACGGAAACATCTTCAAATCTTGTACCAAAATTCGCTGTAAAGACCGTCGACAGATACCCATTTGCGTGGCACGTCGTCTGGTCGATGTCGACGGCGCTTCCATGACATCTTCGGCTACAGCAGCAATATTCTCTGCAGAACGGCTACTCCGGGGTCTGCCACGCCTGGCAGCATCTCGTGTTGTGCCAGTCTCTTCGAGGCGAGCGGCTAAACGTCGCAGTGTTTCACCAGTAGGTGTTGGACGGGTAGGAAATCTGCGACGAAATTTACGTTGTGCCAAAGTCACCGACCGATTATTGCTCAAATAAATAGTCACCAATATTCCGCGTTCTGGAGCAGTGTAACGTAACATTGTTTATAAACGTGTATTTCGCATGTGTTTACTACACAAATGTCAAAACAGAACTGACATTAGGGGCCAATCGCAAAATTTATAGCATTTTCTGATAGGAGGATTACTTTTGCGCCACCTTGTATAACTGATTATTTTCGCAATAGATGCACATTATTCCTTTGTCTAGCAATAATCCCTTCATAATTTCTAGCAAATTACTGTTGTGGTCTATGATAATATGGTTCTGAATTTTTTTATTTTTAATTTTCTTAAATGCTCTCTCTTTGTTACCTATTTCTAAATAAATTTGATTTTTTGTAAAGGTTGATAGCTTTCTCAGTGACGTATATGTACTGCGTTTCATCTTCTATTCCACTATGAATAGTAGCGTCGGTAGATCTAACCTCGTCAATCTGTTCACTAGGACTGCTTGTTAGATTATTGATGATGTTAGGAAGTGCTTCATTTCCTATTTGATCTTCGTAATTGACGTCATGTAGCCGATGGATTAAGTAGGTATCCATCGGCTACATGATTTTCTTTGCCTTTTATGTATTCCAATGTAAAGTCATACTCGTTTAATTGAATTTTCCACCGCTGCAGTTTCATATTCGGTTCTTTCAGATTGTTAAGCCATACAAGAGGTTTATGATCCGTTTGAATTGTAAATCTTCTACCGTAAGGGTATGTGCGAAAGTATTTAACTGCCCAGTAAATGGCAAGCAGTTCTTTCTCGATAGTGGAATAATGCAACTCGTGTTTATTCAAGGTACGTGAAGCAAAGCTTATAGGGTGGCTGTCTTGGGTTAGTACTGCACCAATTGCGTAATTGGACGCATCGGTTGTTAAAGTAAATTGTTTTTCGAAGTTTGGGCTTTTGAGTATAGGATCGTTGATGAGTAGCAATTTTAGTTTGTTAAAAGCATTTATGTATTCGGGGTCTGTTATTTTTATTTTCGTGTCCTTTTTTAGGTATTTAATCATGGGGTACGCAACTTTCGCATAATCCTTAATAAACCTGCGATAATAGCCACTGATGCCAAGAAATTGTTTTATTTTTTTGACTGTTGTAGGAAGTTTCATTTTCTGAATTGCTTCTACTTTTTCATAATTGGGCTTTATTCCTCCATTTATTATTGTATGACCAAGAAACTTAGTGGACTCATCAGCAAAATGACATTTGTTTATCTGAATTTTTAAATTTGCATTTCGCAATCGTTGTAATACCTTCCTTATTGACAGCAAGTGCTCATCAAAGCTAGTGGAAAATATGAGAATGTCGTCTAAGTAGACAACGCAAATTTTATTTATAAACTCTTTTAGTACAGAGTTCATTAAGCGCTGGAAGGTCGCCGGCGCGTTTTTCAGCCCAAATGGCATACGATTAAACTCGTAGTGACCATTTTGGGTAGAAAATGCCGTCTTAGGTCGGTCTCTGGGATACACCTCAATTTGGTGAAATCCTTTAGCTAAATCTATACTTGAGAAGTATGTACATTTTCCTAGTTTGTCAAATGACTCTTCTAAATTTGGCATTGGAAATCGATCATCAACCATTTGTTGATTAAGTTTACGATAATCAACAACGATTCGCCATTGTTGCTGCCCTGTATTATCAATTTTTTTTGGTACAACCCATATGGGAGAGTTGTATGGGCTGTTACTGTGTTTAATAATTTTTTGATTAAGCATTTCTTGTATTTGCCTATCAACTTCATGCCTATGTATTTCAGGATATCGGTACGGTTTACTGTATATGGGGATATCATTTTTTGTTTGGATTATATGTTGTACCTCGTTGGTGAGTGAGAGCTTATCGCCTTCTTTAAAAAATAAGTCTCTAAATGAGAATAATACTGACTTCAATTTAATAGAGTCTCTTCTATCTAAGTGTTTAGCAAAACTTCCTATAGGAATGTCGTTTGTATATAACTTGTGACTGAATACTTCGGCAGAATTATCCGTGTATCTATTTTGGGCGTATAATTCTTCCTCCCGATTTAGGTAGAATGGTATCGTAGCTGATCGTGTGCGTAGTAATCGTTCTTTGTAGTCGATTATCGCATCCAGATGAACCAGAATATTGTTGCCGATTAGGCCATCGAAATGTTCGTGAAATTTATATTCTGTGAATCTAACATATTTACCCGTTTCGTTAAATTCCTTAAATAGTGGAAAACTATACTAAGTGTTAATTTTAATTTTTCGGTCTAGGACCTTTAAAAGGTTTTTTATTGTAACGATTTTCCATTTTGGATTACAAATGGAAGGATTAATTATACTTTGTTCTGCACCGCTATCAATAATAAATTTCATATTACGTATGTCGGTTTTTATTATTATATATGGTAATTGTTTGCGGGACTGACCCAAAAATTTTGCTGTGGTACAGGGCATTGCTCTAAACATTCATTCGTAGATACTCGTATATCCATCGGTTCGTTTTGTGGTATGTTACTATAGTTATTAGAGCGTGGTTGATTCGATTGGCGTGTCTGTGTACTGGGGTTTGGAAATGATCTGTTCGATTGGCGGATTCGGCCAAGATTATGATTCTGGACTTGATTATGCCCATAATATCGGTTTGAAGCAGTATTGCTGTTGCTGGTACTAGGTCTCATTGTTTGATTGAAGTTATCATTTCTATTATTACTAGAATTATTATGACTGTAATTGGGGTTATTTCTATAACTATTTTGATTCGGCTGAGACTGTGTGTTTATTTGTTGTGGATACCTATTAGTCTGTATTCCTGTAAAGTCTAAGTAATTATTAGATGCAATAATTTGATACGCGTCGTACATTGTGTTAGGATTTCTATTGATAATTATGCCTCTAACAGGTTCAGGTAAGTTGTCTTTGAAAACCTTTAGAACAATTCTATTGTTTGCAGCTGCTTGATCTGTACTCATTGTGTTATTTAATACGTAGACATTATTAAGCCTTCCTAACAAATTGTTTAATTTATTATAAAAATCATATACCGTGGAATTGCATCGGCACAAAGTAATATTATCCAGTAGTAATTCTACTGATGCAGTTTCGCCGTGACTGCGTATTAGGATAGTCTTTAGCTCCGGCCATGTATCTATGTGTCCTTGTGACAATACTGTTTGACGGGCTTCATTGATTACCTTGTCTTGAATGTGGCCTAGTATTATTTTTTTAAAGATTACGCTAAGTGATTCTATTATTGGAACTAATGTTTCTATTCTGTTTTTGAAATTGCCTAAATCTGACTTGCCGCCACTGAATGGCGTTACATTACTAATGCTCTTAAGTATAAAATTAAATTTTTCAACTTCACTTAAACCTTCCATTACGTATAGCGATAGTTTGAGAGAGGGTTCAAATTTAAATGCTCTAATACCCGAATAAATATGGTAACTGTTTCACAAATTCACAAAAAAATAAAATAAATATTTTTCTTAATGGTAATTAAATTATGTAGTTACTTGGTTCGCTCGTGTTATGTGTGTTCTGTAGTTGAAGAATTTTTTTTTATGAATTTCACTTCTGTCTTCGTGTCCTCTAGGATAGGTCGTTTGTTGGTTCGCTCGTGTTATATGTGTTCTTCTGCGGGTATTCTGTGCTGCTTCTGGTCTTCTCCTTCTTTTGCTAATTTTTTTTACTGATTATGCTGGAGTTGATGGAATTTTTATGAATTTCACTTCTGTGTTGGTGCTCTCTAAATGGTCGCTTGTTTCGAACAAAGTTCTTTAATAATAATAGCTTTTTGTGGGGAGCTTTTTTCGGTTTACGGGCGGCACGGTTTTTTTTTGTTTTGTTTTGGACTTCTAATCGAATTGATTTAGAACTAGACAAATCTTTATTTCGAATTAGTTTCTTATTTAAATATTTCCGATCGACCCGAATTATTTAGTTTTCGACTGCCCCAGTAAAGTAATTAATACCACAACCAATTTAGACGACGTACTTTATTGAACTACCAAAAGCAACTTAAAAACTAAGATCAAAACGACGAACTGAATCCGGTCGCAACGCGCACGATGTCGCAGCTCTTATCTGATTCTTCCCACGAAGATTCAAACAAAGCTGCAACTCAACACATTCCAATGCTCTACTCAAATTTGTTTATCAAATGTGAGTGACGCCGGCATTGAGACGGACTCAATCCTCGTTTGGATTGCAAGAGGGGTATAATTGTTTATGTAACTATATCTACTTGTGCGCTCTGTCGTCGCAGCCGATGTACGAGAGTACTGAAAAAGTTCTTGTACTGGGAGAGAGGAGGCATTTCCTCAATGTTTTCAGCAAACCAAGCCGCTTCAATTTCTACGGCAACCAGGCCCTATTCTTGAAACCTGGAATGATAGAGTATTTTATATCTCTCGCTTCTGGTCTGAAACTACTTTTGGTGAATATTAGCTCTTTTGTTTTACTGCTTAATCCAAAATGTTTTGCACGTGGTTCTTGGATGAAACCAATAGCGAAATCCCCTTCGGCACATCACGCAATGAAATACGCCATTGCTAGGTGCTGCTTGCTGTTAAAATAACAAAATGTTTGCGCTGTGTTCCTAGTGCAATAAGGGAACTGTAAGATTCACAGAAAAACTCCTTTAGCGTAAGTAAATTATAAAAAAAAGCTTGCGGAATTTACTCCAAACTACGTGCTTTGGAAAATGGAGTTGAATATAGTCACATCTATACGACGGAACTACATCTCAAATCATCATTAACCTTCCGACCACACACTGGGGTACGAGATACCCCACATAGATTTCAAAAGTGTGCAGGCCCCGTTAAATTTTTTTCCTAAGGATGCCATACCTATGTAAACTACTCAGAACAAAAATCCAAGATTTATTTTGTATTTTGCCTAAAAAATACTTCATTGGTTAACATTATCGAAACGAAGCATTTTATTGTAGAATTTGCATATGTCCTTATCAATGCTTTAAACAGCAATTTTATCGTTGCATCCAAGTGAGTAGGCAAAAAAAGCCAATGGCTCGAAAGAGATTACCATGCCCGGTTCTAGACGTCATTTGGATACTGAAAACGCAATTACAGCGTTAAATATGCTGGAGCAAGGAGAGTCGTAAAGGGTTGTTGTAAATCGTATCGGTGTGTCGACGCGAGCTATCCGAAACGTGTGTAAGCACTTTCGGGAGACTGGTAGTGTAGCAAGGAGACCTGGATCGGGAAGAATCGGAGCCACAACTCGGCAAGAAGACCGGTACATTTGAATAACTGCACGTCGTTAGCGTACCGTAACCGCCCGGGCTTTACAAACTCAACTGCGACATTCAACTGGCACTCAAGCCTGCGATCATACCATTCGCAATCGACTCCACGAAGATGGTCAACGTTCCAGACTGCGTGCTATTCGCCCGAAACTTACAGCGGCTCATCGGGCAGCGCGCTTAAGGTATGCCCGTGAGCATTGAAATTGGAGGTCTGTACTCTTTACAGACGAATACAAGACAAAGTTTTTGAGTGATGATAAACGAGTACGCGTGTGGAGAAGACAAGGTGAACGTTTTACCGACGCGTGCATTGACGGAAGTGACCGATTTGGGGGCCCCAGATGTTATGGTATGGGTTGAAATAAGTTTGCTAGGCACAACAGAGCTGGTAATTCTGGATGAGCGCACCGTTACCGCCGCCAGTTACCTTGAGATGGTAATACGACCTGTTGTGATCCCATTTTCACAGAGAGTTGGCGATGGGTTTGTTCTTATGCAAGACAATGCTCACCCACATACGGCCCGTAGCAAGAAATCAGCTCGTTCTGACGCCAATATTTCACTTTTGCCATGGCCAGCAAAGAGCCCAGACCTCAATCCCATCGAACATTTACGGGACCAATTAAAAAAAACCCTCAAAGAAAACCACAGCCATGTCAACACTAAACAGGAGCTGATAAACGCGTTAAAAGCCGGTTGGGAGCGCATACCCGAACAAAATGTAAATCTGATGGAAACCGTACCAGATAGGCTAATACAGTACATACGGAGTAAAGGAGGCTCTACTCGATACTAAGCAAAACAAATCAACAACAAATCATAACTAAAAAATAGTCATATGTAAAGTTTTATTTTTCTTTATTTTTATGTTTTTTGTGTGTAAATTGAATTTTGAAATTTTTTTTTCCGTATTGATTATGTGTACTCAATTTAATACTAAGCTAAAACATTATAACCAAAAAAATATAATAACTATTTTTTTTTCAAATGAAAGCCAAACAACTTAGTGGGCCCAATTTTGTTTTGAGTATTTATTTTTAAACTCTCTGCAGTAGCAGGCGAGGGTATTCAGTTCTTAGATTATTTCGAAGCTTAGCTTGGGTATCATATACCCCAGTGTGCAGTGCGTGTTAGTATTTTTTGGAATTTGTGAATACAAATACAAAATTTTTGTTATTTTGGACTAAAAATTAATAAAACAAGTGTGGGGTTTGTTCAGCCATAAACAAAGTTACTGTAGATGACAATATTAATTATAGTTTTACAGCAAAATGGCTTTTCTTCGACACGAATCCATTGAAAGGCTTTTTCTTGATGATGAACGGATGAAGCCAAAAATGAATCAGCTTCGAATCTTGAAAATCAACATTAAAAATTGTATAACTCATGTAATCGGAAAAAAAACTGAAGACGTAACATGCCGACTTCCCATGTGCGAGGATCATCACTGATCACTCACTGCATTGCATAGAATGCAGTGAAAAAAATTTGAATTTTTGTGTTTAAAAAAACAAACATTTATCCCACTGTTAAAACAATACATTGGAGTAAACATTGAAGAAAGAGTATTAGAAAGCGTAATACGACAGTTTTTAAAACTATTAGGCAAAGCTCGATTTACGCAATGCTCGATTTACGCAAATGCTCGAATTCTGCACAAAGTAAAATATTTGCACTACCACTCGATTTCCGCACACAATTGTGCGAAAATAGGGCCCTTAGTGAGATTTCATGGAGCATTCATACTATTAAAAAAAATCCTTTAATGTTCCGTTAGTTTCCCATCAAGATGCTATCATGATGTTTAACGGCACTCTAAGATGGGCTGAAGAAAATAGCAGAAGTTTTCAATAAATCTCCCTTTTTCAAAATTTACGCGAAATAGCCGTAAAAATGAACATTATGTCAAAATTTAAACAGACAAAATTGGACGATTATTTTGGTATTGGGTGTAAGAAGTCAAATTGACTATAAATAAATGCGTTTTAAACTATCATTTAGTGTGTAGAGATGATTTTTCTTATGTTTTATGTTTGTTTTGTAAACATTCGAATTGCGCACATTCTCGATTTGCGCAAATAGCCTAAATTTTACCTAGTGCGCAAATCGAGCTTTGCCTAAATTTTCAACTTTTTTATGAATTTGACTGATTTTAGTTGACAACTATATATTAACTTTTTTTTGTAACCTAATTTGGAAATTATTTTTTTTAAGCATTTTTATATTTTATGTTATTCAGAGAATTTTGTTTAGATGAAATAAAAATATGAGTCAAAAAAAACATTATATATACACATAAAATTACATTTTTTTAAATTCTTTTGGGTGGGTTATGCTATACCCCAGTGTGAGGAGCCCGTTAGAAAAAATATGTGTGAGGACGGAAGGTTAATGTTAGAATACGTTATGTTGTTTAAGTAAGTGGAGAAGGTTAGTAATTTGCTTTATATAAAATTATAAAAATTAATAAAAATGCTGAGTTTTTAATAATTTTCTCGATAAACACATAATTAAAGTTCAAATTTTTAAAATCCACCCACTCCGTTCACAATTTAACTAAACAATTTTATTGAAAAGCCAAAGTTTGAGCTACGAAGCTGAAATTTATAACATATATCTACTCTATAGAGGCCCATGCTTATGTTTTAAGATTTTTTAAATCCGCCCACTGACATGCTAGGGTCCCTTTTTGTGTAAATATTTAAAAAAAAAATCCGCCCACTGACACAAAAAAAAAACGTTTTATTGAAAAAATTATTCGCAAAGTATGCAGTTAAAGTCGTTTTGAACAATTCCTTTCTATGAAGTTTTTTTATGCCCACTTAACGAGGGATAGGAATAGGGTATATAACAGTTTGTTCAGACGGACTGTAGCCTTTCCCTATGTTTTTATGTTAGATTTAATCATTTTTGTCTAGTTTGTAAGTTGATATTTATACAATCAATAAAAAAATTAGTATAAAAGTAAGAATTGCATTTCAAGTATAAATGTCAGGAAAATTTTGTTGAAGTACAATAATAGAAGATTGCCACATAAACCGACTAACATATTGTTGAAGAGAAAACTTTTATGGGTTAGCGCACTTAATGATATCGGCAGTAGCATAATTATGTAATTGAATGAAGAATCACGTGCAAAATATGAGCACTGGAATAAGCAGTTTATACAAAAACTCAAGCAGAAGAACCATCAAGAGAGGTGAGCGAGCAGTAGTGAGAAGTATTTGTATCTATATCTGAATTATACGATTTCAATTCAATCCAATTCAAACTTATAGAAACATTTAAAAAATCAGTACATTTGTTTTGTTAACTGAACGATCTATATATTTGCCGATTTTGTTACGGGTATGTCTGGCGGATTTTCAATCGAATTAAATTTGTTAATAGTTTTTAACTTATATTTAGTGGGCAAAAATATTTATAAGTCTGTTTTATGTTGGCGTGTACACTTGCTAATTGAGCTTCTATTGAGCACTTAATATTATTTTTTTTAAATTTGACTAGAAAGAAAAACTTATACTAAATGGGAAAAAAAATTCAAAGGAGAGTTTTAGTATACATGGAAAAGGTGCATTGAGTGAAGTTGTTTAATAATGGCTTCATACTCTAAAGCGGATGGCAATGGTGCAGTAGTAGTGTATTCGCTTACGGAACGGAAGGTCGTGCGTTCGAATCCCGGCTAAGTCCATTACTTTATACCGAATACATGAAATCGTAATCTCCCTAAGTAACTTAGAACCCACCCGTGGAGAAAAACCCTACAACTGCACCCAATCACTTCTTTCCTATCTCTCTATTCTTTCTAATACCAAGTAGCTTACACTGTGTTCTTAGCATTATAAGGGTACTGTAACAACAGAAAAAAATCCCTTTAGCGTAAGCAAATTATAAAAAAAGTACATAAATATAGCTTTATCTCCTTGCTGATTAATATATTCCTGTATGAACAAAAAACTGACAAAACTAAACTTAACGACGGTCTATCGTCTATGTATGTACTATACGAGGGGCTCAATGAAAACCGATACAATCCAAATGCCAAATGAAACAAAATTATGTAAGCATTTCCTGGGTATTACTTATATTAAAAGGAGACCTTAACTCAAATTGGGAAAGGTTAATAAAATATTTTAAAATAGCTTAAGCATATTAAAAAACATTGATTAAAAAATACACTGCTGGACAGAATAAGAGGAACGGTGGTAGTTTTTTGTTTGACGTTTCAATATAAACTAACGGGGTATTTTTTCACATGCTTTTTTACATGCTTTATATTTGACGGTACTTTAATGGTATGTAGCTATCAGTTTTAAACTCACTAGATAACGGAAATGCACTTAAAGAACTTTAATTGCAGCTAGTAGACATTTGGTCATTAATTGCGTATGACCAAGGTTGAGTTTTTCGCGTTTTTTTCGGTTTTTTTTTTTAAATATTGTATCAAACTGTTGTGTATACTAAAAGTGAATAGATTTAAGAGAAAATGCCAGAGTTGACTGAAGTGCAGGTAGCTCGTGCTATATCCTAGATAGAAAATGGACATTCGTACCAACAAGTGGCCACAATGTTAAATGTGTCCAAATCGGTTATTTTTCGAAATGTTAAGCGTTATAGAGAAACCGGTTCTTGGAAAAGAAATCAGGGACAAGGTAGAAAAAGGGCCATGACGCAAAGAGATGACCGATTTTTGGTAAGTTACGCCCTCAGAAACCGGACCGCAACATCGACTGAGATGAGGAGTAGACTTCTGGAGTGAGAAATGTTCCAATATCTTCCAAAACTGTAAGAAGACAACTCAAGGAATCTGGATTAAGACCATATAGACCAGCAAAAGCCCCCTTCTTACCAGCCGCCGTAAAGTAGCGCGCCTTGGCTTCGCCCAAACTCACGTAAACTGGTCCGAAGAGGACTGGAAGCGAGTGCTTTTCACCGATGAGTCGAGAATTTGCCTGAAACCAGATAACAGACGGGGAAAAGTGTACAGACGATCAGGTGAACGATATGCACAGTGCAACATCGTTCCAAGAGTGGCTTATGGTGGAGGTTCCATAATGGTCTGGGGTGGCATATGTTTGGGAGCACGCACGGAGTTACACGTGGTTGAAAATGGGTCCTTAACAGCAGAGCGGTATGTAAGCTACATTTTGGAAGAAATTGTTTTGCCGTTTGCTCCAAGTATTGGCGCCAATCTTCTTTTAATGCAAGATAACGCTCGTCCCCACACTGCAAATCGTGTTTCAGAGTATCTTCGACAGGCACAACGGAACACCCTAGACTGGCCAGCTTGCTCCCCTGACCTAAATCCCATTGAGCGTATCTGCATCATCAAAAGTATGCCAAGAAGACTTCGTGCGGTAATAAGAGCAATAGGGGGGAGTACCAAGTACTAAATTAACCTCAATTTCATTGAGCTTTGAAGGTATACTGAAAGTTTTATAAATTAATGAAACCATTAGTTATTGAAAAATATCCCATTTTTAGGTTTTTGTCCTTTTTTTTCATATGAAAACAGGTAAACAATTTTTTTTCTTTGAAATGATTTAAAAATAAAAATTAAAAAACACTCAACAAAAAAATTAATTTGAATCAAAAAAATATTAAAATATTTAACTTTTTTAACTTTAACTAATTTGCTTCCGTTCCTCTAATTTTGTCAACCAGTGTAGAATTAAACTTTGCTTAAGAAAAGAAAAAACTTAAATTTAGCTATGTCTGTCTGAATTATAGAAACGTTCAGAAATAAATTTCCGACAGACAACGTTTTCTGTTATTGTTGTATTTTTTTCCAAGAAAATCTAGACAAGAAATGTAGGTACCTAAAACTTTTTTAGAAATAAAAAACATACTTAATTAAATTGAAATATTTATGTTTTACATAAACGCTTATGTGCTTTTTCGTCGACGTAAGCTGTCACATAAGTGCTTATGCTGATACACTAACTGTGCAGTCAACTGAATTTTGAAATCTCATAAATATTTGCCCGCAGTAAAGCAATTAATATTACCTTAAGTCAAATTCCATTTGAATACTCAAATTATCCCGTGTGTTCCATCAATAAATCTCGCCATAAAAACTACAATGAAACGAACATATCCCAAATGAAATTTCCCAAGGAAACCCTAAAACGTAACAAAACAAAAATAAAGCAACCTGAGTTTCAAGCTAATTTGTTCGGATCAATTTTTAACCTTGGAATGATTATGTTTAACACGACTGAACAGCGTAAATGACGATACATTTTTGTTGTTATATTTTAACGCGAACGCTAAAACCTTTCAATTGCTAAAGACTATATTTGGCTCACGGCTCTTATTCTTTTATCTTTTCCGCTAGCTGCTCAATGTAGCCTTACCAGATGGACAGACATTGCTGTTTAACATCTTTTTTGATGAAGGTCGGTGAATTTCAAAGAGAATAAGGCATGGTAGTGTTTGGAAACATAGTTGTAAAAGATAGCGAGGAAAGAAGAAAGGTCCATTTTATATGCATGCATTGCATTGTGTTCGTATGGCACTGAGTAATAATGTTTTTGAGTTATGATGGGCGCGTTCAATTTGCAAGGCAACTACTATTCCCTACTAGTTTACCTTTCCTCATTGATCAAATAACTCACGTGACCATCGTTTGGCAAGTGATAGAAATTTAATTAGTAGGGAACTTGCAGTTGCCTTGCAAATTGAACGCGCCAATTGTCTTATTTTCAGTTTTTAATTATGTAGCTACATTTATTGTTAAACTATGCTACATTTATTGTTGTCCTCAAATATATTTTCAGCTACAATTATTAGCTTTTATCTGCATATGTGATATAACACAAAAAGGAAAACATATTTTAATACTATCTTGGCGGCCTACGAACGATCACATATATACGTACATAGGTACTCGTAGCTCTACCATTTTATCCGGAAGGTTACCAGGTACTTTCACATTAGCTGTATATTTTAGATTGACCATTGGTCAAGGCGTAATCAATTTGTACACCTATAATTATTCCTTATTCAAACTTTAAAAAATCAGTTATGCCAGAAGGCATTTTATCTTGTGCAAATAAGAGCATACCTTTTTACACAGTGTAACAGTTGCAATATTTTCGCCCAACTCAACGTGTGGTATTCGTAGCTTAATGTAAAATTAACAGCTTGAAGTGCAATTATATTTTATTGTAATTCCTATTTATAATTTTCGAAACATAAATACTCAGTATGGGTCCTCCGTTGACTTTGATATCAAAGGGGCACATGTTTGTTTCCTCTCCTCACATTTAATTCGATTTGAGATTATGTATTTATAAGAACGAAATACATTGTCATCAAAATAGAACAGCGTGATATATTTCAACTAATTCAATTCTTTACTTGGTAGGAAATTTGCCTTGCAACTGTTGGAGGAAGTCACTTATTCATTGAAGTACTCGTATGTACCCTACCCTCTTTCACATGGCAAGTACAAAATGTGAGTGTCAGTTAGAATAATTTCTTAACAAATCATTTAAAATTCATTTGCTTTTGATAGAGTTGATGGTAATGTACGCGATTAATGGGTAATGATTAGTGTCGAAACGAATAGTTCTGAAAAGTACGAACACAGTTGGGGCGAACATGGTAGATTGAACATAAGATCATTCTACACAAATTTTACTATTTTTTTTGACACAAACCTAAAAGCTTTTTCTTATCGTTCCATTTAGTTTATGTTCTTTTCTTTGTCTGTCACGAAAAATATCCTTCCAAAAAAAAAACCAAGCTATCGATGTTCGAGGAAAAACATTTGCTCTGTTTTTATTCAGTTTTTGTTTTGCTTTGTTTTTATTCAGTTTCAAAAGCTCAAGTTAATTGAAAATAACAATGCTTTTTTGGTTTTTTGCTCCTTTTCCTAACTAGTCGGTATTCGGCCGAATAGTAACTCAATATTCGGTATTCGGCCGAATAGAAAATATAGGCCGAATCAGGGGCGGACTAAGAGGCAGTGGCACCCGGGGCGGTAAAGTAAACTTACACCCCTTAAAAAATTTAAGAGAAAAACATGAACACTCAAAGATTTTATTTAAAGGAGCTTTCGAGCTTTTATTGCACTGATTGTTTCGATTAAATTATCAAAATCTGTATTTTTTGTGTTCTCCTTTTCAATTGAAAGTACACTGAACCAAAAAGGTACACCATATTAAAGAAAAAGGTCATCTATATGATGTAGAATTCATCAATTTTAGTCCAGTGAACCTTTTCATCCATATGATGAAGCAGAGTTCATCAATATGATGACAGTTTTAAGTGATGAAACTCGTTCATCATTCATCAACTTTGTTCATCAATATTACGAAAAATTATGAACCAAATTTCCCCTCCATTTTGATGAATGTGTACATCAAAATGATGAATTAGTTCATCATATTGATGATCGCAGTCATGAATATGATGAAAATTCAAAGAAATAGATCATCTTTTAAGCATATATTATCATCAATGTGATGAATGCATGTTTTTATTTTTCATATTGATGACCGTATACATCAATATGATGAAAATTTTTCATCAATTCAGTGAATATATTCATCAATAAGATTCACATTTTCATCATATTGATGATCGTATACATCGATATGATGAACATTTTCCATCAATTCACTGAATATATTCATCAATAAGATTCACATTATCATCATATTGATGATCGTATAAATCAATATGATGAATATTTTCCATCAATTCAGTGAATATATTCATCAATAAGATTCACATTTTCATCATATTGATGATCGTATACATTAATATGATGAACATTTTCCATCAATTTAGTGAATATATTCATCAATAAGATACACACTTTGATCATATTGATGATCGTATACATCAATATGATGAACATTTTCCATCAATTTAGTGAATATATTCATCAATAAGATTCACATTATCATCATATTGATGATCGTATACATTAATATGATGAAAATTTTCCATCAATTCAGTGAATATATTCATCAATATGGTTAATATGATTCATTCATGCAATGATACTATTCATCAATATGAAGCATTTATATTCTTCGTAATGATGATAGGCTTCATCAATATTATGAACAAATAATCATCTTAATGATGGTCATTCAAAATTTGTTGGTTGTCACAGATACCTTTATGTATATGGACCATGATGAATATATATATGAGTTCTATATACATGAACCATATTTATGCATCACGGTTCATCTAAAAAAATTATCTCTTCATTATTAAGATTCATAATATTGATAAATCCAATCATAAGTACGCAGAACAGGGACGCATCAGGTTAATGAACTGTAGTTTCATCGCATTATTGAATTCTATTAATAATACTGATGAAAATATTCACCTAGAAATAGAAAAGGCCTCATTAAAAAATCATCGTTATAATTATTACTTATCCCAACATTTCCACATTAGTTCAGAAAGCGTCTTCTAATATACTGCATGTACCTTTAGATAAAATGCTCCAAAGCCATCATTTCTCATTTTAAAATTCTGTTTCAGGACCTTTCCTTCTAAACTTTTTATAGAAAAATAAAAGGAAGATGTAGAATTAAATTTAAAATGTTTTATTAGTATTGTATTCGTCTATAGGATTAACAATAGGTAATTGAAATGTTTTATAAGTATTTTATAAGACTTTAAGAGTTTCTACTATTGTACTTAGTCGAGAAGTAATATCTTTTTTCATTGGTTCTATGGAATAAAAAAAATACTGTACAAAAACCCAAAAATGCTCGCAGGCAGGTGGGTACTGCAAATTAAAAACAAAAAATTTTTTAGACAAATGTCTACTGCACGCAGTAATTTTTTAAATTTAAGTTTGTATTCGTCCAGATACACGAAGTACTCTGCAGCAGCATCATTTTTTAGCAAGGCTAAAATAAATGGTTGAATGTTGTTGTGCTGGCTTTTACAAAAATCCAGGTGGTCTTCAATTTGTTGAACACTTTCTCCCTCAAAAATGAAAGCCTGTTGGGAGTCTTTGATGGTGAACCTTTGAATTGATTTTGGTCGTGATGTTGTTGACTTCATTACAACTGGCCTTGTTGGAAAGAGGTAACAGTGCAAACTTCTAAGGAGACAAAGAACCGCATCTTCTATAGATAGTAAAAACATAAAGAGAAAAAGAGAATTGTAATTATGTTTATTATGAATACAAAGGAATTATATTTCGTGTTAATCATTGAAAGTTTTATTATATAAACATTGTATCTGGGTATTGCAATTCTTAAATGAAAACAAAATTGAGGCAACTCCTGCACGCAGTTATGTTTCAAGTTTCAGTTATGTATAAAATCTATTCTTTAACGTCTATTTCTGTTTACGTAATTTTTACCTTTGTTCGCATCGCAGTCTTTAATTTGGGTAAGCATTTCTGTTGTTTTCTTGTCTTTAATGTTTTCTATGAGGAACTGTTTGATCATTTTGAAATTAATTTCCCAGTTCTCGCATATATTCTGGCTTTGAGGGTGTAAGGCTTTGAAGTCTCTGTCAATCTATTAAAAGATAGAAAGTTGCTTAATAAATAAAAGTTATTAAAGGTTAAAACTATACCAAACGATAGCCATTCAAATTTTTATATTGCGGCCATGCCTTAAAAATCTCCTCCTGCGTTGAAAATTTTCGAATTTCTAGAAGTCGGTGCTTGGTGCATGCATCCCAAACAATATCGAAGGCATCAGCAGATAAATTGTCAAAATTTAAGCTTTTAACACAATCTTGTGCATCAGGCTCCGGGACTTAAAAAAATTATTTTATAATAGTGATTGAATGTCCATCACAACTAATACTTACTTAAGTTCCGTTCATACGATTTTTTTGTTGGCGATGCTTTAATCTTCTTCGGTTCCAATGTTTTGTAGAGCCTTTTTATGTTATGCAGTTTGGTGTAAATTTTACCTCGCTTTTCGGTGCGGTAATACTCTAATTTTTCTGTTGGAAAACGGTCCAATATCTCTCTTTCTATCCTGTAGCTGGTTTTTAATGACAAGGGAATGCTCCTTTCTTCAAAATACTCTGCCACAAGACCGATGAGTAGTTGTCGGTGCTCACTTTGAAATTTTTTGTGAGTATTATAGTATTCTACAATAGCATGTCGATGTTTTTTGCTGATAGCATTACTGATAAGTCTATGGATTGACTTTTATCCGGTTCGGGCGATGACGTGGGTGACGCAGCTCTGGATGAAATATTTGATGTTGATGGAGAACTTGGAGTTCGATATTGGACTTCGGATGATAAACGTGGCTCATTTCCCGGTAATAGGGGCATGCCAATTGAATCTCGCCACTTTTCCAAATGGTGTTCAAATAGTATGCGGTCACCATGTTTAAAACTGGCTAGCAAGCTTCTTACATGAGCCTCTTTTATAATTTTTAAAATGTTAACAGTAACATTTTCATCTAAGGAAAAAAAGATTGGAGAGGTTAACCTGGGACTAAATTTAATCAGACGTTTGAAAATGATAAAACATTTCGGGGTACAAAATGTGATTGCAATCATAAGAAAAGGTAAATTAAGCAATGAAATGATCATCTTACCAAGCAAGTATTCATACATATTTAGGCAATCCCAACTCTTTAAAAGGAGTTTTAATTCCTCATCAACGTCCAAATTGTTGCTTGAATATTCCGTGATGGGCACTAACTTGTAGAAAGAAGCTTGCTGCTGTTCTGCAGTATTAATGATTTCTTAGTTTTCTTCGCATAGTGTCAAATGTTCACTCTCCTCCAATGCCATGGAGCTCTCAGGCAAATTTTCCATGTCTAAATAATATGTATGTAGTAATATATGTAAGTACCTAATTGTAAAAAGGTACTTTGAGCTGTAATAAATATAGTTTGTATTCGCTACTGTTGAAAATGTTCCTTAAGCCGTATAATGTATTTTCCTTTTGATGTTTTTGTCAAAGTAACAGGAGGTCCAATAACTTTATCAAATGTTAGGACTTTAAATTCGCCAAACATAATTTGATCAACCTCATAAGCTCTGTTCAATAATTTTTGACAAAACATTAATATAGTGGCTTCAGCTTGAACTATAGTCTTAATAATGTATATATTATAATCATTCGAACACGTACCCACATAAAATCCAATTTTATACTTTTTGCCAATATACTCTATTTCATCATAAAATGCTAATTTACTACCTTCTTTTAAGTTTAATTTATCTCGAACAATATTAGCAAATACAGTTTCGCATTTATGTTTTTCTTCTAAGTGAATTTCATTTATATTGCTGTTAGAATGAAGAATCAGATTTGCAAACTGGAACTGAAATTGTTTGGACAGAGTGAGACATATATTTTTTCTTGAAGTTATTCCGTGGGCATACACCTTGAAAGGCCTGTGCTTGGCTTCAAATTTAAAACACCAAAAATTTCTTGCCGGCCGTGATTTTTTTAGTATAGTGGGATAGTGTGTTAAAAAATGGAATTTTGGTTTCAAATTATCATTGAACAACTTAACATATTGCTCATTATGATGTTTAATTTTCGATTGTAAAGTTGAGATGAGCAACTCTGTAACTTCAAAGGACAATATTAAATCCGTGATGTCAATTAGTTCAAGAAAAAAACGCCAAACTTCATCATCACAGGGAATCAAATCACCGATCATGAGGGGTAAATAGATAGTAAAAGTAAGCATTTCACGTGCTGTCAATTTCAAGTGTTTATTTTTTAAGTGGTTCATTGTTAGTTCGGTTGAAAAATTTCCAATCTCCGTTGGCCCATAGTCGAAGGTTTGCTTTCTTTTATTAAGCATTTCCAATGTCAAATACTGCATTTCCTGAGTCAGATATAATATTATGTGAGAAAGGTCATAATGGAATATTCCTTCACATAAGTCATGCATTGCATCTACAGAAAAGTTTTCTACCACATGGAAGGAAGGTATTTTGTTAAATGGGCTTTCTTTTGTGATACCAGTTTTTTTAGGATCACACAGAGATACATCATAATTGTAGTTATCGACGGTTCGAATATTCTCTTGTACTTCAACACCAAGCTTATTGCAATTTTCTCGGTCCAATTTACAAAATCTACAAAATGAAGTGCTCGAGAATGATTTTGAAAAGTCAAGAAGAGAGTTTACTCCCAGGTTATCCCCGAGAAAAAGAGCCATTATAAAATGAACGCGATGTATTTCTCCATTGCCAACTGATATGTCTACTCCAGTCTCTTCAAGAGATATCAGCTCTTCGATTAGATAATGTAAACAGTCCTCGTTTCCGATATTTTTCAAATCTTTGGATTTTATTACTGCTGCCAAAAAAATACTCTCCAGTTTAGAACTTCGCTTTGGAAAGCAAGGAAATGAGTAATAAAAATTGCAAACGGAATGAGTTGTTGTGTGTGCACCTAGCGGATTATTTACAGCGAAATCATCAGCGTACAAAAAGTAGGGTATCAAAGTTTTGCCTGGATACATATCACGTTTCTTTTTCCAAACCGGCCCTTAAATAAAATTTGTGTACTTTTTATCAGAGTATAAGGAGTTCATATATTTCAATATTTCCAACAGTATATTTTCTTGCTCAAAAACTTTTCGAAATTGTGACTTTAGTGGTAAGACGCTGCCCTTGCATATTTTTTCTCCGTACACCAATTGCGACCGAAAGTAAATAGGCTGGATATCGCTTTTTATGGTAAACTCTTTAATGTCATCCATACACCCTATTCCTTTTAGTGTTTGACATAAGTTATGGTCCGTGGCACAGTGTTTAAATGGATCTCGGCAGCTAAAAACCATACTCAGCAAATCGGTTTGAGCCTGAATGTTATTATTAAGATGATCTTGTGCAAACGTTTTGATCTGATCTAGCAAAGGATCTATCAAATATATCATGACTTGTTTTTGAATTTCGTAAACATTTTTTCGGGAAAAATTA
Source organism: Portevinia maculata (assembly GCA_949715645.1). Taxonomy (NCBI): domain Eukaryota; kingdom Metazoa; phylum Arthropoda; class Insecta; order Diptera; family Syrphidae; genus Portevinia; species Portevinia maculata. The sequence goes on along the minus strand of OX454526.1, from coordinate 168,658,702 downwards.
TGATTCCCATGTAGGAGAGTTGAAAATTTTAATGCTTTATCAAAAATATTAGGTAAGAATTTATTTTGGTTTAAGTTTTCAGCTACCATTTGATGAGAGCCATTAGTTGTACTGCCACCCATATCAAAACTACTATTTTCATTTGATGATGCTGGTAAACTTTCATCCGAGGCATTTGAATTTACATTTTCTTCTTCCATGCATTTTAAGCTTGTAGTAGGACAGTGCTTTCTCAAAATATGCCGTTTGTAATTTGAAAGATCTGTGAAACACTGAGCGCAAGAATTAACATAGCAAGTAAATTCGCTGTTTCTTTCTAAGATGTTTGCCTAATGCAAAGACATTATCTATATTAATTCTGCACAAAAAACACTGCATTTTAATTGTGTGCAAATATATACAAGTGGGGTTCTTTTTTTGTTTAACTGAAATTTAAAAAAAAATAATATCAATTCTGCTACTAAACTGTCGGAAAAAATTATGAAACAATGTGAAGAACAAATAGGTAACGTAATACGTTTGCAAACTTTTAAGAATTTTATTACCTATGCTTTACTATTTTCTTCAAGTTTCAAAGGCAAACTGCATTGAGTAAAAGAAAAAAGGAATGCGTCTTTTTTTTGTTGATGTAAGATTGTTCTTTCTTTCATCAATATGAAGAACAATGATGCACGCATTCATCATTATGAAGAACAATGATGAAGCGTTCATCAATATGAAGAACAATAATAAAGCATTCTTCAATATGAAGAACAATGATGAAGAGTTCATCAATATGAAGAAAATTTCGACGAAATACATATATATGTATATTCGTATAAGACTAGACGGACTCCTAATATCCCGTTAAATGTCTCCCTCAACATGCTGAATCCAATCAATGAAATTATGAAATTATGATTAAATTTGTTAATAAAAACTTTGTATGCAAGAAAAATTCAAAAGAATAAATTAAAATTCACATATATTTGATTTGCATGCATTGCACACTCATGAAAACAAAAACTCAAATAGGTAACGCAATACGTTTGCAAACTTTTAAGAATTTTATTACCTATGCTATGCAAAAATTGATAGAAAAATATAAAATTTATATAAAAATAACAAAACATACCCTCAATTTCAAAACTCGACACCGAATATTTCACAATTTTGCTGATTGTTTTTATATAGATTTTAACTAGCGCGAATCACTTTCTTCTTCAAGTTTCAAAGGCAAACTGAATTGAGTAAAAGAAAAAAGGAATGCGTCTTTTTTTTTGATGTAAGATTTTTCTTTCTTTCATCAATATGAAGAACAATGATGCACGCATTCATCATTATGAAGAACAATGATGAAGCGTTCATCAATATGAAGAACAATAATAAAGCATTCTTCAATATGAAGAACAATGATGAAGAGTTCATCAATATGAAGAAAATTTCGACGAAATACATATATATGTATATTCGTATAAGACTAGACGGACTCCTAATATCCCGTTAAATGTCTCCCTCAACATGCTGAATCCAATCAATGAAATTATGAAATTATGATTAAATTTGTTAATAAAAACTTTGTATGCAAGAAAAATTCAAAAGAATAAATTAAAATTCACATACATTTGATTTGCATGCATTGCACACTCATGAAAACAAAAACTCAAATAGGTAACGCAATACGTTTGCAAACTTTTAAGAATTTTATTACCTATGCTATGCAAAAATTGATTGAAAAATATAAAATTTATATAATAATAACAAAACATAACCTCAATTTCAAAACTCGACACCGAATATTTCACAATTTTACTGATTGTTTTTATATAGATTTTAACTAGCGCGAATCACTTTCTTCTTCAAGTTTCAAAGGCAAACTGATTACCGAATCGTAAATGAAAAATGTGAACCAAAGTATTAAGTATTACCTATATAAATAGGGACTAGGGATGAGAATGCAATTGAAGCAAATTGTTAGAAAAGACGAAGTAGTTTTCCAAAAAGTGTAGCAGATAAGGAAAACAATTTTTAAAAACATATTTATTTTAATTTTATTATGTATGGGATTGTTTATATTTTTTCATAATAGATTTTAAAAGGCACTCTGGTTTCATTTCTAAGTCCTATCCTAAGTCCTATCCTAAGTCCTAAAAAAACTCATTCTCTTCTTTTTCTTTTCTACCACATTTAAGTTATCGAAGCGTCTCGCGGTAGTGTTAACTTCTATGGTCTCTACTCATTATTAGATATACTCTGGATTGTTCTCTCAAGTATTTTTTTTTTACATATGCCAAACTTACTTTTATAGTATTTACTATGTGTCATCGAGCCAAATTATTGTCGGCTTTCAGTTATAGTTTAATTAGTTTAGTTATGAAGTTATCGTAGTCGTCTTTTTTGAATTAAGTATTGTTGAGTTTTGACTCAAACTTGTAAATGTATATAACGAGCAAAGAGTCGGGAGGTTAACACGATGGCAACACTGTTTAAAGTTTCACCAGTTCAGGCAGTTTCAGTCATTATTGAGTAATGGCGAATTCGTTGCCCTTGGCTAATAACCTTTGATCAGTTGTTCTGTCAAAAAGGAAAAAGAAAAAAGAAAAGCTGTCGTTTCCAGACTGAGTTCTAGGCAATTTTCGTGATATTGAATATTTTAGGTAGAGTATTTGGATAAGTTAATTTAAAAAAGAAAGAAAACTAAAATTGTAAATTTAGATACTCAATTTGGTTCACCAGTGGTTGCCCTGTCAGTGATTCGCGGTGGTTTTAGAATAGTCCCGACCAATGTAAGTTATCTGCCATTGTACTGGTACAATTACATCTAGTTTGTGTCTTATTTCAGAAAATAAAATTGAATTTCCACTAGAAACGTTCGCCTACTTAATTCCTTTTCGTAGGATCTAGTTGGAAAAAGGGATTCGATATTTATCGTTGGTTAGTCGGATTGTTCGCTGGCGAATTGCTGTGAAGCAACATTATTTTATTTTATTGGGGTTCGACCAACGCTATTTGTTTTAATTATTCGTGTGGAGATACATTTTAATGATGAATAACCACAGTTGCGGCTCCAAAGTTTGTCATCAAGCAGATGATGATGAAATGGTATCTTGTAAGCAATGCAAGCGCTGGTGGCACTATCATTGTGGTAGCTTTGATCCCGATCTCTACGATACTGCCACGCCATGGTTTTGTAAACAGGATGATTGCGCTGCTCAGGCTGATAAAGTATCGTCCGCGCAGAATATAGTCGAGGGTTCGGTAGACATGCTATTGGAAGCTGCTGCAGTTGCACAAACAGCAGTCGCTGAAAGGGACGTTGAGCTTTCTACCCTACGCGCCGAAATGAAGGAGTTGAAATTAAAACTAGCCGAAGCTTCAATGAGAGTAGTACCACCAGTTACTAGCCCTTCTAGCGCCGCGAAATGTCAACCAATTAAGAAGGTGGATGAAAGATTAGAGATCTTTAAGAAAATCCAGGCGAGTCATGAGTCGTTGTTGAAGAATCCTGTTCACCCTCACCAGTCAACACCCAATCATGAGAGACAAGGTCACCAAGGTATTTTTAGGGAATCTTCTTCCATTCCAGAGTCTGATATGTCCAGTTTACTCACAATTCTGAACCGTAACAATGTTCAGTGCCTGCCGGTTTTTTCGGGTGCTAACAAACGAGAGTGGCCATACTTCGAGGAGGTCTTTAAGTCTACTACGTTGGAAGGACGGTTCAGTGGTAAGGAGAACGTGGCTCGTCTGCGAAAGGCACTTACAGGGGAGGCGTATCAACTTGTCAGCGACCGCCTAAAATACTCTTCGAATGCTGACGCGATTATGGACTCGCTTCGTAGCATTTTTGGTCTCTACGATGTGCTTGTCCACGAACTCACGGCTGACTTACTAAACCTTCCCAGGATAAGCTCTAATAGTGACCCGAGACTCCGGTTATGGGCGGTGAAGGTAAATGGGTTTGTTGCCGACATAAGATCGATGAACAGAGACGAGGATCTCACGAATGGGTATGTGTTAACGGATCTGGCTTCGAAGTTAGGCGCCGGTTTGTATCAGGAGTGGCAGAAGCGGCGGGCGGGTAATTCCCGTGCCAACTTTGTAGACTTTGCGGAGTTCCTGACAGGGAAGGTTATCGAACTGCCTCCTGAATTAATGAGTTCATCAGTGTCTGCCGAATCAAAGAGAGGTCAACAGCTTTCGAAGCCCTCACGGCGAGTACTTACTCACCACCCTGCACCGGCAGATGTCTCGGCGTGTGTTAAGTGTGGTCGTTTTCAGCACCCATTGAGTCAATGCCAGGAATTCAAAGCATTGCCGCCGGAACAGAGGTTAGCCTTTGCAAGGGAAAAATTCATTTGCTTTACGTGTCTAACCCCTTCGAAACATGACTGGAGGGTATGTTCCAGGAAAAGAACATGTGGAACAAGTGGCTGTACCAGGCGACATCACCCTTTGTTACACCAAGTACCCAGGGAAGACAATGCGGAGTTAAACGGAGATGCTTCTGTATTTATCCCGCAGCCACACGTTCATTCCTCGCATGTGGGATCTAATTTGCCTGTGATGTTTAAGGCCGTCCCAATTCGAATCCATGGAAGCTATAGAAAGTTTGTAGACACGTTTGCATTCCTTGATGACGGCTCATCCTTGACGATGTTAGAGAAGGATCTTTTCGATGAGCTTGGGCTCGTAGGGAACCCAGAGGATCTGGTACTTCAATGGACTAAGGGAGTCTCACGGCGTGAAGAATCCATCCGAACCACGCTGACAGTATCTGGGGTCAACAAACGTAAACAGCATTTGCTGAAGGACGTTTATACTGTCAAGAATTTGGAGTTACCAAGTCAATCGATCGACGTCGCGAAGTTAAAGTCTCTATACCCCCATCTGCGAGGTCTTCCGCTTACCGATCTCGTTAACGCTAAACCGAAGATCCTTGTTGGTCTGGATCAAGCCAGGTTCCTAATGGGTCGCGGACAACGGCACGGTAAGGAGGAAGAGCCATGCGCGTTAAAAACCCTACTTGGATGGATAGTGTACGGAAAGTCCGCTCCGAATTTCCAGGTGTCCTGCGTTCACCAGACCGTTAAGCCTTCTATGCAGTTCATGTTTCATGATGCTATCAGGTTAGACGAGGATCTCCATGAACTTGTCAAGCGTCATTTTACCACGGAGGATTTCGGAGTCATGCCGCCAAGGGGCGACTTAGTAAGCCACGATGAAAGACGTGCAGTGGACACCATGGAAAGAACGCTAAAGAGGAGGAACGATCGCTACGAAATAGGACTGCTATGGGATGCAGATGATGTCAAACTTCCGGATAGTTACCCGATGGCCTTAAAGCGACTCGTTGGATTAGAGAAGTCTTTAAAGAAGAAGCCTCACCTCCTGGGATGGAAGAATAACCACATGCTGGAGCTATTGTCGAAGGGATATGCGAGAATCGCAAATAAAAAGGATTTGGAAACGAGCTGGCCACGTATTTGGTATGCGCCAACGTTTATCGTGGATAATCCAAAAAAGTTCCCCCCGAAACCCCGCGATGTGGCGGACGTGGCCGCAAAGGTTTGCGGCGTGTCGCTGAACACTCACATGCTGAAGGGCCCGGACAATCTTGTTCCCTTGCACGCAGGCCTTTTTAAGTTTCGAGAACGTGAAATAGCTGTTAACGCTGATGTTAAAGAGATGTTTCATCGAATCCTCAATAAGGAGGAGGACCAACAGTGCCAACGCATTCTCTGGAGAGACGGTGACAGTTCTCGTGAGCCTACGGTGTATATTATGCAGGTAATGATGTTCGGTCCCAGGTGCTCGCCTACATGCGCTCAGTTCGTAAAGAATAATCACGCAAACCTGTTCCGGAATGAGTGCCCAGCCGCAGTGGATGGTTTAACCAAGCGAACATATGTGGACGATTACTTCAACAGTCACGATTCGTCGAAGAAGCTGTTTTGGTCAGCCGGGATGCCATACGCATATGCAAGTCCATGCATTTTGATCTCGTCGGCGTGCAATCCAACAGTAGTGAGTTCCTGAAGCAGATTCCAGAAAGTCATGTGAATCCTAAGCTTGTCAGTATCGATCCGAATGAATGCGACAATGTCATTGCAAAGGTATTGGGCATGTATTGGCATCCGTCCTCCGATTACTTCACCTATAAAATTTCGGATGACGAAGCTCTAAAGAGGATGTTAGTTCATGGAGCTGTTTTAACCAAACGAGAGATGTCGAGGACTGTAATGAAGATATTCGACCCACTTGGTTTCATCTCCCTTTACATTATCCGAGGGCGAATCGTTCTTCAAGCGATTTGGCGTGAAGGGCTCGATTGGGATGAACCAGTTCCAGAAGAGCTGAGGATTCCTTGGTTGGACTTCGTTAAGGAGCTGAGGAATATCGTCAGGCTCAGGATTCCTCGTAGATACGTCCTTTGGAATCCCGATGACTCGAAAGTGGCCTTAATTGTTTTCGTCGACGCATCATAGAAGGCCTTTGCTGCTGTAGCGTATTTAAGGTTTGATCGCAAAGGAGAGGTGAAAGTGGCCCAAGTTATGGCAAAGGCTAAAGTAGCCCCTGTGAAAAGACTGTCGGTGCCTCGATTGGAGTTGCAGGCTGCAGTTCTTGGCGTGCGATTGGCTTCGACTATCAAAGCTTCTCACACGATACGGATTGACGAAGTATGTTTCTTGTCTGACTCAAAAATAGTGCTGTCTTGGATTAATTCGACGAAATTCAAATTTCCATCGTTTGTTGCAGTGCGAGTTGGAGAAATCCTGGACTCAACCTCTCCACGTCAATGGTTCCACATTGGATCCAACGATAATGTGGCCGATGATGGTACGAAGTGGATCGATTCTTCGATGGGGAATCAAGAGACGAGATGGTTCAAGGGTCCAGACTTCCTCAGGTCTCCTTTCCAGGACTGGCCGATTGCACCGGGAAAAGCCGTAGCAAATTTGGAAAAACCTGAAGTTCCAGAAACAAGTTTAATGCTCCACCACCGAAATCTAAGGGCTTCTTATGAGGTTTACGAAGATCTTACAGCGAGGTTTCGTTCGAGGTGGTCGTCGTCCGTCAGAACTATTGCTTTCTTGCTCCGATTTAAAGACATACTTCGGAAAAGGTCGGTCGATAAGGAAGTTTTCATCACTCCAGAGGAGTTCCACAGGGCTGAATATTGGTTGTTCCGGAAGGTCAAAGGTGAGGCTTTCCCAAAGGAGGTCTCAGACTTAGAAGTACATGGGAAAGTCGATTCATCGAGTTCAATTCTTAGCTTGTCACCATTTCTAGATGAGGAAAAGACAATCCGGCTAAGTTCGAGAGCTCAGAAAGCAAGGGTTTCCTACGCGGCTCGGAATCCGGCAATTTTGCCCAAGATACACCCGTTGGTTGATCTATTTATCCAGCATCATCACGATGGCAACCTTCATATGGGGACAGCATCCATTATTTCGGATATTCGGGAAACGGCTTGGATCATAAACATTCGAGGAGCGGTAGAGAGAGTACGTTCAAGGTGCAACATGTGTAGGCGTCTCAAGGCTAAACCAGTAATGCCGCCGATGGGTCAACTGCCGGAAGCTCGAGTAGCCTTCAATTTGAAGCCGTTCACTCATGTTGGCGTCGACTGCTTTGGTCCCCTCTTGGTCAGGTTTGGTCGTGGAAGCGCGAAACGCTATGGAATGATTTTTACCTGCCTCACCTTTCGGGCAGTGCAGATTGAGCTGCTCAATGATCTTAGCTTGGATCAGTGCACAATGGCTCTGCGTCGTTTCTTGATTAACCGCGTGGTCACCCGGTTCATATACAGTGACAATGGCCTAAACTTCGTCGGCTCAAAGAATCAGTTGGAGAAGGACGTCAAGGAGATGGAAGCCGGTCTCAGCGAATACTCCGCGAAGTACGAAGGAGTTGTATGGAGATTTATCCCAGCGGACTCCCCATGGATGGGTGGTGCGTGGGAGCGTCTGATCCAATCTATTAAGCGGAGCATCGAGTTTGTACTCAGGGGAATGATACCCCAAGAAGATGTTCTTCGGAATGCTCTTATGGAGGCTCAGGGGCAGATAAATCGTCGTCCCCTCACTCATGTTCCGGTCGATCCTGAAGATCCTAAACCCCTCACCCCAAACTCAATGCTGTTCGGCGAAGATGACAGAGATGTTATGGCCGCCGGAAGCTTCACTGATAGAGATAGCTTCAGCAAGCTTCATAGTCGCCGTGCTCAACATCTAATGACTCAGCTGATAAGGCGGTGGTACACTGAGTATCTCCCCATTATAACTAGACGCGGAAAGTGGTACACCAATTCACCACAAGTGAAAGTTGATAGCGTCGTTATCATCATAGAGCCCAACGAAATTCGTTCCGCTTGGCAATTGGGTCGCGTGGTGAAGGTCTACGCCGGTCCCGATGGTGTTGTAAGGATAGCTGATGTTCGATTGCCAAATGGTTCGATTAAGTTAAAGAGGTCGGTCGGAAGGCTCGCTGTTCTGGATGTACAGTCTTCACCCTAGATGCTCAGACGGCCCCCGGAATGTCATCGAGCCAAATTATTGTCGGCTTTCAGTTATAGTTTAATTAGTTTAGTTATGAAGTTATCGTAGTCGTCTTTTTTGAATTAAGTATTGTTGAGTTTTGACTCAAACTTGTAAATGTATATAACGAGCAAAGAGTCGGGAGGTTAACACGATGGCAACACTGTTTAAAGTTTCACCAGTTCAGGCAGTTTCAGTCATTATTGAGTAATGGCGAATTCGTTGCCCTTGGCTAATAACCTTTGATCAGTTGTTCTGTCAAAAAGGAAAAAGAAAAAAGAAAAGCTGTCGTTTCCAGACTGAGTTCTAGGCAATTTTCGTGATATTGAATATTTTAGGTAGAGTATTTGGATAAGTTAATTTAAAAAAGAAAGAAAACTAAAATTGTAAATTTAGATACTCAATTTGCTTCAGCAGTGGTTGCCCTGTCAGTGATTCGCGGTGGTTTTAGAATAGTCCCGACCAATGTAAGTTATCTGCCATTGTACTGGTACAATTACATCTAGTTTGTGTCTTATTTCAGAAAATAAAATTGAATTTCCACTAGAAACGTTCGCCTACTTAATTCCTTTTCGTAGGATCTAGTTGGAAAAAGGGATTCGATATTTATCGTTGGTTAGTCGGATTGTTCGCTGGCGAATTGCTGTGAAGCAACACTATGTAATATTGAGAGTACAGTAAAGTTTGTCCCGATGTAGTGATACATACATGTAGGATGTAGGTAGTTTTAAAATTTTAGGAAACGAAAATTTCCTTCAAACGATTAAAAAATAGAATAAAATATTACATTAACGCTGAACTTATGTTCGTTTTAATCTTGAAAGTTCATGATGAGTAGAGCGGGCCAAAACTGAATCATAATACAAAAGATTTAGGTACCTACATGTGTTTTATACAACATTGAAACTTTACTTACTTTTTTCACATTTCCATCCTCCGCTTGCATCTTCTATAATTAAGTTAAAAAAAAAAAAATATTTATAGAATGCTGATATGATTTTTGGTAATAATGAAATATTTACTTGCAATTTGTTTACTTACAGTGAACCTGACATATACATACATGTATAATTTTTTTCTTGCACTTCGCACTGTATTAAACTAAAACTTTAAAATTTTGTACATATACTGTCAAGGGCTACTACTTTTCCCATGTAAATACCGTCCGAATATATACATAGGTAGAGCGCCTTCTATGGTTTTAAAACGTTTTGAAGCTATAACTTCGAGTTTTATTAAGCCGAACATTAAAATTTTGATTATATATTTGTCAAGGTCTACTGATTTTCTCAGAAAAATATAGTTCGAATGCAGCGATCTCTACATGGTTTTAAAACGTTTTTAAGCTATAACTTCGTGTTTTATTTAGCCAGAACATTAAAATGTTGTTATATATTTGTCAAGGGCTACTGCTTTTCTCAGAAAAAAATAGCTTGAATGCAGCGACCTCTACATGGTTTAAAACCATTTTTAAGCTATAACTTCAAGTTATATTAAGCCAGAACTTTAAAATTTTGCTAATATATTTGTCAAAAGCGATTTTTTTCTCAAATTTAATCATTTGTCATAATATTAGGGTATTTATTTGTTCTTTATATATGAAATACAATTCAGTAAGTTTAGCCAACCCTGGCTGCAAGACAATTTTTTCGTACTATTCATCATATTGATGAAAAATATAAGAAATTCATAAATATGAAGAAATCATTCATCAATACGATAAAGGATGATGAATGCATTCATCAATGTGAAGAATATTTTCACGAAATACATATATAAGGCAAGATAGACTCAGTATTGCCACTACTCAGTCGATCCCTGCATTAGATTTACAAAAAAGTGCAGATAGAAATTTTTTACAGTACCTACCTAGATCTTATATCCAATAAAAGAGAACACTAGACTCAAGTACCTAAATAAAATATTGAGGGTTTTTATTTCTTTCCGACATATGTTTTTAAAACGCTGCCCAGAAGCTACTCGCGTAAGCTAGCTGGCATCAGAGTTGCTCTTACCGCTCGCGTTGTTGATGTACATATTTAATAGTTGAAGTATAAAAGGCAATATTTTTGAGCTTATTTGGAAAATACTATAGTAAATCTTAAGATAATATTTTTTTTTTTAATTTTGATTTTGACTTCCTTGCTACATAAGAAACTTCAACTTATCACATTTTTGAGATATTTGTTATATTCAAGGTGAGGAAGATTCGAGTTAGACAACACATCGCTATAGGTTCTTGATATGCTGATTTGGTATCCGGTCCGGTGGTTGGTTGAGGTATAAGTGTATATTTTTTTGATTTTTTGAAAATCAAAAGTGCAGTGAGTTTCATTGGGCACTACATTTGCTTAAAAAAAATCACTAGATCTGCTGCAACTGCAGTAAGGTGACAACACTGGACAGACGACTAGTATTCTTAAAATGCATCCCGTTAAATCCCTTCCTATACATGTTTGGTCATCAATATGATGAACAGAATCATCCATATAGTGATAGCATGAAAACAATCATCTATATGATGAAAAATCTGGATGTAAATTCACATTCTGCATAATAAAATCAAAAATCTGTTTTGTCCATCAATATGATGAATTAGTTCATCAATACGATGATCGCTCATATCGATTTGAGTTGTGCATGACAAAAACAAAAATCTATTTCTTTGATATGTTGGTTAATCAATAAGATGAATTAGTTCATCAATAAGATGATCGTGCATATCGATTCACATTCGGCATAATAAAAACAGAAGTTTGTTTTGTTCATCAATATGACGAATAATTTCATCAATAATATGAACGATTCACATTCTGCATGATAAAAATAAAAGCGTGTTTCGTTCATTCAATGTGATGAATTAGTTCATCGAGATGATGATGGCTCATATCAACTCAAATTGTGCATGACAAACAAAAGTCTGTTTATATGATATGTTAGTTCATCAATATGATGAATTAGTTCATCAATAAGATGATCGTGCATATCGATTCAAATACTCCACATGATGAAAACACAAGTCTGTTTTGTTCATCAATATGATAATCCTTTACATCTTCTCATTTTCCCCAAGATTAAAATTGAAGTCCCTTTTTGATGATATCAATTCATCATATTGAAACTCTTTCATCAATATGAAGAAGAAATCATCAAAGGGATGAAAAAGCAACTCTATTCATCAAATAAATGCTTTCATCATATTGATGAAAAGTTTTGATGAAGTGATGAACCTAATTCATATCAAATTATGCCGAAATTCTCCCAAAAAAATTGATGAATGTACTTTCATCTTATTGATGATTGGTTCATCCGTCATCAAAAAGTTTTCATGAACTTATGCATCATATAGATGAAAAGTACATCTTATTGATGATTTCAGTTGATGAACGCCATTACTCAATATGATGACGTCTTTTTTTTCAGTGTATAACCAGATTAGACAACCTATTTCGGCTCGTTGTTGATCTTAGATAATTTTTAATTAATTTTAACTTTGAAAAGCTTGGTTTGCATGATGCCACTGAGACGCAAATCGTTAAATAAATTCTCATCGCCAATGATAGACTCGGTAATGAGTCTGAAAAGTCCCACTTAACGATAAAGCTTAAAAAGTCAAGAGCTGTCCAAATTGCAGCATCCTTTAAATTTATCTTTGCAGCTACCATGTGCCGCCGTATCCGCCCGATTTCCAATATGATACTGTTGTCTGCTAGTTCTGTAAATGTCGAGGTAAGAATTGGAACAGCAGCACGGATTTTTTCTTCCGTTCTATGGAGCAATATTTTAGGTTGAAGAGCTGAAAAAACTGACGCAATGTCTTCCATGGTCTGAGACCGATGTATTAGTTCAATGAAAAATTTGTCTTGACATTCTAGCATGGCTCTGCGCGTTTCTTCTTCCAAAGTCAAGCCAGCATCTTGAGCCTTTTCGCTAGGCATAATTTTCTTTTATTTTGCCCTTCCCCGCCTTTCAATTGAAATATCTAACTCTGCGCATATTCCTCGTGCGTAACTAATGGCCTTTTTTACGGTTTTATCACGATTTTCATGCAGAAAACTCGCAAGTGCCTTTAATATTATTAAAGTATTTTCTAAAGTGAGTCCTGGTTTCCGCAAGTATTTCTGTGCTGCATCAACTTCTTCCAAAATATCGGACCAGAAAGAAAGATAGCACAAAAACGTAAAGTCGCACACAGCAGATAAGAGAATAGTCGCAGCACCCCTTGTATCCAAATTTTCCTTTTGAGGATCACAAAGGAGTTCGAGAGTTGAAACTATCTTTACAAAATGTTCCTTCAATGGCTTAACAGCCTCGTGATGAGCGCTCCATCTAGTGTCCAGAAGTCTCTTGACTGACACACCTACATTTCTTATTAGAATATCCCAACGATGAGTAGATGCTGAGAAAAGGTGTAAAGTCTTTCCACTGTCCCAAAAAACGTTGTACTTGAAAAAGTGCTTCCCAAAGAGTGAACTCCACAAAGGTTTAAAGAGTGGTTTGCACATGGCGTAAACAAAGCTTTTGGATTAATTTGACGAATTATCATATCCCTGAGCCCGGCAAAGGTTAATGTCAAGACTATCTTCATTGAGTTGTTTTAAGATATCGTCGGTAAGTTCTTTGGCAGGTTTTCCAGATGTGGGAAAAAACCCTAGAAATGATTACCTAACCTCAACCTTTCCATCCTGGATGTAAACGTATCTTATAACCTCACTCATTTGGTCGATATGTGATTCATCAGGTGTGCTGTGAAATATTATGCCAAAGTACTTTGCTTGGTGAATGTCTTTCACAATTTTCGTCCTAACTTCTTTCCCCAAAAAGCTCATAAATTAATTTTGAGTATTCTTGGACAAAAACGAGCTGACTCGTGTCTTATTCTTATCACCTACCGAATGCTCGATTCTCAACAAATGCTCCTTTAAAACTGGGTCATATTTGGATACAAGTTTCACCAATTCTAAGAAATTGCCCCTATTGTCCGGTGACAAGTCCTCTCTGTGGCCTCGAAAAGATAGATTTTGACGACCAAGAAACAATATTACTAAAAGACGATTTAGAACATCACACCATTTCTTTTTTTCTGCACCCATTGACATTTGCAAATTGTTGTCGATTGTGTTTTGCAACCTTAAGCCCATTTCCAAAGTTTTCCACTTTTCTAACGACTTTAGGTGGCGATCAGATGCCTCGTGCTCGAATATCTTGGGGTTAAGCTTCCACCACATATTAAAACCGGTGACGAAATATTGTGATTCATAACCGACAGCAAAAATTAAACAAACGGTTCGTTTAGGTTATTAAGGAATCAACTTTGTTTTACATAATTGTGTTTTTATTTTGATCTATGTGCAAAGAGTTATTTTTGGGTTAGCGATGTCACCCCCTGTTAGGCTGCCACCCGGGGCGGACCCCCCCCCCCCCCCCCCCTCCACCCTCCCCTTAGTCCGCGACCGGGCCGAATACCGAATAGTAACCGAATATTCGTCGCACTTGTTCGTGTCGAAGGATGATCTTCTGTGCATCTTCGAGTCACTAAAGAATAAAAAGTCGGCGGGGATGGATGGTGTTCCAAACGTCGTATTAAGACACCTGCCTCTGGAGGCTGTAGATATTTTCACCACCCACGGTTTAACAATGCGCTGAATAATGCACATTATCCGGCGCATTGGAAGGTAGCTGTGGTACACCCTATCCCGAAAAAAGGTAAAGATAGGACGAAGACTGTTTCATAGCAGTCAACTTGACTCTAGAGTGAAGGTCATTTGCTACGTGGCCCTTATAAGGCCGACTATCGCTTATGGTTGTCCATTGTGGTTTAATATAGCGCCTAGTTATATGGAAAAGATTCGGGTTTTGGAGAGACAATATCTTAGGACCTGTCTCCGATTGTTCCGAACGCCTGAATCCAACTACATATATAAAATACTATCCCAACAAGGTCCCATACGATGAGGCTCAGTTGAAAAGGATTGACAATTTCGTCATTAAGGTGACTCGAAGGCACGTTGCAAGGGCGATGGCCAGCGACAATAGTCTGATATTTGGGGCTTACTACCCCAATGAAATGTACATAGAGAGTACGCTCCGGTCTGGCTTTATCCCTCCAGAGGCATTTATCCATATTGATGCAAAAGGGCTGGTACACACGAGGAATTGTATTCCGGTCTTATACCATCGCTTCCGCAGCGCGAGAGATAAGCGGCTCCTCCATGACGGGGACGTCGCCAATGCTCATGAGCTCCTCCGTTTTAGTACAGCAATATCGGAGAGGGATAAATTCGACAAGGAAAAGCAATTCGTCGAATTTTGGTGGCTTGTTGATGGGGGAGGGGTCAACATGCCCTCCCAGGACGGTGCGTTACTCTAGGTAACATCCTCTTAGCTTATAAGTTAGCTAGGGCGTTTTTGGGAGAGGCCGGGCTCGCCAACGTGTGGTGGTGCTTCCGGGAGTTGACTGACGCTGTAGGGATTCAGTCGGCTTACGGGGGCGCGTGTGCACGTTGACGACTTCCAGGCACCCCGAAAGTAATTAGGATTTTGACCACTTGTTGCGCAAGGCAATAAGTGCTTAGAACCCTTATTATAGTTAGAATACGTTAAGTAGTTTAAGTAAGTAGAATAGGCAGTTTGTAGTTTGTTTTATATAAAAAAATATAAAATCTTAATAATGATACCTAGTTTTATTTGATTTTCTCGACGAATACATTATGTAAGCTTAGTTCGTAAATAGTTTTTAGGCCGAAAGGCAATAATTATAAGATATAGTTAAGTTTAGGGCGTCCGCATAAGGACCAATAAATAAGAATAAGTATCCTGTTAATTTTAAGTTAGATTTAATCATTTTTGTCTAGTATGCAAGTTGATATTCAGTAGCAAATAAAAAATGAATTTAAAAGTAAAGTAAGTAAAAGTAAGTGCTTGCCTGAGAAGACGCTGGTCTAGTTTCGAATCCCAGTGGAAGAAATGTATTTTCGGGATAAAATGAAGGAAAAAGACAGACCAGCACCACAGAAGGGAGTCTAATGATCGGTTGTGGGGAACCGTGAAACAGCGCTGTAACTCCAGCCGTCCATTTCACGTGGTAGAGAATGTAATACACTATCAGCTCTGTGTCGTTGAGTGCTTAAAGCAAGCCGGCACTAAAAGTGCTATCACAGGCTCATCATTTAGTGCAGGTGTTAGTAAGGACAAAACAATTAAAAATACAATAATTATGTACCTATAAAATACTAACACAAACACAAAGTAATTCAAACAATTTAAGACATTAAAACATTAATACGCAATATATTTTTTAGCTTAATTTTACTAACATGCACGTCAATCACATGATCATTTAGATTATAGATTCTACTCATGCGACTAATAGGCTCATGCCTCCCATAATTCGTTCTATGATGGGGGCTAAACAATAATTCAACACTGCGTAAATTATGGGCACCACCACGAAAATTAAAGCCAATAGACGACATCAAGTCAGGTGCATCTATTTGACCGGATATAAGCTGCTGTAAAAAAACGATATCGCTATTAAGCGTGGAGAAAGGGGTAATATTTGAAGAAGCTTGATACGTTGACTGTAGGGAGGAAGGTTAAATGGATCATCCCATGGAAGTCCTCTAAGTGCAAATCGAAATTTTACGTTGAATGGCCTCTATTCGATTTGAATGAATATTGTAGAACGGCGTCCAAACTTGTGAAGCATACTCTAGAATCGGACGGACAAAACAATTGTACAATGACATAGTAACGTATGGGTCATTAAATTCTTTCGCCCACCTTTTTACGAAGCCCAGCATAGAATTAGATTTATTAACAATAAAATTGATATGCTTGGCAAAAACCAGTTTAGGATCGAAATAAACCCCAAGATCCTTAAAATTATCAACATTACGAAGAATATGTTGAGACAAAGAATATTGAAAGGTGGAAGGTATATTCTTTCTAGAGAATGTCATATGTTGAGATTTAGTAGGGTTCAGGGATAAACCGTTTTTATCACACCAATTGGCGAAGCTATTAATGTCAGATTGAAGAAAAATTCTATCTTGCTGACTAGTGATAGATTTAAATATTTTCATATCATCAGCGTAGATCAGGATATTACTGTGATTTATACATGCTTTAACATCATTAATGGCTAGTATAAATAGAATTGGTCCGAGGTGATTTCCTTGGGGAACTCCAGACTGAGCTGTGAAAGATACAGATAGCGATCCTCTAAATTTCACTTGATAAACCCTTGATCTAAGGTACGAATTAACCCATTTTATGAAACATGGTGGGAAACCAAAAGCCCTGAGCTTAAATTCGATTATTTCGTGGGATAGCTGGTCGAAGGCCTTAGAGAAGTCAGTGTATATGCAATCCATTTCGACCTTATTCTCTAATGCATTAGAACAATCATGCAAGAAACTTAATAGATTAGTGACAGTGGATCTGTTTCTTACAAATCCATGCTGTTCATTACAAATTAAATTGAGACAAAGAAATATTAACTTTTCGCAAACAATTTGTTCAAAAAGCTTAGGGATACACGAAAGCTTTGAAATAGGCCTATAATTAGTGATATCACCACGTTCGCCTTTTTTAAATACAGCACTTTTCCATAGATAAGGGAATTTACCAGTACTAATGGACAATTCAAACAGATATTTAAGATATGGAGCAATTGCGTGACTACATTTTTTAAGAACGATCGGTGCAATGCCATCATTACCTGATGAATAATCATTCTTCAGAGAAGAAATAAATTTTAAAATTGTTTCCAAGTCAAATGAGAAGCTACTAAAACTTATTTGGGAACAGCTAGTTAGATAACTAAAATATTGCTCATCTATGTGAAGAGGGGTCACCCTAAACGACTTACTGAAATAATCTGCAAACATATTGCTTGCATCTAGCGAATCAGCAGTTGCAGAGCTATTATAAGTAAGTTTCGATGGATAACCATCGGTTTTTTCTTAGAATTGACAAATCCCCAGAAAAGTTTGGGGTCCACTTTTAAAGAGCATTCCATTTTACTTATATAGTCAATATATAAGTTGCAGGATAAAGATTTGAACTCATTGAATAATGTGAGATAGAGTTCAAGATCTGAATGGCAGAGACTTTTTAAATAGTTCTTCCAAGCCCTATTACGTCTGTTTCGTATCGATTTGAGCTCTTTAGTATACCAGGGATGGGACGTTTTCATATTCCTAAAGGATTTGACAGGAATCACTTTTTTCATGCAGTTATCCATCAAAGAATAAAAAGCACCGACTGCATCTTCAATATTAGATAACGCAGTAAGATTAAAATTAAGACTATTAATTTCATCAGAAAGCCTTGGAAAATTTGCTTTCCGAAAGTCAAAAGATTGCGAACGGTCACCGAATTACTATTTTCGTACAAATGTGCACCTAGTTCAATAAATACATCCAAGGGTGGATGATTATTATCTATGTTTGTTATACTGAAGTGGGATTCCAGAACCACAGTACTAACAGAGTCAGAAGAGAAAACAAGATCGAGAGTTCGATTTCTGAAATTTTTTATACAGCTTGTTTGCAGTAAGTCAAAAGACAAAATGTTGTCAAGTAAAGCGAGCTCTTGTTGGGCAGAGTCAAAGGATGGAATGAAATGAGAATCATCCTCAGAAGGTACCCATCCAATATGTGGCAGATTGAAGTCGCCTATAAGTAAGACACTGCTGTCACAACAAGATATGTCAAAAATATGGTCTAGTGCCATAGAAAGTTCCGAATACAAAGAACATAGACGAGACGATGGAATGTACGCATTAACAACATATAAATGTTTGTTCTTAAGTGCAATTTTTACACAGATAACTTCGACATTAAGTTGAAATGGAAAGTCAATCTTTCGTGACTCGAGGTTGGAACGAACAGCGATCAGGACACCTCCTCCAAGCGCTTTCAGGTCATTGTTATGACGGTCGTTTCTGAATACGCAGAACTCATGATTGAAGAGTTCCGTGTCTAAAATTCCGGCATTAAGCCATGTTTCCGTCAAGGAGAAGATATCATGAGAGAGGGCTTGGGAGTTTAAATATACTTCAGCGGTTTTTGTGCGGAGTCCCCTTACATTTTGATAGTAGAGGGACAGCCTACTTGGTTTTTTAACACGGACGGACAATCTTTCCTGCGACTTTTTGTCGAACGGGGTGTAAATTCTTTAACTAATGTATTTTGAGGCCATGCAGTGCTATTGCACAGCTTTTCAAAATATACTGAAGGGGCAACAATTTTGAAAGACGCAACAAACCCATCAGCCTTGCTGATTTTGGTGCATTTGATTGAGTCATCTTTTGGAATCAAGTTTCTCGAGACCAAATGGTTCAAGACATCGTCTGAAGAAGTGAAGTGTAATGTTATTCATTCAAAAACAACATTGTCAATTTAAAATAATAAAATCTAATTCACGAATGATGGTGTTTCAAGCGTTTTATTGAAACAATTTGCACTGTATGTTGTTGATGTATTGAGTTTCTTAACTATTCGTTGCGTAGAAATGTATTGTTTCACTGACCATCTTAAAAAGTCATACCTATTATTAAAAAAGGAAACAGAAAGAAAGTTTCGGATTATAGGCTCGTATGTCTTATTTCCACCTTTTCTAAGATTTTTGAAAAGTTGATTAAATCTCGCATTGGGTCTTTTCTTAAAACTTATATTTTTTTTTGTAATAACCAGTTTTGATTCAGACTTAAAGCAAAAATGTCAGGAGGAGATGCCAGTTTGAGGGTCTGTAGTCAACTCTATAGCAATATAAACAAAAAAAATCAACTACCGGTCGCTTTATTGCCATGACAAACACTTTAGATATGGCCGCAATCGTATTTAAAATACAGGATACAGAGAGTTAACTTCAATGGAACCGTAAGTGAACTACGATTTTCAAAAAAAAGGTGAACCACATGGGTTTGATCCTGATCCATTGTTTTTCTTGAATTATATTAATATTACTATTCCTAACAAAAAGTCCTAATTGTTCCAGTTGCGCTTATAATATGACAAAATCAATTTACCTTTTGCACATAGTACACACTTTTTGCATTTTTATACAAAAACATCTCCAAAATATTTAATTAAATTGCTTTTGTTTATCGGAGATCTCCTGACGAAAGACCGGATTCACTTTAAACTATAATTGTTGAAGCTTCTGCTCTAAGCATTTGTTTTTTTTTTATTAAATTTTAAAATCAATACTTAATGTCAATTTTATAATTACAAACGTATATTATTAACGGATTGTTAAGTTTATTCAATTTGCTTTCTTTACAAAAATGTGTATGCTTTTGGTCTTGCTTTCAAGGCAGCCAACGTAAATTCCTTTTGGTCGATAGACTTCTCAATCGCTCTGGTGACATGAAGCGCGGTGTCCACTGATCTGCCTTTGACATATGCGTGCTGTGCACTACATTTATAAGCCGGTTTCCTCAAGTTTGTTACTATGGTAAAGATCCAACCGTCCTTTCCAGCCGGAGTAGAAACTTGCCCAAGTTGCTCTTTTTGCTGCTCTGGTTTTCTTTTTGAAGTCATTGAAGCTGTATGGCGATAGGCGCTCCAGTAAAATTTACTGATTCGTTTACCTGTGCCGCGTTCACTAGCGTACCTGTGGAGACAGGAGGAAGTTTATATTCGACCAGGTTTGTTAATGTCAGATCTATTACTTCCTCCCTAAGCTTATTGTTAAAGCAAATATATAGTTTGGAGAGTAAAGGGTTTTTCAATAAAAGCGCTACAAAAGACTATTTCCTGTGGGGCTACGTCAAGTCTATGGTCTATGCCAACAAGCCAGCGACGATAGATGAACTTCGTACGATTATCGAACGTGAAATTGCAGCAGTATCGGCCGATTTATGCTTGAAAACCGTCGAAAATTGGGTTCAGCGTCTGGAGTTCTGCAAGCGTGCCCGTGGTGGCCATGTAAAACAAATCGAGTTTCATACATAATGGCATCGAACGTACTTTCACAGGAATAAAGAATTTCATTGATATCCAAAACCGTTTTTGTTTTATTTAAAAAAAAATTTGTAGCGCTTTTATTGAAAAACCCTTTATAATATAGTCAAGTAAAGACTCACCTCTTTTATTTATATCTTTGCTCCACCACTGTGTGTGGTTGGAGTTTGCGTAAATGCCTATGACCAGGTTGCACCTGGTGGAGCTGCCGTGCTTTACCGGGTCCCTTAGTAGTGGGGATGGGGGATCTTCTTCGTCATATGGCAGGTATGTAGATGCAAAAATTATCCACGACTGTCAAATCGCTGTTGCTGAAATGATAAGAAAGGAGAAAAATAATCGATTTCTTTATTAAAAGCAACTTTTAAGCTTACCTTCACAGTTTGAGTGTATAAATGAATCTTCTCTAGAACTTAAACCCGGGATTTTGGCCTTACAAAGTCCAGATTCCTGGATTAAGGCCACGTCAACACTCTCCTAGCCATGCAGAGCAGCAGGTCGTCAGTGGCAGCTTGGGAGTGGTGCTAGTTAATACTTAATTTGCACCACCTGAGCTTTCCGACGTTGGTCATCGCGCTTGCAGAGGGAGAACGTTATGCTCCCCAATCCAATTTTGACGAACCTTGCTACGGATCTCAGATGCTTGGGGGATTCTGGGTCCACCGCCACCATTCTCCTGCGGCTTGAAACTTACGACTCACTAGTCCAACTAACTATACCTTCCTATACCCGGGCGTTGGTCTGTCAGACCAAAAATTTAAATTTTCGTAATTTTTTCAATAAAGGAGAATGCTATCGCAATGAGCATACTGGTAACTTCATAATTTGTCGCGTACTTCACTTCAGCGTGGCGCGAGCGTCTATCGTTAAATCGCGTGGGTCAGTACACGGCATCAATCGGTCGTTTCTTTTGTAAAATGTAATTACGGAATGATACGACTGCTGTTGTGAGACGTCTGTGTTTACATAACTTTTTGTCTAATACAACATTAAACAATCCTTAAAATGTTTGATATATTTTTTGTTTCATTTGAAAAATTAGGATTTTATAAAATTTGCATCACGCGTCAGAAAAACTGACTATTTTCAGAGGCTGTAATAAAAACCTGTTAGTCACTAATTAAATTAAAGCAAATATTTCCCCTAAATTTTATTTATTGCTTTTAAACACATCCATAAGTATTCATACAAGTTTATTTTGACTAAGGCTTTTATTATGTATTCTATTATGGAGTAGTTTATTATACAATTATTACTATTGTGAGTTATATTATTGTGAATATGTCACTAGCTTTAAGCCATCATACACTTGGCAGCAACTGAAATAAATCCAGCTTCATTATTCATTGTGTGAGCTCGAAGGAGGTGGTTATATCTTATTTCCTCCCCTTCTCGTTAAAGCAGGTTAGGATCTATCAGTGGCTACGAGGATTTTAAGATTGAGGAAAATCTTAGCGACGGAATCTACGCATCAAATAATAATAGCATTAACAGAGGCACTACACAATTTACAACCACACTCGAGTACACCTAACTTAAATTTTGAGCAATTTAATGTTCCACAATATTCCTTGCAAATCTCACTTTGCACTAGCAAATTTTTGCAAAGTCTCTGCGCTCTCCTGCAAAGTCTTTGCGCCTCCTGCAAAGTATTTGCGCTCTTCTGCAAAGTGAGTGTGCAAAGTGTTCCACAAAGCATTTAATCATCTTTGCATTTCTGTCATATTACTTTTCACTTTGCATTGCTGTTGGATCACACAAACACACCATACTCACCAACAACAGCAAACCTCACATTCAACAAAATAATCAACCTAAACTTAAACATTAACTTACATACATATGTACATTAACACTTACAATACTCTTATTTGCTAACTAAAATGTATCATACACATAAACTGAATTCAAACGAAACATTTAAAATTGGCGCCTAAAAACCAATGTCCGCCATATTTTTTAATTTCCTCTTTGTACTAAAACTTAAAAAAACGGAACTAACTAATGTACTAAAATAACTCTCTTTGCTTTTGAATGTAAAAAAAAAATTGTTGCTTGATTGGTATAGTCGTGTCGTTGGCACCAGCAACATCAACAAAGAACAGTCCGAAAACAAGTAGAAGCTATTAAAATGAGCCGGAAAATAAAAGCGGAAAAAAATTATTATATCTAATAAAAGAAAAAAAAAATATTTTGTTTGCAAGTTTTCAAAACAATAAAACGAACAAATTAAATAAACAGGCTGCCTGGGAGGAAGTTTTAAGGAAAGCCGAATCCCTGCAACTGGCGTCGGCCCAAAAAACATGGACCTAAGCGAGGGACAGTTTGTTTGGGCTCTGGAAGAGTCGGACATTGGTAAGTAAAACAATTTAGGCAATTTAGGCAAATAGCAAAGTTGTTTCAATTTCATTAAGATTTATCCGTGAATTTAATTTTGTTAATTTTCAGAGTAAAAGGGATAACGCCCGAAAAAGTGGGTCCGGAGGTGGGAAGAACAGCGTTATGGATGAAGCTGACTTGGTCATCCTCGATATTCTGGAATCAGACTCACCTGTGGTAGATGGACTGAATTTGCCAGAAAGCTATGGAAATTCAGAAAATCTACCAGCTGATTCCATAATATTGTTGACAGAGGAAACACCTGCCCACCCACCTCCAAATCCAAGGAAGAGGAGAGCTCTACCAAGTTTCCAAGTGAAACTTTGGATAGAGAGAAGAAATGTCGGCTGGAACTCCTGGAGGTTAAAGTTTACCACAGGAAACTTCAATGCTTGAAATTGGAGAGGGAGTTACAATTTCCAGCCTCTGCCATAACTCGCGAAATTGCAGCGGCAGAAACGCCGAGGAGTCTGTTGTTTGAGGAGTTTTAAGTTTTCTATGTGTTTAGTTTTATTTATTATTATTTTTACTATATTAGTACTATTTTCCTATTTATTATCAGTTGTAATTTTTTTTTATTTTTTTTTGTTTCTGAATAAATACGTGAATTCCATATTTTTGTTTCTTTTATTATTTATTCTCAGAGATCTTAATCTCAAACCCCAAAAATGCCCCAAAAAAAACAACGCTTTTGCAGTGGAAAAAGGTCAAAGCCAAGAAAACCAATTTTATTTCAAAACGATTAGGAAAATTATTGCAGTAGAGAAGTAAGCCTTTCCATTCCACTCGCATGATCCATATTATTAAGGGCATCATTTTCTTCTTCAGCATTTTCCAGCTCCAATTCCTCGATTTCATTGTCAGTGTCTTCAGTGGGTTGCATGTTTTCACTACTGCTTTCGATGCTACAGGCAATATTGTGTAAGATGGCACAAACAATAACTACCTTACCTGCAAACTCAGGCCTCAGTCGCAAATAATTTAAACACGGGAATCTTTCTTTGAGAATGCCAAAACTATTTTCAATTATGGCCGCGTTTTTTTGTGGCAACGATTGAAAGCCTCTTCAGCAGGGCTATCGGGATTTAGACGTAATGGTGGTATCAACCAGTTTTTAAGTCCGTAACCACTATTACCCAAAACAACAGCATCCGGAAATGATCTCCATCCATTGTCAAATCGTTGACTTACAGCCGAATTCCGTAACACCATTGAGTCGTGAACGCTTCCCGGCCAACTTGCATTTACACTGTAAAATGTGTGTCTGGCCCGCATATCATCATCACATTCAATGAGTGGTTTCCATGCCGGTCAACATATCCTTCCTCGTGTAATGTAGGCGCATCAATTCTAATGATTGTGCCATCTACGCAACCACACACACAAGGGAATCCACTCATCATAATAAACTTTGCAATACCACAGACGTCATCGGGCCATCGCACTATGTTTTGAAACAAAACGTCTATTATAACTTCGACAACTCCATGGATGGTTCTGCAAACTGTTGATTTTGCAACACCATGCATAGCTGCAACACCATGGTACTGGCAACCATTTCCGAGCCAATGCAAGCACAGTAGCAGTTGATTTTCAGCCGACAAAGCATGATTGCGCTGTGTATTGTGCTCTAATTTTTCTCCAATTTTATTTAAAAGGAAGTCAACTTGAATTTTATTTAAACGAAAGCTAAAAGGAAAACTCTTTAAAATTAAAGTTTTGTAGTCCCGAAAAATTAATTCGGTCTCTATAATTTCTTGTTATAACCGCGTCTTCACTATCGCCCAACAAAAACTCACGTCTTAACATTTTGAAAGCTTCACTTGTTATAACAATATGAATTTGTAAGGCGATCGTTTACCTTGCAAACTTTTGACAAATTTATCAAAATTTGCTTTGCAAAAATAGAGTTTACAGTTTTTGTGGAACGAAACAGCATAATTATTTGCTAAATCTTTGCAAATTACACTTTCAAATATTAACTTTTCACTTTGCACAAGAGAACGTACGTGGAACAGAAACTGCAAAGAGAATATAAAAATTGCAAAGATTTTGCAAATTACACTTACAATTTTCACTAGTCACTCATCAAATTTTATTGTTTTTAGGAACGCAAAGTTTTGCAAATTGACGAAAAATTGCATATTTGCAAAGTGAAAAGATGATAATTTGTTTTGTGGAATAGGGCCCAGGTACAAGTCAAGGGGCATCCGCGAAGAAAGTTAATCCCATGCGAACTCAAGAAAATCAACAAATTCTCCGCTCTCTAACAAAAGTAGCCGGTCATCATCTGCGGACGGCAAAATCATATGCTTCAGGTGTGGAAGAGAAAACCACATGGCTAACAAATGTCGAGCGACAAACCTATTCTGCAAGAAATGTAGAAAAACAGGTCATGCCGCGGCAGTTTGCATTAAATCGGGATTAATCAAGTCACATTCAAGTCCCTTTCCACGCCGGCCACCGCAAGAAACCAATGCTCTCCACATCATACAGTCAGAAGAAAATCTGCTCGAAATAAATATCTTAGATCTTGTTAAAGACACAAGTAAAGCTGTGTTCTCGATAGAAAAAAAAAATTGTGTTGACTCACGCGGGGGTACCTAAGTACGTACTACATTAACTTCAAAAAAAATGGTAAATCTTTCGACATGGAATTGGATACTGGGGCAGCAATATCAGTTATGAATTATAACAAATTTACAGATCACTGGCCACGTGCGAAAATAATGCCTACAAAGGTTATGCTAAAAACGTATAATAATGAGATAGTTCCCGCTTTTGGTAAGTCAAAAGTACTAGTCAAATGCGATGAAAGAACAGCTACATGTGATTTATACATTGTTAAGGGCTGATTCGACACACTTATGGGTCGAGAGTGGGTAACCGCATTTAATTTACTATTAATAAATGCGAGTTCTACATTCACAGATCGAGACATAGACAAGATGAAGAAGCAGATCTATGATGACCATCAGGGACGTGTTTGACCAGAGAATTGGAACTATTCCAGGGATCAAAGGTGTTTTGAAATTACGCGACGGAACATCAGCGGTATTTATAAAGGCCAGGCAAACTCCTTATGCAATTCGTCCATTGATAGAAGATGAGATTGAGCGCTTGGAGAGAGATGGAATTTTGGAAAAAATCGAGCATAGCGACTACGGAACACCGATCGAGCCCGTTATTAAACCGGATAAATATATTCGCTTATGCGCAGACTACAAGGTAACTCTGAACAGCTGCATAGTCAATGATAAATACCCGATCCCTAAGATCGAGGAATTGTACCAAAAATTAAAATACGGTGAGTACTATTGCATTTTCGATATATTATGTAAAGCTTATCTGCATCTGGAAATGGCAGAGGAAAGTGCTTTACTGCAAACTATTAGTAGTGTTTCATGGATAGCATGCTCCATAGTTTCGAAGGATCTGTTTGTTTCTTTGACGACATTATTGTAATGGGTAGGTGGTAGAACGCTTGACGAGGCGTTTCATAGATGCATCCTCCTACTCACTACACTGTGAAAATACAACTTCCACTTAAACAAATCAAAACGCAAGCTATTCGAGAAGAGTGTCATCTACTTGGGTCATAAGATTAACAAAGAGGGCTTACATAAGACCCCGGAGAAAGTGGAAGCGATATCAATAATTCAACCGCCTACATATTTAACTCAACTACGTCAGTTTCTAGGTATGGTAAACTACTACCACAAATTTATACCAGATTTATCGACGAAATTGCATCCCCTCCCCTATACCAACTGTTAAGAAAAGATCATAAATACCAGTGGCGTGGCGTGAATAATTTTAAAAGGGAAGACGTTGAAAATTTTAGCCACCTATAAAAATAAAAATCTTTAAAACCTGAAATAAAATAATTTTTAATGGGGATATTGTATCTACATAATATGCATTCCACATTGACTTAGCAAAAATATTCTAGCCACATTTTTTATACTTCAAGACATTAATATTTCAATCAACAATGAGCTTAAAGCATAACAAAAGTGGCTTCAAAAGAAGCCGGTCTTGACAGACGCATGATACAATAACTTAAAAAAATTCAGCATAATGTGAATAGTAATTTTAAAATAAGAAAATTCAGAAGAATTATATGGATAATTCTTTATATTTGTTAAAATATAAAAACGATACAAATAATAATGTCAGCAATAAAAATAAATCAAAATTAAAAACAGCTAAAATTCACACACTTAAAAAAAAAAGTGAAAAGTTTTGTTAAAATATTAGTTCTTTATAATTATTTGTATTCTAATGCTATTCGACGATCTTTTTTGATAAACTCTGCCAATACCCTTTCATAGAAGTTTGGTCTATTTTTAATTTTAAGAAGAAGTCTTCTTTCTATCGATATGAGGGCTAAATCAGAGAGCCTATCCTCGCCCTGTGAGTTTCTTAAATAAGTATGAATTCTTTTTAAAGCAGAAAAAGACCTCTCAACGGAGGCGACGGAAATGGGAAGTGTTAAAAGTAAACTACTTAAGTTTAAGACTTGAGGGAACACTTCTTTCAATGCTTCACTATTCAAATGGTTGTGAAGGTCGAGAACCTCAAACTGCCGAAGTGACGACGAAGAATATAAAACATTAAGTTCATTTTTTAATGCCGTGAAGTCAAAAATTCTAGGAAAAAACTTAATTAGGGAAGATATTTTTACATCTGGACTGGAACGAGAAAAAGTGTCATACTTCAAATTATTTAGTAAATCCAAAAATGTAAGATTACTAAATGATTTATATCTGGCATTTATTTGGCTAACTATATTGTCTTTAATTTCAACAAAAAGGCGCTTATAATTCGTCTTCAAATCGAAGTCAAGCAACCTGCGTTTACGTGGAGGTTCGATGCAAT
Source organism: Portevinia maculata (assembly GCA_949715645.1). Taxonomy (NCBI): domain Eukaryota; kingdom Metazoa; phylum Arthropoda; class Insecta; order Diptera; family Syrphidae; genus Portevinia; species Portevinia maculata. The sequence goes on along the minus strand of OX454526.1, from coordinate 168,630,951 downwards.
CATTTACGCTGTCATAAATAACTTCAAACATATTTAAAAAGTCAGAGCTTATCCATGACTCAAAACGATTTCTTGCTTGGCATAACTAACGTCTGTTTGTTTTTTTTGAATTAAATTAAATAATACATCGGTCTTTGCAAATATTTCAGAAAGGCTATGAAGCAAAAAACAGAATTCCTTGCTCTCTAATTTATTTAATAAAATTTCTGCCATCGAAAGTGTTTCAGTATCCCATTCCCTAGAGTCATTTATTATTTTACTAAAAGTTTTAATTATATCTATTCTACAGTTAAAGATTACGTTTATTATTCTTGAATGATAATGCCATCGAGTTTCCGATACTCCTGGCATGCGTCGATCGGAAATTTGTTTTAAAAGATTGGACCGCTTTGTGGATTTATTAAAAAATCGAACGATGCTATTAGTATAGCCAAAAAATAGTTTAAGTTCTGCTATGTTTTCTAGAGATCGGGATAGTACTAAATTTAAAACATGTGCATAACAAGGAATAAAATTTGCCATCGGGCATTCATCAAGGACCTTCTTTTGAACACCACCCCCCTCGCCGGACATAACTGCGGCACCATCGTAGGATTGTCCTATTAACTTTTCCTTGCAGTCGTATGTTTCAAGAATTTTAAATATATGATTGGATAACTCATTTGCATTACGACTTGCGCTAACGTCAAAAAATCCAAGAAATCTTTCTTGTATACCATCCTCTGACAAGTACCGAAATATGGCACTCAGTTGTTCCCTATGACTCAAATCTGGTGTTTCGTCGATCATAATCGACACGAACCGAGCATCCTTGATTTCCGTTTTAATTTCGGATTTAATAACCGCCGCGATACTATGTATCAAATCGTTTTGAATATCGTTGGATAAACCTGAAAAAATTGGATTGTGTGTACTTGAACACTGCTCTAAATGGGATTCCAATAAAGTGTCATATTTAGATAAAAAATAAACCGCTTCGACATAATTGCCACGATTATCTGAACTAGACCTTTCATCATGACCGCAAAATGCTAACTCCTGTCTGCATAATAAAATGACCGTGTCAATAAAACGTTCCATTAGTTTCCGATTTTTATCTACTTTTTTATTATGAACAACGAAAGAATTTCCTAAAGAAGTTTCAATGCGATTCGTGCCGAATTCGTGTAGGGATAAACAACAACGAATATGTTTTTCTGTCTTAATATGTTTTTTCGAAGAATTAACTAAATTATTTATATCAGTGAAACCCGTTCGGCTCCAAACACTGGCGGAGTTTGAAAAAAGAAGACAAGGAAAACAAAACATTTTATTAAGCTTGCAACTCCCAGTTAGCCACTTATATTTTTGGTATAAGGAAACATTAAAATGTGTCACAAAACCATCTCTCCTTTGGTAATTAATATTTATAAAAGGCATAGAGCGCCCTACGTCTATAACTTTTTTTTTATCAAGAAAAGATAGCTTACTAAAACTATTTGAATCCTCCAGGAGGAAATCAGTTAAACAGCAATCTACACTAATCAAAGACATTTCCAAAAAAAAATCTAAAACTGCACTAAAATTAAGAAGCTAAAATGTTTTTATCAGTAAGTTGGTAATAAAAGAAACTAAAAAATTACACATTAACCTTTACTTTCACTTTCACATCTAACTTTTCACTATTTTAATTTAAGATTTTATCAAATTGGCTTTACAAAACACTAGATTTTTTCAAGTTATTGCACTTGTGCAACGCAGTCTGTCAATAAATTCCAACTGATTCTAAATTAAAATTTGAATTCCTGCTTAAAAAAAAAACAAGTGTCGGTATTTTATTTGACATGAACTTCTCTTAAGCGATATGCTGAATTTACTCTGCTGACAAATTGCCATAATATTCTACCATATTTTATTTCATAAGACAAAAGTATAACAATAAATTTGTAAAAACATCGAAGCATTAACTATAACAAGAGAGAAACATGAAAGCTCAACTTCTTACATCAACACGCATATCAATATCAACATCAAATTCAAAATCAAGAATCAACCCACATAACACATTCAGATATTATGTCATAAGAAAAAAGAAATAAGTCAAAGAACACCGTGTTATTAGACACAATGTTGCAAAAAAAAAAAACGAGTCAAACGTAGCACCTGCATTCCTGCAACATGTTGATATCTTCCGATTGAAACGCAATGCTAATCGCAAAAGGGATAATGAAATGAAACAATTCCAAGTATTCAGCGTGAGATTTGGTTTATAAGACGAAATGTAGCGTCTTTTTCTTTGAATATAAAAGCGGGTGTTGAACAAAGAGGATCGGAACCGCAATGCTTGTAGAAGAAAGGGATATAAAACAAGTAAATAAGACGGAAAAATATTTTTTATTCTATTATAGAGAGCAGCGGTAGTTGAAAACTTTTTACTAAGAGTATTTTTGTGACTCTTCGTTGGTTTGTTGTTTGTGATTTGTGGATTGTGGAATGTGGTTGAATCTTGATTCTTGAATGAAGTATGAAGATACAGACGAGAGGTAGAATGAAAATATTAAACTTATTCGATAGCTTATGTGTGAGTGTGTGTGTAGATTTTATTTTATAATTAAAATACGGGACGGGTTTCATTTTTCATATATTTATTTGGCAGATAGTGCTTACTTTTGGTGGATTTTTAAAAGGGAAGACGGTAGGAATCGTGTTATATGGACGCCACGCCACTGATAAATACATGTGGACTTCAGAGTGTCAGCATTCGTTTGACGATTTAAAAATGGAAATAATGAGTGAGAACGTGTTGATCCCGAAAACCTTCCACTCATTCTGGCAACAGACGAGTCACCAGTCGAGTTGTCGGCCATATTATCCCATGCGACCGAACGAGGTGATAGGCCAATAGCATTTGCTACAAGGAGTTTGAGTAAAGCAGAGGTTAATTACAGCCAATTGGACAAAGAAGCCACAGCGATCTATTGGGGACTTCATAAATTCTTCAATTACTGCTACGGAAGGGATTACGTGCTTATAACGGATAACAAGCCGTTAATTTCAATTTTTAACCTTTTGAAAAATCGTCCATTGCTAACAGCGCAAGACTGCATTATGCCCAATTCCTTAACGGTTTCAAATATATAATTAGGTACAAAAATACAAAGGAACATTCTAATGCCGATTTTTTTTCCAGAAATCCATTAGCTATACAGGGGGAAGTATTCAACGAAACATACGAGATTTATCAAGTGTGGGATGATTACTTGCCGATTACGAATAAGGACATTCTGGAGGTCATCAAAAACGACAAGGAGTTGGCTTCAGTGGTAATTTACTTACAAACGGAGGCGAGTTTAAGATCTACACCGTACAAAAATATGGAAGGTGAGCTAATGCTGCATGACGGATGCGTTTATAGGGGATCACGCATTGTTATACTCACATCACTACGTCCGCAGATTCTGAAAGAATTGCACTGTGCGCATATAGGAATCATATAAATGAAAGTATTGGCACAAAACCACTGTTACTGGCCCGGGACAGACGGAGGATATAGAGGAGTTAGTCAAGAGCTGCCGCGAATGTGGAAGAGTGCTGAAGGACCCGGCGAAGGTCGTGGAACACCCGTGGCAAGTGCCAGCCAAGCCATGGCAACACCTGCACGTGGATTTTGGGTGCCCATTTATGGACCGATATTTCTTGGTCATCGTCGATGCGAGAACCAAATGGATGGAGGTCTCCAAATTAATAGAATTACAAGCTCCTCCACAATCGAGCCTTGAGGGAAGTTTTTCAAGATTCGGTATTCCAATCACTTTAGTCTCCGACAACGGCAGCAATTTTACATCGAGAAAATTTCAAGATTTCTTGAAATATAACAACACCGTTCACAAACTCATGTCACCAGCTCATCCGGAAACCAATGGACAGGCCGAACGCTTTGTCCAAATTCTAAAGAATGGATTACGTTCCTCAGCGAATGACAGAAAATTACATAAATTACTCGTACAGTACAGGAAAACTGAGTCATCAACTACGGGGAAAAGCCCAGCTGAGATGATGTTGAAATTTAGTTTTCGCACCAGGCTAGATTTATTAAGATGTAGCAATACGGAAGGCGAAAGAATTCCCGAATGTAAGCGAAGTTTTGATATTTGAGATCTCGTCCAAATTCGTTATTATCAAACAAGGATTGCAAGTGGAAATTTTGTAAGGTAAAACAACACGACGGCCATTTACATTATATTGTAGATGTCGATGGTACCGCTTATCGAAGGCATACCGATCAGATGAGATCAACTCTTGTGGAAGGTAATATTTCGGCTTATGTACCATTGTCTCTTCCAATAGATAGGCAATCAGAAATAAGGAAGGTGCCGTCCGTGAGAACTGAAGTCGAACCGAGTAGAAAACTCTTAGAAGATGATTCCATAACAGAGGCAGTTGGAGCAGCCGATACTCCTAGTGAACCACTACCGAGAGAAGATATGAACGCAGCAACATTATTATGGGCCGGTGGGGGGGGGGGGGGTATGATAAACAAGCTGTGAGGTTAAGAAAAACTAAGAGGGAGCGTCATCCGGTTGTTCGATACCAGGTTATGCCATAATTAGTGGGGAAGACTATTATATATTCTATTATGGAGTAGATTGTGCAATTATTATTATTGTGAATATGTCACTAGTCATTAGCTTTAAGCCGTCATGCACTTGGCAGCAACTGAAATAAGGCCAGCTTCATTATTCATTGTGTGAACTCGAAGTACTGGGTTATATCTTATTTCCTCCCCTTTTCGTTAAAGCAGGTTAGGATCTATCAGCTTTCGTAAAAAAATATGACAAATTCACTCCCAGGGACCCTGCACGGGTACCTATAATGTGTTATTATTTTTTTGCGTGGGTATAGGAAGGTTAAGTATAATTTGCTCCTCCTCCGGGACCGGGGGAGGAATCCATCCGTATACTACTGTATGCAGGGCGAGAGCTGAGGCGGGTATTACCTCCAGTTTGGCGTCGGACCATAGTTCCACAAGGCCGTGGATACACCGCATCAGGAAGTCCTGGGAATCCTTGTTGCCACATCCTTGACATCTTTCTGCCATCCAGCGCCATAAAAGTTGCAGGCATTGGTGTCGTCTTCTGCAGCCAGGGCTAAAACGATTTTGGCATCTACCCTGAGCCAGTTGTTCGTCGACAGCTTAACGTCCGGGTTGCAACGGTCGAAGAGGTGAGATCGTCGCTTTTGAAGGCATTCCTTGGTTTCTGACCTCCTGCCTGACAATCTTAGGTCTGTCAAACTGCAATCTGCCTTCACACCCTTGACTACCGGTGTGATCTTAAGTGGAAGTTGGGTCCTCCGGAATCCGTGACCCTGCCTCTTCCGCGTGTGAATTTACACTGTCGTGCTTTCCACTTATTTCTTTCGTTCCTACCTAATGTCCAGCACTCGGCACCAAAAAACAGGACAGGCAGGATTAAGGTTCGATAAAGCATGTACGTTGTCCATCGAGTGAGGAGTTTTGAACCCATTTGTTTCGCCAGACCGAAGTAGCAGCGGTTTCCTAATGAAATTCTCTTTCGGAAATGTTTTTTTCTACGTTTTGTTCCACGTGGCGAACAGAGTTTTTTTTAATGTTATAGCTACACAACGCGGGCGTGAAGAAAATTAGGATTAGAAGACATGGAAAGATGTGTATCATCATCTTTTGGTTTCGGATAGCGAAATCAAATCGCTAACAAACACCAATATCTAGCGGCACATGAACACTAAGGAAAACCCAGAGGATATAGGCTCACGATGACTCCTACCACATGATCTTATCAACAGCCATAGTGGTAGTATGGGTCACAATTTTTGAAGAATTTCTCAGTTAAAGAACGTCCTGGGCCTTCTCTGTTGGAGACAGAACTGGAAACGACATAGACAAACATGTAAATTTCGCAGAAGTCATCTGCCACTGCGCAATCATCAAAAATGAATACTTTCAAAGCGTTTCAAAGTACAACTACTTACCTGCATTTGCTACAGCAACTGCTGTTCAGTGCCCGTGTTCTGTAATTATAGCATCGTTATATTTATCACATGAACGATGTAAATTGAAACAAAATTTCATCACATCACATTTCCGTGTTCTGTAACTATGCGATGCGAAAGCTATACCACATGGAACATTGTGAAATAAAACGCATGGAAATATGTGATAAATCGGTGTTTTGTAACTTTCGAATGCGATAAATTATTCAGTTCAACTGTCAAAATTTATCACATTTCAATTGGCTTGCGAGAAAGGGATGTTGAACAATTTTAAACGGAGAGTGGACAGTGAATATTTTTGATTTTTTATTTAACAAATTATACAGTTCGTTGTTCAGTTCAACTTTTAAAAAAATGCAAAAGAAATAAAAAAATAACTAATAAAAACAGTCAGAAATAGTGGAGAAGAATGAAGGTAGCTATCTACATTCCGTCGAAAGAATTCAGCAAGCACTTAAATAAGATCAATTTTGAACATTCTTGGCACTATGTTGCTACAAAAATAAACAGCTTGGTACATTCAACAAGAGAGAGCAAAAGGTTCTTGTTTAAAAAAAAAAAAAAAATTGTTTCTTTTATTTTTTTCATAGACAGACAAAATAAATGCAAAATTTTGTGTCTTAAATCAGCGTTAGGATCAGATTAATTTCAAAAAATTTCGTCTGAGTCTAGCAGAACGAGCGATCATCGTATATTTGAAAATTCAACAGAAACACGTAATTTTCCGATAATAAAAGTTACCAAGCACCCCTATCGTGGAATCCGTCGGATCTGAGATTCACTTCACTTATTCGATTCACGTGAAGAGAAAATTGCTATCGTGGGATCCGTCGGATACTCTCCCTAACCGACCCCTATTCAAAATTCAATTGTGACAGCTCATTTCAAACATATTTGTTTTGAAAAAATTAAATTCAGTGAAAATAAAATAAAAAGTGGTCTGTGGTGCGACCCGCAAGGTCCACACGACTAACTTCCCAGTGGCATCAATATGATTTATGCGATTAGTGGTAAATTTTGAAATGTGGTTAACCATAAGATATGGTTAAGAATTATTTAATATTAAAAAATGCTCTTTAATATTGTTCATGGAAATTAAATGTTGTTAATAACAGCGAAGTGTGATATATACTCGTATTAATGCAAACATTGTTATCAACACGGAGACCTGTAAATTTACATGTATACGAAATAACGGAGCACAATGTAATAGTGATTTGCTCAATAAAAAATGACAATAAATAGTACAAACAAAGCCAAATTATTTTAGTTATTTATTTACTTACAAAAAACGGCTGAACCGATTTCGCTGAAAACTTAATCAGTTCTGAGTTACGTAATAACGCTTTGAATAAACCCGGTCCCATATCAATATCATCTTTGGTTCTCGAGATACTCGTGGCGAAAGATAATTCCGAACGCACATACGCACATACGTACATACACACACCCAGACATCTCTATAAAAATGTTGGATTTGGATTCTGGTGACCCATTATAATTTACGTTACCGACATGTGGATGGTTCACGTCTGCGGATTGCACGATGCAAATTGTTCACTATTAGCGGATCGTTCCCCCCGACGGATTCCACGATAGGGGTGAAGGTATATTTTATCGCATAGAGTTACAGAACTCTAATTCTTCCCACATGCAATAAACGGTGGAATTTTGTGTCAAAAAGTTTTCGATGCGAAGAGTTATCGCATGAGTTACAGAACATGGGCACTGGTCTAGGAAAATAACCTTCCCCCTTCGGTGTGGTTACTAGCGAGAGATACAGTAGCAACTTTTGCTGGTACTACAAAAACTCGTCTTTCCTTTTTGAATTGACTTATAATAATGAATTTAACAATATTGATTACTTATAATCTAACCTAAGCTATGCTATGCGTTTCCACGAACTTTTGGTGACCAAAATGTGGGCCGGAACCCTGGCAGACGTTTATTCGGCAATTTCGTGGAAATGCATGTGCAATAGTTACAGAAAATATGCTTATACTTAAAATTTCGGTCGTAGTCGTGGGAATGCTTGTGCAATAATTACAGAGAATATGCTTATGATTAAATTATACAAAACACTGGTTCGAAGGCCTGGGGTATGGATCAGGTGGATTATCGGGTAGCGGGGGTGCTGATGGGGTAGGTGGCTACCGTAACTCCTCCCCCCCTTGGAGTAAAGCGACGACCACAATGACATCATTGGGGCTGGAGCGAAGGATTGTAGCGACGGAGGTTGGTTGTTGTCAACGTTTTTCTTCCAGATGATGATGGTGGTTATGGTGATTGTAAATCCTGTTATTGATGATGCAGTTACGTAATGAATGATTTTTGTATTAAGATTTAGCTCGGATAGTTTGGATTCTGTCCGGAAGTTGTATTCTTTGAGCTTTTCCAGGCTCAGGACTTCTTTAGTGGAATTGACTTCTATGTTGCTGCTAGGTGGTGGTGAGCTATGGATACCATCCCAGAAGGTGTCGGGGGTGTCCTGGTAGGTCACTCCATTGACCTCAACGTTACAGTTTTTAAAATGCAGGAGTGCTGTACCCTGTACCCTCTATTGTTGTGACTTTGGTACTGCAAGTAGAGTTAATTAGTACCTATGTTTTGTACATTTATGAAAAGTATAAAGTTATTTTCTGGTTGCCAGATTCGGTCTGTTTTTCCCTCGTCGCTAAAAGGACAATTGGCCGCTGAGTTTGACATCAGTTTTCCGATGCACTGCGAATTCTTGCTGTTTTCCTGGTACAGGGTTTTAGCAGAAGAAAGCTCCTTATATCTTGGGGCATGGCTTGTTAAAGTGGAGTGCCGTGCGAACATTCGTAGTGAATAGACGTATTTAAAGTGCTGCAAATTAACCACATACAAAACCAACCTTTTCGGCTAAGACCGAATATAATTAATTTCATTTGAGATAGTGACTCTATTAATTGAAAATTAGTGAAGAAACAAAAAGCAAAACCCCAGCATATTTGCTGGGGCACAAAAATAGTGATTCGTGTATTGCCCAAAACAACCCACGTGATCCATTTGACATTTTAAATAAGCAAAATGCATTACACATGAGCAGTAGTGCAAGTGCTAATTCAACATCTCTTAAAACATTAGGAACTAGTAAGTTTCTCTTCAATATGAACACTTTCCCATCAAAAAGAGGTGAGTCTACATCACCGAGTAAATCCGCAAACCTTGATGAGTATCAAACAAAAGAAAATACTCAAAATAGCCATGCAGTTTATGGTTCCCATAACGAAATGATGGACCTTGTAAACGAAGAAGGTACATCCGAATGGACTACTGTCATAAACAAACTAAAGCGCTCTGCGAGTAGCTTCCAATCAAACTCCGGAAAAAAATAAAGCATTACACAAATGAGTCAACTATAGACTCTCATCAGAACTATCCTAATTTATCAAACAACAAATATGGATCATTAGCTGAATCTGCTGATTGCAATTCTCTTCCACCCACAACACGGAATAAGTCTGTTCAAAACACCAGCAACACGAGTAAAACGACTACACCTCATAGCGAAGCGAGAGCTGACTCTCTTTATCAAGCAAATGATATACACAAATCTGGACCTAGTAATGTAAACAAGGCAACCTTTTGCCCCCCAATATTTATTTTTGGTGCAAATTGCACATTAATAACTGATCTATTAAAACTGGCGGCGACTGCATGTAAAGTTACTGACTTAGTTCATAAATTTGTAAACATTGGGTACAGAAAAACAAAGGTTTACGTTAATAACTCAGCCGTTCATAAACTAGTTATTCATAGATTACGTGATACCGGAATCGGAGCATTTTCATTCTCTCCGAAAGACACAAAGAAAGTCTCCATTTTGCTGAAGGGTCTTGATGGAGACACTCCATTAGCAAATATAAAAAAAGCTCTGGGAGAAATAGTTCCAAACGTGAAAATTAGTAAAATCTTACCTTTCTCCACTGCTCGTACTAAAGAGCTTAATTTAAAACTTAATATGCTTCTTGTGCAGCTCGAGGCGGGGGAATCAATCAAAGAACTGACGAGTATTAGGTTTTTACTTTTTCAAAGAGTTTATTGGGAAAAAAATACAATAAAGAAGTTACTCGTTGTTATCGGTGTCAACGATTCAGACACTCGGGGGAGTGTTGTGCTTACGGCAGTAGGTGTGCAGTATGCGGGCAGCCCCATGATTCAAGTGAATGTATAAATTCTACTAAAGCTCTTAGGGAAAAAAATAAAGAAGTTCCTCAACATAAATGCATTAACTGTGGTGAATTAGGACATGCAGCAAGTTATCAGGGCTGTCGATCGTATTTAAAATATAAGGAAAAAAAACAAATTTCAACACAAAGAGCTAGGCAGTCTGCCTCAAATACGAAAGACTTTGTTGAAAATTCAAAAATAATTTTATAAATGAAAATGTTTCTTTTGCCGATAGGGCAAAAATCTTTCCTAATGCGAAAGCCCATAAACAGAGTACAGTAGTGGCCAATAATTTTCGGCCATCTGTTAACACTCTTGGTGGTAATGCACCTCAAACTCATTTAAATGATTTTCTGAATGAAGCTAAAAATCTTTTTAATATGTCGTTTAAAGATTTGATAATAAAAATAAGGCAGTTTTGGCCTACATACAAGCAGTTGCAAAGTAAGGAAGAAAAAATGTTTTCCTACCTTAACTTTGTAGCTTCCATTGTTATATAATAATGGAATCCATCAATCTTAAAATAATATCGATTAACTGTAATTCAATCATTTCCAATGCAAAAAGATTAGCGCTCTTAGATATACTAAAAAATAAAAAACCGCAAATATGTTTACTATCTGAAACTCGATTGAAAGTTAGGCACAAACCCTCTTTTGAGGGTTTTAACATTATAAGAAACGATTTGGGAAGAGGAACAGCAGTTTTGTTGGATAAAATGTATAAGTTCAACGCGGTTCCCTTCCAAAGCGATATATTCTCTCACCAAATTCAAACGGTTCATGCTTCCGCTTACTAATTGGAAGTATCTATATACCTACAAACGCTGGGCAAAGTTTAACTTCAGAACTTGACAGAATATACACCCTCATTAATGGTTTTTATGCGGCTCTAATTGGCGGTGATTTTAATGCCCGTCATACAAATTGGGGGGACAGTGTGTGCAATTATAATGGAAATCATTTAAATAACAGGTTCTATAATGGCCCTTATTTGAATCTTGATATAATTCCTTCTGATAATCCAACGTTCCCAAGATCATCCTCATATATAGATTCCTTTCTTATGTCATCAACACTAGGTATGGCAAACAACATAGACAATTCTTTAGAGGGCTCAATGTGTAAGACTTTTCCAGTTGTATCGGATCATCATGGAATCCTTTTAGAAATAAAACTTTCAAACTTTTTCCCAATTTTGATCCCCCCCTGTAAAATATAGAAGTTTCAAAGACACAAATTGGGACGCCTTTAGACTAAGCCTTCATGTCATTCTTTCGTCCTTAACCATACCCAATGATAGAAATATATTAAATATTGAAATAGATAATATAATAGTACAGTTAAATGAGCTTATTACATTGGTTATAGATTCTCATTCAGTCATTCATTGCTATAAAGACCAATCTATCTCTGAGAAAACAAAGAAACTGATTGATCTACGAAGTATTTGGCTCAAGCAACTAAAAAGGCTTTACCATCGCCATTTAAACAGAATCAATCCTGAATATCTTCAACTTAATTCAAGAATTCAGTGTCTAAGCAAAATAATAAGAGAAAATGTCAATATAGACCTTAATAACGCATTTAAATCGAGACTGGAGAAAATCAAACCATCACCTTTTGCTTTTAGAGAAATAGACAGGATAACTGGACGAAAATATTTTGGAACAGACATTTCAAAAGATATACTAACATATAACGGGCAAGAGCTTAACGACATCGAAATAAAACTAGATGCTTTCAAAGAGTTTTACTCTTCAATTTACTCTGAAGCATCTCCAAACATTGATATTGACCTTGAACGTGAAGTTTACATAGCTATTAATGATTTTAAAGTAGTGCAGCTACACAATACACTCACAATCTTCTCTCCATCTAACGTGGCATCAAGCCCCGCTTTACCAATATTTACTTCGCCTGAAAAAGTCAATACACTTCGAGTTGCATTAAACAACAAAAAATCTACTGGTATCGATAACATCTCCAATTTCATATTGCGAAAATGTCCTCATTCTCTTGACACAGTCTTGTCTCTATTATTTAATCACTGTATAAACAACGGATACTTTCCTGTTATTTGGAAACAGGCAACAATTTTACCGATAGCAAAAACGAAAGGGGAAAAGGACATTAAAAAATTTCGTCCAATTTCACTTCTTTCGAATATTGGAAAACTTTTTGAAAGAGTTTTAGCAGATCAGCTTAACTCCTTTTCCGAAGAAGCGGACATTATTCCAAACAACCAATTTGGTTTTAAAAAAGGACACTCGACAGAACATGCTTTACTCATAATTCAAAATAAAGTTATCCAAAATCTAAGGAATAAGAAATGTACAGTGAGCCTGGACATCGACCTTGAAAAGGCCTTTGACTCGGTATGGCACGATGGTCTAATTTTCAAGCTCATTAAACTCAGATATCCTGATTGGCTCATAAAGCTGATAATGAGTGATAGAAGCACTTCAATTTTCATTGGATCCGAGAATTCTGATTTTTTGCCCGTGTCTTCAGGTGTTCCGCAAGGATCAATCTTGGGCCCATCCTTATTTAATATCTATCTCCAGGACTTCCCTCTTTCAGACCCAATTTCAGAAGAACCAGGATCTATTCACTATGCTGATGACACCACTATACTTGCTTCTGATGTACGACCAAGCGTTGCTCTTAATAAAATCAAGCAGAGAATTCCACATGTAGAAAACTATTTTAAAAAGTGGAGGCTCAAAATAAACACTGCAAAATGTGGCCTTACGTGTTTTAGAAATGCCAGTGGAAAAGGACATTACTTAGCGGTGAAATAAAGTAAATCCCTTTCTTTACTAATAAACGAAAGACAGATACCAGTGCGTTGTGAAACCAAGTATCTAGGTGTGAATTTCCACAACCGATTCCTTTTTAATAAGCACGCAAGGAAAATCTTAAATAGGGCAAGATATGTATCTATGACACTAAAACCACTAATTAATTCTAAACAATTGTCAGGAAAAACAAAGATACTAATGTACAAGTCTTTGATTAGACCGATTCTAACATACGGTTTTTCAACTTGGTTCACAATATCTCCCATTGTAGCCAAGGAAATGGAGATTTTTGAACGAAAATTGCTAAGATTCTGCTGTGGAAAATTTAGAAAACCAGCAAAAGATGGTACTCCAATAAATTTTTATACGAATCGACAAAAATAACACCCTTAATCATGTACCAAATTGAACCTCTCTTTAAAAAGATGGAACGAATCAGTTCTCATCCCAATCCACTCGTTAGATCTTTGATTGACTCTAATATTAGCCAAAGTCTAAATGAAAACTATTATTTATCTCCATTAAATTTGATTAATGAAAATTCTATGACATTATTAAGACCAGATGCAAGTGGGACAATGTCCGTAGCTTTTTACGAAAAAGCATCTCCATTGAGTTATCGGGGATGATATTGAGTTGAAATATAATCAAATAATAAAAAAAAAATAAACCTTTGTTTACTATGCATATGGTTGTAGAAATTCTTTAGATGATATTTTTAAATTATATTTATCTTTAAGAATTTTTATGACTTATGCCCCATTTGTATGTAATTATGTATAGTTTTATTATTACCTCTCAAAAGATATCTTTTTAGATGGGGTCATCCTCTTAGTTGTAGTCATAGTTTTATTATATTTTAGTCTTAAGTTTTAGTCCTAAGTTAAGAATGCCTGAAAGAGCAACGTTGAGAATGTATACCGGGAGCAAGTGTACACTTACAAAATTAAATTTAAAAAAAATTTATAAATTATAAATTTACATAAATGAAATCTTTGATTAAAAAGTTAAAATAATCTTTTTGTTAATAAGTATAGCTTAAGTCAGACATATCTTTAAGTTGGCCAAAAATTAATTATTAGTTGTAAGAAGAATATGTAATTGTTATATATGTCTCAATAAAAAAAAAATTCATTCATTCGCTTGTTAAAGTGCTGTATTTCGATATCAATTATATTTATATATGGTTTTGTTAAAATTAATTTTGACGTGTTTATAGGAAGGGGAATGATGTGGTAAACTGAATATATTTCTTGTGATAAGTTAGGTATGCGAACATTAAATGATGTTTGTATTATAATAAGCCTGCATTTCCAAAAATTCGTAAATTTGTTCCATCGATTCGGTCTTAATACCTTGTTTGTTAAGCTTATTCTCTATGTTTTGCAATTCTATTGTGTTTAGTAGAATTTTGGTACTCAGAATCAGTGACTCTGCGATATTCGAAATGTGGTTTGTTAGTAAATCGATATTGAAATTGATTTGATTGAGGTACTGTGTTTTGATAAGTATATGATCCTCCCTTTTTACCTTATTATATGTTTTTTCTATAAAATTCTCAATTTTATTCTGTTCTTTGTTAATATGTGATGTGATATTCTTAAATCTTTCTATTGTCTTGAAATTTATTTGATGTTGAGTTAGTATTGTGTCAGTAAAGTTGTTAAGGTTTGAATTTGTTGTATTTGATCGTTAATTTCTTGTCCGTCTATTAGACCTCGTTTGTTTCTTTTGATAGAGTAAAGTGTCAGTAATTTTTTGTCAAGTTCTTTGAGCTTAAGTTTAGTAATGGGAACAGAGTTAGTAAGTAAGAAACACAAGCGCTGTCTCTTTCTTGCGTCATTATGTGGTGGTTTTTTCCTAAATTTCATGCGCTTTAAGTATTTAGCTCGGCGAATGGTGCGGTAACAGTGGATAAGCTGGCCTTAACATTAGCTTTCTCTCTAATTTTAGCTGCCGATAAAGCTAAATTTGACGCTATTCTGAGGATACTTCGCGTTTCGCGAAGTGTTAAGGCAGAAGAAGTGTTTCCTTTATAAATGTTTGTGTAAGACGAAGGGTTTTTTAAATAATTGCTGACACTATGATCACTTCGCTTTATTTTTCGGGCTATAGCACATCATGAAAGACCTTCAGAGCAATAAAATTCCAATCGTTTACCTTCCTCCACTTTTAATCATTTTTTCTTTCCCATTTTTATTAATACTCAATGAAGAAATTTTTTTTATAATAATGTACCGTTTAAACTGAAAAAAATATATTCACTTCACAAAAAAACGTTGATTTGTTCACTGCTTCTAATCTAATGACAAGATTTATTTCCGCATATTCTTTACTCAATTTACAATTTGTCTTCAAAGTTCCGTTAGCTAAATCTCTCATATACACACATTTCATATTTTGTTGTTAACAAAACATTCTCTCATTTACCAAAGTCATTTTTTTCTAATCCATCATGTAACGAGAGAAATATCGATTTTACTTCTCAAAAATGCCTGCTTCTAATCTTATGACTTGCAGTGTACCTATTATGTTTTTCTTATTAGTTCGGTAGTCATGTTCCATGAAACTTAACTATTCTTTAACATTCATATAGCATGAATGTATGCACATAAGAGATAAAAAAAATCTTACTTGTTTCATGTGTTTATTTTTTTTTTGTTATAATTTTTTTTTTTTTCATATATTTTTTCTATAATTGTTATAAAGACTTATACGGCGAGTAGCTTAGTAGTCATATTCCGTGACACTTAAGTACTTTTTAACGTTCATATGCCATGAATGTATGCCTATAAGAGTCAAATTTTTCTTTTTCTTATCATTATATTTATTTTATTTATTTAGTCAGTAGTTTAGTAGTCATATTTCGTGACACTTAACCACTTTTTAACGTTCATATGCCATGAATGTATGCCTATAAGAGTCAAATTTTCTTTTTCTTATGATTATATTTATTTTATTTATTTATTTTTTTTCTATAATTGTTATAGAGACTTATACGGGTATATAAACTTTATAGTATTATCACTTCGTGTATACGACGACTACGCCACCATACGACGTAAATACTACATTAAAAAAAGCTATATCCATACTAGCATATTGAAGAACCTTTTCTACACCTTTGTTGTCTGCCATTATCTTCCATTCTCGTGAATATGAAGAGAAATATGAAGATCATGAATATGACGATCATTCAGGTAGCGACTACCGATGGTGGCTGATGTTTGACGGAGCATTAAATTCTCATCGGGTAGATTTATCGTATTTTATTTGTTGGCTCTGATGGAAGTATCAGCAGAATATTTTTATTTGGTTATGCGCAAACAGCAAATTTTTTGTTCTCCTTCATGCTCGTGACTAAGTAAGTATATGAGAAGGAAGATGACAAAGGTAGCGTTGGTGGTTGATGGTAGGGCGGAAAGGTGAAGGAATTATTATCGGGTAGACTTATGCCATATTATTTGTTTGTTCTGATGGAAGTTTGGGGTAGGTTATGTTTTCTGGTATTTAATACAATTGGTATGTGTGCGTATGATCGTTGAAGGAGAGTCACATTTCAGCTACTGTGAGGATTCTCAAATGATTTTCTTTATAATTCATATTTGCAAGTGAAAAATGGATATTCATATTTAAAGGCAGGAGCGATGGTGGATACAGAAAGGTGGGAGAATTGTCATCGAGTAGATTGATGGTAAATTATTTGTTGGCTTCGAGGAAAGTTTGGGGTAGGTTATGGGATATTGCAATTAGACCATCACAGTCACCCGTAACTTGTTTCTTTGTATTCAATATAAGTGGTGGCTGTGTTCACATCGGTGAAGGAGATTCGCATTTCAGCACTGAGGATTCCCAAATTTATAAACCATATTTGCATGTGAAAAAATATTAATTCAGGCAGAGATAAAAAAGATTAGACAAGTTATAGTGTGTTCCCGGCTAATGGTTTCCACTTTAAAAAGAAAATCGTGGATATTTTCGGACCCGTCAAATTCAATTTGCCACTTTTCAATTTTACAAACTTACTGAAGAAGTTTGGTGACTTATTGGTGGTGCTTGTCTGAGTTGCACAGTGTGACGAATCGCTGATTTAGCTTGATTTAATTAAGAAAATGACAGGCACAAAATTAAACAAAAACCGGTTAAGCCTCCTACGTAATGGCTGTGCAATTTTATTTTGTTGTTGCTTAGTGCAACAAAAAAAAAAATCATCTCAAACTCCAAATTGTGTATAATTTTTTTATAAGAAATTCAATTTGAAGAGAAAGTGTTTATATCGTTTTTAATTGGTTCGCGTACATTTTATAGCTTTTTTTATCTTTTATCAATAAGTAAACAGTCAATTGATATAAAAGTAAGTTTTTCTTAAATAATTAAAGATTTTGTTTAATATAAGGGGTACCTAAATGAAAGGGCTCTGTCAAAGGATCAAGCAAAAAGCATGGGATTGTTAATCAAATCAGATGGTTCAATCACACGCGACCGGGAAGTAACGCTGAAAACTTTGCTTCAGGCTCACTTCCCAGGGTCTCACACGATGGTCATTAGAGATGACCATATAGCGGAGGTCTCAATTCCAAGAAACCTCAGCAGAATTAATAGTTTATCCGGAACACTTTTTACTCCGGCTAAGGTTAAATGGGCAATTAACTCATTTAAACCATTCAAGGCATCAGGAACAGACGGTATTTTTCCAGCCCTCATTCAAAATGGAATAGAATTTTTATTACCATCCATGATTGCCTTATTTAGGTTCAGCTTCAACTGGGGGTATATACCAGTTACCTGGAGGGAGGTAAACGTAGTATTTATACCCAAACCGGGAAACAAGCCGAGCGAATTACCTAAATCATATCGTCCGATAAGCTTGACATCGTTTTTCCTGAAAACAATGGAAAGGATTATTGACGTCCACATTAGAGAATGCATATCAAAAAGAATGCCTCTGCACCCTCACCAATATGCGTACCAAAA
This sequence comes from Portevinia maculata, assembly GCA_949715645.1. NCBI lineage: Eukaryota > Metazoa > Arthropoda > Insecta > Diptera > Syrphidae > Portevinia > Portevinia maculata. The sequence continues at coordinate 168,612,971 of OX454526.1, read as the reverse complement.
GGGTAAATCCACGGAAGGCGCTCTGTTAAGACTAACTACAGAGATAAAAAACGCCTACCGTTGCAAAGAGATCGCACTTTGTGCCTTTCTGGACATAGAGGGTGCGTTTGACAATACTGGATATGAATCCATATCAAATGCTTTGTACCATAGAAACATAGACAAACCAACTATTAAATGGATCAAAGCGATGCTGGAAAGTCGCAAAATAACTGCCTCGTCAGGAACGACCTCAGTATCAGTAACAGCCGTAAGGGGCTGCCCACAAGGGGGAGTACTTTCACCCCTTTTGTGGTCATTGGTCATCGATGACCTGCTACACAAGATGGGCAATTTGGGCTACACTACAATTGGGTACGCCGATGATATTGTCATCATAGTCAGGGGCAAAGACTCAATTGGAGTCACATCAAAAATGAAAAATGCTCTAAAGACAGCCATAGACTGGTGCATCAAGGAAAATCTTTCCATAAATCCCAGTAAAGCCGTCATCGTTCCTTTCACTAAAAGGAGGAAATTAGACCTAGGCCTAATCACAATAAACGACACGGTCGTAGAGTACTCCGACGAAGTCAAGTATCTTGGAGTAATCCTAGACAAGAGAATTAACTGGAACTCTCACATAAATAACAAAATCACTAAAGCTAATAGAGCTTTATGGGCCTGTCGTCGCACATATGGCAGAACCTGGGGAATATCTCCAAAGATCGTCCACTGGATCTACACAGTGATGATAAGACCCATTATAACATACGCCTCCATAGTATGGTGGACAAAATCCACACAAAAGGTCGCAATAGAGAAGCTCAAAAAGGTACAACGGCTTGCGTGCCTTGGTATCTCCGGAGCCATGCGAACCTGTCCAACAGCTGCCATAGAGGCAATAACAGGAATCACACCTCTCCACATATACATTCAAAAAGTGGCGATCCGCAGTGCAATAAGTCTAATACAGTTAAACGATATAAGTCTTAATGATCACCCGGATCTAAAGACCCTTCTCGATGAACTACCAGAACTTAACATGAACTGCGCGGTCACAGACCGCATTCAAAAAACACTATGCTTCAACAAACGGTTCTCCACGGAGATCCCCAAGAGAGAAGCATGGGTTAGCAATAACCCACCAAACAGCCACAACGACATAAAGTGGTATACGAATGGTTCTAAAATGCAAACGGGGGTAGGAGCGGGAATATACGGACCACACAAACGCTTAACGATACCCATAGGAAAAAGTCCCAGCGTATTTCAAGCAGAGCTCCACGCCATTCAAGAATGCGCCAGCCATATTATTTTGTCTGGCATAAAAGGTGCAACCATCCATATTTTCACGGATAGTCAAGCAGCTATAAACGCCCTTAGCTCGTATACCATTGACTCCAAATCAGTCATGCACTGCTTCAATACCCTACAAACACTCGGAATAAGAAACAATAGCAAATTATGGTGGGTTCCGGGTCATGTCGGGGTGGAAGGTAACGAAAAGGCCGACGAACTGGCCAGAAAAGGTTCAGAAACACCTTTCATAGGTCCCGAACCTTTCTGCTGCACTCCTAGATCAGCAGCAACGGCAGCAATTAAAATCTGGGAACATAGCAAATGTATCTATCTTTGGAAAAGCATCCCAGGTCTAAGACAGGCCAAACGAGCCATTCGGCCCTTCAATAAAAATGCCAGCAAATGTCTAAAACTAAGCAGGCACGATATCAAAAACCTAGTAGGTTACCTTACTGGTCCCCATGGTTTAAGATATCATCTACACAAAATGAGAATATCAGACTCTCCTGAGTGCCGACTCTGTCTGGAAGAGGACGAGTCAGCTGAACACATTTTATGTGAATGTCCAGCCCTTAATGGAATTAGAAAGAAGATCTTTTTCAGGGAGCAAATGAGCCCCGAGGACATAAAGAATTCTTCTACTGCTAAAATTGTCCGCTTTACACAGAAAGTGGAAATTCTACTAGTTTAAACTTTTCTGGCCCATACGGTACAAAAGATCTTTTAGGTCGAAGTACCCCCCCTTATAAATCGCCTTGGCCAGCCAGAAATTAAAAAAAAAAAAAAATGAAAGTAAAATTTATAGATAAAATATGTGTTTTTTGTATTCATTAGACGAAAAGTATACTTGTTGTCCAAGTTGGAGACCGTGTTTGTTCTAAAGCCTTGCATATGCAAGTGTTTCAACTTCTTGCGCACAGGTGTGACACTCATACTAAATTTTTCGTTTTTTTAGGAAGCCCATGGAAATCACGAAAAAGCTAATTTTTGATGTTTGGATTTCTTAAGTCAAAATTAAGCGCTTAGATGCTGTTTTTGGTTTTGTTATGGGTTACTTTAGCCATATACTATTTTCTGAGGCTGCAACAAAGTCAATCAAATTAACTTAAAAAAGGGTGGCGACGGTGTAGAGGTTAGTGTGTTGGCTTGTGACCCGTGCGGTGCAGGTTCAATCCCAATGGGGAACAACAACATACGCCACCCAATCACATGCCTCTACACCAAAAGGAGGATTTCTGCCTGGTAGTACAATGGAACGTTACCGAGTCTGAGTGCTCTGGGATTTGGATTTCATTTTTTTTAAAAAAAAACCTTTAAAACTTTAAGTTTAAGATTTGACGAGAGATGGGCCAAAAGTGGTCGGCATAGAGAGCGCTTCGAAAATTCAAATTCTCTATGGCTAAATGAAAATCTAACATTACCACAACATATCTTAGATGAAATACCTTCTTCATCTAGAGTAGGAAGACCGAGAAAAAGCTTATAGATTAGATATCAAGGTGCGGCAGGTAAAAGACCAAGGCAGTAAAGAAAAAGCCAGAAAATAACTAATCCAAGAAAAATTTACAAGAGAAACAGGGTTATTGGTAGATATGCCAACTCAACAGTCTGGCAATCCTAATGACGGGAACAAGGCTAGAAGATTTTTTAGAGATGAGGAAAAGACCGCCCAAATTACAGGGATAGATAAAGAATTTATAAAAAAGTTTCATATCATCTGAGAAGCTCTTGGGTCTGGGTTCCCAATAGATGCAGATGCTTTTGAGAAGTATGCAAAGGAAACAAGGGAACTATATTTTAAAAATTATTACTGGTATTTTAAGCCAGTAAGTGTGCATAAGGTCTTCTTTCATGGAAAACAAATAATTTCTACTTGTATACTTCCAATCGGACAACTTTCAGAAGAAGCGCAAGAGGCAAGAAACAAGCAAAATAGAAGGTTTAGGGAACTTCTTACCAGAAAAATATCACGTGTAGATACAAATACTGACCTCTTAAATCGATTGCTTATAACCTCAGATCCATTCTTCGCAAGTCTAGGATGCTTTCCGAGAAGAAAGAAAAGTGTCATGGAACATGAAGTCTTGCAACTTTTAGATGTACCTATTAATTTAAAAAAATAAAATAAGCTGTTTTGTATGTATTGTTTTGTCTTGAAATTTGTAGTCATATGTTAAAAAATTTTGTTATATTCTATTCTGTGAACAATTTCAGTTAAACACAAAGCAAAAAATTTAATTTTAATTTAATTCCGCTAAATCAGCGATTCGTCGCACAGTGTGACGTTGGGTCGAATAAGAAAGCGTTATTTAAAAAATGTTCAAAGTCAGAACGAGCGTTCGAAGGTCTCGTAGGATTCACATTGGGAGTATTTAAAATCAAATTGTCCAATCTTACAACTAAGGTATCTCTAATAGACTGCATTTCACAAATGAAAACTCGTTGGTTTGCCTCGAGTATTCGTTGAAATGCTGACGTAATAGCTCTAAAGTTTGTGGTCTCTTCTTGAACAGGTGGAGGATGTTCATTAATATCTCGTCGCTCATTATTGTCTTCACTATTGTGGTTACTTGCCTGACCGGATTCCAATGCTGCAGGAGGGTTATCTACCAGTTCTGGTAAAATCTCATTCTCGCTTAAGCCTACACTGGCCCCAGGTGGAGTACGACTAACTATTGGCCTGAATTCCATTGCTCCTGAACGGGGAGTTATATTTCGAAAAGTGGACGAATTTCTCAAATTACTTGATCTTCCTCTAGAACGTGTATTTGGAACTCTATTATCCATAATAGGAAATTTCGGACTTTTAATCCTATTCCTAATCCTAATTTTGACGCATAGTTTGTAACATACCTTAATATTGCCCGTAGACCCCTAAAAGTTACTATATTTATGATCAGCATCGATAGTAATGTCGATCTAGCCATGTCCGTCCGTCCGTCCGTCCGTCTGTAGCCAAAAATTAGGCCTTTAAACTGGACCTAGAGAGCTGAAATTTTAACCATATACTCTCTAGGGTCCCGAAATAATCAAGTTTACGAATTTTTGAAATCCGCGCACAGACACGCCCACAAACTCAAAAAAAACCAAATTTTGGAAAAAATCGAATTTTGAGCTAGAAAGCTGAAATTTTTTATATATGATCTATGACTCCTAAAACTGCTCGGGATAAAAAATTTTCAAAATCCGCCCACTGACACGCCCACAAATAAATAAAATAATTTTTTTATACCCTATTCTAAGGGTATATTAATTTTTGAAAATCCAAAGTTTCAGCTAGGGAGCTGAAATTTATAATATATACTCTCTAGGGGCCCTTTATTCTCATGTGTTAATTTTTTTTAAATCCGCCTACTGACACGCCCACAATTAAATAAAACAATTTTATTGAAACACCCAAGTTTGAGCTAGGGAGCGTTGTTTTTTTGATAAAATCCTTTAAATGTTATATAACAAAATATGTAGAGCGTTCTTAACAATTCAACCATACTTAGACTTTTGTCACGCCCACTTATGAGGGATAGGAATAAGAATAGGGTATCCAACAGTTCGCCCAAGCGGACTGTAGCCCGTCCCTATGTTTATACCCTATTCTAGGGGTATATTAATTTTGACGCATAGTTTGTAACATACCTTAATATTGCCCGTAGACCCCTAAAAGTTACTATATTTATGATCAGCATCGATAGTAATGTCGATCTGGCCATGTCCGTCCGTCCGTCCGTCCGTCCGTCGGCAAAAATTAGGCCTTTAAACTGGACCTAGAGAGCTGAAATTTTAACCATATACTCTCTAGGGTCCCGAAATAATCAAGTTTAAGAATTTTTGAAATCCGCCCACAGACACGCCCACAAACTCAAAAAAACAAAATTTTGGAAAAAATCGAATTTTGAGCTAGAGAGCTGAAATTTTTTATATATGATCTTTGGCCCATAAAACTGCTTGGGACATAAAATTTTCAAAAGCCGCCCACTGACACGCCCACAATTAAATAAAATATTTTTTTTGAAAAACCAAAATTTGAGCTAGGGAGCTGAAATTTTTAATATATTCTCTCTAGGGGCCCTTTATGCTCATGTGTAAATATTTTCAAAATCCGCCTACTGACACGCCCACAATTAAATAAAACAATTTTATTGAAAAACCAAAGTTTGAGCTAGGGAGCGTTTTTATTTACAAAAGCTTAGTTTTTTCGATAAAATCCTTTAATTTTTGTCACGCCCACTTATGAGATATAGGAATAAGAATAGGGTATCCAACAGTTCGCCCAAGCGGACTGTAGCCCGCCCCTATGTTTTATATATGATCTATGGCTCCTAAAACTGCTTGGGATATAATTTTCAAAATCCGCACACTGACACGCCCACAAATAAATAAAACAATTTTATTGAAAAACCAAAATTTGAGCTAGGGAGCTGAAATTTATAATATATACTCTCTAGGGGCCCTTTAAGCTCATGTGTTAATTTTTTTTAAAATCCGCCTACTGACACGCCCACGATTAAATAAAACAATTTTATTGAAACACCCAAGTTTGAGCTAGTGAGCGTTTTTTTCGATAAAATCCTTTAAATGTTATATAACAAAATATGTAGAGCGTTCTTAACAATTCAACCATACTTAGACTTTTGTCACGCCCGCTTATGAGGGATAGAAATAATAATAGGGTATCCAATAGTTCGCCCAAGCTGCAGCCCGTCCCTATGTTTTTTTTTTAATTTTTTAACGAAAAATCAGTGTAATGCATTTTATTATTGGTCACAACGTTACTGTTATATACAATTTTTGTTTTTTTACGTTTCGATATTGTTTACGTATTACATTAAATATTTAAAAATAACATAAACTGCTACGTACTGACTCTTAGGGTGAAAACACACCGGATAAAGCGAAACGTTTTTTTTTTGTTTCGTGAAACAAGAGAACATTGTTTCTTATGAGAGCGCACACACAAAAGAAAACGTTTTTGGTGTGTTCGCTCTCATAAGAAACAATGTTCTCTTGTTTCACGAAACAAAAAAAAACGTTTTGCTTTATCCGGTGTGTTTTCACCCTAAGACACTTCAACGACTTTACATTTATAGTTCGTTTACAGCTAAATAAATGGAACTGTATATTATTTATTCATGTAAGAACTTGATCTCTTGCAAAATAGAATATTTACTGTAAGAAGAACGTGAAGGTCGTGAAAGTGGTAACAAAACTGCTGAATTATTCATAGGACAAGATGGAACTTCAATACCACCAAACTAGCAAGACCGACCTTCAGCTCGTAAAATCATCCGAGGCAAAGTAAATGAAGTTGTGTTACATTTACGCTGTTTTTTACTGACGTAGTAGAACTTATTGTAAAATACACTAACTTAGACGGAATGAACACAGTAAGCAACAAATGGAGGATGACCGATATGGTGGAAATTCGAGCTTTCATAGGAATATTGATCGATGCTGGATTACGCAGGCAAGGTGGCACGTCCTATGAAGAATTTTGGAATCGGAAGTTCATTTTACTGTTACTGCTGCCATTATGAAAAAGGACGATCTTCTAAACAATACTGTGGCATTTGTCAGAAGCCCGTGTGTAATGAGCATTCACAGAAAACTTTTGTTTGCCTTAGGTACATGTCAAAATAAATAGTTAAATAAGTTAAATAATAGATCCCTAAATTAATTGTATTTAATTACCTTTTTTTTCAATAAAATAAATGAATTCTCTATGTATTTTGTATTAGTGTCTCCAACTCACTCCCTGACAGCTAACGTTAGCCAAATGACATGGCAGTAATAGGGTTAAATAAAACTTCAAAAGTTTTTAACTTTCAATATATTTTAATTAATCTGTATTAAAAAAAAATTAATACATGAATAATTTGGGGTCAGCGCGGTCGGTGCTAAATTCGATATTAAATTTGATAAGATTAAATACATATGCTAAAGAGCAAGTTATCAATCTTGGTAAACAGACAAATCAATGCACACAATACGAACAAGACTGTATATAATTGGCAACTATAGGTAACATAGGAGCAACATAGTCCAGTGTAAGAACTACCAGACAATGGACTACACTATAAAAGAACTAGGATTTATATATTATAATAATATTCATATGCACAACTTATCCTTTCACGAATAAAATTAGACCAATGTGAATACAAAAAACAGTGCAACTCCTTCTGATATCCAATAGTCGCAACGCGGATGACAATTAAAACTATGAATAAACCGGAACTATACTAATGAAAGTCATACGCAACTTGAAGCGCCAACAATACAACACTCTACAATTGCTGAAGCTTAGCTTAGAGCTCTAGAGTTAGCCAGCATAATCTTTGTAGTGACGTTCTTAATGCCTCGAAGTATATCTAATTTAGAACATGATGTTTAATGCAAAAGAGAAACAAGCAAGCAGTCTCCATTAACCCATTTATAGCCAGCGTTGCATTTACGCAACACCAAACATCAAGTCACAACACGATTTTTCCTGTCTGTACCGATTGTTCTAGAAAAAATCTTTGTGTCATTTCTAATTATGCGTGAGTCACCTCATAGTGTCGCAGTATGTTCTTTACCAGAATTCAATGCAGTTGTGTTGTAGAGAGAAGAAGTTGGAAGCAAATATTATTTTTCAGAAAACAAAGTTAACAATGGATAGAAATTACCGGTAAGTGGAATTGTATGCTTCGATTTCAATAAGTTCGATGAACTTTGTTTGTTTATATATTATTTATATGACGCAAAAGAAACAGACTTCATTTTAGGAATTTGTTGATATTTGACAACACCTAAATGACGGTGTTGCGCAAACGCAACACTGGGTCTAAGTACATACAAAAAACTACGTTATTATACCCTATTCTAGGGGTATATTAATTTTGACGCATAGTTTGTAACATACCTTAATATTGCCCGTAGACCCCTAAAAGTTACTATATTTATGATCAGCATCGATAGTAATGTCGATCTAGCCATGTCCGTCCGTCCGTCCGTCCGTCGGCAAAAATTAGGCCTTTAAACTGGACCTAGAGAGCTGAAATTTTAACCATATACTCTCTAGGGTCCCGAAATAATCAAGTTTAAGAATTTTTGAAATCCGCCCACAGACACGCCCACAAACTCAAAAAAACAAAATTTTGGAAAAAATCGAATTTTGAGCTAGAGAGCTGAATATATGATCTATGGCCCATAAAACTGATTGGGACATAAAATTTTTAAAATCCGCCCACTGACACGCCCACAATTAAATAAAACAAATTTTGGGAAAAATTGAATTTAGAGCTAGAAAGCTGAAATTTTTTATATATGATCTTTGGCCCATAAAACTGCTTGGGACATAAAATTTTCAAAATCCGCCCACTGACACGCCCACAATTAAATAAAATATTTTTTTTGAAAAACCAAAATTTGAGCTAGGGAGCTGAAATTTTTAATATATTCTCTCTAGGGGCCCTTTATGCTCATGTGTAAATAGTTTCAAAATCCGCCTACTGACACGCCCACAATTATTTTTTTTTTATTTTTGAAAGTCCAAAGTTTGAGCTAGGGAGCTGAAATTTATAGTATATACTCTCTAGGTGCCCTTTATGCTCATACTTAAATTTTTTTTAAATCCGCCTACTGACACGCCCACAATTAAATAAAACAATTTTATTGAAAAACCAAAGTTTGAGCTAGGGAGCGTTTTTATTTACAAAAGCTTAGTTTTTTCGATAAAATCCTTTAAATTTTTGTCACGCCCACTTATGAGATATAGGAATAAGAATAGGGTATCCAACAGTTCGCCCAAGCGGACTGTAGCCCGCCCCTATGTTTTTTATTTTGGTTAGGGGGGAAACGTTGACATTGGCTGAGATTCTGAATGCTCTTGAATCAGAAAATGAAGTTACGGATACAATTTTTTTATTACCCCCCACTGATGGCGCTATTACAGATGAAGATTCTGGGGAAGATGAATGTGCTGATCCCAATAGGATGAATCCAAAGCGAATGAAGTGGATATAATAGAAGATTGGATACACATTCCGAAGATAGCGCAAAGTTGGCGTAGAGGTAACGAGGAAAACTTAAATCGTAGTTCATTTTTATACAAACTTAAACCTTGGAAAGGAGCATTACTGCCTCCGCTAACGTTGAACTCGGAGACTCACCCATTGAAATTTTGTGGACTGTTTATGAATGAGCATTTTATCCGTATCATTAAAAAGTACACCAATTTATATTCAGCTCAACGAAATCGAAGCTTAAACGTTACAGAGCCAGAAATATATGTCTGTCTTGGCATAGTCATCCTTTCGGGATACGTGCCTTTACCAAGAAGAAGTATGTATTGGGAAGACCGCCAAGACAGTCATAATGCTATGGTTTTAAATGCTATGCACAGAAAGATATTTAACGATATATTTGTAAATATTCATGTTTGTGATAACGATGATATTGATATAACCGATAAAATGGCCAAAATCAGACCAATGGCTGATCATTTGAACAAAATGTTTGTAAAGTTTGCACCAATTGAAATGCAATTGTCAGTTGATGAATCAATGATTCCCTATTTTGGAAGGAACTCTTGCAAACAGTTTATGCGCTTAAAGCCTGTTCGTTTTGGATACAAGGTATGGGTTGCAGCAACACGCCTCGGATATTGTGTGCAATTTGAGTTTTATCAGGGACGAAATCAGAAACGAGATCCCACAGTTTTTCTTGGTGAGTTCGTGGTTCTCAGCCTTGCAGAAATCATTCAACGGGAGTATCCTGGGGTAACATTCTCATATTTTTACGAGAAATTTTTTTAAAAGTCCTGACCTAACTAACAAGCTGACAGAACTTGAATGCGGTGGCACCGGAACACTAAGAGAAAATCGGTTGAAGAACATAAGCATGACAGACAAGCAGACATTCAACAGGAAAGATAGGGGATCCTATGAGTCTTTTGTTGATAAACAAAACCAGCTATTGCTTACCCGATGGAAGGACAACCAGACTGTTTCAATGCTTTCCAATGTGCATGGGATGCATCCTATAGGTTCGGCACAAAGGTTCAACAGTATTCAGAAAGCAAAGTCAGGAGTTCCACAGCCAAATGTTAACAAGCAGTATAACAAATACATGGGTGGAGTTGATCAACTCGATAACAATGTGTCAAATTATAGAATTGCAACTCGTGGAAAAAAATGGTACAATCCCATAATAATGTGGATGATAGACGTTTCCGTTGTGAATGCATGGACATTATCCAGAAGTTACGGGAGCAAGTTGGATTCACTGGAGTTTCGCCGCCGAGTCGCTACAGCTCTTTGTACAAAATATGGTTGTCCACCAAAAGGTGGTGGACGGCATTCAAAGCAAAATCCACATCTTTTGGGCGGCCATCATATAATGGAAACATCTGACAAAAGGCTGAGATTTCCGCGTTTGTCACAGTCAGACTTTAAAGAAATGTGGAACTTGTGAAATAGCACTTCACGACAAATGTTTTCAAGAATATCATGCTACCCTAAAATAAATACTTCTTTTTTACTTTTTCTGTATATTGATGTATTTTTTATTAGTTTAAAAGCAAAATTAAATAAAAATAAAGTTTTTATAAAAAAAAATAAAAAAACGTACAAACACCCAGCGTTGCGTTTACGCAACACCTCAAAACTCCACTTCCCCACACAAGAAAAAAATTTTGACTCCACAGATCGATTTCAGCAACTTATCTTACCATTATATCCAAAAATCACCACAAACGGAAGTAAGAAAGTATTCGGATATAAATGGGTTAAGCAAAAAATACCATCAAGTGACCTTCTTCAATGCTTCATTGAAAAGGTAAATGGACTTTAAATTATATATACCAACAATTTCACATGTTGATTAAAGATAAATAAACTTGGGCAATACTCCTATGAAATATGTCGTTCATCGAATTTAGCAATCTAGCTCCACGCAAAACAACGAAAATTCTTACTATCCATATAAATATTCATCGTATAGGTACCTATTGACCAAGAAGTGATGGTGCGGCATGGCACAATACTGACAAAAAATTAATTATATCATTGCCTTATAAATTAGATCAAATATTTCTAAATCAATTACAGAAAAAAAAAGATAGAAATCGGTACCTTTTGCGACAAGATATAGCCGAAACAGTGAGAGTCTACAATGCGACAAACTCATAATATCTCATTTGATGAAAAATACCGAAATCAAGTTTTATTCAATTTTTCCTTTCAAACGAATCGCCTCTTCCATCATACATTCTACCCGCAGACGATGAAGTCAGATTTCTTATTTTTCCATCATCTCCCTCTCATCAAACATACTACTTGCCGAAGCGAAGGCAACATTGCAAATCATCAAAAGTATTCGGCTGTTACACAGAAAAATAAATACATGCTTACACTTCCATAAGAATGAACATCATATGGCATGACCAGAGAGTAGATAATGCGAGATCCTACATGCTACCTGTGCTGTGCTGCCTGTGTGCAACAAAAATGCCTATAAGGATTTCATCTTACAAAGAAAAATAAAAACTAACATAATATCATAATGATTCGATAAAGAGACACAGCAAAATTTTAGATACAAACCTTCAAACGCCACCATCTTTGTTGCTGACTCGCTCGAAATCGTCGTTTTCAAAATCGTGTTGATGATAGTACTATAGAGTGTATATACAAAGACGGTGAGTAGCTTAGTACTTAGTAGTAGTCATATTCCGTGACACTTAACTACTTTTTAACATTCATATGCCATGAATGTATGCCTATAAGAGTTAATTTTTTTCATTGTTTCTTATGATTTTGTTTGTTATTATTTTTGTTTTTGTATGTAGATAATTTTGAAATTTTTTTTTCAGATTTGGGAAAAATGTTATATTAAGATTTGTATGGTGGGTAGTTTTATAGTCATATTCCGTGACTTAACTACCTTATTCACATTCATATGCCATGAATGTGTATAAAATGAGAAAAAATAAATGTATAGTTAAAATATTTAATATTAGATTTTGCTTATTTCTTATGTTTTTTCCTAAGTTAACATTTATGGATTTTCCTGTTTTCTTTTGTAATTATAGTTATTTTCTTATTTCTTCCCGCAGTGTGCTTAGAATGCCTTGGAGCCAATTTATTTCGTCTTTCCTCTTTTCTAAAGATTGACTTGTTTTCCGCTACGTCTTCCGGAATTTCTCTCGATTCGTTAAGTTTGCCTATTCTCGCCTTGGTTATTTCTTTTACTTTGTCTTGGATTTTTGGGTACAACTCATCCAGCAATTGGTTAAGTTTTTCTAGGTATTCATGTTCGGTCGAGAATCTAAGGGTTTTGCCGAATTTGTTGGGTCGTCCGAAAAATAGTTCATAAGGAGTGAATTTTGTTGAGGAGTGTATGGCATTACGTTTCAGAAATTATTTCTTCATGTTCAGTGGTTAGCTTTTGGTCCTTTCTTTTGGATAAGATAAGTCTATATATTTCCGTAAGGGTTAAGTGTAATCTTTCCACTGGGCCGTTGCTACTAGTTTGTTGGAGAGAAGTGTAGAGTAAGTTCGGGTAATGTGGAGTAGGAGAGTAATGTGGACACGTACATTTCTCATTTATCTGAGAGAGTAAGAGATCTGTTGTTATTACTATATGTTAGTTCCCGTTATCAGAGAGCGAAATCTTTCATTGCCACGTGTTCACGAGCTATAGATTTAGCGCAGTTCGATGATTCTTGTTTTGGTGTGAGGTCGATGTTAATTTTTGCTCCGATTAAAATGTTTATATTTTTAAAACTAAAGGCTCAACTGATATAAGTGTTTCCATTTTGCGTTTGATATTTTGTCTTTTATATATATATAAGAGAGTTTTACTGTTTCGCATAAATTTATTATAAACAATGTAGAATCTCTTATGACATACAGCTGTCGGCTAATGTGGAGTACGCACAAGCGGGTATAGTGGAGTAGTACTCCACATTTGGCATCTGTTTTTGTTGAGCTCTTATAGTATATATGAATCACAATTTGATGCAGCCTCCGAGCTTGGAAAATAAATTGGATAGTGAAACAAATGTTAATGAAATGCGGAATATTGTGGCAGAAGTAAGTAAGCAAAGAACATCCCCTCCGATTTTGAGCCAAACTGAAGCCCATTTTACTCCTTGGGAAATTTCTCCTCCTCCGAAATTGAAAAGGGTGGCCACCACAAACAGGGGAAGAAAAACTGAAGCCGCAATTTTGACTGTATCACCTTATAAGAATCAGTTACAAAAAAGCATTAATAAAATTCGAAAGTCTGGTAAAATTAAAACCAGTAAGAACCCAATAATAATTAAAGAGTCAGCCTACAATGAAAAAAGGTGTGAGCCACGCTGCACTCACGGTATAGTTGATGTGTAAACATGTAGGCTCGTCAGTGTTGACTGTGGAAATATCACAGAGGTTGTAGTTTTGATAAACAAGAGATTTGGGTATTGTATTGAAATAAAACCATGATATATATTTAATATCAACGACAAAATTTATTTAACGTTTGACCGAACAAATAATTGGTTTGTGAAAGCTGAAGTAGGAGACGTACACCGTCGACTCAAGTGTGTCGATGTACCGGGAGAATATAGCATCGATTGTCGTTTAAGTGACATTCTTAAATCGGCCATCGGTTACCGAAGTAGACATCAATATTTTTCCTCTTACCTTCAACTGATGTACAACAAACTACAAGCTATACAACCTCAATTATTCAAAACAAATCTACTTCCACACAACTTTCCGGTGTTTCGTAAGGACATAATAATCTCTAAAATTGAACATACATAATTAATAATAAAAAAAAAACAACGACACGCGGTTGTTCTCAAACGGTCATCCATCTACGTACTAACCGCGCCAAACGTCGTTTAATTTTTTTTTTTTTTTTTTTTATAATTTGCTTACGCTAAAGGGATTTTTTTTTCTGTTGTTACAGTACCCTTATAATGCTAAGAACACAGTGTAAGCTACTTGGTATTAGAAAGAATAGAGAGATAGGAAAGAAGTGTTTGGGTGCAGTTGTAGGGTTTTTCTCCACGGGTGGTGTCTAAGTTACTTAGGGAGATTACGATTTCATGTATTCGGTATAAAGTAATGGACTTGACCGGGATTCGAACGCACGATCTTCCATTCCGTAAGCGAATACACTACTACTGCACCATTGCCACCCGCGGTGATCTGTCGAGCAGCGATTAACTCACGTGGTAATGAAAATCTGACGATGACGGTGACGGGAAAATCTGACGATGATGGTGACGCTAGATATTTCCAACTAGCCCCTACCGAGAAAAAATATATTTATACATCAACGAAAGCAAAAATGTTTACACATTAAAAATCTGTAAAGATTAAAGAGAAAAAGTCAGTCAAAACTAAGATTCTACATACTTCTAGACGCCGTCAGTCTTCATCATCCGATGATAGCCTTGCTAGCCTTGCTCGTTATAAAATTTTATTTGCTGATTCTGAAGATGATATTGGTGAATTTCCGCCTTCCAGAGATACTAAATGTAACTTCTGCGATTTATCTTGGGGTTTTGACTTGACTGAGGACAACTGGGTTCAGTGTCTCCAATGCCAAATTGTTTGGGGCCACGAAAAATGCATCCCGAAAAGAAGTGCTATTTTTATTTGCAGTTCATGTGACAACACAAGCAAAAATTGATAGCATATTTATTCATATATATTATATTTTGTTTGTTTCTTGATTTATAGTGAATTTATATAAAGTTTGTTAAAAAAGACTGAATTTTTTATGTTTATTGTTTATTTTAATATTTTAATACATTTGTAAATTATTGATGTTCGTAAAGCGTTAAACGTTTTCATTATTTTTCATTTAAATTGACTTCGAAAATAAAAGGTAAATTGATTAAATTATTTTTTAAACTAATTTAAAATTAATTTAAATGACGAAAAAAATTATAAGTTAGTAATTCATTAATAAAAAGGAAAAATCTTAACAAATAACAATTATTTCTGCTGTTATAAGTTTATATCGGTAATGTGGAGCACTACTCCACATTACACGCTCTATAGGCTCACATTACCCACCACTTTTGAAAAAGGTCAGTTTTGCACTATTCTGAAACTTTTGCAAAAATTTAATACATTTGAGGAAAATAAAGCACAAGGGTAAGTAGATGGTGTTTCTTACGTTTCAAAGAACGATTAAACCTTTTTACCTTTTCAAAATAAACTTTAGTTTGAACAATATTGCTTAAAACAATAAGGGTACTCCACATTACCCGAACTTACTCTAGTGTAATGTAATTCCATGTTGTCTACAGAAGTCCTGGAAGATATTGGTCACATACAATTTTTGTAGGTATGCCGTACAGGCAAATAAATGTTTTTATAGAACGTAGGATGGTCACACTAATTCTACAATTCAGAGTATATCCACAAGCAAATTTGGAAAATTTATCCATAAGTGTAAGGATGTTGTTGTTGTTTATGGTGTATAAATCTATGTGAATGATTTTGATGGGTTTTAATGTAATTTCTGGTTTTTCGAAATAGGGTTTAGCTAGGTTTCTATTAGATTTGAAAATTTTGCATTTATCGCAGTTATTTATGGTCTTTGTGATCTTATCCTTCATATTAGGGAAATAAATTTCTCTCTTAAGATGTAGAAGAGTTTCATTTATTCCCTTATGGTTTGAATTTTCGTGATATTCTCTTATGATATCTTCTTGTTCATCTACTAACCTGATGTCTCGAAGGATTTCTGTAACGGACTAGCCGAAAGATTTTGCTTTGAGCGAAATATTTGGAGTATGTAGCTTGTACCAGGTGAAATAAATGTCATCACTTGAGTACACGGCAGTATTAACTTATTTGGTTGGAAAAAGTTCTTGAATAAATCTAACATTATATTCTCGTCGATCGTTCTTCTTTGCCTATTTTTGAAAATTGTTTCTATACTGCGCAATTTTCTTCGAGAATTATTTGTATGTTGAAGTCATTCAGTGGTTTCTCCGAAATAAAAATTCCGTTGTTTAGATTTTCATTCGCACTATGCACTGTGCTCAGGTCTTCCTCGTTATTGTTAAGGTTTTCATGATTGTGGTTATCGATTTTGATACGACTTAAAGCATCTGCGTTGGTGTTCAATTGCCCTTTCTTACAGGCAATTTCGTATTTGAATTCCTCGAGCCTAAACCGCCACCTAACAAGCTTGGAATTCGGTTCTTTCAAACACATTATCCATGTCAGGGGTCTATGGTCTGTTATTATTTGGAATATTCGTCCAAATAAATAAGGCCTGAAGTATTTGGTAGCCCAGACAATAGCCAAGAGCTCCTTCTCTATAGTGGAGTAATTACTTTTACTGTCTGATAGAGTTCGGCTCGCGAAATAGATTGGTCTGTCACTACCTATGCGACCTTGCGAAAAGACAGCCCCCAACGCACAGTTACTTGCATCAGTCGTAAGAATGAATGGTTTTTCGAAGTTTGGGTGTACAAGGATCGGGTCGTTTATTAACAGATTCTTTCATGTTTCAAATGCCTCTGTATATTTGTTGTCTATAATAATTTCTTTATTCTTTTTTAAGCACTTGGTAAGAGGCTTGGTTAACTTAGCTAGGTCCTTAAGGAACTTCCTATAGTAGCTTATTATGCCTAGGAAAGCTTTGTTTTCCTTCCGTGTACTTGGTAGGGTGACATTTTTATTGCACTAATTTTTGAAGGGTTTGGTTTTACTCCTTCCGGAGTAATGATGTGACCTAAGAATGCAATTTCCTTTTTAAAGAATTCACACTTATCTAACTGAATTTTGAAATTTGCCTCTCTGAGTCTTTTAACCACAAGTTCTACACTTTGCAGGTGCTCCTGCACGGAAGTGGAATAGATGATGATATCATCAAGCTACACTAAGCAGATTTTACCGATGAGTTCTTTTAGGACGTTGTCCATTACTCTTTGGGAATTCGTAATGGCCGAATGCAACTGTCAATGCTGTTTTTTTGACATGTTTTGGGTTCATTTCTATTTGATGAAACCCACTTGCCAAGTCGAGGGTTGTGAAATATAGGCATTTACCCAGTTTGTCCAATATTTCCGCAATGTTGGGAATAGGGTATCTATCGGAGATAGTTTTTCATTAACCTTACGGCAGTCAATGACTAATCTCCATTTTTTTTCCGCTGGCATCCTCCTTTTTCGGAACAATCCAGACCGGAGAGCTCCATTGGGAATAGCTGTATTTAATGATACCTTGGTCTAACATATCGTAAATTTGATTTTATGGATGTGCAGGCGACTTAGCGATTGATTGCGCCTGTGCTCCAACAACTTTTATCCTTTATTTTAAAGAAAATAAATGAAAACGCGCTGATCTTTAAATAATTATTTTATTACTCTAAACCAATTTTAATTTTAAGCGACTCCCCTCGTGTGTCTTACACTTTAAAATGACAGAATTCGAATGTGGATGAGAACAAAAGAGACATGAAATGAAAGTTACATACTGATGGCTCGTTCCTGTTCTTTACCATTTCATTTCTTTTACCAAACATTTTTATGGGCGGAATTTAATATCGTAATGTGGTGGTGGTGAAAAGAGTAAACAGATTAGAATTATGTTGCTACATATACTCCCTCCTTAGCGAAAGTGTTATATTATTTGTTAAGCGTATTGTAACTAGATTCTTTCGCGAAATTCTGAACCGCTGATACAAGAATAAAACGATATTATGTCTAAATAGCGAAACTGACACGACGATGTTTCTTTGCCGATTTTTGCGTTTGCAATGATTCTGTGATGTAAGCTGGTTTGAGTCTATAGCCCAGTATCCTGCTCGCGCTAAAATTTAGCAGCAGTAATTCTCTCCACAGCGCAGATAAATGGCTGCTAAATTTGTGACACAGGAAATAGGTGGGAGAAAAACCATATGTTCTTGACAAATGTCAGTAAATATTTATATGTAAAATTTTTGATTAAAAGAAATGGAAATATGAAAAAGTACAATGAATAACCAAAACATTGAAGAAGATGTAATAATAAGCGGATTATTATGACAGTACTGGATGCTTAGTCAGAGGCGAGTGGAGAAAAACCGTCGCGGAATCCGCATTATGTAACTGCATACTTCCATCGAATGCAGGAATACAAACCAATGACGGGAAATGCACTAGAAATAAAATTAAAGAGTTTGTAAACTCGCCTATTGGATCTATTCCATGGCAGCAGAAAGCTGCATTTTTTGAATAAAAAAACAATGTCTAAAATGTTTGGATCTATGTATTTTTTAAATTTCCACTGCCTGCTGGTGAAACGAAAGGCTTAACTTCTGAACTTCTTCTGGGAGCTGCTTTAATATCCTGTCTAGGTTGGCAAAAAGGCTAAAATTAGTTAGCACTGGCTGGGTGGTTAAATTCTCCTCTTTCCGGAGTTGCACCAGTTCTGTGACACTTTGCATCAGTAACGCAACGTTATCCAGCATTGGATCAATACGCTGCTTTCGTGTGTCCTTAAATGAAACATACATTGTAGAATATGCTCGTCATCGACATTATCTAAGTCATCCGCAGCGCTTCCCGACTTTGCACTCTTCCTGTTTGAGGTGTGATACCTCCGGCTGTCCTTCAGGGACTTCCACGTCGACCTGCACTCATCAACTGTGAATATTTGTAAATAAGAAAGATTAAAAAGATTTATAAGACAACTAAACGAAAAATGCAAACATAATCTTCAAATAAAATTATAATTTTGAAACTACAGTAGATCCTTATGTGTCATTATCCCTGGTATTGCCCCGATACTCGCGATAGTTTATTTATTTTGATTTCGAAAGTAAAAAGTGTTCGGGTAGAGGTTTTTCTACTCGAGAACTTTGGGAAAAATTCGATTTTCTTTTGTATCGATAAAAATCCCAGTTCTAATTTAAAGAGCGAAGACGAATAAACCGGCTGAAAGAAAGTCTATTGTGCCATAAGCGAACGAAAGCGACGAATAAAGAACTTTGCACCGTGACTGTACGATAATTAGTAACTTCAATTTTATTCAATCTTCTTTACAATACCTCGGTCTTGTCGTTATTTTACGTTATACATAGTTACAAATCAACAAAAAATATGGCGAACCTTGGTACTTAGGCGCGAAATTCAAATTATTTATTTCAGTTTTTAGTACAATTATGGGAATGCATTAAAACCGATACCATAGTGGTGTGACAATAAAAATATTGGAAACTTTTATTACAATGATTTTAGTATGTGACCCAACATTCCGGCCACTTTGAAAGATCTCCTTTCAAACAGGTAGCAATGCCAGCTTTCGGATTGGTCGTCGAAAAGTGCCTTTCGCTGTCTTGACGTCTGCAACTCGAACTACGCCGTCTTTGCCGGACACAACGCCGACTACCCTTCCTAGTAGCCATTTAAGGGGTGGCACATTGTCCTCGTGTATGATGACCATTGCGCCGATTACGAGGTTCGGCTGCCTATCTGACCACTTGGAACGGGCTTGTAGGTCATGGATGTATTCAGCTACCCAACGCTGCCAGAAGTGTGATTTCACAGCTTGAATGCGTCGCCATCTCTGTAGGTAGCTGATGTCGTCAACGATGATGGTTGAGTCTGGGATGGCTTTTAATGATGAGCCGATCAGCAGGTGACCCGGTGTGAGGGCCTCGAAGTCACTGGGGTCTGATGATAGTGGTGTTATAGGCCGCAAATTCATCACAGCTTCTATTTCGACGAGAGCAGTAGTGAGCTCCTCGAACGTGAGTTTTGCGGTCGCCAAGCTTCTGTATAAGTGACCCTTTGCCACTTTGACTGCCGCCTCCCAAATGCCACCAAAATGAGGCGCCCTGGGGGGTATAAAATTAAAATTTACATTTTGATTAGTACAAAATTGTGATATATCAAGTTGGGTATTTTGTTTAAATAAGTAGTTTCGCAGTTCGTTCAACTTTGACCGCGCCCCTACAAAATTGGTTGCGTTATCGCAGAAAATGTTTGCTGGAAGACCCCTACGCCCAATGAATCTTTTTAATGCCGCTATAAACGCATCTGACGACAAATCGGACACCGTCTCCAAATGAACCGCTTTCGAGGCAAAACATACAAACACTGCTACGTATGTTCTGTATGGTGTCTTACCACGAATCTTAAGGTAAGTGTAGATGGGTCCACAAAAATCAGCTCCACAGTTATTAAAGGGACGAGACTGTGTTACCCTTTCTGCTGGCAAGTTCCCCATGATTTGCTTCAGAAGAACGGGACGATATTTGGTACAATGGACGCAGTTTCTGACAGTGCGACGAGCCACATCTCGAGCGTTGATGATCCAATATCTCCTTCGAATCAGAGCGATGAGTGTTTTTGGTCCTGCATGGTAGTTGCTGAAGTGAAGATGCCTAACCATATTTTCGACAAACGCAGAGTTCGCCGGTAGAAGTATTGGATGCTTCTGCTCTTCAGGAATAGATGCGTTCTGCAACCTGCCCCCTACCTTCAAGATATTTACTCCACCACGCATCCTTTCGAGAAATGGACTTAGCCACTTAATGGATCCTTTCAGACACTCCTTCTTGTGAATTGCTCCAATCTCATCTGCAAATGATTTCTGCTGAATCAGCCAAGTGATCCGAATCAGAGCAGCATCTAATTCATCTACAGATAATGGACAGCCGTCTGCTGACCTCCTGCATTTCTCCTTCTTCTTAAACATTCTCAGGATGTATGCGAATATGCGAATAGTTTTGGTGTACGAACTATACCTAGCTATTTGATCCAATAAGTAGTTTGTCTCATTTGTCGTAGACAGCAAAACAGTTTTCCTCATCTCGCGAGACACCTCGTCAGATGGTGATTGGTTACACAAAAATGGTGGCCATTCCTTAGCTGGTTTTAATAGAAATGCTGGGCCACGGAACCAAATTGACTCTTTCAACTCTTCCACAGTACATCCTCGAGATACTTTATCTGCTGGATTATAGTTGGTTGGAACATGTCTCCAGACTGTATTTTCGGTAAGTTCCTGGATTTCAGCTACCCTGTTGCCAACAAATGTGTTGAGTTTTGAGGAATGGGTCCCTATCCAATGGAGCACAACCTCCGAGTCTGTCCAAAGATAAACTTCGGCGATAGAGCCTTCAAACAAATCCTTAGTTCTATGCCAAAGTTTGGCTAAGAGATGAGCGCCACATAGCTCCAGCCTTGGCAGTTGCTTTTTCCTAGTTGGTGCAACTCGTGATTTAGCAGTAAACAATTTAACAATCACCGCTCCTGAGTCGTCAGTTGTCCTGGTATAAAGACAACAACCATAAGCATTTATAGATGCGTCACAGAATCCATGTATCTGCACCTCCCTTTTGTTGTCCGCTAAAACAAACCTAGGAATCGAAACATTCTGCAGCGAATTCAGATCTGCTAGAAACTGCTTCCATTCGGTTTCGATGCTCTGTGGAATAGAAGAATCCCAGTCCAGCTTCTCTGCCCAAAGTCTCTGTAGGATTATTTTGGCTTTGATTATAATTGGACTAAGCAAACCTATCGGATCAAACAACGAAGATGAGAGCGACAGAATAGTTCTTTTTGTGAACTTTGTATACACTTTGGAGGGATTGTACGAAAACTTTAGATTGTCTTGCAGAGAGTCCCAAGTGATGCCCAAAGTACTTGTTAAGCCTGAATCGGACAATTTTAACTGTTTCTCGGAAGAATGGTGTATAAAATCTGCGTTGCTATGCCACTTAGAAAGTTCGAATCCTGCTGACGCCAAGATAAACTTAATTTCTTTTCGAATTTGTTCTAGCGTTTCTAGGTCGTCCGCTCCGGCCAACATATCATCCACATAGAAACAATTCCTAAGAACTTTTGCGCCAAGCTTGTGAGATGACGAAAATTTATCGCTCAAATAGCGAAGGCACCGTATGGCCAAAAAGGGTGCTGATGAGGTACCATATGTGACCGTGTTTAATTTGTAGGTTTTTACTGGCATACGATTATTTTCTCTCCATAGGATTAATTGAAACTTTCTTTGCGACGGATGAATCAAAATTTGCCGATACATTTTAGTGATATCAGCGGTGAGAGCATATCTGTTCAGACGGAAACCTAGCAAAAGAGTAAAAATGTCATCCTGAATTGTTGGACCGACCATCAAAATTCCATTAAGGGAGATTTGCGAAGATGTGCGACAAGATGCGTCGAATACCACCCTGAGCTTGGTAGACAAGCTGTTTGGCTTTATAACACATTGATGCGGAAGGTAATAGTGTGGTTCCTCCAGATTGGGGTTTTTGACTTCCGACATGTGCCCTAATTCCTTATACTCCCTGAGAAATGCACTGTACTGCGCCTTTAGGTCTGGATCCTTTTCTAATCTTCGTTCCAATGATAGGAACCGCCTGAATGCGATGTCGTATGAGGACCCCAAGCTTTTCGGATCGGTTTTGAAAGGAAGCTGAACTACTAGCCTTCCAGTAGCAAGCTGTTCGATTGTTTCGTTGAAAATTGCCTCGCACTGTATCTGCTCTTCTGTCCATTTTGATTTTTTACCGACGACCTCCTCTAACTCCCAAAACTTTTCAACGTACTGATGTAAGGACTCTTCTTCCACATTCAAATAACAATTCTTGGCGGAGATTTCCGCTGAACCTTTGAATTTCCCGGAAACTATCCACCCTAGCAAAGTTTTTTGGAGTGTTGGTAATTCTTTACCTAGCTTTATTTGTCCTATAGACAGTAAATCAAAGAAGACCTCAGCACCTAGAAGCATATCTATTTGCGAAGGTTTGTTGAAGTTTTCATCAGCCAAATCTATATTCTTCGGAACATTCCAGTTGACGATTTGAAGCGCCTTATCTGGCTGATACCCAGTTATTGACGGAGTTATCAAAAACTCAAGTGATACTTCGAAGTTGTTGAATCGAGAGCGAATTGTTGTTTGGGTCTGTTGATCAATTTTTATTTTTGAAGCACCTATACCCACTATATCGACGTGTTTTCTATCCTTAGGTAGATTCAGGGTGCGTGCGAATTTCTCATTAATCAGATTGACCTGTGAGCCTGAGTCGAGTAGAACACGGCCTAATTGAAAGGATCCAATTGAGTCCTTTACCAGCACCGATGCGGTGGCAAGGACCACTTGGTTGGTCGAACGTGCATGATTATCCGATGCAGCGTGCACTGCTGCCGACGATGTTCCGTCTCCATTACTGGAGTCCTCCGAATTTTGCGTACGATGTAGCAAACTGTGGTGTGCTTGCTTGCAGGTTTTGCACCGATATGTTGACGGACATTTTGACATATTGTGACCTTTTACCAAGCAGTTGATACACAATCCCAACTTCTTTGTAGTGGAAAAGCGTTCCATAACTGACAGTTTATTGAAACTCGTACAGTTAGATATCGAGTGATCACTGTCTCTGCAAAATGCACAGGACTTTTGTGTGATTGGTAATGATGTTTGTGGTCGTTGACTATAATGCGATTGTTGTCGTGGTTTGGGTTGGAATTTTGCAGCAGGCTCCGAACGAGCTTGTTTGCTTTCCCTGGCTTCTAAATACTGGCAACGCTTACTCAGCATTTTAGCACAATCATCCCATTGAGGCAACTTGCTATAATCTAATTGTTCATCCCACTTTGATTGTGTTTCAGGATCGACCTTTGACATTGCAATGTAGATAATGATGGCATTGCAGATGTCTTTTTCTGACCCAATCGATGTAAGCGAGTTGTAGAGAGCAGTTATGTTATCCACTAAATTCCGTAATGGTACCGGTTCAAAAAAAAGTTCAAAAATCAAAGAAATATTTTCCAAAAATATTAGACAATTGTTGTCATAGCGATCCTTTAAGCTTTGGATTGCCTTAGGATAATTTTCTTCCGTAACAGGAAACGCACGCACCGTGTTTAAAGCCTGATCGCTCAAGCATGATAACAGATGGTTGAACTTTTCTATTGTAGTAAGCGTAGGATCATCATGAACCAAATAGTTAAACGAATGCATGAAGTTCGTGTACTGCGAATAGTGTTTTCCATCGAATTTGGGAAGACGCAAAGGTTGCAACCGAGAAGTTGGTGGTGGGGGAGGTACCATAAACGAATGATCGAATGTACTTGTTCGCCTTTTTTCCCCCATCATTGCAATTATTTTTGTTTTAATAGTAACATAGAGATCCTCTAAGTCACCACGACCCGTGTCAGTTGGTTGTAATCGCTCAATTTGAGTTTGGTATGACATACCTTGCTTAAAATATGACTCGAGTATCCCCAATCGACACTCAAGTTCGGTGGGCGTAAGTGTTGTTGACCTTTCCAAAATATTTTTAATTCTGGTAATGTTTCCCTTTGTGGATGCTCTTTGTTGTTTTAGCTCATCCAAAGATGTAGCAGAAGCGGACGTACCAGTACCTTCGTCCGTCATAACTGTAGGTATTTCTTATAAAAATACCAGAAGGAATTCTTATTACGAATTAATTAATCACCCTGGTTCGTAACGACGATATGCACGATTTGCATTAAGTTGATTAGTTGTAGTAGACGATAAAATGGATTGCACCAATGCACTTTTGAAAATGTCTCTATGTTCCTATGAACGGCTAACCGACAGCAGCGACAAAAGCGATAACAAACTTTCAGCAACCCAACTGTGTCGAACAATATGCAACAATGTTTACTACGAAGTTAATGTCAACATGCATCCAGCAATAACGTGAATAAAAACGAGAAACGAATCGAAATTAGCGGCAAGAGCTTATCGACATAAACTGTTTAGCCAAAACACAATCGATATTTGTATGTCTGGCTTAAGCGAATTAACGACCGATGATTTGTCGCGGGTAACAGCAATAGCTAATGTTTTTTTTTTTTTTTTTGCACAACGACCAGTGAGAGTGGAATCTATTTGACGAAGATGATGAGCGAATATGGAGAACGAAGATGATGTGTGAATATGGAGAGCGGAGATGATGATCTATTCGAGAAAATACGTTCCACTTTGTGTGGATTGTGGATTTTTGAATTGATTTGATTTGAAACAATCAGCGGCAGATTATAATTTTAATTGCTGATTGATTTTAATTGATGATTAATTTTAATTGATGATTGATTTTTATATTGTAGTGAAGGTGCGTTGATTCTCGTTAATTTAAATATATTTTTGACGAACTCAATGCATAAGTAGATAAATAGGTATAGATCTCTAAGAACAATTTGTTTGTACATACCTTGACTGAAGTTTGTACTTAACTTTTCTTCTTGAACACCCTCTTATTGCTGTCGTTCAGGTTAAGGTGATGATGACTACCCGATTATGCGTATGTCCTCTATATGTCCTTGGTTCCAACGATGACCAATTTTTGATGTGCCCTTGCAATGCCCTTGGTGGCAATTTGTTCACTTGTGCACATAGAATTAATACCGAACCGATGCCGATAGCTCACGCGAAACCGAAAGAAACCGAACGCGACGATATGTATGGAAACTCCACGGAGATTTTTTTTTTTCTTTTTTTTTTTTTTTTTTGTAAAGAGTTTTTATTTGTCTTTTTTTTATACGTTTATACGTGTTATATTGTACAGCACTTTTCTCATAACCGATTTATGTTTTTTGTGGGAACTTGTTCCACGTTGGACGCCAAAATGTTCGGGTAGAGGTTTTTCTACTCGAGTACTTTGGGAAAAATTCAATTTTCTTTTGTATCGATAAAAATCCCAGTTCTAATTTAAAGAGCGAAGACGAATAAACCGGCTGAAAGAAAGTCTATTGTGCCATAAGCGAACGAAAGCGACGAATAAAGAACTTTGCACCGTGACTGTACGATAATTAGTAACTTCAATTTTATTCAATCTTCTTTACAATACCTCGGTCTTGTCGTTATTTTACGTTATACATAGTTACAAATCAACAAAAAATATGGCGAACCTTGGTACTTAGGCGCGAAATTCAAATTATTTATTTCAGTTTTTAGTACAATTATGGGAATGCATTAAAACCGATACCATAGTGGTGTGACAATAAAAATATTGGAAACTTTTATTACAATGATTTTAGTATGTGACCCAACAAAAAGAGTAACTCATGCATTTGGTACTTCAAAATTTAAAAACGTAAGTTGGAACGAGTTTGGTACTACAAAATTTCAAAATAAAAAGATAAATGCAAAACAATGTTCACCATTTCGTAGAGCACAGTGCGACTTATTCAGGGATACTAAATACTTAGTGATAGCATATACTGTTTTCTAAAGGTAGGTGCGAAAATATAGCTTCTTTTATTAACGTAGTGCATTTAATAGAAAAGGGTAGACTTTCGCACCTGCCTTAGGAACACCTTAAGCTCTGTGTCTGCCTCTTATAACGCGATTAAGTTATTAACATCGATGTTAGTCAAGTTAATGCTTGATACCTCATCAAGGTCAGCACGCGAAAGTATATCAGCTACTACGTTACTGGACCCTGCGATATACTTTATGTCGGTACTAAACTGAGATGTGTAGTCGAGGTGACGGCATTGTCTTGGACTACGTTCTGATTTTGATGTTATTGCAGTACACAGAGGTTTATGGTCAGTGAAAATTGAAAATGACCTGCCTTCCACAAAATACCGAAAATGTTTGATAGCACAGTATATTGCTAATAACTCTCTGTCGAAAGTTGAATACTTCTGTTCGGCTGGAGACAGTTTTTTTTTTCACTACACTATCAGCTCTGTGTCGTGGAGTGCTTAAAGCAAGCAACTATCACGAGCAGAAATTGCCGGCACAAAAAGTGCTCTCACAGGCTCATCATTTAGTGCAGGTGTTAGTAAGGACAAAACAATTAAAAATACAATAATTATGTACCTACGAAATACTAACACAGACACAAAATAATTCAAACAATTTAAGATATTAAAGCATTATTACGCAAAATATTTTTCAGCTTAATTTTACTAACATGCAAGTCAATCACATGATCATTTATATTATAGATTCTACTCATGCGACTAATAGGCTCATGCCTCCCATAATTCGTTCTATGATGGGGGCTAAACAATAAATCAACACTACGTAAATTATGGGCACCACCACGAAAATTAAAGCCAATAGACGACGACGAAGTCAGGTGCATCTATTTGACCGGATATAAGCTGCTGTAAAAAAACGATATCGCTATTAAGCCTTCGTGGAGAAAGGGGTA
This sequence comes from Portevinia maculata, assembly GCA_949715645.1. Lineage (NCBI taxonomy): Eukaryota > Metazoa > Arthropoda > Insecta > Diptera > Syrphidae > Portevinia > Portevinia maculata. Next base: position 168,585,554 of record OX454526.1, on the reverse strand, counting down.
ATATTTGAAGAAGCTTGATACGTTGACTGTAGGGAGGGAGGTTAAATGGATCATCCCATGGAAGTCCTCTAAGTGCAAATCGAATAAATTTACGTTGAATGGCCTCTATTCGATTTGAATGAATATTGTAGAACGGCGTCCAAACTTGTGAAGCATACTCTAGAATCGGACGGACAAAACAATTGTACAATGACATAGTAACGTATGGGTCATTAAATTCTTTCGCCCACCTTTTTACGAAGCCCAGCATAGAATTAGATTTATTAACAATAAAACTGATATGCTTGGCAAAAACCAGTTTGGGATCGAAATAAACCCCAAGATCCTTAAAATTATCAACATTACAAAGAATATGTTGAGACAAAGAATATTGAAAGGTGGAAGGTATATTCTTTCTAGAGAATGTCATATGTTGAGATTTAGTAGGGTTCAGGGATAAACCGTTTTTATCACACCAATTGGCGAAGCTATTAATGTCAGATTGAAGAAAAATTCTATCTTGCTGACTAGTGATAGATTTAAATATTTTCATATCATCGGTGTAGATCAGGATATTACTGTGATTTATACATGCTTTAACATCATTAATGGCTCGTATAAATTGAATTGGTCAGAGGTGACTTCCTTGGGGAACTCCAGACTGAGCTGTGAAAGATACAGATAGCGATCCTCTAAATTTCACTTGATAAACCCTTGATTTAAGGTATGAATTAACCCATTTTATGATACATGGTGGGAAACCAAAAGCCCTGAGCTTAAATTCGATTATTTCATGGGACAGCTGGTCGAATGCCTTAGAGAAGTCAGTGTATATGCAATCCATTTCGTCCTTATTCTCTAATGCATTAGAACAATCGTGCAAGAAACTTAATAGATTAGTGACAGTGGATCTGTTTCTTACAAATCCATGCTGTTCATTACAAATTAAATTGCGACAAAGAAATATTAACTTTTCGGAAACAATTTGTTCAAAAAGCTTAGGGATACACGAAAGCTTTGAAATAGGCCTATAATTAGTGATATCACCACGTTCGCATTTTTTAAATACAGGTGTGATAAAAGCACTTTTCCATAGATAAGGGAATTTACCAGTACTAATAGACAATTCAAATAGATATTTAAGATATTGAGCAATTGCATGACTACATTTTTTAAGAACGATCGGTGCAATGCCATCAGGGCCTGATGAATAATCATTCTTCAGAGAAGAAATAAATTTTAAAATTGTTTCCAAGTCAAATGAGAAGCTACTAAAACTTCTTCGGGAACAGCTAGTTAGATAACTAAAATATTGCTCATCTATGTGAAGAGGGGTCACCCTAAACGACTTACTGAAACCTACTGCATCTTCAATATTAGATAAGGCAGTAAGGTTAAAAAAGTTATCGCCTATGCGGACGACGTCGCGATACTTGTAACAGGGAAATACCCGCAGACGCTGGCCGATGTCATGCAATCTGCTATCAACATATTGACAGGTTGGACCGAAAGATGCGGCCTGTCAGTCAATCCAACAAAGACTGAGCTGGTCCTGTTCACACGAAGACATAAACTCCGTGAGTTCACTCCCCCGAAGATTAGAGGCACTCCTCTGGCACTCTCAAATAGCGCTAGCTATTTAGGCCTGAAGCTTGATCGCAAGCTACTTTGGAGGGAAAATGTAGTCGAACGTGCCAGTTAATCCCTAGCTGCTCTTTACATTTGCAGAAAGGCGGTAGGCTCCACGTGGGGCCTACAACCAAAAATTATGCACTGGTTATACATGTCGGTAGTTAAACCGATTCTCTTCTATGGAGTACTAGTCTGGTGGCCCGCCTTGGAGAAGAAGTCCAACCTAACCTTGCTAGACAAAACTCAACGAGTTGCATGCCTCAGCATCACCGGTGCGCTAAGGACCTCTCCCACTGCGCCGCTCCAAGCCATGCTCCACCTTCTCCCGACCGACATCGTCGGCAAAGAGTTGGCTGCCAGCTCAGCAATAAGACTGAGAAGCTCCAAACAATGGAAAGAGCAACAAACTGGACATGCCAATTTACTATCGATGTATCGACATCTCCCTAAGGTCACTGACCACATGCCCACTGAATACAACTTCAACCTGGGCTACAAACATCAAATCCCAGACAGAACCGAGTGGACACAACGTCATGTCCTACACCACGACTCACTGTCAATTTTTACGGATGGGTCCAAAACGGAGGACGGAGTCGGTGCCGGAGTCTTCTCTGAAGACCTGGACATTCACCTCTCCTTTAACCTTAAAGAACACTGCAGCGTTTTTTCAGGCCGAAGTCACCGCCGTCCGCCAAGCCGCTGCCTGGCTGTCGGTTAATACGATATCGAAATCTGATATTGTAATATATATCGACAGTCAGGCGGCCATCAAATCCCTTGCATCCAGCACTACAAGATCCAAGGCAGTGAAAGACTGCCGTGCATCTCTTAACGAGATAGCCGGTCAGTATAGCCTCACCCTTTGCTGGGTGCCGGGTCACTGTGACATACGAGGGAATTGTGAAGCTGACGAACTGGCCCGACGAGGCTCTTCTGGTTTAAATAGCATAAGCGTCACCGACATCGAGGCGCCAACGTCTTATGTTAAAAACCTCATAGACACCAATGCGGTGAACGAAGCCAACCATCGTTGGCACCAACTCAACCAGTGCAACAGCGCAATGCTACTCTGGCCGACATTAAACAAATCCAGGTCCATCGGACTTCTGAGGCACAAGAGAGGAACCCTCTCGAAATTAGTAAACGCCCTCACCGGGCACTGTGCTATAGGAAGACATGCCCAAAGGTTGGGCATCCCCTACAATGACTTCTGCAGAAGCTGTAAGGACGAGGAAGAAGAGGAGACCATCAGTCACTTCCTTTGCACGTGTCCTGCACTCGCCAACACTAGGATGGCTACATTGGGTGAATACCTTTTCAATGATCTAAACGATCTTAACAACGCCTGAACAGCAAGGATTAGCTCCTTCATTCAGAGGAGAAAATGGTTCCCTGAGTAAGAGGGTGACCCACCCACCTTACACATCGGCAGCACAATGGACCTACTTCTGGTCTAAGTGCATCCTCATCGAGGGCCGGTTTTCAACCAACCAACCAACCAAGGTTAAAATTAAAGCTGTTAATTTCATCAGAAAGCCTTTGAAAATTTGCTTTCCGAAAGTCAAAAGATTGCGAACGGTCATACGAATTACTATTTTCGTACAAATGTGCCTAGTTCAATAAATACATCCAAGGGTGGATTATTGTTATCTATGTTAGTTATACTGAAGTGGGATTCCAGAACCACAGTACTAACAGAGTCAGAAGAGAAAACAAGATCGAGAGTTCGATTTCTGAAATTTTTTATACAGCTTGTTTGCAGTAAGTCAAAAGACAAAATGTTGTCAAGTAAAGCGAGCTCTTGTTGGGCAGAGTCAAAGGATGGAATGAAATGAGAATCATCCTCAGAAGGTACCCATCCAATATGTGGCAGATTGAAGTCGCCTATAAGTAAGACAGTGCTGTCACAACAAGATATGTCAAAAATATGGTCTAGTGCCATAGAAAGTTCCGAATATAAAGAACATAGACGAGACGATGGAATGTACGCATTAACAACATATTAATGTTTGTTCTTAAGTGTAATTTTTACACAGATAACTTCGACATTAAGTTGAAATGGAAAGTCAATCTTTCGTGACTCGAGGTTGGAACGAACAGCGATCAGGACACCTCCTCCAAGCGCTTTCATGTCATTGTTATGACGGTCGTTTCTGAATACGGAGAACTCATGATTGAAGAGTTCCGTGTCTAAAATTCCGGCATTAAGCCATGTTTCCGTCAAGGAGAAGATATCATGAGAGAGGGCTTGGGAGTTTAAATATACTTCAGCGGTTTTTGTGCGGAGTCCCCTTACATTTTGATAGTAGAGGGACAGCCTACTTGGTTTTTTAACACGGACGGACAATCTTTCCTGCGACTTTTTGTCGAACGGGGTGTAAATTTTTTAACTAATGTATTTTGAGGCCATGCAGTGCTATTGCACAGCTTTTCAAAATATACTGAAGGGCCAACAATTTTGAAAGACGCAACAAACCCATCAGCCTTGCTGATTTTGGTGCATTTGATTGAGACCAAATGGTTCAGGACATCGTCTGAAGAAGTGTTGGGTTTTAGTCGAGAAATGAAAATTGATTTCGGCCTGGGAATCGATTCAATAGTTCCAGATTCAGTACCTAAGGAATGATTTATATATGTGGGACTAACATTAAGAGTGGGCGCCTCGTTTGAGTTTTTTCGCTGACTCCTAAGGTTAAACCGCCTTGCCTTTGAATTCAACGCAGAGGAATGCATATCGCGTTTCCTTTTGCCTGCGAGTAGAGTAGAAAAGAATCCTAATGGTTCGCGGTTACCGTTGATGTTTTGTTCGAGCACACCTCCTATGGCAACGTTTGAAGCGTCTGTTGTTACGCTAAATGCTGAATTATCCGCTGGATATGACAGTAGTGTGCAGTTGGCAATTGCTGCTTTCGTTCTACTAAATGCTTCCTCACATTCGGGTGGCCAAGAGAAAGGTGTCTTTTTTGTCCTTTTTTTGAAGTTTGTTCAAATGGTTATGAATTGGAGTCAGGAGTGCAGCTAGGTGTTGTATAAACCGATGGTAAAAATGTACCATGTCAATGAACCTTTGGATCTGTTTGATTGACGTTGGCTGGGGGAAATCCTGGATAGCAGACACTTTATTCGAAGATGGTTTAATGCCCTTCTCAGAAATCTCGTGGCTGAGAAAGTTTTAAGAAGAAACTCCGAATTCACATTTGGAAGGATTAATGTTAATACCGTTTTTTGAAAATCGTTCGAATAAAATACGAAGATGTGACTGGTGTTCCTTGTGAGACCTACTAGCTACCAGAATGTCGTTGATGTATACGTACAGAAAGTCCAACCCTCTTAGCACGTCATCTAAGAAACGCTGAAAAGTTTGCGCAGCGTTACGCAAACCGTAAGGCATACGTGTAAACTCAAAAAGGCCGAATGGGACCGTAATTGCTGTCTTATATACATCTTCGGCTGCTACTGGTATGTGGTGGTAAGCTCTGACTAAATCAATTTTTGAGAAAATTGAACGACCGCAAATGTGAATTGAAAAGTTGTGTATGTGGGGGATCGGATATCTATCCGGCACTGTGACAGCGTTAAGCCGTCGATAATCTCCACAAGGTCGCCAGTCTTTGCTGTCTCGTTTAGGGACTAAATGAAGGGGTGAAGAGACTGAAGAAGATGATGCTCTGCATATACCGATTTGCACCATATGATCGAACTCGTTCTTAGCGATCTGATGTTTGACTGGATCTAAACGTCTTGGGCCGTCGAGAATGGGAGGTTACATTTTGTAAAAATTCTATGCACGACGTTATGTCTGACAGGAAGCTCGTAATCTGGTGACTTAGTAAGACTAGGGAAATCCCTCAATAAGGTTCCGTAAGGTCCGTTAAGTGTCCACCGAGAAAGTGATTGCGGTACCGGGTGAGAACTACTGGCTGATGTGACAACTAAAACCGAAAGTTTTGTACTGTTGTCAATCAACTTTCGTGTGTTTAAATCTACCGCGAGCTTAAATTTCGTTAAGAAATCGGCACCGATGATTGGTTGGCTGACCTGTCCGATCCAAAATATATGCTTAAAATCCCTACGTAATCCGAGATCTAAGGCAATAAGGCGCGTACCAAATGTTTTAATTGGAGTATTGTTAGCAGCGAAAATATTAGAAACCGTATCTGGTGTTATATTTAAAAAAAAAACCCGGAGGAATAATTGAAATGTCGGCACCGGTGTCAATTAAGAAAACCAAGTTGGTGTTTTTACACTTGACAAAGAGTCTTGAACTGACGCTTCCCCCGCCGCTAGCCGCTTTAATGACTGGGAACTTTAGTTTTCCGACCGGTTGAAATTTGTTCCATATATGCCTAAACTACAATCTCCTCCTTTGCATTTAGTTGCCCTCGCCCCGAATTTTCGATGAAACCAACATACGTTGTTGTTGGGTCTTCTATCTCTTGATCCAGAAATACTAAGCGGAACGGAATGATTTCTGCTAGGCCGTCCGTTGTGAAATCGCGATTGCCTCATCTCCAACCTGTCAAAACGCGACCTTAATTCGTTTACTGAGATCAATAAATTCTGCAGAATTGCATTGCTTGACGTGAGCGCATCGACTCGCGAAGTAGACGCAGAACTAGCCTCCCAGATTCTGTCGGCCAGCTCTGTTAATGATTTGATCTTGTCGGCTTCTCTAGTTAATACTACCGCCCTAATTGTATCTGGCAATCGCTTGAGCCATAGCGTTTTTAAAAACTTTTCGTTTGTAACGCCGGATGTACCACTAATATTTTCTACCTTGCGATCGAATTCCGATGGCGACTGGTCGCCCATAGTCGTAGACTCAAGCAGTTGTTCGATACGCTGCGCGTCTGGCAGTGCTTTTCTTTTAATTAGGGTTTCGCGTAAGGATTTGTACGAGTTGACCGGTGGAGGATTGTTTATAATGTCGGAAACTATAACGATTACTTCTATTGGAAGTTGAGGATCCGTATGAAGGTACAGTAATGTCTCGCTAATCTGAATCACCGCTAATCCGAATATCGCGCTAATCCGAATCAATATTTTTCCTCATTATGTACTCTACAGTCCGAATCAGCCCCAATTCTTGTACGATGTAATCCGAATTCCTACTAAAAACATACAAACGCTTTGGTTTTTACAGTAATTTTAGTTTTAACAGTAATTTTGTCGTTTTGCGACCCAGTAGTTATCAATGTATGTAGGTATTTACGCATTTTTCGTTCTTCCTTCGCTGCTTTTGTAGCAGTAGAATCTTATTCCTGTCGGCTTAGCGCGTGCTCAGGAGTTTATTTAAAGTGGTAACAGAAGTTTCTAATTTTTTTATTGTTTCGTTTATTTAATTTTGTTTGGAAATGGCGAATAAAAGGAGGCAGCTAACGGTAACATTAAAACAAAAATGTGAAATTATTAAAAAAATTGAAAGTGGTGTTTGCGTAGCTAGGGACTACGGTATTGGCGCGTCCACAATATCTGATATTAAACGCAATAAGAGAAGCATTTTGAGGTTAGGGTTAAATGCGTAAACTGGATACTTTCTGCTACCGAATTTTGTTTCTCTTTTTACAGTGGAGAAAAGGTTACACGAATGGTTTCTTAAACAGAGAAAAAAACGCTCCTGTCTCTGAAGATTTATTGAAGATGAAGTCGAAAATTATTTTCCGGGACATTTATGGTGTTGAACGTTCCTTCAATGCAAGCCGAGGATGGATTGCAAATTTCAGAAAACTTTTTGGCATCCGAAATCTTAAAATTTGCCGGAAAAACTTTCTGCTGATTCAAATGCTGCAACCGAATTCCGGAACAACTTTTCCCACAAAATAAAAGAGCTGGAACTTCACGCGTTCCAAATTTATAACGCCGATGAGAGTGGTCTATATTGGAAGCTTTTGCCAGAGAGGCCCATAGTAGGCTCTACCGAAAAAACAGCTCCTAGACGAAAGACAAGCAAAGAGCGTTTTACTTTTCTGGCCTGCACTAACTCAACAGGCACACATCAACTGAAAATGCTAGTGATTGGCAAATCAAAGAAACTACGTTCCTTTGGTGCAGCGAATTTGCCCGTGGAATACGATTCAACTGCAAGTACCTGGATGACATCCACAGTTTTCAAAGTGTTTTTTAAATTCGTTCGTGCCTCAGGTGAAAAGTTTTATGCGTGCAAATGGACTAAAGAGCGTTACTGCTATTGGACAATGCGCCATCCCACCCATCAGCAAATGAGCTTAAAACTGATGACGGTATGATAATGACACTATTTTTACCACCAAACTGTACGTCCCTGATCCAACCCATGGATCAGAATGTAATAAGGATAACGAAGCTAAACTACAAAAAAGTCTGTTGTCTCACGTTATGAACCAAAATGCTGAAATAACCGCTGTTTAAAAAAGCATAACGTTATGAGACGCCGGTTTCTTCTTGGCCAGTGCATGGAAGGGGCTGTCACATTAAATGATTACAAATTGCTGGAAAGTCTTGCAATCTTTCACTAAGTCAGATGAGTGGGATGTTGAGGACGATATTCCGCAGGCTCAACTAATGGGTCAACCAAACGGTACCTATATCAAATTCTGAAATGGCAAATTTTACAGAAATTATCGAAGGTATATGTGGAATTCATTTGAGTGCTAATGAAGGATAGCACAATTGTAGAAATCGCCGAAGAAGAGGCAGTATACGAGCATCACGAGAAGACAAAGCATGAAGATGCAATCATAGCTTTAGCTGTTTCTACAAAATGGACGTTGGAGAACGAAGCCTCCGCTTCAGACATATTGGCTCTGCAAAATCTCAAACAAAAGGCTTCGATGAAATTGCAAAAGCAAAAGAAAAAACAAACATTTATCACTGATTTTGCGATTAAAATAACATAAGCAGTGTAAGCGTAAATTATATGATATTAAATTGTTGTTTAAAAATTCTCACAGATGAAAAATATCTAATTTATGAATTTCTTTTTAATTTTTTCTTAAGTTATTTTTGTTTTTACAAACGTACATAATGTCTTTGAACTAAATTTTAGCTTTAAGCTGTAGTAAATAAAGATTATTTTCGTTAAATAAGCAATTTTTTCCTGTTCCCGTCTTGTACTCATTAGTCCGAATTTTTCGATAATCCGAATACCCCCTCACAATAATTGATTCGGATTAGCGAGACATTACTGTACTTCGTAGTATCTTTGGTTAAGTTACGCATTGCAAACACAGCTTCCATCAGCGTGAATCATAGCTCCGGCATTTGGTTCCAATATGGACCTTTTTTGGACCCTTTTTTTCCTCGTTACTCATACTGTTATCATCGTCTCCCGAACCGACCATCGCGAAAGAATTAAAAAAAAATCAATTAAAGAAACTCTTGGAATTTACTTAAATCGCGTAAAAAATGTTTATTCTATTCAACACCACAAAAAAATCACAAAATATTGTTCACTGAGCCCGAGTTTGGTTTTTATAAAGAATAGAAAAGGTAAACGACTCACCTTACAAAAATCTTTAATTTCTCCTTTGCGATGAACGATGAATTTGCGGGACTTCTGGTGGTGTGATGACTTGCGGGACTTCTGATGGTGTGATGACTTGCGGTACTTTTGTGGTGCGACGAAACTTGCGGGATTCTGATGCCGTTTGTTGAACGGTGTACTGTTGGCGACTGATGATGAAATTAATGGCGGCAGATTAAAAATTCCAGACGACAAATTGCTTTGTTCGGTCTGTTGGGGTGACCAAAATTGCAATACGATTGTGTGTTGTCGATGATGGCGGTGGCAAACGGTGAAAAACGCGGTTGAAAAATGGTATATTTTTTTTTATTTTACAGCGGGCGTCGGGGTCACCAATGTGGATGTGCAGGCGACTTAGCGATTCATTGCGCCTGTGCTCCAACAACTTTTATCCTTTATTTTAAAGAAAATAAATGAAAACGCGCTGATCTTTAAATAATTATTTTATTACTCTAAACCAATTTTAATTTTAAGGGGAGTCGACCAAACGTGTGTCTTACACTTTAAAATGACAGAATTCGAATGAGGATGAGAACAAATGAGACATGAAATGAAAGTTACATACTGATGGCTCGTTCCTGTTCTTTACCATTTGATTTCTTTTACCAAACATTTTTATGGGCGGTATTTAATATCGTAAATACACTCTATAGCACTCTACACTGCACACGTGCACTACACTGTATATACACTCTATAGCTTTGTATATACACTCTATAGTACTATTATTGTATACAGACTCTATAGTATTCTCACTTCGTGTATACGACGATACGCCATCTGTGCCCTCCGGGCCAAAACAAATGGTGAAAGTTTATGCACATTATGTGGGTTTATTTTTGTTTTCGTCCAATCTCCTGAATGGGTAACTGAGAATGAAGATCATTCAGGTAGCGACTACCGTTGCCGATGGTGGCTGATGTTTGACGTAGCGGACATTCTCATCGGGTAGATTTATCGTATTTTATTTTATTTTATTTGGTGGCTCTGATGGAAGTATCAGCAGAATATTTTTATTTGGTTTTGCGCAAATAGCTGATTTTTTGTTCTCCTTCATGCTCGTGACTAGGTATATGAGAAGTAAGATGATACAGGTAGCGTTGGTGGTTGACTGTAGGTCGGAAAGGTGAAGGAATTATTATCGGGTAGACTTATGCCATATTATTTGTTTGCTCTGATGGAAGAATGGGGTAGGTTATGTTTTCTGGGTATTTAATACAATTGGTATGTGTGTGTATGATCGTTGAAGGAGAGTCGTGGTGAGCATTTTCAAATGATTTTCTTTATAATTCATATTTGCAAGTGAAAAATGGATATTCATATTTAAAGGCAGGGGCGATGGTGGGTAAAGAAAGGTGGGAGAATTATCATCGAGTTGATTGATGGTATATTATTTGTTGGCTTCGATGAAAGTTTGGGGTAGGTTATGGGATGGCATATTACAATTAGACCATCACAGTCACCCGTAACTTGTTTCTTTGTATTCAATATAAGTGGTGGCTGTGTTCACATCGGTAAAGGAGATTCCCATTTCAGCACTGACGATTCCCAAATTATTTATAAACCATATTTGCATGTGAACAAATATTAATTGAGGCAGAAAAAGATAAGACGAGTTATAGTGTATTCCCAGCTACATTGCGAACGATCCTTAAGGGTTTCCATTTTAAAAAGAAAATCGTGGATATTTTGGGACGCGTCAAATGCAATTTGCCACTTTTCAATTTTACAAACTGAACTTACTGAAGAAGTTTGTTGACTTATTGGTGGTGCTTGTCTGCGTTGGGTCGAAAACAAAGCGTTATTTAAAAAATGTTCGAAGGTCTCGTAGGATTCACATTGGGAGTATTTAAATTCATATTGTCCAATCTTCCAACTAAGGTATCTCTAATAGACTGGATTTCACAAATGAAAACTCGTTGGTTTGCCTCGAGTATTCGTGAACAGGTAGGGGATGTTCATTAATATCTCGTCGGTCATTATTGTTATCACTATTGCGGTTACTTGCCTGACCCGATTCCATTACTGCAGGAGGGTTATCTACCAGTTGTGGTAAAATCTCATCCTGGCATAAGCCTACACTAGCCCCAGGTGGAATACGACTAACTATTGGCCTGGATTCCATTGCTCCTGAACGGGGAGTTATATTTCCAAAAGTGGACGAATTTCTCAAATTACTTGATCTTCCTCTAGATAGAACGTGTATTTGGAACTCTATTATCCATAATATGAAATTTCGGACTTTTAACCCTATTCCTGCCACGCTGTGACTGTAAGTCACTATTTTATTTTAAACTAATATGCATTTTTTTTTTTTAATTTTTTAACGCAAAATCAGTGTAATGTATTTTATTATTGGTCACAACGTTACTGCTGTATACAATTTTTGTTTTTTTATGTTTCGATATTGTTTACGTATTACATAAAATATTTAAAAATAACATAAACTGCTAAGACACTTCAACGACTTTAAATTTATAGTTCGTTTACAGCTAAATAAATGGACCTTTATATTGTTTATTCATGTAAGAACTTGATCTCTTGCAAAATAGAATATTTACTGTAAGAAGAACGTGAAGGTCGTGAAAGTGGTAACAAAACTGCTGAATTATTCATAGGACAAGATGGAACTTCAATACCACCAAACTAGCTAAGTAACCGAGGCAAAGTAAATGAAGTTGTGTTACTCCCTTTAAAACACATTGATCATCCTGTGGATGCATTTACGCTCTTTTTTACTGACGTAGTAGAAATTATTGTAAAATACACCAACTTAGACGGAATGAACACAGTAAGCAACAAATGGAAGATGACCAATATGGTGGAAATTCGAGCTTTCATAGGAATATTGATTGATGATGGATTACGCAGGCAAGGTGGCACGTCCTATGAAGAATTTTGGAATCGGAAGTCGAATTTACTGTTACTGCTGCCCTTATGAAAAAGGACGATCTTCTAAACAATACTGTGGTATTTGTCAGAAACCCGTGTGTAATGAGCATTCACAGAAAACTTTTGTTTGCCTTACATGTCAAAATAAATAGTTAAATAAGTTAAATAATAGATCCCTAAATTATTTGTATTTAATTTCCTTTTTTCCAATAAAATAAATGAATTCTCTATGTATTTTGTATTAGTGCCTCCAACTCACTCCCTGGCAGCTAACGTTAGTCAAATGACATGGCAGTAATAGGGTTAAATAAAACTTCAAAAGTTTTAAACTTTCAATATCTTTTGATAAATCTATATTAAAAAAAATTAATACATGAATAATTTGGGGTCAGCGCGGTCGGTGCTAAATTTGATATTAAATTTGATAAGATTAAATGCATATGCTAAAGAGCACGTTATCAATCTTGGTAAACAGACGGACTGTGCAAATCAATGCACACAATACGAACAACACTGTATATAATTGGCAACTTAGGTAACATAGGAGCAACATAGTCCAGTCTAAGAACTACCAGACAAAGGACTATACTATAAAAGAACTAGGATTTATATATTATAAAAATATTCATATGCACAACTTGTCCTTTCACGAATAAAATTAGAAAAATATGAATACACAAAACAGTTCAACTCTTTCTGATATTCAAAGGTCGCAACGGAGATTACAATTAAAACTATGAATATACCGCGACTATACTAATGAAAGCCATACTCAACTTGAACCGCCAAGAGACGCAATACAACACTCTTCAATTGCTGCAGCTTAGTTCTAGAGTTAGCCAGCATAATCTTTGTAGTGACGTTCTTAATGCCTCGAAGTATATCTAAAGTTAGAACATGTTTAATGCAGAAGAGAAACAATCAAGCAACCTCCATTAAGCAAAAAATAGCAACAAGTGACCTTCCTCAATGCTTCATTGAAAAGGTACATGGACTTTAAAATTTATAGGTACCAATGCGGACAATGCGCCATCCCACCCATCAGCAAATGAGCTTAAAACTGATGACGGTATGATAATGACACTATTTTTACCACCAAACTGTACGTCCCTGATCCAACCCATGGATCAGAATGTAATAAGGATAACGAAGCTAAACTACAAAAAAGTCTGTTGTCTCACGTTATGAACCAAAATGCTGAAATAACCGCTGTTTAAAAAAGCATAACGTTATGAGACGCCGGTTTCTTCTTGGCCAGTGCATGGAAGGGGCTGTCACATTAAATGATTACAAATTGCTGGAAAGTCTTGCCATCTTTCACTAAGTCAGATGAGTGGGATGTTGAGGACGATATTCCGCAGGCTCAACTAATGGGTCAACCAAACGGTACCTATATCAAATTCTGAAATGGCAAATTTTACAGAAACTATCGAAGGTATATGTGGAATTCATTTGAGTGCTAATGAAGGATAGCACAATTGTAGAAATCGCCGAAGAAGAGGCAGTATACGAGCATCACGAGAAGACAAAGCATGAAGATGCAATCATAGCTTTAGCTGTTTCTATAAAATGGACGTTGGAGAACGAAGCCTCCGCTTCAGACATATTGGCTCTGCAAAATCTCAAACAAAAGGCTTCGATGAAATTGCAAAAGCAAAAGAAAAAACAAACATTTATCACTGATTTTGCGATTAAAATAACATAAGCAGTGTAAGCGTAAATTATATGATATTAAATTGTTGTTTAAAAATTCTCACAGATGAAAAATATCTAATTTATGAATTTCTTTTTAATTTTTTCTTAAGTTATTTTTGTTTTTACAAACGTACATAATGTCTTTGAACTAAATTTTAGCTTTAAGCTGTAGTAAATAAAGATTATTTTCGTTAAATAAGCAATTTTTTCCTGTTCCCGTCTTGTACTCATTAGTCCGAATTTTTCGATAATCCGAATACCCCCTCGCAATAATTGATTCGGATTAGCGAGACATTACTGTACTTCGTAGTATCTTTGGTTAAGTTACGCATTGCAAACACAGCTTCCATCAGCGTGAATCATAGCTCCGGCATTTGGTTCCAATATGGAGGATATGGGTGGCTTATTCCCGAAACCGAGCCTTCTGAATTTATTGGAGGACCCTTTTTTTCCTCGTTACTCATACTGTTATCATCGTCTCCCGAACCGACCATCGCGAAAGAATTAAAAAAAAATCAATTAAAGAAACTCTTGGAATTTACTTAAATCGCGTAAAAAATGTTTATTCTATTCAACACCACAAAAAAATCACAAAATATTGTTTACTGAGCCCGAGTTTGGTTTTTATAAAGAATAGAAAAGGTAAACGACTCACCTTACAAAAATCTTTAATTTCTCCTTTGCGATGAACGATGAATTTGCGGGACTTCTGGTGGTGTGATGACTTGCGGGACTTCTGATGGTGTGATGACTTGCGGTACTTTTGTGGTGCGACGAAACTTGCGGGATTCTGATGCCTTTTGTTGAACGGTGTACTGTTGGCGACTGATGATGAAATTAATGGCGGCAGATTAAAAATTCCAGACGACAAATTGCTTTGTTCGGTCTGTTGGGATGACTAAAATTGCAATACGATTGTGTGTTGTCGATGATGGCGGTGGCAAACGGTGAAAAACGCGGTTGAAAAATGGTATATTTTTTTTTATTTTACAGCGGGCGTCGGGGTCACCAATGTGGATGTGCAGGCGACTTAGCGATTCATTGCGCTTGTGCTCCAACAACTTTTATCCTTTATTTTAAAGAAAATAAATGAAAACGCGCTGATCTTTAAATAATTATTTTATTACTCTAAACCAATTTTAATTTTAAGGGGAGTCGACCAAACGTGTGTCTTACACTTTAAAATGACAGAATTCGAATGAGGATGAGAACAAATGAGACATGAAATGAAAGTTACATACTGATGGCTCGTTCCTGTTCTTTACCATTTGATTTCTTTTACCAAACATTTTTATGGGCGGTATTTAATATCGTAAATACACTCTATAGCACTCTACACTGCACACGTGCACTACACTATATATACACTCTATAGCTTTGTATATACACTCTATAGTACTATTATTGTATACAGACTCTATAGTATTCTCACTTCGTGTATACGACGATACGCCATCTGTGCCCTCCGGGCCAAAACAAATGGTGAAAGTTTATGCACATTATGTGGGTTTATTTTTGTTTTCGTCCAATCTCCTGAATGGGTAACTGAGAATGAAGATCATTCAGGTAGCGACTACCGTTGCCGATGGTGGCTGATGTTTGACGTAGCGGACATTCTCATCGGGTAGATTTATCGTATTTTATTTTATTTTATTTGGTGGCTCTGATGGAAGTATCAGCAGAATATTTTTATTTGGTTTTGCGCAAATAGCTGATTTTTTGTTCTCCTTCATGCTCGTGACTAGGTATATGAGAAGTAAGATGATACAGGTAGCGTTGGTGGTTGACTGTAGGTCGGAAAGGTGAAGGAATTATTATCGGGTAGACTTATGCCATATTATTTGTTTGCTCTGATGGAAGAATTGGGTAGGTTATGTTTTCTGGGTATTTAATACAATTGGTATGTGTGTGTATGATCGTTGAAGGAGAGTCGTGGTGAGCATTTTCAAATGATTTTCTTTATAATTCATATTTGCAAGTGAAAAATGGATATTCATATTTAAAGGCAGGGGCGATGGTGGGTAAAGAAAGGTGGGAGAATTATCATCGAGTTGATTGATGGTATATTATTTGTTGGCTTCGATGAAAGTTTGGGGTAGGTTATGGGATGGCATATTACAATTAGACCATCACAGTCACCCGTAACTTGTTTCTTTGTATTCAATATAAGTGGTGGCTGTGTTCACATCGGTAAAGGAGATTCCCATTTCAGCACTGACGATTCCCAAATTATTTATAAACCATATTTGCATGTGAACAAATATTAATTGAGGCAGAAAAAGATAAGACGAGTTATAGTGTATTCCCAGCTGCATTGCGAACGATCCTTAAGGGTTTCCATTTTAAAAAGAAAATCGTGGATATTTTGGGACGCGTCAAATGCAATTTGCCACTTTTCAATTTTACAAACTGAACTTACTGAAGAAGTTTGTTGACTTATTGGTGGTGCTTGTCTGCGTTGGGTCGAAAACAAAGCGTTATTTAAAAAATGTTCGAAGGTCTCGTAGGATTCACATTGGGAGTATTTAAATTCATATTGTCCAATCTTCCAACTAAGGTATCTCTAATAGACTGGATTTCACAAATGAAAACTCGTTGGTTTGCCTCGAGTATTCGTGAACAGGTAGGGGATGTTCATTAATATCTCGTCGGTCATTATTGTTATCACTATTGCGGTTACTTGCCTGACCCGATTCCATTACTGCAGGAGGGTTATCTACCAGTTGTGGTAAAATCTCATCCTGGCATAAGCCTACACTAGCCCCAGGTGGAATACGACATTGGCCTGGATTCCATTGCTCCTGAACGGGGAGTTATATTTCCAAAAGTGGACGAATTTCTCAAATTACTTGATCTTCCTCTAGATAGAACGTGTATTTGGAACTCTATTATCCATAATATGAAATTTCGGACTTTTAACCCTATTCCTGCCACGCTGTGACTGTAAGTCACTATTTTATTTTAAACTAATATGCATTTTTTTTTTAATTTTTTAACGCAAAATCAGTGTAATGTATTTTATTATTGGTCACAACGTTACTGCTGTATACAATTTTTGTTTTTTTATGTTTCGATATTGTTTACGTATTACATAAAATATTTAAAAATAACATAAACTGCTAAGACACTTCAACGACTTTAAATTTATAGTTCGTTTACAGCTAAATAAATGGACCTTTATATTGTTTATTCATGTAAGAACTTGATCTCTTGCAAAATAGAATATTTACTGTAAGAAGAACGTGAAGGTCGTGAAAGTGGTAACAAAACTGCTGAATTATTCATAGGACAAGATGGAACTTCAATACCACCAAACTAGCTAAGTAACCGAGGCAAAGTAAATGAAGTTGTGTTACTCCCTTTAAAACACATTGATCATCCTGTGGATGCATTTACGCTCTTTTTTACTGACGTAGTAGAAATTATTGTAAAATACACCAACTTAGACGGAATGAACACAGTAAGCAACAAATGGAAGATGACCAATATGGTGGAAATTCGAGCTTTCATAGGAATATTGATTGATGATGGATTACGCAGGCAAGGTGGCACGTCCTATGAAGAATTTTGGAATCGGAAGTCGAATTTACTGTTACTGCTGCCCTTATGAAAAAGGACGATCTTCTAAACAATACTGTGGTATTTGTCAGAAACCCGTGTGTAATGAGCATTCACAGAAAACTTTTGTTTGCCTTACATGTCAAAATAAATAGTTAAATAAGTTAAATAATAGATCCCTAAATTATTTGTATTTAATTTCCTTTTTTCCAATAAAATAAATGAATTCTCTATGTATTTTGTATTAGTGCCTCCAACTCACTCCCTGGCAGCTAACGTTAGTCAAATGACATGGCAGTAATAGGGTTAAATAAAACTTCAAAAGTTTTAAACTTTCAATATCTTTTGATAAATCTATATTAAAAAAAATTAATACATGAATAATTTGGGGTCAGCGCGGTCGGTGCTAAATTTGATATTAAATTAGATATTAAATTTGATAAGATTAAATGCATATGCTAAAGAGCACGTTATCAATCTTGGTAAACAGACGGACTGTGCAAATCAATGCACACAATACGAACAACACTGTATATAATTGGCAACTTAGGTAACATAGGAGCAACATAGTCCAGTCTAAGAACTACCAGACAAAGGACTATACTATAAAAGAACTAGGATTTATATATTATAAAAAATATTCATATGCACAACTTGTCCTTTCACGAATAAAATTAGAAAAATATGAATACACAAAACAGTTCAACTCTTTCTGATATTCAAAGGTCGCAACGGGGATTACAATTAAAACTATGAATATACCGCGACTATACTAATGAAAGCCATACTCAACTTGAACCGCCAAGAGACGCAATACAACACTCTTCAATTGCTGCAGCTTAGTTCTAGAGTTAGCCAGCATAATCTTTGTAGTGACGTTCTTAATGCCTCGAAGTATATCTAAAGTTAGAACATGTTTAATGCAGAAGAGAAACAATCAAGCAACCTCCATTAAGCAAAAAATAGCAACAAGTGACCTTCCTCAATGCTTCATTGAAAAGGTACATGGACTTTAAAATATATAGGTACCAGCAATTTCACATGTTGATTAAAGATAAATAAACTTGCGCAATACTCCTATATATATATGTCGTTCATCGAATTTAGTAATCTAGCTCCACGCAAAACAACGAAAATTCTTACTATCCATATAAATATTCATCTTATAGGTACCTATTGAACAAGAAGTGGTGGTTCGGCATGGCACAATACTGACAAAAAAAAATATGTCATTGCTTTATAAATTAGATCGAATATTTCTAAATCAATTACAAAAAAAATTATAGAAATCGGTACGTTTTGCGACAAAATATAGCCGAAACAGTCAGAGTTATGACAAACTCATAATACCTCATTTGCTGAAAAATACCGAAATCAAGTTTTATTCAATTTTTCCTTTCAAACGAATAGCCTCTTCCATCATTTCTACTCGCAGACGAAGAAGTCAGATTTATTATTTTTCCATCTTCTCCCTCTCATCAAACATACTACTTGCCGAAGCGAAGGCAACATTGCAAAAGATTATGCTGGCTAACTCTAGAGCTTTTAGCTAAGCTACAGCAATTGTAGAGTGTTCTATTGTGTCTCTTGGCGGTTCAAGTTGAGTATGACTTTCATTAGTGTAGTCCCGGTATATTCATAGTTTTAATTGTAATCCGCGTTGCGACTATTAGATATCAGAAAGAGTTGAACTGCTTTTTGTATTCATATTGGTCTAATTTTATTCGTGAAAGGACAAGTTGTGCATATGAATATTTTTATAATATATAAATCCTAATTCTTTTATAGTATAGTCCATTGTCTGGTAGTTATTACACAAGACTATGTTGCTACTATGTTACCTATAGTTGCTAATTATATACAGTTTTGTTTGTATTGTGTGCATTGATTTGCACAGTCCGTCTGTTTACCAAGTTAGATATTGCTCTTAAGCATAATGTATCTAATCTTATCAAATTTAATATCTAATTTAATATCTAATTTAGCACCGACCGAGCTGACCCAAAATTATGCATGTATTAATGTTTTTTCAATTGAGGTTTATTAAAAGATATTGAAAGTTGAAAGTTTTGAATTTATACTTAAAATCCGAAATTTTCCATTATGGATAATAGAGTTCCAAATACACGTTCTTGAGGAAGATTAAGTAATATGAGAAATTCGTCTAGTTTTAGAAATGCAACTCCCCGCTCAGGACCAATGGATGTCAGACCAATAGTTAGTCGTACTCCAGCTGGAGCTAGTGTAGGCTTAAACCAGGATCAGATTTCACCACAACTGGAAGATAACCCTCCTGCAGCAATACAATCCGGTCAGGAAAGTAACCAGAATAGTGATGATAATAATGAGCGACGAGATATTAATGAACATCGTCCACGTGTTCAAGAAGAGGCCACAGACATTAGAGTTAGCATTAGATCAGCATTTCAAGGAATACTCGAGGCAAACCAAGGAGTTTTTATTCGTGATAATGCATTATATTAGAGATAAATTAGTTGGAAGATTGGACAATTTGAATTTAAATACTCCCAATGCGAATCCTACGAGACCTTCGAACGCTCGTTCCGACTTCGAACATTTTTTAAATAACGCTTCGTTTTCGACCCAACGCACAGTGTGACGAATCGCTGATTTAGCGGAATTAAATTAAAATTAAATTTTTTGTTTTTTTTTATTGAAATTTTTAACAGAATAGAATACGACAAATTTTATTAACATGACTACAAATTTCAAAACAAAACAATATCTACATAAAAACCAGCTTATTTTAATTTTTTTAATTGTTTGGTACATCTAAAAGTTGCAAGACTTCATGTTCCATGACACTTTTCTTTCTTCTCGGAAAGTATCTTAGACTAGCTAAGAATGGATCTGAGGTTATAAGCAATCGATTTAAGAGGTCAGTATTTGTATCTACACGTGATATTTTTCTGGTAAGAAGTTCCCCAAGCCTTCTATTTTCCTTGTTTCTTGCCTCTTGCGCTTCTTCTGAAAGTTGTCCGATTGGAAGTATACAAGTAGAAATTATTTGTTTTCCATGAAAAAAGACCTTATGCACACTTACTGGCTTAAAATACCAGACATAATTTTTAAATTATAGTCCCCTTGTTTCCTTTGCATACTTCTCAAAAGCATCTGCATCTATTGGGAACCCAGACCCAAGAGCTTCTAAGATGATATCTTTTTGATAATTTCTTTATCTATCCCTGTAATTTGGGCAGACTTTTCCTCATCTCTAGAAAATCTTCTAGCCTTGTTCCCGTCATTAGGATTGCCAGACTGTTGAGTTGGCATATCTACCAATAACCCTGTTTCTCTTGTAAATTTTTCTTGGATTAGTTATTTTCTGGCATTGACTTTTTCTTTACTGCCTTGGTCTTTTACCAGCCGCACCTTGACATCTAATCTATAAGCTTTTTCTCGGTTTTCCTACTCTAGATGAAGAAGGTATTTCATCTAAGATATGTTGTGATAATGTTAGATTTTCATTTAGCCACAGAGAATTTGAATTTTCGAAGCGCTCTCTATGCCGACCACTTTTGGCCCATCTCTCGTCAAATCTTAAACATAAAGTTTTAAAGGTTAATTTGATTGACTTTGTTGCAGCCTCAGAAAATAGTATATGGCTAAAGTAACCCATAACAAAAGCAAAAACAGCATCTAAGCGCTTAATTCTGACTTAACCCTAGAAAGATAATCTTATTTTTTAGTAATGAAAAGATAAACGTGCACCTGGGAGGCGCACAATTAATAAACGTTTTTTTTACAAAATTAAATAAATATTTTTTTTATTGTTTCATTTTATTGTTACATTATTAACAATAAAGTAAAACATAAACATATATTATTAATTTTTCTGGTTTTTAAAGAGAAGTAGGATTTTATAAATCCATAACAAAAAGGAACACAAAATTAGAGATCTTCGGTATTTAATTTTCATATGCTGATAATAGCGCATTACCATAACTGCATTACCATAACTGAAAAACGGTGGTACTTACCGAACCGGAACGACCGTCCATAGCAAGTATAAATCGACGACTGAGTTGGCTTAAAAAAACAAATTTGTTCGAGCGTCGGTTAAAAGAAGAAAGCAATATATATATTCCGCGGGCGCCTCCGAGGCGCAGTTTATCTTTCTAGGGTTAAGAAACCAAACATCAAAAATTTGCTTTTTCGAAAAATTTAGTATGAGTGTCGCACCTGTACGCAAGAAGTTGAAACACATTTTAGCAGTGCATATGCAAGGCTTTAGAACAAACACGATCTCCAACTTGGACAACACTGAACAACGACGATCTCCAACTTGGACAACACTGAACAACTATACTTTTCGTCTAATGAATAAAAAAAACACATATTTTGTCTATAAATTTTACTTTCATTTACCCCTTATATTAAACAAAATCTTTAATTATTTAAGAAAAACTTTCTTTTATATCAATTGACTGTTTACTTATTGAGAAAAGATAAAAAAAGCTAAAAACGATATAAACACTTTCCCTTCAAATTGACCTTCTAATAAAAAAAAATTATACACAATTTGGAGTTTGAGATGATTTTTTTTGTTGCACTAAGCAACAACGAAAAAAAATTGCACAGTCATTACGTAGGAGGCTTAACCGGTTTTTGTTTATACCCTATTCTAGGGGTATATTAATTTTGACGCATAGTTTGTAACATACCTTAATATTGCCCGTAGACCCCTAAAAGTTACTATATTTATGATCAGCATCGATAGTAATGTCGATCTAGCCATGTCCGTCCGTCCGTCCGTCGGCAAAAATTAGGCCTTTGAACTGGACCTAGAGAGCTGAAATTTTAACCATATACTCTCTAGGGTCCCGAAATAACCAAGTTTACGAATTTTTGAAATCCGCCCACAGACACGCCCACAAACTCAAAAAAACAAAATTTTGGAAAAAATCGAATTTTGAGCTAGAAAGCTGAAATATATGTGATATGTGATTATATATGATCTATGACTCCTAAAACTGCTCGGGATAAAATTTTTTCAAAATCCGCCCACAGACACGCCCACAAATAAATAAAACATTTTTTTTGAAAATCCAAAGTTTGAGCTAGGGAGCTGAAATTTATAATATATACTCTCTATGGGCCCTTTATGCTCATGTGTAAATATTTTCAAAATCCGCCCACTGGCACGCCCACAATTTTTTATTTTTTTTTTTGAAAATTCAAAGTGAGCTAGGGAGCTGAAATTTATAATATATACTCTCTAGGGGCCCTTTATGCTCATGTGTTAATTTTTATTAAATCCGCCTACTGACACGCCCACAATTAAATAAAACAATTTTATTGAAACACCCAAGTTTGAGCTAGGGAGCGTTTTTTTTTGATAAAATCCTTTAAATGTTATATAACAAAATATGTAAAGCGTTCTTAACAATTCAACCATACTTAGACTTTTGTCACGCCCACTTATGAGGGATAGGAATAAGAATACGGTATCCAACAGTTCGCCCAAGCGGACTGTAGCCCGTCCCTATGTTTAATTTTGTGCATGTCATTTTCCTTATTAAATCAGCGATTCGTCATACTGTGCAACGCACACAAGCACCACCAATAAGTCAACAAACTTCTTCAGTAAGTTCAGTTTGTAAGATTGAAAAGTGGCAAATTGCATTTTACGGGTCCGAAAATATCCAGGATTTTCTTTTTAAAGTGGAAACCCTTAAGGATCGTTCGTAATGTAGCTGGGAATACACTATAACTTGTCTTATCTTTTTTATCTCTGCCTCAATTAATATCTTTTCACATGTAAATATGGTTTATAAACCATTTTGGAATCCTCATTGCTGAAATGCGAATCTCCTTCACCGATGTGAACAAAAACACCAATTGTATTGAATACAAAAAAAACAAGTTACAGGTGACGTCTAATTGCAATATGCCATAACCTACCCCAAACTTTCATCGAAGACAACAAATGATATACCATCAATCTACTCGATGACAATTCTTCCACCTTTCTTTATCCACCATCGCCCCTACCTTTAAATATGAATATCCATTTTTCACTTGCAAATATGAATTATAAAGAAAATCATTTGAGAATCCTCACAGTCGCTGAAATGCGACTCTCCTTCAACGCGATCATACACACACATTGTATTAAATACCAGAAAACATAATCTACCCCAAACTTCTATCAGAGCAAACAAATAATATGGCATAAGTCTATCCGATAATAATTCATTCACCTTTCCGCCCTACCATCAACCACAACGCTACCTTTGTCATATTCCTTCTCATATACTTAGTCACGAGCATGAAGGAGAACAAAAAATCTGTTTGCGCATAACCAAATAAAAATATTCTGCTGATACTTCCATCAGAGCCAACAAATAAAATACGATAAAACTACCCGATGAGAATTTACTGCTCCGTCAAACATCAGCCACCATCGGTAGTCGCTACCTGAATGATCTTCATATTCATATTCATGATCTTCATATTTCTCCTCGTATTCACGAGAATGGAAGATAATGGAAGACAACAAAGGTGTAGAGAAGGTTCTTCAATATGCTAGTATGGATATAGCTTTTTTTAATATACTATTTACGTGGTATGGTGGCGTAGTCGTCGTATACACGAAGTGATAATACCATTGTATATACACTTTATAGTAGTGCCATCATGTCGAATTTTTTTGTTTTAGCCGACTAAATGCAGATGGCGTTATGAATTGAGCTAGAATGTTTGTGTCTAAACTTTTGCTGTCATCTTCATTTTAAATACACACTTTGAAAACGAAGAAAGCAAGACCAAATAAACCGGTTTGTCTCTCTCGAATCTTTCCGCCGAACGAATTTCATTCCATTGTGTATGCATTTTTTTTTTCATTGTAAGAAGGTGCATAGGCGTAGGCAGCGCAGGTAGCATGTTCATGTACGTATGCTTTGCAAGTAGCAGAGGTTGATGATGGAAACCAAGTAAGTTATTATTTGTATGGATAATGGATTTCGCATTATCGACTCTCTGGATGGAAGGGGCGATTCGTTTGAAACGAAAAATTTAATAAAATTTGATTTGGGTATTTTTCTTTCAAATGAGAAATTATGAATTTATCGCATTTTAGATTCTCGCTATTTTGGCTATATCTTGTCGAAAAATGTATCGATTTATATCATTCTTTTTGTAATTGATTTAGAAATATTCAGTCTAATTTATAAAGCAATGACATAATTTATTTTGTGTCGGTATTGTGCCATGCTGCACCACCACTTATTGGTCAATAGGTACCTACACGATGAATATTTATATGGATAATACGAATTTTCGTTGTTTAAAGTCCCTGCACCTTTGCAATAAAGCATTGAGGAAGGTCACTTGTTTGTGTTTTTCGCTTCTAATGAAGGTTGCTTGATTGGTTCTCTTTCGCATTACCCATGTTGTAACATTAGATATACGTGTTTTTAATCACCGAGCTTTAATCAGACGGCCTACTCCTCGTTTCGTTCTATTATTAGTTGTCATGCCCTGTGGTAAATGGTTCTGCTGAAATTTGCAATATATTTTTTTTTAGCTTCTGGTTCGCCAAGGCGAAGAAAAAGGTACTGCGACCTATGAGGTCGTTTGTACCGTCTGGACCAGAAATATGTTAAGCTAGTAGTATTTCTTCTTTCCGTATAAAGCGGATAATGCTACCAGCAGACCACTTCTTTATATCTTCGGAACTCAGTTGTTCTCTGAGGCCGGACATTCACCTAGAATGTGTTCAGCAGTTTCGTCTTCCTCAAGACATAGCCGGCATTCTGCAGAGTCAACTATTTTCATTATGTTTAGGTGATATCGCAACCCGTCGTCGGCCTTTTCGTTGCCTTCAAAACCTTCGTGGCCCGGAATCCACCACAGTTTGGTCTTGTTCCTTTACTTTGAACATGTAAGAAGTAAAGAAATTATTCTTTTATTATAGTTTATGGTTTTTTAGACTCTTGCTATTTTGGGTATATCTCGTCCAAAAATTCACCGATTTCTATCATTTCTTTTGTAATTGATTCAGAAATATTCGATTTGTTTTTTATCAGATATTTATAAGCGAACACGTTGCTGGATACGTATATCTGTTAGAGGCAGCTCACCTGTCGATTTACATTTTTTTTTATTAAGTAAGTAAGTAAGTAAGTAAGTAAGAAATTCATTTATTTAATATTTTCTTATTACATAAGTTACAAGTTAGAATGAATTTTAAAGCTATGGCTTAGCCGTCAGCTTGGTTAGCAAAATGCTTATACATGTACCTACATTTGTAACTTTAACAATATAGTTATTTTTTTAATAAACTTAATCAATCATAATACTCTGTTATTAATAGCGACCTGTATTTGTAGATGGATTTAATATAATAAAATAACTTTTTCCAATCACACTCGTTCAGAATTTGTATTGTCTCCTGCATGGTAAGGAATTTTTTTCCGAAGTAAGCTAGTCTCTGTGGTTTGTAGATTGGACAAACACTAATAATGTGAAAGCAGTCTTCTTTCGCTTTTAAGTTGCAAATATTACAAAACTGGTTGAAGCTTCCATTATATGGGCTGCCATTTAAACCAATCAACTCACACCTTGTTTTGAAAATAAGAGATATTTCACTATAGTTGAGTGAGTCATTGAAATAGTTCTTATCCTTTAGATTGAAGTTCAGGTGAGAATACAATACTCTGCTATCTGATTCACGAGCTTTCTCTATAAATCGCACACGAATAGCATCTTCATTTTTATTTATTATTCGATAAAGTTGGTTCTTTAAGTTGTCCAGGTTGTTTAGATCGAATGAAATAGTTTCTCCACACGCGTTTCCAATTCTTAACCATCTTGACGCCCACCAGTCCTTGTTTCTTAATTCATAAGATAGCATTTTTTTGGTTATTCGGGAGTCTGGATACGAACCTATTTTAATGATGTAATCCGCTTGCGATTTGAGAGTGCTTGTAAAAAGCATTGGAAGACCCGTTTCCAAATAGATTGTGTAGTTCGGCGATTTCATTGGTAAGTTGAATAATTTTTTCAAGAAGTTCCTGTGGAATTTCTCGATTACTTCGTACTCGTCTGATCCCCAAACTTGAGAGGCGTAACAAAGAGTTGATTTAACAACTGAATCAAATATTCTGTATTTCGTTGAGAGGAGAATCCGCTTATTTGCAAAAACATTTTTCCATGATAGATTCACTAAGCTTTGGGAAGACTTGGCTTTATCCGTTAGATGTTTACCAAATTCTAGGGTTGGGTTCAGTTTCACTCCTAAATATTTGAGTTCCTTCACAATCTCTAATCGGCTTCCATTATAAAACCATCTATTTCCATTTTGCACTCGTGATGAACGGGAAAAGACCATAATTTTAGATTTTTCGGTGTTGATGGTTAGTCCCCATTTTTTGCAGTAGCTGGCTAGACGATTTATCATCAATTGGAGATTTTCAGGAGATTCAGAGAGTAGAACAAGATCATCGGCATATAGCAAGACATTGACCACAGTATTAGCAATTCGTACTCCA
The DNA here is from genome assembly GCA_949715645.1 of Portevinia maculata. Taxonomy (NCBI): domain Eukaryota; kingdom Metazoa; phylum Arthropoda; class Insecta; order Diptera; family Syrphidae; genus Portevinia; species Portevinia maculata. Next base: position 168,558,779 of record OX454526.1, on the reverse strand, counting down.
CCAGGCAAATCTTTTTCTATGTCGTTTATAAATAGAGAAAACAATAAGGCACTAAGAGGACACCCTTGCTTTACACCAGTCTGTGTTTTAAACCATTCTGAGAAATCTTTTCCATCCCAGACTGCTGCACTTGTTTCGGCATACATTTTTTTAATGGTCTTAAGAAATTTTGTAGAGATACCCAACTGAGACAGTTTATAGAAGAGTGCGCTTCGGCTAACAAGATCAAAAGCTGCCTTGAAATCTACAAAAAAGCTGTACATTTTCTTGTTTCTGGCTTGAAAGGCTCTTATAATCGCAGATAATGTAAATATTTGGTCAACGGTTGAAAAGTTTTTTCTGAATCCAGCTTGACGCTCTGTCAGAATATTTTTTTCATCTACCCATTTTTCTAATCGTCCTACAAGTATGCCACAAAATATCTTGGCTGACACATTCATGAATGAGATTCCCCTGTAGTTTTCTACGTTTTCTAGTGAACCCTTTTTGTGGATGGGGAATATTACGGACTTCTTAAACGATGAAGGGATGTCTGCGCTCGAGAACACACTGTTGAAGAGAACTTTCAAATAGTTGATTAATGTTGGACTAGCATTTTTGTAGAATTCGTATGGAATCCCATCTTCGCCTGGCGCCTTTCCATTTTTGGATTTCATGATAACATTATTAATTTCGTCAGTTGTTACCTCACCATCTAGGGAATCGTCGAAAATGAGGGGGTCCGCATACGAGAAAGAAAGGTTTGAGTTATCCAGTAGAAGATGTTTAAAATATATGGATAGATCATCAGCAGATACTCCTGTACCTATTTGATAAACTGTACCATTAATCTCCCTTGCTATTCTCCAGAAGTCCTTCGAAGACTTGGTTTGACTAAGTAAGAGAGCTTGCTGATTATCGAAGTCAGTTTTCTTAGCTAGGCATATATTTTTGTAGTGGGTATTCACTTGGTTATACCACTTTTTAACATCAGGGTCATTGCAAGTTCTCCAGACACGCAAAAGGGCAAATGATTTCTTCCTAGCATTTATGCATTCTTTATCAAACCATTTTTGTTTAAATGGTGACCTTATATTTGAAATGTTGTTTGATGCAGCACTTCTTATATAACAAGTTATTTGGTTTGCGAGTGTTTCTGTTTCTTCTGGTATCGAATTATTTGCTGAGAGCAGGCTGTCTAATAATCTGTGGTAGGTATTTGTTTTTTCGGATTTCCATTTAAGTCTTGGTAGCAGGGGCAGGTTTTTGTGATATGAGAGTGTTTCACTATCAACTTCAACCACGATTGGCATGTGATCCGAAAAAGTTTTGTATTGTACCTCAAATTTTTTAATTTTCCCAGTCCAGTCGTTGTTAACAGCACAAAAATCAATAACTGAATTGCCTTGCCCTCCGACAAATGTGTAATGTCCTTCTCTATCACCTTCGGTACAGCCGTTTAACACAACAAGATCATACATTTGGAGCAGCTCTAGTACATCTGTTCCATTTTTATTGCAGACTATGTCTTTAGATACCCTATTGGTACAGCATATACTAGGGTTTGTTACAGTTTGCACTATAGTGGTTTGTGAGTTACTTATTCTCGAATTCCAATCTCCAATCAGCATAACGCTTTTGCTAGCTAAACATGACATTGTATTACACAGCCTCTCAAAATCGTGAGTCCATTTGTTGCAGTTTATATATGATGGAACGATATATGTATTATTATTTTGAGTCACACATTTTACTACGGTAGTTCCTTCAAATTCATCAAAATCGTAAGTTTTTAAATGTGATTTTTTTATCCCGTACAGGCTTCCTCCACTTGCACGCCCCTTTATGTAGGTTTTACTTGCTTCGCTCCAAATTAACTTAAAGCCATCGAAATATTTATTAAAATTACTTAAATTATCACTTGTTAAATGTGTTTCAAATAAAAAGAAAATTTCAAAGTTCTTAACATAGTTAAAAAAATCTACAAATAATAATTTATTACTTAATCCAGATATATTGTAAGATAAAATATTTGCAGAGATAAATTTGTTTGAGCTGACGACGCTTAATTCTCAGTTTTGTATGACACTACTACCTTCCGGACCTTCGGTGTAAAGTGGCATCACTGGTGCATCTGGTTTGGGCCATTCACGCTGACGTCTGTTTGACAACATAGTTTCGTTGACAGCATTAAAATTGAGTTTTCCGTAGATATTCTGTAGTTCGTTTTCTCCGTTTGTGTTATTATATTTAAGTTTGTTATTATTGTCTAAATAAAATGTTCTATTACCAATTAATAAATTGTTGTTTTTAATCAATACTGCTTCGCTTGGTTTAATTGTTTTGACGACTTTTCGATACCCGAGAAGAATTCGACGTTTGATTTGTGATTGTTTGCTAAGGTCTCGTTGGATATAGCAGCCTGTGCCTTTTAGCTTCAAGGAATTTTTTAACATTTGCATTGTAGTTTCATTGGAACCAGTGCTAAGTTTGAGTTTAATTATTTTCTTGTTTTCACTAAGTTTTACGGCTTGTGGCATTTGTTGTTGGTCTGCATCAGAGCCTAGCAAAAGTGTGGTTATGTTATGAATCCTTTCTTGGGGGTCAGATCGGTCGTTTGGAATCGTGAAAATAATATTTTTCCCTCTGATCTCTCTGCTCTGTAGTTCAAGCTCCTCTTCTAGAATGCAACATCGATTTTCGAAATGCTGCACTTTTTCAGATAATTCCTGGTTTTGTTGTCTTAGCGAGTGTATCTCATTGCTAAGTTTGTTGAGATCGTCTTTTGTTGCTAGATTGGCCGTCGCTTTGGAGAGTCCTGTATTGAGCGATGCCTCAATAATGGATTTGATTTTATCAAGGTCAGATTGGGAGATCGACATTGTCTGTTGGGATTTATAAACCTTTGATGGTCTGTTGATATTAAAAAGTGGATAAATATTTTTTTCGGGTGACGTTTGATCGATTTTCCTTTTGTTGTCAGTCATGTGACTTAGGTGTCTACTTGGAAAGTTTATTTCACAGCTAATAAATTAGGATTACCTGCTTTTGCTGTTTTATTTATAGAAACAGACAGTCGACACACCTGTTTATACACTTTTAATTATTAATTACGAACTTTGGCTAGTTATATTTAAGAATTTTTCGAGAGCAGATTTGTAATTGAACTATACACTTTGTAGCAGAGTTGCCAACCCCAAACTTCATCATTTTTTTTATTATTTGAATGAATGTCAAACAAACTACCTACCTATTTAGACATGCAAAAATATATGTTTCCATTGCTTTCTTAAAAGAAAAAAAAACAAATACTGAGAATATTATGTATGCAGTTTAAAGATAAAGAAATGTTCATATAACCAATTTGGATATTCGAGGCATAGGTACCAATCACAGCATGGAATATTTTATTTAAATTTTTTTTAATGCTGTGGTTGGTACTAAAAAAAACACAAGTCTGTTCTCTTCCGCATCACCCAGGAGGTGGAACATTTGATGCGTTTTTTTTTCACCGAGGTATCCCCATTAGGCCTACTCCTCGCGCATAGTTCATAAATAAATAAATAAAATATTACGTAACATACGCATAGGGTCCTTTAACCAAAAGCGCATACCTAAAGTATATATACAAAATAAATAAACTATATATTAATATTACCATAACTAAAAACAAATAAAAATAAATATGAGTACATATAAATATTTATATATGAAAATCAGAAAAACACACCCATTCATTTATTAAAATATTACTTTATTTATAGACATTTATTTACATGATGCTTATCCTTAAAGTTTGGCAGCCTTAAATCCTTGTTGTTTTTTTTTATTGTAAATGTAATCAGTCCGATTAAAATAAATTTAACGATGTCTTCGTTGTGTCCATAATTGCTACACGTCATGGTTTTTGTCACTTCTAACTGGTTTATCATCTGAGACATGAGGTTTTCAACCAAGTTTGCTTGTTTGCGGTCCTCCGGAAAAACTGTTTCGAATATCTCCTTTATTCTTTTCGCAGTATTTTCGAAGCTTATAGTAGGCACCGTAAGCTTCCCAAACTCTGACACAGTTTGTGTGGTCTCATAAGCCTTGAGATGTATTAACAAGGCTTGTTCTCGATAAGAATTTGTCTCATCTATCATAAATTGCGTGCAGGCTTCGCAATTAATCTTGTTCCGTAACTTAAACGCTGCAAATCCTGCGTAGAACGTCAAAGCTCCTTCCTGTAACTTCTCTGAACATCCTTTCGTTAGTACTGTTTCTATAGTGTTGTTCCTTGCGTAGTCTTCATCTGCGTCATCGTACTCGATATAAAATATCGGTCTCCATGATGATGAAACTACCTGTTCGTAATCAGGTGAGACGGAGGTACATACCAATTGTATTAAATACCAGCAAACATCCTACGGCCTCCTCGCAATATGCCATAACCTACCCCAAATTTCCATTAGAGCCAACAATTAATATATACCATCTTTGTATATACATACATAAGTGAATATGAAGACTTTTCTTTTTAGCTTAAAGATGGATAAGTTGTTTTAATTTTCCTTAAACGGTAAACTCTCTTAAGCGGACAAAAATGTGCACCATTAATGTCCCCTCAAGGAAGATTTCACTGTATGTATATACATACATATGAAACTTATATTTTTTCTGGCTGAGGTATTAACGAGGCTAGAATAAAAAATGTGGGTTTCTATAATATGCGATACGTCTAACCATGCGTTTGATGGAGTTCAATATTTTAATGCATTTGGGTACCAACTCCTTGCGGGGTCAGTCACCTTGACGTGTGTACCATCATGGAACGCAAATTCGATGGTGCCGGTGCGGAGGCTTACGGCGCAAAGAGTCATCGGGCCTTTCTGATAAGGGACAGACCGTCTGATGAGCGTCAACTAAGAACTGACCAGGACTACACGTCCGCTACCCTTCTCCTCTTTCCTTTCAATTTTCAATTACCCATATCCCCCCTCCATCAAATCCTTAAATCCTATTTCCCCAATAAACCCCTAATCTAAGGTGGCAAGCGCCGAGAGATGCATGGCTAAGAGGGTGCTTAGTCGTTAGTTTGCAAACTTCGGATACCAGGCGACCTCCGATTTTAAGATAGCCTTCCTGTGGTTAGACGGGTAGACCACGGGCGACACCATATCCCGAATACTCGTGGGTTTCAAAATAAACCAAATAACAAAACAAACAATAGAGAATGATGCCTCTAAAATTGCATCATCAAATAGGGATGTTTTAGAACACCCTGTCGATGACGACACGACATCTGTCAAAGGGATAGAGTCGGTAATCATCGACTCTGAAATGGGGGAACCTGAAGAGAACTTGTCTCAACTCAGTGACTCTATTTCAGAATCCAGCACCATATGCAACAGCATATTATCGGATGAAAGACATCCCGATATAGAGGACGTACCTAAGACAGTCGGCAATGTGGCACGGACTGAGTCTGAGTACGTTAGGTTCACACCATCTGAACAGCGCAGATTTAAGCGCGCGCAGAAGAAGGGGAGCACCATTGAGCAGGCCCGTCTCTATGCGATCCAAAAGATGGAAAACAAGGGTCCCGAGGTAAAGCGAATGCGATCCGAGGATAATACCCCGCCTCAATCCGAAGCGAAGCGAGGTCGCACTGGGAAGACAACCGTCGACGAAGCCTCGTATAGCAATATAACGAGCTATGTAAGACTGGGTGTTGTACCGGTGGACATCGATCGTAATCCTCTCTCCAACGAACAAATGGGTTCGATACAGGAGAGGATTATGGATATCACGATCGAACAGCGTGACGAGGAGGTCAAACCAGCCTTCCGCGGTACTACGTTCAAAGCCGGATGGCTCATGATCGTATGTGCAGACGCCACCACTGCAGAGTGGATGAAGGCAACCTTCGCCAAGCTAAAAGAGAAATGCGGGTTAGAGGTGATGCTTGTGGGAGAGGAAAATTTTCCAAAACCACATGTCATCAAAGGGTTCTTCCCGCAGAGTACCGGCGTAGCTAGCGAAAGGATCCTAGCCCTATTAGATGGCCAAAACAAAGAACTGAACACGAGAACGTGGAGGGTTCTGCAAAGATCGGATTAGCGAGACATCGCACATATGGTCTTTGCCATAAACGACAGCACCATGAGGAGACTCGTGGAGCTAAAGGGTATGGTCTCTTTCCGATTCGGACAGACCAAACTTATCCTAAAAAGTGCTGACAAGACGGCCACACAGGGCCCTAAAGATCAAAAACAGCACGTTTTGGATAAGAAGAATGTCACAGCTCACGGCAGCACCGCAACTGACCCAAGTGGGGCCAGCACCAGCGCTGCCGCTAAGGCTGCAGCTTCAAGTATGGTAACAACTGTGCCAGAAAAAGAAGCTACCAGCGCGAAGTCAAGCGCAGCCAGAGAAAGCCAAACACGATTCAGGCCTAAGTTAGGTATGGATCGTAAGAAAGCACTGGCACAAGAAGGACACAAAAACAAAAGTCCTAGAGGCAGACAAAGTGGTCCTCCTCAACAGGGTATCGTACGTAAGAGAGGTGATAACAAGCCCAATAGAGTACGAAACCCTGAATACAGACGCAAATGACCACCCGTCTTAGCGTTTTGCAGGCCAACCTGCACAGGGGTATGGGTGCATCGGACACCTTTAGCCAGCGATGTGCCGAAGGGAACATTGCTATTGGACTAATCCAGGAACCTTGGGCAACCAATGGTAAGATATCCGGATTAAATTGTAAACACAGAGAGCTAATTTTCGCCAAAGGTCCTTTCAGACCAAGGGCGGCTATCTCTATTAAGAAAGATATAAAATTTTCTCTCATTCCAGGTTTCACAACTAGGGACCTGGTGGCGGTTCTAATAGAGCGCCACAAAGGCCGAGAGCTGCATAAATTTGTATGCGCATCGGCGTACTTTCCTGGAGACACGGATACAGTGCCTCCCTTACCAGTACAGGAACTTGTCCGGTACTGTGAGGACCAGCAAGTACATATACTAATCGGCTGCGACGCAAACGCACATAATATCATCTGGGGCAGCATGGTGGAACGATAACCTTGAGTCTATTCGAAAGAGGGTGAGAAAGCTTTTTAACAAAGCCAAACGCACCGGCACATGGGAACAATATAAATCCATGCTGACCATATACAACTTAGAGTTGCGCAGATCCAAAAGAGCCTCATGGCGTGCAAACTGTGAGAAGATAGAAAAACTTCCAGAGGTGGCACGCCTCCAAAGGGCCCTGTCAACGGATCAAGAAAAAGGCATGGGATTGTTAATTAAATCAGATGGTTCAATCACACGCGACCGGGAAGAAACGCTGAAAACCTTGCTTCAGGCTCACTTCCCAGGTTCTCACACGATGGTCATTACAGACGACCATACAGCGGAGGTCTCTATTCCAAGAAACCTCAGCAGAATTCATAGTTTATCCGGAACACTTTTTACTTCGGATAAGGTTAAATGGGCAATTAACTCATTTAAACCATTCAAGGCATCCGGTACAGACGGTATTTTTCCAGCCCTCATTCAAAATGGAATAGAATTTTTACTACCATCCATGATTGCCTTATTTAGGTTCAGCTTCAACTGGGGGTATATACCAGTTACCTGGAGGGAGGTAAACGTAGTATTTATACCTAAACCGGGAAACAAGCCGAGAGAATTACCTAAATCATATCGTCCGATAAGCCTGACATCGTTTTTTTTTTAAACAATGGAAAGGATTATTGACATTCACATTAGAGAATGCATATCAAAAAGCATGCCTCTGCACCCTCACCAATATGCGTACCAAAAAGGCAAATCCACGGAAGGCGCTCTGTTAAGACTAACTACAGAGATAAAAAACGCCTACCGTTGCAAAGAGATCGCACTTTGTGCCTTTCTGGACATAGAGGGTGCTTTCGACAACACTGGATATGAATCCATATCAAATGCTTTGTACCATAGAAATATTGATAAACCAACTATTAAATGGATCAAAGCGATGCTGGAAAGTCGCAAAATAACTTCCTCGTCAGGAACGACCTCAGTATCAGTAACAGCCGTAAGGGGCTGCCCACAAGGGGGAGTACTCTCACCCCTTCTTTGGTCATTGGTCATCGATGACCTGCTACACAAGATGAGCAGTTTGGGCTACACCACAATTGGGTACGCCGATGATATTGTCATCATAGTTAGGGGCAAAGACTCAATAGGAGTCACATCAAAAATGAAAAATGCTCTAAAGACAGCCATAGACTGGTGCATTAAGGAAAATCTTTCCATAAATCACAGTAAAGCCGTCATCGTTCCTTTCACTAAAAGGAGGAAATAAGACCTAGGCCTAATCACAATAAACGACACGGTCGTAGAGTATTCCGACGAAGTCAAGTATCTTGGAGTAATCCTGGACAAGAGACTTAACTGGAACTCTCACATAAACAACAAAATAAGTAAAGCTAATAGAGCTTTATGGGCCTGTCGTCGCACATATGGTAGAACCTGGGGAATCTCTCCAAAGATCGTCCACTGGATCTACACAGTTATGATAAGACCCATCATTACATATGCTTTTCCTTTTCCTTTTAAATTCATTTTTATTAATTATTAGCTTATATCAACTTACATACTAGACAAAAATGATTAAATCTAACTTAAAATTAACAGGATACTTATTCTAGAATATTGATCCTTATGCGGACGCCCTAAACTTAACTCTATCTTATAATTATTACCTTTCGGCCTAAAAACTATTTTACGAACTAATCTTACATATTATGTTTTCATCGAGAAAATTTTTAAGAAAACTCGGCATCTTTATCAAATTTTATATTTTTATATAAAAAAACAAATTACAAACTACCTACTCTACTTACTTAAACTAATTAACATATTCTAACTATAATTAGGATTCTGAGCACTCGTTGCATTACGAAACAAGTGGTCAAAATCCCAATTACTTTCCGAGCGCCTGGCAGTCGTCAACGTGCACACGCGCCGTCGTGAGCTGACTGATGCCTTACAGAATCAATCACCTCCCGGAAGCACCACCACAAGTTGGCGAGCCCGGCCCCTCCCAGAAACGCCCTAGCTAACTTAGTCTATCTTACAAACTAAGAGGATGTTACCTAGAGTAACGCACCGTCTTGGGAGGGCATGTTGAACCCTCCACCCTCAAAAAGCCACCAAAATTCGGCAAATTGCTTTTCTGTATCGAATTTATCCCTCTCCGCTATTGCGGTACTAAAACGGAGGAACTCATGAGCATTGGCGACGTCCTCGCCGCGGATGAGCCGCTTATCTCTCGCACTGCGGTAGCGGTGGTATAATACCGGGATACCATCCCTCGTCTGTACCAGCCCTTTTGCATCAATATGGATAAATGCCTCTGGCGGGATAAAGCCAGACCGGAGTGTACTCTCTATGTACATTTCATTGGGGTAGTAAGCCCCAAAGATCAGACTATTGTCGCTGGCCATCGCCCTTGCAACGTGCCTTCGAGTCACCTTAATGAGAAAATTGTCAATCCTATTCAACTGAGCCCCATCGTATAGGACCTTGTTGGGATAGTATTTTATATAGTTGGATTCAGGCGTTCGGAACAACCGGAGACAGGTCCTAAGACATTGTCTCTCCAAAACCCGAATCTTTTCCATATAGCTAGGCGCTATATTAAACCATAATGGACAACCATAAGCGATGATCGGCCTTATAAGGGCCACGTAGCAAATGACCTTCACTCTGGAGTCAAGTTGACTGCTATGAAACAGTCTCCTTGTTAGAGCATAAGCCTTCTTGGCCCCAGCAAGACAAGCAACTATATGTCTATCGAAATATAGATACTGGTCAAGCCAGATACCTAGATATCTAACCGCGCTTCTCACCGCCAATGGCTGCCCATTTTGTCCAATAATGGCCAATTTTTTCCAGTTTTTTCTGGTATCCCTAGAGGCCCCAGCCAATGGAGTTCTGAACAAGATTGTTTCCGTCTTCTGAAAGTTGATTTTCAACTTCCAGTCGTCGCAATATCGCTTAATTTGATCGAAGTCACGCTGCAAAAGGATATTAATGACCTCGATTTTAGGACCTGATCTGTATGCCACCAAATCGTCGGCATACGCTATAGCATGGCTGAGTGAACCCACCAGATCACTCGTGTAAATGTTAAACAGGATCGGAGAATTGACCGCCCCCTGCTGTAAACCGTTTTTAATTTCAAAGACTCTGCTCGAAGTCACGTTGCCACATTTGACAACGAACTTCTTTCCCATAAGCATATTATAAATTACATATAGCAAAGGTTTGTGCATCCCCCGCCTGGTCAACTTGTAGAAAAGTCCCTCTAACCATACGGTGTCGAAAGCCTTCTCAAAATCAACCAGACAAGCACCCGTGCATTGGCTCTTGCATTTATTCCACTGAATGTCGGAAACCAGTTTCGACGCGGCATGAATAGTGTCATGCCTCGCCCTGAAACCAAACTGGTTGTCCGGAATTATGTTATTGTCCTCGACCCACTTTAACAGGGCTCTATTGACAACCTTTTCAAAGACCTTGCTAATATTCGGAAGCAAGCTAATTGACCGGAGATTGGCAGGGTTCGTCCTATCTTTACATTTTTTCGGGATAGGGTGTACCACAGCTACCTTCCAATGCGCCGGATAATATGCATTATTCAGCGCATTGTTAAACAGCGTGGTGAAAATATCTACAGCCTCCAGAGGCAGGTGTCTCAATACGACGTTTGGGACACCATCCATCCCCGCCGACTTTTTATTCTTTAGTGACTCGAAGATGCACAGAAGATCATCCTTCGACACGAACAAGTGCGATGCATCTCGGCCATTGGCGACAACTGCATTAGCATGGTTTTCATCAGTGAACACGGTGAATCCGTTATTCTCAGATCGCCAATTCTCAAGTTCGGTGCGCAGATCGAAGTGGCTCACCAGAGCCCTATTCTCAATGTCGTGGTTACGGCGAACAGGATTGTTCACCGTATACACGGCCTCGAAACAAGCGCCCAGCAAATCCACCTTCTCCTGTGGGTCCTCGACCACGAAAAAATCGTCGTTTGAAGCGACACTTTCTGGACTTATTCCAGCAGTCAGTACCGTCTGTCTGTTCTCTGCTGTCTGGGAGATTCGAACACAAGGAATATCATTGTGATCTTTCCTCCTGAACAACTTATTTATCTGTGGGAACATATTCGGACTATAGGTTTTAATAGCCCGAATTTTATTGCCCCAATACAGACTTACAGATTTTTTGTAATTTTCTTTTATCAGCTGTTTCAGGATTCGGATCTCTGAATTCAGCATCCTTACCTCCGGGTCGTTGCGATCGGTAAATTGCCTGTACAGCCGTTTAAGCCTCGAGAGCAGTCTACTTTTCTGTCGGTATAGTGCGTCGATTGTAGGGTTTCTGTACTTTTCTGTCTGGTCGTCGTCGGAACGTCCTACTCGAGGAATAGTTCGTTCCATAGTTCGTTTGATGGCGTCGTTCATTTGCAATAAATGCCGATCAATGTCATCATTTGTCATGTTACTGTTTGTCGGTGGGTCGATCCCACTCGAACGTATATCTCGCTTTAAAAATCTGGAGAAGCGCGACCATTGTGCCCTCCGATAATCGAATGAACACACTGCTTCGTACTCCTCCAGCAGCGTTTGCTCGTTCGGGATCCGTATTGCGGCGGCGAGTCCGTAGTGGTCACTATCGTACCCATCATTACATATGCCTCCATAGTATCGTGGACAAAATCCACACAAAAGGTCGCAATAGAGAAGCTCAAAAAGGTACAACGGCTTGCGTGCCTTGGTATCTCCGGAGCCATGCGTACCTGTCCAACAGCTGCCATAGAGGCAATAACAGGAATTATACCCCTCCACATATACGTCCAAAAAGTGGCGATCCGCAGTGCAATAAGTCTAATACAGCTAAACGAGATAAGTCTTAATGATCATCCGGAACTTAAGACCCTTCTCGATGAACTGCCAGAACTTAACATGAATTGCGCGGTCACAGACCGCATTCAAAAAACACTATGCTTCAACAAACGGTTCTCCACGGAGATACCCAAAAGAGAAGCATGGGTTAGCAATAACCCACCAAACAGCCATAACGGCATAAAGTGGTATACGGATGGTTCTAAAATGGAAACGGGGGTAGGAGCGGGAATATACGGACCACACAAACGCTTTACGATACCCATGGGAAAAAGTCCCAGCGTATTTCAAGCGGAGCTCCACGCCATTCAAGAATGCGCCAGCCACATTATCTTATCTGGCATAAAAGGTGCAACCATTCATATTTTCACGGACAGTCAAGCAGCTATAAACGCCCTTAGCTCGTATACCATTGACTCCAAATCAGTCATGTACTGCTTCAATACCCTACAAATACTCGGAGCAAGAAACAAGACCAAATTATGGTGGGTTCCGGGTCATGTCGGGGTAGAAGGTAACGAAAAGGCCGACGAACTGGCCAGAAAAGGTTCAGAAACACCTTTCATAGGTCCCGAACCTTTCTGCTGCACTCCTAGATCAGCAGCAACGGCAGCAATTAAAATCTGGGAACATAGAAAATGTATCTATCATTGGGATAACATCCCAGGTCTAAGACAGGCCAAACGAGCCATTCGGCCCTTCAATAATAATGCCAGCAAATGTCTAAACCTAAGAAGGCATGATATCAAAAACCTAGTAGGTTACCTTACTGGTCACCACGGTTTAAGTTATCATCTACACAAAATGAGAATAGCAGATTCTCCTGAGTGCCGACTCTGTCTTGAAGAGGACGAGTCAGCTGAACACATTTTATGTGAATGCCCAGCCCTTAATGGAATTAGAAAGAAGATATTTCTCAGGGAACAATTGAGCCCCGAGGACATAAAAAATTCTTCTACTGGTAAAATTGTCCGCTTTACACGGAAAGTGGAAATTTTACTAGTTTAAAATTTTTCTGGCCCATACGGTACAAAAGATCTTTTAGGTCGAAGTACCCCCCCCTTTTATAAATCGCCTTGGCGAGCCAGAATTTAAAAAAAAAAAAAAAAAAAAAAAAACCTACCTATAAAATTTCATAATTGTACCTACCTACTTCAAAAGATAAATTTAAACTATCCTTCATTTCTTTAGTACCTACTGGGACATCCTGAAACCGAAATTTGTATTAAGTATATCGGCCGCTAGTGGTCGGTATGACGGTATCAAATAAGTAGGTATCAAAAAGAATACCTAAATCAATGATATTTAGCTGCCCAAACTGAGGCACTCAGGTGCTTGTGCAAAACCAAATGAAAAAATTCTGTTTATATTCGGAGATTCGATTGTGTAACTTAATGCAAACGAAATATGAACCTAATATGATTTTGAATACCGATTATGAATGAATGCCCTTTTTATTTGATGAACCAATAAATAAACCAATTTGAGTTGTTCATGAATAACCTACGGCAGCTATTATTACAAGCAGGGCACGCGCTCGTACACACACACTGACTTGTCTTATCTTATCTCTGCCTCAATTATTTTTTTTCACATGCAAATATGGTATGCCTCACTGCTGAAATGCGAATCTCCTTCGCCGATCTTAACATATACACACCAATTGTATAAAATACAACAAAATAAGTTCCAGGTGACGGTTTTGTTCTAATTGCAATATGCCATAACCTACCCCAAAAACTTTGATCAGAGCAAACAAATAATATACCATCAATCTACCCAACTACAATTATCCCACCTGTCTTCATCCACCATCGCCCCTACCGTTAAATATGCATATCCATTTTCACTTGCAAATACTCGTATGAATTATAAAAAAAAAACATTTGAGAATCTTCACTGCTGAAATGCGACTCTCCTTCAACGATCATACACACACATACCAATTGTGTTAAAATCCAGAAAACATAACATACCCCTTCCATCAAAGCAAACAAAAAATATACCATAAATCTACACGAAACCTGCTTTGCCAACCACCACCACTACCTGCATCATCCTCCTACTCATATTCCCAGCACGAGAATGGTGTAGAACTAGACTATCATGATTTGTTGCGGGCGAATGCGCACTGGTGGCGTATCGTCGTTTACGCACGGTTGCACTGCCATAAGGTTTATATACATTGATAATACCATTGTATATACACTTTATAGTAGTGCCATCATGTCGAATTTTTTGTTTAGCCGACTAAATCGATTTCTATAATTGGGATAACATCCCAGGTCTAAGACAGGCCAAACGAGCCATTCGGCCCTTCAATAATAATGCCAGCAAATGTCTAAACCTAAGAAGGCATGATATCAAAAACCTAGTAGGTTACCTTACTGGTCACCACGGTTTAAGTTATCATCTACACAAAATGAGAATAGCAGATTCTCCTGAGTGCCGACTCTGTCTTGAAGAGGACGAGTCAGCTGAACACATTTTATGTGAATGCCCAGCCCTTAATGGAATTAGAAAGAAGATATTTCTCAGGGAACAATTGAGCCCCGAGGACATAAAGAATTCTTCTACTGGTAAAATTGTCCGCTTTACACGGAAAGTGGAAATTTTACTAGTTTAAAATTTTTCTGGCCCATACGGTACAAAAGATCTTTTAGGTCGAAGTACCCCCCCCTTTTATAAATCGCCTTGGCGAGCCAGAATTTAAAAAAAAAAAAAAAAAAAAAAAAAACCTACCTATAAAATTTCATAATTGTACCTACCTACTTCAAAAGATAAATTTAAACTATCCTTCATTTCTTTAGTACCTACTGGGACATCCTGAAACCGAAATTTGTATTAAGTATATCGGCCGCTAGTGGTCGGTATGACGGTATCAAATAAGTAGGTATCAAAAAGAATACCTAAATCAATGATATTTAGCTGCCCAAACTGAGGCACTCAGGTGCTTGTGCAAAACCAAATGAAAAAATTCTGTTTATATTCGGAGATTCGATTGTGTAACTTAATGCAAACGAAATATGAACCTAATACGATTTTGAATACCGATTATGAATGAATGCCCTTTTTATTTGATGAACCAATAAATAAACCAATTTGAGTTGTTCATGAATAACCTACGGCAGCTATTATTACAAGCAGGGCACGCGCTCGTACACACACACTGACTTGTCTTATCTTATCTCTGCCTCAATTATTTTTTTTCACATGCAAATATGGTATGCCTCACTGCTGAAATGCGAATCTCCTTCGCCGATCTTAACATATACACACCAATTGTATAAAATACAACAAAATAAGTTCCAGGTGACGGTTTTGTTCTAATTGCAATATGCCATAACCTACCCCAAAAACTTTGATCAGAGCAAACAAATAATATACCATCAATCTACCCAACTACAATTATCCCACCTCTCTTCATCCACCATCGCCCCTACCGTTAAATATGCATATCCATTTTCACTTGCAAATACTCGTATGAATTATAAAAAAAAAACATTTGAGAATCTTCACTGCTGAAATGCGACTCTCCTTCAACGATCATACACACACATACCAATTGTGTTAAAATCCAGAAAACATAACATACCCCTTCCATCAAAGCAAACAAAAAATATACCATAAATCTACACGAAACCTGCTTTGCCAACCACCACCACTACCTGCATCATCCTCCTACTCATATTCCCAGCACGAGAATGGTGTAGAACTAGACTATCATGATTTGTTGCGGGCGAATGCGCACTGGTGGCGTATCGTCGTTTACGCACGGTTGCACTGCCATAAGGTTTATATACATTGATAATACCATTGTATATACACTTTATAGTAGTGCCATCATGTCGAATTTTTTGTTTTAGCCGACTAAATGCAGATGGCGTTATGAATTGAGCTAGAATGTTTGTGTCTAAACTTTTGCTGTCATCTTCATTTTAAATACACACTTTGAAAACGAAGAAAGAAAACCAAATAAACTGGTTTATCTCTCTTTATCGAACCTTTCATAATTGCATCCCCATGTATGTTGTATTTTTTTTCTTTGTAAGAAGGAGCACAGGCATTTTTGTTGTTTAGCAGCACAGGTAGCATGTAGGATTTCCAAGTAAGTTAATTTGTATGGATAATAGATCTCGCATTATCGATTCTCTGGTCATGCCATATGATTTTCATTTGTATGGAAATGTAAGTATGTATAAATTTTTCTGTGTAATTGATGATTTGCAATGTTGCCTTCGCTTAGGCAAGTAGTATGTTTGATGAGAGGGAGATGATGGAAATATAATAAATCTGACTTCTTGGTCTGCGAGTAGAAATGATGGAATAGGCGATTCGTTTGAAAGGAAAAATTGAATAAAATTTGATTTCGGTATTTTTCATCAAATGAGATATTATGAGTTTGTCGCATTTTAGACTCTCACTGTTTCGGCTATATCTTCTCGGAAAATGTACCGATTTCTATAATTTTTTTTGTAATTGATTTAGAAATATTCAATATAATTTATAAATCAATGACATAATTTATTTTTTGTCAGTATTGTGCCATGCCGCACCACCATGAAGTGCCAATAGGTACCTATACGATGAATATTTATATGGATAATAAGAATTTTCGTTGTTTTGCGTAGAGCTAGATTGCTAAATTGGAGTATTGCGCAAGTTTATTTATCTTTAATCAACATGTAAAATTGTTGGTATATATTTTAAAGTCCATTTACCTTTTCAATGAAGCATTGAGGAAAGTCACTTGTTGTTATTTTTTGCTTAATGGAGGCTGCTTGCTTGTTTCTCTTATGCATTAAACATGTTCTAACATTAGATATATTTCGAGGCATTAAGAACGTCACTACAAAGATTATGCTGGCTAACTCTAGAGCTTTGAGCTAAGCTCCAGCAATCGAAGAGTCTTCTATTGTGTCTCTTGGCGGTTCAAGTTCAGTATGAATTTCATTACTATAGTCCCAGTATATTCATAGTTTTAATTGTAATCCGCGTTGCGACTATTGGATATCAGAAAGAGTTGAACTGCTTTTTGTATTCATATTGGTCTAATTTTATTCGTGAAAGGATAAGTTGTGCATATGAATATTTTTATAATATATAAATCGTAATTCTTTTATAGTCCATTGTCTGGTAGTTATAACAGTGAACTATGTTGCTACTATATTACCTGTAGTTGCCAATTTTATACAGTGTTGTTCGTATTGTGTGCATTGATTTCACAGTCCGTCTGTTTACCATAGATATCTTGCTCTTAAGCATATTGTATCTAATCTTATCAAATTTAATATTGACACCGCGCTGACACCAAATTATGCATGTAGGTATTAATTTTTTTTTAATACAGATTTATTAAAAGATAATGAAAGTTAAAAGTTTTTGAAGTTGTATTTAAAATCCGAAATTTCCTATTATGGATAATAGAGTTGCACATTCACGTTCTAGAGGAAGACCGAGTAATTTGAGAAATTCGTCCACTTTTCGAAATATAACTCCCCGTTCAGAAGCAATGGAATCCAGGCCAATAGTTAGTCGTACTCCACCTGGGGCTAGTGTAGGTTTAAGCCAGGATAAGATTTTACCACAGCTGGTACTAACCCTCCTGCAGCAATGCAATCCGGTCAGGCAAGTAACCCCAATAGTGATAGCAATAATGAGCGACGATATATTAATGAACATCCTCCACCTGTTCACGAATACTCGAGGCGAACCAACGAGTTTTCATTTGTGAAATGCAGTCTATTAGAGATACCTTAGTTCGAAGATTGGACAATTTGAATTTAAATACTCCCAATGTGAATCCTACGAGACCTTCGAACGCTCGTTCTGACTTCGAACATTTTTTAAATAACGTTTCGTTTTCGACCCAACGCACAGTGTGACGAATCGCTGATTTAGCGGAATTAAATTAAAATTATTTTTTTTGTTTTTTTTTTTTAATTGAAATTGTTCACAGAATAGAATATAACAAATTTTATTTAACATTATGACTACAAATTTCAAGACAAAACAATACATAAACACCAGCTTATTTTAATTTTTTAAATTATTTGGTACATCTAAAAGTTGCAAGACTTCATGTTCCATGACACTTTTCATTCTTCTCGAAAAGTATCTTAGACTTGCTAAGAATGGATCTGAGGTTATAAGCAATCGATTTAAGGGGTCAGTATTTGTATCTACACGTGATATTTTTCTGGTAAGAAGTTCCCTTCTATTTTCCTTGTTTCTTGCCTCTTGCGCTTCTTCTGAAAGTTGTCCGATTGGAAGTATACAAGTCGAAATTATTTGTTTTCCATGAAAGAAGACCTTATGCACACTTACTGGCTTAAAATACCAGGCATAATTTTTAAAATATAGTTCCCTTGTTTCCCTTGCATACTTTTCAAAAGCATCTGCATTTATTGGGAACCCAGACCCAAGAGCTTCTAAGATGATATGAAACTTTTTGATAATTTCTTTATCTACTCCTGTAATTTGGGCAGTCTTTTCCTCATCTCTAAAAAATCGTCCAGCCTTGTTCCCGTCATTAGTACCTATTGGCAGACTGTTGAGTTGGCATATCTACCAATAAGCCTGTTTCTCTTGTAAATTTTTCTTGGATTAGTTATTTTCTGGCTTTGACTTTTTCTTTACTGCCTTGGTCTTTTACCTGCCGCACCTTGACATCTAATCTTTAAGCTTTTTCTCGGTCTTCCTACTCTAGATGAAGAAGGTATTTCATCTAAGATATGTTGTGGAAATGTTAGATTTTCATTTAGCCACACAGAATTTGAATTTTCGAAGCGCTCTCTATGCCGACCACTTTTGGCCCATCTCTCGTCAAATCTTAAACATAAAGTTTTAAAGGTTAATTTGATTGACTTTTTTGCAGCCTCAGAAAATAGTATATGGCTAAAGTAACCCATAAGAAAAGCAAAAACAGCATCTAAGCGCTTAATTTTGACTTAAGAAGAAATCCAAACATCAAAAATTAGCTTTTTCTTGATTTCCATGGGGATCCTAAAAAACGAAAAATTTAGTATGAGTGTCGCACCTGTGCGCAACAAGTTGAAACACATTTTAGCAGTGCATACTGCATATGCAAGGCTTTAGAACAAACACGGTCTCCAACTTGGACAACACTGAACAACTATACTTTTCGTCTAATGAATACAAAAAACACATATTTTATCTATAAATTTTACTTTCATTTATCCCTTATATTAAACAAAATCTTTAATTATTTAAGAAAAACTTACTTTTATATCAATTGACTGTTTACTTATTGAGAAAAGATAAAAAAGCTATAAAATATACGCGAACCAATCAAAAACGATATAAACACTTTCTCTTCAAATTGACCTTCTTATAAAAAAAATTATGCACAATTTGGAGTTTGAGATGATTTTTTTTTTGTTGCACTAAGCAACAACAAAAAAAAATTGCACAGTCATTACGTAGGAGGCTAAAGCGGTTTTTGTTTAATTTTGTGCATGTCATTTTCCTTATTAAATCAAGCTAAATCAGCGATTCGTCACACTGTGCAACGCAGACAAGCACCACCAATAAGTCAACAAACTTCTTCAGTAGGTAAGTTCAGTTTGTAAAATTGAAAAGTGGCAAATTGCATTCGACGGGTCCGAAAATATCCACGATTTGCTTTTTAAAGTGGAAACCCTTAAGGATCGTTCGCAATGTAGCTGAGAATACACTATAACTTGTCTTATCTTTTTTTATCTCTGCCTCAATTAATATTTTTTCACATGCAAATATGGTTTATAAACCATTTGGGAATCCTCAGTGCTGAAATGCGAATCTCCTTCACCGATGTGAACATATACACCAATTGTATTAAAAACAAAGAAAACAAGTTACAGGTGACTGTGCTGGTCTAATTGCAATATGCCATAACCTACCCCAAACATTCATCAAAGCCAACAAATAATATACCATCAACTACTCGACGACAATTCTCCCACCTTCCTTTATCCACCATCGCCCCTACCGTTAAATATGCATATCCATTTTTCACTTGCAAATATGAATTACAAAGAAAATCATTTGAGAATCCTCACAGTAGCTGAAATGCGACTCTACTTCAACGATCATACACACACATACCAATTGTGTTAAAATCCAGAAAACATAACATGCCCCTTCCATCAAAGCAAACAAAAAATATACCATAAATCTACACGAAACCTGCTTTGCCAACCACCTCGTATGAATTATAAAAAAAAAACATTTGAGAATCTTCACTGCTGAAATGCGACTCTCCTTCAACGATCATACACACACATACCAATTGTGTGTGTATGATCGTTGAAGGAGAGTCGCATTTCAGCAGTGAAGATTCTCAAATGTTTTTTTTTTATAATTCATACGAGTATTTGCAAGTGAAAAGCGGATATTCATATTTAATGGTATGGGCGATGCTGGATGAAGAGAGGTGGGATAATTGTAGTTGGGTAGATTGATGGTATATTATTTGTTTGCTCTGATCAAAGTTTTTGGGGTAGGTTATGGCATATTGCAATTAGAACAAAACCGTCACCTGGAACTTATTTTGTTGTATTTTATACAATTGGTGTGTATATGCTAAGATCGGAGAAGGAGATTCGCATTTCAGCAGTGAGGCATATCATATTTGCATGTGAAAAAAATTAATTGAGGCAGAGATAAGATAAGACAAGTTAGAGTGTGTGTACGAGCGCGTGCCCTGCTTTGTAATAATAGCTGCCGTAGGTTATTCATGAACAACTCAAATTGGTTTATTTATTGGTTCATCAAATAAAAAGGGCATTCATTCATAATCGGTATTCAAAATCATATTAGGTTCATATTTCGTTTGCATTATGTTACACAATCGAATCTCCGAATATAAACAGAATTTTCTATTTTGTTTTGCACAAGCACCTGAGTGCCTCAGTTTGGGCAGCTAAATATCATTGATTTAGGTATTCTTTTTGATACCTACTTCTTTTGATACCGTCATACCGACCACAAGCGGCCGATGCCCAAAAGGAAAAGATATTGCAGAGATGTTAAAAATAAACATCAGCAAAATAATGGCATGCGGCCTAAATGTCGTTGCGATAAGCTGCGACAAGCTGCGACCAAGGATCAAACAACGTACTGGCTTACAAACTGCTAGGAGTGTCCGTAGAAAAGCCTTATTACGATGTTGGAAATGAAAGGGTTTTCATGCTGTACGATTATCCGCATCTCTTCAAGAGCGTGCGGAATATATTGTTACAGCACAAAATCATAATTTCAGGAGAAATTATAGATTGGAACGTAGTTGTTAAGCTGTATGAAGAAGACTCGAAAGGAGTTTTGCAAGTCTTCTTCAAGCTTACTAAGAGCCATGTTTGCCCAAATGGTTTTGAAAAACTATCAGTTAAACTGGCAACACAAATATTTAGCGCTAATGTAGCTGCCGGAATTGTGTATGCAGTGAAAGCAAACTGCTACAAACAGTTGAGGAACAGAAAGTTGCCGAATCAACAGCAACTTTCATACAAAAAATTAATGACTTGTTCGACAACCTGAATAGCGACAGACTGAGTTCCAGGAATCCAAGTCGTCAGCCAATTTCAGATTCGACCGACACACTTAAGTTAATACGAAATGCTCGCCAGTGGATAAAAACGTGGGAATATACCGGAAGACTGCAAAAACCTCCTTGCTTTTTCGGCTTGGAGCAGACACTGCTAGGAATTGAGATGATGTGGACACATCTTAAGAGTACTGAGCAGAAGTTTCTCCCGACTGCGCATCTTAACACAGATCCAGCAGAGAACTTATTTTCGATGTTGCGGACAAATAGGGGATCGTATGAGAAAAACCCCTCGGCTTACAGATTCATAAGAAATCTTAAGCAAATTATATTTAAAAATTTAAAATCTTCAGATCATTCGGGCTAAGAAGATTCTGGAGCAGAGCTATTGCTGGATGAAGCAGATCGCGAAGAACTGGATATTGAGCTGGCAGCGAATGAAGAATTTTCAGTTGAAGTCCCATTAGAAGACCACATCATGGAGACCGATATTTTAAACAATATCGAGTACGATGACGCAGATGAAGACTACGCAAGGAACAACACTATAGAAACAGTGCTAACGAAGGACCTTTGACGTTCTACGCAGGATTTGTAGCGTTTAAGTTACGGAACAAGATTAATTGCGAAGCCTGCACGCAATTTATGATCTATGAGACAAATTCTTATCGAGAACAAGCCTTGTTAATACGTCTCAAGGCTTATGAGACCACACAAACTGTGTCAGAGTTTGGGAAGCTTACGGTGCCTACTATAAGCTTCGAAAATACTGCGAAAAGAATAAAGGAGATATTCGAAACAGTTTTTCCGGAGGACCGCAAACAAGCAAACTTGGTTGAAAACCTCATGTCTCAGATGATAAACCAGTTAGAAGTGACAGAAACCATGACGTGTAGCAATTATGGACACAACGAAGACATCGTTAAATTTATTTTAATCGGACTGATTACATTTACAATAAAAAAAAACAACAAGGATTTAAGGCTGCCAAACTTTAAGGATAAGCATCATGTAAATAAATGTCTATAAATAAAGTTATATTTTAATAAATGAATGGGTGTGTTTTTCTGATTTTCATATATAAATATTTATATGTACTCATATTTATTTTTATTTGTTTTTAGTTATGGTAATATTAATATATAGTTTATTTATTTTTTATATATACTTTAGGTATGCGCTTTTGGTTAAAGGACCCTATGCGTTGTTATGTTACGTAATATTTTATTTATTTATTTATGAACTATGCGCGAGGAGTAAGCCTAATGGGGATACCTCGGTGAAAAAAAAACGCATCAAATGTTCCACCTCCTGGGTGATGCGGAAGAGAACAGACTTGTGTTTTTTTTAGTACCAACCACAGCATTAAAAAAAATTCAAATAAAATATTCAATGCTGTGATTGGTACCTATGCCTCGAATATCCAAATTGGTTAAATGAACATTTCTTTATCTTTAAACTACATACATAATATTCTCAGTATTTGTTTTTTTTTCTTTTAAGAAAGCAATGCAAACATATATTTTTGCATGTCTAAATAGGTAGGTAGTTTGTTTGACATTCATTCAAATAATAAAAAAAAATGTAAATCGACAGGTGAGCTGCCTCTAACAGATATACGTATCCAGCAACGTGTTCGCTTATAAATATCTGATAAAAAACAAATCGAATATTTCTGAATCAATTACAAAAGAAATGATAGAAATCGGTGAATTTTTGGACGAGATATACCCAAAATAGCAAGAGTCTAAAAAACCATAAACTCATAATTTCTTTACTTCTTACATGTTCAGTAGGTAAAGTAAAGGAACAAGACCAAACTGTGGTGGATTCCGGGCCACGAAGGTTTTGAAGGCAACGAAAAGGCCGACGACGGGTTGCGATATCACCTAAACATAATGAAAATAGTTGACTCTGCAGAATGCCGGCTATGTCTTGAGGAAGACGAAACAGCTGAACACATTCTAGGTGAATGTCCGGCCTCAGAGAACAACTGAGTTCCGAAGATATAAAGAAGTGGTCTGCTGGTAGCATTATCCGCTTTATACGCAAAGAAGAAATACTACTAGCTTAACATATTTCTGGCCCAGACGGTACAAACGACCTCATAGGTCGCAGTACCTTTTTCTTCGCCTTGGCGAACCAGAAGCTAAAAAAAAAATATATTGCAAATTTCAGCAGAACCATTTACCACAGGGCATGACAACTAATAATATAACGAAACGAGGAGTAGGCCGTCTGATTAAAGCTCGGTGATTAAAAACACGTATATCTAATGCTACAACATGGGTAATACGAAAGGGAACCAATCAAGCAACCTTCATTAGAAGCAAAAAACACAAACAAGTGACCTTCCTCAATGCTTTATTGCAAAGGTGCAGGGACTTTAAACAACGACAATTCGTATTATCCATATAAATATTCATCGTGTAGGTACCTATTGACCAATAAGTGGTGGTGCAGCATGGCACAATACCGACACAAAATAAATTATGTCATTGCTTTATAAATTAGACTGAATATTTCTAAATCAATTACAAAAAGAATGATATAAATCGGTACATTTTTCGACAAGATATAGCCAAAATAGCGAGAATCTAAAATGCGATAAATTCATAATTTCTCATTTGAAAGAAAAATACCCAAATCAAATTTTATTAAATTTTCCGTTTCAAACGAATCGCCCCTTCCATCCAGAGAGTCGATAATGCGAAATCCATTATCCATACAAATAATAACTTACTTGGTTTCCATCATCAACCTCTGCTACTTGCAAAGCATACGTACATGAACATGCTACCTGCGCTGCCTAAGCCTATGCTCCTTCTTACAATGAAAAAAAATGCATACACAATGGAATGAAATTCGTTCGGCGGAAAGATTCGAGAGAGACAAACCGGTTTATTTGGTCTTGCTTTCTTTGTTTTCAAAGTGTGTATTTAAAATGAAGATGACAGCAAAAGTTTAGACACAAACATTCTAGCTCAATTCATAACGCCATCTGCATTTAGTCGGCTAAAACAAAAAATTCGACATGATGGCACTACTATAAAGTGTATATACAATGGTTATAATAGGCTCTAGGTTGGTTTTCTCTAACCGCATATGTTCTTGGATTATCGTATCTTAAGTTGGGTCTGTATTGTGGGGGGTTGTAAGTTCTATATTTTATTGATCTGTAATTGTTTTGGCCTTGTTGGCCTCTTTGGTATGAAATGTTTTGTTCCTAATGCAGTGAGTCAGTGCCATGGCTAAGGAACCCGGTTGCATAGCTCTGACTCGAGAACCGAAAGGTTCGTTTAGGCCGCTCAGAAATGCGTTGAGACACATTTCTGAGTAAATTTCTTTTTTTGCTTTGATGACTGAATGAATTTCAATGATTAGTCCATAGAAGGTTTCTACAGTTCTGTTAAGCTGCCTTAGGGAATACAGATCCCTGATGAGGGATGTATCTGACCGTTTGTCGGAGTAGTGTAGTATGAGATTTCTTTTTATGTCATCCCATATAAGAGGGGTTCCGTACATATTAAGAATATTGTTCGCTTGCTCCTCTATCTTATTGCGTATAGCCCTTAACAAAATTTGCCCATATGGGGACTTATCCGTTCCCCTTATATAGAGGAGGATTTCCTCTACATTACTTAGGAATTCGTACAAAAGCCTAGGATTCCCGTCTAACTTGGGAAGATCTTTTATCGCCTCTGGTATTCTTATTGAGTTGACCACATCTGTTTGGTCTATTAACTGATTGGAATTCATGTTGTGTTCACTATTATTTGCACTGCACTATTATTCATTACGGATGATTCAGAAGAAGAATTCTTGACAAAGAATTATTGACAGAAACTTCGGAATCAATAGTTTTTGGAATCGAAGATAGACTTCTTGACAATTTCCTTAGGTTGTAAGGGATAAATCTGAGTACGGGTTTGTTTCTTTGTGGTTTCGACATATATATTTGCACTAATTTGAGCACTTAAAATACAGTATTTACGTAATACAGTTAATGTTCTTAAACAGGAATTTCTTTACTAAAGGGATGTTATATATTATTTCTCACGTCTAACAACACTTACAAGCACATGCTCCCAATGATGCTCCCAATGATAGCAATCGTTATCGTTTGAGTTTGGCCCACAGCTTAGTTGTGTTTTGCTTATTGTTCGTATGGTTCGTTCGCCGGTGATGAAGGGTTGAAACCCAACGATTGTTCCAAATTCATTCGTGATGATTTTCCTTGGATTTGCTTCAGATGAATACTCGCGAACTTTAATTTAATTCGTGATGGTTTTCTTTCAGGTATACAGTATACTTCAAACTTTACTTCAAATTAATTCTTTGACGTTAGGTAAAAAGGTCTTAAGTCAGAAACTGCAGTTTTTCGTTAAACCAAATTTACAATATTTTAATTATTTGCAAATCGGGATTAAATTAATTATTACGATGGGAAGCAGTTGTGCTAAACTTAAGTCGTTAATACCAAACGAAATAGAAAAAAAAATTGAGTTAAACCCAATCAAAAACCCAAAATCCAATTTTTTGACTTAAGACCTTTTTGCCTAACGTTAAAGAATTAATACTCGCGATACACAAAACCGCGATACAAAAACTGCGCCAATTACAGTAGCCGCTTTTGCTGGTACTAAAAACTCGTCTTTCCTTTTTGAATTGAATTTTAGTAATGAATTAAACAATTTTGATTACTTATAATCTAACCTAAGCTATGCTATGCGTTTACACGAAATTTTGGTGACCAAAATGTGGGCCGGAACCCTGGCAGACGTTTATTCAGCAATTTCGTGGAAATGCATGTGCAATAGTTACAAAAAATATGCTTATACTAAAATTATATTAGAACACTGGTCGTGGGAATGCTTGTGCAATAATTACAGAGAATATGCTTATGATTAAATTATACAAAACACTGGTTCGATGGCCTGGGGTGTGGATCAGGTTGATTAGGGGGTAGCGGGGGTGCTGATGGGGCAGGTGGCTACCGTACCTCTCTCGTAGTCGAACTGCATTCCGGTGCAGATGGTCTAAGGCGCGATGGTCGAAACGGCCGATCGTGAAACTATTCCCCTAGCCGGTTACTAATAGTGTAGAAAGACTCGCACCCCGACAAAAAAAAATGTATATTAGGCAAAGGATACTTGTCATCGAAAATGATTTCATTTATTTTTCTATAATCCACACAAGACCTGAACTTCTGTTGATTTATCAATCTTTTTCGAGCAACAGCTATGGGAGAGGAATATCTACTATTTCGTGCAATTCTTTGCTTTTCAATCTCTAACACTTGCCTCCGAACTTCTTCTTTATGCTTTCGAGGTAATCTATTAGCTTTAAATTAATTTGTTGATCGCGTTTGTCCTAATATCATGTATTATCGCATCCGTTTTGGTAAGCTGGTCACCTTCTTGAAATTCAAGCTACTTTTGTAAAATTATGCTTATTTGTTCTTTTTCTTGGGTGCTTAAATGAGAAAGATTTACTATCAGCATTATCACTAAAAAGTTCATAATATTCAATTTGTGAAGATTTTCGGATTATAAAGTTATTTTCTCTGTATTTATTAATTTAATTTTTTACTAATTCTAAATATTCTAAATACTAAAATAAATGTCCGTAACGTTTTTACTTATTATGCCCATACCAATGAGAAGGTCATGCTCTCTATTGGCTAAAGACATTTTAAACCGTTCTAGTTTGCTCTTACTACCCATACGAAACTCTTTAGGTACATCAGTTACAACAATTTGTATGCACTCCTAAGAACTATTATTTATAGTATTAAGAAAAACCGTTTTATTTTTCAAAAACAAGAAGATTTCTACAATCAACCCGTGATGAGTTAATTAAACTGACACTGGCCCCACTGGCTATTAAAGCTTTGAAGTTTCTATTATATATCAAAAATTGCAAAACAATTTAGTGACGAGGCTCAATTCCGAAAATCCGTCGGCTCTCTACTATTCATTTCTTCATTTCACCTAGCTTCATTAAGCCTAGATAAATTATTTACTTCCATGGTTCGGGGGTTTTCATAGCTATTTCTGCGTACCCAGATGGATTGAACACATGAGGGTAATTTAGTCTAGCTTGTCCTGATCAAATGTTATTGAAATATCTAGTCTTCCCTGGTCTATTTTTTACACTTCTGGTTCGTTAAAGCGATGGATACGGCACTTCAACTTAGAGATCTTTTGTGCCATAGGGACCAGAAAAATATTTAGGCTAGTCGAGTTTCTACTTTCCGTATAAAGCAGACAATTTTACCAGCAGAAGAATTCTTTATGTCTTCGGAACTAAGTTGTTTCCTGAAAAAGATATTTTTCCTCATTGCATTGAGGGCTGGACATTCACATACATAATATGTTCTTAGCTGTTTTGTTTTCTTCAAGACATAGTCGGCACTCAAGAGAGTCTACTATTTTCATTTTGTTAATGTGATATCTTGCCTTCTTAAATTAAGACATCTGCTGGCATTGTTATTGAAGGGCCGAACGACTCGTTTGGCCTGTCTTATACCTATGATGTTCTCCCAATATTAGATACATTATATATGTTTCCAGGTTCTTACCGCTATGATTGCTGCAGGTCTGGGAGTGCAGCAGAAGGGATCATGGTGTTTCCGAATCCTTTCTGGCCAATTCACACCCACCCACCATAGTTTGGTATTGTTTCTTAAGCCGAGTGCTTGAATGGTATTGAAACACAGCATCACTGATTTGGAGTCAATGGTGTGCGAGCTAAGGGCATTTATATCTGCTTGACTATCCGTGAATATATAAATGTTTGAGCCCTTAATACCACATATATGAATGTGGCTGGCGTATTCTTGAATGGCGTGGAGCTCTGCTTTAAATACGCTAGGACTTTTTCCCATGGGTATCGTGAAGCGTGTATTTGACCCGTATATTCCTTTTTTATATAATTAATTGTTTTTGAAGATGATAGACCGTAAATGACCTCCATGCTCATCCACGAATATGCGACACATGATCAGAAAATTATTCATTGCGGCCTGAAGGGTTAAATTCGGGATCGCCTCAATTATTGTTTTAATGGACTGCTTCAATTCAGTCAAATTCCTTGGTGTCGTTTTATTCACCTCTTGCTTGACATAACCCCATAAAAGTCTGGTGCAGCCAGGTCAGGTGACCTTGGGGCCCAGCGGAAAGTGGAATTTCTGGATATTGGTTTGTTTGGGAATTTTCGATGGACCTCCGCCATAACCGGTCTGGCTATGTGTGCAGTGTCTCCATCTTGCAGAAACCAAATGCTGTTGAAACGGATACATCTTTGGCGCAGTTCTGGGTAAAAAAATCCTTTAACATCTTTAAACCTCTTCAAAGAAATATGGCCCTACAATGCACCTTGATGAAACTGCGCACCACACAGTGAATCGTTCTGGGTGCAGTACCGTTTCATGGAGTATTTCTGGATTAGATTCACTTCATATACGCCAATTTTGCATATTTACATTGCATATTTACATCAGACATAAATAACCACAATTTATCAAGCTGTTCTTCGGTCATTTCAATATTTTTTTGGCAAAATTCCAGGCAACGGTCGAATCTCTTGTATTTACCTGAATTGACGATGCTACAGCCGCGATTGTGCCTTAAACCCGACCATAGGGATCTCGATGGTATGGTCTTCGTGTGATGCTTCCAGATTCGGCAAACATGTTTCCAGCCTCATAATTTTCCATCTACAAGGGCGAATGCCGCCTAACTCCCGCCTGAGTTCGGGAAGAAGGCAAAGCATGGTACCGCTGCACTAGCCAAATCTTCTTATCGGTATCTCAAGCATTCATTTTAATAAATCTAAATAGTAACCTGCCAAATAAAAAAAACTAAGCCGATTACTCATACAAATTAAAAGTTATTATGTTTTGCTTGTGGCGCACAATTCGTGCGTACCTTGTTTTGGAACCGTTGGATAATTTCCATGTTGGTCCTTTTGGTACAGCCTCACAGCTGGATGCCATAGTCACAAACCAGTTTTAAAATTTTCCCACAAAATAAAACCTTGTTAAACGTTGAAAGGACTGAATTTCTACCTATTAGCCAATACATATTTCTGTATTTAATTCCTAGTTCCTCTTTTTTCTTCTGCCCAGTATACTCCCGCTTTCATTTCTTTAGTTAAGAGTTGGATTCCTCTTGTTTGATTCTGAAGTATATATCTCTGGTTCGCCGGTTCGACCTCACAAAATAACGGCAGGCCTCCCGATTTGAATCACTTCGTCGCTAAGGCCA
Source organism: Portevinia maculata (assembly GCA_949715645.1). Classification (NCBI taxonomy): domain Eukaryota; kingdom Metazoa; phylum Arthropoda; class Insecta; order Diptera; family Syrphidae; genus Portevinia; species Portevinia maculata. The sequence continues at coordinate 168,529,048 of OX454526.1, read as the reverse complement.
ATCAACTGCTGATGCTGCTGCATTTGTGTGATGCAGGGGTTTTTAGGACTGCTTCTCTTTCGCGTTTGTATTGAAACGTTGATTGATATTGCCTTTTTGACAGTGTTGCGCCTAAGATTTAAATTGTCACACGAATAAAATATGTCCATTGTCCTAATTTATTGTTAACCTTTCCCCATCGATACTTACCACACACCCACATTCTACCTTTCCTTTCAAATCAAAACCATCGACCAAGGCACTCGTAGTAAAACCCTCAAAGCGTTTGGAGCGAATTAGCTCAGCCAATAAAAAATTATTATAACATAGTTAAAAGTTGGTGTTTTCTTTAATCTGGGAAGAATCTTTTTCATGGCGACCGTGATAGGACAAATCGATTAACATTAACATCAAACATTGAGTGATAAAGTGGAGAAACTTAAGAATTATTTTTCAAAGACAGTGACTTTTTCGGTAAAGTGGACAAATGAACAAAATTCGCAGAATTTAAGTTATTAAATAAGTTGTGTTCGAATCGCAGCAAAACTGCATATTGGTGAGTCTGTATCGTTCATTAAACATATTCTAATGTGCCCAAATCAAAATTTGAATTTTTAAATTTAATCGCACCGATCGTTTTCGTTCAGATCGAACCAATTTATTGAAGGAATTCCACCACTTTGTCGTTATTCGCCTCATACCTACATCGCACCGATCATTTTCGTTCAGATCGAACCAATTTATTGAAGGAATTCCACCACTTTGTCGTTATTCGCCTCATACCTACATATAGTTGTCCAATTCAAATCATTTCATAAATTCATTGAAATTGATTACCCAAACGCAATTGTTAGTTTGATTGCTACGATTCTTCTAATAAGGTGGATATTATCGCATCGATTGCATCGTACACCAACTTATATTCGAAAAATTTACTGAATTAATCATTCGTCGGTTGAAACTTTCATTGGAAAATTTGCGCTCGTTACGTACCTTTAATTAAAACTCGCTGCAATTCGCACTATTTCCCCAACAAGAGCTTTCGATTTCGCTTTTGTTTTGTTCAATTTCGTCGCCTAGAAGAATTGAATATTTACCAACATTTCAAGGGTTATTTAACTTTCTTCGTCGCTTGCAAAGGGCTTTGCCTGAAATGTATGAGCAACTGGTGCCTTTTTTTTTTGATGGCACAATAACGCGACCTTTTGTTGGCTTTTGTTATTAAAGAAAAGAAAAGGTAAACGCTAAATGAAATGGACACACACTTGTCTATTTTACATTCGAAATAAAATAAAGAATCCCGAAAACGAAATTCGAAAAATTATACAAGGTGGCGCAAAAATAACCTTCCGATGTTTTTTGGCTGTAATTTAAAAAAAAATTAAAAACTTTGATTCTTCTTGTGGATTATTTTTATTTGGTCTTTTAATTTTTTTTACATCAAGTCGAGAATATGATGTCATGTAAATGGCCGCCGCCACAGTTGATTTGTATTTGTATTTGTATTTATTTATATCAATAATTGTCATTTGAGCCCTTTTTATGGCATTTTCCATCACTTTGGCCAAAACATTGTTGACGGATATTGTCTTTAAGAGCTGCAAGAGTCTGAGGCTTGTTGACATAAACCCGCGACTTCAAAAAGCCCCACAAAAAGAAGTCTGGAGCGGTCAAATCAGGCGATCTTGCTGACCAGTGCAAATCGCCAAAACGGGAGATTAGGCGCCCGGGAAATGCATCCTTCAGCATATCGGTTGTGGCACGTGCAGTGTGTGCCGTTGCACCGTCCTGTTGGAACCACATGTTTTCCAATCCCAATTCATCAAGTTGCGGCAAAAAGAACTCGTTGATCATTGCTCTGTAGCGCTCACCATTCACACTATCACAGTAACCGTTTGGCCCGCGACGTCTTCGAAGAAAAAAGGTCCGATGACTCCTCCAGCGAAAACAGCTCACCATACAGTGACTTTGAGCGGGTGTAATGGCTCTTCGTGGGTTACACGCGGATTTTCAGTGCCCGAGAAGCATAAATTTTGCTTATTTACGTACCCGCTAATATGGAAATGGGCCTCATCACTCTTGATTATTTTTGATGAAAAATCATCTTCCTCTTGGTGGTGATTAAGGATGGCTTGAGCGTATGTTAGACGCGATTGGCGGTCAGCAGCTAACAGCTGATGCACCGTCTGGACTTTGTACGGAAACATCTTCAAATCTTGTACCAAAATTCGCTGTAAAGACCGTCGACTGATACCCATTTACGTGGCACGTCGTCTGGTCGATGTCGACGGCGCTTCCATGACATCTTCGGCTACAGCAGCAATATTCTCTGCAGAACGGCTACTCCAGGGTCTGCCACGCCTGGCAGCATCTCGTGTTGTGCCAGTCTCTTCGAGGCGAGCGGCTAAACGTCGCAGTGTTTCACCAGTAGGCGTTGGACGGGTAGGAAATCTGCAATTCGAAATGTGCATTCAGTTGTGCTGATCTCATATAGTGTGATAGCTGACCGACTATTTACGCGAAACGTAACGAGCGTTCTGAAATAAGTTTTCTCACAGGAATTGCCTACAATATGAACTTGAGTGAAGTTATAATAAAAAAGATAGACTTATTTTTCTATACTATTATTTTATTTTCAAATTATATCACAACTTATGTTTTGTACGTTATTTATATTTTAATTTTTGCGCTACGCGTTTCGAAACTTAGTTTCATCTTCAGGCGCTTGTACTAATCTTCTATTGTTTATAGTGTTGACGTTATGTTGTCTCGCTTCTGTTTGACAGTTTGTTTCGGGTATGCAGGTGTATATTGTTGTTTTCTTCTTTTTTCTTGTTGTTTATGTGCTGTGCTTTAGTGCGGTGTCATATAGCTCGTTTGTTTTGAATAGTAGTTTGTCGTTCAGTATTCTGTCCTTTTCTTTTTTGCTGGCTTTGTATATTTCATATTCTTCGAGGGCGTCAAGTAGTCGGCTCTTCTTACATATGTCGATGGGTGTGAGGTTCGTTTCAAAGTCGGAAAAGTTATGATTGTTGTCTATTAGATGTAGAGCGTAATTAGATTTTGTATTTATTTTTGGTTTGTGTTCTACGAATCTTTCGTAGAAGCTTCTTTCTGTTTGTCCAATGTAGTATTTGTTACAGTCGTCGCATGTAATTTTATATACTCCCGATTTTACTTTGTTGTCAGTTTTCTTTTTTACTCTTAAGATGTTTTGTATATTGTTGTTTGTTTTGAATGAGATTATGATGTTGTGTTTTTTGAATTCGTTAGTTATTATGTAAGGTATCTTGTTTGTGTATTCAATGGATATGTATTTTGTGTCTGTTCTTTGGTGGTTGGTATTGTCTTTATTTTTTATTTTCTTTTTTCGTTTTTGGATGAGCTTTTCGATGTCATTTGTGTTGTATCCGTTTGCTCTTGCTATTTGTTTTATTATGTTGACTTCTTCTTGGAAGTCTTTTGTTTCCATTGGTATGGTTAGGAGCCTATTAATGAACGCGATGTATGCTGCCATTTTTTGTGTTTGTGGGTGGTGTGAATCCTTGTGTACAGATATAACACTGTTGTGTTGGCTTTCTATATATTTTGTATTTAATTTTGTTGTTGTTTTTTTGAATTGTTAAGTCCAGGAAGTTTAATTTGTTGTCTTGTTCGATTTCGGCTGTGAATTGTATTTTGCTGTTTATGCTGTTAATGTAGTTTTTTAGGATGTCTATTTGTCTTTTTGTTCCGTCGAAGATTATGAAAGTATCATCTACGTATCTTGAATATGTAATTATTTTCTGTTGTTATGTGTTGAGGTTAGATAAGATGTATTTGTTTTCAAAATGATTGAGATATATGTCAGCGAGGAGTCCGCTCAAAGGTGAACCCATTGCTAGTCCTTCTTCTTGTGTATAGAATTTGTCATTGAATTCGAAGTAGTTTTGTTTTAATATGGTTTGCAGTAGTGTTAATAGTTCATCTATTTGTGTTTTATTGATTCGCGCCGTTGATGTGATATTTTCTTCCACTATTCTGATTGTCTCTTGGATGGGTATGTTTGAGTACATATTTGTTACGTCGAATGAAATCATCTTGTGTTTTGTGGTTATGTTTATGTTTTTTAGTTTATCAATTAGTTGTTGGCAGTTTTTTATGCTATTGTTGTTGTTTATGTGGATGTTGTTTTTTATAAGTTTTTGCAGTGTTTTGGCGGCTTTGTAACTTGGTGCTGTTTTGTAGTTGATTAATGGTCTGATGGGTGTTCCTTCTTTGTGGATTTTTGGTAGTCCAGTGAGCTGTGGAGCTTTTGCGTTGGGTTGTTTTAATTGTAGTTTGTTTAAATTAGTGAAGAGGTTGTTGCATTTGTTTATCGTTTTGTTGATGTCTTTAACATATTTTTTTGTTGGGTCGTTTGTTAGTGTTTTTATGTTGTTGTCTTTTATGAATTTTTCGGTCTTGTCTATATATTCTTTTTTGTCAAGTATAACTATTGTGTTGCCTTTGTCGGCTTTGGTTATGATAGCGTTGTTTGTCACTAGTTTTTGTTTTATGGTTTTTATGTGTCGAATTCTTGAAGTTTAAGTTAAATAATGAAGGTACCTATCAATTGAAGCGTTTAGATGAAGAAGGGGTTAAGTGACGTTCTTAAAGTTTCGAGATATAAAGGTTTAAAGTATTTTAAACAGAACTTTTTTTGTGATAATAACTGAAACTTGCTGATGACGAAAAACAATAAAAAACATAACAGCCTTTGAAAATATAAGTAATTCATTTAATAAAAGTAATTTTAAGACATACATTTTTTTAATAATTTGTGAAAAATGGCATTTAACTCCTTTTTCCACTGATTTTTTTTTACGAGTAAATCATAAAAATAACATAGGAGATAAGTGTCATTTTTAGTTATAATTTTTAATTCTTTTTGGTTTTTTCTCCGCATTAGGAATCGTTAAAATTGCTTTTTCGTAGAACCAATGATGCTCCAAGGGAGTGAATTGCATTTGATCTTTCAAATTCTTAATTTTTCCAGTTGAAAGTTCCTTGGTTTTTTTTTCTCTTGGAAAAAAGTTTAGGGTTTTGTCAGGAATTTTGCCTGACTTAGCTATCAGAACTTCATTGAATGGAGTTTCTTCTTCATAACATTCTTTGTAAAAATGTGATCCATATTTAAGTACGCGTATCCACTTAACACTATCTCTAAAATTGATTTTGTCCATCAATACATTTTTTGTAGTGTTACGAACATTAAGTTTGGCCTGTAAGTCTGCGAGTGAGCAAAAATGGTTTTCCATGTTAACGACGACAGTATTTCCTTTGCTTGAGCTTCTTATGATTTCTCTGTACTGCTCCGCGGTATATATTGTTTCATGTTTTCGTAACTCCATTTCAATTCTCCCGAAATCCCGATCACTGTCTAAGTAGGTGTGCCCAACTACCGGAAATTTGTGGTCGATGATATCGAAAAAGTCAAGTAATACCAGAACTTGATATACACATATTAAGAAAAAGTTTTTGTTTTGTCCAGGCATGAATCCGTCCAGGCTTTCAGAATTCGTCTGCTCTTGCCAGATTCGCATTGTTGAAAAAAAGTAAAAAGTGCGCTCATTACTTCTGTGCTTCCTTGGTCAGCTATATCTTCCGTCCACGTTAGCATATAAGACATTTCCACATCGGAAGTAATTACATGAATTCCCAAGTGGTAGAACCACATCTGTCTCATATAAAAAGCTTTTGATGTTGTTAATTTTGGCAAGGGCATGGTTTGCTGTAGATCAAAAGTTATATAGCACACATTTGGATCAGAGCGAGCTTTTTCGCGATCGATTCTTTGATTTTCAAAGGCGGACGTGTAGCTTATTCGATGCTTTGTAGAGTTTTTACCTGCGTCACACGTGCTACAAGTATCGCTTCTAGGATGTCGGAAAGTTAAATTGAATTTCGTGTTAAAAATGTTTCTAAAATAAGACTCGGTTACAAAATAGCTCGTATTCTTTTCCTCTTGGGTGCACTTCTCAATGAAGAGCTTATACATTTTCTTAATATTGAGCAGAGGTGAGAGGTAAAGCTTATGTGGGTTCTTATGACGTGAATAGTGCGATTCTTCAGCTGCAAATTGATCGATGTGTTTAATAACGAACTCTTCTACTTCATCTGGAGTTTTATGTGCGCGGCTTAAATGCTTTCCTCTTTTATCCAAAGATGGTGCAAGCTCACAAGTTTTTATTTTATTTTGTATAATATCGATGTTTTCTTTCCTATTTGATACAGTGAACACATTGCAACTGTACATACCCTTACACTCTGTCCACTAATGGCAACAATATATTCATACGAAAAATTCCTTTTCTTAGCAGCATTTAATTTTTTTTCGGCGTATGGGCTTTCGTAGGATACTTTTAAAAAGCACAGCATTTTTTGAATTGATATCTAGCTTATAAAAACTTGATAAGAGTTCCTTCCTGTTATTGAGACTAATGTTTCGTGAACAGGAAAAGCGGCAATTTTCACTCCCGCATAAGTTTACCGAAATTATATTTTTCTCTTTAACAAGTACTCCTTTTGTTGTTGTGTACTCCTTGCCTTGTTCTCTCATCAAAGCGTTAGCTCGCCGCTTCGATTTTTGTAGATTTCTAGGCCGTTTATTAGCCTTTTTTGGTGATTTTTTTTTAGGACTGCACTTACCCTTTATTTTACCTTGAGTTGCTTCATGAGTTTCAAGTATTTCTACTGGAGTTTAATGTAATGTAATGTAGCTACTGCTGTTGCTGTGATTTGTGCTAGTGATGCTGCTTCCAAATGCTGTTGATGGCATTCCTTTATTTTTCGTAGTGTGTCGCTGTCTCCATCACTTTTCGAGCAATCTGGAATATATTCGTCGCCATCACTCGCTGAAAAATCCAACTCAGTATCGCTGAGTTCTGTATAATCAGGTCCATCATCTATAAAAATAACCTTTTAAGTTCATACCTGTTCACTTATGATTATGATTAACAGGCTTTATGTTCTTACTTAAAGGATCATGCTTATCGCTCACAGAATTTCTGCCATCAGTATTCTTTATAGATTCTATAAAATAATTTACATACATACTTTTTTCAGACAGGCAACTGCAATTTTCATTACTTACCCGCAACTCGGGCAGACCTTTTCTTTTTTTCTTCGTTTTCCTTGAAAACTTTATTAATCATTTTTCCTCTTTCCATATTTTTAATAATTAAATTATTTAGTTTAAGGACCTCGAATTGTAATAAATAAAGTTTGTTTAGCCCGTTAAGGTAGGTCTTAATTTAAAAATAGTACTCTTTTTTTTGTATTTTAAATTATATATTTTGTCCTAATTTCGACTTTCTTCGAAAGTCATCTTCAGTTACTGTCAAGAAAAAGTATTATGACAATAAAATGAACAATCTACATTTACATTGTGAAACTTACACAACTTATTGTACAACATAAATAATTACATTTCACAAAAAAAATTTTGGTATGACGAACACAAAACATAAAGTTATGATGCCGGCTGAGTTATAACTATTTTCGTCTCAGGATTTCCAAATCGGACCAAAAAGCTCTCTCGACACCTATAGAACAAAAAACTGCATTAGCTGCCCACTGCATTAAATTCGGACATTATCCTGACTTCGAAAACGTTGACATACTACAAGAAGAATCAAATTATATGAGGAGGTTATAAAGTATCAAGTATTGATGGATATTATTAAAGTACAATTTGCTAGTGTAAATAAAATGAAGTACATATAATCACACAAACATGCACAAGTACATGACTTAATGTATGATCTTATATTTAACATATTGTATTAGTTTTTAAGTAATAAAGTTAGTTGCTCTTCAACTCTTGATCAGTCGCGTTATATTTTCTCCTTATTTTGTTCCAGTAATTCAACAGGTTATGGGCCCAGTACTCTTGTCCCATTAAACAGTTTTTATTATTCGCCTAGAAAGTCGAAGTTTCGCAAAAAAAACTTTAAAAAAGGATTTTAGTTGTTTTTTTTTTTCCCGCGATAGATACTACGAGTGGCAATAAAAGTTTCACGAGCAAGTCATGGAAGGTGAGCTTATAAAAATAGACCAGCTCCAATGTGCAGATCAATGGTCCACTTGGAAGTTTCAAGTAAAGATACTCCTAAATGCCAGTGATTTATTTGAGGTGGTTAGTGGTGCTGATGTTAAACCAACAGATATAGACGGTGATGACAAAAAATTAGTAAATTGGCTAAAAAGAGATCGAAAGGCACAAAAGGTAATTGCAACGTCAGTAGGAGGCCAAGCTATCATACATATTCTTAACTGTTCCACCGCTCAAGATATGTGGAAACAACTTTTGTCTGTATACGAACAGAAAAGTAGTACAAGCGTAAATATGTTACAGCAAAAGTTCTACAGTTTTGAGAAAGATCCGCAAGATGATATGGCCACACATATTAGCAAACTTGAAACTCTTGCACAACAATTGAGAGAATCAGGGGAAACAGTTTCCAAGTCAATGCTTACCACCAAAATTCTCATGACGTTACCAAAAGAATACTCTCATTTTTTTAGTGCATGGGAATCCACCACAGACGAATTGCAGACGATCTAACATCACGTTTGATTATGGAGGAAACGCGCTTGAACAACAACAATTGTAGCGTACCGTCGTCGTCTGCCGCTACGATAAATGAAAGTGCTTTATTAACGCAAAGGGGGAAGAAATATTTCTCAGGGAGGCATTTGAATCAAACCCAAAAGCAAAAAAAACCCGGTAAATGTTTTCAGTGTAATCAATTTGGGCACTGGAAAAGAGACTGTCCCAATAAAAATCGAAAAATGCATCAAGTTAATTTTGCGAACGATAAAATAACTTCAAGTCAATCGGGCGATGCCATGGTTTGTGATGTTAATTTTGTTAGTGGTAATAGAGCAAACGAAAAAAAATGGTTTTTAGACTCGGGGGCAAGTCAGCACATGACGTATCATCGTGAGTGGTTCAGTATTTATCAGGAACTGCAAAATAAAATGGCCATCACAATAGGCAATGGGGCAAAGATTATGGCATATGGCAAAGGAGAAATTAAGATAATGGCATTCAACGGGAAATCTTGGGAGCAGAAGCGCTTGGTGGATGTTTACTTTGTTCCAGATATAAAAGTTAATTTGTTTTCGTTAGGAAGTACTCTGGACAAGAACTACAAATTGGTATCAGAGAGCAAAAGTTGCGAAATTTATAAAGAAAGTGCTGTTGTGGCTGTTGGTATACGATGCAACAGTCTTTACGAAATGCGCTTTAAAGTTGTATTAGCAAATGAAGAAGTTTGCTGTTCTGCGAATGTTACAGGAGTGTCACAAGGAAAGTCAATAGAAACTTGGCATCAAAGATTCGGTCATTTGTCCATTAAACAAGTGAGGAGCGTTCTTAAAGCCAGGAGAATCGAGTTTATTGACAATCCAAATTTTTTCTGCGACGCTTGTGCATTAGGAAAAATGCATAGACTGCCATTCAAAACTAGTGAGTCAAGAGCGGACAAAATTGGTCAGTTGATTCACTCTGACGTTTGTGGCCCAATGCAAGAGAAGTCTCTGGGTGGATCCAAGTATTTTCTCCTATTCAAGGACGTTTTTTCTCACTATCGAACAGTCTGTTTCATCAAGGAAAAATCGGAAGTACCATTATTAATTGAAAACTTTTTAAACAGCACAGAAGCAGAAATAGGTTCTAAAGTAAAAATTCTCAGATCAGACAACGGCTCAGAATATAGGAATAAGCAAGTGGAATCGATTCTTATGCAACGTGGAGTTATGCATCAAACATCCGCCCCATACACGCCAGAGCAAAATGGAAGGGCCGAAAGGGATATACGTTTTATAACAGAAACCGCCAGAACTTTGCTTCATGCAAAGAATTTGCCAATAAGACTGTGGGCTGAGGCAGTTAATACTGCTGTTTTTCTACTAAATCGTTTCGGTCCTAGCCCGGTCAGTGAAAAAAGTCCATTTGAGCTGTGGAGTGGGAAGAAATCAGACATTGCAAATTTAAAGACGTTCGGAACTGAGGTATTTGTTCATATACCGAAGGAGAAGAGGAGAAAGTGGGACAAAAAGTCTTGGCCAGGTTTTTTCGTTGGCTACCCGGAGAATACAAAAGGATATCGTGTTTGGAATAGGCAGCTTAACAAAGTAGATTTGTCCAGGGACGTTGTCTTTAAAGAGGAATTAAATGTTCAGCTTGGTTTAAGTCCTCCAAGCCTTATAGAGGAAAGAAATGAAAGTCCAGAGCGGAAAAACAACCATCTTGATGAAGGAGACTATAAAATAAAATCAGAGGACAGTGACGCACACTCATCGAGGGATTTGGATCGTGAATCGGTAAAAAACATTTCGAAACCATCGGCAGCTGAAAGAGCAAAACCGACTTCAGTGGACCTGGGTACTGATTCTGGAGGTAAAATCCTTGGGTCATCAGACAGAGTTCTTCGAAGTCAATCGAAAAATGTCCTTCAAAGTCCGAGCCTGTTTGCGTGTGCAATGCAGGGATATGCTTTTATAACTCAAAGTGATGAACCATTTTCTTACGATGAAGCTATGAGGTCAAACGATGCAGATGATTGGCAAAAGGCTATGGATGAAGAAATTCAGTCACATCAGGAAAACTGCACTTGGAAGCTGGTGAACAAACCACAGGACAAGAAGGTAATTGGATGTAAATGGGTGTATAAAACTAAAATTTCTCCACAGAACCCATGTATTCGGTATAAGGCACGTCTTGTCGCCAAATGCTTTAACCAGCGACAGGGATTGGATTATGAGGAGACGTTTAGTCCAGTCGCCAAATTCACCTCAATTCGGGCTATTCTAGCTATTGCTGCTAAGGAGAATTTATATTTGATGCAGTTCGATGTTAAGACAGCATTTCTTAACGGGGAGCTCAACGAACAGATATATATGACGCAACCACCTGGATTCGAAGATAATTCTGGCCGAGTGTGTAAACTTCTCAAAAGTTTGTACGGGTTGAAGCAGGCGTCCAGATGCTGGAACCAGAAGTTATCCGATGTTCTTCGAAAGATGGGGTTCGAACAGTCCAATGCGGATCCATGTGTTTTTGAGTCACATCGGTGCAATGACAAGTTTCTTCTCGCACTGTACATCGACGACGGACTCATTGCTGTTAGAAACAAGCAGGAAGCAATGCGTGTTATTAGCGAGTTGCAGGGACATTTTGAACTGAAACTCAATGAAGCGAATTACTACTTAGGGCTTCAAATCAGGCGAAGTTTAGATGGATCAGTTTTTGTCAATCAATCCAGTTACATTGAGAGAATGCTTAGTAAATTCAACATGTCGGAAGCCAGTCCTGTCTCAACTCCATGTGTTGTCAACAGCAATCTGGATATCTCCAAAGACGATACCAGCAATTTTCCATTTCGTGAAGCAGTGGGAAGCATAATGTATTTGATGCTTGCCACGAGGCCGGACATAGCCTATTCCGTCGGTATTGTAAGCAGATATTTGGACAGACCAACAAGCCAACACATAACAGCAGTCAAACGAATTTTTAGATATCTAAAAGCAACCAAGGATTATGGTATTACCTTCAAAAGAATTAATTTATACACTTTATCTTGCTTTAGCGATGCAGACTTTGCGGGTGATGTTGAAACTATACGATCAACAAGTGGATATGTTTCACTATTCGGTGGAAGTCCAATATCATGGTCATCGAGAAGGCAACATTGTACAGCACTATCTACAACTGAGGCGGAGTACGTAGCAGCATCGGAAGCAGTAAAGGAGTAAGTATGGCTCCGTACACTTTTCCAAGATTTACTACCAAGTAATAGGCTGGACCTTACACTATACATTGATAACCAAGGTGCTATTAAGTTAGCCAAAAATCCTGAGTTTCATGGAAGAACAAAACATATCGATGTAAGAATTCATTTTATACGTGAAAAATATAATGAACATTTTTTTGAGTTAGAATACATTGCAAGTAATGATCAAATAGCTGATGTCTTTACTAAAGCTCTATCAAAGGAAATGTTTGTTAAATTTAGAAATGCAATGAACATAATATCCAAAAATTGTATTGCAGTTTGAAATTATGTAGAGTATTTTGTTTATTTCGTGAAATTTTGAATCGCATAATTACAACCGGTGAAGGTTTTCTCTTTTGTTCTACATTTAAGTATATTCTATAATAATGTAATTTAATAATAGGTGGAAGTATAAAGTATCAAGTATTGATGGATATTATTAAAGTACAATTTGCTAGTGTAAATAAAATGAAGTACATATAATCACACAAACATGCACAAGTACATGACTTAATGTATGATCTTATATTTAACATATTGTATTAGTTTTTAAGTAATAAAGTTAGTTGCTCTTCAACTCTTGATCAGTCGCGTTATATTTTCTCCTTATTTTGTTCCAGTAATTCAACAGAGGTACACTACGGAAATGTTACATATAATAAATGTACCAATACAAAAACGACTTAAGTATAAAACGGACACCGAAAAATGCGCACACATCTACAGACATCTTATAAACAAACAACGGAAGACGAAAATAGTTATAACTCAGCCGGCATCATAACTTTATGTTTTGTGTTCGTCATACCAAAAATTTTTTTGTGAAATGTAATTATTTATGTTGTACAATGAGTTGTGTAAGTTTCACAATGTAAATGTAGATTGTTCATTTTATTGTCATAATACTTTTTCTTGACAGTCCCTGAAGATGTCTTTCGAAAGTCGAAATATTGGACAAAATATATAATTTAAAATACAAAAAAAGAGTATTTTTAAATTGAGACCTACAGCCCGTTAAACAAACATTATTTATTTTTAATAATTAACACAGTTGTTCACTCAAATTACAAATTACAATAAATATTGAAGCACTTTTACACAAAGAATATGTCAGATTCCAAAATATTTCTTTAAAGAAATGTAACAGTATAATCAAAGAGCTTAAACCTTTTTCTAAAAAAAAAAAAAATATACAAATATACAGTAAAATTATTTGGATCTATGAAATTTTGTATATCCGTCTTATACTGTAATATTAAACAATAAAAACACCTTTCTAATGTAAGAAAATATACGTTACAAAACCTTAACAGTACTTAATTTGCTTAATTCTAAAGGCTGTAAATATAAGCATTGAATAAAAACACAGGTAAAAAGCTGCAAGTGAAAGTTGCATAAAGGAGGTAAGTCAATCATTTAACTCCTTTATGGCAAAAAATTTAATTTTGATTTTCCCTTTGCAATGCTTAAAGGAGTTAAGTGATTTTAACACCCTCTTCCACTACGTCCCTCCCTTTTCTATTGCATTTACCACCTTTATACCACATTTCAATGGAACCATATCAAAAACTATATTGAGTAGAGACATGGGGATTGCTCAGAAATTTAAATTGTCATATAAAATTTTCATTAGTGAAAAAAAACACAAATTTTTAAAAATGTCACGTAACCCCTTCTTCATCTAAACGCTTATTGCTTATTTATTAAAACGTAATTTATATTTTTTTTAAGTGATAAAGAATTGGGTTTTGTTTTATAAATGTGAAAACACATTTTGTTCCTTTAGTCTGAAAAAAAATAAACTTGCTTAAAACGATGTAAACTTTATTTTGTTATTTAATTTCAAAAATTATTTTTACTTGTAAAAATGATCTTAACAGCTAGGTATAGCAATTAAAATTTCACTGAACGACTACGCATTTTTGGCACGCGTCGCTACTGGCTCGAGTATGCCAAATTACCAAAATGGTCTAGTTATGCTGCAGTTCTTGGTAGGCGTTGTCAATTCTTGGAAAGCAGGGAGTCAAAATGTCTTTTCGCCGATATTGGGAGATTAGAACAGGGGTCGACGCAGATTTATCGAAGACCGTCGCATACGTCCTTGCCTGTTACGAACTCGTCGTGCTATATGTGCAAATCTCCGCATCATGCAATGCCGATTGCAATAAATTTAAAAATTTAAATGTGTACGATCGATTAAGAAATGCAAAACGATTGTCATTGTGCATTAATTGCTTATCGAAGGGACACGAAGTGAGTCGAAGAGGTACAATTCGAATAGGAATCCGGATGAACCATTCACATCGCAACAAGGAGGCAATCCCAGAACGGCATTACACAATGGGGTGGACAACAATATTGAGTCCCAAGTAATTTTGGCAACCCTTCGGGATAGGTGGCAGAATTAACCCGAGGTAGGCATGCCGGTCGTAAGAGGCGACTCAATTCCAAAAACAATGAGAAAAGGATAAACACAGGAAAAGAGAAACCGTGGGGAAAGCACCGTTATAAGGAAGGAGAAACCTCCTAGACCAATAAATATAATTGGGATAACAACTTTTTCGGAAGTTAAACGAGCAAAAATTATAAAATTGTTCCACCTAACAATAATGTTTGGAAAGTCCTCACCACTGACTCTGATTCATATAGAGGTCTGGCTTAAAAGCTTAATGATGACAAAACTCAGTAGTATACATATGAAAACAAAAATAATAGGCCACTCAAGGTAATAGTCAGAGGCCTCCACCCAACCTGCGACAATCTAAACATAGCTGAAGATCTGCAGCAAAAGGGACTAAAACTTGTAGATGCAGTTAATGTAATAAAAAAAGAAAAGCAAAGGGAAGATAAAGGTAATGAAACAATCATCAAAAGAACTCTACCGCTATTCATGCTCACTTTTGATAGCAATGAGAAAGCGGAAAACATATATAAAATAAAATCAATTCTCAACATGAGAGTAAAAGTTGAGCCTTTAAGGAGAACAACTGATTTCAAGGGTTCAACCATACGAATTCCAAATCAACGAAGCAAAAAGACTTTAGAAAAAGTAAGCCAAATAAAAAAAGTAAAACCAAACCAACAAAGATCAGGTATCAATACACAAGATACACCCAAAAACAACGTCTACAGATATTATTAAACAACAAATACCTGCAACTACACCTAAGAAACAATCTCTGAAAGAGAGTGCAAAACCAACACAACGTACTAAGAACATTAGTAAGGCAATGCATGCTAATATACCCTCAGCTCAAAACGAACTAATTAAAGAGATTAATCAGAACCAGCTACTTCAAGAAATTCTAAATAGAGTAGATAATCTTAACAAAAAACTTGAAGAGCAAAAAGCAACAAATACTAATATTTTTGAGAAGTTTAAGCAACTTGAAAAGTATATAAAGTACAAAGCGCCTAAGAAACATGAATAATGCACTTAAAATAATACACTTTGGAATGTGTACGGGCTATCACAGCATCTTTCTGAGCTAGAAGTTTTCATTAATACTATGAACATATGTAGATATATGTTTAATAACGGAAAGCCACCTCAGGAGACCAGCAAAAATAAAAGGTTATTGTTGCTGTTCCGCAGTTCATCCATCTAATAAAGCAAGAGGCGGATCAGCGTTACTAGTGAAAGAAACAATAAAACACGATTTACACTCTAAGATTGAAGAAGAAAGGATGCAAGCAAGCAGTAACTATAAACATTCACTTGTCAAGAAAAGGGAAAATAAAAATATCAGATATATATTGCCCACCACAACAAAACCTAAAAAAAGAAGACTAGGTATGTCAAGTTTTTCCAAACACTGGGAACTTCATGGTCGGAGGTGATTTTAATGCCAAAAATACATTTTGGGGCTCAAGATTAGATAGCTGTTTTATTTCGTATATAAATGTTTTTACAGAATTTTGTTATTGCACATTTTACAGAGATTTGATAATAATTTTATCTTTCTACTGAAACATTATTTTCAATTTGGATAAAGAATACTAACAGGAAACATAGGGACGGGCTACAGTCCGCTTGGGCGAACTGTTGGATACCATATTCTTATTCCTATCCCTCATAAGTGGGCGTGACAAAAGTCTAAGTATGGTTAAATTGTTAAGAACGCTCTACATATTTTGTTATATAACATTTAAAGGATTTTATCAAAAAAAACGCTCCCTAGCTCAAACTTGGGTGTTTCAATAAAATTGTTTTATTTAATTGTGGGCGTGTCAGTAGGCGGATTTAAAAAAAAAATTAACACATGAGCATAAAGGGCCCCTAGAGAGTATATATTATAAATTTCAGCTCCCTAGCTCAAACTTTGGATTTTCAAAAAAATTGTTTTATTTATTTGTGGGCGTGTCAGTGGGCGAATTTTGAAAATATTTATACATGAGCTTAAAGGGCCCCTAGAGAGTATATATTAAAAATTTCAGCTCCCTAGCTCAAATTTTGGTTTTTCAATAAAATTGTTTTATTTTTTTGTGGGCGTGGCAGTGGGCGGATTTTGAAAATATTTATACATGAGCTTAAAGGGCCCCTAGAGAGTATATATTACAAATTTCAGCTCCCTAGCTCAAATTTTAGTTTTTCAATAAAATTGTTTTATTTTTTTGTGGGCGTGGCTGTGGGCGGATTTCGAAAATTTTATATCCCGAGCAGTTTTAGGAGTCATAGATCATATATAAAAAATTTCAGCTTCCTAGCTCAAAATTCGATTTTTTCCAAAATTTTGCTTTTTGAGTTTGTGGGCGTGTCTGTGGGCGGATTTCAAAAATTCGTAAACTTGATTATTTCGGGACCCTAGAGAGTATATGGTTAAAATTTCAGCTCTCTAGGTCCAGTTTAAAGGCCTAATTTTTAACGACGGACGGACGGACGGACATGGCTAGATCGACATTACTATCGATGCTGATCATAAATATAGTAACTTTTAGGGGTCTACGGGCAATATTAAGGTATGTTACAAACTATGCGTCAAAATTAATATACCCCTAGAATAGGGTATAAAAATGGGATTAACTTGAAGGAAAATACGAAAAAAACCTTCAATATAAAAAAAAATTTATATGAATAGTGCTTATTAGATAGTTATCTTACAACAACAAAAATATAGCAAATAAATAGGTAAATAAATAAAAATAATTAATAAATAAATAAATAAATAAATAATGCATAAATAAATAAAAATAATTAATAAATAAATAAATAAACAAATAAAATTAATTAATAAATAAATAAATAAATTGGTAAATAGATAAATAAATAAATAAATAGGTAAACAGATAAATAGATAGTTAATAAATAGGTAAATAAATAAGTAAATAAACAATTAATTAATAATGTAAAAAAAAAATAAATAAATAAGTTAAATAAGTTAAAAAATAGGTAAGAATATAAATAAACAAATATTTAAATCAATAAATAAACAAATTAACGAATAGACAAATAAATAACAAATAAAAATGGGATGAATACAATACGTACATCATTAATTTATACATATAAGCCATGAGGAGAAATATTTTAACAATATTATGTATTTAGTTGGTTTACAAGCGGATTCTCAGCAGAACTGCACCTTGTTTTGAACGTGTTAGTGAGTTTAAGAATTCTATTTGCTAGCAATTCAACATTCGCTCTTTCGTGAATGTCAAGAGTTGAGTGGTGCCAAGGTAAATCTAGCATCATTTTCAAGAGTTTATTTTGAGCTACTTGCAATTTATTTATATGGCACACTGCAGAGTTGCCCCATACCTGACACCCATATAATAGAATAGCCTGGAAAATTACTTTGTGCAGAATAATTTTGTTCTCAGTAGAAAGTAATGATTTTCTATTAATAAATGGGTAAAGCATCTTTATCGCTATACCTATTTTTTTAATAGTTTTGGTAATATGTTCTTTAAAGGTAAGTTTGGTATCTAAATAGATACCTAGATATCTAACCGAAGGCTCCCAATTAATATTTTTGCCATTGAGCCTAAGCTGGCTGATGGGAAGAAAACAAGACTTTCTTTTACGAGTAAAAAAGATAGCTTGCGTTTTCCCTTCATTTAGTTTGATTTTCCATTTGTGATAATATTTTACTAATATTTCTAATCCATTTTGAAGATTCCTCTCAATATTGAGAGCGAATTCATGAGATGAAAATAATGCGGTGTCATCTGCAAAGATGGCTATATCACAGTGCGATAACTTTGGAATATCGTGTGTATAAATGTTATACAGTATTGGGGCAAGTACTGATCCTTGTGGAATACCTGATTGAACATTTATCAAATCTGAAACACTGCTATTGACACGGACTTTGAAACAGCGATTCGACAAGAAGGTTTGGACTATTTTACAAATATATGGAGGAAAGTTTAGACTTATCATTTTGTAAATTAGGTCCTGGTGCCAAACTGAATCAAATGTCTTCTCAATGTCTAATAAGACCATACCCGCAGATATCCCTTGGAATCGATTTCTTTTAATACAGTTTGATATTCTCAGTGCCTGATGGGAAGTACTGTGATGACTTAAGAACAATGAATTTCAAGATTTGTTCTTTCAGTACTTTTTCATATATTTTGCTTAGATTGCTTAGAAGGCTGATTGGTCTATAACTTTCCGGCCTTTCTGAAGTCTTACCAGCTTTTAATATTGGTACCACCTTGGCTTGTTTCCAAATGTCGGGAAAGTATTGCATTTTTAGACATGCATTTACAATAAGTGTAACGATTTTTAAGCCTGTCCGAGGCAATTGTTTGGGGTAAATGCTTCTTAACATATCAAGACCTGCTGTTTTCCTTGCATGTAGATTGTTAATTCTAAATTCTATATCTTCTTCCGTTACAAACGCAATGGAAGAAGAATGACTTGCTTCTTCCGCTATAAAAGTTTGGATGGTGTTGCTCACGAGGGTGCTGGTATATGCATCACCTAAATTTTGCAAGACAATGTGGTTTTTGAAAAAAATTAAGGCAAGTGCGTTGGCTTTTTCGACATCTGTAAAGTTTGTGCCTCACGAGTTTTTTAAAAAAGGCAACTGTCTGTTCTTATTTTTTACCAATTTAACAATATTCCAGAAGGGTTTTCCGTTTTTGTCCAGTATATTGAGTTTATTGTTCCACTCTTTATTACGATGTTCTAAAAGTTGTTTGCCTATTTGATTATTCAGGTATGACATTTGATGCCGGAACATGGGCTGGCGGTACCTTTGCCAATTTCACCTACAAATGTTTCTCAGTTTAATTAACGACAGTATGTGCGAGGGCATTTTGAAAAAATAGTTCTTTTTAGGAATTTTTGGGATAGTTGCCTCAACCGAGCTTAGAACGTGATTTGAAAATTCATTCACAATGCAGTCAACGTCCTCCTTAGTTAAAATATCGTCGATATTCAGTGGGAAAATACGAAGTTTTGAATTAACTTCTGAACGAAAACGTGTCCAGTTTGCATTTTTTAAATCTTGGACATATTGTACTTTTTTTACCCTGACGACTGAAGACGACAGAAAACCGGATTGTGATCAGAATTAAGTTCAATAAGGGATACTGGGTTCGTTATGTGACAGGGGACATTTGTAACAAATAAATCGAGAACGCAAGGACTACCACGAGAACCAGCTGGGACATAAGTTGGACTAGGAGGAAACAAAACAGAGATTGGCAACATAACAGGAAAGTCAGGGAGTAAATTTCCCCATGCATTTGCTCGAGCACAGCCCCAATTCCTATGCCTACAGTTGAGATCTCCACCAATTAAGAAACGTGAATTTAACGTGAAGAGCTTTTTTTTGAGTTTGTGGGCGTGTCTGTGGGCGGATTTCAAAAATTCGTAAACTTGATTATTTCGGGACCCTAGAGAGTATATGGTTAAAATTTCAGCTCTCTAGGTCCAGTTTAAAGGCCTAATTTTTGCCGACGGACGGACGGACATGGCTAGATCGACATTACTATCGATGCTGATCATAAATATAGTAACTTTTAGGGGTCTACGGGCAATATTTAGGTATGTTACAAACTATGCGTCAAAATTAATATACCCCTAGAATAGGGTATAAAAATGGGATTAGGTTAGGTTAGGTTAGGTTGTAGTGGCTGTCGGCCGAGACCGACACACTTAGGCCAGTGACAGGCCCATTGTGATGCCACACGGATGTATCATCCTCCTACTCGTTGAACCATTTGGAGCTTCTGATGAAGCTTGACAGACTTTTTATGTCGGTGTTAATGAGATCGTTAAGATCATTGTAAAAGAAGGATCCTAAATGGAGTTTACGTCTTTGAGAAAGAGCAGGGCACGTGCAGAGAAGGTGGAGAACCGTCTCCTCCTCCTCCTCGTCCATACAGCTTCTGCAGAAGTCATTTGCATGGACGCCAAGCCTTGTTGCATGTCTGCCTATGAGACAGTGTCCGGTGATCACACCAATTATAGCACCAATGTGAAGTCTGTTTAGAGAAATCAAACACTTAGAGCGTTTCAGATCCAGCTTTGGCCAAATCTGCTTTGTCGCTAGACAAGTGTTGCCGCTTGTCCACCTAAGGTTACAGTTCTCAATGGTCTGTCTCATAAACATGAGTTTGCATGTAGCGATTGGGATGCCTAGTGAACCTTTATCAGGTAAAAGGGGCAGTGTGGTTCCTTTACTGGCGAGTTCATCCGCCCTACAGTTCCCTGGAATGTCTGTATGTCCTGGCACCCAGCATAGGTGGATGTTAAAATGCTTCGCCATCTCCACTAGAGATGACCGACAGTCACGGACTACGATAGAGTTTGTGGACCCAGAATCCAGGGATTTTAATGCAGCTTGACTATCTGAGAAGATCCAGATATCCGTAACGGATATCACGTTCTTCTTCAGCCACGACAGGACTTCTTTAATAGCCAAGATTTCTGCCTGGAACACACTGCAGTGATCAGGGAGTCGAAAGGAGAGGCTGAGATTCAGCCTGTCAGAGAACACACCACCTCCTACCCCCTCGTCGGTTTTGGATCCATCAGTATAAAAATGGATCGATTTATTTTCGACGGGTGGCCCTTCCCAGAATGTTCTGGGAGGGATCTTGACCTTGAAGTTTTTGTCAAAAAGGGTCTGAGGGGTGATGTAATCTATGTTACTGGGGAGGATTCTAAATTTTTTCAGAATAGAGGCGTGGCCGATTTCATTCTCGGACCATTGAAACGTTGTTTTGAGGCGGATAGCCGCACCAGCAGCCACTTGCTTGCTAAAGATGTCCAGGGGTGTCAGGTGAAACAGAATGTCCATTGCAGCAGAGGGGGTGGTGCGCAGTGCACCACTCATGCAGAGACAAGCTGTACGTTGGACTTTGCCTAGCTTATCGCGATTTATCGCTTTATCAAGGGCAGTCCACCAAACAACCACCCCGTACATAAGTATCGGTCTAATTACCGAGATGTATAGCCAGTTGGTAATGCGGGGTTGGAGCCCCCATTTGTTACCAATAGCTTTTTTGCAGGAGAAGAGTGCTATTGTAGCTTTACGAACTCTTTCCTGAATGTTAGGTTTCCAGCTAAGCTTTCTATCCAGAATGAGACCCAAGTATTTTGCCTCGTCTGAAAAGACTAGACTTGTGCCCCTGATAGAGGGGGGATCAATGTATGGAACTTTATGTTTCCTAGTGAATAGAACAAGTTCGGTTTTGTGGCGGTTAACACCCAACCCACAACGATCTGCCCATGTAGTTAGCTTATTAAGAGCGTTTTGGAGAAGCTATTTCAAGGTGTTTAGGTGCTTCCCTGAGGCGGCAATTGCAACGTCATCTGCATAGGCAATCACCCTGCAACCCTCCTTTTCTAGGCACATCAGCAGCTTGTTCACCACTAAGTTCCAAAGGAGGGGAGATAGGACTCCACCTTGTGGCGTACCTCTACTGACAGATCTTCTGGCCGATGTCATACCCAGTTTCGAGTTTATAATCCGACTTGTGAGAAGTAGATTAATAAGCTCACCAAGTGAGTCATCCACCTTTAGATCTGACAGTGCATTTGCGATCGCGGATGTATTGACGTTATTAAAAGCACCCTCAATATCCAGGAATGCAACCATAGTGTACTCCTTATGGTGAAGGGAGTATTCGATTGAGCGTACTAACGTATGTAAGGCTGTTTCAACAGATTTGCCTTTGCAATATGCATGTTGAGCCGTAGACAAAAGTCTTGTATCTATGTTAGTACGTAGATGGATATCACTTAACCTTTCTAATGTTTTTAGAAGGAATGACGATAGGCTTATGGGTCTGAGATCCTTAGGATTTACATGGGAACATTTACCGGCTTTGGGTATGAATACGACCTTTACTTCTCTCCATAACAGCGGAATGTATGCCATTTTTACACAGCTTTTCAGGATTATCTCAAGCAAAGGCGAGATGATATCCGAGGTGTTTTGAATTTCAGCTGGTATTATGCCATCTGGCCCCGCGGATTTGTATGGTTTGAAGCTGTGTATCGCCCAGAGCAGTTTGTCCCTAGTAATCAGACCTTTAAAGTTAGTCGTACGTGCAATTGACCTAGACAGGTTTATATTGCTAGTAACGTGGGAGCTACCTGGGAAATGTGTATCCAGTAGTAGATTGAGCGATTCTTCGCTGGAAGTGGTCCAGGAGCCGTCCGCCTTTTTTAAAAAGCTGGGCATACCTGGGTTGGTTGAGAGGATTTTTCTTAGCCTAGATGCCTCCGAAGATTCCTCTATTTTTCCACAGAAGAGTCTCCAAGACGAGCGTTTGGCTTTCCTCAGTTCCTTTTTGTAAGCATTGAGAGATGCTTTGTATGAAGCCCAGTCGGTTTCAGCTTTTGTGGACTTGGCTTGGTTGAACAGTTTTCTACAACTGCTTCTTAGAGGTCCTAGTGCTGGGGTCCACCAAACCGGCTTCTTTTTGCCTCTAGGCCGTGTGAGCGGGCAGGCAGAGGTCAGAGCCTTATTGAGGGCCAAGGTGAGTACCCTGACCTTCTTATCTAGCTCTATGGTGTTCCGGGGAGGACTAAGGAGTTCAGATTTCATTGAACTTTTCAGCACTTCTCTATACTTGAGCCAGTCAGTTTTCCTATAATTTCTAAAAACTGGCTGGCGGGGAGGGTCATTGGCTAAGCTGAATTGAATGTAACGGTGGTCACTAAAAGAGTGTTCCGCCGAGACTTTCCAGTTTACAATTTCCTGATGGATTGAGTCGGAGACCAGAGTTATATCTAGAACCTCCTGTCTATCTTTTGTAATGAAGGTAGGTTCACTACCAGTGTTACACACAATGAGATTAGTATTAAGAATATAATCAAAAAGAGACTCACCTCTGTCGTTGATGTCAGAACTGCCCCATACTGAATGGTGCGCATTGGCATCACATCCAATAATGAGACCAGTTTTTTGATGTTCAGCTGCCGCGATCAGTCCCTCTAGGTTGACACCAGGCAAGGACCCTACGTGGTCATGGGCCAGATAAGCCGAGGCTATCCAATGGGTGCCTCGAACAGTCTCTAGACTCACGACGGTTGCATCACGGTCGCTGAAATTAGGGAGTAAAAATACATTTAAGCTACTTTTTGCAAGTATGCAAGTTCTAGGTTTACCTTTGTCAGTTGCATACAACAATTTGTATCCATGAGTCCGGAGTCCTCGAACCAGGTTGTTAACAATCCATGGCTCTTGGATCAGGACCATATCTTCTCCATCTCTAGAAAGACGGATAAGAAGGGAGGCCGAAGCCTTTTTGGAGTGGTGGAGGTTGATCTGTACTAATCGCAACATTGATCGTCGCAATCAGGCAGAGGAGTCTCCACCACGGTGTTGTTTGAATTTGAGTCAGAGTCAGAGGACGAGCCTAAAAGCTCGTCTTCGCTGAGAAGGACTTTGCTGAGGAGGTCTTCCGTGTCCATACTAGAGTTGGTGTTAGCAGTGGACGTAGAGGGCTGAGTGGGAGCAGCCACAGTTGGTTCATCATCTTCCATGGATGGAAGGGAGATTGATGCTCCAGGATCAGGGGTGTTGAGTCCTGTATCAGAGGGATTCGGAGGCTTATTAGCTTCTGGGTCATCCTTTTTGTACACCCGAAGTGTAATCTTATCCCAACCGAACTGGATTGCGCCGTTGGTCTTTGCCAAAGGAGCCAGGGATTCTTGGTTGATCACTATAATAGCTGATCTGAAGGATCCCCTATGCTCTTCCAGCTTCGCAACTTTCCAGTCGTGAGTTGGGAGTGAGGGATTGCCCAGTCTAATAACCGACAATACTTCTTCTGCGGAGGGGGGTTCAGCAGGGATCCAAGCACGAGCCCTCGGTCTGCTAGGGATGTCCTCCTTCGCAACAACCTCAAGCTTCGCTCCAGGCCAAACCTCCCCGAGTTTGCCTATGGCGATCTTATACAGATCCAACGATCTAATATTGTCGCAGGCGACGAGCCGGATATGCCCTTGGTGTAGTCCGGCATCCTCAGTTACTGGAGCTGGTCCAGGGTGGTCCTTCATGAAGGCCAGATAGAGGCTAAGTAGCTTGTTCCTCAGCTTATGCCATCGTTCGGGGGAAATTCTTCCCTCCGGATCGCTGCGGTCGATCACCGCGACCACGATTTTGTCCTTTAGGACATCGCTGAAGGACTTTTGAGATTTGGGGGCAGAATGTGAGGTGGTGCTGGTGTTATGCACCTTGGGTTTTTTGGAAACCGAAGTGGTTTCTTCCACCGATCTCTGGCGCTTGGACGTGAAGTCCTTGTTAGCGCTCTTGTCCTTCTCTAGGAAGCCTTGGGCCCATTTTAATTTGGCGATCTGCTGTGGTGTTCTGTTGGTCTCCAGAATATCTCCAAAGACCTTCACAGTTCTTATGGCATTTCGCCTATCCTTATAGTACGCCCTCGAGGGAGTGCGTTGTCGCGAACATCCACTACGAGACGTACTAGGATTTGTAAGGCTAGCAACGGAAGGGCCATGAAGTGCCACAATCCTACCGCTGCTAGGAATTGCTTTGCCTATATTAGGCTCACTGCTGCTGGCAGCAACTGGACCACGATTACTCACAGTCGCAGTGCTACTCTTTGTTGCAGGAGCCGCGTCAGTAGACAGCAAGGTCGCCGTACTACCGCCCGGTTTAGAAGAGATACCGGTCTCGATGTTTTTATTTTTGTTTTTGTTTTTGTTTTGTTTGTTGTTCATATTTTAGACCCACGAGTAGCGGAGAAAGGAGGTCCGCCTGCACAGAGATCCGCAGTATGCAGGTAAGGCTGGTTAATCCGGAGATCGCCAGGTATCCGGATACTCCGTGGGCGACTGAGCTATTTTTTAAACTGGGCCCTCAGCCTGGCCGACTTTCGGCACGGGTCGTATCACACCTTAAGTCCAGCCCAGCGGATAATGAAAGGGAGAAGGAGTGAGAGAATCAGAGGGAGGAAATCAGGAGAGAGGAGACAGAGGGGTAGGGGAGAAGGGGAATTGGGGCAGGACGGAATGTCCTTGGGCAGTTCTTAGTGGATGTATGAAACATCGTTAAGCCTCCACACCGGCACCATCAAAGGATGTTGCACTCGACAAGGTGACTACCCTTCGTGAAGGAAAAATGGGATTAACTTGAAGGAAAATACGAAAAAAACCTTCAATATAAAAAAAAAAATTTATATGAATAGTGCTTATTAGATAGTTATCTTACAACAACAAAAATATAGCAAATAAATAGGTAAATAAATAAAAATAATTAATAAATAAATAAATAAATAAATAATGCATAAATAAATAAAAATAATTAATAAATAAATAAATAAACAAATAAAATTAATTAATAAATAAATAAATAAATTGGTAAATAGATAAATAAATAAATAAATAGGTAAACAGATAAATAGATAGTTAATAAATAGGTAAATAAATAAGTAAATAAACAATTAATTAATAATGTAAAAAAAAATAAATAAATAAGTTAAATAAGTTAAAAAATAGGTAAGAATATAAATAAACAAATATTTAAATCAATAAATAAACAAATTAACGAATAGACAAATAAATAACAAATAAAAATGGGATGAATACAATACGTACATCATTAATTTATACATATAAGCCATGAGGAGAAATATTTTAACAATATTATGTATTTAGTTGGTTTACAAGCGGATTCTCAGCAGAACTGCACCTTGTTTTGAACGTGTTAGTGAGTTTAAGAATTCTATTTGCTAGCAATTCAACATTCGCTCTTTCGTGAATGTCAAGAGTTGAGTGGTGCCAAGGTAAATCTAGCATCATTTTCAAGAGTTTATTTTGAGCTACTTGCAATTTATTTATATGGCACACTGCAGAGTTGCCCCATACCTGACACCCATATAATAGAATAGCCTGGAAAATTACTTTGTGCAGAATAATTTTGTTCTCAGTAGAAAGTAATGATTTTCTATTAATAAATGGGTAAAGCATCTTTATCGCTATACCTATTTTTTTAATAGTTTTGGTAATATGTTCTTTAAAGGTAAGTTTGGTATCTAAATAGATACCTAGATATCTAACCGAAGGCTCCCAATTAATATTTTTGCCATTGAGCCTAAGCTGGCTGATGGGAAGAAAACAAGACTTTCTTTTACGAGTAAAAAAGATAGCTTGCGTTTTCCCTTCATTTAGTTTGATTTTCCATTTGTGATAATATTTTACTAATATTTCTAATCCATTTTGAAGATTCCTCTCAATATTGAGAGCGAATTCATGAGATGAAAATAATGCGGTGTCATCTGCAAAGATGGCTATATCACAGTGCGATAACTTTGGAATATCGTGTGTATAAATGTTATACAGTATTGGGGCAAGTACTGATCCTTGTGGAATACCTGATTGAACATTTATCAAATCTGAAACACTGCTATTGACACGGACTTTGAAACAGCGATTCGACAAGAAGGTTTGGACTATTTTACAAATATATGGAGGAAAGTTTAGACTTATCATTTTGTAAATTAGGCCCTGGTGCCAAACTGAATCAAATGTCTTCTCAATGTCTAATAAGACCATACCCGCAGATATCCCTTGGGATCGATTTCTTTTAATACAGTTTGATATTCTCAGTGCCTGATGGGAAGTACTGTGATGACTTAAGAACAATGAATTTCAAGATTTGTTCTTTCAGTACTTTTTCATATATTTTGCTTAGATTGCTTAGAAGGCTGATTGGTCTATAACTTTCCGGCCTTTCTGAAGTCTTACCAGCTTTTAATATTGGTACCACCTTGGCTTGTTTCCAAATGTCGGGAAAGTATTGCATTTTTAGACATGCATTTACAATAAGTGTAACGATTTTTAAGCCTGTCCGAGGCAATTGTTTGGGGTAAATGCTTCTTAACATATCAAGACCTGCTGTTTTCCTTGCATGTAGATTGTTAATTCTAAATTCTATATCTTCTTCCGTTACAAACGCAATGGAAGAAGAATGACTTGCTTCTTCCGCTATAAAAGTTTGGATGGTGTTGCTCACGAGGGTGCTGGTATATGCATCACCTAAATTTTGCAAGACAATGTGGTTTTTGAAAAAAATTAAGGCAAGTGCGTTGGCTTTTTCGACATCTGTAAAGTATGTGCCTCACGAGTTTTTTAAAAAAGGCAACTGTCTGTTCTTATTTTTTACCAATTTAACAATATTCCAGAAGGGTTTTCCGTTTTTGTCCAGTATATTGAGTTTATTGTTCCACTCTTTATTACGATGTTCTAAAAGTTGTTTGCCTATTTGATTATTCAGGTATGACATTTGATGCCGGAACATGGGCTGGCGGTACCTTTGCCAATTTCACCTACAAATGTTTCTCAGTTTAATTAACCACAGTATGTGCGAGGGCATTTTGAAAAAATAGTTCTTTTTATGAATTTTTGGGATAGTTGCCTCAACCGAGCTTAGAACGTGATTTGAAAATTCATTCACAATGCAGTCAACGTCCTCCTTAGTTAAAATATCGTCGATATTCAGTGGGAAAATACGAAGTTTTGAATTAACTTCTGAACGAAAACGTGTCCAGTTTGCATTTTTTAAATCTTGGACATATTGTACTTTTTTTACCCTGACGACTAAAGACGACAGAAAACCGGATTGTGATCAGAATTAAGTTCAATAAGGGATACTGGGTTCGTTATGTGACAGGGGACATTTGTAACAAATAAATCGAGAACGCAAGGACTACCACGAGAACCAGCTGGGACATAAGTTGGACTAGGAGGAAACAAAACAGAGATTGGCAACATAACAGGAAAGTCAGGGAGTAAATTTCCCCATGCATTTGCTCGAGCACAGCCCCAATTCCTATGCCTACAGTTGAGATCTCCACCAATTAAGAAACGTGAATTTAACGTGAAGAGCCTTCTCAAGTCGCTTTTAAAGCTAATTCTCTTCTCATCTGTAGCGCTTTTACCCGGAAAGTATACACAAAAAAACCTTAACAAACTTCTCATTCCTTAATTTTAATTCAACTCCTACGTTCTCCACATAACGTGTTCTGACAACAGGCAAGAGCGAATGTTGAATTGATATGTGCTTGTAGTTTTTATTTCGATAGGGGTTTTGAGATTTGTTGCCCATTTGGGGTGACAAATTCCTGGATTTATGATACTTGTTTCTGAACCTGAGTCTATGAGAATTCTAAGGTCTCTAGTATTGGTTTTTACAATTATATAGGGTAATCGGCCTGTGGGCTGGTTCCCCGAAAATCCGAACGCTGTAGATTAACCTGCCTCTGGTAGGAGGCGGAAAGGGTGCCCATTTGGTCACTGTCATTAACATGGTTATTTCTAAAATTTCTCGGGTTGTTGTTATGGTTCGATGAATTTGTTGTATTTTTTGTCTGTCTCCTATATTGTCCAGAGTTTCTAAATTGATTTGGGTTGTTACTACTAGGTGTTCCTGAATTTGGGTTTCTGAAATTTCCTGAATTATGATTTCTGAAATTTCCTGAATTATTCATGGTGTTTCTAAAGTTTCCTGACAGGTTATAATTGGTATGTTTATAATTATTTTGCTGTTCACCTGGGTTATTACTGCTATGATTATTTCTTTGGTAATTATTGTTATTCCTAACAGATGTATTATAAAATTTTAGATTACCCTGATCTTGCCATATAAATTTGTTTATTATGTCTCTCATATCATTAATTTTATACCTATCTGCTAATGCATGAGCTAATGCGATAGCTACTAATTCTTTTGTTTTTTGAATAAGCATGCTGTTAAAAATTGTCAACATTGATTCACCGTTTTCGCTAAAGGCGGCAATTTCTGCTATTTCTTCTATTAATATTTTAAGTTTTATGTATAATTCCATAATGGAACTTACTTTTAATAATCCAATGTTTCTGCTAATTGTCCTTTCATCTTGGTTCTTAGTTTTTCCAAGCATTGGCTCCAGTCCGTTGGTGGTTCTGTGTAGAGTATGTTTTTCGCCGGTCCTTGGATTTTTGTGTCATAGATGATCTTGTACACTGTTGGTCTTTCCTCTATTATGGTACTCGCCAGAATTTTATTCACCGAAATGGCAAATGACGGGAGTGTTCCGATATTGCCTGTAAACACTGGTAAATACCGGATTTCCTTTTCTAATCGTGCACGGGTGTTGTTTGCGTTGTTATTGTTTTGCACTATTTGAGTTAGTGCCTCTAAACATTGCTCGATATTTAATTGGGCCATTCTGTTGGCTCTTTGTAAGTCGAAGTTATCGTTCCCTCGGTTATCAATTGTGGATATGTATTCTTTCTGTGGATTTTGTGCTGCTTCTGCTCCCTTCTGAATGTTGGTTTCCTCTGGCAGCGTTCTTTAGTCACTGAAGTACTTTTTTCCTTGATCGATTTCTTTTAATACAGTTTGATATTCTCAGTGCCTGATGGGAAGTACTGTGATGACTTAAGAACAATGAATTTCAAGATTTGTTCTTTCAGTACTTTTTCATATATTTTGCTTAGATTGCTTAGAAGGCTGATTGGTCTATAACTTTCCGGCCTTTCTGAAGTCTTACCAGCTTTTAATATTGGTACCACCTTGGCTTGTTTCCAAATGTCGGGAAAGTATTGCATTTTTAGACATGCATTTACAATAAGTGTAACGATTTTTAAGCCTGTCCGAGGCAATTGTTTGGGGTAAATGCTTCTTAACATATCAAGACCTGCTGTTTTCCTTGCATGTAGATTGTTAATTCTAAATTCTATATCTTCTTCCGTTACAAACGCAATGGAAGAAGAATGACTTGCTTCTTCCGCTATAAAAGTTTGGATGGTGTTGCTCACGAGGGTGCTGGTATATGCATCACCTAAATTTTGCAAGACAATGTGGTTTTTGAAAAAAATTAAGGCAAGTGCGTTGGCTTTTTCGACATCTGTAAAGTATGTGCCTCACGAGTTTTTTAAAAAAGGCAACTGTCTGTTCTTATTTTTTACCAATTTAACAATATTCCAGAAGGGTTTTCCGTTTTTGTCCAGTATATTGAGTTTATTGTTCCACTCTTTATTACGATGTTCTAAAAGTTGTTTGCCTATTTGATTATTCAGGTATGACATTTGATGCCGGAACATGGGCTGGCGGTACCTTTGCCAATTTCACCTACAAATGTTTCTCAGTTTAATTAACGACAGTATGTGCGAGGGCATTTTGAAAAAATAGTTCTTTTTAGGAATTTTTGGGATAGTTGCCTCAACCGAGCTTAGAACGTGATTTGAAAATTCATTCACAATGCAGTCAACGTCCTCCTTAGTTAAAATATCGTCGATATTCAGTGGGAAAATACGAAGTTTTGAATTAACTTCTGAACGAAAACGTGTCCAGTTTGCATTTTTTAAATCTTGGACATATTGTACTTTTTTTACCCTGACGACTGAAGACGACAGAAAACCGGATTGTGATCAGAATTAAGTTCAATAAGGGATACTGGGTTCGTTATGTGACAGGGGACATTTGTAACAAATAAATCGAGAACGCAAGGACTACCACGAGAACCAGCTGGGACATAAGTTGGACTAGGAGGAAACAAAACAGAGATTGGCAACATAACAGGAAAGTCAGGGAGTAAATTTCCCCATGCATTTGCTCGAGCACAGCCCCAATTCCTATGCCTACAGTTGAGATCTCCACCAATTAAGAAACGTGAATTTAACGTGAAGAGCTTTTTTTTGAGTTTGTGGGCGTGTCTGTGGGCGGATTTCAAAAATTCGTAAACTTGATTATTTCGGGACCCTAGAGAGTATATGGTTAAAATTTCAGCTCTCTAGGTCCAGTTTAAAGGCCTAATTTTTGCCGACGGACGGACGGACATGGCTAGATCGACATTACTATCGATGCTGATCATAAATATAGTAACTTTTAGGGGTCTACGGGCAATATTAAGGTATGTTACAAACTATGCGTCAAAATTAATATACCCCTAGAATAGGGTATAAAAATGGGATTAACTTGAAGGAAAATACGAAAAAAACCTTCAATATAAAAAAAAAATTTATATGAATAGTGCTTATTAGATAGTTATCTTACAACAACAAAAATATAGCAAATAAATAGGTAAATAAATAAAAATAATTAATAAATAAATAAATAAATAAATAATGCATAAATAAATAAAAATAATTAATAAATAAATAAATAAACAAATAAAATTAATTAATAAATAAATAAATAAATTGGTAAATAGATAAATAAATAAATAAATAGGTTTTTTTTTTTTTTTTTTTTTTTTTGTCGGGATGTGTGAAACTTTCTGCACTGGAGCACTCAGACTCAATACTGGTCCATTGTACTGCCAGGCAGACACACCACATTTTACTGTGGGAATTTACTCGTTTTTCTAAGAAAAACGAGAAGGCGCTTCAATGATAAGGAGCTTAGGTTTACAGCACTCACCATATCCGCACCAAATACCTGCCACCTGATACGAGCAAAAGCAGGACAATCACAGACGAAATGTTCCGCAGTGTCGTCGCTTTCTCCACAGGCTTCGCAGTTGGTGGTGTCGCTTAGGCCTAGCACCTTAAGGTGTTTGGCAAAAGCGTAGTGTCCCGTAAGAACGCCAGTAGTCTGTCTGCAGTCTTTTCTGTTGAGAGACAACAAGAATGCCGCGGATTTCCCACAGACGTCGGGGAGCATTTGCTTAGTCTGTCTGCACCCTGGAGAGTCATGCCAACGGCGATTGTGTTCATAGGAAACCCAACCGTCAATGGAAGCCCTGACCGAGGACGCAGGCAGACAGATCGCTGGTTCAGGTCCTGAGAGGTCCCCCTCTGAGCCTTGTCTAGCAAGTTCATCGGAGATCTCATTTCCCGTGATCCCGTTATGACCCGGGACCCAGACAAGTTTAAGTGAATTCAGCCTTCCGACCGAATTCAAAGATATCTTGCATTCACGTACTATTTTGGAGGTAGTTAAGGGTTTGAGTAAGGCCTTAAGCGCAGCCTGACTGTCGCTACAGACGCAGATACTTCGCCCCCTCCACCTGTTCCTCGTAACATAGTCCATGGCCATTAGGATAGCATAAGTCTCTGTTTGGAAGACTGACGCATGTTTGCCTAACGGAAAGAAAAGTCTAACGCTATCGCTCTCCACGAAGACACCAGCACCAGATCCTTGATCGGTTTTGGAGCCATCCGTAAAGATTCGACTGCATTCCCTTCCAGGTTCAGAGTCCGGCCAGAGCCAGTCCTGGACGCGAGGAAAGTCGACCTCGTATTTGCGCTTTAGCCGAAGTTCCGGTGTCATCGCATCAGACGGCATATCCATAAGACAGGAGTCGAAGGACAACCGTTGCGCAAGTTCATCAAAACTCCAGTGCGAGTTATACCAAAAGCCACCTCTTGTAAGACGTGAGATAGCCTTGATTGTACAGCCCATGATGTAAACATCAAGGGGCGGATGGTTCAATAGTGCATCTAGGCCGGAGCCAGGCGTGCTGGGGAAGGCCCCCGTGCAGCCGAGACATACCTGCCTTTGGAGTTTGGCAAAAGCAGCAGTGACGTATTTACGTGAAAGCTTATTCCACCAAACAACCGATGCGTATGCTATAAATGGTCTTATCATAGCCGTATAAATCCATAGGACTCTTTTCGGTGATAAGCCCCATGTCTTGCCGAAAATGCCTTTGCACTGCCAGAAAATAGACAGCGCCTTGGCAGTCTTCAGCTCAACATGTTTGGACCAAAGAAGTTTGCTATCCAGGATGACTCCCAGATACTTTGCTTCATTGGAGAGTTGGATTGTGACGCCTTTTAGCACTGGCTGAGTCAACCCGACCAGCTTCCTCCTTCTCGTAAAGAGAACAACCTCAGTTTTAAGAGGATTGACCGAGAGCCCATTCCTAGTGCACCATTCGTCGATCACGTCAAGGGCCGCCTGCGCCTTGGCGCATACAGTCGCTAGGCATGATCCAACAGAAAGCACGGCAACATCATCCGCGTACGCCTGAGCGTAAATATTAGAACTGTTGAGTGCGTTCAACAGAGAGTCGACCAGCATACACCACAGCAGTGGAGACATGACGCCGCCTTGCGGGCAGCCTCTGTTTACCCCCGCCATAACATAGCGGCCACAATCCGCATCCGCAACCAACGTTCTATTCATTAGCATTGCTTTAATCCACAACACCAATGGTTCGTCTACTCCGTGTTGTCTGGCGGAGCTGCACATGCTATCAAAAGTCGCATTGTCAAAAGCACCCTCAATATCGATGAAAATGCCCATCGCGTATTCTTTTCTGTCAAGCGCGCCTTCAATTCTACCAACTAGATTTTGGAGCGCAGTCTCGCAGGATTTTCCGCGTTGATAGGCATGTTGCATCGGAGATAGTGGGTGCAATCGCAAAGCACCTTTGCGCACGTGAAGCTCGACCAGCCTTTCCAAGCTTTTCAGCAAGAAAGAAGTCAGACTGATTGGTCTGAAGCTCTTGGCGAGCGAGTAGTCACTTCTGCCAATTTTTGGTATGAATGCCACTCTAACTGTACGCCAGGGTGTTGGAATGTATGCCAGTGCTAGGACAGCGGTGAAGATTTTCTTCATAGTCGGTAGCAGCTGGTTTGTACATTGTTGCAGCATGGCTGGGTATATTCCGTCCGTACCAGGCGACTTGAAGCCGTCAAAAGACGCAAATGCGTATTTAATGGCCTCGTCCGTCACCACGGCCTTCGCAATATACCAGCTACGCCGAGTTGTTTGTCTTGGCTCACTCATAGTCTCGGTAATCGGGGCTGGTTGTGAACCAATTGTAATCTGGTTACCCGGAAAGTGAGACTCCAGCAGATAACTAAGAGTTTCCGCTTTCGTCTCAGTGAAGGTGCCATCAAGTTTTCTAAGTGAGTCCAGTTTGGCTGGTTTGCCCTTTTTCAGAACTTTAACCAACCTACTAGTTTCACCCAGCTTTTCAATCTTTTCACAGAAATTCTTATAAGAAGCACTTTTGGATACCCGAATTAGCCTCTTATATTCCTTCTGCTTCGATCGGTAGAGATTCCAGTCTGTCTCCAAATCAGTCTTAAGTGACCTATTTAGAAGCTTTCTAGCTTCTCTACGAATTCTTTGCAGTTCCGAGCTCCACCAGGGAACCGGTGTTCTGCCAGGGGGTTTGCATACTGGGCACGTCAGTTCAAAACAGCTAGTAATGGCACTATTCAGGTCTTGAACAGCTTCCTCTACCTTTTGTCTCGTCCTGAGTTTGGTTGGAGTTTTGAGAGTTTTCCCTAATTCCTCCCTGAAGCGTATCCAGTTGGTTTTTCTCGGATTCCTCCTCTCCTGCAAAGTTATGGCTTCGCATTCGATTTGGAATTCGATATATCTATGGTCTGAGAGGGACACCTCCGAAGAGACCCTCCAGTTAGTAACCGCCTTAAAGTATCTATTTGATAAAGTTAGGTCGATCACTTCCTGTCTTCTTGACGTCACAAAAGTTGGTTGCGAGCCAACATTGTTGATAGTAAGATCAGATGATAGAATGAAATCCAGGAGATGGTTTCCTCGCATGTTGCATTTGCTGCTGCCCCAAACAGTGTTTTGAGCATTGGCATCACAGCATATAACTAGGCCCATCTTCCTGGTGTCGCAATAGTCAATGAGTTCAGCAATTGCCCTCGGTGGTGGAGGCACTACCGAATCATAGGGGAGATAAGCTGATGCCACGATGAAGGTCTTCCAATTTCCATTCGTTTCGTAGCTAATGGCTGCAGCAACCAAATCTTGGCCACAAAATTGTCCAAGCTTAGTCGCTGAGAAAAGGTTCGACACAGCAAGACAAGCCCTTGGTCTCTCGGACCGCTCGTCACAGAGTATCGTAGTGCCACGGACACCTCCAAGGCCACAGATGCGATTTTTCCACACCCATGGCTCCTGTATGGATATTATGTGGGCTTTTGTATTCAACACAGAAAGCTTCTTACTGATGAGTGCAGTAGCAGCCTTGGAGTGTTGAAGGTTAATCTGAGTAAATCCAATCATTGGAAATACATCAGTCATACTAGTGGAAGGGCACGCAGAAGGTGCGCGCGCAGTTCCACCGACAGGAGTGCTTGAGGTCTTCTTCCTCCGTTTGTTCCTGTTCGAGCTATTGGAAGGGGAGGCAGCGTTGGTTTCAGTCAGCTGGCTGGTTTCGGTTGGGGTAACCTCTGCCGACCTGCATCTCTTTTCCGTCGCCGCCGGGGAAGGGCAGTTATCAGCGCTTGCGCCTTCAACTGGCGGTGCAGTTTCTTCGCGCCGCACGATAGCCGCCTTTCTCCTTTTCCTCTTTCGCTGGCTCTTAGATGGACGCTGACCAGTGGACGCCGCCTCTGTGGCCCGTTTCACCTGTTCGGTTTCGCAGGCCTCGTCGGCAGCATCACACCTATCGGCTGTCTGTCTATTGGTCTGAA
This sequence comes from Portevinia maculata, assembly GCA_949715645.1. Lineage (NCBI taxonomy): Eukaryota > Metazoa > Arthropoda > Insecta > Diptera > Syrphidae > Portevinia > Portevinia maculata. The sequence goes on along the minus strand of OX454526.1, from coordinate 168,493,453 downwards.
GATTAAGCGTATCAGGTTGAACCTCTCCGCCACTTTCTTCATGTTTCCAGCCCAGTCTACCGAACGTGTCGGAGATAGAGCTGCAGGAATCTTCGGAAGCAAACCTTTTCGCAACTCGAAGGTCAACGCCTGTACAGGCGGGGGGTATATGTATGTCGGTTGGGGCCTCCAGAATCCGTGCCCCGACCGTGGTCGAAAAGACCACGGGTGGATTTTCGCCCATGCGAGTACCACCTGGAGTATTTGAATCATTAAGTTGTTCCTGCATACTTGTTTTTTGGTTTGGTTCGCGATAGAGCTTTGACGGTGTATAAAACGCCGCTATGACTCTAAAACCTCGGATCACGAACGTATCGTACCGAGGTCCCCCTATCCACCACCTGGGGACGCGCCTGGTGGGTAACCAACCCGACAGGAAATAAATAGGTAAACAGATAAATAGATAGTTAATAAATAGGTAAATAAATAAGTAAATAAACAATTAATTAATAATGTAAAAAAAATAAATAAATAAGTTAAATAAGTTAAAAAATAGGTAAGAATATAAATAAACAAATATTTAAATCAATAAATAAACAAATTAACGAATAGACAAATAAATAACAAATAAAAATGGGATGAATACAATACGTACATCATTAATTTATACATATAAGCCATGAGGAGAAATATTTTAACAATATTATGTATTTAGTTGGTTTACAAGCGGATTCTCAGCAGAACTGCACCTTGTTTTGAACGTGTTAGTGAGTTTAAGAATTCTATTTGCTAGCAATTCAACATTCGCTCTTTCGTGAATGTCAAGAGTTGAGTGGTGCCAAGGTAAATCTAGCATCATTTTCAAGAGTTTATTTTGAGCTACTTGCAATTTATTTATATGGCACACTGCAGAGTTGCCCCATACCTGACACCCATATAATAGAATAGCCTGGAAAATTACTTTGTGCAGAATAATTTTGTTCTCAGTAGAAAGTAATGATTTTCTATTAATAAATGGGTAAAGCATCTTTATCGCTATACCTATTTTTTTAATAGTTTTGGTAATATGTTCTTTAAAGGTAAGTTTGGTATCTAAATAGATACCTAGATATCTAACCGAAGGCTCCCAATTAATATTTTTGCCATTGAGCCTAAGCTGGCTGATGGGAAGAAAACAAGACTTTCTTTTACGAGTAAAAAAGATAGCTTGCGTTTTCCCTTCATTTAGTTTGATTTTCCATTTGTGATAATATTTTACTAATATTTCTAATCCATTTTGAAGATTCCTCTCAATATTGAGAGCGAATTCATGAGATGAAAATAATGCGGTGTCATCTGCAAAGATGGCTATATCACAGTGCGATAACTTTGGAATATCGTGTGTATAAATGTTATACAGTATTGGGGCAAGTACTGATCCTTGTGGAATACCTGATTGAACATTTATCAAATCTGAAACACTGCTATTGACACGGACTTTGAAACAGCGATTCGACAAGAAGGTTTGGACTATTTTACAAATATATGGAGGAAAGTTTAGACTTATCATTTTGTAAATTAGGCCCTGGTGCCAAACTGAATCAAATGTCTTCTCAATGTCTAATAAGACCATACCCGCAGATATCCCTTGGGATCGATTTCTTTTAATACAGTTTGATATTCTCAGTGCCTGATGGGAAGTACTGTGATGACTTAAGAACAATGAATTTCAAGATTTGTTCTTTCAGTACTTTTTCATATATTTTGCTTAGATTGCTTAGAAGGCTGATTGGTCTATAACTTTCCGGCCTTTCTGAAGTCTTACCAGCTTTTAATATTGGTACCACCTTGGCTTGTTTCCAAATGTCGGGAAAGTATTGCATTTTTAGACATGCATTTACAATAAGTGTAACGATTTTTAAGCCTGTCCGAGGCAATTGTTTGGGGTAAATGCTTCTTAACATATCAAGACCTGCTGTTTTCCTTGCATGTAGATTGTTAATTCTAAATTCTATATCTTCTTCCGTTACAAACGCAATGGAAGAAGAATGACTTGCTTCTTCCGCTATAAAAGTTTGGATGGTGTTGCTCACGAGGGTGCTGGTATATGCATCACCTAAATTTTGCAAGACAATGTGGTTTTTGAAAAAAATTAAGGCAAGTGCGTTGGCTTTTTCGACATCTGTAAAGTATGTGCCTCACGAGTTTTTTAAAAAAGGCAACTGTCTGTTCTTATTTTTTACCAATTTAACAATATTCCAGAAGGGTTTTCCGTTTTTGTCCAGTATATTGAGTTTATTGTTCCACTCTTTATTACGATGTTCTAAAAGTTGTTTGCCTATTTGATTATTCAGGTATGACATTTGATGCCGGAACATGGGCTGGCGGTACCTTTGCCAATTTCACCTACAAATGTTTCTCAGTTTAATTAACCACAGTATGTGCGAGGGCATTTTGAAAAAATAGTTCTTTTTAGGAATTTTTGGGATAGTTGCCTCAACCGAGCTTAGAACGTGATTTGAAAATTCATTCACAATGCAGTCAACGTCCTCCTTAGTTAAAATATCGTCGATATTCAGTGGGAAAATACGAAGTTTTGAATTAACTTCTGAACGAAAACGTGTCCAGTTTGCATTTTTTAAATCTTGGACATATTGTACTTTTTTTACCCTGACGACTAAAGACGACAGAAAACCGGATTGTGATCAGAATTAAGTTCAATAAGGGATACTGGGTTCGTTATGTGACAGGGGACATTTGTAACAAATAAATCGAGAACGCAAGGACTACCACGAGAACCAGCTGGGACATAAGTTGGACTAGGAGGAAACAAAACAGAGATTGGCAACATAACAGGAAAGTCAGGGAGTAAATTTCCCCATGCATTTGCTCGAGCACAGCCCCAATTCCTATGCCTACAGTTGAGATCTCCACCAATTAAGAAACGTGAATTTAACGTGAAGAGCCTTCTCAAGTCGCTTTTAAAGCTAATTCTCTTCTCATCTGTAGCGCTTTTACCCGGAAAGTATACACAAAAAAACCTTAACAAACTTCTCATTCCTTAATTTTAATTCAACTCCTACGTTCTCCACATAACGTGTTCTGACAACAGGCAAGAGCGAATGTTGAATTGATATGTGCTTGTAGTTTTTATTTCGATAGGGGTTTTGAGATTTGTTGCCCATTTGGGGTGACAAATTCCTGGATTTATGATACTTGTTTCTGAACCTGAGTCTATGAGAATTCTAAGGTCTCTAGTATTGGTTTTTACAATTATATAGGGTAATCGGCCTGTGGGCTGGTTCCCCGAAAATCCGAACGCTGTAGATTAACCTGCCTCTGGTAGGAGGCGGAAAGGGTGCCCATTTGGTCACTGTCATTAACATGGTTATTTCTAAAATTTCTCGGGTTGTTGTTATGGTTCGATGAATTTGTTGTATTTTTTGTCTGTCTCCTATATTGTCCAGAGTTTCTAAATTGATTTGGGTTGTTACTACTAGGTGTTCCTGAATTTGGGTTTCTGAAATTTCCTGAATTATGATTTCTGAAATTTCCTGAATTATTCATGGTGTTTCTAAAGTTTCCTGACAGGTTATAATTGGTATGTTTATAATTATTTTGCTGTTCACCTGGGTTATTACTGCTATGATTATTTCTTTGGTAATTATTGTTATTCCTAACAGATGTATTATAAAATTTTAGATTACCCTGATCTTGCCATATAAATTTGTTTATTATGTCTCTCATATCATTAATTTTATACCTATCTGCTAATGCATGAGCTAATGCGATAGCTACTAATTCTTTTGTTTTTTGAATAAGCATGGTGTTAAAAATTGTCAACATTGATTCACCGTTTTCGCTAAAGGCGGCAATTTCTGCTATTTCTTCTATTAATATTTTAAGTTTTATGTATAATTCCATAATGGAACTTACTTTTAATAATCCAATGTTTCTGCTAATTGTCCTTTCATCTTGGTTCTTAGTTTTTCCAAGCATTGGCTCCAGTCCGTTGGTGGTTCTGTGTAGAGTATGTTTTTCGCCGGTCCTTGGATTTTTGTGTCATAGATGATCTTGTACACTGTTGGTCTTTCCTCTATTATGGTACTCGCCAGAATTTTATTCACCGAAATGGCAAATGACGGGAGTGTTCCGATATTGCCTGTAAACACTGGTAAATACCGGATTTCCTTTTCTAATCGTGCACGGGTGTTGTTTGCGTTGTTATTGTTTTGCACTATTTGAGTTAGTGCCTCTAAACATTGCTCGATATTTAATTGGGCCATTCTGTTGGCTCTTTGTAAGTCGAAGTTATCGTTCCCTCGGTTATCAATTGTGGATATGTATTCTTTCTGTGGATTTTGTGCTGCTTCTGCTCCCTTCTGAATGTTGGTTTCCTCTGGCAGCGTTCTTTAGTCACTGAAGTACTTTTTTCCTTGATCGGAAGTTGTATACACACACTTTTAGAATTACACTATTTTATTTTATTTTTATCCTATTATTCTTCTTTTTTCTTTAAGCGAATTTTAAAACGTTGAAAAAAAACCTCGCGTACTCGAGAACTGCCGACTGCGCCAATTACGTTCAGAGTTGAGCGTTTAGACTTAAAAAAAACACAATGGTTTTTTCCTCTTCCTTATTTATATATTTATTATATTATTATTCATTACAATATATCTATGAAAGAAGCCGCTGTCTAGGCGTGGCTGCACTTCTAACGTAGATTGTTTATTTTATTATTACTTAAATTAGATCAATGAAAGAAGCCACTGTCTAGGCGTGGCTGTACTTCTAGCATTAAGAGTTGAATTAGAACTAACTTGGTTGAACTATCCCACCGGTATTTATATGAAGTGCTTCCTGTGGGAAAGATTTTTTGTTGGAAAGGGCATATCCGACAACTATATTCAAAAAAAAATAAAGATGATCTTTCATCAGATCACTCGCCTGTCCTTATGACAATCGACCAAGCGACCAAATAATTGAGGTAGAAAACACACCTCGACTTGTAAATCATAAGACAAATTGAATGCTCTTTAGACAACTGTTAGATGATAACATTAATCTATAAGTGCCAATAAAGAACCCATTTCAAATAGAAGAAGTTGAGCTGTTTAATAGAAACATATAGCGAGCGGCATGGCAAAGCACCCCTATCTGCCAAAGAAGAAACAGGGTGGATATTAATTACCCTAACGAAGTAAAAAAAACTCCTACAAGGAAAACGAAAAGCACGAAAAATCTGGCAAAGAGTGCCAACATCTGAGAATAAAACAGTCTATAACGCACTATGCGGTGAAAGGCCTGAGAAAACCCATGAAACAAGCCACACCTATTAAACAAGATAACGGGTCTTGGGCGAAAAATGCCAAGGAAAAGGCAAATCTATTTGCTGATCATCTTGAGGAAACATTTCAACCATTTCGTAGACAAACTACGGAAGAAGTTTTGACTGTGGTTGAAAAAAAACGAACACAAAACCATACAAAAAATAATACTGCAAGAGTTACAGAACGAAATCAAGCACAACTTAAATGCAAAAAAATCACCAGGTTATAACCTGATAACAGGGCAAATATTAAAAGAATTATCTGAAAAAGCTATGCGAAAACTATAACATATAATTAATGCAGCTTTTAGACTTAAGTATGTCCCTAGTCAATGGAAGGTAGCAGTAGTGATAATGATTCTGAAACCGGAAAAATCACCAAATGAAAAGAAATTCTACAGACCGATTTCTTTACTACCAACAATTTCAAAGCTATTTGAAAAATTATTCCTAAAGAGACTCAAACCAATAATAGAGGACAGGCATTTAGTCCCAGTCCACCAATTTGGGTTTAGAGAGAAACACTCGACTATTCAACAAGTTCTATTGTATTCTTAAATCATATATTTCAGACAGGTATTTCCGTGTACGATATGAAAATGAATACTCGGGCCTGAAGAGGATAACGGCAGGTGTACCACAGGGCAGTGTCCTGGGGCCAATCTTGTACCTTTTGTATACAAGAGATTTGCCTGAACAAGAAGAAGCTAGCCTTTCCACTTTTGCTGATGTCACAGCAATAATGGCAATTGGGGACAATGCAGAAGACGCAGCACACAAACTACAAAGATCCATAAGGTGACTGGACGAAAAAATGGAGAATAAAACTATGTATATGAGAATAAATCCGTTCATATTAACTTCACCAATAGGAAAATAAATACGGAAAGAGTTAATATAGATGGAATATAAGTACTGTATGCAAATACGGCCAAATACTTAGGTATGACGCTAGATGCTTAACTTTAGTGGAAAGAGCATGTCAAAAAAAAAGAACAGCTAGGCATTAAACTAAGGAATATGCATTGGCTAATGGGAAGGAGCTCCCAACTTTCAATTGAGAACAAACTCCTGATTATAAGCAGATCCTAAGAGTGGATATATGGAATTCAGCTTTGGGATTGTACGAAAAAATCGAATCTACAAATGATTCAAACTCTTCAAAACAAAGTACTAATTAATGTTAATATTAATGCTCCATGGTACATTCGAAATGACAATCTACACAGAGATCTAGGGTATGTCAAAGATATACTAAGACAATTTACGGTTAAGCATTATGACGTAATCCACGAACTGCTATACAGCACATGGTGGAAGAAAATCATAATACATTAAGAAGGCTTAATAGATTGAAACCAAACGATTTGGTTATGTAATAGCTATAGTTAGAAAACGAATAACGACCCCTTTTTCTTTCCCTTTTAACAGCCCATCCTCAATCATAGTAGCATATTATTATCTAAATTGGGATATTTTAACGCCAATAGATGCGAAATAAGAAAAATAAAGTAAATTTAAATAACTTCGGGACTAGACATTGGGCTATATTCCACCAAGCGTTTTCAAGTACGCTAAAGTAGAATGAGTCGTAAATAAAAAGGGGGGTGGTTTTAGTGGGTGGCGGGTCCCACACTACCAGCTTCACTAGTGTCTCTCAAGATTTCCACCTACCCTCGGAGAAAAAAAAACCGTAGTTGCTAAGTCAGGAATCAGATGGGAAATTTCGTTTCGGCTAGGGCTTTAGTGTGAAGCTTCCCTTTAGGGATAATCCAGTTCAACTTGGGAGTTCTTTAGAAATAGCCCGGAAAAGGTTTTTGTCTCTCGAACGAAGGCTTAATAGAAATCCCGAATTAAAGCGTGAATATACCAAATTCATTCAGGAATATTTAGACTTAGGACATAATGTCTTTGGTAACAAAACTCGATTTTAGTCAGCCACATTATTTTCTGCCGCACCAGTGCGTTCTCCGACCTGATATTTCGTCCACGAAGCTTAGAGTAGTCTTTGATGCTTCCTGTCACACTACTTCGAATCTGTCGCTTAACAACATTTTGATGGTAGGACCTACAATTCAGGAGGAAATGTACACTATCGTTCTTCGCTTCAGATGTCATAGATACGTCTTGACAGCGGACATTCAAAAGATGTATCGTCAAATCGAACTCGATAGGGAGGATCGCAAGTTTCAGTTGGTTCTTTGGAGGGATGATCCAAAGAAAATCATGCAAACATTCTTGCTGAACACTGTCACGTACGGTACTTTATCAGCGCCACTTCTCGCAACTCGTTGCCTTCAGGAGATTGGTCTCAGAAACGAAAAGGAGTTTCCCTTAGGATCAAAGATTGTTTAAAGAGACTTTTATGTTGATGATCTTTTAACAGGAGCTAGTTCAGTCGATGAATTAAACAGGAGGTCACTACAATCCTAAAATCAGAACATTTCGAACTCCACAAATGGCATTCCAATGCACCAATGTGCTCTTCGATAGAAACAACCAATGTGGAGATAAACATCGAAAACCAGGAATCCACAAAAACGCTCGGGATTTCGTGGAATCTAAAGGCGGATATCTTTCAATATTCCTACAAGGAATCGTTTTCGCCTACAAAGCTCACAAAGCGCACCATTTTGTCTTCTGCGAGTAGATTGTTCGATCCCCTGGGGCTAATTTGCCCGGTTGTTGTCAAGGCAAAAATGTTTCTGATATCGTTGTTGATAGAGAAGCTAGACTGGGACTAGCCCTTGCCTCGTCACTTGGAAGCCTGCTGGAGAGACTACACTGAGGATCTAAAAAATCTGAAGTCTGTAGCCGTTCCCAGGTTCATATTTCAGTCAGGTTGTATATCCGAAGAAACTTTCGCGATCCCATGCAGGAGTATTGCTCCATAAACGTCTCTAACATCGATATGCCAGTCGTTCCAAGACATGGTACTTACCCCTCGGCTCCGAAATGTCCCGAAGGGACTTCGATGGTTTACACACCGAAGCAAATGAAATAGACTCTTGTACATATTTTATTCCATCATCGCATCTCTATTCGTCCGGATATAATATTTTGTCTGTTAATTTTCCGTCGGTAGGTTGCGAAGTCTAGTTTAGGCGTTGTCCATAGCTTTCTTTTCCTTAAGGTATCGGGATCTCGCTTGCTTAGTCTCCGGACAATTCTCACTGCGTTCTGTCGTTGTCTTTGCAGGATTTCATGCTTTTCCAGAGGTTTGAATATTGGGCAGGTGGCCCCGGCAAGATTTTAGCACTGGTGTTATCTACCGGAGCCGCCTTTGTACGTGTATGAGTAGTTGGCTTATTCTCTATTAGTTGCTGCTCCTGCAGATGAGCACGTGCATTGTGTAGTCGCTTGCGTTATTGTTATTGTTCGTTTAACTCGTCCCATCTTTTAGTGCCTAGTCGTTTGATTGTCTTCCTTCTTTTTGAGATTTTACTCCGTCAGTTTGGAAAGGTTTGAGCTGGCGTTGGAGCAAGTATCGCTGGCGTCATCTCGTGCACCCAGATTAGGTTTTTTTTTTTTTAAAAAAAGGAAATCCAAATCCCAGAGCACTCAGACTCGGTAACGGTCCATTATACTACCAGGCAGAAATCCTCCTTTTAGTGTAGAGGCATGTGAATGGGTGGCGTATGTTGTTGTTCCCCATGGGGATTGAACCTGCACCGCACGGGTCACAAGCCAACACACTAACCTCTACACCGTCGCCACAAACCCAGATTAGGTAGAGGTAGGTCGAGTAGAAGATGTTGTTCCTCTTCTGTCAATTGCTCAGTCGGGGGATCGGTTCTTATAGAGTCTGAGGTGCCTGATCCTTGCACTTCAGTCTCTTTTGTTTTGTTTGTTTGGTTTGTTATAATTTTGTTAATTTTAGGTCCCAGTGTGGGGGAAGGAGGTCCATCTGCACTCACCTCTTGTTTGCAGGTTAGGGGATTTAATTAAAACTGGAGGTATTCGAGTTTGCGCTCGCGACTGAGCATTCCATCACCCATCCGTTGATGGTATCCACGTCAAGTTGACTGACCTTCGCAGAAGTGTGAATATATTAATGCCACCATTGTTATGAATACAGAGACCTGTAAATTTACATGTATACGAAATAACGGAGCACAATGTAATAACGATTTGCTCAGTGGCATATGACAATAAATAGTACAAATAAAGGCAAATTATTTTAGTTATTTATTTACTAACAAAAAACGGCTTGACCGATTTCGCTAAAAACTTAATCAGTTCTAGACCAAGAGCCCGCAGTAATTTTTTGGTCTGAGAGGTAACCGAATGATATTTGCATATTGTGTAGCCTGAGTAAAGGGGGTATAGAAAATATTAGTCTGGCAGCAAATAGTGGCAGCCAATGCGTGTGACAGCGCGTTGAATATGCGTTATTTTCCACAATAGTAATAATGAGTGTAACCGGATGAAATTTTCAACATACATAGCGCATGCCCTCTTGAGCATGAAACTATCAGTCCAAGACTTTTTGCATGCAGCCAAGTCCGTGCCAGACTCGACCAAAGTTGAGCATCAAACCCATTTTATAATTTTTGACGTAACCGGACGAAATTTTCAACATACATTGCGCATGCCCTCTTGAGCATGAAAATATCAGTCCAAGACTTTTTGCACGCAGCCAAGTCCATGCCAGACGCGACCAAAGACAAGCATCAAACCCATTTTGTAATATTTGACGTAACCGGGTGTAATCGCCAGTTAAAAAAATCATTTTCTCAGAATATAATAAAACCGAACGCCCAACTTGTTTGTGTATTAAATCAAAGATCCGTTACCAAGTTATAATATTTATTTAAATTCCTAGTTTTTAACTCCTACAATACAATAGCCACATATCCGATGGCCAATCCGCTGAGTCGCCTAAATTCAGCAAGTACGCAAAATTCGTTAACTAACACAATACATCAAGGTATGGACGAAGTTCATTAATTCAGTGAACAAAATACTTTTATCTATGGACAAAGTTCATTGATTTAATGAACAAAATGCGTCAACTTATGGACAAAGACTCAATGAACCAAATACGTTAACCCATGGACAAAATGCGTTAACCTATGGATAAAGTTCGTTGATTCAATGTGCAAATTACGTTAATCAACACACACAATATATTTTTTTATGAAAAATATACATTCAATCAATTAGATTCCTTAATACAACAAATTTTACATTATTTATTTTATTAACGAACGTTTTCATCGGCTGAATTATTTTAATGAAAAGTTCATTAATATCTACAATTGTTTTTTTCTTCATTGTATTTAAGTACGTTTTTTGTTCAGTATGGTATCTGCGATAGTTTGGTTTTTAAAACGGAGATTCGGTATTCCATGCCGTCTCCATTTTGGAGGATGGAAGGCAAATATCTTCTTTACTCGAGCCATATTGTATATTCGCTCGATGTATTGTAGCTTTTGGCACTCCATCCGCATCTTGATACAGCTCATAGAGTTCTGTGGCTGTACCTTTTCCTTCTCGCACACAGGGCCAATATTAACTCTCCTTTCCTGCTTATCATGCAGCACTTGGCGGCATAGTACATAACTGTCAGTATCAGTGGTTTGTTGAGCTTACTCTTGGTCTTCCGGGCTTGGCGTCTTAAAATTCAGAAAAGGACATACATAAGTGCTGAGAAAAGGTATTAAATCGATGTTTTTGAGAATTTGATCAAATAAAAATAATAAAATCGCACGAAGAACATAGATTTCAGAAGTAGACATAAAAACTGAGAAATGGCTTTAAATCATTTTTTTTAATTGCTTGGCTTACTTTCATTGTCACGATGTAAACTCGACTAATAAAAAATAAATAATTACATGATTTGCATTTTTCCCAACTGCTCGTACCTAGCTAACTGCATTTTTTTCAATAAATGAAGAAAAAACAACATCGAGATAACGAAACCGATTTGACTATTTGTTGTAGCATTTGGAGTGGTCTTCTTAGTTTCTCTCTAGGCGTATATTTAGGAAATGTTTAGTGGGACATAAGTCCCGAATTAATTTTTCCGGACTAATGTCCCACTTCAGTGGGTCATAAGACCCTAATTGATTTCGGGACTTCTGACCCACTTAAATGGGACTTGAGAACCACCCCTACAGCGGGGATGGAGGTAATTCTCAATCTTAAACCCCTAGACCTTTTCGTACAAGAATCTGAAGCAAACAGTGTCTTACGGCTAAGCCAAACAAAAAACTGGAAACCCAGTACAACAGGACATGCACAGATTCTAGAGAAATTTCCGGGTGGAAATGTATGCACAGACTTCATTACTCACCAGCTAGATTATATAAGACCATTTACTGTCTCTTTTCCCTGTAGGGAAGAATGGCATGAGAATCAAGTACCAATCCATGCAACAACGATCCCCATCTATACAGATGGCTCCAAGATGGATACCGGCGTTGGCGCGGGTTTCTACTCCGAAACACTCGGAATATCTGGCTCGATCAGACTCCCCGACTACAGAAGCGTCTTCCAAGCTGAGGTTCTGGCGGTGACAACAGCCGCTAAGCTGGCTGTAATGACGGAAATACCACAGGCTGATATTACCTTCTTCATTGACAGCCAAGCGGCAATAAAATCGATTTCCGCCACAGAAATAAAATCGATGCGCTGTCCCGAAGATCTGCGGGCTCTTGGCGCGCAGCACACTGTAAGACTCTGCTGGGTCCCCGGCCACAGTGGTGTCCCAGGAAATGAAAGAGCCAATGAACTGGCAATAAAAGGATCTTCCCTTGAATTAAGGGATGCTGACACTATAGTAAAAACCCCATCCTGTTAACTTAAACAGGTTTTTGGAGATAAAACACTGACGGCAGCAAACGAAAGATGGAGTCCCCTTGACTCCTGTGTCATTACAAGGAAAATGTAACCACTATATGACAAACAAAAGGCCAAGAGAATCCTTCAAATGAACAAGAATTCTTTGTCCTTCCTCTCTCACAGGTGTTATCACCGGCCACAACATGCTGGGCTACCATGCAAAGAAATTAAAACTCAGTACAGATGAACTCTGCAGAGGATGTGGGGACGAAGAGGTGAATGAGGATACCCCTCATTTCCTCTGTCACTGCCCTGCAGATATTTCTTCCAGGACTTAGAAAAACTCTCCGGCAAGTCTGTGCATGATTTGCGCAAGTTCATCAACGCATCGGGATGGTTTGTAAACCCGCTAAGTTTTTCATAGGTTTTCCATTGGTTCCAAGTAAGGGAAGCATAACCTCCAGGGTATCACAAAGGGTCTACATTGACCTAAATGTGACGGGCGTAGGATTCTCTTGCGCCGTCAGCCCAGTAACCTAACCTAACCTAACCTATTCGATTTGCACTTCCATTTAACCTTCCTCCTAACAGTCAACGTATCAAGCTTCTTCAAATGTTACCCCTTTTTCAATGTTGTTTCCAAGAGCTTGCAAACTTGCTAAAACAAAGGGCAAACTGTTTTAACTGAAATAAACTTCCCGTTGAGCACTGTAATTTTGTAAATTAAAAGTAAAATACAACTGCTTCTTTAAACGTTATAATAGTTTCGGTTTTATTCCAACTGTGTTTTTAAAGACACAACTGCTTTGGCATTTTATATGGTTTTTGTATACATAACAAAAGTGGAGAGATAGATGAAAATGTCAAATATCGTTCGCTTATGGCTTATTCACAATAATGTTCAATTATTTACATTTGACAATTTTACTTTGTTAATTTGATTGTTGTGGAATAAATTCTTCATCCAGAACATTCACCCCCGCCGTGAACTAGTTTTGCAACAAATCATCCAACTCCAAATGTTTTATAACTCCCATCACTGACACGTCTGGTAGGTAAGGTAGTCATCTCCAATGTTATCGGTTTGTTCCTTTTGGTCTCTGCTTCCTGTTAAACTTTCAATTTGTGTTGATGCTTGCTCTTCGTGTTTTCTGTTGAAGATACAATTAGTGGAACAGAGACAGACATACAAACAGACATAGCAAAACAAAACAACCTAATCTGGAGTGAGTGATATTGCCCTATTTGCCATCTCCTTCTCTCTACATGGAGGATTGATCTTCGATCACTCTCCTTGTTTTTTCTTCGTATCAAATGACAGTCAATGGAGTCGTGTCGGTTTAGTTTGTATTAAAAATATTAACAGCCCTATTCATTAGATTTCCTTAATCAACAGATTCTCCACAGTGTCTCCACTAAGTCACGTCAAATGAGTTAATTTGACTTTAACTTAGATGTCAAAAAAGTTTATTCATACAATTTATTTTGCCATGTAGTAGCTAATCAATCAATTAAGCGAAACTAAGCTGAAAATCTGGCAGCACTCTCAGTCTTCTGTGTTACTTTTAAATTTTGACAGACATAAATTTGAAAAAGAAAACAAGGAACGAATTATTGTCCCAAATTTAAACGCAAAATTTTAGATGGACAAAAAGAAGCGCCAACGTTCTAAAAATTGGAATTCCCAGGAAAAGGTAAGTTTGAACTCTCAATATTATTATATTAAAATAGTTTTAAATAATTAATTGCTTTGAACGTATTTAATGTAGAAAATCCTAGTGGAACTAATAAAGGAGAAGATAGATGTGATTGAGGACAAGAGGACCGACACAAACACTTCTCACTTTTCCGGAAGCTTGGAATAGCATCTGTAAATGGTACGTAACATATATTTGCTTTGCAACTTTTTCTTATTTGTTCCCAAAAAAGTTTCAACGAAGTAGGCAACGTGCAGCGAACATTGCCACAAATGCAGTTTCAATGGAGAAACATCAAGATGAGGCTGAAAGCACAGGATAGTGCATATAAAAAAGAGTGCCACAAGACAGGTGGTGGACCAAAGCCAGAGTCTCCGAGTCCGGAAGACGTTGAAATTGTGTCTCTAATTCCATTGGAATTTGAAGTTGACTGCAACAAGTTCGACAATGATAACGATTCTGATGATCAGGTATACATAAGATTTAAAGAATACTAACATGTTTGACATGAATAGTATACTTCTTAATATGCTTTTGCGGAATATCATTGTATATTCACCCGGAGGTGGAAACTTCAATATAGATGATGATGACCCTACTCAAAAATCACCACTCCTAACGACTGTTCAAGAAAAAGCAGATCAAATTACAAATTTGCATCGTTTTATGTACTCATAATTTGTATCTTTTGTATTCCTTTCAGACTACCTCTTGTTCTTGTGACGATAATTACAAAAAGGAGCTTTTTCTTCTAACGAAGGGAAATATAATGGAAGAACATGCGGAAAAAATTAAATCGATTTTGATGATCAGGGAACTGAGGTCAAAATGGATTCAAGAAGAGCATGACTCGGCGATGAAGAAATTTTCTCATAAATAAACAATTGTTATTTGTATTATTTTAATAAGCTTTATTAAAAACAATCATTAAAAATGTAAATGAACAAATAATCAACGATTGATTTCTCGTCGGCTTGGGTTTGACAATATTGGCCAATCTGCTTCAGCTTCCTCTCGATTATAAGGTTCTATAAAGGTAGTAAAAAAGGTAGGTATTAAGTGGTAAAATGAACTGTGAATGGTATTATTGCCTTGTGATGGTTCGTTTAAATAGAGTGCTAAGTTATGAAGAAATGCTAGCGCTATTACAGTAGTTTTAACGGAATCTATAGGCCCTCTCATACCATTGAGCAGTATGCGAAACCTTTGCTTCCAGACTCCAAAACATCGTTCAACAACGTTTCTCGTGCCGATATGAGAAGCGCAGTATCTACGTTCTTGTTCTGTTCGAGGGTTCAGTATGGGAGTAATCAGATACGATGAGCAAGCATATCCGCCGTCACCAAGTAGACGCCCTTTAAAGTATACGCGTTCAAAACGCTTTTTAATGCGGCTTTTCCGAAATATACGAGAATCGTGTGTACTTCCGCGCCAATGACAAACAATATCTCTAATTTTTAGACACGAATCGCAGACAACTTAAAGAATAATTTTACTTTAAGATGATTAGATTCACGTATTAACAGCAACGAACTTGTTTATTTATAGAGTAATATCCTTTCCTATTTATGTAGTATTGACTTGCATCTCCTTTTACTTTTTGAATTTTGATGTGAGTACAGTCAATCGCACCTATTACATCAGGAAATCCTTTGATACTTCTGAATTTTGAGATCACATCAATTTGTTCTGAAGCCAGTGATGGCATATTTATATGAATTGGTCTTTTCGAGGCAAATGCTCTCGAAACCTTCGAACATATTCGGCTGAGAGTAGGTTGGCTAAATCCATGAATATCTGCGCTGTCGTCTTGAATCTACGAAATGAGTAGATGATTACATTTTAAGCCGAAAAATGTATGCTTGGCTTACTTCATTCCGACCCCAATATCGAATAGCTGGCATTACCTGAAGTTTAACATCGATATGCCCACCACTCGGGTCACCCTCCAGATCACCGGCGGCGGAGAGTGCGAAAGCAGGCTCAAAGTCGTCGAGATACAATGACTGCAAAATTTTGAAAAATAATAGTGCTAAAGCACCTGCTACAGTATTGGTAAACTTGGATGCTGTAGGTAGTAATGCTACAAGAAAAGAGCTAAGCGAAGTGGATCCGGTTGTTGACCCATTTGGAAGGAGCACTCGATGTGCACGTTCGCCAACTAAAGTGACTAAAGTGACTTCCTTGAGAAACAATACGCGCTCACATTCGGAAACGACGTCATCGGCAAGAGTTGACGCAATAAATGCGACTGTCACTGCTCACGGCGCTCAAAATACCAGTGACAAACACGAGAATAATAAAATGCTCCAACTTGGCGTTAAAATCGACGGTCTGATCGATTTCTATCGGGACAAGCATAACGTCCATGGAGAAATTAAGAAAATGGGTACGCTCATAAAGTCCGTTTTCAGGGAGGCGGAATCCGAGGTCGCCGATTTACGAAATGAGATATCTGAACTCCGTGAACAGATAAAGGTCCTTAGACTTAATGCGGAAAAAACCCATGCGACAGCATCCTCGCAAACGGATATAGCCCCGGCTGACGAAAATACGGGCCGAGAAGAGATGTTCCAAGAAATCCCCACGATCGACAAGAACAGACCGTCTATCCGATCTGTGAAAAGAAATAGGGATGCGGATATGAATGGTAACCGGTCCGAGGAGCAACCACCTAAAGCTCCTGCTCCAAAAAAGACGCGGATAAATTCGCCGAAAAAAACAAGCGGTAACATTTTTAAAGGCGCGTCTAAGCAAGCTTCAGAGCAGCAGAAACAAACGGACAAGCCGAATACGCCGAAACCGACACCAAACTCGGAAGCTAAGACAGCGCAAGAATGGGTGAAGGTTGCGAAAAAGAAGCGTGCAGCAGATGTGAAAAAACCACAGCGTCCAGATGCGATAGTAATCAAGAAGACTAGCGAAATATCGTACGCTGACCTACTCCGGAAACTGAAGGCGGATCCAGCGCTAAAGGAAGTAGGGACTAATGTTAGCCGAATCCGTAAAACTGCAAGCGGTGACCTTTTACTGTCGCTAAAAAATACTGCAAATCCTTCAACCGCAGTCTTTAAAAACAAAATTAGGGAAGCGCTGGGAGAGAATGGTAACGTTTGGTCCCTTACACAAGAGGTCTTGCTTGAATGCAAAGATATAGACGAAGTGACGTCGAAAGAGGAGATCTGTGCTGCTTTAACAGGTCAAATAAATTTCGAACTTAAAGTCGCGATGATCAAAACGTTAGAAAAGCCTATGGTGGAACACAAACAGCCACCATAAGCCTACCAACGGAGACGGCGAACAGGCTGCTAAAAATGGGAAAAGTGCGAATCGGTTGGGTCTACTGCCGAATACGGGCAAAGACTGTACCCAAGCATTGCTTTAGATGCCTCGAGTTCGGACACTTCGCAAGGGCATGCAAACGCCCAAACGACCGAACGGATCTGTGTGTTAGATGCGGAGAAAAAGGTCATAAATTAAAAGACTGCAAAGCCAGACCAAAATGCCTGCTTTGCGAAGCGAAAAATGTTGAATTTGGACATATAACTGGTAGTAGAAGATGTCCTGAATACAAGAAAGCGGTGGAAATTATTTCGAAAAAAATATGAACCTACTACAGCTTAATTTAAATCACTGTGAAACGGCTCAAGACCTCCTACTGTTCGTGAACAGAAAGTTGACGTAGCGATTCTCTGTGAACAATATAGGAATCTATCGGGCAATAACTGGGTTGCCGACATCAATGACCAACAACTGCAACTCTTACGCAGCGCACATCGAGAAGCGAGAATCCGCCTAAAAAAAGCAATTAAATCTAGCAAGCGTCTTTGCTTTAGAAATCTATGCGAAGAACTCAATAACGACGTATGGGGTAAAGCTCACAAAATCGTTTCGATGAAGCTTAGAGGTCCCCGCATGCAATCGCCAACATGCCCAGTATTGTTACGACAAATAGTTGAGACACTATTTCCTCGCCAAGAAGGACAGGCGACAGGTAGGCAAAGTAGTCTAAGGGTTCACGAAAACGAGCCTATTCCCATCATAACACGAGAAGAATTATTCGAAGCATGTAAAAAGGTACGCGATCGAAAAGCTCCGGGAGTGGATGGTATTCCAAATAAAGCCCTAAGATAGCAATCAAAACGCGACCCGACTTATTTGCCGAAATGTTTAACGCGTGTCTTCAGGAAAGCATTTTTCCTGAGCCTTGGAAACGCCAAAGACTTGTCTTACTTCCAAAAGGTAAGGGAAATCCAAACGAACCATCATCTTATCGTCCTATTTGTTTATTAGACACGATTGGTAAAATCCTTGAGCGGATAATTTACAATAGGCTCCAGCCAGCAATTGAAACTGCAGGAGGCCTCTCGGAACACCAATACGGTTTTCGTAAGTCAAGATCTACCGTAGACGCAATTAACGCGGTAATAACGAGAGCACAGGCCGCTATAGAGGGAAGGCGTTGGAAAGGAGGCACCAAAAAGTATTGCGCCGTTATAACCTTAGACGTAAAAAACGCGTTTAATTCGGCGAATTGGCAACGCATTATAAACTGTCTTTACCGGATTGAAATACCAGACTATCTCCGTAAAATTATAAAGAACTACTTTGTGAATAGAGTCCTCCTCTATGACTCTGATGAGGGAGTTAAAGAGTACGAAGTTACTGGTGGTGTACCACAAGGCTCTGTCCTAGGTCCCTTGCTGTGGAACGTCATGTATGACGAAATTCTTCGCCTGGAGATTCCAAGAGAATCGTCAATTATCGGCTTCGCAGACGACATCGCCGTGGTTGTTGTCGCGAAAACTATAGAAGATGTCGAACTGCACTGCAACGAGACAGTTGCTACTGTACAAAGATGGCTAGCTAGCGCGGGCTTGCAACTCGCAGAACATAAGACAGAAGCAGTGCTTATTACGAGTAGGAAAGTAAGGGAAACGATAACGTTTAGAGTAGGAGAGCATCTAGTTGTTTCCCAACCGTTCATTAAATACCTCGGAGTGATTATTGATGCTCGTCTAAGCTTCAAAAATCACCTAGAGTACATATGCAACAAGTCTTCAAAAACTGTTAGTGCACTTTCAAGGTTGATGAGTAACATCGGAGGACCAAGGCAGAATAAAAGAATGCTTCTTGCAAGAGCTGCCGGCTCAATACTCATGTACGCAGTCGAAATATGGTCGAATGCCGCGAAAGTTAAGTCCTATGTGCGGGGAATCAAATCCGTCCACCGCCTTAGTGCATTAAGAGTCGCCTGTGCATTTCGAACTGTTTCGAACGATGCTGTACTAGTCGTATCTTCAATGCTACCTATCGACATACTTGCTGAAGAAACAAAAACTTTAAGAACCGAGCGAGTCCAAAATGGCCCGTTAGATTCCGAAACAAGGAAACTCGAAAGAAATCGCAGTATCGCAATCTGGCAAGAACGTTGGAACGAATCCTTAAAGGGAAGATGGACATATCGTCTCATACCAGTGATCGACGCATGGATTAAACGAAGTCATGGCGAAACAAACTTCTACCTGACTCAGTTCTTGACGGGTCATGGCTGTTACAGAGAATATCTCTTTAAACGCGGATATGAATCCATCCCAAACTGTCCACATTGTAAAACAGTTTCGGAAAACGCGGAACATGTGTTCTTTCATTGCCCACGATACGAAACCGAGAGGATCACCCTACGGGATCAATTTGGGGAGTGGCCCACTCCCGATAATGTCGTTAATCACATGCTTCAGAATGCTGAAAACTGGACCACTGTAAGTAACGTGGCGGTGCGCATACTAAGCGATCTAAGGCGTTTAGAGCGCCAACGTAAAGCGGATAATGCAAATCATAGAGTTAGACGAAGCTAAGTCTCCATACCGACCCCCGTGAAGTAATGCCTAACGGCGGTTCCGCGGGAGATATATAAAATCGGTCTGTTCAGGAAGGGAGGTGGTTTTAGCCGGTAAGAATCCGGCACTACCAGTGGACGTCGGACCATTGGTGCCTATGCAAGGTTTCCACCTTCCACCGCAAAAAAAAAAAAAAAAAAAAAAAAAAAACCTCCAGATCACTTCGAACGATTCCAATTAGTTTTTCCATGTTTTCTTTACAGAATCTATATTTATTTCTGAATTCACTTTCATTGAGATCAAAAGGGTTAAAACGTGGTTTATAGTTTTTTAAACGCCTTCTGTTACCAATATTATTGTTCAATATATTAAAATTATCTAAAAAATTCGAAAACGTATCTGCCATATTTATCTGGTTTTATATTCTTTCTGAGCACAACGGGAAAATGAAAGTTAATTCACTGCTAAATGCGAAATTAGGCATTTAATTTTTTGACATTTGATTAAGTGTGAATTATCTTTAAGAAAAGTTTTTGAATAAAGTTTTCTTAAATTAAACTAAGATTAGGTCTGATTCAGCTTTAATTAAGTGTTATGAATAAGGCTGTAAATGTGTAAATTTATTTTCGTTATTTTTTGATTTATTTATTGTATAATAAGTGAAATAAAATGTACGATTTGTGCAGATAACGATGCAGTAAGTGATATGTATGAAGGTGGTGTCAAATTTATATAATTCTATTTTGTAATTTGTGTGTTGTGTTTGGATAATTTTTTTTTTTTTTTGTTTATGAATGGAAGTTGAGGAATTTCATATTGCGTGTTGGTGTGAGTGTATGTGTGACAACTTTTGATAAGAAGAAAGCGGACTGTATTATGTATGTTGTTTTTATATTATGTATTATTATTTGAGTGGGTTAAGTGTTGATAAACAAGATTTGTTTTTATATTTTGCGAATTTTTATTCTGTGTAGTGTTGAATATTGAATTATGTGGTGTGGTGTTGGGATAATTGATATGTGAATTTAAATTTTATGGAGATTTTCGTTTTTTACTATATTTTTTGTTATAATTTTTTTTTTGTATTTTTCTTGTGAGAAATGTGCATGTGTAGTTTGAGTGTGATAATGTAATGTGTATATGGTGGGTACGTAATATATAGGTAAATATTAATGAAAGTTAAATTTTATTGAAAGTGTTATACGTATACCTATTGATAAGGGACGATTTTAGAAGTTATTGTTTATAGTGCTCTAATATTTTCGAGTTTATATGACTGATTGGCCGGTAGTGTTGCTCGGTAGTGAACAGATTTTGGTGATGGGTCGTTTAAACTCACCATTCTGTGTTTTCAAGGTGACCACGCGAATAAGCTTGTCTGCTCCCGGGTGTAGATGTATCACTCGAGCCATGATCCATTTACAAGGTGGATTTCGCTCGTCCTTTACCAAGACCAGATCCCCTAACTGTGGTTGTGGTTGAGTCTTAAGCCATTTTGGTCGTTGTTGGAGACGGGATAGATATTCCGAGCTCCATTGGTTCCAGAAGGTTTGGTATAGCTGCTGTATCCTCTTCCACCTCTCAACACAGCAGATGTTTTCGTCAGTGATGTTTGGCTCGGGTACACTTAATGTTGACTCTCCAATAAGGAAGTGTGCTGGAGTTAAGGCTGAGAAATCATCTGGGTCACTGCTGAGTGGACAAAGAGGTCTGGAGTTCAGGCATGCCTCCATCTGAGCCAAGAGTGTGTACAGCTCTTCAAAGGTCAGGATTGAATTTCCGGCAACGCGTTTGAGGTGATGTTTTACCGATTTTACCCCCGCTTCCCATAATCCTCCGAAATGCGGGGAAGCTGGAGGAATAAAATTCCATTTGACTCCGTCGTTCAAAACAGTTTCTGCTACTTCGGTTTTGTTCTCCAATTCTTTGGCAGCGCCCACGAAGTTTTTGCCGCAGTCACTAAAGATCTCCTTAGGGTTACCGCGTCTGGACGAAAATCTGCGAAAGGCTGCAATAAAGGCTTGGGTTGTCGTGTCGCTGACCAACTCAAGGTGAATTGCCTTAGTAGCCAAACACACAAATATTGCGAAGTATGCCTTAAATGTTTTCGTTCCTCGACTCTTCCAGGCTTTCACCTCGATGGGCCCGGTATAAAGAACTCCGGTATAGCTTAAGGCTCGAGAAACTCGCACCCTTGGGGGTGGTAGATTTCCCATCAGCTGACAAACTGGTTTTGCTTTGTGTCTAAAGCATATGTTGCAGCTGTGGATGCATTTTTTGACAGCTCTTTTTAGGTTGAGGATCCAATATTTTTTTCGAAGGTATGCTATCATCTGCTGAGTGCCGCCATGAAGGGTTCTTTCATGTGCGGCTTTTATGACGAGTAGCGTGAAATGGTGACCTGGCTTTAAAATGATTGGGTGTTGTTGGCTATAACTTAAGCCTGCATTTTGAAGCCTACCTCCTACTCTTATAAGCCTATCCTCATCGACAAATGGTAGTAGTGATTTTATCCCTTTAATATTAGGCTGCTTATCCTTAGGGTTGTCAAAGAACATGCTCGCTTGCACTGTTCTTACGGCGACCTGCAGACCTATCTCAATCTCCATCGGTGACAGCGTCAGTACTTCCCGTTGTGCATTGGAAGCAAATCTGCAGCAATATGCTAAAATCCTGAGTAATCCAGATAGCGTTGATTGTCGATGGATCAACATATTGACATCATTGTCCTCCTGGATGACGCAATGGGTTTGAATTTTGCGACTTTCCTCTTCAGTTGACAAACTCGTTGGTTGGTTTGGCGTTGAGAATTCCCAGTCAGCCCTAAGAAACTCTGGACCATTCCACCAGAGGGTGTTACCATTTAACTCCGATTGGGAAAGCCCACGTGAAGCCAGATCTGTTGGATTTAGCGCTGTCGGGACATGTCTCCAGATGCTACAATTTGTCAGACGTTGTATCTCTGCCACACGGTTACCCACAAACGTTTTCCACTTCGATGGCGGTGCCCTGATCCACGCCAACGTAATCGTTGAATCAGACCACGCATAAATCCTCACATCACCAAACTTTAAGATCTTCATCGCATAATCCAAGAGTGTCGCCAGTATGACTGCTCCACAAAGCTCCAACCTGGGAAGTGTAACGGTTTTTAAAGGAGCCACCCTTGTCTTTGACATTAGAATATGGATATGAATTTCGATATGAACTTCGAGCAGGAATCCAAATCTTGCAAAGGAATATAGAAGGTTCATGCAGGAGTATCTCGCTTTGGGACATATGAAACCAGCTGCAAGCCAGCAGCCTGACGACGAGGTGTACTACATGCCCCACCAAGCGGTAATAAAGGCAGAAAGTACAACAACAAAGTTGCGTGTGGTGTTCGATGCATCATCCAAGACAAGCAATGGCATAAGCTTGAACGATAACATGCTCATTGGGCCTTGCCTGCAAGCGGACCTATCATCAATACTATTGCGTTGGCGGAAATACAAATACGTATTCGCAGCTGATGTAGAAAAGATGTATCGACAGATAAAAATCGACCAGCGAGACCAAAACTACCAACGCATATTATGGAGAGCAACCCCTGAACAACCCATCCAAGAATTCGCGCTAACCACAGTAACATATGGTACCTCATCTGCGCCGTATTTAGCGATGAAGACAATGCGCCAACTCGCGCAAGATGAAGCGAAGAAGTACCCTAATGCTGCCAGGATAATAAAAGAAGAATTCTATGTCGACGACATGATGTCTGGAGCGAATACGATCCACGAGGCAAAACTACTACAACAGGAAGTCGACAAATTAATGAATGCAGGAGGTCTCAGGCTGAGAAAATGGGCAAGCAATAACGCCGAGTTACTAACGGCAATATCAGCTACCAATAGAGAAAAGGGCATCCTTGAAATAGCAGATAGCGATACCATCACGGCATTAGGAATATACTGGTCTCCACGGACTGACCAATTTCAGATAAAGGTGAACGCTCGACCAACTACTAGCGAAGTAACGAAGAGAACACTTCTCTCAGAAATAGCCAAAATATTTGATCCGCTTGGATGGTTAACACCGGTAATCATTACAGCAAAAAGAATGCTACAAGAATTATGGAAAGAGCAAGTAGCATGGGACGAATCGATCCCCGACAGCCTCATGCAAAATTGGGTCAAATTTAGAGACACGTTACCCGCATTACAAGAAATTACCGTACCGAGATGGATTCACACAGATGCCAAACAATCAATAATCGAGCTATGTGGATTCTGCGATGCAAGTGAAAGGCCGTACGCAGCACTCATCTACAGCAAAGTAACAACCTCCGAAGGCGAAGTAGTCATCCGACTACTAACTGCAAAATCAAGGGTGGCACCCATAAAACCTAAGAGCACAATCCCAAAACTAGAACTTTGCGCTGCGCCGCTTTTAACCAATTTTTTTTTTTTTATTATTAAAAAAGGAAATCCAAATCCCAGAGCACTCAGACTCGGTAACGTTCCATTGTACTACCAGGCAGAATTCCTCCTTTTGGTGTAGAGGCATGTGATTGGGTGGCGTATGTTGTTGTTCCCCATTGGGATTGAACCTGCACCGCATGGGTCACAAGCCAACACACTAACCTCTACACCGTCGCCATTTAACCAAGTCTTATTTAACCAAGTTACTTTCACATGTTGTCGATGCACTCGCTACTCCAATTGCTGCGGCTCATCTGTGGACAGACTCTCAACTAGTCCTAGCATGGATTAAGGGCGACCCTCAGAAATGGGAACAGTTCGTGGCAAACAGAGTTAGTGCAATACATAAGGTAACTAGTCCCAAATATTGGAACTATATAAGGACTAATGAGAACCCAGCGGATTGTGCATCAAGAGGGATCTACCCGAATGAGTTAAAGAATCATCCGTTATGGTGGACAGGTCCAGAGTGGTTACGGCAGGAAAATGGTGTCCCGAAAATAGTTTCCATATCAGCCACAACAGAACTCAACGAAAGAGGAGAAAACAGAACAAACAGTGCAGCAAAGATAAATCAGGACACCTTTCAAGACACGTCAATATTGGAAAGATACTCATCATTTCGAAAACTTGTCCGGGTACTTGCATATTGTAATCGATTTATGAACAGCATTAAAGGGCAGAAGGAACACTATGAGTCTACAACACTCAGCCCCATTGAAATTTCGAAAGCCAAACACCTGATCCATCGCATGGGTCAAGCTAAGGAGTTCCCTGATGAGATCTCAAAACTGAAACAAAAGCGTTTGTTACCAACAAGGAGCAAGCTTACGCCGCTAATGCCGTATCTCGACGAGGACAACGTATTACGAGTAGGAGGGCGACTCCAAAAATCAGCACTTACACACGATGAAATACACCGATAATCATACCCAAGAAAGGTGCACTTACGACGCTAATAATAAGGGAGGCCCACGAAAAAACACTTCACGGTGGGAACCAAGCAACATTAGCCTTATTACGAAGACAGTATTGGGTGATTGATGGCAGAAGCGCAGTAAGACAGCATATTCATCAATGCATCACATGCATTCGAATAAGAGGAAAAACCATGGAGCAGCAGATGGGGAACCTCCCAGCGCCCAGGGTAACACCCGCTAGACCATTCGCACACACGGGCGTAGACTACGCCGGCCCACTTAAAATTCGAGCTTCTAGAACCAGAGGGTTGTCATGCTTCAAGGGATATATGGCTATATTTGTGTGCATGTCCACGAAGACCGTTCACATAGAAGACGTCAGCGACCTGACGACGGACACATTCTTAGCGGCACTTAAGCGATTCACAGCTCTTCGAGGGTTATGTACTCACATGTGCAGCGATTGCGGAACTAACTTCGTTGGCGCCGCTCGAAAATTGGACGAAGATATCCGAAAGGCCATTCAAACAGCCGAGGCACACGTATCAAAACTGTTGGCAACTGAGGGGGTTCAATGGCATTTCAACCCACCAGCAGCACCCCACTTTGGAGGGATATGGGAATCCGCGGTAAAATCAGTGAAGTACCACATGAAGCGTGTCATCGGCGAGGTTGTGCTAACCTTTGAAGAATTATCCACGGTGCTATATCAAATTGAGGCATGTCTAAATTCGCGACCGCTGTGCCAACTAACGAGTGATCCATTTGACTACAACGCAATAACACCAGGTCACTTCTTAATTGGGTCAGCATTGATAGGTCCACCCGGACCATTAATCGAAGAAATGAATGTCAACACATTAAGGAGATGGAGGTTTGTGGAAAAACTATCAAGAGACGTTTTGAAGATATGGTCAACGCAATATCTTCAACAATTGCAGCAGCGCACCAAATGGTCCAAACCGTACGCCAACATTAAGACTGGAGACTTATGTGTAATTAAGGAGGAGAACCTGCCCCCGGCAAAATGGCTTCTCGGCAGAATTACAAGAACATTCCCAGGAACAGATAACAGAGTTAGTCGTTGACGTAAGCTGCAAAGGAAATACAACGCTAACACGACCAATCTCAAAAATCTGCAAACTACCGATCGATTAAGTAGAAACATTAGAAATACAAGCAACAACAATTGTCACGGCATACCAGGGCATCGCACAAGCAGTAAGTACGCGCAACAAGTCCCGTAAACGCCGAATCAATCCGGTTACGGGGTATGACAATACCACCCATCAGGAAAAACAAGGGTCAGGTCAGACACTAAATAACAAGAAGGTGCAAGACCATCCACAACAACTACCAATAAATATCAGCATAGTACCGACTCCAGGCGGTAGAATGAATGCGAAGAGGAATGAGACACACGTTATTGGACAGTGGTTCCTCCCTTTGATCACATCGACAACATATACGATGGTTAAGATAACTCCAATACCCAAAAGAGTAGTAAACGACTCTTATATACTCCCCGTCCTACAAAATTCAATAATTGCAACAGACAACAATAGCCAAACATACTTTGAGCTATCCAAAAAGGAGTTTTCACAATGCGCCAACCAGCAAAGACACGAGTGGCTCTGCACTCCAACGGTTGTCAGTAGAATAGATACCAACCCCAACTGCATCATTGACGAGCTATACAAACGGCATAACAAGGTTGCATGCACATACACCGAGATCGAGGTACCCTACCTAACATTCAAACATGTATTCCAAATCAACACCTGGCTCTACATCAGCAATAAGCCGACATCAGCCGCAGTCATATGCAATGGGGTACATGAAGACATCGAACTTAAGGAAGTAGGACTAGTGCAGATCGACAATGGCTGCATCATTAAAACCAAGTTCAACCTGTTAACTACAACCATAATAGAGACCATACCTATAAAAGCAACCTTCAACCAACCACTAACATTCAACATGTCAAGTTTAAGGATTCTCAAACACGATAACACTGGTAACAGTCTTGAGGTGACGTGAAATAAAACCAAACGAAATAAGGCCGAATTCCCAAAATTTGGCTTTATTTCGTTTTCCAAAGTGAAATTAAACCAAATTTTTAGTTTGGCTTTATTTCGTTACTGAAAACGAAACAACACCAATTTGGCATTATTTCGTTTACATTATTTAACAAAACTGTGACCCCAAATTCGGAAAGTATTGAACATTTTCTTTAAGAAGTTGTATTGTTCATGAAAAGCTATGCTGAGAATTTTGTCACTTTCACTGTCACTGTATTATGTCACTTTCACAAAGCGTATAAGGCCAAATCCGGAAAGTGACATAAAGCCAAATTT
The DNA here is from genome assembly GCA_949715645.1 of Portevinia maculata. NCBI lineage: Eukaryota > Metazoa > Arthropoda > Insecta > Diptera > Syrphidae > Portevinia > Portevinia maculata. The sequence continues at coordinate 168,466,106 of OX454526.1, read as the reverse complement.
TCGAAACCGTACCTCGCACCTACTCCAAATCAAACAGTGACCCAAGCAGGGGGGTTGCAGGGGGCAGAATGCCCCCCCGTAGACATTGTACTGTTTATGCAATCTACTTTCGATTTCGCAACTAATCCCATAAACAGTGCAATGTATATGGGGAGCATGCTGCCACCCTGCAACCCCCCTGCTTGGGGTCACTGTTTGATTGGGGGTAGGTGCGAGGGCAAATTGTTGAAAGCAGCACCAAGCGAAAGTGTCATAAAGCCAAGTTGGCCTTGTGACGCTTTTCCAATGTGTCATAATACTAAATGCTAAAATTTGGCCTTATGTCACTTTCACTATGCGACATAAGGCCAAATTTCAAAATTTGGGCTTATGACGCTTGGGGTTATGTCACGGCACCGTTTTACCGTTAAGTTTCATAACATATTTGTAAGCAAACAAATCGATAATAGTTGCACATTCGCGCACAACAAAGTGGTTTGGTCTTATTTCCATTAGTTTTTTGGTATTATTTCGTTTTGCATGACGAAATAAAGCCAAATTGGCTCTATTTCGCTTTCGAAAGCGAAATGATGCCAAATTTGGAATTTGGCCTTATTTCGTTTGGCTTTATTTCACGTCACCCAGTCTTGAAATCCGACGACCAGTTCATCACAACCATAAAGGAAGAAAGGCACCCTCAGCCCGATCAATCAAGCACATGGAAGACACTAGGACATCATGCCGCGTCAGGATCAATCACAATCTCAATAATCCTGCTAGGTTTACTCGCATTCTACAAATATCAAACACGTCAAACACATACATTCCCATCACCCGCCAAACCTGAGCAACCAAGTTCAACTCCCGCTCCAACGAGGAAGCCAGCCGCACCACAACGCAGATTCGAACTACATCCGCTGTCCACGGCTGCAACTGAGGGGCCGCAAAATGTTTGCACATAGTTTGCACAGTAGGCCACGACCTGAGTAACCCCATTGCAAACCAACAAACACCACATAATTCGACATACTATTATGCCACCAGCTGGGTAAGCACCAATTGCAACGTTACAAATAGTATGGGCCGTATATTCAGGTCAGCTCACGCAGCACATTGAGTGCAATACTGCCACAATTACCATTGGGGTCATAGAATAAGTTATCGTAAGCATTAGGTTAAGTTCAATATTGTATAAATAGCGTAAGAAATTAATCAATAAACCAGTTATCCACCAGTCACCAACAAGCTCTACTTACTTACTTACTCACTTACTTACTATCGTCGACATAGTATATCATCTACAACCCGCTACATTACGGAAAGATTGTGCAGTCCTTCCAATACACCTACAACATCCATCCACTACTCCACCACTGACTATCCAATTTTGTTATCGCTATCTAAAACGCGAAGGTATATTGCCGAGCCATAAGCCTTCTCCGAAGCATCGCTGAATCCGTGGATTTCGATTGCCCTTTGTTGTCTTTGCAGGTTCACCCATCGTGGAATCCGGATACTCTCAACCAAAGGAAGCTCTTGAGAAAACGGAAGCCAATCGTCCTTAAGAGTCGCTGGAATGGGTTCATCCCAAGTGAGTCCACGCCACCATAGCTGCTGCATAAACATCTTCGACTTGACAACGCACGGCAAAATCCAACCCAATGGATCGAACAGGCGTGCAATAGCTGACAACATAGTCCTTTTCGTCGGCACCTGAGAAGCATCGCCTAAGACATTTCGGAACGAGAATACATCGTCAGCAGGAAACCATCGTATTCCGAGCGCCTTAATATGCTCTGCCGAAGACCCAAATTTTACCGAAAAGTCCAACTCCCGCTGCTCCAGTGGAATGCCTTCCAACATGTCCTGCGAGTTGCTTGTCCACTTCCGCAAATGGAATCCAGCGGTCGCCAGCAACTGTCGCACCTCATCACGCTTATGTAGGGCAGCTTCCAGCGAATCGGCACCAGAAATTAAGTCATCGACGTACATTTCATCTCACACGGTCTGAGCTCCCAACGTGAAAATGTAATATTATTTTGCGTTTTAGGTCCTATCAACAATCGTTCATTCAAGGAAGTCCCATCCGAACATTTTGCGGCTGCGTCAAAAACAACCCGGAGCTTCGTTGTCGAACTGGATTCCTTCATAACCGCGTGATGGGGCAAAAAATAATGGTAAGGTGTTCGCAGTACATCATCGTCATCATGGACTTCCGTCATATGACCCAACGATCGGTATTCTTCCATACACTTTGAGTAATCTCGGTGTAGTGCTGTGTTGTTCAGAAATTTTCTTTCTAATTGATGGAACCTACACAAGGCTCCTAACTTCGAGGACCCAAGCGCGGGTTGCCATCCATCCTTAAATGGAAGCGAAACCTCATACCGTCCATCTGCCGAACGCTTCGTCGTTTCTCTAAAGTGTTCTTCACACCTCCGATTCTCCTCAGTCTCGATATCCTTATATGGGACCTCCTCAATCTCCCAAAACTTACGCAACTGGGTGTCGACATCGACCACTTGGAGGAAGCTATATACCGATATGTGTTGACTTGCGGGTATCTTACCCAGTAATATCCATCCCAGCTGCGTGTTTTGCGCGATAGGTGACATTTCATCACCCCTGACTATATCGGGTAGTATTATGTCCGGATATATATCGCTACCCAGCAGGAGGTCAACTGTAGCTGGTTTGTAAAAGAGAGGATCAGCTAAAGTTAATCCGCTGATGTGTTTCCATTTATTGAGGGTCAGTTCCTTGGCCGGGAGAAGGCCAGTCAGAGATTTGTACACATAGGCTCGTGTACCGGTCTCGAAATTTGAGTGTAGAGACCCAAACGAAATATCAGCATACCGATGGCATGCTCCACTGCTGACCTTCCCCAGCCCTGAAACCTCAATATATGTATTTCGGGCCTTCAAGTTCAACATCTGCACTGCTGATTCAGTGATGAACGTCGCTTCCGATCCTGGATCGAGCAGAGCTCTCAGGTGGATATATCGTCCACTTGACGACTTCACCTTCACCAATGCAGTAGCCAAAAGAATATTCGTGTTGTGTTGAGCTAGGTGATTCCTAACCACTCCGCTTGTACTTGGTAGCTCGTCCTGATTAGGGTTATTAACAGCTACCTGATAGGCCTGAGCTTGTACGTTAGTGCCTTGTGGGGTTATAACAGACTGTTGTGTAGGGTGTGTTTGTGCCTCGGCGGGTTGTACAGATTGTGAAATGTTTGTGGTAGAGGTAGGAGAAGAGTGCAGTAAGGTGTGGTGCTTCTGTTGACAGAAGTAGCAGCGTGGTGGGCTCGGACACTGTTGCGTGAAATGGCTATATGCCAAACAGTTACTGCAAACACCGATCTTCTGCACTATATTGCAGCGTTCTACAACGTTCATTTTAACAAACCGGTTGCACGTGCGAATCGGATGTTGACCCTTGCCACAAACCTTACAACAAAATTGCTCCTTCTGCTTATTTTGTCTTACATGAAGCGCCGTTTTTTTTTTGCATGACCCTTTTGGATAGGGTTTTCCATCTTCGGCTTCTGCTGGTCTATAACTTCCAACGTCCTAAACCTGGTTTCCAAAAACGTTGCAAATTCGTTGAACGATGGCAACTCCTTGCTAACTCCCAATCGTTCTTCCCACAACTGCTGAGTATATGTAGGTAATTTTTGAAAAATAATATAAATTATTACTAAATCCCAATGTTCCACAGGAATTTCAAGATTGCTCAAAGAATGCATACACTCTGTGGTCGTATCCAGCATCCTTTTGAGCGCGAACGCGTTTTCATTTTCTATAACTGGCTGATTGAAAAGCATCTTTAAATGGGTATTTACTAAAAAACGCTTATTGTCATACCGCGAACACAAAATGGACCATGCCTTGTCGTATTTTCCATCATCGATGTCCAAGTGCTGCAACAAACGATCGGCCTCCCCAGATAAACCAGACTTCAAATAGTGAAGTTTCTGAATTTTTGTCAGACCAGAGTTATTATGAATCATTGATTCGAATTTACTTTTGTATTGCCTCCATTTTTCGTATTGTCCAGCGAAAATTGGAAGCGCCATTTCTGGCAAACGTATACCATGCGGAGTAGAACTATCAAGAGACGAAGTGATTTTAGATGTGGACTCCGTAACTTTGTCCAAACAGTCCAGCAGATCGGATTTATAATCGAGATATGTCTCACGTATCTCTTCAACAATTCTCTCATGCTCCTGAACTGCCTCTTCATCATCCAACATAGTAACCAACTTTTCGTTGATCGGTTTGCATTGCCTAACAAAATATGAATTTTGTTATCGCTATCTAAAACGCGAAGGTATATTGCCGCGCCATAAGCCTTCTCCGAAGCATCGCTGAATCCGTGGATTTCGATTGCCCTTTGTTGTCTTTGCAGGTTCACCCATCGTAGAATCCGGATACTCTCAACCAAAGGAAGCTCTTGAGAAAACGCAAGCCAATCGTCCTTAAGAGTCGCAGGAATGGGTTCATCCCAAGTGAGTCCACGCCACCATAGCTGCTGTATAAACATCTTCGCCTTGACAACGCACTACGAAATCCAACCCAATGGATCGAACAGGCGTGCAATAGCTGACAACATAGTCCTTTTCGTCGGCACCTGAGAAGCATCGCCTAAGACATTTCGGAACGAGAATACATCGTCAGCAGGAAACCATCGTATTCCGAGCGCCTTAATATGCTCTGCCGAAGACCCAAATTGTACCGAAAAGTCCAACTCCCGCTGCTCCAGTGGAATGCCTTCCAACATGTCCTGCGAGTTGCTTGTCCACTTCCGCAAATGGAATCCAGCGGTCGCCAGCAACTGTCGCACCTCATCACGCTTATGTATAGCAGCTTCCAGTGAATCGGCACCAGAAATTAAGTCATCGACGTACATTTCATCTCGCACGGTCTGAGCTCCCAACGGAAAATGTGACTCTTCGTCCAAAGCCACCTGGTTCAGCGTGCGAATGGCGAGATAGGGTCACTGGCCGTGCCGAATGTGACTGTATGCAATCGGTACATCCTCATGCGTTAATGGTCACTCTTACGCCAGTATATGAGTTGATAGTATGCATCTCGTTGGCTCATCCGAATCTGCCGGTACATTTTCTCCACATCGGCTGTATAGGTAATTTTATACGTTCTCCACCTTAAAAAGATATCGATAATATTATTTTGCGTTTTAGGTCCTATCAACAATCGTTCATTCAAGGAAGTCCCATCCGAAAATTTTGTGGCTGCGTCAAAAACAACCCGAAGCTTCGTTGTCGAACTGGATTCCTTCATAACCGCGTGATGGGGCAAAAATAATGGTAAGGTGTTCGCAGTACATCATCGTCATCATGGACTTCCGTCATACACTTTGAGTATTCTCGGTGTAGTGCTGTGTTGCTCAGAAATTTTCTTTCTAATTGATGGAACCTACGCAAGGCTCCTAACCTCGAGGACCCAAGCGCGGGTTGCCATCCGTCCTTAAATGGAAGCGAAACCTCATACCGTCCATCTGCCGAACGCTTCGTCGTTTCTCTAAAGTGTTCTTCACACCTCCGATTCTCCTCAGTCTCGATATCCTTATATGGGACCTCCTCAATCTCCCAAAACTTACGCAACTGGGTGTCGACATCGACCACTTGGAGGAAGCTATATACCGATATGTGTTGACTTGCGGGTATCTTACCCAGTAATATCCATCCCAGCTGCGTGTTTTGCGCGATAGGTGACATTTCATCACCCCTGACTATCTCGGGGAGTATTATGTCCAGATATATATCGCTACCCAGCAAGAGGTCAACTGTAGCTGGTTTGTAAAAGAGAGGATCAGCTAAAGTTAATCCGCTGATGTGTTTCCATTTATTGAGGGTCAGTTCCTTGGCCGGGAGAAGGCCAGTCAGAGATTTGTACACATAGGCTCGTGTACCGGTCTCGAAATTTGAGTGTAGAGACCCAAACGAAATATCAGCATACCGATGGCATGCTCCACTGCTGACCTTCCCCAGCCCTGAAACCTCAATATATGTATTTCGGGCCTTCAAGTTCAACATCTGCACTGCTGATTCAGTGATGAACGTCGCTTCCGATCCTGGATCGAGCAGAGCTCTCAGGTGGATATATCGTCCACTTGACGACTTCACCTTCACCAATGCAGTAGCCAAAAGAATATTCGTGTTGTGTTGAGCTAGGTGATTCCTAACCACTCCGCTTGTACTTGGTAGCTCGTCCTGATTAGGGTTATTAACAGCTACCTGATAGGCCTGAGCTTGTACGTTAGTGCCTTGTGGGGTTATAACAGACTGTTGTGTAGGGTGTGTTTGTGCCTCGGCGGGTTGTACAGATTGTGAAATGTTTGTGGTAGAGGTAGGAGAAGAGTGCAGTAAGGTGTGGTGCTTCTGTTGACAGAAGTAGCAGCGTGGTGGGCTCGGACACTGTTGCGTGAAATGGCTATATGCCAAACAGTTACTGCAAACACCGATCTTCTGCACTATATTGCAGCGTTCTACAACGTTCATTTTAACAAACCGGTTGCACGTGCGAATCGGATGTTGACCCTTGCCACAAACCTTACAACAAAATTGCTCCTTCTGCTTATTTTGTCTTACATGAAGCGCCGTTTTTTTTTGCATGACCCTTTTGGATAGGGTTTTCCATCTTCGGCTTCTGCTGGTCTATAACTTCCAACGTCCTAAACCTGGTTTCCAAAAACGTTGCAAATTCGTTGAACGATGGCAACTCCTTGCTAACTCCCAATCGTTCTTCCCACAACTGCTGAGTATATGTAGGTAATTTTTGAAAAATAATATAAATTATTACTAAATCCCAATGTTCCACAGGAATTTCAAGATTGCTCAAAGAATGCATACACTCTGTGGTCGTATCCAGCATCCTTTTGAGCGCGAACGCGTTTTCATTTTCTATAACTGGCTGATTGAAAAGCATCTTTAAATGGGTATTTACTAAAAAACCCTTATTGTCATACCGCGAACACAAAATGGACCATGCCTTGTCGTATTTTCCATCATCGATGTCCAAGTGCTGCAACAAACGATCGGCCTCCCCAGATAAACCAGACTTCAAATAGTGAAGTTTCTGCATTTTTGTCAGAGCAGAGTTATTATGAATCATTGATTCGAATTTACTTTTGTATTGCCTCCATTTTTCGTATTGTCCAGCGAAAATTGGAAGCGCCATTTCTGGCAAACGTATACCATGCGGAGTAGAACTATCAAGAGACGAAGTGATTTTAGACGTGGACTCCGTAACTTTGTCCAAACAGTCCAGCAGATCGGATTTATACTCGAGATATGTCTCACGTATCTCTTCAACAATTCTCTCATGCTCCTGAACTGCCTCTTCATCATCCAACATAGTAACCAACTTTTCGTTGATCGATTTGCATTGCCTAAACAAATCTTCTAATATGACCAAACGACTATTAATTAGATTTTTCGTCTTTTTGGAATCGACAGACGAACTCAAGCTTTATAGTCCAATTTGATTATTGAAAGGGCATTTTTTAGGAGTTTTAATTCTTTTGCAGCACTCATTGTACGAATATGAATATATATGGAGTATGGCAAATATAGTAAAAGGGGCTTATTTAGATATTACTCACTCACCTGGTACTGCAGCACACAATGGAAATTAATTACACGACGCGAGAATCCGATTGGCACAAAAAACTCACAAGGTATTGTCCTTGATATATCAATTTGTATTTTTTAATTGAAATATTGTTTTATTTTCAGATGAAAATTATTAGTTAAGATAAAAATTAAGTTTTAGTTTTAATCTATAGTTTAGAATAGTTTAGATATGTATCACACACTTAAATGCCAATTGTTCTATTAATATGTAATTTAGCTCGAATGGACCAAATGTTGTTTCCAAGAACTTGCAAACTTGCTAAAACAAAGGGAAAACTGTTTTAATTAAAATAAACTTCCCGTTGAGCACTGTTATTTTGTAAATTAAAAGTAAAATACAACTGCATCTTTAAACGTTATAATAGTTTCGGTTTTATTCCAACTGTGTTTTTAAAGACACAACTGCTTTGGCATTTTATATGGTTTTTATATACATAACAAAAGTGGAGAGATAGATGAAAATGTCAAATATCGTTCGCTTATGGCTTATTCACAATAATGTTCAATTATTTACATTCGACAATTTTACTTTGTTAATTTGATTATTGTGGAATAAATTCTTCATCCAGAACACTCAACGAAGGCTTAATAGCGATATCATTCGTGGTGGTTCTCATAATTTACGTAGTGTTGATTTAGTGTTAAGCGGTTTAGCCCCCATCATAGAATGAATTATTGGAGGCATGAGCCTATTAGTCGCTTGAGTAGAATCTATAATGATCATGTGGTTGACTTGCATGTTAGTAAAATTAAGCTTTAAAAAAGCTTGCCTAATAATGACTTAATGTCTTAAACTATTTGCATGATTTGTGTCTGTGTTAGTATTTTATAGGTACATAATTATAAAAAATAACACACTAGTCTTTTTACCAAATTCCAAATATAAATAAAATGTTATTTCTTTATGTATTATATTCTTTTTATTTCCAAACATTCTCTAATAATATTCCACAGTATTGATAAAAGAGCCACCTAATTTTGCAAAAATTCAAGGGCAGAACTGTATCTGTAATAGTAGGCATCTTGATGCACTAATCGGTTATAGGAATTTGGGTAAGTCTCTCTGGAGAAAATGTGTAGTTCATACAGACAAAATTGAAAGATTATTTCAGTTATGTAAATGCTAGGAGTTAATAAACATACTAGGAGTATAACATACATTATACGTTTCAAAAAGGACTATATCGCCTGAAGCTTTAGAAACATACATTTTATATGTATCAAGAAATGTTTTGACATGTTTTTCGTTTCTAAAGGGGTAAATATAGGTATCATGTTATGAATATATTCCTTCACAATCAGCAATACAAACATATAGCTCAATTTTGATCAAGTAATCATTATGTTCTATCTATTAATACTTCCGGATAGGGATCAACATTGCATAGTAATCGTATCTACCTACTGGTAATCTAGAAGGCGAACAAGCACACCTATGCCTCTACCTCTTTCAAAATTGTGTAAGTAAGTACATATTATTCATTTCATAACATCCTTTTGGAACTCCCACCGAAGTCAGTAACAATGAAGAGAATAACAAAATTTAATTTATAACAACGTGTGTACTTTTTACGGTACGTAAACACACAATGAGTAGATTCAGTGTAATCTCTTTTGTAATATCTCCGACAGAAGTTAGCAAAATATTTTTATTGAACTCAGTAATAGCATCCGAAAAAAAAGGTGTTCCTTCTTAACAATGTAGGTACTGAGGGCATTGTGTTACCTATTTGGTGACAATAACGTATAAATAATTTCTTTATAAATATCAAATTTTTTTTGTTTGAAAATTGGCAGGGACTTTTTATGTAATGATTTTTCTCTTCATAGTTTTTTTTTAGCTCCGGAGAACAACATCATTTGGGTGGGATATTGAATGTGAAATTTAAGCGGATTCCTTTAAATTTCTAAATTCTGCTACCTGCACAATTTATTGATCAGGATGTCAACATCAATACTGAATGATTGACAGCTGTCAATAAAAGGTCGACTGAAATGTATATCATTGAGCTGGTATTCTAATACATAGTGCAGATTCGAGAGATCCGAAGGGATAGATAACTACATACATTTTGTTGCAAAAGTAAATAAACGTAGAGTTGGCTGCGATTGTTTTCATTATTTAAAAAGTTATAAATGCGAATGCTATGGTGTTATATAAGGTGTTTTTTAAAACACAGCAATTACTATACCTAGCTAAGACTGTGTTGTTATAATATATGTTAAAACCTTAGCTAAATTGTATGCGATGGCTTAATGTTGGCTTTAGTTTGGTGAACATTTCAGTCTGCTTTGAAGCTGGTAAAAATTGTATTGGTTTCGGTTAGTTATTTCTTGTTTCTTTTTGCACATGAGCAAATTACCTTCAAGATGAATCATGTACGTATCGTATGTACCTACTCTTTTATATTAATAGTTTGTTAGTTTTAGTAAGAATATAATTTAAAAAAGGGATATATGTAAATTTTAGGGAAACTAATGAAAAAACATGAAGAAATGCTTTTGCGAACTGTTGGATACTGTATTCATATCACCCACAAAGTGGGGGTGGCAAAAATGTTAGTATGTCGTAATTGTTAAATACGATATTGTCTACTCATTTTGTTATACATAACTGTTTTTTTACGTTTCGAAAAAAAAATGTTTGATTAACAAACACCCTAAAATGTGGGCTTGGCGAATATTTGTGTAGACAAATTTGAAAAGACTGAGTTTATCTACATACTTAATGAAGAATAGGACTTTCACAATTCCTTTGACTTCAATAAAATAGTTGTCAGTGGGCGGATTTTAAAAACTATTACACTTGAGCATTCAGGGCCCCTAGAGAGTATATGTTCCCAATTTCAGTTTCGCTGCTCAAATGTTGATTTTTTGATTAAAAAAATGAGTTTTTTAAAACAGGGGACGGATTTTAAAAATGCCTACAGTTGATCAATTCCCTAAAGAGTATTAGTTCGACATTTCAGTCCTGAGTCCAAATTATGAGTCTAATTTTAAGTCAACATTATAAAACACTTAGAAGAGAGTATAAAAATAGGTGAAAATAATTAAACCACCAAAAACTAAAATCTGATTTATTGATACCTTTGCTGAAACGTCAATAATTAGTCAGTGGATAAAATTAGTCCAAGACAAATGACACAAGGCCTTAAAGTAACATATAGCTTAACTTAAAACATATTTTTATAGGCGTTTGTCCTTCGTCAGTACTTATTCGAACTTCAACTACTAACCCTTTTCAAATGCAGGTTTAACATTCATCGTGATACAGCTCGACACATAAAAATGTTCAAGTGTAAATAACACGTCGTTGAAAATTGAATTGTATAAAAAGAAATAGTAATTTTATTCAGTTCATCGAACTGGAAAAGTAAACTCTGATACGGAGGGATAAATAACTTTAAAATTTTAAAACTGGGGCGACAAGGCATGATGCTGTGCTGGTGTAAACACCTTTTGTGACCTTAAAGGGTTGCAAGAGTTGCTCATTTCGGTAACATTTTTGATGTAGGATATGAAAACGGCACAAAGCGCTCCGATCTAAATTGCTTAAGTTGACGTTGCAATGGATGAGATATAAAACCCACTTTTAATGTAGGGACTAAACAATTCATTTGTGTGATGTATTACGTAAACTTTGCAAAAAATCTGATAAGATCTGCACCAACAAACTTTAACGTTATGACAAAACATCACTATCCATGTTGTTCGGAACACTTACCGACTTACCGTTCGTAATTTGATAAGGAACCACCTAATAAAACTTTATCTCAAGGATGACGATGATGAGGAGATCCATGAGGATACACCTCACTTGCTTTGGTACTACCTAACCCTCTGTCACTTGAGGAACAGAGCACTTGGAGGATATTTTTTCCAAGCCATTCAAAAACCACCTGGTGTTTCAGTGTAAAAGTTTTAGAGGTTCATAAGGATATCACGATGTCTAGACAACGTGGAGTAGGGAAAAAAGACCAAGGATGGATGAAAAAAGCGAGAAAAGCGGGGCCAACACTAACATCGAAGGGTATCACAATGGGTCCACAAGGATCTAAGTTCGGTGTAGCAAGGTCGATCAATTCCATTAACCGAAAACATCACCTAACCTACAATCACGATCAACCGTGCTTTTGGAGCCAACGGTTTCGCAAGGAACGTCTCAATACGGAAGGCACTGTCTTCAACTGTTTTCCCCCATCCATTAGGGTACGTGGGCAATATCGGTAGTATCCACTTCGCGCAGCGTGCCATGGTAGAAGCTTAGCGGTGATCAAATAACGAAATTGGTTAGTATTGACGAAAATCAGCAAAGAAAAACCCAATTACACCTACATGCTGCCAACAAATCAGAATCCGTTCTCCAAGTACGCCAAGTATCACATTAAGTAGTCAAGGAATTGGCCTTCCTTGAGAGTACACACTAACTCCACACTAACTAACGTTAACTCCAAATTATACCAAATTATACCTGAGCTCAACTTAGTTTCAAAACCTCCCCAGTCTTCAAGTAGGGCCACAGGGTAGTCCGAAACCACCGTGCGACCCTGAAGTGATCCATTTGAGAAAGAGCTGGAGGCAGTCGCAACTAATGGACGACGCGTTTAGGACGTTTAGGCCGAGCTTGAACAAGAGATCTAAGTGGTTTCAGAAGGTAAAGCCAGTCGTTGAGGGCGATCTAGTCATTATTGCCGACAACAACTTGCGGGAAGCTGCCGCCCCAGAGGGATAATTGCGGACACTGTACCGGCTCAGTATGGACAAGTCAGTAGAGCTACAGCGGTTTGTATATGCGAACGCAGTCAATCTACGTCTTGGACGTAACTGTCTATGACGAAGGGAGTAATACCGATGCCGAATGCAGTCAACTTAGTGGGGGCGGTATGTTACTACCGTCTGAAGTTACGCCGTCAACAGGGGTGGTCTAAACAAACTTTGTAGCTCCACGGCTCCACCTTTAAGTATTAAAGAAGCGCTATCTCTTTTTGCCATTACATTTCCTTGCGTGCACTTCCCAGCATTTTTATTTCTTGTAATTTATTTCTGTTCGCTGACAAGGAAATAGCCACTTGGAATACAACCCAATTTAATAGGATAAAGAAGACACAGCAAATTAAAAGAAAAAACCAAGGTAATACTAGAATTATTGTTTAATTGAATTATTGTAATGTATGGAATAAAATCCAGAATTTTTAAGCCGGATAAAACAACGATTATAAGACTCTTAGCTAATAATATTATTGATGTAAGCCTAGTAAATGAAACTTGGCTAAAAAAAAATTTCAAATAAAGATTATAAATGTTATCGTCTAGATAGAGTAGAGTTCAAAGATCAATTGAGCACAAAGTACTTTCTGTAGTTAATACGCCACTAATTGAAAATATTGGAACTGAAATACCATTTAAAAATGGCCTTTCTGTTAAAATATATTCAGTTTATTTCTCGGAGGTAATACTTCACCAAGTAAAAGATGTGAATTATTTGTTAAAATTGTTTAAAATCAATGTTTCACTAATGTGTGACTTGAGAGCGTTGAACAACCTGTCCCCAAAAAAACTAGATCTCTTCAAACACAAAGTATACCAGCTATCTCCTCATTTAATTGAAATTAGAAATAAATACAGATGTTTGTGGATGAGCACTAGAAATCGGTAATTTTACTTAGAAATGAATATAGCTATTAAATATTAAAATCAAAACTTTTATTACAGAACACAGTATGAAACCTGGAACAATAAACTTCGGAATTTGGATAAGGCAAGCACACTTTAAATTAAATGCTATTTCATTCCTTAATGCTACGTTATTCTTTCAAAATTTATTATTTGATTTGTTATATTTGATAGTTTATTTATTCTTTCCATTACAATCTTATTAAGTTATAACTTGTTTATTATTATTTTCTAGGACATTGTTTATTTTCTCAGTTAAAATTATATGATCTTCATGGTCGGGGTTTCCCGCGATCCATTTCCAAGTTTTTCCAATGAAATCCAGGGATCTCTTTACTTGTATTCTAGGTTTTAATCTGTTAATATCAATTTTAATTTGGGAAATTTCATGGGTTAGGAAGGGATAGATGGGATCCTTGTCGGTTACCTACTCTCAAATTTACCGTAGACTTAATTTCCTCTAACTTATTTTCGTAAGGTTCTAGATCTATAACGTGGATGAGTCGGAAAGTACCAGTTTGTAATTTAGCTGTTCCCGTGCGAATCGAAACTGCTTGCGAATGGGAGTAGTCCAGTATCTTGATATCACCATAGCATGATGCCAAAATAAATCTAAAAGGGAAGATGTTAACTTTTGATATTGTTTTTATGGATTATTTTGCCTGTTTCTGTTAAAACAGTGGTTGTTTTGTCTTCTTTGACTGTCTCGCGTCTAAATCTGGGGGATAGTTATGTTGCTAAGCGCTTGTTTACTTTAACGTAGATGACATCACCGGGACTGTATGTCTTAAGTGGTTGTCTGGTTTTATTATGGCAACTAAGGTCTTGAGATTGTTTTTCTCTGAGTATTTTTATGTTAGCTCGTCTGGTTTTTTCGTACTCGTCGGGGTTGGTGCTGACTCTTCTTCCAAAAAATAGTTCCAAAGGTATTTTTTTGTAGTAGAATGAATCGTATAGTTGTATTCATATACTGATCTATCAAGTAGTTCTTGGAATGTCCTACTTACTTGGTCAGTTTTGAGGCAGCGCATGATCTCGGATAAAGTTTAATGAAACCTTTCCACTTGACCATTTACTGTACTGGAATATGGTGGCGTCTTGTAAATTTGAATACCTAACTGATCTTGCAAGATAAAGCGGATTAATGCGGAGTTGAAAGACTTTCTATTGTCAAACACAATGAACTTTGGGACTCCGTACGCGAAGAGAAGCTGTCGGAGTGGTTCCCTTATGTCTTCTATAGCCTTTGATTTGAGAATTCTGACCTGGGCGTATTTGGAGAATTTGTCTATTGCTGTAAGGACAAGCTGTTTACCTGTTGAATAAATATCAACATGTAGAATATGTCCTGGATACTGTGGTATTGGGGTAGGTTTGATCTGAGGATTGTTGGGGTGTCGATCATACTTTTGTGACTTGCAAGTGGAGCATTGCTTTACCAATCTGTCTATCTTTGCTCTCATTTGTGGAAAATACAGTTTCTCAAGTAACTGAACTTTATTTTCCTGGGCATTTCGGTGTGCTCTTTGGTGTTCGTTCAGTATTTCCTCCTCTTGTTCAGTGGGATTGGTTACGTCTCTTACTTGTGTTTGAGTAAATCTAGCTTTATATGTTTTAAAATGTGAGGGATATACGGGTTGGATTTTAGCCATTATACCTTCAGATGTAAACAGTCCATTAATAACACTTGGGTTTAAGGGTTTTTTTAGTAGATCAACTATATCTGTAGGGGAGTATTCTGTTCTGGTAATTATATGTCTGTGATATGTGGGAAAAGTTATTTCGAATTTTGTAAGTGTTTTCATTTCCTTGGAGAAGCATAATTTGGTTTTTAAAGGCATTAATCGATGTCTCTACTGAGGTGACTAGTTCGTGTGACGAACTCTCATCACTATGTTCCGTTGGTGTCACAGAATTTACTTGCGTTATTCTGGATAATGCGTCGGCTACTACATTCCCTTTTCCAGGTCGGTATTGTAGCTCGTAATTATACTCCTTAAGAATCGCTTTCCAGCGTTTCATTTTGGAGTTGGTATTTTTGGAGCTTAACGCATGAGTTAGCGGCTGATGATCAGTGAAAATTTTTTACCTTTGTTATACCATACAGATAATTACGGAGGGTGTTTAAAGACCAAATTATTGCGAGCATTTCTCTGTCATTGGCTGCGTAATTTTCTTCAGTCTTGCTTAACGTGCGAGATATGAATGTTATAGGCGTGTCGTCTTGTGAAAGAACGGCACCTAAGGCTATATTCGAAGCGTCTGTTGTCAGTTCAAATGGTTTTTCATAGTTAGGGTAAGAGAGTATAACGTCCTGTGAAATAAGAGTGTCCTCTATCTTCTTAAAGGCTTCTAGACTCTCAGTGTCTAGAGTGATCTGAATTTTGCTCGATTCTGTTTTAGAAACTCGTCCTTCTTTACCTCTAAGCAGAGAAGTCAATGGCTTAGCAAGTTTCGCGTAGTCCTTTATGAAGCGTCTGTAATATCCAGAAAGTCCCAAGAATGAACGGAGCTGTTTGAGGGTTTTAGGAACTGGGAAATTGTTAATTGCTTCTACTTTAGCGAAATTGGTTTTTAAACCTTGGGATGAAACTATGAATCCTAAGAATTCGACTTCGGATTTGAAAAATTGACATTTGTCAAGTTGAACCTTCATGTTCGCTTCGCTTAGGGTTCTGAATACTTGATAAATAAGGTTAATGTGCTCCTTTTCGTTCTTACTATGGATGATAATATCATCTATATAGACACGACAGAACTTCCCTATGTAGTCGTGAAGAACATCGTCGAGAGCTCTTTGGAAGATTGAAGGTGAGTTCTTCAATCCGAAAGCGAATCTGGTAAACTCGTATTTTCCGTTGTTAACAGAAAATGCGGACTTTTCTATATCGGATTCTTTTAACCGTATCTGATGGAATCCGCTACGAAGATCTAAGACTGTGAAAAATTTACTATCTTCAAACTCAAAAAGAACTTTATTGATATCCGGAATAGGGTATCGATCGGGTATGGTATGGTGACGATGTTGAGCTTCCTATAGTCAACAACCATGCGATACTGTTTGTTGCCTTGAGAGTCACACCTCTTCGGAACGATCCATACTGGGGAGTTGTATGGTGATCGGGATAGTCGAATTATGCCATCATTAAGAGGTTTAGTGATTTGTTTTTCTACTTCGTCGCGTAGAGCTGCAGGATAAGGATAGGATTTGGTATACACGGGTGTGTCGGTATTCGTTCTGATTTCACCTATGACTCTAGTGGTGTAGGTGAGTCTCTCGTCAGGTTCGGAAAAAAAGTCCTTGAATTCATTCGTTATTGCTTGAACTGAATTCCTCTGTTGATCAGTCATGTGGTCTAGTTGTGCTTCGATGGTATTAACCGAAGGAGATCGAAATTGTTTAATTTTGATTTGGATTTTATTTAGGACTTGCATAAAGCTGTCCTTAGTGTAGATTACAGCTGACAGCTCCTTAAGGCTATCGTTTCCGAGTATTCCATGGAAGAATTTTAATGTGGGTAAAAGGAAGAATTTTAGTTTAACATTGTCATCATTAAATAGATTTAAGAATGTATGATGGCTGACTCTGACGTCTCCAGCAATCGATTTAGCGTAGAAAGATGAGTCGTTAGTAATAGGGTTTTCAACGAAATGGGGTTGGATATAATAGTTCTTGTTAGATCCTGTATCAATCAAAAAGTTTAAAAGGGCTCCACTCTTCGTTTTGCATTGAAAATATGGCAACGAAGAGTTCGTTAGCCTAAAAAACTGAGGTCTGTATATTCAAGAGGTGTAGATTCTTCCATGGCATTGGGCGATTCATAGAACTGAGAATAGTCTTCGAAAGACTGCTCGTTAGCAGAGTCCTCTAAGGTCATTTGTTCGAAGTAATTGTCCAATTGCTCTGGTTCGACATTCAGTTGGAAATTTCTTTGGAATTTGCTAGGGATGGGTAGATTTACTGCAGGACCAGGTGGTCTTTTCGCGGCGTATCTTGGTGGGGCGGAAGGTCTGTTTTGGTAATTGACTGCTGCGGTCTTGATTGTTGAAGCATCCATTGGTTCCGCTCTCGGTTGTAGATTTGCTGGTCGCATGTTGTTCCACTGATTCTGGTTGTGTTGGAATCCGTGATTAGGATTGGGGTTTGGATGTGGAATATTTTGGAATGGAGGGGGTCTCGAATTAAAGTTATTGTTTGGTCGCACATAGGCTAATTGTGGGTAGAAGGGAATGGAATTATTGGGAAAATGAGGATTATGTGGAGGTTTCCTTTGAGGAAGTTTAGGTGGGTTTGACTGAAGCTTCTTAAGTGTTCCCTGATTGTTGTTGGCGTAAGTGGACCTGAAATTTTAGTCTCCAATTTTAAACACAAGTGGAGGGCTTGTGGTAGGTCTACTGGTTCTCGAATTCCAAGTAGCCTTGATAAATCTCCCTTAAGGCCTCTTACGAAGGTATCGAGTGCCTTGTCTCTATATGTTTTTGTAAGCAAACATAAAGCTTCATGGCCGACGTCCATGCTAGCAATTTTGTTCAATATCAGCGATAAGTGTGAATAAACTGCTTGGTAAAACCCTTGGACAGAATCGTTTCCTTGCACTAAGGAAGTCATCTGGTACTCCAGTGTTCCTAGATGCGATCTGCGTAGTGCAGGGTAAGGCAACGCGATATGCAATCCCAGTCAAGAGGTGTGTTGTAGGATTCCAACGCAATTTCTGCATTTCCTACAACTTTATTCCTAATAACGTTTAGGATACCGTAATATTTGGGTGAACCCTTAACGGGTTCGTAAAGTCAGATTATACGATCGACGCTCTTCTTCCACGAGCTGAATTCACCTGGTTGACCAGAGAATTCCCGCAGGCAGCGAACCGCATCTGGAATTTTGTCGAGATCCGACAAATTTCCACGTAGCTCGGGATTAATTATTTTATTAGTTCCTCTACCAAGGTCTGCATTAGGGTTAAGCATTTCCTGGATGATATGTCGTCCCTCCGTGTTTAGGACACGGCTGACTACTGAGGCTATAAATTGCTGGAATTCTGGTGCGGCTTGAGGTTGCATAGGATTATTAGTGTTGAGGTTGGGTTAGGTTGCTGTGGTTGGTTGGCATTGGGGTTAAGTTGTGATGGCCGAAGTACATTTTCGTTCGCCTTGTTATATATTTTTTATATGCACAGAGATTAGGGAAAATTTAAAAATTGGAAATTCTTTTCCTTGGAGATATTTAGAAAAACTTGGCAGGAGGTTTTCAAGAAATTTGGCAAAATTGTTAAGCGCTCAACTTATAGCTAAAAATTTCTTATTGTTTTGTATTTCTAAAAAAAAATTTTAATTGTTTCTTAATTTGATTTCCTTATAATAACTTACAATATGATGAATAGTTGTTGCATCTTTATATTCATCTGGTGCAGCAGTGGCTAACACAATATGTTGTGTTTCCTGTTCCTCCTCCTTTATGGGCACAACACTTCTTATTCCCGGAGGCTACTAAGGGGCCTCGTTTCTGTCGCACTTTTGGGTTCTTTGGGGGACCGAGAGTTTTTATTTGCGGCACTTGTTTACCCTTTTTATCTTTGCTACGTGGCACTTATGGGGCTATGGTAGGTTACACGGGCACTTCTTGAGGGCACTGGTAAAACTCGGCACTACTTCAGGGCACTGGGTTAAAGATAATTACAGGTGTTTGTTCGCTTTTTTTCCTACACGGGCACTAGTTAAGGGCGCTGGTAGGTTACACGGGCACTACTTTAGGGCACTGGTAAACGCGGGCACTACTTTAGGGCACTGGTTAAAGACGAACTATTATACTTATTTAGACGCACTCCCGGTCCCTGCTCGGGCGCCAGTTAAAACATTTTTTTATTAGAAATTTAAAAAAAAATTATTCACCGGGCAGAGTAACTGCCTCGATCAGATTATAAAATACAATTGACAAATTTGACTTAATTCTATTATCTTAAATACAAAAAAAACTGCTGACCAACTGTTGACGATACCTGTGCCTGTCGTGGGAATGTTGCTGCCGTTGGCTTCTTGGAATAGCGGCGGCTACGGATATTATGCCAAGTCTGCTGGATCAGGTGGCGGCGCGTGTGCACTGCATGCAAAAATGTGGGAAACTATTCTGATGCGGTCACGTCTATTGCATATGAAATGTGGGAAACAAAATATGTGTTAATTTATAGGAGTCCAACCCTATTAGACACAAAACAAATTTATTACAGAAACCACCATTGAACGCAGCACGCAAAATTCAGCGTCTTAATTTTGCAATAAGTCACATCAGGTGGAGTCGAGAGTGCCAAACCGTTGTCTTTTGAGATGAAAAAAAAGTTTAATTTGGAAGGACCTGATGAATATAATTATTATTTCCGTGATTTGAGGAAGGACGAAATAACCTTGGATGGAAGACACAGCCAGAGAGGTAGAGTAATCTTGTTTCTTAATCCGAGTGTTTGAAGGGTATTGAAGCTGTACTGAAAGCTACTGAGTAGAAGTGTGTTTTAAGCTGGCAATAAAGTCTTGATCTATTCGTTACCAGTTTTTGCTTGTGTTTCGATTAATGGACTGTATATCACATTAACTTGCACACAGAACAGTTCAACAGCGCAGAGTGTTGTTTGTATTAATAATTTTAATATTTTTAATTTGACAATTTTATCGCGCATTGTTCCAATTTCATTTGTTTCCGCTACCTTTAAACTCTGAGAATGTCTCCGCCCTCCGCTCGTATACCAGTTTCCGCTTGAGAGAAAACAACAAAGCGGCATCCTCCAATACATTGTCAACAATGAATTCGCCACTTGCAACTACTACCCACAAACGTGTCGAGGAAGGAAACAATATGTGGGATAAAATGGATGAGCGGTTGCACAAACAAAGTGAGTTGATTATTAACCTACTGTCAAAAAAAAAGTCCGATATGGAGAGCAAAATCTCCGATAAACTTGATCAGCAGATCAATGATCTAAAAGAATCAGTATGTCAAATAAACAATAAAGTTGCTCACCTGGAAACGTCACTTCTTAACGCCAATTCCGAAATCAGTACTCTGAAAGAAGATCTGACAAGCATCAAGTCATCCCTTACTCACGTAAACAACAAACAAAGTGTGTCTAAGGCACTTCTCATCGAGAAAACAAATGAATTCCAGAATATTGCAAAAATTATTAAGAAGAAAAATAGTGTCATTCCTGCGTTTAAGATAAAAAATTGGTACAGTTTTGCTATCGAACGCTGAAAAAGCAGATGCTTTCTTCAAATTGTTTAAGGGGAAAATAATCAACTTTAAGTTGCTGTTCAAATGTCCTGTGAAACAATAAGTTCGAATACAGTCGATATTCGAGAAATGTGCTTACTTTAGAGGATCTATCTTTAAGATCAGGTTTAAAAATTTATAAATCAACCTGTATTAACCTGTATCTTAAGAAATTACCAACAAAGAGTATAAACTATCTTCGAAATTTATTTAATGGATGCTTTAATTTAGGGTACTATCCTGAAAAATGGAAAAAGGCAAAAATCAATCCTATCCTGAAGCCAGGAAAGAATTCTTCCATGCCGTGGCTGGCAAAATCCTCCTCCAAACCCTCCCCGTGGGTGCCGGCTGTTAATGGTCACCACAATTGTCTTGTGCGATGTCAAGACGGTGATCAGCTAAGGTCAGGGGGCATTACTGTGGTATTCTTTTACTCGTCAATAGTTCAATACCCAGTGGATGCTCCTTTAGCATAGGATGGAAGGTGCCTAAATTCAGTATGGCTGAGGGCCAAATCGAGCTCTTTCAGACGCCCGGGCAAGGTCTGTCGTACCCCTGTTGCCTTATCCCGGTATATCGGGTCTGCCGGGATGGACCTTTTATTTCCGACCTACTCGTGGGAACAAAATTAAAATTCAAAAAAACATGCCAAACAAAGACGATCATATTAACAAAAACCGACCAAGACTGACCAGACAAGACGAACGTAGCCAACAAACCCAGGACAAACGCTACTCACGACAACCCTCCCCATTTTCAAAAGTTTAATACTGAAAGCGCTGAGGAGAGCTGCCAATCCTCGTTCAACACCGCCAATATTGGATCTGAGAGTGAAGACGAATTGCTGGACGACAAGGAATCTGAGGACAACACCCTGAAACCACACGCGGTCTCCAAAGAGACAAGAAAGCGGAGCATCAAAACGATTCCTCAAAAAATGACAGAGAAAGACCCAACCTCTATCAACGATAGGGCAGGGCCTTGATCAGGAAGCATAAGAGGGCAATAAAGAGCTTTGAAAATCAGAGGGCTCACAAACCCAATGAACCGTCAGCTCCTGAACTGCGAAAAGAAACAACAGTAGTGGTGGCAGACAAATCCAAAGGTTGTGCTAATAAGGCTAATCTGGCAGGAAATCGTGGCAGCCGAAGCGTGTGACAGCGCGTTGAATATACGTCATTTTCCACAATAGTAATAATAAGTGTAACCATTTGATTATAGCCCTAAGCGACAGAGTATATCAGCTTAAATATGAAAATATTGGTCGAAGACGTTTTGCACGCAGCGAAGTCCTTGCCAGACGCGACCGAAGTTCAGGATCAAACCCATTTTTTAATATTTGACGTAACCGAATGCAATTTTCAATAAACATAGAACATGACCTCTTGATCATGAAAACATGAGTCCAAGACGTTTTGCATGCAGTGAAGTCCTTGCCAGACGCGACCAAAGTCCAGGATCAAACCTTTTTTTCAATATTTGACTGCCACGATTTGCTGCCAGACTAGTATTTTCGATACACTCTCTATCCAGGTTACCTCTCAGACCGAAAAATTACTTCGGGCTCTTGGTCTAAAAGGCATTACGAGAAGGCAGAAGCTGATGCAATTGGAAAGGCCCCTGTCTCTTAATTTTTAATATTTTGGGGAAGAAGTTAAAACCGACGGTCGGCTGATTTTCTAAGCTCTCTAAAACATAATTAGCCCTAAATTACTGATTTTATAATGAAGTTTTCTGTTCAAAGCAACTTAACTAACGCAAAACAAAGCTGGCGTGATCTCAAAAATCGTTTAATTCGTAGCAATCAAGGAAAGTGACACTTTTTTTGCAATTTTTATTATTCAACTAAAAAATAAATTCTTATTAAATCGACCTTCGCTTATACTCCTGCTTTTCTTTCCAAGATCAATTTAGACACTAATCTATTTGCACTAACAATGACAATGCCTCGCAACTCATTTAAATTTAAATAAAATACATTCAAACATATACATATATGTATAATGTGTGAATATCTTTTCCAAAATCAACATATTGCCACTTTAATTCCAACGATTAAGCAATTATTATATCAAAATCTACAGCAGTGTATTATGGAATAACCCCGTTACTTTTAGCACCATGATGTATACAATGACAAGTGTAAAAATTCACATGTTAAGAATCTTTATTTTCCTTTTTCAGTTGATTGTAGTGAATATTTGTCAAAGTTCTTACTGCCTTCTGTATATTTATACAAAAATTCCATCAAGGACCCAGAACATGCAGGGATGCAAAATAATTGAAAAGAAAATCATTCCCGATCAAACGATATGTTTTGCATTGCTTCTGCTTGTAATGGGACTGTTCACAGAGGGGTTTATTGGATTGACAATGTTAGGCATGCACGGTTTAAGGGTGACTGAAAGAGTGTTGAGTGACTGACAACTTAATAGGGCAAGAAATGGGCCAGAACGTTTGAATGAGAAGCGAAGTAGCAACACGCGCATAGGGTTGCTTTGTTTGCAAGTACACTTAATCATTAATTATTATGTAAAATGGCAGAAGAGAAAGGAATTGATTTCAGAAAAAGTAAATACCTTACAGACTGGGTAGGTATTATTCAGAATGGAATTTTTAAGTAAAAAGGACTCTAGTCTGTTGTGACTACATGAAACTATTTATACACCACCCTTATTTTATTGTCGGCTGTGTTATTTTTCTTGTGTGTAATGAGTTTGTCAGTAATTTATGGGATTATTTAAGATTAATTGAAGTTTTTAAATTTGAGATGGTTCTGTTATAATGTTTAACAGTGCTAGAGAGAACAAACACATGTTCTATGTGAAATCACAGGGTTTGTGCAAACTCCAGTGGTAAACTTGTAGAAAAGTCCATCCAACCACATGACTTCGAAGGACTTCTCAAAGCCAACCAGCAGCACCCGTGCATTGGTTCTTGCATTAATTCCATAAAATTTCTGAAAACAGTTTCGCGACGCATGAATAGGGTCATTCCCCGTCCTGAAACCAAACTTCAACAGGGCCATATTGAGAGCCTTCTTAAAAACCATGCTAATATTCGGAACAAAACTAATGCGAAGCTGCTGTTGTTGGAGATGGGTGAAATTGCTATTTCTGCTTATTGAAAATATTGACCTTCAAGACAATTTAATTACATTAATTATAATAGCAACAATAAAAATACACATTTAAAGCTGATTTTTTTTCTGTAACCAATAATTAAATCCTTTTTTTTCTTGTGTTTTTATGCCTTTAATCATTATTTAACTCTTTAAATATTCACGATCCGTATTTGTCTGCTGTTTTGAACGTCAATAAATAAAATCTGGAAAACAACAAACAAATTGTATGGAAACAGATAGCAAGCCTTAGAACCGCCGCCGGCCACCTACCGGAATATGTTGGTACAGTTACTCATCATTGACCAACGATTGGCCGAAGGACAAACCCCGTGTCCTTACCCTCTTTCGGGATAGGGTATTTTGTAAGCAGCTACCTTCCAATGTTCCAAAGATAATGTGCATTATTCAGCGAATTGCTATAAAGCGTGGTAACAATATATACAGCCTCAAAGAGCAGATGTCTCAATACGTCGTTTCGTACAACATCCACCACTCGAATATGCACAGAAGATCACCTTTTGACACGAATAACTGAGGTGTGTTTCATTTATTATCAACAACTACGTTAGAATGGCTTTCATCTACACCCATTAATCTCAGATAATTCTCAAGTTGGTGCGCAGATAGAAATGACTAGAAATGACCTACTTACTACTTGGACTGAAATGACTTTAGGATGAGAGTAGGACTTTCATTTCCAATGATTTCTTCAGTAAAAGGTTTTTTTTTTTTTTAAATAGTAGGCGCATATTTAAATTTGCATGAGCATTTCGGCCCCCTTGATAGTATTATATTTAAATGTTCAGCTTTCTAGCTCGTAGGGGAAGACGGGCTAAAAGTAACATGTCTCAAGATGTGATTTGTTGATAGTAATAAAGTAATAAAAGTAACAGGGGTAAGTTGTAATAGCAAAAAACAAAGTGCACCTGATAACTTTCTCGCTTTTGAAAGAAGTTGTTTCGAACCACATTTTTTTATTAGTCATTTTCTATATTGGAAAAATCAGGGGAGAACGATTAGGTTAAATGTAGATTACAATATGTAGAAAGCTTTGTTTTATTTGTCTTAATTGCATTTATGAATGGGTAAGTGGAACAACATCTTAAAATTTAATTTTATACCTTTCATCGAAGACTGGAACTGGGTAAAAAAAAGTATAGACACATGACCTCCGCACACCTTGACGTTGGCGTCATCTCTTATGGCGATGGTATGGAGGCTTAACGTCATAGTGATTCAACAGGATATGCTGTCGGCATTAATCGTAGTCGGAGGACCCAAATGCCATCAAAGATTACACGGGTAATCGAGGGTGTGAAGGCAGATTGCTACTTGACAGACCTAAAATTGCCAGACAGGAGGCAGCAGATGACCCACTAGAAGTAATTGCTCCATCATTTGAGCGACAGAGACTTGACAGACGCGGTAGGCGTCGCCAGGAATATGCTCTGGCTCATTCTTGCATCGGCATATCTGCCATATGATGAGGAAGATCTACCATCCCCACTAATAATGGACCTGGTACTGTACGCCAACTCCACCAGATCAAACCTGGTTATAGTTATGGATGTAAATTCCGACCACACACAGTGGGGGAGCAAAGACATACATAAAAGAGCTTAGTCTTTATTTGATTGTAAATTTTTTTTTTTTCGGGCTGTAGAACTTTCTACACTCAGACCCAATACTAGTAAATTGTACTGCCAGGAAGACACACCTCTTCTACTAAAATTTTCAGTGCGCCTATGCGCCTATGCTTGCAGCACTCATCACATCAGCACCAAATACCTGCCACCTGATACGAGCAACAGCAGGACAATCATATAGCTATGTCCAGTCTACTCATGTTGTTTCGTCTACCTCGATGAATAATTAGGTGCAGGGAAATAACTTCACGGGCAATAACTGCACATGGGCATAATAACTTCACCTCGAGTTTGAAATAACTTCACTATAATTGATTACTGTAGCCGATCTTTATGAATCTCTTCGCAAATTTTTCGTAGATCAATGAGAAAATTTCAAGTATTTCGAAGAAACGGCGATGGAATTAAGCGTGTCGAAGCAGTACACATAAGACATGGGAAAAAGACAACCGAAAAAAAATATGATGAAACGCCCGATGAAGAAATGAAAATGACCGCGAGTGATACTTTCAGAGTTAGCACATTTCTCGTCATCATTGATAGACTCGTATCTGAATTAGAAAAAAGACAGAAAGCCTACAACAACTTCAGCGAAAAGTTATCATTTTTGACCTAAATGAGTGAATTGTCATCATCAACCCTTACAAAAAAGCTCTTGCCTTGGAAGAAATATATTCTAATGATTTAGAGACTGACTTAGTTCGAGAATTCATTCATTTTCAAAGACACCTTTCTTCAAAAAGAATTTCGGTAAAACCAAAATCTGAATCATTGGAAAGTCTATCTTCGTTTCTGCGAAAACAGAACTTGCAGAACGTTTATCCTAACTTTTACATAGCTCTTCGTATGAGAGAAGCTTTTCTTGTCTAAAAAGGGTAAAAAATACTATTTCTTGTGCAATTTGAACCGAATTGTTGGATTGTAAAGATAATTTAGGAACTGACAATTCACAGTTATTGTAGAGGTAAGGGCGGCAAAAATTCAACAGCCTATACTTGGGAAATGTGTAAATCCGCCGATGCTCTTTTCCCTTAAAGAACCCTCAAGTAAACTAACCAAATTCCGACTAGAGGAATACAACTTTTGCATTGAATACACACCCGGAAAAGATAACTGCACGGCTGATGCCTTAAGCCGCATAAAATCAGATTCTAACCAACTTAAACAACTCCAGATCAGCGTCATTACAAGGTCACAATCGAAAGCAGGAGATCGAATACAGGAAAACCACATACAAGACACAGAAGATCAAACCTCCAGAGCTTGGGCATACAATAATTGAGATAAAAATAAGTAATAGTTTCGATGACAATGAGTACCCATACCCATTAAAGGTAAAAATATAATCCTGGGCCCAAACAGAGTTTTGGCGTACATCTCAGAGAGAAATTGTGTACTCCTAAGAAGGTCCAAGGAAGGTACTACAGCCCGATCAGCATCATTTAAATGTAAACTTTTGCTGTTTCGAAAAATAGATTGCATAGTAGCTCTGTGTGTGTATGCATTTGGTCTTTGACTAAAGGTGAATGTGTTCTGGCTAAATTTAGGTGTAAATTGTGGTCTCGAGGGTCTACCATTGGGACTAGGATCACAATATCGCATATAGCAAAAATTTTGCTCCTTAATGCAGAAATTGAATGCTTACTGGAGTGTGCTACATTTCATAGTTCTAGAAGCTTAGTTGCTATTAATATCTATTGCTCCGTTTAAGGCGGAATCACTGGCTCCTAGATTATTATTAGAAGAAATTTCACTCTGGGTCACACCAGAAGGTCCGTTACTGCCAAGAAAAACTGCTCTTTCCTTCCATAATCGGCATTGTGGTATGCAGCTCCTCTTCACTATCGCTAGGTATACAGTATGTGTATGGCTTATATATGTACCGTTTTCGTTTTGAAAATCGTTGATGTGTATTTAACATATACACTCACATAAATTACAGGCGAGGGGGAAGGGATTCAAGAAGTGAGTTTAGATATTTAGATATTTATTTAATTAAACAAAACAACCATATACATGCAAAAGATTACAATTAAGTATCTATTAAGTATAGATGTGATCAAAATGGAATTATTTTAAATAAATAGATTATAAAAAAAATAATGTTAATTAAAAGGTGTTTACATTTTAATGTGCAATTAAATATTATAAATAAATAAAAAAAAGAGAGACAACGAAAGAAAAAAAGTTAAATTAATTTATGAAAATAAACCTATCCTAAGCCCTACGATCCATTTATTCTATTATTGTCAGCTAAATATGTAAAGAGAGAATCCGCAAAACCACCAACAAAACAAAGTCGTCTAATACCGAGAGGAAGTAAGTTCCATAAGCGAATAGCATGAATAAAAAATTGCCTATCAGTAGTTACACAGGTAGTGTAGTAGAATAGGTAGAATTATGCTCAGAGATCGAGATGAAAAAGAAAAACGAAGTTTTTCATACAGATAAGCAGGTTGTTTGTTACAATGATTTTATGCAAATATTTTATAGTACAATATTCTAAGTACACATCCAAAGTACATCCAAGAATTTTTTTCCGAATGTCGATATGTGATCATAGCGCCTCGGTTCATAAACCTAACGAGTAACGTTGTTAAATGCAATATCAAGTTTTCTTTTGGTTTCCGAAGAACAATTACAAAAAATTACAAAAAAAAAACTCTATAACAGAATTGATGATAAACGCCAACTTTAAGAAAAATGTTTTCATTCCAAATTTGTCACACAGGTAATTTCGACATTTCAAAAGTTCTCCAAATCTTCTTTGCTCATCTTTCACTCAGTTTCGTAAATGTATGAAAAACAATAACCTCTTTTTATTGAGGTCAAATCTGGGAGCCCACAGGCGGACCAATGGGGGTGCAGTAAAGTGGGAGGGTTCTGATGGAATGAATTTCATTTTTATTTGGCTTTGTTTTTTGTTTTCAATGAATATTTCAAGTCTTAAATAAACAGTTCGTTTCATGTTTCCGTTAAGCTACCTACACCTCTCCGGATGCCAAAATTTCCCGTAAAGAAATATCTCGAAAGATGAACGCTTTCGAAAAGATGACTCGGATTAGTTTTTATTATGTTCATCCTATCGAGCTTCTACTGTACTTGGTTTTGTCTCGTTGAATTTAAATGCCAACCAAAAACGAATCTGTTGGAGATACTACCTTAGGTATCAACACCTGCCCTCGCACTATAACATTGGAGAAGTTACAAGGTGTTGCATCTCCTTGCCGAAATACGGGGCAGCTTTTGAATAATTTGAAAGTGCTATTCCAAACAGGAAATTGAACCACGTATTTGATAGCGTCACACGACACAATTCGATCAGTTTTGTCCAGATCCCGAATTCGGTCATCGCCACATAGAGCTTTTGTACATAAGTGCTATCACGTGGGCCTCGACTTGATATTCATTTATCTTCTCCAGGATTTGCGTCAGTGTGAAGAAGACAAGTTGCAATTATCTGAATCCACAATTCCTAGAAGTCACTTCTCACGCTACCGACTCGTAATTTTCCAGCTCCAGCACATTACCTGTCAAATTTAAAAAAAAAAACAACTTTTAATTCTAAGATTAAGCTTAAAGTTTGAATAAAGTACAAAAAATACCGGTCACCTATCCTATAAAAATAAATATTCTGTACGCTAAAATATCCATTCCTTGTGTAATCATGCAAATAACATATTTTTTTTTTATTTATTTCATTATTTCATATCAAGAAACTTAAACATAAAGTACAATATAATTCATTTTAATAGTGAGCTTTAAGGTTTTTGATTGAAATAGCTTTGTACAATCTATTGTCTATTAAATGACAAGAGGCGAATATACCCTACGGTTATATAAAAATGAAATACAAAAAACTATTGATGGGGAAAACAAAACTCAGTGATCATTTAAAAAAGAAAAATTAAATTCAGTTTTTTTTTTTTTTAAAAAAGCAAAGAAAAAAAACATCAAAATTGTTACACTAATAGTGTAAAAAAAACATCTATTTCAGAATCGTTAAACGAGACAAGCCATTTTTTTTATACTACTTAAGAATACTGTTTTCACTCTCTCGCATCTAAATTTTTCTGGTAAATTATTAAACAAACGAGGAGCAGTAACATAATAAAAACGCGAAAAATGTGTTTTGTGGATTGTTGGAACATTTACGAAGTTTCTGGTATTGACTCTCAAGTTATGACTATCGTGAGCTCTAACATCGTAGTACCCGGAATTTTCAAAAAAATATATTTAAAACTTTGTAGCAGTACAGGTGCCTTAAACGAAGAAGTTCGAGTCTCTCGAACAACTCAAAACTGGGGGTTCTACGATTAACTCTACACATAATTCGTATTGCATGCTTCTGTTTAATCAGCAGTGGTTCCATAGTGTTAAAATAAGTGCCACCCCAGCAAGAAATTCCATACTGCAGTTTTGATTTTAAAATACCAGTATAAACCAATTTCACAATGGGTAGTTTGCAGTACATGCTAACGTGGAATAATAGCCTTACAACTAAATTTAGATACCGTTTCAAATATGACGTATGTGCCTTCCAACTAAACTCATGGTCCAATATAATACCTAGGTATTTAAAGCTGTCAACAC
The DNA here is from genome assembly GCA_949715645.1 of Portevinia maculata. Lineage (NCBI taxonomy): Eukaryota > Metazoa > Arthropoda > Insecta > Diptera > Syrphidae > Portevinia > Portevinia maculata. Next base: position 168,436,176 of record OX454526.1, on the reverse strand, counting down.
GCTCAATTAAAAAGCAACCGTCACTACAGCTTACCAGCTCATCAAACGATATATTCCCATCTCCCAAACAAAATCGACAACAGCTTGGTGAGTGATAATATAAAGGCAATTCCTCACAGACAACACCCTTGATATTAAATACCATAAATTTCGTTTTGTTGCTGATGATTAGATTTTTTAAATAAGAGGCAAACCAGTCATAAATAAAACCTCTAAAACCTGCATTAAATAATTTATTTAGTAACAGAGTATGGTTCACCATATCAAAAGCCTTTGTAATGTCAATAAATAAAGGAGAAGAAATTTGCGAAGCATTTAAACTGTTATATATTTCCCCAGATAATTTTAATAAAGCAGTTTCAGTTGATCTACCGCTTCTGAAACCAAACTGGGAATCATTAAAGAAATAAGTTTTGTCTAAGAATGATAATATTCTAGATTTAATTCCTTTTTCAATAATCTTCGAAAAAACGGATAAGATGGAAATTGGACGATAATTATTTAATGTCATCGTCATCACTTTTTTTATGCAGTGGTAACACTACAGCTGTTTTTAGAGACTCAGGAAAAACACCTGCTAAGATACACAAATTAAAAATAAAACATAAAAAATCAGAAATATGAAACGCAATATTTTTTAATATGAAACTTGAAATATTATCAACAGACGACGAATTGGACGTTTTAAGTGACATCATAATTTTATAAACTTCAAGCGATGTAAACTGATCAAACAAAAAGCTCTGTGGTTGAATACTGCTTTGTATTAAACTGTTGTCACAGTGACTGTCATTTGAAACACTGTTACAAGAACCAACAGAAGCAAGCAAGTTATTAAACAAATTAGCAACTTCTATAGGCTTAGACACAGTTAAATTATAACTTGAAATACTTATATCTCTATAGGATATATTTTTGTTAAGTATTTCATTAACAACTCGCCATTCCTCTTTCGAGTTCCCAAGGTTTCTTGCCAATCTATTGCGAAAGTATGTATCTCTACATAGCGGTATTTCGATCTTTACCTCTCTACATAACTTTTCATAATCCGTGTGTTTCTTTATTCATTCTGAATATTCGGAATATTCCGAGTGAGCCATTAACGTTTCTTTATTCAATGGAATATTCCGGATAATCAATTTCGGTGTTTCTTTATTCATTCTGGAATAAATGGAATGCATTTTTTTTATTCCTAGAGAAAGGTGGAATACAAAGAATATTCCCTCGTTTGACAGATGCACTTGATCAAAAAAAAAAAATAGAAGCAACAGCAAACAATCATGTGATGACAAATATGTGTGTTGTTTTAAGTTAATTATTTTTTTATTATATATTTTTAATTTCCTTCCAGAATCAAATATACATTTTTAAAATGTTCTTCTGTGGGCATGAAATGCCGCATAGATGTTGGTAGTTGGTGACAAGATGATTTCATGAGCAGTGTTGCCACTTATGCTACATAAAAAGGTGCATGTTTTTTGAACTTGTACTAAATCCTTACTCGAAAGGACAACATATTTAATGTTTTACTTTTTTCCTTCGATTCAGTATATTTAACATAATAACAACACGAGAATATAATGTTATTCATAAAAATAATAACAATATCTTAGTAATAAATAATATATTATGCTTTATCTGAGCGAAAGTTGTATATTACTGTATTGGGTACTTCGTTAAGAAACACAGCTGTGGAGACTTAAATAGGGACAAGTCGTTTTCCGCTACATATTGTTTTGGTTGTCGAAAATATTGATAGCTTTAAAATGTTCAGCCAATCACAAACTCGTCACTGACAAATAAATTTAGAGAATTCATTCGCTGTTTTTGTTTGTAAAACAACATTTTTAAAACGAAATGTGAGTAGAATTGCTTTTTTGGAAAATAAAATAATATGTATTGAATAGATACAATCACTGGAACTTCACTTCCATAAATCTTATGAACAAAAAGCAGTCACAAAAGCATGAGCTTAAACAAAACAACTAACAACAAAATAAAATTAAATTTTAATACGTTTTCCCAATAGTAGTACTCAGCTGATTAATTGAATAATCAAATTATTTGCGCTATAAAATTAAGAAGGAGTACCTAAACACAGACGACGAATTGGACATTTTAAGTGACATCATAATTTTATAAACTTCAAGCGATGTAAACTGATCAAACAAAAAGCTCTGTGGTTGAATACTGCTTTGTATTAAACTGTTGTCACAGTGACTGTCATTGAAACACTGTTACAAGAACCAACAGAAGCAAGCAAGTTATTAAACAAATTAGCAACTTCTATAGGCTTAGACACAGTTAAATTATAACATGAAATACTTATATCTCTATAGGATATATTTTTGTTAAGTATTTCATTAACAACTCGCCATTCCTCTTTCGAGTTCCCAAGGTTTCTTGCCAATCTATTGCGAAAGTATGTATCTCTACATAGCGGTATTTCGATCTTTACCTCTCTACATAACTTTTCATAATCCGTGTGTTTCTTTATTCATTCTGAATATTCGGAATATTCCGAGTGAGCCATTAACGTTTCTTTATTCAATGGAATATTCCGGATAATAAATTTCGGTGTTTCTTTATTCATTCTGGAATAAATGGAATGCATTCTTTTTATTCCTAGAGAAAGGTGGAATAAAAAGAATATTCCCTCGTTTGACAGATGCACTTGATCAAAAAAAAAATAGAAGCAACAGCAAACAATCAAATGGGTGAGCATTTATTGCAAATTTATTGTCTTTTTTTATATTTTTATGTGTGTTGTTTTAAGTTAATTATTTTTTTATTATATATTTTTAATTTCCTTCCAGAATCAAATATACATTTTTAAAATGTTCTTCTGTGGGCATGAAATGCCGCATAGATGTTGGTAGTTGGTGACAAGATGATTTCATGAGCAGTGTTGCCACTTATGCTACATAAAAAGGTGCATGTTTTTTGAACTTGTACTAAATCCTTACTCGAAAGGACAACATATTTAATGTTTTACTTTTTTCCTTCGATTCAGTATATTTAACATAATAACAACACGAGAATATAATGTTATTCATAAAAATAATAACAATATCTTAGTAATAAATAATATATTATGCTTTATCTGAGCGAAAGTTGTATATTACTGTATTGGGTACTTCGTTAAGAAACGCAGCTGTGGAGACTTAAATAGGGACAAGTCGTTTTCCGCTACATATTGTTTTGGTTGTCGAAAATATTGATAGCTTTAAAATGTTCAGTCAATCACAAACTCGTCACTGACAAATAAATTTAGAGAATTCATTCGCTGTTTTTGTTTGTAAAACAACATTTTTAAAACGAAATGTGAGTAGAATTGCTTTTTTGGAAAATAAAATAATATATATTGAATAGATACAATCACTGGAACTTCACTTCCATAAATCTTATGAACAAAAAGCAGTCACAAAAGCATGAGCTTAAACAAAACAACTAACAACAAAATAAAATTAAATTTTAATACGTTTTCCCAATAGTAGTACTCAGCTGATTAATTGAATAATCAAATTATTTGCGCTATAAAATTAAGAAGGAGTACCTAAACACTATTCTTGAACAGTAAAACGTAAAAAATATTGTAGAATTGCGTACGAGAAATAAAAATGAACTTTTGGCAAAAATGTTTTTTTTTTGGAAACAAATTAGGTTGAACGAATTTGTTATATACATATTTTTAATACTACTAATTATAAACGAACAAAAACAATTAATTAATAACAAAATTGTACAAAAAAATGAAAATGCCTTTAAATTGCTGCATCAGGAGCTGCACAAGTCATTTTGGTCAACATGTTCACTGTTTTTATATATTTTGTTTGTCCTGACATACTTTCTCAGGTTTTTCCTCAATAAGGAGAAAATTTCCCTTTGATTTCACCTAAATATACACTTTATTAACAATCGCAATAATTTTTCATACAATTTCTGCAAATTACTGAAATTGTATGCTTCAATTTTTTCTTGACGTTTAAGAAAGAAATGCGGCGCTTCAGAAAGAGATAGCTTTACGCACGTGCTCTATCGCATTTTGCTTGTCAGTGTTCACAATGGATGAATAATTTGTTGATTGAAATTCATATTACCAAAATATCGATCAATTAATAAATTTTGTCGTTTATCAATAATTGATTTTTGACAACGATAATAAGGGTATTTAATTAATTTAATGTAATTTGTATTACTGAGATATCGTTATTATTATTGTTTTTGTAAACTTAAATTGTATTTTCTTAAGGTTTCTCTTCTCATATTTGTTTTATTATATATGTTTTTATTTTAGTGCTGTAGTGGAGTATTACCTCACATGTGAGTTCAGTAATAGAAAAAATATATTAATTGTGAGTAGTAAATGTTGTACTTGTTCTTGAACTAAGTGGCAGCGCTGGTCAATAGACAAATGGCTGTCATTCTATTCGGTCCATTTTTGTTTCTTTATTCATTCCATTCTGGATATTCCGGATAAAAAAATCGAAAATTCTGTCTTTTCTATTCCTTATCCGGAAAAAATTAAGAAACACACGGAATAATTCCTAAGTCTGTGATTATTCGGATGTTTATTGAATAAGGCAAAGTCTATTTTTCTTTTTTATTTTTCTTAATACTAGTAGTGAGGGAGTTATCCATTGCTTGAGACACTTTAGTTTTTTACTTCGTTTACATTTGATCTCACTACAATTCAATATGTGAAATTGCAGCTTATCAAGGAACAAATCAAACGCAACAGAAGGGTCTACGGCAGAGTAAACATCATCCCAGAACTCAAAATTTAACCTTGATCTTAAAGTGGCAAAATCAATTGTTTTTTATCGCAATGGCATCCATTTTTTTCAATCGAGAAACCTTGCATTTGAGTTGAATACCAGTTAGGCTGTGGTCAGTTATTTTTAAGTCATATGCAATAGTTTTATAATCAACACAAATGTTTCTGTGAAGCCTTACAAAAATGTGATCTTAACAAGAGCTATATCGAGTAGGCTGATTCATAACAGACTCAAAGCCAAACGAGGAAAGTGTAGTTAAAAAATTATCGACATCAGGTGTATCACCCAGGATGTTTATATTAAAATCCCCCAGCAAGATTTTATTTTTACATTTCTGGTTATCCAAAAAACCCGAAAACTCATCCAAAAAGGACCCCACTGTACACTTATGCAGTCTGTAAATACAGATAAAACAGTAGTGAACACCAGAGACTACGCAATTAACGCTGATTAAATCAGCACTATCCAGTTTATACTTATTAATTTTACAACCCATTATGTTACTTCTATAATATACCGCGACACCGCCAGCAGCATAAGTTTCATTACAAGCCGCTTCGAATTCAAAATTTGGAATTATATCATACTCAACCTTCTCTTCTTCAAAGATCCAAATTTCAGAGAGAAAAATTGGATCTGGTAAATGATACAAAGGTGCGAGGTAAGAGAAAAAAGTATTAACATTTGTTCGCATACTGCGAATATTTTGATGAATGACAGAAAAACCGGAAAACTGAACATTGTTTTGATGGTCTATACAAAAACATTTGAAATTATCAGTAGTTAAAGAGAAAAAACTAACATTATTACTTGAATCATTATGAGGACCTATAGTTGAATTGATACTATCCATTTTAGAAACAACAAGTTATAGTTATTTAGTTTACGTTAAAGTTATATATCCTCAAATGAATTAATTCTTATAACTTTATCACCTTCTCCTTTTCTAATAAGAACTGATGAGTCTCTAACCCAAACAAACTTACATCTGTTTTTATACCCTATTCTAAGGGTATATTAATTTTGACGCATACAACATTATAACGGTAATCAGTTAGTTCTTCGACTCGTTCTTGTCTTTTTTTTCTTTTAGCTTTCAAAGATTTTCGTTTTGAGTGCTTTTGCTTTCATTGAGATGGTATTTATGCAACAAATCGGTCGCAATGGCTAGCTCTAGTGAGTGTGCCCTTATCCGATGTCTCTCTTTGACGACTATGGTATGAGAAAAGGAACCAAATCTACTTTATACAAAGCATTCATACCAACTGAAGAGGCAAATCTTCACGGTTGTGAGTAGTATGTTTTGGTTGGTTCTGGTTGAGGCAAAGTAGTGGAATTGGGTAGTGGAGTAGTGGAGGGTAGTGGAGTAGTGGAGGGTAGTGGAGGGTAGTGGAGGGTAGTGGAGTAGTGGAGTAGTGGAGGGTAGTGGAGTAGTGGAGTTCAAATTTGAGCAACACTGATAAGCAGTAGTGGAATTGGGTAGTGGAGTAGTGGAGTTCAAATTTGCGGGTCAACACTGATAAGCATGGTGATACATGCATTGCGGTTAGAGATAAGTCATATTTGTTGTAGTCGTTGAAGGTCGAATTTGTGGGTGAATCGTTGGAGGTCAAATTGGGGGAATCATCTTTGATAAGCATGGTGGGAATTTGTAGGTACGTTCTGGTGGTACATCCCATGGTGGGAATTTGTAGGTACGTTCTGGTGGTACATCCCAAAGTGTTGGATATTGATAAGCAACGATTTTGAACTTTGGAATTTTAATCTGTTGCAGTCAATTAATTTGTGTAATTAGTTAATCATGCATGTACAGCATAGTATGAACATAATTGCGAAGGGTATATAAGATGATAGGGACAGGTAATAGTTGACAGATGACAGGTGACAGGTGTGTTGGAAAAGATTGCCCATTATACATGATAAGCAACGATTTTGAACTTTGGAATTTTAATCTGTTGCAGTCAATTAATTTGTGTAATTAGTTAATCATGCATGTACAGCATAGTATGAACATAATTGCGAAGGGTATATAAGATGATAGGGACAGGTAATAGTTGACAGATGACAGGTGACAGGTGTGTTGGAAAAGATTGCCCATTATCCAAATTTTCTGCGGTTTTAAGTTCCAATTGTTTTAAGTTTTTTGAATCAAACGATTTGATTGACTAATTTTTTATATAAAAAGCGTTGGTGTCATTAGATATTCATTATTTGTTAAAAATGTTTTGGATTCAACCAATAAAATCGGGTGATAAATATTGCATTTGTCATTCATCATGGAAACATTTTAAAATTGTAAAAGTAGATGTAGTTAATAGTAGTTTATCAGTTTATCTGACTCCAGAGGATGGCAATAAATGTTTGTTGTTGAAAATGTGTAGAGGAGATCCAGTACCTGGAAATTTATCATCAATATTGTACCAATTTAATGTTAATGAACATCTTAGAATTGATGTGGTCGGTGGTACAATTACATTAGTAGGGCTCACAGCCGAAGGTTTTCATCCTCGGAGAATTATAAACCATTTTAATGAGCTGTGTATATTTAATGACTTTGACAGTGATCTAAGTGATATTGATAAGGAGGACATCAAATTGTTGAACAAACTAAGTACTTAAAGTAATATGCAGTGATATTAACTGAATAGTATACGCTTTTTTATTGTTCGGAAAGGATGGTGGACACAAGTTCTAATCAGCTTATAAAGCAAATTTCTGATTTTTTAATATATAACAGGGAAATTTTGTTGGATGAACATTACAAGGAGATTCAAAATTGCTATATAAAATTATGTGAAAATACCGACGATTCTCCTATTACTTCTAAGTATGAATGTCATTTTTCAACATGCAGCTGGTCATCAGATACATGTCAAGTCGGACCCAACACTTGCAGCTGTTACATGTTGAAAAGTAGAATAAATCAAACAAAGAAAATAATGTCATTATATAACAGAATAAATAAAAGGTGTTAATTCAAACAAATTTGTTTTAGTTTCAATTTAACTTTTCGCAGGTGTGGTCATCTTTTCAGAGAATCAAACAAAATGCATAAATTTATATTGCTGGTAATCTATCTATCATTGGGTGTATTACAAGCTATCCCAATACCATTAAATCTAACAGCACAAGATGATAATAAAGGAAATTTGGAATTTTCTTTATTGCTACCTAGTAATGATACTTTGAAAATTGATTTGTTCTTTCAATTGATGAAGATAAGTGAGAACGTACAGCAACAAAATGAAAATAATCAAACAACAACACCAACAACAACAACAACAACAGAAAAACCGGAAGCAAAATATTTTACTGTCAAAGAGGCCATAGAAGCATTTAGGCAAGATTTGTTGAGAAAAGAAATGGATATACAAGGAATAATTGAAAGTGAAAATATTTTTTATAGACATTTTAAGTTAGAATATGATCAGTTGGACTTAACAATACGTTGCTCTTATGATAGTAATTATAAGAAACGTACATTGGCAATATCTTGCTATGAATATCGTGAATATTCCACTGAAAGAATTACGAGTAATGGTGAAATTGAATTATTTACAACACAAGACACAACGTTCCGTTCCGATATTGAATTGATCGATGTTAAAAAGTATAAACAAACATATGATATGACAATTTCATAGATTATGAAATTGATTTCCATCAGAGTTGAGATTTAATGCAAACGAACAATGGAGCAAGGGAATCAGTTTCAGTACGAGAAGGATGGATACATATAAGATTGAAATGAAAAATACAACATTTAAGAAGCTGCAGTATGCGGATATATTTAAGAACCCCCCTTCAAACGATATATGAATAAGAGAAAAGAAACATCTAATTGTTCATCAAACGATGTATATAAAAAAAGAAATAAAGAAAACTATTTGTTTATTTTTAAATTGAATATTGTTTATTTTTTGTTTTTTTGTAGAGAAATTTCAGACACAAGTGTCCGCAGTTAAAAGAATTATAATTTTGCTGTTGGATATAGTTGTACTGGATGTTGTTTCCTAGATATTTCACAACTTCTTGAGGTGGTTGCAGGTTTCCAAAGCTGTCAAAATATTCTTTATGGGTTTTGTTCTTTCTATATGCTACCCAGTGTGTTCCAGAACCGAAAGAAGAATCCAGATTAATAATGCCACATTCAATTTGATTTGGTCGTTTTGGTAAAGTATTGAGCATAAAGACGCCTCTGAAATTTGGTAGATATTTAGTGTATTTGATCAAATCGCTATCTGTAAGCGCACGTCTGGGTAGGTTTTTCAATAGTTTTTTGGCTGCGAATGATAAAATAAACCATATCCCTCTTTGTATGGTCTCAGATATAGTCCTTTTCCCATTGCTATGCTCTCCATAGTTTTGTTATGACGATTTGCTTCTTCGAATTGGCTGCGAGCAGATTTGGCTTGATTTATCGCTTTAGCGATAGCGGATCCACCAGATGCTAAACCTCCTATAGCTCCGAGGGCTGTTAGTATTGGAACGAGAGGTAGAAAACCTCCAACCTTAGGAAGCGGTATTATACGTGGAACGTGAACCAATGACTTTTTTCTTTTAAAAGAATTTGCTATGACTTTCCTAGCTATTTGTATGGCGCTCTCAATGTCGGTCGGTTTTTCTTGTAATAAAACCTTTTTAGCAGTTTGTACAGCCGTCTTAAAAAGCTTATTTCCAGTTTTCAAAATGTTCCTTCTCTTAGATTTCGCTTTCGTATTGTTTGACTTGTTGCCCATTCCTAATTTTACTTTAGTCTTCATGATGTTTGTCACCAACCAGGCGTTTGCACGTTCAGCAAAATTACTATCTTGGGATTTTACTCTTGTCCACGCCTTGTTACTTAATATTTGATCTGCTGCGTGTCGTTTATTTAAATCTTTTGACTGAGAATAAGCAATATCATGCTCTTTGCAGGCAGCGTCCAACGGATTTATTCCTTTTTCCCCCTTGGCTAGACGTTCTTTAAGTTTAGTGCCGGGTCCACAAAATTGATAGCCTGGTAAATGAAGTTCAACTGGTAGGGAGTTAATAACTTTATCCATAAGACCTCTTCCAACTGTGTTGCGATTGTGACTAATTAGCTTTTTATATAAAACTACCATTTTTATTCAATTATTCAATATTGAATGGTGTGATCAAGTCTGATGAACATATTTTTGAAGACTAAAAAAGCACAGGTTTTTATCGTTTGGTCTACACTCATTATTGGAATGCGTTTCATTAAACAACAAAATAATCTTGTTGTCCGCAACAGAGATTTTTCAACTAATAATTCATCGAAACCGAGACATAGTTTACTTTTACCAAACATAATAAGAGCTTTGATTGTGGGCCCATCAAACTGTGGAAAAACGAATGTTATGATAGGATTAATAGAAAGTCCAAATGGAATCAAGTTCAAGAATATTTATTTATATTCAAGGTCAGTGTACCAACCAAAGTATCAATATCTACAACAATTAATACAATCTATAAAAGGTATGGGATTCCATACATTCTCTGTAAATGAAGATGTTCTACCGCCGGATGAAGCAAAGAGTAATTCTATTATTATTTTCGATGATGTTGCATGTGAGAAACAAAACAATATAAGATCATATTTTTGTATGGGACGTCATAAAAATATAGATTGTTTTTATTTATGTCAAACATATACACGAATTCCAAAACACTTGATACGAGATAATGCTAACATGATTGTTATGTTCAAACAAGATGAAATGAATATGAAACATATATACAACGACCATGTGGGTGCAGATATGAATTTTACAAAATTTTCGAACATGTGCAGCAACTGTTGGAAACACAAATATGGGTTTCTTGTTATCAGTAAAGATGATCCTATTGATGGAGGCCGTTATAGGAAAGGATTTGATATTTTTATTCAACAATAAATAAACCGATCTGTAATAAGCAGATAACAACAAGCTGTTGAAGGGATCTGATATTTATCATCAGATAACAACGAGCTGTTGATCAGTTAACAATAATCAGTTCCAACAAAAACACCAAGCAGAGCCGATAATCCTAAGCAAGGAGAAAATGAATGAGAAAATAGTAAGAGATATTATAAAGACTAGAAGGGTATTGAGGAAAAAATTTAACAGCATCAAGAATCTAGAAGCAAGTACAGATGATATACTGGAGCAGACCTTTAAACCCATCACTGGTCCCCTTAAAGATCTTGTTAAAACTTCAAAATTTAGTTCTGATGAAACAAACTTTGAGCCAAGACCTTCCTTAAAAACCAATACAAGTACACCATTCAAAAAACAAAAAGCAAACGATACATATTCTGATGATGAAGATATTACTATTCCTTTTAATGCAAATGATACAAGTAAAGAAGACACATTCTATTCACAATCGGATGATGTAGATAAAAACATCAGCAGCAGTAAATATTCCATATTAAATTTAACAAAGTTGGAAGAGAACAATACATTAGACACACTCTATGGACCGCATAGAGACTCAAACTCTAAATGGAGATTTGGCAATAAGGATTTTGTGTTGAGAGCAAATATGATTTCTATTGAGGATCAAACCTGGTCACTGACACCAGGACTCAATGAATTGTTGTTTTACAAAACACCTAGAAACTATAATTCCTCTGATTTGCAAGTTTATAAAGAAATTTTAATTATAACGAGTGCTCATAAACGCAACTATAATGAAAACGAACAAGTTAAAGGAACCAAAGCAAATAAATATATAAATATTATAAAAAAGTTGTTTATAGACAATTCTGCACAACCAACTCATAAGGGATCCGGCTTAATGAGAGTGAATTTACAAAAACCTAATTATATTTACTGGGATGATCCCAATGAATTAGTAGACAGATTACGTCTTTTGATCTCATCACAATCAGCCGGGCATACAAATCACAATAATGAAATTGTTTCCATTATTGAAGAATTAAGAGAAAGCAATATAATTGTATAAATCTGTTAACCTTTGTTCATTAACAAGATGAGTGTAGACAAGTTTGGTCACTTTTCTCATAATACTCAAAATGAAAGCGGAAGGAGAAAAACCGTAGGATTTAATGTTGATCGTGATAAGAATATAAACATACATCGGAAACGTATAAAAAATGTAGGATTACCTATTGATGACAATGATGCGGTTACAAAAAATTTTCTCTTGGAAAGTATAAAGCAGTTAGCGTTAAAAGTTGAAAAAGATATCATATTGTTGGAGGTCAACATTAAGAACGCCATAGAAACAACGATCGGAAAAGATCTCACAAATGTTAAAGAATATATTGAGAGCAGTATAGAACACGAAAGAACCTCAAACAAATCGTTATATGAAAATATAAACAAGGATTTAACAGAAACTAATAAATATATTGAAGAAAGGCTCAGCGGAGTCGAAGATTATATTTTCAGAAAAATTTTAGAACCAAAATTATTACAAAAATTTAAGGAAATCCATTCATCAGTAGAGTCATAGTAGACAATGAATGTAAATAAAAAGAGAGGTTTAGTGAATGAACTTCATATTCAAGCTCGAAGAAATTTCAAACGTCGTCGTGTAATAACAAAAGGGATAGATGATCTATGGCAAGCCGATTTAGTAGAAATGGGCATCTATTCAAAATTCAACAAAGGTCACCGTTTTCTTCTCACCGTCATAGATACATTTTCGAAATTTGCTTGGGTTGTACCTCTTAAAACTAAAACTGCTACAAATGTCTGTGAAGCGATGAAAAGCATACTTTTTGAGGGGTGCCATCGTGGTCATCATCGTCATCGTCGTCGTCGCTGCTCACCAAAAAATCTACAAACCGATGATGGAAAAGAATTTTTCAACAAACAATTTCAAACTCTAATGCGACAGTACAATATTAATCACTATTCAACATTTAGTATTGTAAAGGCATCAATAGTTGAACGTTTTAACAGAACATTTAAAGGTCTAATGTGGAAAGAGTTCAGTTACCGTGGAACATATCAATGGATTGATATTTACAAACAATTGGTTGACATATATAATAATACAAAACATCGAACCATTAAAATGTCACCAAGTAGTGTAAATTCTACCAATGAAAAAAGAATATTAAACACCGTTTACAACAACTTGAAAATGTTTAATAAACCAAAGTTTCACAAGGGCGACAGCGTACGAATCAGTAAATATAAACATATTTTTGAAAAAGGCTACACACCAAATTGGACTACTGAAATTTTCAAAATCAAAACAGTTCAAAATACTAATCCAACTACATACATTTTGGAGGACTATAAGGACAATGCGATCAAGGGAGGATTCTATGAGTATGAGCTGTTGAAAACCAGATATCCAAATACTTATCTTGTTGAGAAAATTATCAATACCAGAGGAAGCAAGGCTCTAGTAAAATGGTTAGGATTTTCAAGCGAACATAATTCTTGGATTAATAAAAAAGATATACTGTAATATACACATATACATACACACATTTTTAAATAAAGTTATAATTTTTGATAAAAATATCTTTCAAATATGTTTTCTATTTCATTGTTCAACTATCACTTAAGATGTCAATAACGCTAACTTTAACTGGGAATACATCCAATCTGGAAGCAAATTATTTTCCATCAATAGATTTGGATAGGGATTACGAGTGTGGTCTCGTTGATTTCCATACATATCACACTGTACCCAATGTTGATTTGGAAAATAATTTGTTTCATGTGCAAAACCAAATCATTGAACTTCCGGTTGGCTCGTATGAATTCGAAGATATAGCTACATACTTGCAGAAAAAGTATGAAAGCATAAATAAAAAAGGAGAATTTTATATTGAACCCAATTACAATACATTGAAAACTGAAATTTACTGTAGTGATGATATTGATTTTAGTGCAAATCGAACAATTGGTTCATTAATTGGTTTCAGTAAGAGAAAATTAAAAGGAGGAGTGGATTATGAATCAGACTTGCCTATCAATATAACAAAAGTCAATGCAGTACGTATTGAATGTAACATTGTAGCAGGTACATATATTAATAATGCACCAGCACACACCCTTCATCAGTTTTCGTTAAATTGTAAACCTGGATATAAATTAGATGAAATTCCTAAAAATGTCATCTATTTGCCAGTAACCACCCGACAGATAAGTTCAATAACTGTAAGAGTTATTGATCAAAACGGTGGTCTAATAAATTTTCGTGGAGAGACTATTACACTCAGGCTGCATTTAAAACCAAAGGATCAATGATTGTTTACAATAAAAACTATATTAATTCAACACCCACGATCATTTCTTCACTATCAGTCACACAACCAACAACAGTGATTAGGAAGGAGCGAAAAAGAAAAAAATTAACTGCAATCACTAAGGAATATTTAAAGTCACTAGGTTTCCTGCTGAAACAAAGCAAAAAAACATAAATCATGAGTCAAGTATTGAATGTCTTACAAAAGCCGGTCTATGATGAAAGCATAACAAAAAAAGAATATCACAGCTACACACCATATTTGCAATCATTTAAAAATAATGACGAAATAAGAATATCGATTCAGAATCAGGATCTCTATGTGCTACCTAGTGATAGTTACATTTATATAGAGGGAATTGTAACACTGGAGGATAACAAAATATCACATAATATAAAAATGAAAAACAATTGCGTAGCATTCCTCTTTGATGAGATCCGATATGAAATTAATGGAATTGAGGTAGATCGTACACGATACCTAGGTGTTACGACAACGGTTAAAAATTATGTCTCCCTAAATACTAATGAGAGTCAAATGTTGAAAAATGCTGGATGGTTTATAAAAGATGGCAATGAACTAGAGAACGGATATTTCAATTTTTGTATACCACTCAAAATGCTCATGGGCTTTGCCGAGGACTTTAATAAAATTGTTTTGAATTCTAAGCATGAGCTCATATTACTTCGTTCAAAATCTGATCTTAATTCGTTCTTTTCCACTGATGATAAAGAGAAAATACAATTAAACATAAATAATATTACATGGAAGATGCCTCATATACAACTAGCTGATTTTTCAAAACTGGAAGTTCTAAAAACCATAAATAGCGGACGACGTTTAACAATAGCATTTCGGAGCTGGGATTGTCATTACAATCCTGTACTATCACAAGGACTACACAATCTGTGGAATGTTAAACTTTCTCCACAAAGCGAGAGACCACGGTTTATTTTAATAATCTTCCAATCTGCAAATCAATTTCAGCACTGTGATTTGAGTAATGTTAAAGTGCATATTAACTCTGTTTCATATCCTTATGATGATCTCAATCTTAAATTTGATCGTAACCGGTATGCCATCTTGTATGATATGTATATAAAATTTCAACAAAGCTATTACATGCGCGACCCTCAACCTATTTTATCGCGTGAGGATTTCAAGAAAGTCGCACCAATCATTGTGGTCGATGTAACACATCAAAACGAAGCTATTAAAACAGGACCCCTAGATATAAGAGTGGAATTTTATACAACAAAGAATATTCCAGATAAAACTTCTGCATACTGTGTACTCATACATGATCGTATAATTGAGTATACACCGCTTACAGGTGATGTCAAGCGAGTTATGTAAAACAAATTTCATTAACAAACTTGTGTTCATTGGATACGCACGCTTTCTTTTAGAAAAGTTTAATCATTAAAAAAAAAAAAATAATAATTTTTTTCACCAATATAAAAATGATTGTGGTAGATTTTATAACAATCGATGTACAAGGATTCAAAATTGAAAACAACAATTTCATAATAAAAGAACTGGCTGTAACTTTCAACTTTAACGAATATCAAAATTTTTTAATCGAACCACCATTCCCCTTTGAGAGATTAACAATGAAATCTCGAAAACAAGCCATTTGGTTGGGAAGCAACCATCATCATCTGGCTTGGAGTGCTGGTTCCGTCAACATTAAAAGTGTGCAGAAGTTTTTAAAGGAAAACATTTCCATAGTTACAATGATCTATGTTAAGGGAACAGAGAAGACAAAGTGGATAGAAGACATCTTTGATGACAACTGGTTCCAGGTGGTTAACGTTGAAGACTTTGGATGTCAGAATTTTAAATCTCTGCGACAGAACAACTCTTCATTTACAAAATGTCCAAATCATGATGCTGCTGGTTGCTGTGCCTTGGAGAACAGTTTGCTCATACGTAATTTCGTAAATTGCAATATAATCAAAAAAAATGTAAATGAATCCAATTTTTTGTAGCTCTATAAATTTCCAAGAAAAAAATCAATAAATAAAAAACAACTAATTACATTATTTGTAAAAGAAAAACACAGTTTTTTATTAATCTTTTTTTTTTACAATTTCAATATGAGATGATTTACCCAATGGACCAATATAGGTTAGCGTGAATGGTGTTTGGTTGATCACCATTCTTGTCTCCTCTGTTAAATTAACATACCGATCCGGAAGAAATATCTATTTAGAGGAGAAAAAAAGTAGGTATATAGAATTATATTGTTTATTTATTTAATTGATTGTACTTACTTGAAAGTCTTTGAAGATACACAACATCTTCTTCCCAAATTTGGTTGTACAAACTTTGATTTCTTCAATATCATATCGCTGTCCCTTTACTAGGGTATTGAGCTTTTTTGTTTCCTTGAAACTGCTCCTGCTCTCGATGCTATTTAGTTCTTCCTGAACGTCCATGATGTTGTGAATAATGTACAATGTGAAATAAGAATATGAATTCACACTATTTATACCATTTCAAATATATACTATAGTGAAACAAAATAAAAATGTTATCATATCATTATGATATCAAACCATGGTGTTGTGAAATAAGAATATGAATTAACACTATATATACCATTTCAAATATATATAATGAAACAAAATAATAATGTTATCATAACATTATGACCTCAACCGCAACATGCCATTTGTTATTCCATAGAACGGTTACGAGGGAAACGACTTAATTTCCAAATGATAACAAGCATTATTTTTTCAATACAAATTTTTATTTATATATTAACTAAACTAAACATTAACTATATGTATATAACCATATCTTACAATTTTTAATGATCTCTTCATCTTGAGTATCCAAACATAGAGAAGACACAACATTTTTTACAATACATTTATTGATGTTGATCTGCAATCTTATAATGACCCCAGGCCAAAGTACTTATATTATCTTCACAAATATATCTTTTTGTATCTTCAAAACTCAATGATTTCTTATTTAAATTTTGGGTATACATTTTATGAAGTTTATTCCTAAATATAGTCATATTCCTATAAATAGAACACTTATCAAATAAACAAGTCTTATAGTTTTGTATTGTTAGTCTTTTTGTTACAGATTTCTTGATTCCTTTTGCTTTCTGAACAGAAGCACCATCAACAATTGTAAATGAATACATTTTTGCACGTAAGCCGATAAATTGATGCATTTTCTTTCCACTATTCTCATCCTTAAACATACCTAATTTTTTCGCATTAACAAGCGGAAAGTTGTGTACATTTAAGGGGCTGTAGTCGGAAGTATCAAAATATGTAGATAAATCATGCAGAATATCAGAATAAAAGTCGTCTGTATTTATTGTATATATGAATGAATCTGTGTCCATGTAATTAAGAAGCAAGCTGTTACTAAATTTAATTTTCATATATTCATAATGGAACTCGTACATGAGTAATTTTGAAAGTTCCAAAACAACGAAACCCAAATAAAGTGGTTTATTATAGACGACTTTTACCCTATTCAACTGAATAGCAATCATATTTTCCGAAAAAATTGACCTACTGTGAACATTTGGTTTTGCTAATAAAGCGCGTGCACCTTTCTTCTTACCAATACTCTCCCAATGTGTGACAATTTTAACATCAGTTCTCTTATCGATGTTTTCCATTGTCTTACCATAGACGCTATTATTCATTAGCTTGAAAAAGTTTTTTTCAAAAACATTTGCAGCTTTCATGCGATGGTGAGTATTCAATTCAATATACTTTTGAAGCCAATTCGATTGTTTGAATTGAATGATTCTGTGAATTTTTTTCAATATTAAACCATGTTTTAAGGCTTGCTTCAAGTTGCTGTTAAATTTTTTCCTCAATACCCTTCTAGTCTTTATAATATCTCTTACTATTTTCTCATTCATTTTCTCCTTGCTTAGGATTATCGGCTCTGCTTGGTGTTTTTGTTGGAACTGATTATTGTTAACTGATCAACAGCTCGTTGTTATCTGATGATAAATATCAGATCCCTTCAACAGCTTGTTGTTATCTGCTTATTACAGATCGGTTTATTTATTGTTGAATAAAAATATCAAATCCTTTCCTATAACGGCCTCCATCAATAGGATCATCTTTACTGATAACAAGAAACCCATATTTGTGTTTCCAACAGTTGCTGCACATGTTCGAAAATTTTGTAAAATTCATATCTGCACCCACATGGTCGTTGTATATATGTTTCATATTCATTTCATCTTGTTTGAACATAACAATCATGTTAGCATTATCTCGTATCAAGTGTTTTGGAATTCGTGTATATGTTTGACATAAATAAAAACAATCTATATTTTTATGACGTCCCATACAAAAATATGATCTTATATTGTTTTGTTTCTCACATGCAACATCATCGAAAATAATAATAGAATTACTCTTTGCTTCATCCGGCGGTAGAACATCTTCATTTACAGAGAATGTATGGAATCCCATACCTTTTATAGATTGTATTAATTGTTGTAGATATTGATACTTTGGTTGGTACACTGACCTTGAATATAAATAAATATTCTTGAACTTGATTCCATTTGGACTTTCTATTAATCCTATCATAACATTCGTTTTTCCACAGTTTGATGGGCCCACAATCAAAGCTCTTATTATGTTTGGTAAAAGTAAACTATGTCTCGGTTTCGATGAATTATTAGTTGAAAAATCTCTGTTGCGGACAACAAGATTATTTTGTTGTTTAATGAAACGCATTCCAATAATGAGTGTAGACCAAACGATAAAAACCTGTGCTTTTTTAGTCTTCAAAAATATGTTCATCAGACTTGATCACACCATTCAATATTGAATAATTGAATAAAAATGGTAGTTTTATATAAAAAGCTAATTAGTCACAATCGCAACACAGTTGGAAGAGGTCTTATGGATAAAGTTATTAACTCCCTACCAGTTGAACTTCATTTACCAGGCTATCAATTTTGTGGACCCGGCACTAAACTTAAAGAACGTCTAGCCAAGGGGGAAAAAGGAATAAATCCGTTGGACGCTGCCTGCAAAGAGCATGATATTGCTTATTCTCAGTCAAAAGATTTAAATAAACGACACGCAGCAGATCAAATATTAAGTAACAAGGCGTGGACAAGAGTAAAATCCCAAGATAGTAATTTTGCTGAACGTGCAAACGCCTGGTTGGTGACAAACATCATGAAGACTAAAGTAAAATTAGGAATGGGCAACAAGTCAAACAATACGAAAGCGAAATCTAAGAGAAGGAACATTTTGAAAACTGGAAATAAGCTTTTTAAGACGGCTGTACAAACTGCTAAAAAGGTTTTATTACAAGAAAAACCGACCGACATTGAGAGCGCCATACAAATAGCTAGGAAAGTCATAGCAAATTCTTTTAAAAGAAAAAAGTCATTGGTTCACGTTCCACGTATAATACCGCTTCCTAAGGTTGGAGGTTTTCTACCTCTCGTTCCAATACTAACAGCCCTCGGAGCTATAGGAGGTTTAGCATCTGGTGGATCCGCTATCGCTAAAGCGATAAATCAAGCCAAATCTGCTCGCAGCCAATTCGAAGAAGCAAATCGTCATAACAAAACTATGGAGAGCATAGCAATGGGAAAAGGACTATATCTGAGACCATACAAAGAGGGATATGGTTTATTTTATCATTCGCAGCCAAAAAACTATTGAAAAACCTACCCAGACGTGCGCTTACAGATAGCGATTTGATCAAATACACTAAATATCTACCAAATTTCAGAGGCGTCTTTATGCTCAATACTTTACCAAAACGACCAAATCAAATTGAATGTGGCATTATTAATCTGGATTCTTCTTTCGGTTCTGGAACACACTGGGTAGCATATAGAAAGAACAAAACCCATAAAGAATATTTTGACAGCTTTGGAAACCTGCAACCACCTCAAGAAGTTGTGAAATATCTAGGAAACAACATCCAGTACAACTATATCCAACAGCAAAATTATAATTCTTTTAACTGCGGACACTTGTGTCTGAAATTTCTCTACAAAAAAACAAAAAATAAACAATATTCAATTTAAAAATAAACAAATAGTTTTCTTTATTTCTTTTTTTATATACATCGTTTGATGAACAATTAGATGTTTCTTTTCTCTTATTCATATATCGTTTGAAGGGGGGTTCTTAAATATATCCGCATACTGCAGCTTCTTAAATGTTGTATTTTTCATTTCAATCTTATATGTATCCATCCTTCTCGTACTGAAACTGATTCCCTTGCTCCATTGTTCGTTTGCATTAAATCTCAACTCTGATGGAAATCAATTTCATAATCTATGAAATTGTCATATCATATGTTTGTTTATACTTTTTAACATCGATCAATTCAATATCGGAACGGAACGTTGTGTCTTGTGTTGTAAATAATTCAATTTCACCATTACTCGTAATTCTTTCAGTGGAATATTCACGATATTCATAGCAAGATATTGCCAATGTACGTTTCTTATAATTACTATCATAAGAGCAACGTATTGTTAAGTCCAACTGATCATATTCTAACTTAAAATGTCTATAAAAAATATTTTCACTTTCAATTATTCCTTGTATATCCATTTCTTTTCTCAACAAATCTTGCCTAAATGCTTCTATGGCCTCTTTGACAGTAAAATATTTTGCTTCCGGTTTTTCTGTTGTTGTTGTTGTTGTTGGTGTTGTTGTTTGATTATTTTCATTTTGTTGCTGTACGTTCTCACTTATCTTCATCAATTGAAAGAACAAATCAATTTTCAAAGTATCATTACTAGGTAGCAATAAAGAAAATTCCAAATTTCCTTTATTATCATCTTGTGCTGTTAGATTTAATGGTATTGGGATAGCTTGTAATACACCCAATGATAGATAGATTACCAGCAATATAAATTTATGCATTTTGTTTGATTCTCTGAAAAGATGACCACACCTGCGAAAAGTTAAATTGAAACTAAAACAAATTTGTTTGAATTAACACCTTTTATTTATTCTGTTATATAATGACATTATTTTCTTTGTTTGATTTATTCTACTTTTCAACATGTAACAGCTGCAAGTGTTGGGTCCGACTTGACATGTATCTGATGACCAGCTGCATGTTGAAAAATGACATTCATACTTAGAAGTAATAGGAGAATCGTCGGTATTTTCACATAATTTTATATAGCAATTTTGAATCTCCTTGTAATGTTCATCCAACAAAATTTCCCTGTTATATATTAAAAAATCAGAAATTTGCTTTATAAGCTGATTAGAACTTGTGTCCACCATCCTTTCCGAACAATAAAAAAGCGTATACTATTCAGTTAATATCACTGCATATTACTTTAAGTACTTAGTTTGTTCAACAATTTGATGTCCTCCTTATCAATATCACTTAGATCACTGTCAAAGTCATTAAATATACACAGCTCATTAAAATGGTTTATAATTCTCCGAGGATGAAAACCTTCGGCTGTGAGCCCTACTAATGTAATTGTACCACCGACCACATCAATTCTAAGATGTTCATTAACATTAAATTGGTACAATATTGATGATAAATTTCCAGGTACTGGATCTCCTCTACACATTTTCAACAACAAACATTTATTGCCATCCTCTGGAGTCAGATAAACTGATAAACTACTATTAACTACATCTACTTTTACAATTTTAAAATGTTTCCATGATGAATGACAAATGCAATATTTATCACCCGATTTTATTGGTTGAATCCAAAACATTTTTAACAAATAATGAATATCTAATGACACCAACGCTTTTTATATAAAAAATTAGTCAATCAAATCGTTTGATTCAAAAAACTTAAAACAATTGGAACTTAAAACCGCAGAAAATTTGGATAATGGGCAATCTTTTCCAACACACCTGTCACCTGTCATCTGTCAACTATTACCTGTCCCTATCATCTTATATACCCTTCGCAATTATGTTCATACTATGCTGTACATGCATGATTAACTAATTACACAAATTAATTGACTGCAACAGATTAAAATTCCAAAGTTCAAAATCGTTGCTTATCATGTATAATGGGCAATCTTTTCCAACACACCTGTCACCTGTCATCTGTCAACTATTACCTGTCCCTATCATCTTATATACCCTTCGCAATTATGTTCATACTATGCTGTACATGCATGATTAACTAATTACACAAATTAATTGACTGCAACAGATTAAAATTCCAAAGTTCAAAATCGTTGCTTATCAATATCCAACACTTTGGGATGTACCACCAGAACGTACCTACAAATTCCCACCATGGGATGTACCACCAGAACGTACCTACAAATTCCCACCATGCTTATCAAAGATGATTCCCCCAATTTGACCTCCAACGATTCACCCACAAATTCGACCTTCAACGACTACAACAAATATGACTTATCTCTAACCGCAATGCATGTATCACCATGCTTATCAGTGTTGACCCGCAAATTTGAACTCCACTACTCCACTACCCAATTCCACTACTGCTTATCAGTGTTGCTCAAATTTGAACTCCACTACTCCACTACCCTCCACTACTCCACTACTCCACTACCCTCCACTACCCTCCACTACCCTCCACTACTCCACTACCCTCCACTACTCCACTACCCAATTCCACTACTTTGCCTCAACCAGAACCAACCAAAACATACTACTGTTGTGTTCACATTATAGATGGTGGATACTTGCTGCACAAAGTCTTGTGGACCAGGGGTCAAACATTTTCATCAATTTGTGAAAGCTATGTTTCATTTGCTAAGTCGAGGTACAAGGAAAGCACTGTAGTCGTCTTTGATGGTTACCCTGAACAAGGTACTAAATATGTTGAGCGAGCGAGTAGATCACGCAAACATACTTCAATGAATGTCATATTCGATGGAACAATGATCCCGACAGTGCCACAAGAAAAGTTCCTAGCCAATATAAAGAATAAAAACCGTCTCATCGAAATGCTACATGACAAATTTCCAGCAGCTGGTATAATCACAAAACAGGCACACGAGGATGCAGATACACTTATTGTAACCACAGCAATGGATCTCGCCCAACATCATAGATCTGTGGTTATTGTGGGTGAAGATGTAGATTTGCTGGTTATCATGATTGGTCGTTGTCGGGGAGTACATTCAAATGTATTCTTTCTGAAACCGGGCAAGGGGGCAGTTGCACAACGAATTTTTTCTCCTGACTGCCATCCAGACCAATCTGTCTGTGACAACATACTGTTTTTGCATGCCGTGGGAGAATGTGATACCACGTCAGCCTCGTTTAAAGTCTGAAAGATGCGTTTTCTCCAAACCCTACAAAAAAACCCTGCTTTAATCAACAAAATCGAAATTTTCAAAGATCCTACGGCGCAAGCTGAAGATATTACTCATGCTGGACTCATCTTCTTCGCTGCGTTGCACAAATTGACTGATAAGGAAGGGACAACTTTGAGAAAACTAAGATACAAATATTATTTTAGGTCTGCCTATAAAACCAGAACCTATTTGGCGTCCTTACCTCCCACCGAAGCTGCTGCACAGCAACACTCCTTGAGAGTGTACTTTCAAGTACAGCAATGGCTTGAAAATGAAACAGATCCTGAGGAATGGGGTTGGAAGAAAACCAGTGATGGTCTACAGCCAGTGCAAACGCTACAGCCACCAGCTACAGAAAAGGTTTTAAAACTTATATCCTGCAAATGCACAAAGACCTGTCAGACCAACTGTGGATGCAAAAGAGCAGGCCTCAAATGTTCCAATATGTGCCTGAACTGCGAAAACAGCTGCAACAACATGCCCATTGCAGAAATTGAAGAAGAAGCAGATGAAGACTTGGACCTACCTGAAATACTTGAAGGTATCTACTTCATTTCTTGACTCGCTATAGCTACTCACTTATACTGCTTTCGGATCTATTCACTAAATTATGAGGTATTCGGAATTAGGTCACTGATTATTTGTTTATCCGTTTCAGGAATACAACCGGAAGGCTGCCCTGAATAAATTATGGAACCCGTGTCTAGGACTCTTATCAGTTCTTAGAGAACAATTTATGGTTGCATCTTTAAAAATCGTATGAAAGAAGATTT
Organism: Portevinia maculata; assembly: GCA_949715645.1. Taxonomy (NCBI): domain Eukaryota; kingdom Metazoa; phylum Arthropoda; class Insecta; order Diptera; family Syrphidae; genus Portevinia; species Portevinia maculata. The sequence continues at coordinate 168,412,095 of OX454526.1, read as the reverse complement.
TTCTACAAGGAATTAAAAATATATATATATATATGAATAGACATTTTTTTTGTTATTTTTGAAACATTTCAAAAACAAACTACTCCAAAAATAAAAATTACGACTCTCCAGCGCGATGTACCGTTAATGATGTAAGTATTTATTTTTTGCTATTTTCGAAAAATGTCTGTTTTGCTTGATAGTTTGACACTCTTTTGCGTGAAAAAAATTGAGCGTACAAAAAAATGTTTGTTAAATAAATTGTAGGTAATTTCTTCTTCTTTATTTTACCCTCAGAATTTTTTTTCGTAGAAAGCTTAGTTTTCAAGTTATAAGCCGAAACCCACAAAAAAGCCTTATTTTCAGCGGTTTTTTGACGATTTCTCATATTTACCATTCGAAATTTTGTTGGAGAAGTTCAGATTCGTGTTCAGCAGCCCCTAATCCATAAAATAAGAAACTAAACACAATTACACCAGAACTTTCCACTTCAAACTGGACTATTTTTAATAAAGACCTTGTATAGCCAGTGAGAGAATCGTTGATGTAGATGTTGTTTCTGCTGTTGTTGTCGTTGCTGCTGCTGCTGCTGCCATTGTTGTTGGTATGACAAACACCGAAAATATTGGAAGAAATTTTGCCTTTGTTCTCCCACATATTCTTCATTACAGCTTTCTTCCGTAAGACAGTTGAGAATTTCACACACACGATGTTAGAAGCAAATTTTTTGTTCTTTGCTTTTATACTCTTAACAAAGCATGAGTCAATGTCGCTGGAGTTCACCTCTTCACCAAGAACAGTACCAAGTAATTTGTTGACTCTTTCTTTTACATTAGAGTTGTTAACGTCGGGAATGCCAATAATGTCAACTGCACATTGTTTCTCCCTCTGCTCCAGTACATTCAGCTTCGACTCTAAATAATCAACTCTCTTATTAAGAGAAGCATTACACTTCTTCAACAGCTTTTATTCTAGTAAGCGCCTCTGTGTTGATTGATGTCACCATGGGAAGCAATATTTGGGATTACAGCTGATGGACTTTTGTTTACTGTAGACGGACTAACAGCTTTTTGTTAATGGAGATACTGCCACTAGCAGAGGCAAAAGAAGAAGCACTCAAAGAAGGGATAATGTTTGCAGATGAGTTAATGGGAGCATCTCCCAATATTGACTTTCTCCGCTGAGTGACACAACTATCACACTTGTACCCTTGACTACCTTTGTCATAAAACTCTATTTCTCTTTTATCCATTTTGGCGCACTTTCCATGATAGTATTCTTGACAAATAATGCACTGAATCTTAAGTTCATGTCTATCGATTTTTAGATAACACAAACCGCACTTCATTTTTGAGTTACAGAGTTAAATAAAAAAATGAAAACTTCTTTTTTCTTCGATTTTAAGTTTATTCATCAAGTGTCGCTAATTTTAAATTTAACTCGTCACTATTTTTTTTATATATTACATATTTATATATATATAAAAATGCCTACGATGGTGACCTGGCAAATTATAATACTTCTTAAAGATGTAGATATACATACACTTTGGATAATAATTTTTCGAATGTATTCGCTCTAATCAATTAATCCTCTCAAATCTAAATCCATATTCACTTTATGGGCTCGTTATTGAAAACAATACGAATCGTAAGTTACAATGAAACACGTGTGTGGTACTTTGATTATAATCAGCACGCGATCAACCTTTGTTTTTGGAAATCATTAGATACTCGCGTTCGCATGGCGGTATGGTACCATCAAAATCGTGCTGTTTGTTTTCATACAAGAAATGTTAAATACAATTTGCTTCGTACAAATTTGGACGACTTTTTTAATAATAATCCTGGAAGGAGACCTACATTAAACGGAAAGACGTCGTTCGAGTTCATGCTGTGGAAATAATTAGTGCATTTTTAAAAGAGAACAAGAAAATGTTTTGTTTTTTGTACTTACCAGTTTGCTGGAATAAACAAATAGATAGATATGTTTGTACCGTAAAAAAAGGACACCAGAATCTGAAACCAATGATACGGCCCATAGGCTCCGATCATCTTTTATCAAATCATACTTTGATTTAATTAACACATTATTATAGTAGCACCCGGATATCCTTCCACATAAATTATTCTTAATCCGTATTCTAATTTGCTGACTCTGATTAAAGTACAGGGTACCACCAATTATGCTGCAATAAGAAATTCAAATAACTTTTTTTTTAATCAATGTATTTCATTTATTTATTTTTCTTGTAAAGAAAATTCCTTGGTCTCGTTTTATACACCTCTTGCTTGGCATAACCCCATAAAAAAAAGTCTGGTATAGTCAGGTGAGGTGACCTTGGAGCCAGCGGAAGTGGAGTTTCTGGATATTAATTTCTTATTAACCAACGACCATACCACGTCGAGTTAATCGGTTCTCGTCAGATCACCGTAATTAAACGACGTTGGGCGCGGTTAGTACGTAGATGGAGGACCGTTTGAGAACAACCGCGTGTCGTTGGCCAGTCCCATCTACAGAGTTGAGGTAGATAATATACGTGGTATCACAATGGACGTAAATAGGTCTAAGTGTGTCGGCTTCTGCCGACAGCCACATAAACCTAACCTAACCTAACCTAACCTAATTTGTTTGGGAATCTTCGTTCGTCTGATGGCTATGTGTGCAGTTGCTCCATCTTGCTGTAATCAAATGCTGTTGAAACGGATACTTCTTTGGGGCTGTTCTGGGTAAAAGAAACTCCTTTAACATCTTTAAACAACGGTCCACATTGACAGTTACTGTCACACCATTTTCTTCAAAGAGGTATGAGCCACAATGCATCTTGATAAAACCGCGCACCACACAGTGACTCGTTCTGGGTGCAGTACCGTATCATGGAGTATTTCTGGATTAGATTCACTCTATATACGGCAATTTTACTTATTTACATTGCCGTTAAGATCAAAATGGGCTTCATCGGATATAAACAAGCAATTTATCAAGCTGTTATCTTCTTCTGTCATTTCAATAACTTTTTGGAAAAATTCCTGCCGAATAGGCACATTTAGAGGGATTAACTTGCTAGCATTTTAGGCTTTGTACGGAAACAAGTTTAAATCAACATGAATTATCCGTTTTAATGACCGCCTGCTATGCGTCCAGATTCGGCAAACATGTTTACCAGCCTCACAATGGTACATCGTACATCTACTCGCAGCCGTAATTCTCGTCCCAGTAGACAAGCAATACTGCTTGATGTTGCCGTGCCAGTGAGACTACGTTTTGCCCGAAGGGTGAAGAATATTGCTGCCGTAGAGGCGTCCGTCGCAAACTAGGAAATTCACAGAGAATTGGGCCTCTCCCAGACCACATCATGGCGAATTTTGCGAAAGGATCTTGGCCTACACCCTTACAAGATCAAGCTGTCTCAAGAACTAAACCCACTTGATTATATGAAGCGACGCACGTTCTCGAATTTGCCTGTGGACATGATGGAAGAAAATGAAGAATTTCATCGCAAAATTATCTTCAGCGAAGAAACGCATTTTTGGTTAAACGGCTTCGTCAATAAGTAAAATATGCGTTGCTTTAAATGTGACAGTGTTTTTCCATTGCCAACGGTATGAAACCGAGAAGAACTCCTTACGGGACCGGAGCGGTGCGTATACTCAGCGATCTTAGACGCCTAGAACACCAACGGAAAGATAATAGTTCCAACAATAGAGCAACAAGCTAGGTCTTCATACCGACACCCGCGAAGTAATGTCTTACTGCGGTTCCGCGGGGGAAACGAATCGGCCTGTTCGGGAAGGGAGGTGGTTTTAGCCGGTAGGAATCCGGATGTCGGACCATTGGTGCCTCAAGGTTTCCACATTCCATCGCAAAAAAAAACCCCAACAGCAACACCAATACCAACACTAACACCGATGCAGAACAGCTATCGATTAAGCATTTCAGATGAGCTATTGAACAAACCACCTATCGGCTAAGCATACCAGCTAAGGTGTTGAACAAACCAGCTATCGGTTGAGCAGACCAGCTATACAAACCAGCTATCGGTTAAGAATACCAGCTAAGAAGCTGTTGACCATACCAGCTATACAGACCAGCTATCGGCTAAGCAGAGCAGCCTTGAGCTATTGAACAGACCAGTTGTCGGTTAAGTAAGCCAGCTTTGTGCTCGGTTTCAGCTTTTGTGAACTTGGCTTGGTTGAACAGTTGCCAACAACTGCTTCTAAGGGGTCCTAATTATGAGGTCCAACAATACGGCTTCTTTTTGTCTATTGGCCGGGCTGGATAAGAGGGCAGGCAGAAGTCAGTGCCCTATTGAAGGCCAGGGTGAGTTCGCTAACCCTCTTGTCAAGCTCAATGGTGTTACAGAGGGGTCTTAGAAGTTCAAACTTCATTGAAATTTTTAGTACTTCTCTGTACTTGAGCGAGGCAGTTTTTCTATAATTTCTAAAAGTTGGTTGCCAGGGAGAATCATCAGTAAAACTGAATTGAATGTAACGGTGGTCACTAAAGGAGTGTTCCGCCGAGACTTTTAAGTTCAATACTTTCTGATTGATTGAATCGGAGGCAAGAGTTATAATATCTAACACTTCTTGTCTGTATTTTTATACCCTATTCTAGGGGTATATTAATTTTGACGCATAGTTTGTAACATACCTTAATATTGCCCGTAGACCCCTAAAAGTTACTATATTTATGATCATATCACATTATATAGATGTCGATCTAGCCATGTCCGTCCGTCCGTCCGTCCGTCCGTCGGCAAAAATTGGGCCTTTAAACTGGACCTAGAGAGCTGAAATTTTAACCATATACTCTCTAGGGTCCCGAAATAATCAAGTTTAAGAATTTTTGAAATCCGCCCACAGACACGCCCACAAACTCAAAAAAACAAAATTTTGGAAAAAATCGAATTTTGAGCTAGAGAGCTGAAATTTTTTATATATGATCTACCCATAAAACTGATTGGGACATAACATTTTCAAAATCCGCCCACTGACACGCCCACAATTAAATAAAACAAATTTTGGGAAAAATTGAATTTTGAGCTAGAAAGCTGAAATTTTTTATATATGATCTTTGGCCCATAAAACTGCTTGGGACATAAAATTTTCAAAATCCGCCCACTGACAGGCCCACAATTAAATGAAATATTTTTTTTGAAAAACCAAAATTTGAGCTAGGGAGCTGAAATTTTTGATATATACTCTCTAGGGGCCCTTTATGCTCATGTGTAAATATTTTCAAAATCCGCCTACTGACACGCCCACAATTATTTATTTTTTACTTTTGAAAGTCCAAAGTTTGAGCTAGGGAGCTGAAATTTATAGTATATACTCTCTAGGTGCCCTTTATGCTCATACTTAAATTTTTTTTTAATCCGCCTACTGACACGCCCACAATTAAATAAAACAATTTTATTGAAAAACCAAAGTTTGAGCTAGGGAGCGTTTTTATTTACAAAAGCTTAGTTTTTTCGTTAAAATCCTTTAAATTTTTGTCACGCCCATTTATGAGATATAGGAATAAGAATAGGGTATCCAACAGTTCGCCCAAGCGGACTGTAGCCCGTCCCTATGTTTTTTTTATGAAGTTAGGTTCGCTACCTGTGTTGCCCCATACTTTTTTTTTAAATTCTTTATTCTCAATTCGAAAATCTAGTTTAAGTAACAATTCATTTATATCTTAATTTGGAGAATAGTTAGTGACATTTTTTATTTAGTTTATAAAAACAAATAGAGATAAATGCCACTTCAAAATTAACACTGTGGGGTGGACAGGCATTTTTTAGTATTTATATACATTACATTTTATAGAAAATTCACTTGTTTACAAAGAAATAGATATACATATAGCTAACATAAATTCATAAAATTAGAAGTTAAAAAGTTAGGCAAGAAAGAACTCAAATAATGAAGCGTAACAAAATTTCGATTTTATTGTGATTAATCGCAAGAAGCCACGATTTTACTTTTTTTAAGAAATACAGATGCAGTTCTAATAATTCGTATATCCTCGGGTAGACTATTAAATAGCGTGTAGGAAACAATTGAGAACATGTTCCAAAACCTTGATGTGTGAAAAGGCGGAATATGTAAGGCGGTACCATTATTACTTCGCAGATTATGAGTGCCAGATATAGGGCTCTGCATATAGCCACCTCTTATGAAGAATATTTTGAGGACTTTAAAAAAGTATAAATGTCTTACCGGCAGAATATTCATTCTTCTAAATAATTCTATGGTGTGGGTTAGGCGGGCTGATTTGCATACTTTTCTTATCGCGGACTTTTGTAGGACAGTCAGCTGTTGAAGTTTATTAAGATATGTACCTCCACATGCGCTTATTCCGTACTGGAGTCTGTAGTGAAAAATCCCAGAGTATATTATTTTCAGGGTTCGTGAAGAGCAGTAATTTATAAGACGATAAAAGATTTTTTTGAAAAGCTGTGCAATAGCACTGCATGGCCTCATAATACATTAGTTAAAGAATTTATACCCCGTTCGACAAAAAGTCGCAGGAAAGATTGTCCGTCCGTGTTAAAAAACCAAGTAGGCTGTCCCTCTACTATCAAAATGTAAGGCGACTCCGCACAAAAACGGCTGAAGTATATTTAAACTCCCAAGCCCTCTCTCATGATATCTTCTCCTTGACGGAAACATGGCTTAATGCCGGAATTTTAGACACGGAACTCTTCAATCATGAGTTCTCCGTATTCAGAAACGACCGTCATAACAATGACCTGAAAGCGCTTGGAGGAGGTGTCCTGATCGCTGTTCGTTCCAACCTTGAGTCACGAAAGATTGACTTTCCATTTCAACTTAATGTCGAAGTTATCTGTGTAAAAATTACACTTAAGAACAAACATTTATATGTTGATAATGCGTACATTCCATCGTCTCGTCTATGTTCTTTGTATTCGGAACTTTCTATGGCACTAGACCATATTTTTGACATATCTTGTTGTGACAGCACTGTCTTACTTATAGGCGACTTCAATCTGCCACAAATTGGATGGGTACCTCCTGAGGATGATTCTCATTTCATTCCATCCTTTGACTCTGCCCAACAAGAGCTCGCTTTACTTGACAACATTTTGTCTTTTGACTTACAGCAAACAAGCTGTATAAAAAATTTCAAAAATCGAACTCTCGATCTTGTTTTCTCTTCTGACTCTGTTAGTACTGTGGTTCTGGAATCCCACTTCAGTATAACTAACATAGATGACAATCATCCACCCCTGGATGTATTTATTGAACTGGGCGCACATCTGTACGAAAACAGTAATTCGTATGACCGTTCGCAATCTTTTGACTTTCGGAAAGCAAATTTTCAAAGGCTTTTTGATGAAATTAACAGCTTTAATTTTAACCTTACTGCCTTATCTAATATTGAAGATGCAGTAGGTTCTTTTTATTCTTTGATGGATAACTGCATGAAAAAAGTGATTCCTGTGAAATCCTCTAGGAATCTGAAAACGTCCCATCCCTGGTACACCAAAGAGCTCAAATCGATACGAAACAGACGTAATAGGGCTTGGAAGAACTATTTAAAAAGTCTCTGCCACTCAGATCTTGAACTCTATTTTACATTATTCAATGAATTCAAATCCATATCCTGCAACTTATATATTGACTATATAAGTAAAATGGAATGCTCTTTAAAATTGAACCCCAAACTTTTCTGGGGTTTTGTCAATTCCAAGAAAAAAACCGATGGTTATCCATCGAATCTTACTTACAATAGTTCTACAACTGCTGATTCGCTAGACACAAGCAATATGTTTGCAGATCATTTCAGTAAGTCATTTACGGAGACCCCTCTTCACATTGACGATCAATATTTTAGTTATCTAACTAGCTGTTCCCAAATAAGTTTTAGTAGTATCTCATTCGATTTGGAAACAATTTTAAATTGTATTTCTTCTCTGAAGAATGACTATTCATCAGGTCCTGATGGCATTCCACCGATTGTTCTTAAAAATGCAGTCATGGCTTCCCACCATGTTTCATAAAATGGGTTAATTCATACCTTAGATCAAGGGTTTATCAAGTGAAATTTAGAGGATCGCTATCTGTATCTTTCACAGCTCAGTCTGGAGTTCCCCAAGGAAGTCCCCTCGGACCAATTTTATTTATACTTGCCATTAATGATGTTAACGCATGTATAAATCACAGTAATATCCTGATCTACGCTGACGATATGAAAATATATAAATCTATCACTAGTCAGCAAGACAGAATGTTTCTTCAATCTGACATTAATAGCTTCGCTAATTGGTGTGATAAAAACGGTTTATCCCTGAACCCAACTAAATGTCAACATATGACATTCTCTAGAAAGACTATCCCTTCCACCTTTCAATATTCTCTGTCTCAACATATTTTTTGTAAAGTTGATAATTTTAAGAATCTTGGGGTTTATTTCGACCCCAAACTGGTTTTTGCTAAGCATATTAATTCTATTATTAATAAATCTAATTCTATGCTGGGCTTCGTAAAAAGGTGGGCCAAAGAATTTAATGACCCTTACGTTTCTATGTCATTGTACAATTGTTTTGTCCGTCCGATTCTAGAGTATGCCTCTCAAGTTTGGACACCGTTCTACAACATTCATTCAAATCGAATAGAGGCCATTCAACGTAAATTTATTCGATTTGCACTTAGAGGACTTCCATGGGATGATCCATTTAACCTTCCTCCCTACAGTCAACGTATCAAGCTTCTTCAAATATTACCCCTTTCTCCACGAAGGCTTAATAGCGATATCGTTTTTTTACAGCAGCTTATATCCGGTCAAATAGATGCACCTGACTTCGTCGTCGTCTATTGGCTTTAATTTTCGTGGTGGTGCCCATAATTTACGTAGTGTTGATTTATTGTTTAGCCCCCATCACAGAAGAAATTATGGGAAACATGAGCCTATTAGTCGCATGAGTAGAATCTATAATCTAAATGATCATGTGATGACTTGCATGTTAGTAAAATTAAGCTAAAAAATATTTTGCGTAATAATGCTTTAATGTCTTAAATTGTTTGCATTATTTTGTGTCTGTGTTAGTATTTTGTAGGTACATAATTATTGTGCTTTTAATTGTTTTGTCCTTACTAACACCTGCACTAAATGATGAGCCTGTGAGAGCACTTTTTGTGCCGGCAATTTCTGCTCGTGATAGTTGCTTGCTTTAAGCACTCCACGACACAGAGCTGATAGTGCATTTTCAAGCTTTAGATGTGTTGGTTCCAACACAAATTTCTATCAATAATAACACTTAGATATTTATATTGTTCAACTAATTCTATTTTGAAGCAATTCGAGTTGCAGCTAATATTTTCGTCATATAGGACATTGGAATTTTGGGCATCACATTCATTTAGCAAGCTATGTCTTCAACAGGTCGATGCATGAAATATAATGTCAAAGCATTCTGGGGAATCTTTCACTTTTAAACTGAAAAACATCAAGTTAGTTTTATTGCTTACTACTAACTTGTGTTTGGTGAACCAGAGTCTTAGCAAATTTTTCCAAGAGAATGTTGTGGTTAACCATGTCGAAGACTTTTGTAATATCGACAAAGAGTCCGGCGCAACATTTTTTAAAATCAAGTTCTTTGTAAACAACTGCAAAAAGTCTAGGAGAGCATCTTCCGTAGAGAGGCTTTCTCTAAACCCAAACTGCCTTTCGCTGAAGAATTTTATATCATTAAGATATTTCAGAAGTCTTCTTTTAACGGTTTTCTGGAATACCTTCGATATTTTAGGGAGTGAGGAAATGGGTCTGTAGTTGTTTTTCTCTTGCCTGTTGCCCTTTTTATAAATAGGATTTATATTGGCACATTTTAACAAATCTCTAAAATTTCCAGAAGAGATACTCAAATTGAAAACATGAGCCAGGATATCAACGACATTTAGGGCAATTTGTTTCATTACAATGTTAGAAATACCATCGTTACCACAAGAATTTGAATTTTTGAGACTGTTTATTGTTTTTAACAGCTCAAACCCTGTAATGGGTTCAAAGAAGAAGCTGTTCCTTACAGGCGTATGATTCCGAAGGCCAGAAGCAGAGCAACAACTGCAGACGTTTGGAACGTCTGATGGAAAAGGCATTTGTCTCACTGAAGCAAAGTAGTCATTAAACTCGTTAACAACTGCTATGGGATCGGTGATTTCAACGTTCTCCCATTCTTTTTTAAGATTTCCTTGTGAATTTCTTATGCTGCTTTGATAGTAACTATCACGGTAGCCCTTAATTTCGATATTGATTTTGTTGCACATGTGATTTTTTTATTACGTAGCTTGTGCTGAAGTTTAATTTTTTTGAGGAGAGATTTGTTCATCCAGGGCTTAAGTTTGGTTTCCGATTTTCTGCGCTCGATGGAAAAGCTACAGATATCAATATCACCAGTTAGAATTTTTGAGAATAATTCATACGACTGTGAAGCATTTCTAATGGTGTAAACTTCTTCCCAACTTTCACGCAGTAGCTTATCGTTAAGTTGCCTGTAGTTTATTTTAGTTACCTTAAGAGGAGCGGTAACATACAAGCTTTTGTTGTTAAAGACACTTAGGACTAGACCGGTCAAACAATGATCAGTAATTTTTAGATCAAATTTAGAAAAAAAAATGACGCAGGAGATTTTTATGATATCAGCACTATTCAAACTATAACAGTCAACCTTAAACACTCGGCAGACGGCTATTTCTGCCATGCTCGTGTTCTCAAACACAAACTATTATACATATATTTCATGAAATAAAGAATCTATTATTATTATATTATTAATAGGTTAGATATTGATCATTGATATATCAACCTTAAACTTATCATTACGCAAATACGAATTACTGACGAATGCCCCTAGTCCTTCCGCAGAATACGAATCATTAGTATTAGCGTAAAACTCGTAGTTTGGAATTTGATGACATGTATAAATTCATATCTCGGACAAAAAAATAAAGTCGGGCAAATTCACAAAGCCTTCAATATTACAGAGTAACAAATAAAAATTTTGTCGCATGCTTCTAATGTTTTGATGAACAACGAAAACTGGTATTTCATTCTTAGAATAACAATAAAACAAACTATCATAGACATTTTTTATGGGTTTAATGGTAGTGTTGTCGTTTATAAGATCAAAGCTATTATTCATAATGTTAATTTACAATTGCTGTTAAATCATCAAAGGATCTTATAACGACAACCTTACCATTATCAACCTTTCTCATCAATATTTGAGAATTACTGAACCATAAGTATTTATATTGTGTTTATATTTTAACTTTTTTCGATGCCATAAACAAAGCCCTAGTATGTTTCGTAAAGTAGTGATTAATGAATATACTTTTGCTGCTACGATCACCAAATATGGAAGTGTTAAGACCTTAGCTTAGCTTCAATAGATGATAGATGGATACATAAAATATTTCTTTTCGTCACATTAGAATTCGAAATTGCATTTGCATTGTTGATGCGTTTAACATAACAGTTTTGGATTTCATCATCAGAGACAGAAACATTCAAAGCATCACAAAAAATTTTTGCGCACTCTCAACAGCATTGTTGTTATTTACCTCGGGCACACCAACAATTTCAATTACGCACTCCATCTGCTTCTGTTCTCTCCAGTTTAGTTTATTTTCCAAGCTCTGGACCCTCGATCTTAATGTGGCATTTTCATCATCCAGCTGTTGTACCGTATGGAGAAAGTCAATGTTTATTTTTTTTAGATTGAGAATCTCTTCGTAAAGCAGCTGAAGGGTTATTGAACTGCTCCTCCCGCTAGCATGTTGTGTCTGCTCCACTGTACTTGCACTTGTCGTATGCTCTCTGGTGGTTGACGCTGTTCCGCTGTTAGGTGTAGTGGTTGTTTTTGTTTTTGGTTTCTGCACTGCTCTTGTTTGCAGTTTATTAGCTCCCACACCTATGTGCTGCTGTTTTGGCTGTGTCGGCACTGCTGCGTTTTGTTTAGCTACAGGTTAATGTTGTTGTAGCGATTTACGGCGGAATGCTGTGCATTTGTCACAGCGAAAATATGTATTGTTAGAGCACATATACTCAAAGTCCGCATGCTGTATATTAACGCAGGCACAATGAAAAAAATACTTGTAGTCCCTACACTCTATTTTAAAAAGATCACTTCGATCGATTTTTTCTTTACAAGTTGAACAGTTCATAGTTATTTACTTGTTTCTAAGAGATTTATTGGAATTAAAGAAATTTTAGATAAAAACAAAGTGCGCACCCCACGACAGTATTAAAAACACGTCTGCTCTCAAGGAGAGTTGTTACTTTACTTGTGCACGTTGGCATCACATCCAATAATTAGTTCGATTTTCTGTTGTCCTGTTTTCGCGATTAGTCCCTCTAGGTTGACATCAGGCAAGGACCCATGGGATTACTGAGCTCATTTTACAGGCGAAGGTAAATTTATAAAAACTATTGGAAGAAAGACTGGACAGGGATGCGTCAATTCCTCAAAGTATCGACACGGAATGGAGGCGTTCATGGTCGATTTATATTCAGCTAAAAACCTGTCGGTACCTCGCTATGCACTAGCCTACAACGGGGACAATTTATAAATTCATTTATTCTGCGATACGTCAATGAAGGCACATGGATGCTGCATTTACATAAGAACCGTTAGTCGTCTAAGAGAGGCATCAACTGCTGGAATTATGTGGAGCTCATCTTCTTGCCAAGCTTTGGAAGAAAATTCCAGGCATATTCCAAACTTCACCCAATGAAATACTCTCTTGTAGAAATCGTCTTGCACTGAATTTAAACACAATCATCAAAAATCACCACATTCGTTAGAAGTAAAGTAGCCGAAATTCAAGAAATTAAATTACTGCTAGTATTAACTGGAGACAACCTCTCGCGGAGTCAGTCACCTTGATGTGCGCACCATTACCGCAAACAAACTCGATGGGGCCGGTGCGGAGGCTTACGACGCAAAGAGTCATCGGGCTTGTTAAGGGGGCCTGGGGGCCACGTCCGCTCCCACCCTTATATATCCCCTCTGTCGACACCCTTTGCTTACCCCCCCCCCCCTCCCCCCATCCCTGTTTACTCCTTACTTCCAAAAACAAATCCCCAAATCTAAGTTCAGCTAGCGCCGAGAGATGAATGGCTAAGGGGTTCTTAGTCGATAGTTATGCGAACTTCGGATACCAGGCGACCTCCGATTTCAAGATAGCCTTCCTGTGGTTATACGGGTAGACCACGGGCGACCTTTCTATCCCGTTTACTCGTGGGACTAAAAATAGATTTAAAAAAACCAATAGAGAATGATGCCCCTATGACTACATCATCAAATAGGGATGTTTTAGAACACCCTTCCTTACCAACTAGGGATGTTTCAGAACGTTGTCTAATGAAATTAAAGAGATGCAGGCTATTAACGCAATGGTATTGATACTTTTAAAGGGTTTTTCAATAACAGCGCTACAAAAGTTTTTTTTTTAAATAAAACAAAAACGGTTTTGGATATCAATAAAATTCTTTATTCCTGTGAAAGTACGTTCGATGCCATTATGTATGGAAGTCGATTTCTTTTGCAGGGCCACCACGGGCACGCTTGCAGAAGTCCAGACGCTGAACCCAATTTTCGACGGTTTTCAAGCATAAATCGGCCGATACTGCTGCAATTTCACGTTCGATATTCGTACGAAGTTCATCAATTTGTCGCTGGCTTGTTGGCATAGACCATAGACTTGACGTAGCCCCACAGGAAATAGTCTAACGGCGTCAAATCGCACGACCGAGGCGGCCAAGCGACTGAACCATTTCGTGAGATAACACGGTTTCCAAACTTGGTTTCCAATAAATTGATTGTGGCATTCGCTGTATGGCTTGTGGCGCCGTCCTGTTGGAACCACATGTCCTCCAAGTCCATATCATCCAGTTGGGGCAACAACGACGTCACAGAGATGCCCAACGATTAAGAACGACGTCTGAGAGACACATTTGGGCTTTATTCAATTGAAGCCTCAGCGGCAGCAATATTCTCGACACTACGGGCACTTCTTTGTCTCACTGGCACGGGAACATTTTGTACTATGCTTGTGGATTCAAATTTTCCCACTAGACGCTCAATTGTTGATCTGCTAGGACGATTATGACGACCATAAATTGGACGTAGCGCTCTTAACGTTGAGGCCACTGACTCCGAATTTCGGTAGTAAATTTTAATAATTTCGACTCGTTGTTGGCTCGTATGTCTTTCCATCATGAAATGGCAAACCTTACTGAAAAGAAATGTCAAAAGATCGGGAAGAAATTCGGCGTCGTTTGTTGTGCCTGTCGCTCTACTTTTGTAGCGTCCCTGTTGAAAAACCCTTTATTATTAATAGGGTATACGTTATTAATTTAATAGGAAATACTATTGATTTAATAGTATTTCAACATTAATATTTTATGACGCATACTATTGTCCCATTATTAAATACTATTAACCTGCGGGTTGGTTACCTACCAGGCGCGTCCCCCGGTGGTGGATAGGGGGACCTCGGTACGATACGTTCGTGATCCGAGGTTTTAGAGTTATAGCGGCGTTTTATACACCGTCAAAGCTCTATCGCGAACCAAACCAAAAACAAGTATGCAGGAACAACTAAAAGATATAACTACTCCAGGTGGTACTCGCATGGGCGAAAATCCACCCGTGGTCTTTTCGACCTATACCCCCGCCTGGACAGGCGTTGACCTTCGAGTTGTGAAAAGGTTTGCTTCCGAAGATTCCTGCAGCTCTATTTCCGACACGTTCGGTAGACTGGGCTGGAAAAATGGAGAAAGTGGCGGAGAGGTTCAACCTGATACGCTTAATCTTCAGACCAATAGACAGACAGCCGATAGGTGCGATGCTGCCGACGAGGCCTGTGAAACCGAACAGGTGAAACGGGCCACAGAGGCGGCGTCTACTGGTCAGTGTCCATCTAAGAGCCAGCGAAAGAGGAAAAGGAGAAAGGCGGCTATCGTGCGGCGCAAAGAAACTGCACTGCCAGTTGAAGGCGCAAGCGCTGAGAACGGCACTTCCCCGGCGGCGACGGCAAAGAGATGCAGGTCGGCAGAGGTTACCCTAACCGAAACCAGCCAGCTGACTGAAACCAACGCTGCCTCCCCTTCCAATAGCTCGAACAGGAAAAAACGGAGGAAGAAGACCTCAAGCACTCCTGTCGGTGGAACTGCGCGCGCACCTTCTGCTTGCCCTTCCACTAGAACACTTCCAGCTGATGTATTTCCAATGATTGGATTTACTCAGATTAACCTTCAACACTCCAAGGCTGCTACTGCACACATCAGTAAGAAGCTTTCTGTGTTGAATACAAAAGCCCACATAACATCCATACAGGAGCCATGGGTGTGGAAAAATCGCATCTGTGGCCTTGGAGGTGTCCGTGGCACTAAGATACTCTGTGACGAGCGGTCCGAGAGACCGAGGGCTTGCCTTGCTATGTCGAACCTTCTCTCAGCGACTAAGCTTGGACAATTTTGTGGCCAAGATTTGGTTGCTGCAGCCATTAGCTACGAAACGAATGGAGATTGGACGACCTTCGTCGTGGCGTCAGCTTATCTCCCCTATGATCCGGTAGTGCCACCACCACCGAGGGCAATTGCTGAACTCATTGACTATTGCGACACCAGGAAGATGGGCCTAGTTATATGCTGTGATGCCAATGCTCAAAACATTGTTTGGGGCAGCAGCAAATGCCAACATGCGAGGAAACCATCTCCTGGATTTCATTCTATCATCTGATCTTACTATCAACAATGTTGGCTCGCAACCAACTTTTGTGACGTCAAGAAGACAGGAAGTGATCGACCTAACTTTATCAAATAGATACTTTAAGGCGGTTACTAACTGGAGGGTCTCTTCGGAGGTGTCCATCTCAGACCATAGATATATCGAATTCCAAATCGGATGCGAAGCCATAACTTTGCAGGAGAGGAGGAATCCGAGAAAAACCAACTGGATACGCTTCAGGGAGGAATTAGGGAAAACTCTCAAAACTCCAACCAAACTCAGGACGAGACAAAAGGTAGAGGAAGCTGTTCAAGACCTGAATAGTGCCATTACTAGCTGTTTTGAACTGACGTGCCCAGTAAGCAAACCCACTGGCAGAACACCGGTTCCCTGGTGGAGCTTGGAACTGCAAAAAATACGTAGAGAAGCTAGAAAGCTTCTAAAAAGGTCACTCAAGACTGATTTGGAGACAGACTGGAATCTCTACCGATCGAAGCAGAAGGAATATAAGAGGCTAATTCGGGTATCGAAAAGTGCTTCTTATAAGAATTTCTGCGAAAAGATTGAAACGCTTTGTGAAACTAGTAGGTTGGTTAAAGTTCTGAAAAAGGGCAAACCAGCCAAACTGGACTCACTTAGAAAACTTGATGGCACCTTTACTGAGACGAAAGCGGAAACTCTTAGTTATCTGCTGGAGTCTCGCTTTTCGGGTAACCACATTACAATTGGTTCACAACCAGCCCCAATTACCGAGACTATGAGTGAGCCAAGACAAACAACTCGG
Organism: Portevinia maculata; assembly: GCA_949715645.1. Lineage (NCBI taxonomy): Eukaryota > Metazoa > Arthropoda > Insecta > Diptera > Syrphidae > Portevinia > Portevinia maculata. The sequence continues at coordinate 168,395,593 of OX454526.1, read as the reverse complement.
CGTATCTGGTATATTGCGAAGGCCGTGGTGACGGACGAGGCCATTAAATATGCTTTTGCGTCTTTTGATGGCTTCAAGTCACCTGGTACGGACGGAATATACCCAGCCATGCTGCAGCAATGTACAAACCAGTTGCTACCGAATATGAAGAAAATCTTCATCGCTGTCCTATCACTGGCATACATTCCAACACCCTGGCGTACAGTTAGAGTGGCATTTATACCTAAAATTGGCAGAAGTGACTACTCACTCGCCAAGAGCTTCAGACCAATAAGTCTGACTTCCTTCTTGCTGAAAAGCATGGAAAGGCTGGTCGAGCTTCACGTGCGCAAAACTGCTTTGCGATTGTACCCACTATCTCAGATGCAACATGCCTATCAAGGCGGAAAATCCTGCGAGACTGCGCTCCAAAATCTAGTTAGTAGAATTGAGGGCGCGCTTGACAGAAAAGAATACGCGATGGGCATTTTCATCGATATTGAGGGTGCTTTTGACAATGCGATTTTTGATAGCATGTGCAGCTCCGCCAGACAACACGGCGTAGACGAACCATTGGTGTTGTGGATTAAAGCAATGCTAATGAATAGAACGTTGGTTGCGGATGCGGATTGTGGCCGCTTTGTTATGGCGGGGGTAAACAGAGGCTGCCCGCAAGGCGGCGTCATGTCTCCACTGCTGTGGTGTATGCTGGTCGACTCTCTGTTGAACGCACTCAACCGCTCAGGCGTACGCGGATGATGCTGCCGTGCTTTCTGTTGGATCATGCCTAGCGACTGTATGCGCCAAGGCGCAGGCGGCCCTTGACGTGATCGACGAATGGTGCACTAGGAATGGGCTCTCGGTCAAGCCTCTTAAAACTGAGGTTGTTCTCTTTACGAGAAGGAGGAAGCTGGTCGGGTTGACTCAACCAGTGCTAAAAGGCGTCACAATCCAACTCTCCAATGAAGCAAAGTATCTGGGAGTCATCCTGGATAGCAAACTTCTTTGGTCCAAACATGTTGAGCTGAAGACTGCCAAGGCGCTGTCTGTTTTCTGGCAGTGCAAAGGCATTTTCGGCAAGACATGGGGCTTATCACCGAAAAGAGTCCTATGGATTTATACGGCTATGATATGACCATTTATAGCATACGCATCGGTTGTTTGGTGGAATAAGCTTTCACGTAAATACGTCACTGCTGCATTTGCCAAACTCCAAAGGCAGGTATGTCTCGGCTGCACGGGGGCCTTCCCCAGCACGCCTGGCTCCGGCCTAGATGCACTATTGAACCTTCCGCCCCTTGATGTTTACATCATGGGCTGTACAATCAAGGCTATCTCACGTCTTACAAGAGGTGGCTTTTGGTATAACTCGCACTGGAGTTTTGATGAACTTGCGCAACGGTTGTCCTTCGACTTCTGTCTTATGGATATGCCGTCTGATGCGATGACACCGGAACTTCGGCTAAAGCGCAAATACGAGGTCGACTTTCCTTGCGTCCAGGACTGACTCTGGCAGGACTCTGAACCTGGAAGGGAATGCAGTCGAATCTTCACGGATGGCTCCAAAACCGATCAAGGATCTGGTGCTGGTGTCTTCGTGGAGAGCGATAACGTTAGACTTTTCTTTGCGTTAGGCAAATATGCGTCAGTCTTCCAAACAGAGACTTATGCTATCCTAATGGCCATGGACTATGTTAAGAGGAACAGGTGGAGGGGGCGAAGTATCTGCGTCTGTAGCGACAGTCAGGCTGCGCTTAAGGCCTTACTCAAACCCTTAACTACCTCCAAAATAGTACGTGAATGCAAGATATCTCTGAATTCGGTCGGAAGGCTGAATTCACTTAAACTTGTCTGGGTCCCGGGTCATAACGGGATCACAGGAAATGAGATCTCCGATGAACTTGCTAGAAAAGGCTCAGATGGGGACCTCTCAGGACCTGAACCAGCGATCTGTCTGCTTGCGTCCTCGGTCAGGGCTTCCATTGACGGTTGGGTTTCCTATGAACACAATCGCCGTTGGCATGACTCTCCAGGGTGCAGACAGACTAAGCAAATGCTCCCCGACGTCTGTGGGAAATCCTAGGCATTCTTGTTGTCTTTCAACAGAAAATACTGCAGACAGACTACTGGCGTTCTTACGGGACACTACGCTTTTGCCAAACACCTTAAGGTGCTAGGCCTAAGCGACACCACCAACTGCGAAGCCTGTGGAGAAAACGACGACACTGCAGAACATTTCCTCTGTGATTGTCCTGCTTTTGCTCGTATCAGGTGGCAGGTGTTTGGTACGGATATGATGAGTGCTGTAAACCTAAGCTCCTTATCATTGAAGCGCCTTGTAAATTCCCACAGTAAAATGTGGTGTGTCTGCCTGGTAGTAGAGTGGACCAGTATTGAGTCTGAGTGCTCCAGTGCAGAAAGTCTCACACACCCCGACAAAAAAAAAGAAAAAAAAAATACTATTAATATTTTAATAGTTTTGATACCATTAAAAAAGTATCGTATTAATACTGTGTCTCATAAGTTCAATGGGGCGGACCATTAATTTAATAGTTTTTGATTTTAATTTAATAACATTGATACTATTGTTCAAAATTAGGCAACAAATTCTGATTATTAATGTTTGCATTACTTCGCAAATATTGTAAATATGTATCTCTTTATAAGTTTCAGTGTTATGATAAAAAGTGGAGTGAAAGTGAAAACAACTATACTTTATCCAACAAAAATTGTCAGTATATGCCTTATGGAGGAGCTTTTTTTCTACCAGTAGTGCCTGTAGATACTCTCACGGCACTCAAACGCAAGAATTGCCACGGAAATAAAAACCAAACCACTGTCATACCAAGGAATTGTTGTTGTAATTTTCCTAAAATCCGCATAAAACAAACCACAACCAGTCTCCCACTCATTCCGAATGGGAATGAGCATGATTGTCTTGTGTTCGCTTGCTATTATCATTATCATCCATCCAAATAAGCAGTGTGTGTGACTGAAGCACATCAGAAGAGTATTGCCATCTCTACAATGAAACATATCACTAAGGGTTTTTCTATAGATTTTGCAACCAAAGAACTTTCGGTGCTTTTGAGAACGAATTATTACCTGGGGTGTTGCCATTCGGTTTTAATTTGATTGTATTTGTATTGTACAGCTGCACAAGTGCAGTTTTTTTTACCATCTGTTTAGGTATATGACATTGCGTCGTGGTTATATAAATTTGTGTTCTAATTGCCTGATTGTGTCTACCTTTCACAATATACATACAGCGGAAAGGACTGGGAAATGTTTTTAGAAAATCTTGCTAATTGAGTTTATGTCGCAAACTGTAAAAAAAAAAAAAAAACATAAATACATCCTTTCATCTCATTATGTACCTGTTTGTATGATGTCTTTGTTTTTCCGATGAATGACGCCTGTTTTGCCAATGAATACGGGAATTCCCAAAAGGAAGATCTCAAGTTAGGTAGTTATGCAATCATACAATGGGTTGCTTGGAATCGTTAAACGTTACAAAGCCAAGTAGGAAAAATACGTCGTGGATGAAATGGCTCAAAATGCGGGACATAAAGTGCTTTGCTTGCCGCCTTATCACTGTGACCTTAATTCAATAGAAATGGTTTGGGCTCAAGTGAAAAGGTTTGTAGCAAGCCAAAACAAGTCATTTAAAATGGCTGAAATAAGAGACTTACTAACGACAGCACTTACAAGGGTTGACAAGGAAAAATGTCATCGATGTGTCCAACACGTTGAACAGGTTGTTGACCCAAAGGAAGCAGTTGAAAGGTTAATAATAGACCTAAATAACGAGAGCAGTAGCAATAATTACTCATCGGATTAGTTGAGTAGTGATATTAGAAATTAGTATTTTATGTTTTACAATATTTATAATAAATAAATTGGATTACTGATATATTTTTCGTTTTGATTTTTTTTGTGTTACAAAATTTATATATTTTGTTGGTCTACTGGAGATACCCTTAAAAAACGCGCCTATTATTATCTTACCAGAAAAGGAAAAAGATAAACGGAATTTATTTCGTTCCGCAATATTTTTATTATATTTATATTATTTTAATTGGGAGATGGTAACCCTAATAGAATTGCTCTCTGAGTTATGGCGATTTATCGTACACACTACGGCAACCCTGTGGGAGCTTTAAAGAGGGACCGATTTATGTAAGTCATTGCAACCAGATTGAGAGACAAACATCCTATCTGACCGACAATTTTTGTTGGAAAAAGTATAAGAACATTTATTGGAAAAGAATATAAATATAGGTACAACATTTTTTTTACATAAATATCAAACGAGTTTAGTTATCAAGAAATAATAATTAATTTATAGATTACCATGATTATAATTTGTTTTTATTTATAAATGCCATATAAGTTAAAATATTTTTTTCATGCAGCTATTGTTTCAATATGATTTCTAGTGTATTTAATTGTACATCCCATTGAAATGCATTTATTTTAATCGGAATCCCATTGTTTTAATAGATGTACCATTAATATACGCAGATCTTAATAATATCCAAGCTTCAATGATTTCGTCACAAGTTTCAGTGTCGTGGTTGAAAGCAGTAGGATGTCATTGCAAGCAAATAAAACCATTTATTGAATAGAACATAAATAACAAAATATTTGCAAGATAATTAGCAAGCGAGGTACGCTATCTAGAAAAAATTATTAATTTATATATTGATTTTACACGGTTATTATAATTTGTTTTTTCATAAGTGCCATAGAAGAAAAAACTAAATTTAATCATTCACAGCGACTGATCAAGAGTTCTGACCGCCCTAGGCTAATTATGAGGACGCGCCCCCAACAGGTGTGTTACGGCCTAAAAAGTAGTTAGTGAGTAGAGTAGTAGTGTGAAAATGTTGACATGGTTCATAGTACCTATAAAAGTTTTCAGATCGATCTGCAAGCGAAACTAACGTTGTCCTTTAATCCTGATGACATTCAACCTTACGGTGGCAAACCATTTTTTTAAGCTGACCGTACATAAAGGCAAAGTACCTCACGCATTATAAGACCAAAATCATGACAAGTGACTGCAGGCTACCAAGTAGAAAACCAAATCCATGTCGTGTTTGGCCGCATGACTTGTATTTTCTTAGTTTCTATAGACAACTAAGTTGCCATTGACCAGGAGCGTGGTCTTCTAGTGTGTGAAGTTTCTTCGACTTGAGTATTTTTTTTAAATATTTACACTTCTGTTATTGTTAAAAAAAAGACGAGAGCATCATACAAGTGAAACATTTTTGCAACTGATTAATGATTTATTTAAAAATTATAGTAATTAAGTAATTATTATTAGATTATATAAAATTCCTTTTTCGTGCTTTAGCGTTTGCAAATCTTTCCACAATTTTTTCAAATTTAATAGTTTGTAAAAAATCGCTTTCTATATACATTAGCGAGAGCGCTGCAAGTTTTTGCTGGCGGAGTGTGGAGCGCAAGTAATTTTTTACCCTTTTAAGTGCTGAAAAGACCTTTCGCTGCCGCTGCAGTTGGTAACACTCATTGTCAAAAAAATTCTTAATTATTATCTCCACATTCGGGAACATGCATGAAATATTAAAACTTTTTATTAACTGCAACAAACCCTTTGGGGTTCTGGCAGAAATAGAATGCTCGGCCTCGGTGTCAGATTTTAAAAACTGCGCCAAATGGACGCATTCTTCTGCAAAGGTTTCTTCTAAATCAGTGGCATATAGTTGTTTTAACTCCGTTGCTTTGCTTCTAATAAATTCGCTGTCGTCTAGTTCATGCAGTTTCCATAAGAAACCAAACTTTGTGTTTACTGTATTATAAATAATTTGACGGTTTTTTAAGTGCACTTTAAGACAATCAATAGCTGCATAATAATTTTCAACGATGAAAGCTCGTCTCCCTTCTAACTCAATGTGCCCCGTTTTAACTTCATCAAAATGAAATTTTGGTTTCTTTCTTCTTCTTACATCTTTTTTGTATGTGGTCACTTCGCATCTCTTGATTGCCTCTGATTCAAAATTTTCGAACTCTTTTTCGTCACGCAACGTATCAAGATAAACATTTAATGTCTCATAAAGAGTAACAACGTTAGATAAATCAACAGAACTTGCTTGTAGCTGTGCACTAACGATTTGAAACTTTACGAGCACAGAGTTCCAAAAGCACAACATTATTGTAATTTCTAGAGTTTTAATTTTTTCCAGTATTCCTTTTGCTTCTATTTTGGTCTCTTTACTTTGATTTTCATCTTCGCAAATAGAGTTTAATGTTTCCAGAACTTGTTTGTATGAACTGTATAAGGCTTTGCTTGCATCTGCTCGCGCACTCCATCGAGTTTTTGATAGATTTTTTAGTACCGTCGATTTTTCATCCAATTTGGGTAACAAAATTTGTCATCTGCTTGTAGATCCAGAAAAAAAATTGTATAATTGTTGTTCCAGTGTAAAAAAAGCAGCTGGCTCGTCACTACTTTCCGCGGCAGCAGATTCCACGAGTTGTAGAGAATGGGCTGCACAAGGAACAAAAGTAGCCAATGGACTTACAGCTTTAATTCTTGACTGAAGACCTTTGTATTGACCAGACATATTGCTAGCATTATCATAACTTTGGCCACGACAGTCTTTAATATCAAGTTCCAAAGTTTTATCAATTGTCGCATGAACAGCCTTCTCCATGTCTTCACCTTTATGACCGCAATTGGGTAAAAATGTGATAAAACGTTCTACAGGTTCCCCGTCAGGCAGAATATAACGAATTATAAATGTCAACTGATCGATGTGTGAAATATCTGAAGTAGAATCAATGCTAATCGAATAATATTTTGCTTTTTTTATTTCTCCTATAATCGAAAGTCGAATTTCGTCAGCGAGAAGTAAAATAAATTCATCGATTACAGAGGATGACAAGTACGATGGAGAACCTCTGCCTTTTTGTCCAAATCTCACCAAATGTTCAGCCATGATAGGATCAAATTTAGATATAAGCTCAATACAGCCAAAAAAATTTCCGTTTAGTGCAGATCCAATAATTTCATTTTGACCGTGAAATGGAAGCCCACGAGAAGCTAAAAACTTAATTGTTTCTATAACCCGTAGTAATACATTTCGCCAATAAGTTATTTCTTCATTATATTGTTTGGCTATTTGGGTATCCAGTCGTTGTAAAAGTTTACCTCTACATACATATTGTCCCAAACATTTACGATGATCCGGAGAGTTGTCATGATCAGTTATTAAGTTACAATTTGTCCAGTCATTAAATCCACTTTTGGCAAATACAGATGTTCCTCCAAATAATTTGCAAGGACCACAAAACACGTGACCTGTGGATTCTGAGTATACTAACCAGCTTCTTTTCACATTTTCGCCATTAACAAGCTTTTTCTCAAACATATTTTTAGATAGAAACCTTTTTTGATTTTTATGCTGCCTTTCTGATCTGGAAAAATCTAATTCTTCGTTTTGTTGCAGTCCATTTTTAACAATATAATCTCGAAATTCATCATTTACTTGCCACAGTGCAGGGTCACTTGACGGAATAGACGACTTTTCTTCTTTAAGAATTTCGTCTTCATTGGAGATCGTCGCCGTCGTCGGCATCGTCGCTACTATAGGGCTAGTGTTGGACGGAGAAACGTAACAGTCCGCGATAGAGGAACCAGGGCAAGAAATCGCTGGCGATAATGCAGCATTCGTCACCGTTTCATTCCTTTCTGCAGAGTTCGTAAAAAATGTTTCTAGTTTACGAGTATGTTTCAAAATGTTTTCTATTTTCTTTTCCTTTTCTTTTGCTCCACTTGGCTTTTTTACTATCGAACTACTCTCATTACCACTCATAGTCTTAAAAAAACACGGAAATATTAATTATAAGAACAACCACTCTCTTTGACAACTGTTTTAATAATGATGTGAATAATTCTTTACAAAACTAAGGTAATAGTAATAAAGTATTTCTTAGAATATTAAATTTTATGATTATTGCTTATGAATAGTTCTTAGGATAACTAAGGGTTAATTTCTGGAAATTATGCTGACATGTAGGTGTTATGTATTTATTGGTGGAAATCCGGTGATTGGGTGTTCGGTCATTGCGGAAATGTGCACTTTATGATTATTGCTTATTAATAATTCTTAGAATTACATAGTTCTTCTTACGGCTGGAGATATGCTGACATGTAGGTATTAGGTATATATTGGTAGACATCCTTTGATTGGGTGCAAAGTATACTAACTATTAACCACACCGGGGGATGGGGAGTCCCCGCCAGAGTATATCCATATAACGACGTTTTCTTTATCAGTTCTTATCAGCAAGTACGTCTGTGTCACACAGACACTAGAAGTCAATGGATATATTAAGTACTGTGTAAGCTAGAGATACTCTCAAGCGCATTTTAGTGTTTTGTCTCGGTCTAGTAGAAATATGTATGCTAGATGCAATGATGCTAGATAAGTGCATGCGAAGACACGATTTCAGCGCGCCTCCCCGATCCTCGCGCCCTACGCTGCAGCGTAGTTAGCCTAAGGGTTAATCAGGCCCTGATCATTCATATGGTTTAATGGCAAACGTTTACTTTTATGGTACACATCCTATTGATTCAATATGATTCCTAGTAAATTAATCGTACATCCCATTGAAACGCATTACTTTTAATCGGAATCCCATTGTTTTAATAGTATGTTCCATTAATAAACATAGATCTTAATAATGTCCACGCTTTAAATAAATATGATTTCTCCTTCAGCCAAAAGTTTGTTTTATTTTATTCTTTGAATGGAGAGGCAAAATAAACAGAATTGTATATTGATTGAAGGCGGTTATAGTGCAGATGTAAATATTATTCGATGGAAAAATGAACCATGAACCGTTCGATAAAGATGTTGAGCAGATATGGCTGATGTATAACAATGAGCCATGGAGTGATGTTTAAAAGAAAGGCAAAGGCAAAAAGACATATAGATCGGAAATGTGAACGTCCCTAAGAAATGGCCCCTTTTCAAACATGCTCTTGGACATGCATTGGTTAGTTTATTCATTATTTTAATTGAAACATTAATACGTCAGCAATTTAATTCTATTAAAAATAACAATGCCAGTATATTAACCTATAGTTTAAATTATAAAATAAAAAAAATAATCTTCTAATATTCCAGATAAACTACAACATCCGAAAGCCATTCAATAAATTACATATTCAATGTGTCATTATAGTTGCTTTGATGTAAAACATAAAAATATTTCAATAAAAATGTAATTTTTTTTTTGTAAATAATTAATTTTTATAACAGCTGATGCTTTCGTTTTCTACTGACGGATTTCCAGATTGAGATGCAAAAGCATTGATTGATTATTTTAGATATGAGAACCTATACATTGGCGATGCCGCTATTTATGGTTTTAGCCATTCATAAATACCATATCAGTCGCTGTCAGATACCTATCTGTACTTGACGTGTTTACAATCGCTGCTATAGTAATATTCTTTTCTCCATTCCAAGTTCAAATCCAAAATTCCGAAAAGAAATCGGTGCCACCTTTACGAAGACATTTTGTCTTCATCTAAAAATCCTAAAATGGGCTCCAAAACAATTTCTGGAGTCCACTCCAGTGCTTAGACGAATCTAATTTAATTGAAGGCTGCGACCTTGAGAGTGATAATGTCAATGTCAGTGGTAAAAACAATAACAAAAAAGTTGTGATTCCACCAATTAAAGTGCTAACTAAATCCGGTGAATATATTCATAAACTGCTCAATTCCATTGGCATTGTTAACTATTATTTGAAAAAAATTTCAATCGGTACTAAAATTGTCTGCGATTATGCGGATTCGTATAATAAAATTCTATGTGCATTGAAGTCTGACAAATGTCAATTTTTCTCACATGACTTCCCTAAAGTGAAAACTTTCAAAGTTGTGCTTTTTGGACTAAATGCACTATGCACTAATCTGTTAAAAAAAGAATTAATCTCCCTTGGTTTTAAGTGTGTTCATGTTAAAATGATCACTAAAAAATACGAACAATATGAAACCACTTTCTACATTGTTTATTTAGAGAACGGATCAGCCCGTATGTGTGACCTAAGAAAAAACATTAGAGTAATCCTTAAAACCCAAGTAAGGTGGGATTTCCAACGTCGACAACCGAGTAAAATCACCCAGTGCAGAAATTGTCAAATGTACGGGCACGGTGAGAGGAATTGCAGCATTAAAACGTACTGCTCCAATTGTGCCGGCAACCATAAAACCTCCGAATGTACATCAAGTGGCGCGCAATGCGCCAACTGCAAAGGTAAACATAAATCGACTGACAGTTCTTGCACCATCAGACAAAAGTTCTTGGAAATGAAGGGCAAGCTTTCAACAAACCGCTCCTCTCGCGGTCCAGCCGTGGTGAATAACTTGCGATCGTCAAGTTCAACATTTCTCCATTCAATGGAACAATTCCCACCACTTAAAGCTCCCCTGCGCCAGCCAAATGCCAAAATCATGCCTATTGCAAATGAACTTCAACCAAGAGGGTAGAAAGCACGTCAACATGCATCGTTCCTCCCAAATACATTGAATGAACCTGCTGCTGCTGCTGAATTAACATCTACAAGCGGAGGTGAGCTTTTTTCTCTTCAAGAAATCCAGTCGCTTACAATTGAGATTACATCACAATTATCTAATTGCAAAAATAAATCAGAACAATTTAACGTGATCGCACAATTAGCTTTAAAATATCTTTATGTTGAGTAATATGTATAGATCTGCTAACTTAAAAGTTGTGTGCTGGAATGCTAGAGGCATTCGAAATAAGTCTTTTGAATTTTTTTCATTTTTAAGTAGAAACAACATCGACATTGGCCTTATCTCTGAAACAGGTTTAAAATCTAATGTCCCATTTTCTGATAGTTTGTACAAGTGTTACCGTTCCGACAGAGTAGATCGCATGGGAGGAGGTGTTGCTATTGTAATAAAGAAAACATTGAAACATTCATTACTGCCCAGTCTTAAAACAAAGCTAATAGAAAACATTGGAATTCAACTATTTTTCGCAAATGGAAGGACGTTATCGATTTTTTCTGTATACTTTCCAGGTGCTTCAAACTCACAAAATAATAAATATTGGCTGAAAAATGACCTTAGAAAGTTTATTAACATACAAGATTTTTACTTAGTAGGCGGTGACCTCAATTGTCGTCATAGGAGTTGGGGTTGCCAAAGAGCTAATTCCTGGGGAAACATTTTGCATGACCTTAATACTAGCCACAATTTCCAAATTATGTTTCCCATTTCACCAACCTACATCCCATACAACACCAGAAGTAACCCTTCCACCTTAGTCATTTTCCTTTCCAATATTCCTCAATTATTTACCCAACCAACAACTTTAAACGATCTATCCTCAGATCATCTCCCAGTACTTTGCAGCATACTGCACAGACCTGATCACAGCGAAAACAACTACTACTCGGACCTCAAAAACGCAAATTGGGGGAGATACAAACGACATATTAGTTCCAGTTTGAGTGGTCATGATAAATATCGACGGCGTTACTTCTGCACGTGTGGACGACAGTATTAATACGTTTAAAAGCACTATCGAAAATGCTATTAATATTTCCATACCCAGAAAACTAAGAACGGTTAAAAACACTTCTTCACTTCCCATAAGTATACTGCGTTTAATTAAGTCGAGGAACTTATATCGAAGAAACTGGCAAAGACATAGGATGCGTGTGTTTTTTGACAACGTTATTATCCTCAACAATATCATCAAAGCCGAAATGCAAAAGTTTCGCAATATAAAGTGGAACAACGCTAAACTCCAAAACTTAGAAAAACACAGTAAGCCATTTTGGAATATTGCAAAAATAATGAAAAAGAAGTTAAATTTTATTCCTTCATTTGGTGATGTTCAGATCTCCTCGACCACAAACGCCGAGAAGGCTGACATTCTCTCCCTGTCCTTTTTGAGAAACCACACAACCTCCACCGGGATGGGGAATATAGTTACGGAAACGTTGGTACAAAGCGCTGTATCTAGTTTAATGTCGACTCCAGAAGTTATAGAGGTTAATTTGTATGTGACCTATCCGGAACTAAACCTTTTAATTTCGAAACTTAAAGCTCGTAAATCCCCAGGTATATTAAAAATCTCCCCAGAACTGGGATTAACTTTGTACTTTACATATTTAATTCATGCATAAAATTACAGTACTTCCCAAATGCGTGGAAGAAAGCTAAGATTATGCCGATTTTAAAACCGGGTAAACCCGTAAATAACTCCAACAGCTACAGACCCATTAGCTTACTTAGTTCTATAAGCAAAATTTTCGAAAAAAATTGTCAAAAATAAAATCGACAAAGTACTTAGTGAGAAAGGTATATTGCCTCAGCAACAGTTTGGCTTTAGGTCTCATTACAATACTGTGCAACAAGTCGACAGAATATCTCAGCACATCAAAAAAGGATTTACATCCAATAAATCTACAGGAGTAGTGCTCCTCGATTTCGAAAAGGCTTTTGATGCTGTCTGGCATGCAGGACTACTTTATAAAATGATGTTGTGTGAATTTCCTATGTATGTTATTAAAATAATAAAACGTTTTTTGGAAGGACGCGTCTTTACGGTCTGTGTAAATAACACCTACTCAACCGAAAGGCCAGTTCCTGCAGGAGTTCCCCAAGGATCCGTCCTGGGTCCCGTGTTGTTTAATGTGTATACGTCTGACTTTCCACACCTTCCCAACTGTGAGTCCGCAATGTTTGCAGACGATACTTGTATTTTTTCGTCCGATGTGCTTGGTTTTACAATCCAAACCGACCTTCAATCGGCACTAAATACTCTTATGACTTACTTCAATAAATGGAAGATAAAAGTCAATGCTTCTAAAACCCAAGCTATCTTTTTTACCAGAAAAAGAAAAGCTTGTTTTTTGCCCAGCAATGACTTAATTATTAATAATGCTTACACGTCTTGGATGGACACTGTCAAATACCTAGGCATTACATTAGATAAAAGGCTTACTTACAATAAACATATAACAAATACCATAGACAAAATAAATAAAACTATACGAATAATGTATCCTCTTATAAACAGGAAATCTATGCTAAGCCAAGAAAATAAATTAATCATTTTTAAAGTCATTTTTCGGGCCTTTATGTTTTATGGTTGTCCAGTTTGGGGAAAGTGTGCAATAACGCACATCAAAAAATTACAAATAGCGCAAAATAAGCTATTAAAACTAATGCTTAAGCTTCCTTTGCACTTTTCAACACTTGAACTCCACGAAATAGCCAATGTCGATTTGGTTTCTACTAGAATAGAAAGACTTACAGCTAGATACGCAATTAGCTGTGAGATGTCCGATAACGTGCTTATTAATAATCTTGTTGCAAACGTAGCACCCTAATTCTTATTGTTATTTCCTGCTCTTCGCATTGTTCATCTGATGAGTATTATTTTCGTTACTATCGACTCTGTGTGTATTTATATGATTGTTTATTTTTTCATTTATTTATTTTTTTGTAGAATTTATTTATTTCTGTACTATCTACTATTTTTTAGTTGTTATTTACATATTAAATTATTAAATATTTATTTATACTATTTTGTTACGTTTGTTTTTATTAGTTTTCTGGTTTTTGTACTACTTATTTATTTTGTACATATTTGTTATTTATTTATTAATTTATTAAATTTCAAAACCTTCCTACTGTGATATTAGTTTTAAGAATCTGCTTGCATATACATATTGGTATTCTTATATATGTATGTTATTTATTTATTTATTATTATTGTTATTAATTATTATTATTATTGTTATTATTATTATTATTATTATTTTTTTTTTCTGATGAAATGTTTTCCTAATCTCTTTCCTTTCGACTAGATTATTTTCTTACCAAGCTGTTTTCTTTTTAACATCATAATTATAACATTATTCAGAAGTAAGATTATAATATCATAACTCTGTGTGAATTGTGCGGTTACACTCAAATGTAAAAAAATATATATAAGAAAATGTGATAGATTTAAAAATAAATAATAATAAAGTTAATAAATACCATACATTTCAAAAGGACCAGTCACACTGTTTCCATATTTATCTCATGGAAACAATAGTTTTTAGGTTATTAAAACATTAATATGATAGAATAGATTCAATAGTAAATACTATTGATTTTAAAGGACCAGCCATTTGAATCAATAGTAATCCCATAAACACAATGGTTTATAGGTTATAAAAACAATACTATGATAGAACATATTTAATAGTAGGTTAGGTTAGGTTAGGTTGTAGTGGCATTCGGCAGAGGCCGACACACTTAGGCCAATGACAGGCCCACTGTGCTACCACACGGATGTATCATCCTCCTACACGTTGAACCAGTTGGAGCTTTTGAAGAAGCTTGACAGACTTTTTATGTCGGTGTTAATGAGATCGTTAAGATTATTGTAGAAGAAGGATCCTAAGTGGAGTTTACGTCTTTGAGAGAGAGCAGGGCACGTGCAGAGAAATTAGACAATTGTCTCCTCCTCTTCCTCGTCCATACAGCTTCTGCAAAAGTCATTTGTGTGTACGCCAAGCCTTGTTGCATGTCTGCCTATGAGACAGTGTCTGGTGATCACACCAATTATAGCACCAATGTGAAGTCTGTTTAGAGATATCAAACACTTAGAGCGTCTCAGATCCAGCTTTGGCCAAATCTGCTTTGTCGCTAGACAAGTGTTGCCACTTGTCCATCTAAGGTTACAATTCTCAATGGTCTGTCTCATAAAAATGTGTTTGCATGTAGCGATTGGGATGCCTAGTCAACTTTTATCAGGTAAAAGGGGCAGTGTGGTTCCTTTTCTGGCGAGTTTATCCGCCCTTTAGTTCCCTGGAATGTCTGTATGTCCTGGCACCCAGCATAGGTGGATGTTAAAATGCTTCGCCATCTCCACTAGAGATGATCGATAGTCACGGACTATGATAGAGTTTGTGGACCCAGAATCCAGGCATTTTAATGCAGCTTGACTATCTGAGAAGATCCAGATGTCCGTCACGGATATCACGTTCTTCTTCAACCACGACAGGACTTCTTTAATAGCCAAGATTTCTGCCTGGAACACACTGCAGTGATCAGCGAGTCGAAAGGAGAGGCTGAGATTCAGCCTATCAGAGAACACACCACCTACCTACCTACTCCTACCCTCTCGTCGGTTTTGGATCCATTGGTATAAAAATGGATCGATTTATTTTCGACGGGTAGCCCTTCCCAGAATGTTCTTGAAGGGATCTTGTCCTTGAAGTTTTTGTCAAAAAGGGTCTGAGGGGTGGTGTAGTCTATGTTACTAGGGAGGATTCAAAATTTTTTCAGAATAGATGCGTGGCCGATTTCATTCTCGGACCATTGGAACGTTATTTTGAGGCGGATAGGCGCACTAGCAGCCACTTGCTTGCTAAAGATGTCCAGGGGTATCAGGTGAAACAGAATGTCCATTGCAGCAGAGGGGGTAGTGCGCAGTGCACCACTCATGCAGAGACAAGCTGTTCGTTGGACTTTGCCTAGCTTATCGCGATTTATCGCTTTATCTAGGGCAGGCCACCAAACAGCCACCCCGTACATAAGTATCGGTCTTATTACCGAGATGTATAGCCAGTTGGTAATGCCGAGTTGCCCATTTATTACCAATGGCTTTTTTACAGGAGAAGAGTGCTGCTGTAGCTTTACGAACTCTTTCTTGAATGTTAGGTTTCCAGCTTAGCTTTCTATCCAGAATGAGACCCAAGTATTTTGCCTCGTCCGAAAAGACTAGACTTGTGCCCCTGATAGAGGGGGGATCAATGTATGGAATTTTATGTTTCCTAGTGAATAGAACAAGTTCGGTTTTGTGGGGGTTAACACCTAACCCACAACGATCTGCCCATGTAGTTAGCCTGTTAAGTGCGTTTTGGAGAAGTTCTTTCAGGGTGTTTAGGTGCTTCCCTGAGGCGGCAATTGCAACCTCATCTTCATAGGCAATCACCCTGCAGCCCTCCTTTTCTAGGCACATCAGCAGCTTGTTCACCACTAAGTTCCAAAGGAGGGGAGATAGGACTCCACCTTGTGGCGTACCTCTACTAACAGATCTTCTGGTCGATGTCATACCCAGTTTCGAGTTTATAATCCGACTTGTGAGAAGTAGATTAATAAGCTCACCAAGTGAGTCATCTACCTTAAGATCTGACAGTGCATTTGCGATCGCGGATGTATTGACGTTGTTAAAAGCACTCTCAATGTCCAGGAATGCAACCATAGTGTACTCTTTATGGTGAAGGGAGTATTCGATTGAACGTACTAACGTATGTTAGGCTGTTTCAACAGATTTGCCTTTGCAATATGCATGTTGAGCCGTAGACAGAAGTCTTATATCAATGTTAGTACGTAGATGGATATCAATCAGCCTTTCTATTGTTTTTAGAAGGAATGACGATATGCTTATGGGTCTGAGGATTTACATGGGAACATTTACCGACTTTGGGTGTGAAAACTACTTTTACTTCTCTCCATGACAGCGGAATGTAAGCAATTTTTAATATTTAATAGTAAATACTATTGATTTCAAAGGACCAGCCACATTGAATCAATAGTTATCCCATAAAAACAATGGTTTAGGGGTTATTAGAACAATATTTATTTATTTATTCATCAATCAAAGAACAAGTTCTCCTATAGACTAGTAGATAACAATTATTCACTAAAGCTAATATAAAAATATATACGAACTTCAAGTTGATCTAAGTATATTCAAAACATAAATCTTAAAGGTATCTCTAGTGCAAATTCTGAAAAAGTCTAACCTACTGCAGACTGAATTTGCTTCTCTGATGCAACGAGAAACTGGTTCATTACGACCATAGTTAGATCTATGAAATTGTTCATAAAAGAGAACATAATCTCTGTAATTATGCGTGGGTACACGAATAGAAATTAGTGCTAGAAGTTGAGCACATTTAATATGATAAGTAAGTATATCTCTATTGAACATTTTCGCAAAATAAGCACGTCGATTTGCGAAGCTCTGCATTCCAAATAGGAGACATCTTGTATCATAAGATGGGATAACAGTACCCCAATGAAGTTTATAATACATAAATCTTGAAATATTTTTTTGAATTTTTTCGATTCTTACACACGAGTTATAGTAGTAAGGGTTCCAAACTGTGTTGCGGTATTCAAGCAAAGAGCGAACGAGAGAGATAAAAAGAGTCTTTATAGTGTACGGATCTGTAAATTCCTTACTATTTCTTTTGATGAATCCTAACATTTGGTTGGATTTGTTTATAATGTAGTCGATATGAGGAAGAAAAGAGAGTTTAGTATCAAGGATAACACCTAAATCTTTCTTTTGTGCTACTCTATCCAAAAAAGAACTATCAATATGATAATCGTACAATATCGGAGAGATTTTTCGAAAACTAGACATGACTTGGCATTTTGAAATATTAAGATGTAGGAAGTTTATATTACACCATTCTGCCAGTTAATTCAAGTCATCATTTAACAAAACACAATCATCCAAGCATTTTATACTACGATACAGTTTAAGGTCATCTGCAAAAAGAAGACACTGAGAATTTTTAAAGAATTTAGGAATATCGTTAACAAAAAGCAGGAACAATAATGGGCCTAAATGGCTACCCTGAGGGACACCGGATGGAACCAATATTTGATTAGAATGATGATCGTCAATCTTAACCACTTGAACTCTCGATGTTAAATAAGATTTCATCCAATCAAGAAACTTGGAATGAAAACCTAGTTCCGACAGTTTGTGTAAAAGAATATGATGATTAACACGGTCAAATGCTTTTGCAAAATCAGTGAAAATTATATCAGTTTGACAATAAGATTCAAAATTATTAACGATATAATTCGTCATTAATGTGAGATTAGTGGACGTAGATCTTCCAGAGATAAAGCCGTGTTGGAAATCGGATATAAAATCTTTTAATTGAAAAGTAAGCTTGTCACAAACTATTTTTTCAAATAATTTAGGAAGAGCAGATATTTTGCAGATTGGTCTATAATTAGTTATTTCTTGTTTAGATCCAAATTTAAAAATAGGTGTTATATAAGACAATTTCCAGCAATCTAAAAATTCACCTTTTGCAAGCGATAGGTTGAAAATAGTCGATAACGGAAAGGCTAAAGAAGACGCACATTTGAGCAATAAAATTTGTGGGATCCCATCAGGGCCTCCCTTATTGTTGGTATCTAAACCTAATAAGGCTGATTCTACTTCAGACGTTGACAAGATCATAGACCCAATATTAACGATGGTAGAAACTTTAGGAGAATTTACATTCAATGGAGTGTTTGTGGAGTAGACAGACTGAAAATAAAGAGCAAAGAAGTTACAAATTTCTTGCACATCACTCGTTGATTTATCCACATACTTCATACAGCTTGGATACCCATTACTTTTACGCTTAGTGTTAATATATTTCCAAAAATTGTCACTGTTATATCTAATATTTGACTCAATGGATAATAAGTAAGCCCGATATAAAAACTTATTAAGTGTATCAAATTCTTTCTGAATTGTCAGATGCTTGGACCGCAAATGAGCATCATCGCGGTAAGTTTTTAGTAATTTAAAAGATTTATTTTTTCTATTTTTAAGATTTATAAGTCTCTTGTTGTACCATGCCGGATTACTCCTAGACTTGGCTTTTTTATTTGGAACAAATCTACGTACGGCCTCATTGATAATAGATAGTAGAGTACCATTAGCGTTATTTAATTCTGTTTTGGATAAAAGCGATTTCCACGGAATAGATACAAAGTAATCATTCATTGCATCAAAGTTAGCCTTATTATAATTAGGTACAAAAGTATTATCATTTTGAACATTTTTCATATAAGTATAAAAACATAAGTTCCCTTCTAATGCAATATGATGTATAGAGTTATTAACAATAGGTGTATCAGATTTTTCAACATATATATTAAATTCCTTATCCACAAAAATAAGGTCAAGAGTTCGACCTAAGCTGTTAAAATTATAATTGATTTGAATCAAGTCAAACTGGCTAAAGAAGTCAATTAAATTAATCTCAATTTCAGAAGTTACATCAAATGGAACTAAATAATTATCATCTGAATCAAATAACCACTTAATATTTCCTAGATTAAAGTTACCGATACAGATAATATGTTGCGATGGATTTAAGTTTTCGAGAATAGATTTACAATTTTGGAGAAACTCCTTGGAGGACTCCTTGGAGGTATATAGTTAATAATGATAAATAATTCAATATTTCCATTTATCGTCAACGAAACGATCAGTTGATCAATATCATAATTGGTTGTAGATATAATATTTGAGTTTAGTTGTACTTCTCTACATGCCAAGGACGAACGAATGGCGATAATAACACCACCCCCTCTGTCCATCCCAGTAGATAAGTACGATCTATCTTTTCTAAATACAGTGTAATCTGAATTAAATAATTCGGATGTTAATTGATTTTCTGTTAACCAAGTTTCAGTTAATAATATAATATCATATGAACAAGATGCTAAAGTAAGATACAATGATTCTAGCTTAGATCTTATACCTCCTACATTTTGATAATAAAATGATAAATTACTTGTTGGAGCGGCAACGTTGAATTTATTTAAAGATGATTTTGAAGGTCCGGGAACGGTTGTTAGTTCATAGTTTATTACGTCAAATTTATAGGATGGGTTGCATCGTCGTTTTTTGGATGATTAATGAACTTTTTCACCTTAACGAACATGGGCCATATAGAAGAGTCACTCATGAGTTTATTGTAGCAATCGGAGGGGACACTCAGTTTAAAATTCACATGAGAAACATCGCTTAAGGATAATCCTTTTTTAATTAGTTTAAAACATTTAAAATAGTTTTTGGGAATATTAGACTGAGCAGATATATGATTAATTAAGTCTTCAGGTTTGGTGTCTACATTAAATTTCGAAATGTGTAACCAAACGGAAGATGTCAACGTATTTAAATCACTTATTCCACTACCCATTAAACAATCATTTCGATGTTTATTAATTCTTTTTTGTCTCCTAGAATTAAGATTGTCAAACACGGAATTTTCACAGTCAGTGTTCATGTTGATGTTTACATCATTATTATTAGAGAGATCGTTTGGCGGTAGAGAAGGGATAGGGTTAAGAACATTGGAATTCCCAAGAACAACATTAACACCTTTACCAACAACACCATCAGAAGCAGCAGCAAGGCCATCAACAGCGTTGTCGACGGCAGCAGTGATAGTCCAGCAGCAGTGATAGTCGCAGCGGCAGCGAAATTGTCATCGGTAACCTTATTAGCACCAACAACATCCAACTCAATATTTCGGTTTTTTTTCGGTTTTCTTTTTCGCCATTCTTTTTATCGTCACTGAATTTATATTTGTTGATAAATGCCGGAGATGAGATGCGAGCGGCAGTGGACGGTGGACGAGAACGAGAGTTTGGAGTCAGAGCAGTTGATTTAGATATTGATGAGAGAGATTTTCCTTTGTACAAGGTGGGAGCAGGGGGACACCTTTTATTTTGGCTATTATTCGTTGTAATGTCAATATCCGATTCTTTGGTCATACTTCTTGTTGACATACCCTCTGCACTGTTTATATTGCACAAATGGGGAAAATCATTCTTTAGGCAGTTTAATTTTAAGAGTACACTATGCACTAAATTATCAATATTAATTATATAGTCATTTAGCACATTGGTAAGACATACATCACATTTGATAAAGAAGTTTTTTTTTGGATTTAATGGAGTTAAAATCAGTTTTCTTAATTTTTGCACAAGTAAAATGCAATAACGAATTGCAGACACCACACGAAAAATAATCGATGGGTTCAACTTTATTACATAATGCACAACTAGGCATATTGAGAAGAAAAAAAAATTAAACGAAAAGAGCGACTGATGCATACGAGAGCTAACGCAGAACAATAGTACAATCTAATTGTTTTAAAAAGCTTGGTCCTATTATTCAATAGGATGTACAGTTTTAAATCAATAGGAATCTTATTGAAGCAATAATGTGTGAATCTTATTAATTCAATAGTGTGATTGAAAAACAATGGTACAAACTATTAACCTTTTAATAAGACACATTATTAAACCAATAGTCGTACACCATTGAATTTATAGTAAGAACGTACTATTAAAATAATAGTTTAGAAATTATTGATTCAATAGTACCAATCCTATTGACTAAAATCAATGGTAAAAAACTATTGATTTAATCGAAAATCCTATTGTTTTCATGGTGTTTTTCTCTGAGTGTACTCACGATATCTCAGAATCCAGCACGCTATGCAATGTCAGCATACTTTCGGATGAAGTGCATCCCATAAATACAGGTGCGCCGGAGACCTCTGGCATAACTGCACAGACTGAGTCTAAGCGCGTCAAATTTACACCATCCGAACAGCGCCATTTTAAGCGCGCGCTGAAAAAGGAACAAAATGTAGAGCAGGTCAGAATATTTGCTCTGTCGACAGACGTCGACCCAGGCTCTGAGGTGAAACGTACGAGATCCGAGGACAATACGCCGCCCCAATCTGGCAATACTTCCGTCGACAAAGTCTCCTATAGAGATATAGCGAGCTTTGTAAGACTGGGTGTAGTACCGATCGATCTGGATCGCAATCCTATTAGTAATGAGCAAATGGCGCAGATTCAGGAGAGGATTATGGACATCACCATTGAACAACGTTATGAGGGGACCAAACCAGCCTTCCACGGTACAGCATTTAAAGCCGGGTGGCTAATGATCGAATGTACGGACGCTGCCACTGCAGAGTGGATGAGAACGAACTTCGGGAAGCTTAAAGAGAAATGCGGGATAGAAGTGAAGCTTGTGGGGGAAGAACTTTTCCCGAAGCCACATATCGTCAGAGCTTTCTTACCAAAAAGTACCGGAGTAGCGAATGAAAGAATACTGGCAATTCTAGATGGGCAGAATAAAGAACTCAACACCAGAACGTGGAGAGTTCTGCAAAGATCTGACGATAGAGATGTCGCCCACATGGTCCTTGCTGTCAATGAAAGCACAATGAAGCGACTTGTTGAGCTAAAACGGCGCTGTTCGGATCGTGTAAATTTGACGCGCTTAGACTCAGTCTGTGCAGTTATGCCAGAGGTCTCCGGCGCGCCTCTATTTATGGGATGCACTTCATCCGGAAGTAGGCTGACATTGCATAGCGTGCTGGATTCTGAGATATCGCCCGATGGGCAGGTGTCACGTCATTTGCGACAGGGTGTTCTGAACCATCCCTAGTTGGTAAGGAATTGTGTTCTAAAACATTCCTATTTGATGATGCAGTCATAGGGGCATCATTCTCTCTTGGTTTTTTTTAATCTATTTTTAGTCCCACGAGTAAACGGGATAGAAAGGTCGCCCGTGGTCTACCCGTATAACCACAAGAAGGCTATCTTGAAATGAGGTCGCCTGGTATCCGAAGTTCGCATAACTATCGATTAAGAACCCCTTAGCCATTCATCTCTCGGCGCTAGCTGTTCCACCTTAGATTTGGTGATTTGTTGTCGGGGTTGTCTGGCGGGCATTGCCGGGGAAGTTGGAAGTAAGGAGTAAACAGGAGGGGGTGGGGGTAAGCAAACGGGGGAGACAAAGGGGATATAAAAGGGTGGGAGCGGACGTGAAGTCCTGGTCAGTTCTTGGTTGACGCTCATCAGACGGCCTGGAACTTAACAAGCCCGATGACTCTTTGCTTCGTAAGCCTCCGCACCGGCAACATCGAGTTTGTTTGCGGTGATGGTGCGCACGTCAAGGTGACTGACTCCGCGAGAGGTTGTCTCCAATTAATACTAGCAGTAATTTAATTTCTTGAATTTCGGCTACTTTACTTCTAACGAATGTGGTGATTTTTGATGATTGTGTTTAAATTCAGTGCAAGACGATTTCTGCAAGAGAATATTTCATTGTGTGAAGTTTCGAATATGCCTGGAATTTTCTTCCAAAGCTAGGCAAGAAGATGAGTTCCACATAATTCCAGCCGAGGTAGCCACTTTTTGTTGTCTGGAGCCACTCTTGATTTCGTTGTAAGAAGTTTAGTTGATGCCTCTCTTAGACGACTTACGGTTCTTATGTAAATGCAGAATCCATGTGCTTTAATTGACGTATCGCAGAATCCATGAATTTAGAAATTGTCTCCGTTATCGGCTAGTGCATAGCGAGGTACCTACAGGTTTTTAGCTGAATATAAATCGACCATGAACGCCTCCATTCCGTGTCGATACTTTGAGTAATTGACGCATCCCAGTCCTGTCTTTCTACCCATAGTTTTTATAAGATTACCTTCGCCTGTATAATGAGCTCAGTAATCCCATGGGTCTTTGCCTGATGTCAACCTAGAGGACTAATCGCGAAAGTAGAACAACAGAAAACAGATCCGAATTCATTATTGGATGTGATGCCAACGTGCACAATTCAGTATTGGGCGACACAGGTAGAGAACCTAACTTCATAAAAAAAATACAGACAAGAAGTGATTAGATATTATAACTCTTGCCCCCGATTCAATCAATCAGAAAGTATTGAACTTAAAAGTCTCGGCGGAACACTCCTTTAGTGACCACCGTTACATTCAATTCAGTTTTACTGATGATTCTCCCTGGCAACCAACTTTTAGAAATTATAGAAAAACTGCCTCGCTTAAGTGCAGAGAAGTACTAAAAATTTCAATGAAGTTTGAACTCCGAAGACCCCTCTGTAACACCGTTGAGCTTGACAAGAGGGTTAGCGAACTCACCCTGGCCTTCAATAAGGCACTGACTTCTGCCTGCCCTCTTATCCAGCCCGGCCAATAGGCAAAAAGAAGCCGTATTGTTGGACCTCAGAATTAGGACCCCTTAGAAGCAGTTGTAGGCAACTGTTCAACCAAGCCCAGTTCACAAAAGCTGAAACCGAGCACAAAGCTGGCCTGCTTAACCGATAACTGGTCTGTTCAATAGCTCAAGGCTGCTCTGCTTAGCCGATAGCTGTTCTGTATAGCTGGTATGGTCAACAGCGTAGCTGGTATTCTTAACCGATAGCTGGTTTGTATAGCTGGTCTGCTCAACCGATAGCTGGTTTGTTCAACACCTTAGCTGGTATGCTTAGCCGATAGGTGGTTTGTTCAATAGCTCATCTGAAATGCTTAGTCGATAGCTGTTCTGCATTGGTGTATTAGTGTTGGTGTTGGGTTTTTTTGCGATGGAAGGTTGAAACCTTGAGGCACCAATGGTCCGACGTCCATTGGTAGTGCCGGATTCCTTGTTGCTCTATTGTTGGAACTATTAGCTTTCCGTTGGCGTTCTAAGCATCTAAGATCGCTGAGTATACGCACCGCCACGTTACTTACAGTTGTCCAGTTTTCGTCATTCCGAAGCATATAATTTGCGATACCTTCGGTAGTGGGCCACTCTCCGAATTGGTCCCGTAGGGAGATCCTCTCGGTTTCGTACCGTTGGCAATGGAAAAACACGTGTTCCGCGTTTTCAGAAACATTTTCGCAATTTGGGCTGGTTTCATGTCTGCGTTTGAAGAGATATTCTCTGTAACAGCCATGACCAGTCAAGAACTTAGTCAGATGGAAGTTTGTTTCACCATGTTCCCTTTTGATCCATACATCGATCACTGGTATAAGCCTGGGTGTCCAACTTCCCTTTAACGATTCATTCCATTGTTGTTGTCAAGTTGCTATACTCAGACTCCTCAGGCTGTCGGTGTTGGGGTTGGTGTTGGTATTGGTGTTGGTGCTGGTGTTGGTGTTGGTGTTGGTGTTGGTGTCGGTGTTGGTGTTGGTGTTGGTGTTGGTGTTGGTGTTGGTGTTGGTGTTCAATTATCAATTATCCAAAATCCTGGCCTCATAGATCAAAATCTTGGTCCCAAAGATCGAAATCTTGGTCTCGAGGATCAAAACCTTAGTCTCAAATCCCGGTCCCAAAAAATGTCTTTACATACTCAAAATTAAAATATTTTTTTTTTATAAAAAGAAACAAAGAAAAGTATATTTAACATATTTTACCTTAAATCAATGTTCACCTGCCCTATTTCTAAAACTTCTTAAGTATTACTATCGGCTTATATTTGATTTCAATCATATAAAAATAAAGTTAAACATAAACTTAAAAAGTTAAATCACTGTTCAGCAGTCTTTTAAGAACAGTTGAGCTTATACATACAAACAGGACCCAGTTTTCTTTCATCGATAACCTTCATATCTTTTCCGCTTGAAACGAAAGGTGTTCCTAAATTCCTTAAAGCTTTTGCCTTGCTTTTGGTCCACTCACTGGTACGACATTTTCCTTTTTTTACCACGTAACTTTCGAGTTCAGCTCGACCGGTATCTCATTTGAGACTGGCAAAATGTTTTAACTTCCTGATGAGCTACCAGACGAATAGTAGGTTAGGCTAGGTTATAGTGGCAGTCGGCGGAGGCCGACACACTTAGACCAATGACAGTTCCATTCTGATACCACACGGATGTATCATCCTCCTACTTGTTGAACCAGTTGGAGCTTTTGATGAAGCTTGACATACTTTTGATGTTGGTGTTAATTGGATGGCTAAGATCATTGTTAAAGAAAGATCCTAAATGCAGTTTACGTCTTTGAGAGAGAGCAGGGCATATGCAAAGAAGGTGGAGAATTGTCTCTTCCTCCTCCTCGTCCATTCAGCTTCTGCAGAAGTCATTTGTGTGGACGCCAAGCCTTGTTGCATGCCTGCCTATGAGAGAGTGTCCGGTGATCACACCAATTATAGCACCGATGTGAAGTCTGTTCAGAGATATCAAACACTTAGAGCGTTTTAGATCCAGCTTTGGCCAAATCTGTTTTGTCGCTAGACAAGTGTTGCTACTTGTCCACCTAAGGTTAGATTTCTCAACGGTATGTCTCATAAACATGAGTTTGCATGTAATAATTGAGATGCCTTATGGACCTTTACCAGGTAGAAGGGGCAGTATGGTTCCTTGTCTGGCGAGTTGATCCGCCCTACAGTTCCCTGGAATGTCTGTATGTCCCGGCACCCAGCATAGGTATATGTTAAAACGCTCCGCCATCTCCACTAGAGATGATCGACATTCACGGACTACGATAGAGTTTGTGGACACAAAATCCTGGGTTTTTAATGCAGCCTGACTATCTGAGAAGATCCAGATGTACATAGCGGATATCTCTTTTCTCTTCAGAAACGATAGGACTTCTTTAATCGCCAAGATTTCCGCCTGGAACACGCTTCAGTGATCAGGGAGGCGAAAGGAGAGGCTGAGGTTCAGCCTATCACAGAACACAAAACCTCCAACCCCTCATCGGTTTTGGATCCATCGGTATAAAAGTGGATCGAGTGACAACAGTGATTTCATCCCTTACGTCATGAAGTCTATTGTTACTGCAAGTCGGACTGGACGAGAGGCTTACGATGGAGTTTGTGACTGTCTGGGGTTCTACGCTTGAAACTGCCCATTCTTGAGCCTTTATATTTCCCTTTCGCCTTGCCAACTTCACAAGCAATAAAAAGTGGTTAAATTTCGCTTAAAGAATAGTTTTAAAATTAAAACAGAGTATCTCGCTTTTGAAAAGTGACACATCTTACAGTAATTACAGAAAATTTAACACTGCCGTCGCTTCAGTTTTTGCAGGCAATATGTCACTTTTTGAACTATGACATTTAGGAGCTTAAGAAATAAATATGTTTTTTGACACAAAAGAGAAATGTGATTTTTTTCGCGGTAAAATCACATAATACAAATGTGACGTTTTGCCAATAAAAAATTAATACCCTCATTATAAAGCAGAATTACACAAAGAAGGAAGTGTCACTTTTCCGAAATTGTTTGTCAGAGTTTAGGTGTTATACAGAACGACACGTCGCCTTCACCCTATGAGTTTAAAAGATAGAAATATGGCGATTTGGCAGAAAAAATATTTTTTTTTTTTAAATTTTCTGTGTACTTTACTCAAATCGGTCAATTTTTGACTTATGTCACTCTGCTTTTAAAGCGACGAATTGTATCGCACAGGAAACTGTAGTTGAAACTGATGAATATGATTTGACTCCTTACCAAAGGCTGATTCAATACCTCTTTTGTATTTTTAATGGAAACGGCATCCGAGTCATCAAGATCATTCACAACATCTACAAAATGCTCATAGTTTTTGGCGTACTAAGCAGCAGCTTCCAACCAAGGTCACCACCTGGTAACAATTGGTCGGGGAGGAAAAGGGGTCAAGAGATACTTTGCTTTGAAATGCTCAACGCGAGATGGTGCCTTTAAAAATATATTTTTTCCATTTGAGATTAATAAACCTACATTTTTAAATTACTTCTTATCTGTTCTGTCACTCTATGTACTGCATGTGCTAGGCACGTTACATGAATCAATTTCGGATATAAAATTTCAAATCCTCAAGCGGCCTTTACCATGTATGGAGCGGCATCAGTTAAAAATTGGAGGATTTTGTTTTTTTTTTATTCCAAAATAATTGACAGTTTCGTCAAAAACTTGAGCAATACTGTCAACTGTCAACAATGGTTTGTTTTTTTCTAATTCGACAACATTTATCAACATTTTTTTGCATAAGTCCTCGTTTTGGTTTAACACACCCGCGATAACATTGGCCATAAAGCGGCCTTGAATATGTGTCGTTTCATCAATTGAAATTCATAAATATTTGTCTTTTAAATCGGATCTTATTTGTTCAATTAATAAATTATACATTTTATTAATGTAGTTTTACGTAATGTTGAAGCATTAGTCACGTCACGATTTCTTTGGTATATTCAAACAAAAACTTTTTCACATTGGGATTATTGAGCTTGCTTAGCGGAGTATCAGCTGCCAGCTTTACGCAATGTCCCGTTCTTGTTGTGATTAATACCTCTAAAATCAATTCAAGAAGAGAAATCGTTTTCGCCTACTACAGCTCTGCTTGTGTACGGTTGTTGTTGACACAGGTCGCGTCGATTCGCCTGTGATCAGTTTCGGTGGTGCTTGAAAATATTGAATTAAATTTGCAGTTCTTCAAAGTAGTACTATTATCCAGTGCAATTCGGTTGAGTAGCATTTAATAGAAATGTTTTACATTTAAATTCATTGAAATTTAATTAAATATGAATTGCTTCCCTCGGTGCTGTGCATGTGCGTGTGTGTGCGTATTGAGACATATGCGAGTATCAGCACAGCAGTCGAGTTACGAGTAGGTTGGGGAAAATCATGGGTTTGCGTAAGTGTGTACTGTTTCCAGAATGAACGTATATTGTGCATTTATTTGTGTGCAATAGTAGGTAGCGATTGTGTTTACATTCGAAACGGCCCGACGTATTTCGGTGCTAGTTTAGCGGTATAATAGTTTGCGGCGTCGGATAGTATGAAATTCCGTCTCAATACTAGTTCATTTGGGAGATATTGCACGTCTCTCCTACGAAGGTTATAAACATTAGATGCCTTCTTGGCTGCCGCCTCTAACCTTTTCCCTATATCCTCCCTAAGCTTTCTAAACTGCGCCCCTGTATCGTGCGCACTCCCGCTCCTATCACACGGAATGGTGGTTCCGGGCATCGTGCCGCCAGCGAAAGTCACCAAACCTCGACCAAAATTTGCGTAGCACGGCGATACACCTAGTACTTCGTGCTGAGCTGTTTGTATACAGCACGCTACTTTTGCTAACTGTGTGTCCCACACTCTGTGGTTCTGTGACACATAAGCTCGAAGAGTTGTCTTAATTATTTGATTTATCCGTTCGGCGGGGTTCGCTTGGGGATGGTAATGAGCTGTAAACCTTATCGTCGAGCCATACTTATCGCTTAAAGTTTTCAATTCTTTACTCTTAAACTGTGGGCCATTATCGTACACTATAAACCGAGGGACTCCAAACAGCAAGAAAACGTCTTTCAATTCTTTACAAACAGATTTAGCTGCAGCAGACCTCAAAGGGATAAACAAAGGGAACTTAGTGAAATAATCGACCACGGTGCGAATATAACAAAAACCGTTACTCGATTTTGGAAGTGGACCAACTAAATCAACGCAGACCATCTCCCACGGATTGATTACCCCTTTCCTCTCCGTCATTAACCCAGCCTGGCAAATCCTACAGTTCCTAACGTATTTTGTAATATCCGAACGCATCTTCGACCAATAATATTTTTCTCCTACTCTAGCAAATGTTTTCTTCACACCCATATGCGCTGCTAATGGATGGTCGTAACATTGCTCTAAAATGCTAGCCCTATCTTTCGTTGAAACAACCATCTTCCACTCAGAATTGTTATCATGAACTACTATATGGTTTGCCCTAACGAATTTAAATAAGATGTCCTGTTCAACTCTCCACGCAGGAAACGCTAGTGGATTGGCCTCCACCTTTTTGATCATGTCGATCACCCAACGATCAGGAACGTGCGCTGAAATCTCAGCAACTGCCCATACGCTTCTTGAAAGCAAGTCTGGCACCACATGATCTTTACCCTTGCGATGGATAATATCAAAATCGAATGGTTAAAGGCGTATAGCCCACCTAGCTAACCTACCAGCCGGATCCTTCAGTTTGCTTAGCCAAACTAACGAATAATGATCCGTGATGACCCTAAATCTAACCCCCTCGAGGTACGGTCGAAGTTTTTCTATTGCCCATAAAACAGCCAGACATTCCTTCTCCGTCGTGGAATAATTCTTTTCACACCTATTTAAAGATCTGCTCAGGTAGCAGATCACCTTCTCTCCTTCACCAAAAGTTTGACAAAGTACAGCTCCAATCCCGAAATCCGAGGCATCAGTCTGTACGACGAACGGCCTCGAAAAATCCGGACATGTCAGGATGGGAGCTGCTACCAGGCACTCCTTTGCCTTACGAAAACTCTCTTCACACTCTGTATTCCAGTTAAATCGACTACTCTTTTTCAGAAGATTGGTCAACGGTTGTACCAAAACTGAAAAGTTAGGTATGAATCTCCTATACCAGGATACCGTTCCTATGAAACTTCTGACTTGTTTCACGTTTTTGGGCGAAGGGATGTTCACCATACTTTCAACTTTCTCGGGGTCTATATGCAAACCATTCCTATCTACTATATAGCCTAAAAACTTTAATGATGGCCTACAAAAGTGACATTTCTCCTCTCTAACCTTTAGTCCAGCCTCCCGAACCCGTTTGAGAACTTCCTCCAATATCTCCAAGTGCTTTTCAAAATTATTGGTAATGATGATGATGTCATCAAGACAAACGAAGACGTACGGTTCCAGGTCGGCCCCAAGTACGGTGTCGTTGCCATGTCGCAGGAGCATTATGCAACCCAAAAGGCATTCTCTTAAAATGGAAAAGTCCTCTGTTCGGAACTGTAAAAGCTGTAAATGGTCGTGATCCTTGTTCTACAGGGATCTGCCAATAAGCTGATTTGATGTCCAATGACGACAAAAACTTTGCGTCCCTCAGCTTGTCTAACGTCGCTGAAATGTATGGAAGGGGGTACGCATCCCTTTCTGTGACTTTGATCAGCTTTCTGTAATCTACGCAAAATCTATAGCTACCATCCTTTTTCTTAATCATAACTATGGGTGAAGCCCAAGGACTGTTTGACTTTTCAACTATTCCCTCCCTGATCGTCTCTCCTAATTCCCTATCGATATGTTCCTGCACTGTCGGAGACACCGAATAATAACGTTGTTTTATCGGTTCGGCGCTCGTCCTAATTTTATGTTCCACTAAGTGGGTACACCCTAAGCCTTCTGGCATGTCCCTGAAAGCATTTCCTAAGACTGTCCCTAACTGCTGTCGTTGTGCCTCATCCAACTCCGAATGCTCCGTAACATTCGATATCGTTGCCAACGAACTTTGGTTCGAAAAATTCCACTCCCTGGTCTTAAATCCGGGACAATGCCCGATAGGGTCCAAAAATCTGCTCCTAAGATCAGCACGTGAGGAAGCTCTGGAATTACTAGACATTCCAATAAGACTGTCTTTCCCTGCACTGCAATTGGTAACGTTACTACACCCCTTACTCCTATTCCCGTACCATCCGCTAAGCTAACCATATTAACGTTGCCTTTATCTAATCTTATTCCTAAATCTCGCAAAATGGTCCAACCATCTCTCCATATAATCGAGCGTGAAGCTCCTGAATCTAGTAAACCTATCAATTGCGTTCTATATACACTAATACTTACATATGGACAGTAGTATGTTTTGGTTGGAACTGGCATAAGTAGGGTTGCGGAGCTCAAATATGCTGGTTGGAACTGGCATAAGTAGGGTTGCGGAGCTCAAGTATGGTGGTTGGAACTGGCATAAGTAGGGTTGCGGAGCTCAAATATGTTAGGTTGGAACTGGCATAAGTAGGGTTGCGGAGCTCAAATATGCTGGTTGGAACTGGTTGAGGAAAAGTAGTGGAATTGGGTAGTGGAGTATGTGGAGGTCACAGATGGCAGGTGACAGTTGACAGTTGACAGTTGACAGTTGACAGTTGACAGTTGACAGTTGACAGTTGACAGTTGACAGTTGACAGTTGACAGGTGACAGATGTGATGGAAAAGGGTTAATTAATTTATTTGTTAGAGATAAGCCATATCTATTGTTGTCGTTGAAGGTCAAATTTGGGGGTCAAATTTGTAGGTCAACACTGATAAGCATGGTGATACATGCATTGCGGTTAGAGATAAGCCATATCTATTGTTGTCGTTGAAGGTCAAATTTGGGGGTCAAATTTGTAGGTCAACACTGATAAGCATGGTGATACATGCATTGCGGTTAGAGATAAGCCATATCTATTGTTGTCGTTGAAGGTCGAATTTGGGGGTGAGTCGTTAAGCATGGTGATACATGCATTGCGGTTAGAGATAAGCCATATCTGTTGTTGTCGTTGAAGGTCGAATTTGTGGGTGAGTCGTTGGAGGTCAAATTAGTGAGTCATCATTGATAAGCATGATGGGAATTTGTAGATACGTTCTTGGTGTTGTGTCAAATGGAATGTGTGTTCTATAAATAGAAAATAGATTTGATTGTATGTAAAAACGATTTGTGAAGGGTGAGGATAAGCCATATCTGTTGCGAAGCCATATCTATTGTTGTCGTTGAAGGTAAAATTTGGGGGTCAAATTTGTAGGTCAACACTGATAAGCATGACGAAACATGAAAAAATGTAAAAAATACATCTGATCTTTGCGGTTAGAGATAAGCCATATCTGTTGCGGCTTAATTAATTTATTTGTGTTAAAGATGTTGTGTCAAATTGTATGTTAAAATGGTTGCGAAGGTCATATAAGTCAGCCTATTTGTAATTAATTTGCAGTTTTGGATGTTCCAATTGCGGTTTAGAGTGGATAGAGATAAGCCATATCAGTTGTGGTCAATTAATTTGTGTAATTGGTTAATCATGCATGTACA
This sequence comes from Portevinia maculata, assembly GCA_949715645.1. Lineage (NCBI taxonomy): Eukaryota > Metazoa > Arthropoda > Insecta > Diptera > Syrphidae > Portevinia > Portevinia maculata. The sequence goes on along the minus strand of OX454526.1, from coordinate 168,363,213 downwards.
GCATAAAAATAGATTTTATGTTAACAAATGTAAAAAATACTACTGTAATAGTTAATTAATTTATTTGTGCTAAAGATGTCGTTGGAGGTCAAATTGGTGAGTCATCATAGATAAGCATAGCGGGAATTCATAGGTACGTTCTGGTGGTACATCCCATGTGTTGGATATTGATAAGCAACGATTTTGAACTTTGGAATTTTATAGTCAACACATGGCGATACGTTAAAAAAAAATGTAAAAAATACATCTGGTCTTCGCGGTTAGAGATAAGCCATATCTGTTGCGGTTAATTAATATATTTGTGCTAAAGATTTTTTTTTTCTGCTTATTTATTTTTCTGCTCATTATGTGAATTGATTTAATTTTATTGTATGTATATCTATTGAGCCATAATGTACTATAAAAGACAATGTGTTCTTATTTGTAATTTGCCAAATAAATAATTGAATTGAATTGAATTGAATTGAAGATGTTGTGTCCAATGGAATGTGTGTTCTATAAATAGAAAATAGTTTTGATTGTATTTAAAAATGATTTGCGAAGGGCATGTGCATTGCGGTTAGCGATATGCCATATCTGATGTGGTTAATTAATTTGTGTAATTAGCTAATCATGCATGTACACTTGTACAGCATAGTATGCTCATTATTGCGAAGGGTGTATAAGCTGACAGGTGATAGCTAACAGGTGATAGGTAATAGGTAATATTTGACAGGTGACAGGTAATAGGTGAAAGGTCTGCATTTTGCTTGGTAGTGGTAGGAAATGCATATGTAGAGAGAGTGTCCCTACTCATTATGGATATACCGAGGTACTCTGATTCAGTATGTCACAAACTTACTGCAGCTCGACCGCTGATTGGTTGAATGAAATGGTTAAAATTCTAGACTCCAATCGTACTGGTCTGATTTCCTAAAATAACAGGTGACAGGTAATAGGTGACAGATGAGAGGTAATAGGTGACAGGTAATAGGTGACAGGTGACAGATGACAGGTGACAGGTAGTTGGAGGTCAAATTGGGGAATCATCATTGATAAGCATGGTGGGAATTTGTAGGTACGTTCTGGTGGTACATCCCAAAGTGTTGGAATTGATAAGCAACGATTTTGAACTTTGGAATTTTATAGTCAACACATGGCGATACATTATGTTTAGGTAACTTCTATCATTGATAAGCATTGTGGGAATTTGTAACTACGTTCTGGTGGTTGCGGTTAGAGATGAGCTATACCTATTGTTGTCGTTGAAGGTCAAATTTGGTGGTCAAATTTGTAGGTCAACATTGATAAGCATGACGCATTGATAAGCATGACGAAACATGAAAAAAATGTAAAAAATACATCTGGTCTTTGCGATTAGAGATAAGTTATATCTGTTGCAGTCAATTAATTTGTGTAATTAGTTAATCATGCATGTACAGCATAGTATGAACATAATTGCGAAGGGTATATAAGATGATAGGGGCAGGTAATAGTTGACAGATGACAGGTGACAGATGTGTTGGAAAAGATTGGCTATTATACAAATTTTCTGCGGTTTTAACTATAGTATATATTTCAAATGGTATAAATAGTGTGAATTCGTATTATTATTAAACAGATGATGATGGTTGCTTCCCAACCAAATGGCTTGTTTTCGAGATTTCATTGTTAGTCTCTCAAAGGGGAATGGTGGTTCGATTAAAAAATTTTGATATTCGTTAAAGTTGAAAGTTACAGCCAGTTCTTTTATTATGAAATTGTTGTTTTCAATTTTGAATCCTTGTACATGGATTGTTATAAAATCTAACACAACCATTTTTATATTGGTGAAAAAATAAAATTTTTTTTTTTTTTTTTTAATGATTAAACTTTTCTAAAAGAAAGCGTGCGTATCCAATGAACACACATTTGTTAATGAAATTTGTTTAAATAACTCGCTTGACATCACCTGTAAGCGGTGTATACTCAATTATACGATCATGTATGAGTACACAGTATGCAGAAGTTTTATCTGGAATATTCTTTGTTGTATAAAATTCCACTCTTATATCTAGGGGTCCTGTTTTAATAGTTTCGTTTTGATGTGTTACATCGACCACAATGATTGGTGCGACTTTCTTGAAATCCTCACGCGATAAAAAAGGTTGAGGGTCGCGCATGTAATAGCTTTGTTGAAATTTTATATACATATCATACAATCATACCGGTTACGATCAAATTTAAGATTGAGATCATCATACGGATATGAAACAGAGTTAATATGCACTTTAACATTACTCAAATCACAGTGCTGAAATTGATTTGCAGACTGGAAGATTATTAAAATAAACCGTGGTCTCTCGCTTTGTGGAGAAAGTTCAACATTCCACAGATTGTGTAGTCCTTGTGATAGTACAGGATTGTAATGACAATCCCAGCTCCGAAATGCCATTGTTAAGCGTCGTCCGCTGTTTATGGTTTTTAGAACTTCCAGTTTTGAAAAATCAGCTAGTTGTATATGAGGCATCTTCCATTTAATATTATTTATGTTTAATTGTATTTTCTCTTTATCATCAGTTGAAAAGAAGGAATTCAGATCAGATTTTGAACGAAGTAATATGAGCTCATGCTTAGAATTCAAAACAATTTTATTAAAGTCCTCGGCAAAACCAATGAGCATTTTGAGTGGTACACAAAAATTGAAATATCCGTTCTCTAGTTCAATGCCATCTTTTATAAACCATCCAGCATTTTTCAACATTTGACTCTCATTAGTATTTAGGGAGACATAATTTTTAACCGTTGTCGTAACACCTAGGTATCGTGTACGATCTACCTCAATTCCATTAATTTCATATCGGATCTCATCAAATAGGAATGCTACGCAATTGTTTTTCATTTTTATATTATGTGATATTTTGTTATCCTCCAGTGTTACAATTCCCTCGATATAAATGTAACTATCACTAGGTATCACATAGAGATCCTGATTCTGAATCGATATTCTTATTTCGTCATTATTTTTAAATGATTGCAAATATGGTGTGTAGCTGTGATATTCTTTTTTTGTTATGCTTTCATCATAGACCGGCTTTTGTAAGACATTCAATACTTGACTCATGATTTATGTTTTTTTGCTTTGTTTCAGCTGGAAACCTAGTGACTTTAAATATTCCTTAGTGATTGCAGTTAATTTTTTTCTTTTTCGCTCCTTCCTAATCACTGTTGTTGGTTGTGTGACTGATAGTGAAGAAATGATCATGGGTGTTGAATTAATATAGTTTTTATTGTAAACAATCATTGATCCTTTGGTTTTAAATGAAGCCTGAGTGTAATAGTCTCTCTACGAAAATTTATTAGACCACCGTTTTGATCAATAACTCTTACAGTTATTGAACTTATCTGTCGGGTGGTTACTGGCAAATAGATGACATTTTTAGGAATTTCATCTAATTTATATCCAGGTTTACAATTTAACGAAAACTGATAAAGGGTGTGTGCTGGTGCATTATTAATATATGTACCTGCTACAATGTTACATTCAATACGTACTGCATTGACTTTTGTTATATTGATAGGCAAGTCTGATTCATAATCCACTCCTCCTTTTAATTTTCTCTTACTGAAACCAATTAATGAACCAATTGTTCGATTTGCACTAAAATCGATATCATCACTACAGTAAATTTCGGTTTTCAATGTATTGTAATTGGGTTCAATATAAAATTCTCCTTTTTATACCCTATTCTAGGGGTATATTAATTTTGACGCATAGTTTGTAACATACCTTAATATTGCCCGTAGACCCCTAAAAGTTACTATATTTATGATCAGCATCGATAGTAATGTCGATCTAGCCATGTCCGTCCGTCCGTCCGTCCGTCCGTCCGTCCGTCGGCAAAAATTAGGCCTTTAAACTGGACCTAGAGAGCTGAAATTTTAACCATATACTCTCTAGGGTCCCGAAATAATCAAGTTTAAGAATTTTTGAAATCCGCCCACAGACACGCCCACAAACTCAAAAAAACAAAATTTTGGAAAAAATCGAATTTTGAGCTAGAGAGCTGAAATTTTTTATATATGATCTATGGCCCATAAAACTGATTGGGACATAAAATTTTCAAAATCCGCCCACTGACACGCCCACAATTAAATAAAACAAATTTTGGGAAAAATTGAATTTTGAGCTAGAAAGCTGAAATTTTTTATATATGATCTTTGGCCCATAAAACTGCTTGGGACATAAAATTTTCAAAATCCGCCCACTGACACGCCCACAATTAAATAAAATATTTTTTTTGAAAAACCAAAATTTGAGCTAGGGAGCTGAAATTTTTAATATATACTCTCTAGGGGCCCTTTATGCTCATGTGTAAATATTTTCAAAATCCGCCCACTGACACGCCCACAATTTTTTTTTTTTTATTTTTGAAAGTCTAAAGTTTGAGCTAGGGAGCTGAAATTTATAGTATATACTCTCTAGGTGCCCTTTATGCTCATACTTAAATTTTTTTAAATCCGCCTACTGACACGCCCACAATTAAATAAAACAATTTTATTGAAAAACCAAAGTTTGAGCTAGGGAGCGTTTTTATTTACAAAAGCTTAGTTTTTTCGATAAAATCCTTTAAATTTTTGTCACGCCCACTTATGAGATATAGGAATAAGAATAGGGTATCCAACAGTTCGCCCAAGCGGACTGTAGCCCGCCCCTATGTTTTATTTATGCTTTCATACTTTTTCTGCAAGTATGTAGCTATATCTTCGAATTCATACGAGCCAACCGGAAGTTCAATGATTTGGTTTTGCACATGCAACAAATTATTTTCCAAATCAACATTGGGTACAGTGTGATATGTATGGAAATCAATGAGACCACACTCGTAATCCCTATCCAAATCTATTGATGGAAAATAATTTGCTTCCAGATTGGATGTATTCCCAGTTAAAGTTAGCGTTATTGACATCTTAAGTGATAGTTGAACAATGAAATAGAAAACACATTTGAAAGATATTTTTATCAAATTTTATAACTTTATTTAAAAATGTGTGTATGTATATGTGTATATTACAGTATATCTTTTTTATTAATCCAAGAATTATGTTCGCTTGAAAATCCTAACCATTTTACTAGAGCCTTGCTTCCTCTGGTATTGATAATTTTCTCAACAAGATAAGTATTTGGATATCTGGTTTTCAATAGCTCATACTCATAGAATCCTCCCTTGATCGCATTGTCCTTATAGTCCTCCAAAATGTATGTAGTTGGATTAGTATTTTGAACTGTTTTGATTTTGAAAATTTCAGTATACCAATTTGGTGTGTAGCCTTTTTCAAAAAATATGTTTATATTTACTGATTCGTACGCTGTCGCCCTTGTAAAACTTTGGTTTATTAAACATTTTCAAGTTGTTGTAAACGGTGTTTAATATTCTTTTTTCATTGGTAGAATTTACACTACTTGGTGACATTTTAATGGTTCGATGTTTTGTATTATTATATCTGTCAACCAATTGTTTGTAAATATCAATCCATTGATATGTTCCACGGTAACTGAAGACTGAACTCTTTTCACATTAGACCTTTAAATGTTCTGTTGAAACGTTCAACTATTGATGCCTTTACAATACTAAATGTTGAATAGTGATTAATATTGTACTGTCGCATTAGAGTTTGAAATTGTTTGTTGAAAAATTCTTTTCCATCATCGGTTTGTAGATTTTTTGGTGAGCAGCGACGACGACGATGACGATGATGACCACGATGGCACCCCTCAAAAAGTATGCTTTTCATCGCTTCACAGACATTAGTAGCAGTTTTAGTTTTAAGAAGTGCAACCCAAGCAAATTTCGAAAATGTATCTATGACGGTGAGAAGAAAACGGTGACCTTTGTTGAATTTTGAATAGATGCCCATTTCTACTAAATCGGCTTGCCATAGATCATCTATCCCTTTTGTTATTACACGACGACGTTTGAAATTTCTTCGAGCTTGAATATGAAGTTCATTCACTAAACCTCTCTTTTTATTTGCATTCATTGTCTACTATGACTCCACTGATGAATGGATTTCCTTAAATTTTTGTAATAATTTTGGTTCTAAAATTTTTCTGAAAATATAATCTTCGACTCCGCTGAGCCTTTCTTCAATATATTTATTAGTTTCTGTTAAATCCTTGTTTATATTCTCATATAACGATTTGTTTGAGGTTCTTTTGTGTTCTATACTGCTCTCAATATATTCTTTAACATTTGTGAGATCTTTTCCGATCGTTGTTTCTATGGCGTTCTTAATGTTGACCTCCAACAATATGATATCTTTTTCAACTTTTAACGCTAACTGCTTTATGCTTTCCAAGACAAAATTTTTTGTAACCGCATCATTGTCATCAATAGGTAATCCTACATTTTTTATACGTTTCCGATGTATGTTTATATTCTTATCACGATCAAGATTAAATCCTACGGTTTTTCTCCTTCCGCTTTCATTTTGAGTATTATGAGAAAAGTGACCAAACTTGTCTACACTCATCTTGTTAATGAACAAAGGTTAACAGATTTATACAATTATATTGCTTTCTCTTAATTCTTCAATAATGGAAACAATTTCATTATTGTGATTTGTATGCCCGGCTGATTGTGATGAGATCAAAAGACGTAATCTGTCTACTAATTCATTGGGATCATCCCAGTAAATATAATTAGGTTCTTGTAAATTCACTCTCATTAAGCCGGATCCCATATGAGTTGGTTGTGCAGAATTGCCTATAAACAACTTTTTTATAATATTTATATATTTATTTGCTTTGGTTCCTTTAACTTGTTCGTTTTCATTATATGTAGTTGCGTTTATGAGCACTCGTTATAATTAAAATTTCTTTGTAAACTTGCAAATCAGAGGAATTATAGTTTCTAGGTGTTTTGTAAAACAACAATTCACTGAGTCCTGGTGTCAGTGACCAGGTTTGATCCTCAATAGAAATCTCATTTGCTCTCAACACAAAATCCTTATTGCCAAATTTCCATTTAGAGTTTGAGTCTCTATGCGGTCCATAGAGAGTGTCTAATGTATTGTTCTCTTCCAACTTTGTTAAATTCAATATGGAATATTTACTGCTGCTGCTGTTTTTATCTACATCATCCGATTGTGAATAGAATGTGTCTTCTTTACTTGCATCATTTGCATTAAAAGGAATAGTAATATCTTCATCATCAGAATATGTATCGTTTGCTTTTTGTTTTTTGAATGGTGTACTTGTATTGGTTTTTAAGGAAGGTCTTGGGTCAAAGTTTGTTTCATCAGAACTAAATTTTGAAGTTTTAACAAGATCTTTAAGGGGACGAGTGATGGGTTTAAAGGTCTGCTCCAGTATATCATCTGTAGTTGCTTCTAGATTCTTGATGCTGTTAAATTTGTTACTCAATACCCTTCTAGTCTTTATAATATCTCTTACTATTTTCTCATTCATTTCTCCTTGCTTAGGATTGTCGGCTCTGCTTGGTGTTGTTGTTGGAACTGATTATTGTTAACTGATCAACAGTTCGTTGTTATATGCTTATAATAGATCGGTTTATTTATTGATGAATAAAAATATCAAATCCTTTCCTATAACGGCCTCCATCAATAGGATCATCTTTACTGATAACAAGAAACCCATATTTGTCTTTCCAACAGTTGCTGCACATGTTTGAACATTTTGTAAAATTCATATCTGCACCCACATGGTCGTTGTATATATGTTTCATATTCATTTCATCTTGCTTGAACATAACAATCATGTTAGCATTATCTCGTATCAAGTGTTTTGGAATTCGTGTATATGTTTGACATAAATAAAAACAATCTATATTTTTATGACGTCCCATACAAAAATATGATCTTATATTGTTTTGTTTCTCACATGCAACATCATCGAAAATAATAATAGAATTACTCTTTTCTTCGTCCGGCGGTAGAACATCTTCATTTACAGAGAATGTATGGAATCCCATACCTTTTATAGATTGTATTAATTGTTGTAGATATTGATACTTTGGTTGGTACAATGACCTTGAATATAAATAAATATTCTTGAACTTGATTCCATTTGGACTTTCTATTAATACTATCATAACATTCGTTTTTCCACAGTTTGATGGGCCCACAATCAAAGCTGTTATTGTGTTTGGTAAAAGTAAACTATGTCTCTGTTTCGATGAATTATTAGTTGAAAAATCTCTGTTGCGGACAACAAGATTATTTTGTTGTTTAATGAAACGCATTCCAATAATGAGTGTAGACCAAACGATAAAAACCTGTGCTTTTTAGTCTTCAAAAATATGTTCAACAGACTTGATCACACCATTCAATATCGAATAACTGAATAAAAATGGTAGTTTTATATAAAAAGCTAATTAGTCACAATCGCAACACAGTTGGAAGAGATCTTATGGATAAAGTTATTAACTCCCTACCAGTTGAACTTCATTTACCAGGCTATCAATTTTGTGGACCCGGCACTAAACTTAAAGAACGTCTAGCCAAGGGGGAAAAAGGAATAAATCCGTTGGACGCTGCCTGCAAAGAGCATGCTATTGCTTATTCTCAGTCAAAAGATTTAAATAAACGACACGCAGCAGATCAAATATTAAGTAACAAGGCGTGGACAAGAGTAAAATCCCAAGATAGTAATTTTGCTGAACGTGCAAACGCCTGGTTGGTGACAAACATCATGAAGACTAAAGTAAAATTAGGAATGGGCAACAAGTCAAACAATACGAAAGCGAAATCTAAGAGGAGGAAAATTTTGAAAACTGGAAATAAGCTTTTTAAGACGGCTGTACAAACTGCTAAAAAGGTTTTATTACAAGAAAAACCGACCGACATTGAGAGCGCTATACAAATAGCTAGGAAAGTCATAGCGAATTCTTTTAAAAGAAAAAAGTCATTGGTTCACGTTCCACGTATAATACTGCTTCCTAAGGTTGGAGGTTTTCTACCTCTCGTTCCAATACTAACAGCACTCGGAGCTATAGGAGGTTTAGCACCTGTTGGATCCGCTATCGCTAAAGCGATAAATCAAGCCAAATCTGCTCGCAGCCAATTCGAAGAAGCAAATCGTCATAATAAAACTATGGAGAGCATAGCAATGGGAAAAGGACTATATCTGAGACCATACAAAGAGGGATATGGTTTATTTTATCATTCACAACCAAAAAACTATTGAAAAACCTACCCAGACGTGCGCGTACAGATGGCGATTTGATCAAATACACTAAATATCTACCACATTTCAGAGGCGTCTTTATGCTCAATACTTTATCAAAACGACCAAATCAAATTGAATGTGGCATTATTAATCTGGATTCTTCTTTCGGTTCTGGAACACACTGGGTAGCATATGGAAAGAACAAAACCCATAAAGAATATTTTGACAGCTTTGGAAACCTGCAACCACCGCAAGAAGTTGTGAAATATCTAGGAAACAACATCCAGTACAACTATATCCAACAGCAAAATTATAATTCTTTTAACTGCGGACACTTGTGTCTGAAATTTCTCTACAAAAAAACAAAAAATAAACAATATTCCATTTAAAAATAAACAAATAGTTTTCTTTATTTCTTTTTTTTATATACATCGTTTGATGAGCAATTAGATGATTCTTTTCTCTTATCCATATATCGTTTGAAAGGGGTTCTTAAATATGTCCGCATACTGCAGCTTCTTAAATGTTGTATTTTTCATTTCAATCTTATCTGTATCCATCCTTTTCGTACTGAAACTGATTCCCTTGCTCCATTGTTCGTTTGCGTTAAATCTCAACTCTGATGGAAATCATTTCACAATCTATGAAATTGTCATATCATATGTTTGTTTATATTTTTTAACATCGATCAATTCAATATCGGAACGGAACGTTGTGTCTTGTGTTGTAAATAATTCAATTTCACCATTACTCGTAATTCTTTCCTCTTTGGCAGTAAAATATTTTGCTTCAGGTTTTTCTGTTGTTGTTGTTGTTGTTGTTGTTTGATTATTTTCATTTTGTTGCTGTACGTTCTCACTAATCTTCATCAATTGAAAGAACAAATCAATTTTCAAAGTATCATTACTAGGTAGCAATAAAGAAAATTCCAAATTTCCTTTATTATCATCTTGTGCTGTTAGATTTAATGGTATTGGGATAGCTTGTAATACATCCAATGACAGATAGATTACCAGCAATATAAATTTATGCATTTTGTTTGATTCTGTGAAAAGATGACCACACCTGCGAAAAGTTAAATTGCAACTAAAAAAAATTTCTTTGAATTAACACCTTGTATTTATTCTGTTATATAATGACATTATTTTCTTTGTTTGATTTATTCTACTTTTCAACATGTAACAGCTGCAAGTGTTGGGTCCGACTTGACATGTATCTGATGACCAGCTGCATGTTGAAAAATGACGTCCATACTTAGAAGTAATAGGAGAATCGTCGGTATTTTAACATAATTTTATATAGCAATTTTGAATCTCCTTGTAATGTTCATCCAACAAAATTTCCCTGTTATCTATTAAAAAATTGGAGATTTGCTTTATAAGCTGCTTAGAACTTGTGTCCACCATTCTTTCCGAACAATAAAAAAGCGGATACTATTCAGTTATTATCACTGCATACTGCTTTAAGTACTTAGTTTGTTCAACAATTTTATGTCCTCTTTATCAATATCACTTAGATCACTGTCAAAGTCATTAAATACACACAGCTCATTAAAATGGTTTATAATTCTCCGAGGATGAAAACCATCGGCTGTGAGCCCTACTAATGTAATTGTACCACCGACCACATCAATTCTAAGATGTTCGTTAACATTAAATTGGTACAATATTGATGATAAATTTCCAGGTACTGGATCTCCTCTACACATTTTCAACAACAAACATTTATTACCATCCTCTGGAGTCAGATAAACTGATAAGCTACTATTAACTACATCTACTTTTACAATTTTAAAATGTTTCCATGATGAATGACAAATGCAATATTAATCACCCGATGTTATTGGTTGAATCCAAAACATTTTTAACAATTAATGAATATCTAATGACACCAACGTCTTTTATAGAAAAAAAATTAGTCAATCAAATCGTTTGATTCCAAAAAACTTAAAACAAATGGAACATTTAAAACTAACAACCAAATCTTTTCCAACACATCTGTCAGCTGTCAACTATTACCTGTCCCTATCATCTTATATACCCTTCGCAATTATGTTCATACTATGCTGTACATGCATGATTAGCTAATTATACAAATTAATTGACCACAACAGATATGGCTTATCTCTAACCACAATGCACATGCCCTTCGCAAATCATTTTTAAATACAATCAAAACTATTTTCTATTTATAGAACCCACATTCCATTGGACACAACATCTTTAGCACAAATAAATTAATTAGCCACAACAGATATGGCTTATCTCTAACCGCGAAGACCAGATGTATTTTTTACATTTTTTTTTAACGTATCGCCATGTGTTGACTATAAAATTCCAAAGTTCAAAATCGTTGCTTATCAATATCCAACACTTTGGGATGTACCACCAGAACGTACCTATGAATTCCCGCTATGTTTATCAATGATGACTCACCAATTTGACCTCCAACGACATCTTTAGCACAAATAAATTAATTAACTATTACAGTAGTATTTTTTACATTTGTTAACATAAAATCTATTTTTATGCTGTACATGCATGATTAACCAATTACACAAATTAATTGACCACAACTGATGTGGCTTATCTCTATCCACTCTAAACCGCAATTGGAACATCCAAAACTGCAAATTAATTACAAATAGGCTGACTTATATGACCTTCGCAACCATTTTAACATACAATTTGACACAACATCTTTAACACAAATAAATTAATTAAGCCGCAACAGATATGGCTTATCTCTAACCGCAAAGATCAGATGTATTTTTTACATTTTTTCATGTTTCGTCATGCTTATTCAACGACAACAATAGATATGGCTTCGCAATAGATATGGCTTATCCTTACCCTTCACAAATCGTTTTTACATACAATCAAATCTATTTTCTGTTTATAGAACACACATTCCATTTGACACAACACCAAGAACGTATCTACAAATTCCCACCATGCTTATCAATGATGACTCACCAATTTGACCACCAACGACTCACCCACAAATTCGACCTTCAACGACAACAATAGATATGGCTTATCTCTAACCGCAATGCATGTATTACCATGCTTATCAGTGTTGACCTACAAATTTGACCCCCATATTTGACCTTCAACGACAACAATAGATATGGCTTATCTCTAACCGCAATGCATGTATCACCATGCTTATCACTGTTGACCTACAAATTTGACCCCCAAATTTGACCTTCAACGACAACAATAGATATGGCTTATCTCTAACAAATAAATTAATTAACCCATTTCCATCACATCTGTCACCTGTCACCTGTCACCTGTCAACTGTCAACTGTCAACTGTCACCTGCCATCTGTGACCTTTGACCTCCACATACTCCACTACCCAATTCCACTACTTTTCCTCAACCAGTTCCAACCAGCATATTTGAGCTCCGCAACCCTACTTATGCCAGTTCCTACCAGCATATTTGAGCTCCGGAACCCTACTTATGCCAGTTCCAACCAGCATATTTAAGCTCCGCAACCCTACTTATGCCAGTTCCAACCAGCATATTTGAGCTCCGCAACCCTACTTATGCCAGTTCTAACCAAAACATACTACTATGGACGCCTATCCTCCCGATTTGCCTGAAGTTTGAAACCGATATTTACCACCTCATCCCTATTAGCCGACTGGTTACCAGCAGGCGACTTATTCCAAACTAACGGCGCTCTCGTCCTGCTGACCCGAGAGTGCGTTGCTCGTTTCCCGAACAATTACGACAATCCCTACGATTGACCCCAATTCTACCACAACCTAAGCACTTTTTAGGAGCGGAACAAGTATAAGCAAAGTGGCCTTCTTGGTTACAGTTGAAACATCTCAGGCCCCGAACAGGCAGAGTGTTTTGAGTGACCATGGCTACTCTCGGTCCCTCAGCCGTTATGTAGGTCAGGTCGGGTTCCAAGAGCGTCCTTGATCGGGGAGGAGGAGGTGGCGCAAATGCTTCCACATTTGCTCGAACCATTGGGTAGGAAACTTGATCCTACCCAACGCAAACAAATCTGAAACAGATTTGGGGTCCTCCAGGCCCAATTGCGTTTGGTAGAAGGGTGCCAAATTCCTCTGCAAGATTCCGAGCTTCCGCCGCTCGGTCAATGGCTAGCACAGTCTCCCAAACATACTCTGCATTATGGCCACGTATACCCCGTTGGATTCTTCCTTCCCTTGTGTTCGATGCCTAATTTCCTCCAGCAACAAGTCATCGTAGTTCGACGGGAGAAATTCTAACTTAAGTTCCCTCACTAATTCCTGCCAAGTACTAACCGTTCGCCTAACCGCCCTAAACCAGAGAAGTGCCCTACCGACAAACAAATCCACCGATGATCTAAAAAGTTGAGACTCACTTAAACCTCTGGCTTCACGTAACTCTTCCACACGTTCCAAAAATGAATTTACGGAAGCCCCACATCTTTCACCTGAAAACTTAAGGTCCCATTTCGACAAATTCTCCACCTTTTCAGCTTGTACAAATACGCGTCTCTCCCCGTGTATGTCTTCCCTATTGCCGGACGAAGTTCTTTGATTAGTTTGAGCTGTCTCTTCTTCTTCATGGTCTTCTTCCTCTTGTAAAGCTGACTAGCAATAGTGTAAGCTCAGTTTTTATAGATCGCTTTTCCAATTCTTCCTCTTTCGAGTCTGGGCGGGATCTCCCGATACGTGTCATCGCCCACTCTATCTTGGTTATAACCTTAAGATACCCCAAAGAATCTCGTTGTGGAGGGTCCTCAAGTAATCCTTCAATTTCGGAGATTTTACTTCGTACCGCCTCTTTATCCGCAGTGAACTTAAATGGGTAGTCACTATAATCTAGTGACCCACTCCGTTCTAATATCTTTGCCGCTCGCAAGGATTTCCTCATCTTGTCGACGGAATTCGGAACTAAGCCCCGACATTTCATCTCGTTAGTAAGCTCTTCCGCTGACAAGCGATTCATCTCCATATCTAGCTCAATATCACAACTACTAATTAGATCGAGGGTTAAATCCCAATTTTAGGTAAAAGAAACGCAATTCCCACCAGAATTAAAATGCGAATAGATGCAAAACTTCCCAAGCACGATTCTATAAAATTATGGCTAACTAAAATTAACTAAGATTTGTAAAAACCCCACTTTAAGTTTCTCAAAGGAAGATTTAAAAACAATTATTTGTCATCAGAATTAAAAGTGAGACTCACAAAAAAGAATAATTAATTAGAGCGGCGGTAACCCTAGATTCACCCGAGAAATTTTCTAAATAACCCAGCACCAATGTGTATAAAAGAAAAGCTAAGGCAATTTTTCCTAAGAACTAAAACGTAAATGACAAAAAAAAAATAATTGGAGTGATGGTAACCCTAAATTCACCGAAGAAATTTTCTAAATCAAAACAAAAAAGGTAAACAGCACAATGTGCAAACAATTATTCGCCTCCGCCAAAAAAAATATCCCGCTAATCACTCATCAATATCTAACGTATGTTTGAAAATAAAAAAAATTAACCAAATACGATTTATATAATCTGGAGATCTATATGAGACAACGTAAATTAAATAGACGCGAAATGATATGTAATTAGATATATGGTTAGAAATATGTTGATGATGTATATAATTTAGGTTAATAAAAAAGGCAATAAAAAGGGAAAGAATGTAATATGTATGTACCTAATGTATGTATATGGTTAATGTAAGTACGAATTAATTTTTTGAATAATTATGATTTTGAACACAAAACTTGCCGCTTACGAAATGATGGTTTGTTGCGTTAATCTCCAAGAACAAGAATTTCACAATAGGGGTGTCGTCGTCGTTGGCAATTAGATGGACGAATGTAGATACATATGTATATATGCTTCTTTTTTTTTGTTAATCCATTAAAGGTTTTATTATTTACGAATAGCCACTATAATTGATATTAAAAGAAAGGCCCCACGTTCGGGCGTCAATTTGTTGCACTTTAACTGCTTCGGAAGATGACACTGGAAAACCGCGGACGATTCTAGATGCAAAACAAAAATGGGTAAATAAAAAAGGAAACCGAACAAAAGGCAGTCGCCACCGCGCCGAGGGTTTTAAGTCGACCTCTATTTCCCTTGTCGAATATCAGGCGAATATAACGGGGCGAGAGAGAAGGAAGTTGAAAATGCCACGGGTAGCACGGTGATGCTGCAATTTGGCTAGTCAGCTGGGAGTGGGTTCGTTTACGCTCGCTGTAGACGGAACTAATTTTTGCTCTAAATTAAAAAGGGGGAAATGGGCCCCAAGCAGTCTTTAAAAAGGAAGATTGCGAAACCTTTATTGGAGATTTGGGAAATGGTGAAATAAAAGAATAGTGTTATTTCCCTGATGGGGAATTCAACAATTTATTAGAGTTTAAAAGAAAGTAACAAACGGTGGCCACTAGTTATGTTGGAAAATATCACAGAGCTGGGAGCTCTCAAGATCGCTTTACACCGTAGATGTTTACGGCGCGACTTAGTTTCTCCTCTGTTCGGCACGAACGAGAAGCCTGAACGCAAGGTTCTAAAAGAGCAAACACAAGAAACAATAATAAAATTAAACCAAATTACCTATGACTTTAGATTTTTACGTTAATGATGAACCTTACGAATTTTGGGCCGGAGGACACCTTGAAATTACCTTACGGTTCTAAAATTAACGGGAAAACTGTCCGTTTGGAAACAGGGCTGGGACGCGTTATTTAACGGGTAGCTTTAACGACCAGATAAAGAGACGAATCGAAAGCTAACTCAATCGAAATTTTCAATGACTACCGACATAAAACAATTAAATCTTTCACACAAACACTCTACTTATCTGTTTATTCCTTCTCTGTAGGGGGTGGCTTCCTGCCCACGATCTCAATGTCCTGGGGATGGGGGGTGAAACTGTCCGCCGCAATCACTAGCATTTATCCACAGATATTCTATCTAACGTTGGGATTTTCTTTGAACTTCGCTTTTTTTTTCTTCGAACTTCGCTTTTTTTTTGTTTTAACTTCGCTTTTTTTTCAACTTGGTTTTTTTTCTAACTTTACTATCTTTATTCTTCTCTTTTCACTTTTCTACTTTGAACACAAACACGTTCTTATATTTTATCTCACAGGCGGGCAACAAATGAATGAGGTAGCCGCACTGCCAGATTATATCGAATCAAACACACACATGCAGACATACTGATCAGGGGCGAATTCAGCCATCTTTTTTTCCTTTAGAGCGCTTTTTCTCAGCTGGTTGTAATCAGATGTCAGTGGTTACTGTACACCTATTTTAATATTGTTCTTTACGATTTTTTGAATCCTTTTCTCATTACCTTTAGTTAAAAATTCGACGTTCTTGCCGCCCTGTCATTTTTGGCGAGAGAAGTCCTGGTAGTATTAGTGCTGATTTCGCCCCCACATCTTGCCAATGTGGTAGTTGTCAGAGCGAAGGGAATCACATCCAGCGCTCCTTCGGCTATGATCCATAACCATACCTGAGTCATTCACAATAGGGTTCTCGCTCTGATTGTTTGCAAAACCCTAGTGATTGCTTGGGTCTGCTTTTGTATCCCCGGCCAGACATATTTTCAGTAAACTCCCTAAACCGCCCTAGAAGACAAAGAATAAACATCAACTATATGCATGATCCCTACGGGGGGGGGGGGGGGGGGGGGGGCGCACCAAAGGAACCCAGGTAGTTTTAAGCTGTCCTTTACACTTTATACTTAAATTAAGACCCTGCTTGTACAAAGAGTTTACAAATAAATAATAATTGAGTTATGGGCCCGGGACCAGGGCCATGTAGGGTGGCGGAGTGTCCGAACGTCGGTTAAGATTAGAGTTGGGACTGTCCGTCCTTCAGAGATTCCCGACCGTCCGTCTGGGCTCTACGGTGAACCTGCTTTCGTCGTCTTCCAAGAGCTTATGATATGGCGGAAGAGCTGGATAAAACTTATCCAGGAACTCAACACGGTACCATCGCTCGAGTCAGACAACGGAAGGGTATAGGGTGTGACGGTGAAAAATAAATGGAGGAGGTTGGTGATGGGGGGGGGGGGGGGGGATGGAGAGGATCCAGGTTTTGTTCTTTAATTTTAACGCAACAATATCATAAGGAATGTTAGCATGCCTTAACCTTCCGCCTACACGAAGAATTCCTCCGTCTATGAATGGGTTTAAGGATCCCATACCTTTAGAGTTAGTATCTTGGCGAACATTTCCTGCTAAGCAAAGTGTGGCGGTCACCTTTATCGTAAGTTTCGTAAAATTTTAAATTTAACTGCTGCTCCCCTTTTCCTGGACTCGAACCGGATGTTCTTTCCAACGTATCCCAAAAATCTTTACGATCAGCTACAAATAACACTGAACTATAAGCGTCAATGCACCGGAATCGACCATATGTCAGGCGATTTCCACGCTCGTTTTCTTTTTGCATCGAGACAGTGAACAAGATAGGAGCAACCTCTGGGAAACTAAACCAAAAGAAACCAATAAGTGGATTTCGAATAACTCCCAATTCCATCCGCAGGTAAGAGTGGCATCTTTCTTCCTTTCCTTTTTTTTTTGATTGTATGGCAAAATGATTTTTGTGCTCCTAGGATTTCAAATTAAATTTCTCCCAAGTTGTCCAAATCGGCAGCTGTTCCTGATTTGATGCTACTAAAACCCACCTGCGCTTCGAAAAATCAATACGAATCGCCTTAACCAATCGTGTATTAAATTAAAAATACAAACATACTAAGGTAGGTACAAACTAATTAACTGCAGTGCAATGCATAATTATATGTTTCTGTTGCCCACAGAAATTGCGGGCGTCCAATAAATAGTTTCGCGAGCGCGGCATCACACTTGAATATATATGCATGTATGCGCAAACTGAAACATAGCGTCCGCAATAATTTTGTAGGCTCTCCGCAAATTCCATTAATTTTTTTTTTGCATTACGGAGCAGACAGCTTTAACAAACAAACCCGAACCCGAGTCTCATCGCTGCGTGTTAAACTCAGTTTCTGTCTTTCGCGAAGATTGACGCATGGGCACGAAATTCAACTCACACACCCACCAGAGAATCCACTCATCAGCGAATCACCCTTACCCTCAGGATACCGCGAGTCATGGTGTATATAATAAGAAAATCAGTGCTAGTGTAAAGATTATTTAATGGATTAATTTAATCTACAAAGTGTTTTACCTCCTTTCCAATACCGGTCTAAATACATATATGCCATTTTGCCTAATCGTAAAAGCACACCATCCTAATGGTTAAATTGTTGCTATAAATTTTTTTGGTTAGATAAACTTAATATTGCCTTAGAAATTTATTAAATTACGTTTCCTTAATTTGTGAATACATAAAAAGTAGAAAGAAAAAAAAAGAAAAAAAAATACACCATCATCATCACCGCAGTATCAGTGACGGAAACATGTGGCCACATTTTTCAGCGTGCAGAAAACTGTAAGTACTTTCATACGCAATAAATAAAATAAGATAAATTTCTTTGGCAAACAATTATTTCATAATAAATACATTTACTTGAATACTATTTTCTACCAGTATACATATATCCTATTGATATCCTTAAAACTAAATACATAAACTTCTGCTCAACAAAAGAACGTTAACTTCTATATATCCCTATACCTTTTTTTATTTTATAACCTTAAAACCGATTAAACAAAATATATTTATACCTAAGGCTAAAACAAATCTACCAAAATGTACCCCGGTAATATGCTTACGTAGTGGATTAAGTTGGATTGTCCTTAAATAACAATAATTGAAGTAAAAATAAACTGATGTGTCTTTATATACATTCCGGCGTTTAATATGTATTTCAATATGAATAAGATGTGCGTTTAAGTTTTAGTTACTTGGGTTGTGGCCGTAAATACATGTGAGGATATCTTTCGGGATTATTCTTAGCACTGGACAAAGAATAGTCATGGTGCATCTAGTCTCTTACCAGATGCAAAGGGGCAGGGCAGGCCGAAATTTTTCACAACACCCGAAACATCGTCAGCCGCATTCAATTTTTTTTTGCTTTTCCAGTTTCACATTAATTCGCTCTAGAATTCTCTTCTCTTCTCTTCTTATAATTTGTTTTCCCTCTGTCAAAACCCAAACTATAAGGCACGATAAAATACATGTGTGTATAGGGAGGCAGCAATCTCCCACCCCACCGACGAGTAAACGCCGCACAACCGCAAGCGTGCTTATTACTGCCATGGGATTTAGGTCAACCACCACCTCGTTTCACCCACCCACCTACCTGTACATCACATTGGCGCCCAACGTGGGGCCGGTAGCATAGATTGCCCACAACGTAGCCTTTGTTATCACATGGGCGTACATTAAATGGAATAGCGACATACATTGCCACCCCTCACGTGAATCATTTCTATGAGTGATTCCAACATATGCAAATTAATAATTTTAATACCATTTCTATCTAAGTACCTTTGCATAAACCAAATAGCAAGCTTTCTTGCGTTAGCTTGAACCAATTTAATTTTCTATTCCCTGTTTGGATAAACAGCTTTAATAATAAAATAAAAATTGATCAAGAAGTCGGATTGCTGACTTAAATGTAATTTAAGCATCGTTGCACTTGACAATTTTAAACCTTTAATTATTTGACTTTGTGTAGGAAGTACAGCTATGATTCCATAAATCATGATCGTAGGATGTCACCTACAACATTATGCCTTCCTGAGTCGTTCACCTCTCAGCTTATCTTTAATTGATAATAGGTTGAACAGTCCAGGGAGAATCATAATATGTCACATCTGTTTACTCCCCTTTTCCTCTATCTTACTTTTCTCCTAAAAAAAAAACATGAATACAGCTGACTTTCTTCACATGTAAAAAAAAAAAAAAAAACGATCACAACCCTATAACGAATCATATAAATATTTTCTTATTTTTTTCATTCCACGTACACATTCTTCTTGACATCAAAAGCACTGATATAATTTCCTGTTTCTTTATCATTGTACTCTATATACGATGAGTCATCAAAGAAATACCTCCATTAACGGAGCCATTCCAAAACAAAAAAGAGAGAATCAAAACAAAAACATTGTTCCTCACTCACAAAATACCTATGACTTACGTCACACAAATTCCCCTCGCCAACGGAATTCTGATTTTGGTAACAAAACTCAACCCGTACAACACTCACCCACATTGATTGTTGACAATTCAACAATACTCCCAAACCAGTCTCTTAATAGAAGATTGAGCGGACATTTTGATAATGAAAAAAAATCAAGCTCAGTGACTCTCTATCAGCCTTCATTGAATTTAGATGTTACAACCGGTTCAGTTATGCCAATAACAACGACAACAGCATTGTATATAAACCTTATAGTAGTGCAACCGTGCGTAAACGACGATACGCCACCAGTGCGCATTCGCCCGCAACAAATCATGATAGTCTAGTTCTACACCATTCTCGTGCTGGGAATATGAGTAGGAAGATGATGCAGGTAGTGGTGGTGGTTGGCAAAGCAGGTTTCGTGTAGATTTATGGTATATTTTTTGTTTGCTTTGATGGAAGGGGTATGTTATGTTTTCTGGATTTTAACACAATTGGTATGAGTGTGTATGATCGTTGAAGGAGAGTCGCATTTCAGCTACTGTGAGGATTCTCAAATGATTTTCTTTGTAATTCATATTTGCAAGTGAAAAATGGATATTCATATTTAAAGGTAGGGGCGATGGTAGATAAAGAAAGGTGGGAGAATTGTCATCAAGTAGATTGATGGTATATTATTTGTTGGCTTTGATGGATGTTTGGGGTAGGTTATGGCATATTGCAATTAGACCATCACAGTTACCTGTAACTTCTTTTCTTTGTTTTTAATACAATTGGTGTGTATGTTCACATCGGTGAAGGAGATTCGCATTTCAGCACTGAGGAGTCCCAAATGGTTTAAAAACCATATTTGCATGTGAAAAAATATTAATTGAGGCAGAGATAAAAAAAGATAAGACAAGTTATAGTGTATTCTCAGCTACATTGCGAACGATCCTTAAGGGTTTCCACTTTAAAAAGCAAATCGTGGATATTTTCGGACCCGTCGAATGCAATTTGCCACTTTTCAATTTTACAAACTGAACTTACCTACTGAAGAAGTTTGTTGACTTATTGGTGGTGCTTGTCTGCGTTGCACAGTGTGACGAATCGCTGATTTAGCTTGGTTTAATAAGGAAAATGACATGCACAAAATTAAACAAAACCCGCTTAAGCCTCCTACGTAATGACTGTGCAATTTTTTTGTTGTTGCTTAGTGCAACAAAAAAAAATCATCTCAAACTCCAAATTGTATATAATTTTTTTTATAAGAAGGTCAATTTGAAGAGAAAGTGTTTATATCGGTTTTAATTGGTTCGCGTATATTTTATAGCTTTTTTTTATCTTTTATCAATAAGTTAAAAGTCAATTGATATAAAAGTAAGTTTTTCTTAAATAATTAAAGATTTTGTTTAATAGGTATAAGGGGTAAATGAAAGTAAAATTTATAGATAAAATATGTGTTTTTTGTTTTCATTAACCGAAAAGTATACCTAGTTGTTCAGTGTTGTCCAAGTTGGAGACCGTGTCTGTTCTAAAGCCTTGCATATGCATATGCACTGCTAAAATGTGTTTCAACAAAATTTTTCGTTTTTTAGGATGCCCATGGAAATCACGAAAAAGCAAATTTTTTATGTTTGGATTTCTTAATTTAAAATTAGGCGCTTAGATGCTGTTTCTGCTTTTGTTGTGGGTTACTTTAGCCATGTAATATTTTCTGAGGCTGCAACAAAGTCAATCAAATTAACCTTTAAAACTTTATGTATGTTTAAGATTTGACGAGACATGGCCCAAAAGTGGTCGGCATAGAGAGCGCTTCGAAAATTCAAATTCTCCGTGGCTAAATGAAAGTCTAACATTACCACAACATATCTTAGATGAAATACCTTCTTCATCTAGAGTAGGGAGACCGAAGAAAGCTTTTAGATTAGATGTCAAGTTGCGGCAGGTAAAAGACCAAGGCAGTAAAGAAAAAGTCAAAGCCAGAAAATAACTAATCCAAGAAAAATTTACAAGAGAAACAGGGTTATTGGTAGATATGCCAACTCAACAGTCTGGCAATACTAATGACGGGAACAAGGCTAGACGATTTTTTAGAGATGATGAAAAGACTGCCCAAATTACAGTGATAGTTAAAGAAATTATCAAAAAGTTTCATATCGTCTTAGAAGCTCTTGGGTCTGGGTTCCCAATAGATGCAGATACCTTTGAAAATTATGCCTGGTATTTTAAGCCAGTAAGTGTGCATAAGGTCTTCTTTCATGGAAAACAAATAATTTCGACTTGTATAATACCAATCGGACAACTTTCAGAAGAAGTGCAAGAAACAACGATGTCTTCGTTGTGTCCATAATTGCTACACGTCATGGTTTCTGTCACTTCCAACTGGTTTATCATCTGAGACATGAGGTTTTCAACCAAGTTTGCTTGTTTGCGGTCCTCCGGAGAAACTGTTTCGAATATCTCCTTTATTCTTTTCGCAGTATTTTCGAAGCTTATAGTAGGCACCGTAAGCTTCCCAAACTCTGACACAGTTTGTGTGGTCTCATAAGCCTTGAGACGTATTAACAAGGCTTGTTCTCGATAAGAATTTGTCTCATCGATCATACCGATTATGAATGAATGCCCTCTTTATTTGATGAACCAATAAATAAACCATTTTGAGTTGTTCATGAATAACCTACGGCAGCTATTATTACAAGCAGGGCACGCGCTCGTACACACACTCTAACTTGTCTTATCTTATCTCTGCCTCAATTAATTTTTTTCACATGCAAATATGATATGCCTCACTGCTGAAATGCGAATCTCCTTCGCCGATCTTAACATATACACACCAATTGCATAAAATACAACAAAATAAGTTCCAGGTGACGGTTTTGTTCTAATTGCAATATGCCATAACCTACCCCACAAACTTTGATCAGAGCAAACAAATAATATACCATCAATCTACCCAACTACAATTATCCCACCTCTCTTCATCCACCATCGCCCCTACCATTAAATATGAATATCTGCTTTTCACTTGCAAA
The DNA here is from genome assembly GCA_949715645.1 of Portevinia maculata. Taxonomy (NCBI): domain Eukaryota; kingdom Metazoa; phylum Arthropoda; class Insecta; order Diptera; family Syrphidae; genus Portevinia; species Portevinia maculata. The sequence continues at coordinate 168,339,973 of OX454526.1, read as the reverse complement.
TACTCGTATGAATTATAAAAAAAAACATTTGAGAATCTTCACTGCTGAAATGCGACTCTCCTTCAACGATCATACACACACATACCAATTGTGTTAAAATCCAGAAAACATAACATACCCCTTCCATCAAAGCAAACAAAAAATATACCATAAATCTACACGAAACCTGCTTTGCCAACCACCACCACTACCTGCATCATCCTCCTACTCATATTCCCAGCACGAGAATGGTGTAGAACTAGACTATCATGATTTGTTGCGGGCGAATGCGCACTGGTGGCGTATCGTCGTTTACGCACGGTTGCACTACTATAAGGTTTATATACAATGATAATAACTTACTTGGTTTCTATCATCAACCTCTGCTACTTGCAAAGCATACATACATGAACATGCTACCTGCGCTGCCTACGCCTATGCTCCTTCTTACAATGAAAAAAAAATGCATACACAATGGAATGAAATTCGTTCGGCGGAAAGATTCGAGAGAGACAAACCGGTTTATTTGGTCTTGCTTTCTTCTTTTTCCAAGTGTGTATTTAAAATGAAGATGACAGCAAAAGTTTAGACACAAACATTCTAGCTCAATTCATAACGCCATCTGCATTTAGTCGGCTAAAACAAAAAATTCAACATGATGGCACCATTGTATATAAACCTTATAGTAGTGCAACCGTGCGTAAACGACGATACGCCACCAGTGCGCATTCGCCCGCAACAAATCATGATAGTCTAGTTCTACACCATTCTCGTGCTGGGAATATTAGTAGGAGGATGATGCAGGTAGTGATGGTGGTTGGCAAAGCAGGTTTCGTGTAGATTTATGGTATATTTTTTGTTTGCTTTGATGGAAGGGGCGATGGTGGATAATGGTGGATAATACGAATTGTCGTTGTTTAAAGTCCCTGCACCTTTGCAATAAAGCATTGAGGAAGGTCACTTGTTTGTGTTTTTTGCTTCTAATGAAGGTTGCTTGATTGGTTCCCTTTCGTATTACCCATGTTGTAGCATTAGATATACGTGTTTTTAATCACCGAGCTTTAATCAGACGGCCTACTCCTCGTTTCGTTATATTATTAGTTGTCATGCCCTGTGGTAAATGGTTCTGCTGAAATTTGCAATATATTTTTTTTTTAGCTTCTGGTTCGCCAAGGCGAAGAAAAAGGTACTGCGACCTATGAGGTCGTTTGTACCGTCTGGGCCAGAAATATGTTAAGCTAGTAGTATTTCTTCTTTGCGTATAAAGCGGATAATGCTACCAGCAGACCACTTCTTTATATCTTCGGAACTCAGTTGTTCTCTGAGGCCGGACATTCACCTAGAATGTGTTCAGCTGTTTCGTCTTCCTCAAGACATAGCCGGCATTCTGCAGAGTCAACTATTTTCATTATGTTTAGGTGATATCGCAACCCGTCGTCGGCCTTTTCGTTGCCTTCAAAACCTTCGTGGCCCGGAATCCACCACAGTTTGGTCTTGTTCCTTTACTTTACCTACTGAACATGTAAGAAGTAAAGAAATTATGAGTTTATGGTTTTTTAGACTCTTGCTATTTTGGGTATATCTCGTCCAAAAATTCACCGATTTCTATCATTTCTTTTGTAATTGATTCAGAAATATTCGATTTGTTTTTTATCAGATATTTATAAGCGAACACGTTGCTGGATACGTATATCTGTTAGAGGCAGCTCACCTGTCGATTTACATTTTTTTTTATTATTTGAATGAATGTCAAACAAACTACCTACCTATTTAGACATGCAAAAATATATGTTTGCATTGCTTTCTTAAAAGAAAAAGAAACAAATACTGAGAATATTATGTATGTAGTTTAAAGATAAAGAAATGTTCATTTAACCAATTTGGATATTCGAGGCATAGGTACCAATCACAGCATTGAATATTTTATTTGAATTTTTTTTAATGCTGTGGTTGGTACTAAAAAAAACACAAGTCTGTTCTCTTCCGCATCACCCAGGAGGTGGAACATTTGATGCGTTTTTTTTTCACCGAGGTATCCCCATTAGGCCTACTCCTCGCGCATAGTTCATAAATAAATAAATAAAATATTACGTAACATAACAACGCATAGGGTCCTTTAACCAAAAGCGCATACCTAAAGTATATATAAAAAATAAATAAACTATATATTAATATTACCATAACTAAAAACAAATAAAAATAAATATGAGTACATATAAATATTTATATATGAAAATCAGAAAAACACACCCATTCATTTATTAAAATATAACTTTATTTATAGATATTTATTTACATGATGCTTATCCTTAAAGTTTGGCAGCCTTAAATCCTTGTTGTTTTTTTTTATTGTAAATTTAATCAGTCCGATTAAAATCAATTTAACGATGTCTTCGTTGTGTCCATAATTGCTACACGTCATGGTTTCTGTCACTTCCAACTGGTTTATCATCTGAGACATGAGGTTTTCAACCAAGTTTGCTTGTTTGCGGTCCTCCGGAGAAACTGTTTCGAATATCTCCTTTATTCTTTTCGCAGTATTTTCGAAGCTTATAGTAGGCACCGTAAGCTTCCCAAACTCTGACACAGTTTGTGTGGTCTCATAAGCCTTGAGACGTATTAACAAGGCTTGTTCTCGATAAGAATTTGTCTCATCGATCATACCGATTATGAATGAATGCCCTCTTTATTTGATGAACCAATAAATAAACCATTTTGAGTTGTTCATGAATAACCTACGGCAGCTATTATTACAAGCAGGGCACGCGCTCGTACACACACTCTAACTTGTCTTATCTTATCTCTGCCTCAATTAATTTTTTTCACATGCAAATATGATATGCCTCACTGCTGAAATGCGAATCTCCTTCGCCGATCTTAACATATACACACCAATTGCATAAAATACAACAAAATAAGTTCCAGGTGACGGTTTTGTTCTAATTGCAATATGCCATAACCTACCCCACAAACTTTGATCAGAGCAAACAAATAATATACCATCAATCTACCCAACTACAATTATCCCACCTCTCTTCATCCACCATCGCCCCTACCATTAAATATGAATATCTGCTTTTCACTTGCAAATACTCGTATGAATTATAAAAAAAAACATTTGAGAATCTTCACTGCTGAAATGCGACTCTCCTTCAACGATCATACACACACATACCAATTGTGTTAAAATCCAGAAAACATAACATACCCCTTCCATCAAAGCAAACAAAAAATATACCATAAATCTACACGAAACCTGCTTTGCCAACCACCACCACTACCTGCATCATCCTCCTACTCATATGCCCAGCACGAGAATGGTGTAGAACTAGACTATCATGATTTGTTGCGGGCGAATGCGCACTGGTGGCGTATCGTCGTTTACGCACGGTTGCACTACTATAAGGTGGGAGAATTGTCGTCGAGTAGTTGATGGTATATTATTTGTTGGCTTTGATGAATGTTTGGGGTAGGTTATGGCATATTGCAATTAGACCATCACAGTCACCTGTAACTTGTTTTCTTTGTTTTTAATACAATTGGTGTGTATGTTCACATCGGTGAAGGAGATTCGCATTTCAGCACTGAGGATTCCCAAATGGTTTATAAACCATATTTGCATGTGAAAAAATATTAATTGAGGCAGAGATAAAAAAAGATAAGACAAGTTATAGTGTATTCCCAGCTACATTGCGAACGATCCTTAAGGGTTTCCACTTTAAAAAGAAAATCGTGGATATTTTCGGACCCGTCGAATGCAATTTGCCACTTTTCAATTTTACAAACTGAACTTACTAAAGAAGTTTGTTGACTTATTGGTGGTGCTTGTCAGCGTTGCACAGTGTGACGAATCGCTGATTTAGCTTGGTTTAATAAGGAAAATGACATACACAAAATTAAACAAAACCCGGTTAAGCCTCCTACGTAATGACTGTGCAATTTTTTTGTTGTTGCTTAGTGCAACAAAAAAAATCATCTCAAACTCCAAATTGTACCTATATAATTTTTTTTATAAGAAGGTCAATTTGAAGAGAAAGTGTTTATATCGGTTTTAATTGGTTCGCGTATATTTTATAGTTTTTTTTTATCTTTTCTCAATAAGTTAAAAGTCAATTGATATAAAAGCAAGTTTTTCTTACATAATTAAAGATTTTGTTTAAAAGGTATAAGGGGTAAATGAAAGTAAAATTTATAGATAAAATATGTGTTTTTTGTATTCATTGGACGAAAAGTATACCTAGTCGTTCAGTGTTGTCCAAGTTGGAGACCGTGTTTGTTCTAAAGCCTTGCATATGCACTGCTAAAATGTGTTTCAACAACATTTTTCGTTTTTTAGGATGCCCATGGAAATCACGAAAAAGCTAATTTTTTATGTTTGGATTTCTTAATTTAAAATTAAGCGCTTAGATGCTGTTTCTGCTTTTGTTGTGGGTTACTTTAGCAATGTAATATTTTCTGAGGCTGCAACAAAGTCAATCAAATTAACCTTTAAAACTTTATTTTTAAGATTTGACGAGACATGGGCCAAAAGTGGTCGGCATAGAGAGCGCTTCGAAAATTCAAATTCTCTGTGGCTAAATGAAAATCTAACATTACCACAACATATCTTAGATGAAATACCTTCTTCATCTAGAGTAGGAAGACCGAAAAAAGCTTATAGATTAGATGTCAAGTTGCGGCAGGTAAAAGACCAAGGCAGTAAAGAAAAAGTCAAAGCCAGAAAATAACTAATCCAAGGAAAATTTACAAGAGAAACAGGGTTATTGGTAGATATGCCAACTCAACAGTTTGGCAATCCTAATGACGGGAACGAGGCTAGACGATTTTTTAGAGATGATGAAAAGACTGCCCAAATTACAGTGATAGATAAAGAAATTATCAAAAAGTTTCATATCATCTTAGAAGCTCTTGGGTCTGGGTTCCCAATAGATGCAGATGCTTTTGAAAATTATGCCTGGTATTTTAAGCCAGTAAGTGTGCATAAGGTCTTCTTTCATGGAAAACAAATAATTTCTACTTGTATACTTCCAATCGGACAACTTTCAGAAGAAGCGCAAGAGGCAAGAAACAAGGAAAATAGAAGGGAACTTCTTACCAGAAAAATATCACGTGTAGATACAAATACTGACCCCTTAAATCGATTGCTTATAACCTCAGATCCATTCTTAGCAAGTCTAAGATACTTTTCGAGAAGAATGAAAAGTGTCATGGAACATGAAGTCTTGCAACTTTTAGATGTACCAAATAATTAAAAAAATTAAAATAAGCTGGTGTTTATGTATTGTTTTGTCTTGAAATTTGTAGTCATAATGTTAAATAAAATTTGTTATATTCTATTCTGTGAAAAATTTCAATTAAAAAAAAACAAAAAATTTAATCTTAATTTAATTCCGCTAAATCAGCGATTCGTCACACTGTGCGTTAGGTCGAAAACGAAGCGTTATTTAAAAAATGTTCGAAGTCGGAACGAGCGTTCGAAGGTCTCGTAGGATTCACATTGGGAGTATTTAAATTCAAATTGTCCAATCTTCCAACAAAGGTATCTCTAATAGACTGCATTTCACGAACGAAATCTCCTTGGTTTGCCTCGAGTATTCGTTGAAATTCTGACGTAATAGCTCTAATGTCAGTGGCCTCTTCTTGAACAGGTGGAGGATATCCCTTAATATCTCGTCGCTCATTATTGTCTTCACTATTGTGGTTACTTGCCTGACCGGATTGCATTGCTGCAGGAGGGTTAGTACCAGCTGTGGTAAAATCTTATCCTGGCTTAAGCCTACACTAGCCCCAGGTGGAGTACGACTAACAATTGGCCTGGATTCCATTGCTCCTGAACGGGGAGTTATTTCGAAAAGTGGACGAATTTCTCAAATTACTTGGTCTTCCTCTAGAACGTGAATGTGGAACTCTATTATCCATAATAGGAAATTTTGGATTTTAAATACAAATTCAAAAACTTTTAACTTTCAATATCTTTTAATAAATCTGTATTAAAAAAAAATTAATACCTACATGCATAATTTGGTGTCAGCGCGGTCAGTGCTAAATTCAATATTAAATTTGATAAGATTAGATACAATATGCTTAAGAGCAAGATATCTATGGTAAACAGACGGACTGTGCAAATCAATGCACACAATACGAACAACACTGTATATAATTGGCAACTACAGGTAATATAGTAGCAACATAATTCACTGTTATAACTACCAGACAATGGACTATACTATAAAAGAATTAGGATTTATATATTATAAAAATATTCATATGCACAACTTATCCTTTCACGAATAAAATTAGACCAATATGAATACAAAAGGCAGTTCAACTCTTTCTGATATCCAATAGTCGCAACGCGGATTAAAATTAAAACTATGAATATCCTGGGACTATAGTAATGAAATTCATACTGAACTTGAACCGCCAAGAGACGGAGAGATGAATATTTATATGGATAGTAAGAATTTCCGTTGTTTTGCGTAGAGCTAGATTGCTAAATTGGAGTATTGCACAAGTTTATTTATCTTTAATCAACATGTGAAATTGTTGGTATATATTTTAAAGTCCATGTACCTTTTCAATGAAGCATTGAGGAAGGTCAATTGTTGGTATTTTTTGCTTAATGGAGGTTGCTTGATTATTTCTCTTTTGCATTAAACGTGTTCTAACATTAGATGTACTTCGAGGCATTAAGAATGTCACTACAAAGATTATACTGGCTAACTTTAGAGCTTTTAGCTAAGCTCCAGCAATTGTAGAGTGTTCTATTGTGTCTCTTGGCGGTTCAAGTTGATTATGACTTTCATTACTATAGTCCCAGTATATTCATAGTTTTAATTGTAATCCGCGTTGCGACTATTGGATATTAGAGAGAGTTGAACTGCTTTTTGTATTCATATTGGTCTAATTTCATTCGTGAAAGGATAAGTTGTGCATATGAATATTTTTATAATATATAAATCCTAATTCTTTTATACCTAGTATAGGTAGTCCATTGTCTGGTAGTTATTACACTGGACTATGTTGCTACTATGTTACCTATAGTTGCCAATTATATACAGTCTTGTTCGTATTGTGTTCATTGTTTGCACAGTCCGGCTGTTTACCAAGACAGATATCTTGCTCTTAAGCATATTGTATCTAATCTTATCAAATTTAATATCTGATTTAATATCGAATTTAGCACCGACCGCGCTGACCCCAAATTATGCATGTATTAATATTTTTTAATACAGATTTATTAAAAGATATTGAAATTTAAAATCTTTTGAAGTTGTATTTAAAATCCGAAATTTCCTATTATGGATAATAGAGTTCCAAATACGCGTTCTAGAGGATGACCAAGTAATTTGAGAAATTCGTCCACTTTTCGAAATAACTCCCCGTTCAGGTGCAATGGAATCCAGGCCAATTGTTAGTCGTACTCCACCTGGGGCTAGTGTAGGCTTAAGCCAGGATCAGATTTCACCACAACTGGTAGATAACCACAATAGTGATGATAATAATGAGCGATGAGATATTAACGAACGTCCACCTGTTCAAGAAGAAGCCACAGACTCGAGGCAAACCAACGAGTTTTCATTTGTGAAATGCAGTCTATTAGAGATACCTTAGTTCGAAGATTGGACAATTTGAATTTAAATACTCCCAATGTGAATCCTACGAGACCTTCGAACGCTCGTTCCGACTTCGAACATTTTTTAAGTAACGCTTCGTTTTCGACCTAACGCACAGTGTGACGAATCGCTGATTTAGCGGAATTAAATTAAGATTAAATTTTTTGTTTTTTTTTAATTGAAATTGTTCACAGAATAGAATTTAACAAATTTTTTTAACATATGACTACAAATTTCAAGACAAAACAATACATACAAACCAGCTTATTTTAAATTTTTTAATTATTTGGTACATATAAAAGTTGCAAGTATTCATGTTCCATGACGCTTTTCTTTCTTCTCGGAAAGTATCTTAGATTTGTTAAGAATTGGATCTGAGGTTATAAGCAATCGATTTAAGAGTTCAGTATTTGTATCTACACGTGATATTTTTCTGGTAGGAAGTTCCCTAAACCTTCTATTTTCCTTGTTTCTTGCGCTTCTTCTGAAAGTTGTCCGAGTGGAAGTATACAAGTCGAAATTATTTGTTTTCCATGAAAGAAGACCTTATGCACACTTACTGGCTTAAAATACCAGGCATATTTTTCAAAGGCATCTGCATCTATTGGGAACCCAGACCCAAGAGCTTCTAAGATGATATGCAACTTTTTGATAATTTCTTTAACTATCACTGTAATTTGGGCAGTCTTTTCATCATCTCTAAAAAATCGTCTAGCCTTGTTCCCGTCATTAGTATTGCCAGACTGTTGAGTTGGCATATCTACCAATAACCCTGTTTCTCTTGTAAATTTTTCTTGGATTAGTTATTTTCTGGCTTTGACTTTTTCTTTACTGCCTTGGTATTTTACCTGCCGCAACTTGACATCTAATCTATAAGCTTTCTTCGGTCTTCCTACTCTAGATGAAGAAGGTATTTCATCTAAGATATGTTGTGGTAATGTTAGACTTTCATTTAGCCACGGAGAATTTGAATTTTCGAAGCGCTCTCTATGCCGACCACTTTTGGCCCATGTCTCGTCAAATCATAAACACACATAAAGTTTTAAAGGTTAATTTGATTGACTTTGTTGCAGCCTCAGAAAATATTACATGGCTGAAGTAACCCACAACAAAAGCAGAAACAGCATCTAAGCGATTAATTTTAAATTAAGAAATCCAAACATAAAAAATTTGCTTTTACGTGATTTCCATGGGCATCCTAAAAAACGAAAAATGTTGTTGAAACACATTTTAGCAGTGCATATGCAAGGCTTTAGAACAAACACGGTCTCCAACTTGGACAACACTGAACAACTAGGTATACTTTTCGGTTAATGAATACAAAAAACACATATTTTATCTATAAATGTTACTTTCATTTACCCCTTATACCTATTAAACAAAATCTTTAATTATTTAAGAAAAACTTACTTTTATATCAATTGACTTTTAATTTATTGATAAAAGATAAAAAAAAGCTATAAAATATACGCGAACCAATTAAAACCGATATAAACACTTTCTCTTCAAATTGACCTTCTTATAAAAAAAATTATATACAATTTGGAGTTTGAGATGATTTTTTTTTTGTTGCACTAAGCAACAACAAAAAAATTGCACAGTCATTACGTAGGAGGCTTAAGCGGGTTTTGTTTAATTTTGTGCATGTCATTTTCCTTATTAAACCAAGCTAAATCAGCGATTCGTCACACTGTGCAACGCAGACAAGCACCACCAATAAGTCAACAAACTTCTTCAGTAGGTAAGTTCAGTTTGTAAAATTGAAAAGTGGCAAATTGCATTCGACGGGTCCGAAAATATCCACGATTTGCTTTTTAAAGTGGAAACCCTTAAGGATCGTTCGCAATGTAGCTGAGAATACACTATAACTTGTCTTATCTTTTTTTATCTCTGCCTCAATGCGAATCTCCTTCACCGATGTGAACACAGACACCAATTGTATTAAAAACAAAGAAAACAAGTTACAGGTGACTGTGATGGTCTAATTGCAATATGCCATAACCTACCCCAAACATTCATCAAAGCCAACAAATAATATACCATCAACTACTCGACGACAATTCTCCCACCTTCCTTTATCCACCATCGCCCCTACCGTTAAATATGCATATCCATTTTTCACTTGCAAATATGAATTACAAAGAAAATCATTTGAGAATCCTCACAGTAGCTGAAATGCGACTCTCCTTCAACGATCATACACACACATACCAATGTGTTAAAATCCAGAAAACATAACATACCCCTTCCATCAAAGCAAACAAAAAAACATATGGACGGGCTACAGTCCGCTTGGGCGAACTGTTGGATACCCTATTCTTATTCCTATCCCTCATAAGTGGGCGTGACAAAAGTCTAAGTATGGTTGAATTGTTAAGAACGCTTTACATATTTTGTTATATAACATTTAAAGGATTTTATCAAAAAAAACGCTCCCTAGCTCAAACTTGGGTGTTTCAATAAAATTGTTTTATTTAATTGTGGGCGGATTTAAAAAAATTAACACATGAGCATAAAGCGCCCCTAGAGAGTATATACGAGTATTATAAATTTCAGGTCCCTAGCTCACTTTGAATTTTCAAAAAAAAAAAAATAATAATAATTGTGGGCGTGCCAGTGGGCGGATTTTGAAAATATTTACACATAAGCATAAAGGGCCCATAGAGAGTATATATTATAAATTTCAGCTCCCTAGCTCAAACTTTGGATTTTCAAAAAAATTGTTTTATTTATTTGTGGGCGTGTCAGTGGGCGGATTTTGAAAATATTTATACATGAGCTTAAAGGGCCCATAGAGAGTATATATTAAAAATTTCAGCTCCCTAGCTCAAATTTTGGTTTTTCAATAAAATTGTTTTATTTTTTTGTGGGCGTGGCAGTGGGCGGATTTTGAAAATTTTATATCCCGAGCAGTTTTAGGAGTCATAGATCATATATAAAAAATTTCAGCTTCCTAGCTCAAAATTCGATTTTTTCCAAAATTTTGTTTTTTTGAGTTTGTGGGAGATATGTGGGCGGATTTCAAAAATTCGTAAACTTGATTATTTCGGGACCCTAGAGAGTATATGGTTAAAATTTCAGCTCTCTAGGTCCAGTTTAAAGGCCTAATTTTTGCCGACGGACGGACGGACGGACGGACCGACATGGCTAGATCGACATTACTATCGATGCTGATCATAAATATAGTAACTTTTAGGGGTCTACGGGCAATATTAAGGTATGTTACAAACTATGCGTCAAAATTAATATACCCCTAGAATAGGGTATAATAAACCATAAATCTACACGAAACCTGCTTTGCCAACCACCACCACTACCTGCATCATCTTCCTACTCATATTCCCAGCACGAGAATGGTGTAGAACAAGACTATCATGATTTGTTGCGGGCGAATGCGCACTGGTGGCGTATCGTCGTTTACGCACGGTTGCACTACTATAAGGTTTATATACAATGTTACAAGTAACTTGTCGAGGATGAAGCAACTCGACGACCACATAAAGGATGTTGTTGCCTCAACGTTAGGTGAATTGATTCCAGAATTAATCAAGGTCAATGTGCAGAAGGCTGTGTCAGATCTGAACAATGCTGCTTCTCGAACAGCAATGCCTGATGCAGATGACGTTCAGGATTATTTTAAACCACCGAATCATTCGCAAACATTTAATCCGATTTTAAACAATTACCGAGACGATGTCTTATCCAATTTCAATTCAAATCAAAGTGTTGCGTTTGATAGGCAGTACTCCGTAAACAGACACATCCGTCCGAGCGAAACTCAATTTCATCAACTGGACAGATGGGGTGTTAAGTTCGATGGCACCTCGAAAGGTATGTCCTTCGAAGACTTTGTGTTCAGAGTTGAGGTGCTGAAAAACAATACCGAATGTTCTTGGAGTGCTGTTATCAAGCATAATTCCACCATCTTCTAACTGGTAGTGCGCAGGATTGGTATTGGCAGTTTCTGCGAAATAATCCGAGAGGAGATTGGTCGACACTAAGACAAGCTTTGTTTGAGCAGTTTCGGAGTAATGAAAATGATTTTGGAATTGTGAAGCAAATCATGGACCGAAAGCAACTGCCTCAGGAATATTTCGAGGATTACTACAATTCCATTCAACAACTGAAAAGCCAGCTTAAGACCCCTATGAGAGAAAGAGACCTAATAACGATTTTGAGAACAAACATCAATAATAAGCTGATGAATTTCATTTATCCTATGAGGATTCATAACTTGGATCAATTTAGGGACGAGTGTAAAAAAGTAGGTAGTAGGTAGGTAAATAATAATAATAAAATCACGAATAAAATATCGGCGGGATGTGTGAGTGGTCGGTGGGTTGTCAAGCTTTGACATTTCCTGAAAAATTCATCAGAAGGATTCATCAGAAACGAAGAAAATGGATTTTAAAGCACTGTTTATCCCGCTAAAGGACTTAGCGGCGATAGCTATCCCCGCTAAAGTTAGCGTATATAGGATAAGTTGTTGTTGTATTTTACATGCAAATTTCAAATTATCCCTATATCCGCGTGCAAAGAAACACGGCTGAAGTGACTGATGACACTGACGCATTTGATGATGAATACGATGTGTCAGCCATATCATCACAAGCAGTAATCAAAACTTCCCCTAAGATACTGAAGTGCTTCAACTGCAAAATGATGGGACACCTGTTTATCAATTTTCGCTCACCCATTAGCAAGTTGTTCTGTTATCGATGTGGTACAGATGGGGTGACTGTTTTATCCTGCATGAAGTGCAACCCCAGCCGGGAAAACTTCAAACCGAAATTGACCATACCCGGGGAGTCTCGTTCGACTCAAACACCCCCGGAGTTACAAAAGTAGATGTATCTACAAGTACTACCCCTGACCTACAACCAAATCCTAATAGTAACGTTAAGACTTATCTAATCCAAACCAATTCTTCATATCCAAACCAATTTAAATAATCAGAATTTCGAAGACAACCGTATGAGGAAAGATTAAGAAGATATACGGAACTGCAATCAAAGATTTTTAATCAAAGTGAAATTCACTTCAATAACACTTCGCGTACGTTAAAACGACTTCGCTCGAGACACAAAAAGCGATCCTTTTACAAATCGATGATTAGTAGTTGCGTTATAAACTCAAAATCTGATTCCCGTCCGTACGCTACTATAAACATTAATAGTAACGAGGTTATAGACCTGTTAGACAGCGGTGCAACTATCTCCTGTTTAGGAAGCGACTGCATAGCTTTTGTTCAAAGATTGAAGGTTCCTATAATCGATTTCACGTCAACCATTAAAACAGCTGATGGAAAACCCCGTAGGTCGAGTAAGCATGGAGGTGGTGTACGGTGATCAGAAGGAACTTTTGGATTTGTATCTTATCCCCTCACTGTCGTAGCCATTATATCTTGGTATAGATTTTTGGCAGAAATTTAAGAACGCGCCTAACATCATAAGCGAATTAACCGAACCACTTAATACCATCAGCAATCCAAATAAATCTGAGGTACCGGAACATTGCCTCAATGCCACTGAACGATTGAAGCTGCAGGATGTAATATGCAAATTTCCTTCATTTTCTCAGCTTGGGCTTGGTAAAACATCTTTCGAAATTCACGTCATTGACACCAACGACGCCGAGCCGGTGAAACAAAGGCATTACCCAGTTTCCCCGCCAATACAACAATCGATCTACGAGGAATTGGGTCGTATGATTTCCTTGGGGTGATTGAAGAGCGTTTTAGTTCATGGAGTTCACCCATTGTTTTAATACGGAAACCGGGCAAAAACGGATTATGTCTAGACTCTAGGAAAGTGAACTTACTCACAAAGAAGGACGCGTATCCTCTTCCTCACATTGAGGGAATGCTAAGCCGTCTTCAGGACACGCACTATATTAGTAGCGTTGAACTCAAAGACGCGTTTTGGCAGATACCTTTGGAGGAAAAATCTAGAGAGAAAACGGCATTCACTGTGCCTGGACGACCACTCTATCAATTTACCGTCATGCCTTTTGGACTGTGTAATGCTGCCCAAAGAATGTGTCGGTTAATGGATAAAATGATCCCTAGTGCATTTAGAGAACAAGTTTTTGTGTAGCTAGACGACCTCCTAATTATTTCCAAGGATTTCGATTTCCACATCACGATCTTGGGTAAAGTCGCGGATTGCTTACGAAAAGCGAATCTAACAATTAACGTAGAGAAGTCGCATTTTTGCTTCAAGGAATTGAAGTACTTAGGGTACATTGTTGGTCAGGGTCATATAAAACCTGATTCGAACAAGGTAGCTTCTATCAAGGACTTTCCTGTGCCATCTTCACAGAAACACGTCCGTCGATTTTTAGGATTGTGTGGGTGGTACAGGAGGTTCATAAGAAATTTTGCTTCAATAGCAAGCCCTTTGACAGATACCCTCAAGAAAGGGAAACGTTTTATAATGACTCCTGATTCAATAACATCATTTGAAGCCTTGAAAACAGCACTTACTTCTGCTCCATTGTTAAGCAATCCCGACTTTAACAAACCTTTCACAATTTAGTGAATGGCTTATAGGGTTGAAAGACCTTAGTGGTAGATTAGCTCGTTGGTCGCTTAAGCTTCAATTCTTTACCTTTGATATTAAACACCAGAAAGGGTCACAGAATATCGTCCCCGATGCGTTGTCGCGAGCATTCGCTGATGAACTGACCACGGACTTAACAGCTCACCTTGATTTCGACTATTGCAAGTAATCCAAATAACTTTCCGGACGTAAGAGTGGTTGACAACAAGTTTGACTATAAACGATACTTTTCAAGTTGTGATTCGTTGAGTATAGAATCTGAATGGAAGCTGTGGATACCCACAGGGTTGACGCAGTTTATCATAGAGAATTCTCATAAACCACCGAACTGCTCTCACGGAGGTGTGATGAAAACCTTGGATCGGATCAAACGGTTTTATTACTGGCCGAATATGACAATTCAAGTACGTGCATTTGTTCAAAATTGCTCTGCTTGCAAAGAAACCAAAGCTAAAAACAACATTTTGAGACCTCCAATGGTAGCACAACAGCAGCTGGATAGACCATTCCAGAAGCTCTATATAGACTTCATGGGTCCTTATCCCAGAACCAAAAATAGTAAGACATTCATTTTCGTGGTGTTGGATGGTTTCTCAAAATGTGTTTTTCTGCAGGCGATGAACAAAGCAAATGCACGCTTGGCCATAGAATTTTTAGAACAGCGATTGTTCAGTCAATATGGAGTTCCAGAGTCTGTGCATAGTGACAACGGAAAACAATTTGTTGCTAAAGAGTTCCAGTGTTTTCTTTCAAAATACGGTTGCAAACACATTCGAAATGCTGTGTACTCTCCACAAGCTAATGCTTCAGAGAGAGTAAATCAATCGATTTTATCAGCTATTCGAAGCTACATAAAACAAGACCAGCTTGAGTGGGACCAGCACCTATTTGAAATTCAACAAGCACTGTGGACTTCTGTGCATCAGTCTACTGGAATGACACCATATTTTATCCTGTTTGGCCATCATATGGTTACACATGCTAGCACATATGAACTGCTCCGTAGGGTACAAGCATTAAACGATGGAGAGCTTCACTGTCTACCAAACCACGACAGACTAGGGATTATAAGGCAAAAGGTAAAGAAAATCTGAAAATCGCTTTTTTTAAAAACCAGAAGTCGTATAATCTGCGAAGTTCACAGCGACGGTTACAGGTAGGGTACGAAGTGTACCGTAGGAACTTCGTTCTTAGCGACGCCTCGAAGAATTTGAATGCTAAGCTGTGTGACAAATTCATTAAGTGTAGGATATCAAAAGAAATAGCTAATTCCCTGTTTGAAGTAGAGAACCTGGACGGTAGAAAGATAGGCGTCTATCATGCAAAAGATCTGAGGAAATAAGCTTTGAGCTTTATGGGTATGCAGCAATTCCAGGGTCATGGGTCGAGTCAGTATGTTGGTTTATGCCTTACGGTTTTCATGTCTTTTCAAATCAAAAGTTGAGACGAAAAGTCATGACTTTGTGGCGGTCACCTTTATCGTAATTTTCGTAAAATTGTAAATTTAACTGCTGCTCCCCTGTTCCTGGACTCGAACCGGATGTTCTTTCCAACGTATCCCAAAAATCTTTACGATCAGCTGCAAATAACACTATACTACAAGCGTCGATGCACCGGAATCGACCATATTTCAGGCGATTTCCACGCTCGTTTTCTTTTTGCATCGAGGCAGTGAACAAGATAGGACCAACCTCTGGAAAACTAAACCAAAAGAAACCAATAAGTGGATTTCAAATAACTCCCAATTCCATCCACAGGTAAGAGTAGCATCTTTCTTCCTTTCCTTTTTTTTTTTTTTTGATTGTATGGCAAAATGGTTTTTGTGCTCCTAGGATTTCAAATTATATTTCTCCCAAGTTGTCCAAATCGGCAACTGTTCCTGATTTGATGCTACTAAAACCCACCTGCGGTTCGAAAAATCAATACGAATCGCCTTAACCAATCGTGTATTAAATTAAAAATACAAACATACTAAGGTAGGTACAAACTAATTAACTGCAGTGCAATGCATAATTATATGTTTCTGTTGCCCACAGAAATTGCGGGCGTCCAATAAATAGTTTCGCGAGCGCGGTATCACACTTGAATATATATGCATGTATGCGCAAACATAGCGTCCGCAATAATTTTGTAGGCTCTCCGCAAATTCCATTAATTTTTTTTTTTTGCATTACGGAGCAGACAGCTTTAACAAACAAACCCGAACCCGAGTCTCATCGCTGCGTGTTAAACTCAGTTTCTGTCTTTCGCGAAGATTGACGCATGGGCACGAAATTCAACTCACACACCCACCAGAGAATCCACGCATCAGCGAATCACCCTTACCCTCAGGATACCGCGAGTCATGGTGTATATAATAAGAAAATCAGTGCTAGTGTAAAGATTATTTAATGGATTAATTTAATCTACAAAGTGTTTTACCTCCTTTCCAATACCGGTCTAAATACATATATGCCATTTTGCCTAATCGTAAAAGCACACCATCCTAATGGTTAAATTGTTGCTATAAATTTTGTTGGTTAGATTAACTTAATATTGCCTTAGAAATTTATTAAATTACGTTTTTTTTAATACACTATCAGTTCTGTGTCGTGGAATGCTTAAAGCAAGCAACTATCATGAGCAGAAATTTGCCGGCACTAAAAGTGCTCCCACATAGGCTCATCATTTAGTGCAGTTGTTAGTAAGGACAAAACAATTAAAAATACAATAATTATGTACCCATAAAATACTAACACAAATCATGCAAATAAATTAAGACATTAAGGTATTATTGCGCAAAATATTTTTCAGCTTAATTTTACTAACATGCAAGTCAATCACATGATCATTTATATTATAGATTCTACTCATGCGACTAATAGGCTCATGTCTCCCATAATTCGTTCTATGATGGGGGCTAAACAATAAATCAACACTACCTAAATTATGGGCACCACACCGAAAATTAAAGTCAATAGATGACAGCAAGAGGTGCATCTATTTGACCGGATATAAGCTGCTGTAAGTAAATGATATCGCTATTAAGCCTTCGTTGAGAAAGGGGTAACATTTGGAGAAGCTTAATACGCTACCTTAATTTGTGAATACATAAAAAGTAGAAGGAAAAAAAAAAGAAAAAAAATACACCATCATCATCAGCGCAGTATCAGTGACGGAAACATGTGGCCACATTTTTCAGCGTGCAGAAAACTGTAAGTATGTACTTTCATACGTAATAAATAAAATAAGATAAATTCCTTTGGCAAATAATTATTTCATAATAAATACATTTACTTGAATACTATTTTCTACCAGTATACATATATCCTATGTATATCCTTAAAACTAAATACATAAACTTCTGCTCAACAAAAGAACGTTAACTTCTATATATCCCTATACCTTTTTTTTATTTTATACCCTTAAAACCGATTAAACAAAATATATTTATACCTAAGGCTAAAACAAATCTACCAAAATGTACCCCGGTAATATGTATACGAAGTGGATTAAGTTGAATTGTCCTTAAATAACAATAATTGAAGTAAAAATAAACTGATGTGTCTTTATATACATTCCGGCGTTTAATATGTATTTCAATATGAATAAGATGTGCGTTTAAGTTTTAGTTACTTGGGTTGTGGCCGTAAATACATGTGAGGATATCTTTCGGGATTATTCTTAGCACTGGACAAAGAATAGTCATTGTGCATCTAGTCTCTCACCAGATGCAAAGATGCAGGGCAGTCCGAAATGTTTCACAACACCCGAAACATCGTCAGCCGCATTAATTTTTTTTATTGCATTGCATTAATTCGCTCTAGAATTCTCTTCTCCTCTCCTCTTATAATTTTTACTATCGGATATAAAGATATTGAATCATTCTTTCGCTATGTGTCGTAGAATTATTCACATTTCTGTTTCCTCTGCTCTAAGCTTGTATTCAATACTTTCCTAATTTGCAAATGTATCCTAAATTGTTATCTACCCCACATCAGTTTGTATGAATTATAAAATTTTCACTCTTACGTGTCATTCAACACTAACTTTAAATAGTTACAGAATGCTTACTATTATTCATACCCTATTATTATTTAACTGAATTATTGTAATAATATAAGTTTTTTTTTATGAATAAAAAAACAATACAATACAATACAATACAATACAATTTCTTTTCCCTCTGTCAAATCCCAAACTATAAGGCACGATAAAATACAAGTGTGTATAGGGAGCCAGCAATCTCCCACCCCACCGACGAGTAAACACCACGCAACCGCACGCGTGCCTATTGCTGCCATGGGATTTAGGTCAACCACCACCTCGTTTTACCCACCCACCTACCTGTACATCACAAAAGTGCGCGGCTAATGTTGTAGCGTTGTTCAGTTCGTTATGTCACAGAATTCCGATGTTCCGATTCGATGAGCTAGAGCTAGCTTTGCCGTTGTCGATGAAGCGTTTACATCAGGCTAAGTCGGGTTAGATTTGACGATCGATGAATCAGGTGAGTCGGTACATTTTCTTCCAACTGTGCTGGTAGATCGAAGATCCAGTTTGATCGTAAAAATTCCGGTTCATTCCACCACAGCGTCTCTTTGATCAAAGCCGATGGCAGCATACCCCTGGATGCTAAATCTGCAGGATTATATTGCGTTGGAACATGTTTACAAATGTGAGTTTCCGTCAGTTTTTGGAACTCTCCTACCCGATTCCTGACGAATGTCTCCCAACGTGAAGCCGGTGCAAGAATCCATGCCAGTGTTACGGTGGAGTCTGCCCATGCATGCATCGTCATATCCTTGAGTTCAAGTGTATGCGAAACATAATGGAGCAGTTTAGCCAACGTAAGAGCATCGTAGAGCTCCAGACGGGGAAGACTGACTGGTTGCACTGGTGCGACCTTGGATTTGGACATCACGAGGTGCATGTGCACTTTGCCCTGACTGTCCTCTGCACGACGATAAACCGCTGCTCCGTTGGCCTTTTCCGGCGCATCGCTGAAGCCGTGTAACTCCATACGCCTCTTGTTGCCAACTGTTTGTACCCACCTTGGAATTCGAATTTCATTGATTGCTGGTAAATCATCGTATAACTTGGTCCATCCTTCAATTACCTTGTTGTCGATGTGCTCATCCCAGGAGAATTTCCTGATTCAGAGAATCTGCATTATGATTTTCGCCCTTAGAATACACGGCGATATCCATCCCATGGGGTCAAACAGGCGAGCGGTCGTTGACAGTATAAAGCGCTTTGTTGGCTGTGGGCTTTCTGGAGGCGTGAACCGAAAACAGAAGTTATCAGCGCTAGGAAGCCAGTGAATACCAAGCGTTTTTATTCTGTCTGATCCTTCCAATGGGACTGCTAACGAAGACTCTCGATACTGAATTGGAATATCCTTGAGAAGCTCTTCCGCGTTCGATGTCCATTTCCGTAAGTTGAAACCTGCTTTCTCGAGAACATCCTTTACCTCTTTTTGTTTAATTTCAGCTTCTTCGATGGTATCTGCACATGAAAACAAATCGTCAACATACATTTCTGAACAGATGCAGCCTTTGGATGTTCCGCATCTGCCGCTTTCGCCGTTTCCACCAATGTCCGAATCGCTAGATACGGAGCTGAGGCCGTCCCAAACGTCACTGTTTTGAGACGAAAAACCTTTAATTGGCTTGTTGGATGATTGCGCCAAAAGATCAGTTGGTAGTTTGAGTCTGCCTCGGTTACCCAAATCTGCCGGTACATTTTCTCAATGTCTGCTGAAAAAGAGAATCGGTACAGTCTCCATCGCAGAGTGATATCGGTAACATTGTGCTGTAAAGAAGATCCAGTCCTCAGATGATTATTTAATGAAAATCCATCAGAAGTCCTATACGATGCGTCGAATACAACCCGAAATTTTGTCGTAGAACTTGTTTCCTTTAGGACAGCATGGTGTGGAAGGAAATAGTGGCTTCTACTGGATACGTCATCTTCATCAACTTCACTCATGTCGCCCAGTTTCAAGTCAGTAGTATGTTTTGGTAGGTTCTTCTGGTACTCTCAAAGTGGTGGCAAGTGCAGGTGGTGGAATTTGTGCGTAGGTTCTGGTACTCCCAAGGTGGTGGAAAGTGCAGGTGGTGGAATTTGTGGGTAGGTTCTGGAACTCCCAAGGTGGTGGAGATGGAATTTGTAGGTAGGTTCTGGCACACTGAAAGTGGCGGACACTGAAAGTGGTGGAGGTCAAATTTGTGGGTCAACACTGATAAGGATGACGATACGTGCATTGCGATTAGAGATAAGCCATATCTGTTGTGGTTAATTAATTTATTTGTGTTAAAGATGTCGTGTCAAATGGAATGTGTGTTCTATAATTAGAAAATAGATTTTATGTTAAAAAAATGTAAAAAATACGTCTGGTCTTTGCGGTTAGAGATAAGCCATATCTGTTGTGGTCAATTAATTTGTGTAATTAGTTAATCGTGCATGTACAGCATAGTATGCTCATTATTGCGAAGGGCATATAAGGTGACAGGTGACAGGTGACAGGTAATAGGTACTTGGTGTTAGGTTATAGGTGACAGGTGACAGGTAATAGGTGGCAGGTTCATGCATGTACAGTATAGTATGCTCATTATTGCGAAAGGTGATAGCGACAGGTAATAGGTGGCAGGTGACAGTGGACAGATGGCAGTTGACAGTTAACAGGTGACAATTGATAGGTGACAATTGACAGGTGACAGGTGTGTTGGATAAGATTGTCACTCGTCATGGAAACATTTTAATATTGTAAAAGTAGATATAGTTAATAGTAGTTTATCAGTTTATCTGACTCCAGAGGATGGCAGTAAATGTTTGTTGTTGAAAATGTGTAGAGGAGATCCAGTACCTGGAAATTTATCATCAATATTGAACCAATTTAATGTTAATGAACATCTTAGAATTGAAGTGGTCGGTGGTACAATTACATTAGTAGGGCTCACAGCCGATGGTTTTCCTCCCTGGAGAATTATAAACCATTTTAATGAGCTGTGTGTATTTAATGATTTTGACAATGATCTAAGTGATATTGATATAGAGGACATAAAATTGTTGAACAAACTAAGTACTTAAAGCAATATACAGTGATATTAACTGAATAGTATCCGTTTTTTTATTGTTCGGAAAGGATGGTGGACACAAGTTCTAATCAGCTTATAACACAAATTTCTGATTTTTTAATAGATAACAAGGAAAATTTGTTGAATGAACATTACAAGGACATTCAAAATTGCTACATTAAATTATGTGAAAACACCAACGATTCTCTTATTATTTCTAAGTATGGATGTCATTTTTCAACATGCAGCTGGCCATCAGATACAAATCAAGTCGGACCCAACACTTCCGTCTGTTACCAATGAATAAAGAGACAAGGAAGCGGTGCTGTGGGAGAAAAGTGAAGCATCTGTTAAAGTGGTGTGAGTGTTTACTAATACAAGAGCGTTTTTCTTAATCCGACCAGATATGGCATGAGGTAATCTGCAGTTTTGAATGAGGACCCATATGAAAGTGTTAAACATTTCACTTAATTTTTTAACATTATTTGCAGCATCTTTCAAAGATTCAAACATTTATTTATTATTCGAATATAATTTATTTATTTATATTCTATCGATTTCCATGAAGTATATTAAATTGTTTACAGAATTACTTACTCAAATGTCCACCTACTCTTCTTTATCTATTGTAGCCTATCTTGTGAAAAATGTCTACCTTTTCGAGTACGCCCGTCTAATTTGAACGAGACATGTTTTTTATCAATTTGTCCATAAATTTTGTTTCCTGGGTATTTTTTGGAAATTATTGCTGAACTCATAATCTTCTACCATTGGTCCATTTGATTGATAACCAAATGATTTCGCATATTTTATTTGTAGCTAAATTCATTTTTTTTTAAGATTTCTATAAACCCGGAAAAATCCTTTCCCATTGCAAATTAACATTGATGAAACACGAAATTTATTCAATTAGAATTTTTTATTTTGTAAATGGTTTCAAAAAAAAACAATCACATCCCCTTAAAATGAACAATCTTATTTAATTTGGATCTTACTGAATTATTTTCATTTTCTCAAACTCAAACTTTTGCGATTTTCCATTCCCTTTCCTTTTTTCATTTTTCTTTCAAAAAGATCTGCATTCATGGCACCGCTTCCTTCCAAAATTTCAGAAGTTTCTTCATTGTTTAGATTATTCTGCTTTATTTTAAGCAAAACTTCTTTTAATGAAGCTATTTTTTCGATTTGCGGCGAACTTTTTTATTACCTAAGTATGTACTTTCATTTTTCTGTCTTTATATTTAATCAACTTTCTTAAAATACTTATTTTTGTTTTCATCTTTTTGCTTCTTGGTGAAGTATTTAAAGATGATGCACCATCAGAAGAGACCATTGCTCTTTTTAAAGTTATTTTCCGATTCTTCGTAAATTTTAAATACATAAGTTAATAAATTTTAAATAATATATTAGCACTTGACTTACAACCAGAGCTGGATCATGAGTTGTTCCAACTGTTGGTGGGAAAATAGAAACGCACTCTGGGACTATTTCTTATACTATAAGATTATCGGTATCTTCTACAGCCAACCAAGGAATGGTGCCATACTATCGGACTTAACATCAATCCGGCGAAAACAACGATAGTACCATTCACAAGGAAAAGACAACTTCAAAGAATTAAGGACATCAACCTATCAGGCACGACACTGATACCAGTCAAAGAAGTAAAATATCTAGGACTCCATCTAGATAGTAAACTCCTCTGGCGAAAACATACAGAGGAGATATCCAAGAAGGCCGCTCGCTCTCTCATGATATGTAGGGGAAGGCATGGGGATGCAGCCCAAACATCCTGCGATGGATGTACACTGCAATCGTGAGACCAATGATCACATACGGAGCGGTAGCATGGGCGAAACGAATCAGTCTAGTCACAACGCGAGAGACACTCGGAAAAGTGCAAAAACTGGCGTGCCTGTGCATTACCGGAGCAATGCGTAGCTGCCCAACCGCAGCCATGGAGGTGTTATTGGAACTGACCCCTCTACACATCATGGTGATGAACGAGGCAGACAAAACAATCCTTAGGATGGCAAAGGAGGGAATTGGGAGAGGGAAATGCATCGGTTCGAAAGAACACGGTGACTTACTCAAAAAACTCCCACTTCTTGGCATACCTAGGGAAGACAGCATCAGGAAATTCAACTTCGAGAAGAATTTCCAGATAAAGCTCAGCAATAAGGAAAACTGGAGCAATGAATCCATAACTTATGGACTGAGCACCCACACAACAAAGTGGTATACGGACGGCTCGAGGACCGAGGAGGGAACTGGTGCAGGAGTGTTTGGGCCAGGAACTAAGCACTACGAATCCATGGGCAAATGTACCAGCATCTTCGAGGCAGAAATATATGCCATAGACTGGTGCGTTCGAATCAACCTCGAGAAAAACTACAGAAATTGCAACATAGCAATAATGTCTGACAGCCAAGCAGCTATAAAAGCTCTTGACGCCTACGTTATCAAGTCAAAACTCGTGTCGGAATGCCTACACGGACTGAATAGACCAGGCAAGAACAACAGAATCTCCATCTGCTGGGTACCTGGCCATGTTGGCATTACAGGCAATGAGGCAGCGGACTCTCTGGCAAGAAAAGGGGCAGAGGAACTCTTCATAGGGCCTGAACCATTCTGCGGGATAGTAGAACACACTATACGCGAAGAGTTCAGGATACTGGAGGAAGAGACAAAGGCCAAAACATTTCTCAACCTCCAAGGTCTGAGGCAAGCAAAGAAACTTTTAGGAAATTACAACCAAAAGAGATTCAAAGTTTGTATCGGCCTTAACAAAAACAACCTAAGAATCCTAACAGGCCTCCTCACGAGGCACTGCAGACTCAAGGAGCACCTGAGGAAAATGGGCATATCGGAGGACGGGCTCTGCATATTCTGCAGTGAAACTCCAGACCATATACTGGAATCCTGTGGGGCTCTGACCCACAAAAGGATGAAATACTTGGGCAGGCACCACATAACAGACAAGGACATACAAACCATGGACCCACAGCTCATTCTCAGATTCATCAAAGAAACTGGACTGGACACTGTGCTCTAAGGAGTGTGACCTGCCAAGGATAAATCAGAGCAATACCTCGACACGCTTCACAAAGAAGTATCTAGAGAGGGCTCTGAACGAGGGCATGAACCTCTCCGAGGCACAAGCAAGGGGACACAATAGACCAATAGGTCGCAGTATAATATACCCTAACCAAATATTATTATTATTATCTTCTACAGCCGGTCAAACACAGCGATCCTCAAAATGTACTACTCTCGGCG